>OZ014520.1:494821748-496190709 GCA_963966055.1 Lathyrus aphaca
TTAAAATTGAGGGAGATGTTCCTTGTTAAAGTTGGGAAATTTTTGAGGAGTGTATGAAGCAAATGAGGTCTCAAATCCAAATATTTCCAAATGGGTCCACAAAATTCCAACCCAAACTCAAAGATGACATCATGCACGAACCAATTAAACCAATTTCTGATTTTTATATTTTTAATATTATTTATTTGGATTTTATTCATTAAAATTCATTTTAAATCAAAATAAAATATAAAAATAAAAATATTTGATTTGATTCTTCTTCTAGAAGCTCTTAAATGACATTCAAGGTGATTGGATATCATCAAATTTCGTGCTAAGGCTATTTGGTAAGATATGATGTGATTTTTGGACAAATTATGAAAGATATTTCTTCACCTTCAAGCAACCCATACAACTCCAACCAAGGCCCAAATTCTTAACCTAATTACATTACTATATAACCACAACAACATCACAAGACAAAAAAAAGGATGGAGAGCAAGAGGATGATATTCATAGTTTAAAATTTCACATAATTCAAAATTAGGTTTCCACAATCCACCACTTTTACAAGTTGATTAAAGGCTGCAAATGAATCCTTGAGGTTTCCTGAATCTATTCCAATCATCCTCATCACCAAATTCATGCCAAATCATACAAACCAAATTCATATTCTTGCTTTTCTTTTGATTTTTTTCAATTTCAATGATTTATGCATGCTTAATTGATTTTGATTACATAATATGTTTGTTTGATTGTGTAGATGGTTTTTGGATAGTTGGATTTAAGTTTCGATGCAGGAATCATAGGGCACCATGGAGAACTAAACTATTGGTTAATCTGCTGTAATATGTTTTCGTCGATACTTCGAAGGCTGCAGTAGTGATAAGAATTTCAGGCTGACAGGTAAGTCAGGTAAGTACTACTGTTTCGATTTACTCCGAATTTTTTCGAGAAGTTCAGAAACAAATCGACAAACAATACTCTTTTAGAATAAAATTCTAAAAGATTTCGACCCTCAAAATCGCAAATTCCTTTTTTTTCTATTTTATTTGATTTATTTTCTATTTTCATATTCTCAAAAAAATCTTTAAAAAATTGTGTGTTCTTTATTTGATTTTATTAGATTTTTAGCATCGTTTTAATATTTTTTAGATTTTATTTTAATCGCTTTTCTTATTTTTCATTATTTTAAAATTTGCAGTGATTTTATTTGATCCTGTTTATTTCTTTTTTTATTCTTCCAATAGTATATATCGAAAATATGCAGGTGGGAGGAAGAAGATGGTGTGTGGCATGCGCTGATTGGCCTAGTGACAAAGACCTAAGGTTGAAAATATGAGGGCGTGGGTTCAACACTCATTCCCAACATTTTGGCAAAGAAACGTGGCGTAGCGTAGTGGCTGAAGGTTTTTGTTGGCAAAGGCAAAGTCAGGGGTTCAACACCAACCCCCAATATTTTGGGTATCTCTAACTTTATTTTTCCCTTTTTCATCAAATTATGTATTTTCTTTGAATTTCCTTATTATTATTATTAAACTAATTTCTAAAAGATAAAACAAAATCTTTTTTTTCTTAAACTTATATTTTTTATTATAAACCTTAATTTTTTTCATAAACCTTAATTTTATCCCTAAACCTTAATTTTAAACCCAAGTCTTAATTTTTTTCATAAACTTTAAACCCTAAAAATTTAGCCTTAATCTTTATCTTAAAACCCAAATTTCGCCCTAATTTTTACCCTAAAATTTTTCCTAAACCTTAAATTTTTTTTAAACCTTAAACTTTTTCTCAAACCCTAACCCTAATTGTTTTCTTAACCTAGTTTGCAAACTTTTTTTTCTCTAATTTATTCACTCATTTTTATGTTATTCATTCATTGTTTGCATGATTATGTAACTGCTTCGCCTTTGTAATAATTGGTTTTTTTATTATTTTCCGCCATTATTATTATTATGTAACTTCCCCTAAGCCATGTAATAGTGTAGGAATTTTATTTTCTGCCTTTTAATTTCTGCCATTTATTTTTCATATTAATTGTGTGGTTAGTAAATAGGGTGTGGAAACTATTTGTAATCAAAATTAATTTAAATAACTAACTTGAAAAGATAAATATTTGAAAATAAACACTCACACACGTAAGTCGATCTTTGATTGCCATCTTGCACTTCCTAGGGTATTCCTCTTGGTTGCCTTAAAATAAAATGGTCAAGTCCCTCGAATATAGGGGTGTCTTAAGCAAAGTTCCTTCACTTATAAAATCATCAAGTCCCTAAAGTCCCTTCACTTATAAAATCATCAAGTCCCTATAAATTTAAAAGATCAAGTCCCTTCGAGGTTGCCTACGGAATAATGATCTTGTCCCTTCGAATAAGTGATGATAGTCCCTACGAATTGCTAAAGACATCCCTTAAGTTGCCTTCATTGACCATACGATGTCCCTACGTTTGTCCCTTAACACATCCAAGGTAATGACTACCTATTCCTTAATAATAGAGACAATCTTACAATTGAAAGAACATACGAGAACATGAAAGACTTAATCTAGGGTAGGTACCTCTTAGTTGCTTGCTCAAATCTCAAAATACTTTTTACACCTCACTTTCAAAACATTTTCAAACAAGGCTTTGTATACATCCATACGAGGATCATTACAAAGTACTTAGAAAATTTCTAATCACACACTACACTCTTCAAAAACAATTTAAGTGAGCTAAGTAACTAAGAGCTCATGGATAACCATGGATATAAAGAGTGCTAACACCTTCCCTTTGTATAACCTACCCCCCGAATCCAAGTCTTTTTTAAAATAGGTCTTTCCTGTTCTTTTATGTCTTTTCCATTTGGATAAAATAAAAGTCGGTGGCGAATCTTGCTATCCGCAACATGACTAAATGTCAGTTCTCCCACTGTGTTACACCGTGTTGAGTTCAAAATCCCCTTCACCATTACCTTAAAACCTGCAAAAATCCTTCGTTCTCTTAACCTCCTTCACTCTTTTAACCGCGACTTTCACCAATCAACACAAAAACAACCACAAAAAAACAGAGCACAAAGAAAATTGCCGCAAACCACCTCGCCGCGAACCACCGTGCGAACAAAATCCCCTTCCGTAACCACCGCTGTTCTCACATCATGTAAGCCGCGCGCTACCACCACTCAAATCACGAGCAAAGCTTCCGCTAACTGAGAGAGAGAGAATCGCAAATCCTCTGCCGTTCAAACAACCGTCCATCGTGAAAAGAGATCCAAAACGTAGTCGTGAGAGAGTGGGTGAGACGGGTCCAAACGGTCGTCGAAGCCACAACCGCTCGTCATCCTTTCAAAACAGATTCACCATAAAGCCAAACGCGACCAAGCCATCCGAAACTGCACAGACCCAACACCCATCGCCAAAGCCGTTCGCGTCTGAGGAGAGAAATCTGGGTGAATTCGTCGCCGGAATTGCAGAGCGAGTGAGATCTGGGCCGCGAGAGTGAGGTAGAAGGGTGAGGGGAAAACGACTGCGTTTTTGTTCATACTGTTCTTTTTGGTCTTTTTTTCTTCTTCGTTAATTTAGAATCTCATGTTTTAATATTTGTTTGTTGCCTTATTTTTGTTTTAAATATTCTTAATGGGCTTAGCCCATAGATTTGTCACTAAACACTCATGGTGATCCGCCTCCCCCTGTTTTTTTATTTTATTTATTTAATTTCTCTTATTCTTGTTTTTTTTTTAAAAAGAGATAAACATGTTTTTATTATTATGGGGATCTGAGTTCAGTCCGTTAAGATTTTACTGAATGCAGCCATGTATATAGCGCATCCCACCCATTCTCTCATGTGTATTTTTGTTTACTTAATGAGAGTTTATTTTATTATAGTTGTTGGGCTTGGAGCCCATGCCCTTTTGTTACTCACACACACAAATTCAGTGCACTCCCATATTTCATCTACTTTATTTTAATTGTTACTAGTTTTATATTATTTATTAGTTTTTATTTTATTTCAAATATTGCTTTGATCTTTAATATTTATATAGGGCCAATGATATAAAACAAATTAAATTATCTCCAATATTTTTAATTGGAGAATTTAATTAATATGAGGCTTTCCTTTTTTTATTTCTTATGTAATTCAAATTCGATAAAATAAATTTAATTTAACTTTTATTCTATTCTATTATTTCAATTACTTAGTATTTTATTAAATTCATTTAACTTATTTATTTATATCCATTATTTTAATCGTTACAATTTATTTTATTTATTTCTTTTTATCGCTTTAATCGAATCGCGAATTAATTTAAGTCAAGCGCAATAGACCTCGTCATAAACTTTTCCAAATTCGACATTCAAACATTTTATAATTAAAGTAACGGATAAACTGAATTCTGGAGTCTCGCATTCCTCGAATTCTTAAATGAACGCTCCCGAGGCTCGCTCCATGGGATGCTGATTCATTCGACCTTCCGTAATTAAAATATTTAATATACATATCAAATAATGAAAGAATTGAATTCTGGAGTCTAGCATTCTTCGAATTCTCGAATAAACTCTCCTGAGGCCCGCCCTTCAGGACGCAGTTTATTTACCCTTTCATTCTTGAAAACACCAACCGGCTCAAACATCTTTTAAAAGCGAACATTATATAAATCCTTTCTATCTCACAAACAAGCTAGCGCTTCAGCCTCCTATCGCGAGCAGACAAGCCAACGCTTAACAATAGAATGTGGTTTAAATAACTGTTCATTAAAACAACCAAACCTTAGAATCGCGAACTACAAAGCTCTGAATTTCCCATTGCACAAGGGAATATGTAGGCACACGGATCTTACCCTTGCCGAGCACCCTAGGAACAAAATAACCCATTTCCCCTATTAACCTTATATTAGAATCGTTCGCATTTATTTTATTATTCGAAGAAAACAAAAATCATAAGTCAACATTAGATCGCAAGTTAAACTAAGAGGTTCCCGTTGAGTACAATGGACGTAAGGGGTGCTAATACCTTCCCCTTACGGAATCGACTCCCGAACCTAGAATTTGGTTTCAAAGACCTTGTTCTATCCATCCGTTTTTTTTCAAAAGGTTTCTCGATATTTTTCTTTTCCTTAATTGGAATAAAATATGTTCGGTGGCGACTCTGTTGTTTATTTTTTATCCGCGGTATTTTTTTTATCGCGAGGTTGTATTTTTCGAGGTGCGACAGTACCATTTTCATCGTGAGATGGATACATGACCATCAACCCTCCACAAAGGAGCACATCGTAAATCATCGAGACACTTCAATCCACACAATGGGATTGAAGTAGAATAAATAGGCCGAAGCCCCATCGTGAATGTTATGAAATGCAATGATTCGCTACATCGTAAATTCATCAAAATAATTCGCATCATTCATTTCAATCAGTAAAACAATCATCAAATAATCATATATATCATCATGACATTACACCCAGAACACTGGTTCTATAACCACTCTGACACATCAAGAATTGACCCGTACCCGGTAAATTATGAGGTAAATACAAGGTTGTTTCATAAATTCATTTATCAAAACTATTTCATTTTTCTCATTTTTATTCATCAAAATAAAGTTCAGTTTATGCTCTTTCCGACGCTTCAAACGGAATGCGAAACGGACTTACGATTTGAAAGTTATGGATTTTTAAAGAAATAAAATTTGTCATCCAAACAGTGTTAACCGGTTAACCAAAGCGTTAACCGGTTAACGCCTGCGCAACTTCAGAAAAATGCCCAAAATTTTCAATGGTTAACCGGTTAACCAAAGCATTAACCGGTTAACGCACGTTTTACAGCAGCAATTTGCTGCTTCGTACAGACTGTTCCAAAACCCCCAAAATTCCAATTTTTCCAATACGGGTTCGACTTATTTCACCTCAAAATCATTCCAATACATAAAATAAAACATCATAACATCAGAACAATCATTTATACCATCATTTATAGGATTCAACACATTTTTCTAACTCTATTTCATCAAGATTTCCTCATAAACTCAACCTAACTCAAAACCCCAAAAACTCATAAAACTCATAGGATCTTAACCTATTCATAATCCAATTCCTACACATTTACCATAGATTATAAAAACTCCCCATACCTTAGAGAATTTCGCCGCTTTACACTCTTCTCTACGGTTCTCCACAGCCTCCTGACTCTGAGCTTCTCCTTTCTCTCCCTTTTCCTTCAGAGCACCTCTTTTCCCAAAACACGATAATGTTAGAAAACTAATCGTATTCTCCTTTTTGGATATATTATCCCAGTTTAGTCTTTTCCCACTTTACCCTTATAATTTTCACAAAAGGACCACCTTACCCTTTTCTTTAATATATTTTTAATAATAATAATAAAATAGTATAATAAAACACTATTTATCCTTATTATATAAAAATACTCATTTTCTCCAAAATTCTCTAATTAATCCAAACTCTCCATTTTTTTTCTAAATTAATTAAATAAATAATTAAATAATTAAATTTAGATTTTCGGGGCGTTACAATCTGCATACAACAGAAAGAAATTAACTAAGTCCTAGGAAACCGTGCATCCTTTAAATGCCAACTGAGATGCTTGACAGATTCAAAAAACCTGGCCACATTTGGATGGGTGGGATTTTCAATCAGCTTCCTAATCAGCAAGTCTTTGTGCTCAAAAGATGTGTGTAATTCACTAATCTGTTGCATAAAGACTTTTGTACCCTCTCTACTAGGTCCTGGCTCCGACCAACCTTCTTGGTTTCTGCAAGCACTTTAAGATCTGTTATCTCTTTCTGGGCTTCTTCTAATGCCTTTAGACTTAGCTCCAACTGCTGAGAATTCTCCCTACAATTATTGTGGTCTAGCTCCAGCTCTTCTTTTTGATATCCTATCTGCATCAGATAATTCTCTTCTTTCTCCTTAAGTTCCTTTTGATTTTGCTCCCATTTCTCCTGCCAGAGAGTAATAGTCTGGCTGGATTCCCTCAAGGACTTCCTGGTCTTTCTGTGCTCAACCTCTTTTATGATCTCTGTTAAGCCCTTTCTCTTGAAGTATGCTTCCCTATCAGTAAAGTATTTTTCCTTATCTTCTCTCTCCTATTGAATCTTCTAAATATTCTCCTCCAAGACTTTGTTAGTATGCACCATATGATGATACAACCTATTATTCTCTGAGATCTCTGTAATACCCCAAAATCTGCCTTCTCATTTTCATGGCATTTAGGATATCACATTGCATTCATAATTCCACATCTTTGCATAAAAAATAGAAAGTATACATCATTCGCTAAGGAACGTGGTATGTGATCAAGGGTTATTCGGTGATCTTCGGGTCTCGGAGTGAAATTAATCTCAGAAAGTATGACCAAGCCAGATGTCCATGGTTTCCCACCAAAGAGAGAAAAGTTCAAATTTTAGTTGTAGTAATCAGTTACCACATAGGTAGTAACCGGTTACCTGTTGAAATTTGAAAGAAAAAACCCAATTTTTACACAAGTAACTAGTTACCTCATTGGTAGTAACCGGTTACTTCGTCCAGATTTTCAAAAATTCAAAATCCAGTTGGTTGCTTCCTTCCACTTTCCATTTTCCACTTTGCTTTGTGTTTCTACCCAATTCTAGAACATTCCACATTCTTCTAAGGGAATATTCTTAGAATATACCAAACAATATTCCAAGAATATGTCTTGGAATATTCTAGGAATATTCCTGACCTACCCTTAGCTTAGGAGCCAAGCCTCGTGTCCAAGCCTTGCGCCAAACCTAGAACTAACTCCAAGGCTACCTCTTATATAAACCTTGCTCATCAAGCCAAAAAGGGGTTAGAGCCACATTTTCACAAGCTTCACCATTTCACAATCTCAATTCTCTCCATTTTTCCAAACTCACACCAAAGCTTCATCATCAAGATTCTTCAAGTTTCACATTCAAACTCGAAGAATCGGAAGCTAAAACCTTCATCATCTTCACTGATTTAGTGGATAATCGAAGGATTTGTCTCAGTTGAGGTGTTTATTTCACCGTTTAGAAGCGTTATGGATAATTCTCATTGATTGCATTTATTTTTCACACTCGCGGAGCAAAGTTTTGGATCTCCGATATTCTATTCATTTGTTCATTGATCAACATCGCAACAATCACCAAAGCAAGCATCCGCATTGTAGGTTGGTGAATCCAAAATAGTTTCTCGTTTTAACTTATTTTCTCTTCATCTCGCCTAGTGCATTCTATGTTTTTTCTTGATTTGTTGATACTTTGATTGTTTTGATCATTAGGAGCTAGAATTTTGGTGTGATTAAAGTGTTCATAGGTGTTAGAATGTTGCATCTAGGAGTGATTTTCGTGCTAGGTTGGTAGGTCTCAGATTAGAGCTTATTTGGATAAGTTGCTACTGGTTTTTGCATGAAAATGCAGAAATTTTTTATTCTGGTTCCAGAGTAATCGATTACCATATAGGTAGTAACTGGTTACTTGTGTTAATTTGGCAGAAAATCCAGTTTTTTGAATTGGTAACCGGTTACTGCATAGGTAGTAACCGGTTACCATTGAACCAGAATGAAAAATTCTTACATTTTCTTGCATTTTTTTATATTCATTCCCCCTCCAATCATCATGGAACCTTAGGACGTGATTTTTGGAAGTTTTTAGGAGCTGATTTAGAGCAGACGTGTATAGTTTCGATAGCTTTCGATATACTTTTTGTTAGGGTCCGATTTTTGGCATAAGTGTTGCACGTAGGTTCGTAGCTTGTTATGATTATCGTTTGCATGATTTAGTATCATCCATAGCATGATAATAAGTGTTATTGGTTCTATTTTGCATCATATTTGTGATCCGCTCATGTTTAGGTCGATTACACACGAATTTGAGAAAAATTGCATATTGTTTAAAACTATAAGTCCTCTAGTTTGCATCCATTGTTATCAATCTATTTCATATTGTTGCATAAAATACATGATTATGGCATTCCATTGTATGCATTAAAATTCATTTTTGCATTGAAAATTTACCTTGTTTTCATCGCTGCATTTTGAAACAGGAGCTGTAAAAACATGCTGCATTATTCTGTTTTAGGTCTTTTACACCTATTTTCATGTTGTTTGGTAACTGTAATAGGCTGTTTGTGTGTGCATTGCATTTAGTAGCTGTTTGTGCAATAGGAAGTTGTAGTAGCTATTGAATTTAGGCTTTGACTAGTTTTAAGGGTCCTTAGACTTAGGATTGAGTCTAGTTTAGGCCATAGATGTATTAGGATATGTGTGGTACTTGTTCACCTCTTTCCTTTTATCGCTTTTGTTTTATCCTACTAACCTTTGTTTTATAGGGAATTTGAGGTAAGCATGTTCACACAACTTCTTCCTTTTATTTTCTTTATGCTTTCTAAGTGTAATTTCCTTAGCACTTGGTGCTTTGTTTGTATAGGCTTCCCTTTTCTTAGAAACAACTTAACTTCCTTAGGAAGTAAGTTGAGTTCTAAGCTTCCTTTTCTTTTCCTTTTTTCTCATTAGTATTAAAAAACCACACAAACCATTAGGATCTCCTTTTGAATGCAATAAATAACTTAGGGTTATATCTTAGTTCCCCTAGTTTTTGTCCTTTCTTAACTTGAGTCATTCTTTCTCATCTCATAAAGAAAACAGTAAAAACACCTAAGTAAAGGTTGAGATTTCTCATACGCCAGGAGACTTTGTCGTGGGTTACTTATACACATCCCATTTCAGGGTGAGGTGTAAGGCATCTACCACGATGAACAAGTCTTAGTATGGGAATGTTTCACAAACACAAAACTTCCTTAAAAGGCAGTTAACCAACAACACACGTCTTTTCCTACGAGAATTCTCTTCTCACCTCATTCACTCTTAACGCGAACTTGCTACTACTTGTCTCTTTCCAAGACGGTAACACACTCGTACCAGACGAGCCTGAAACACCTGAGCATAGGCATAAGCATTTCAAATCCTAAAAATCACAAACAGAGTTCCCACCTTAATTAGGCGAACTACGTAAACTTTGATCCTCATTTTCCCGATGAGGTACGAAGGCAGCGGGGTAGGGCCCGTTCGAGCACACTCTTTATTTTCCCTACATTTTCCCCATTCTTCCTTTTCGATCTCTTTTCTAGTTCCCTATCTCATTCCAGTTCCAGTAGCATTTTTTATTCAGCAGCATCTTATTTCTCACCCTTTGAAACAAACTAACAAGCGTGGATCCTGTCGGGTATGGCGAACAGTCTGGGGTTCTATTACCTTCCTAGGTCATAACCGACTCCCAAACCCAGATATTTGGTTCGCAGGACCTTGTCCCTTCCTTTTCCCTTAGGTTTGTGCAGCATTACCTTTCCCATTCATTCGGGATAAAATATGTCTGGCTGGCGACTCTACCTTTTCCGCGCCACTTTCGCGTTTGTACCAGGATGAAAATCCCGGGAGCGACAGCTAGCGACTTTGTTGGGAATCGAACCCTGATTCTCTGGTTTCCCCTTTAAGAGTCAATCATATCGCTTATCTGTTTCTATTTCTTTGGGTGTTTAGTTGTTTACTATTGTGTGATTTAGTTTAACTTTACTGTTTTCATTTACAGCTTTTACTTTACAACATTTATTTACTGCTTTCAGTATTTATTTTCCATGCATCATATATACTGGACTGTCTGGTTTGGATTTTTTCTGTGGGATGGGGTTACTATGAGATAAGCCAACTACCCGGCTTGAGTGCACCCTAGGACTAGCGTGGACAGACATTACTCACATGATATCATAATAAGTGGTGGTGTGTTCCACACCCAGATTGCAACCGTCTTGGAAATATCTTGTGTGGGGATTTCCTCCACTTCAGGATAGGACCTTGATAGTTATGTGCATCTGGTGATCAATCATCGAGGACCTTAGTGGAAACAACCTTCTTCAGTGATAACAGTGTCAGACCATATTTGTCAGCAAACCCACTCGCATCTGAGGGCCCACTGGGAACTCACATAGGATGGCCTGGTTCTCTCATAGGAATCCAGTTAAACCAAATTGTTCATATGACGATAGTACTGTATCCCAAGGGCTGAATGAACTATTGTTTCTAGATTCAGTGCTTGAAGCTGGAGACTTGTGAGGGATGCTTGTTTTTCCCGGACTCAGCTGAGACCTCCCTGGGTAGTACATAATGCTAAACCAATTCCCTGATTTGGTCATAACCAATTCTCTGAAATGGTGAACGTATTATTGTTATTCGGCTTTGAGAGTCCATGATATTTGACCCGGAGCACACCCATGAGATGGGAGGGGTTTACAGGTTTGCAGGAACCCTAAAACTTCCAACATACCCACTTTTCCAGTATTGTTCAGTATTTTGATCTGGTTCTATGGTTCATCGGTTTTGAGATCCGGGATTTCTATTCAGAGAAACTGTTACCGTGATTGCTATTATGACCCTGCACAGACACTTGACTATCTGATCAACACAACACAGACATGTCACCGATCACATGTCTTGCCTTGCATAAGCATCATCACATCATTAATCATTTATGTTCTTTTTTCATTCTCAGGGTTCATATTATTCCCGGTTTCCGGTCGGACTTCTACTTCAAAAATGGAAGATGTTAGGAAGAAGAACATGCACTACAAGTTCTTTGATAACAAAGTGGATCTACTTAACTAGATGGTGTCTCTTATTACCCCGTTGCATGTAAGATACTTCAAATAGAATTATGGTGATATTCTAGATCTGGTAGTTAACCTGGATAGTTCTTAGAGCAGTGCAATTCATACCTTGTTGCAGTTCTACGATCCTTGGCTCAGATGCTTCACTTTTCATGACTTCTAGTAAGGTCCTCTACTTGAAGAGTATGTTGTGATGTTGGGGTCCTGCTCAAAGACCAGATCCCTTTCAATTCAGAGATGACCAGACCAACTCATCTTGATATTTCCAAAGCTCTTTATTTGAGCTCAACTGAAGTCGAGGAAAACTTAACTGCTACCAAGGCCGGGGTACTTGGATTTTCTCTTGACTTTATGGTTAGAAGATATAGATAACTTGTGTGGCTGCTTAGCAGGATTTAGTTTGTGCTATCTTAGCCTTATCCATCTACGGGATCATCCTGTTTGCTAACATGGATAAATTTGTGGATATGAATGCCATCCACTTTTTTGTGCTGAAGAATCATGTGCCCACTCTTCTGGGTGATCTATACTACTCATTACATTACAAAAATGAGAAGAAACGGGGTGGTCTAGTCCGGTGTTGCGCTCCTCTATTCTACAATTAGTTTATGAGACATCTACCCACTACTGAAGCTTTCACCGATCCTAATGTAATCTGGGCCCAGAAATTGAGCATGTTGTATGCTAAGGACATCATATGGTTTACCTTGAGGCTGAAAGGGAAAAACTTTATCACTAGCAGTGGAAGTTATCTCAATGTTCCATTATAATAGGAGTGGCTGAGGGCATCAGTTATAACCCCGTCCTCTTGAGAAGGAAGTTGGGATATGCACTCAAAGATGTTCCTGAAGAATCAAAGTTATTCCATACTTTCTACTTCCCTGTGAAAGATAACCTTCCTTTGGTCAGAAAAGCTGCCGATTCCTAGAAGCTTATAAGAAGGAAAGGGGTAGCACGCTAGGCAGAAGCAACAATCAGATGTTGCCTGAGTATGAAGCTTGGATAAAAGAGAAATCCCAAGTGGTCTTAATCCCCTTTTATGCACCAGTTCCATCTCCTGCTACTGTACCATTGGAGGATTATCAGAAGTTAGAGACTTTGGTCCAACAACTTAGAGCTGAAAATCTGGAGGCCAACAATTCTTGCTAGAAGCTGATGATCCACAACAAGAAGCTGGAGGAAAGAACTCATCAAGCTGAAGAGATAGTCAGGCTCAAGCAGAAGTACTTTGAAGAAAGGGAGCTCTACTTAAAAAAGAAGATATTGGCTGAAACTCACAAGGCGAGTCAGCGCCGGAAGGATAGAAAGTCTTTAGATGAAGCCAACGAATATGTGACCCTTTGGAAAGAAAAATGGGATGATAATCTTAAAAGGCAAAAGGAGGTAGAGGTTGAGTACAAGTTGAAGATCAAAAACCTTCAAGAGCTCCTGGATGAACAAGAAGAGCAACTTCAGAAAGCCCATGAGTAGCATGGAGATTACCTTCAGAAGATAGCCCAGTGTCAATAGGCAGTTGAAGATACCCAAGAAGAGGTAGAAGAGCTAAGAGAGTCAAATATGAGCCAAGTATTAGCAAAGAGAATGAAGAGGTATTCCTGCAGCAGATCAATGAACTATATGCTTCCTTTGATCAAAGGGATCTCCTTATTCAGAAGCTCATCCAGGATCCAGGTCATCCAGACATGGCTCAGCTATTCTAGGTGGTCAAGCGTCTCAGCTGGAGGCTGAAGGACATGGAGCTTCCTAGGTCATAGTTTCATTTTCTTGTACCAGGATTACCCACAGGCCTGTTGTGGGATTCCCCTTTATGCTTTGATATTTTCTCTTGATGTATGAACTGGAATTCTTCAGGGAATTTGTTATCTTTAGATTTCAGTTTATGATATCTGACTTGGTTGGAATATATAATTGTTATCCTTGTACTAACACATGGTTCTAAGCACCAGTTCTCCAAAGTATCTGATTTGAGTTTCACGTGGGGTCTTCTTCCCCCAAAATCTGAATTTTCAAAGGCTATCTGAATTTTCTCAATACCGGAACGTGAATGTAAATAAACCTTGAGAATGAAAAGAACACAGCATTTCATGCATTCATATTATTTTCTTTTTTTTCCTTTTGTAGGTTATCCGGATTTCTTAACTTATCTGTTTATTCAGGAAAGATTGCTAAAGCTGCAAAGAGCCGTCTTCTCCGACACAACACTCCCCTGCACCGGTATGTTACTCGTCGTAACTAGAGAAACATCATGGACACCGTACACACAGAGCTGAATGAGCTTCGCACCAAGATGGTTGAGTTTATGAATATGATGCAGGGCATGCCCCAGGGGAATTATGAGCTAAGAGTTGTTGTTCTTAGACTTGATCCACCACCGGTGGACCCTCCAGTTGTCATTTTGGATGCTCAAGGAAATTTAATCAACAACAACAGGGGTAACCGACCTCCAACTCCAGAGGGTGGCGGCCCTATTCCTGTTCACGTGGTTGACCAACAAGAAGATCAATTCACCTTGGTTAATGAAGACACAGGCTTTGGCACAGGTGGTAATTCCCAAGACTTTTAGATGCCGGATGAAAAAGTTAAGGCTTTGGAATACAGAGATACTCTAGGCATTGACGTTTCTGATATGGGCCTGGTTTAAGGGGTGGTCATTCCTCTAAATTTTAAGCCTCCATGTTTCGACAAATACAATGGCAATTCTTGCCCAAAAACTCACCTGCAAGCCTTTTACCGCAAGATTGTTGCGCATACCAAAGATGAGAAGCTGTGGATGTACTATTTCCAGGACAACCTGTTTAGGGACTCACTGGAATGGTACATGAAACTAGAGAGGACTGTTGTTCGCAACTGGAAAGAGCTTGGGGAGGCTTTACTCAAGCAATACCAATATAATATTGACATAGATCCAAGTCGGACCCAATTGCAAAGTTTGTCTCAAAAGAACTCCGAAAGCTTCAAGGAATACGTGCAAAGGTGGCGTGAAGTTGCAACTAGAGTTCAAACACCACTTCTGGAGAGAGAAATGGTTGACCTCTTCATGGATACCCTCCCCGGGCACTTCATGGAAAGATTAGCAGGTTGTTCATCTAGCGGCTTTTTTGACATCATCCTAACTGGCGAGAGAATTGAAATTTGGATGAAGTAGGGGAAGATTCAGAATAGCGGAGCATCGACCTCTGGAGTCAAGAAACCTTTTATGAAGTGAAGAGAAAGTGAAGTCGGGGTTGTATATACCCAAAGTAAGAGGGGAAATTTGAACTCCTATCATCAAGAATCTCATGTTACCATTTCTTCTCCCGAAAATCCACAACAGGTTCAGCAACCGCAACAACAGCGTCAACAGAACTACCAGCAACAGAGAGCTCCTTGTCAATACTATCCTCCAAGACCGAAGGATAGGCATATTGAGACACCTCTGATGTCTTATTCCTAGCAGTTGCAAAATCTTCTTCAACTTCAAATGATTCAGTTGAGAACTTTGCAGCTTCCGAGACTGGGGCAGATTCCTAAGGGTTACGATGTTAACACCCACTGCGAGTTCTACTCTGGAGCTTCGGGCCATAGTACTGAAAACTGCAAGGCTTTGAAACATGTCATTCAGGACCTGATAGACTCCAAGGCAATCAATTTCGCTCCAACACCAAACATGTTGCCAAACCCCATGCCTCCGCATGGGAGGGCTGTAGGAGCTATTGATAATGGTGAGAATTTGAATTTGATATCTGATGTCAATGTCTTGAAGACTTTTTTGTTAGCGATGAAAGGTTTCCTAGTCAATGATGCGTGTTTTTCGCAAGTGTACGAACACATCAGAGTAATATAAAAGATTGTCGAATCCACAGAGACCAAGTGTCAATCTACCGTACTTGTTGTTATGGTGTGTATCTAAGGCAACTGAATATAAGGGTTTTAAGGAATGCGCAATGGTAAATAAAACGGTAATTTTAAACAATTAATAAAGACAGGCTCGAATGTAATTCACGTAATCAATAGATATTCTAGTACTTGTTAATAGAACTACTTATGGGCAATGTTTTCCACTTTGAAAAGAACTAATTTAACAGGAACTGTCGCTTTCGCGTATTCAGAACCGAGTTGTACTCTCTAATCAACCCCTCCTATTATCACGGATAAAAAGGTGCGTACTGCGTTAGAGTAGTAAACCTATTTTAAAGAAATATAGTATCTTAACTAAGTTGAAAAGTACTTTAACCTGGGTTTCTTAGCAAAAAGAGGTTCTCACGAACCAGACTCTAAACTTCTTAACGCGTCCGCAAATCGTTTTAAAATCTCTTTTCTTTTTAATCTAAAAACTCCTAATGAACTAGAAAAAGCGCTTTTGGCTGTTTTTGAAATAGTTAAAAACAATTACTTAAATTGAAAGATAAAATAGCCCTTAAGTGTTTCCATGAACAATTGTACGAATTACTGGTTCAATTACGATCCTTACATTCTAACCTTTATGGATTTAGTTAGACATGGTAAAGTAAAAGTTCTTTTTATAATTTTTCATAAAAGTAATTTAGTGCGAGTGCGGAAAGTAAATAAAAGTAGTGTGAGTGCGGAAAATAAATGAAAGTAGTGCAAGTGCGAGAAATAAATAAAGTAAAGCGAGTGTGGGAAATAAATAAAGTAAAGCAGTGCAGGAAATAAATAAAAGTAAAGCAATGCGGAAAGTAAATAAAATAAGGCGAATGCGGAAAAATAAAATATGAACTGGAATTAAAATGGCGGCAGGATTAACTTCCTCCCAGAGTGCTCCAAAACTCGATCACACAGACGTATACAGACTCGATCACTCGATTGCAGTAACACTCCGATGTGGAATGATAACTGCTTTAAAACTGATATATTCCTAAGAGATTCTAAGTTTGGATGAAGAAAACAAAATTTTAAAGTCCTATTTATAGGCAAAGTTTAAATGGGAAATGACCAAGATGCCCCCCCCCCACTAAAAAGTGGAGGGAAGCCTTTTTGCCTTGTGGCGCCCGCCACAGGCCTATGGCGCCCGCCATGAGACTAATAGGGATTGAGAGAGTGGGGATCATGGGTCTTGGTAGTTGTGGAGTGGTCTTGAGACATGGCCACGTCATGGAAGACCCCATGGCGCCCGCCATGGTGGATGCCGTAAGTGTAAAAAGGTGAATTTCTTGGTTTTCGTCCGTTTCCACTCTTTTTTCGCTCCTTTTCTCGATTTAGGCCCTGATTACATAGAAAACCTGAAAATAAAGAAAAACAAAGTAATAACATAACAAAATAACAATAAAAGCTAAGAATGCATGCGAAATCGGAGTCATAAATACGGTGAAATTTAGTGTTATCAAATTCTCCCACACTTAGACCCTTGCTTGTCCTCAAGCAAACATTAAAGCTCAAGAAAAAATGGTGTTGACATGTGATTTGGGCTAGAGGGCTTCTAAGTTCAAGTCAGGATGCAGTGACAGGTACTAACTTCAATCCTATATTAACCACCCCATGTCATCCCACAATACCTAGGCCTATCTTCTCATCTTTTTGGGTCCTTTTCATTCAGGCGCAATCACATTAAGCCCGTTATCCGTACATGCTTCATAGTAGAGTGACCGGTTAGTGATTCTGATCCATAACATAAGGTTTCTGGCACATAAGCATGTGTAAACCTGTTTTATTTGACCTAATTGTAGCTACGGGGGATCAGATCGTAATCCGCCCTACCAAGCTCAGTGCCAGATACCTCTGAACCAACTAACAATAGGTGACTGCATTTTTTTTTCTTTTTGTGGCAAAAAAATTTTTCTTCTCTTTTTTCGGTTTAAATGACTTTGTGAGGGTCACCTATCCCAGAGTTTGCCCTTTTTTTTTCTTTTTTATTAGCACTGGATCATTCACTTATGTTCATCGGCCCCCTACGTAGAGCATGCTTAGGCCGGAGCTGACTGCTAGAATAAACTACTTAGGACAATTTTTTGAATGATAATAAAGGCCATGGTGTGGGGTTTAGGAGTGATTCCTATATTCAAGAGGTCTATGGTGCTAAAATGGTATTGATGTTTCAAAAAGTTGACCTAAGTCACCATATCCTAATCCAAACCTGTCTCAAAGCCCAAAAAACATGTGAAACAACATTGTTTTCTTTTTTTAAAAAAATTTGGTAAGGCTAAGGAAATGGGAAAAATGAGGAAGTACTAAAAATACACTATACTGGTGACTCGTCAGACTCATGCATTATCTAAGAAAATTAAACTAAATAACTTACTGGAAAAGGAAAATAACGGAAAGCAAATAAATAACTAGAAAGGGAAATGACAGAAAGCGATAAAATCCCCTCCCACACTTAAATCGAACATTGTCCCCAATGTTTCGAAATAAGATAAGGAGGGTAACCTGAAAAACTACTGTGGAGGAGCACTAGTGCCCCTGCCGTCCTACTGTGATGGTCTGGAACGACGGGATCAACTGCGCTGCTGGTCCCTCCGGTCAAGTCGTGCTGATAAGGCAGCCTGGGCACCCCGGACCTCTCAAAGGTTACCTAGGATGGAACCCTGAGTGGCCTAAATAAGCTGGTAGTGTCGGCGATTGACTTCTCGCTGACGGGCCTGCTCTGATGTGATATCGTTCAAGGCACGACAAACGTTACTGTAGGCACGATCCGATACCGATCGCGATTGTTGCATGAAGCTCATGTTGTCCGTTAGTTGTTGTGAAATGGTAGAGAGTATGCTGTCTCGCTTTTCCTCTCTAGCTATCATATCACGCCACATCTCCTCAGTGACATAGAATCCAGGAGCAGCACCTGCAACAGGGTTAGAGGAAGATGGTGCGGTGTGTGACTGTGAAGGACGATGGGGGGACATGAGAGGTATGGGAGACTGCTCTCTCCAATCATATTCTTCATCAGTTTCATGTGCCTCCCCATTAGGAATATTAGGAGGAAGTGGACCCAAAACGGGTGGAGCATTTAGATCATAGGTCCAGTTCCTTTCATTACGTACATCAATACATCTAATGCAAGGTAAAGCAACAGATGGGATAGCTACCCCATGAACCATCAACTCATAACCACCTTCTCTCCTTGTTCGGCACAATTTCATGTCTTTTAGAAATTTTAAATTAATTGTGCGAGGAGGTAGTGGTTCAAGTGTAGCTATCTCATTGTTCAGGTCAAGAGCCCGAGCAATAGACGTAACAAGTCCTCCAAAAACAATCGGTCCTGTTTTATTAGTAATTAAAGCCATGTGTACAAGCATAAACGGGACCGGATTGATATGGGTACTATTCAGGCATCCTTGCAAAAATAGGAGTTCTCTAGAGTTTACCTTATTTGGTCTCTCCCGGCCAAAAATAGTACATGCCAAAAGATATCTGAAAAATTCTTATGGCCGGGTTATGGATGGTCGACGCAAGTATTCCTTCAAAAGAATTTATTGAAGTACTTGACAGCCTCTTCCAGAAGGAAAATACCTCGGCCGACCATTCCGCATCCAAAGGTGCCTCACAAATCGCACCTTCCCTATGAGGGATTCCTAACAAGCCTGTTAGCTCGTCGGTATTGTACTCGTATTCAATTCCAAACAATCTAAAATTAACAGTACCGACTGTGCTAGCAGTGTTAGGACTGACAGTGTATATCAATGAACTTAAAAACTCAACTGTCAGCCTCTCATAGGTAGGTTCCTGGTTAACAAAAATATTATGCAAGCCTAAAAAATCTAATAAATGAAAAACACTATGATACAGACCCAAAGCATACAGACAGTTATCATCGACGTACCTAGTTGAGAGAATTTCTCGACTCTGAAGCCTCTGAATAATTTTCCTTTTCCTATCACCCGGTCTTCCATAGCGAAGAAGAAATCCATTGAACTCCATTGTTGTTGCTCCTTGAGAAGTGAAAAAGTGGTAAAAATGGTTTATGAGAGAAATGATAAAGGTTTGATTTTTATGGTTTGTGGTGGATGAAAATGAAAATGGATTTTGGATAGGTTTTATAGATGGTGAATATTTTGAAAATGAGGGAGCTTTAATGGGGTTTTTGGAAGTTGTAAAAATGGGTTTTTGAGGTTGGAAGGTATAAAAATGGAGGAGATGGGGAATTAGCCCCGTTTTTGATGAAGGACGGTGTGGCGCCCGCCACAGGGTCCATGGCACCTGCCATGAGGCCAAATCCTGTTGGGCCTTGGATTTTCAATTCCTCTTTTGGGCCCTCTTGCACCTTCGGTCTTCAGGGGGTCCGGATAGCATTTTCTTCTCTCTTCTAAGGCATGAAGCTTGCATATTTTTTTTATAAAGACAAAAATGAAAATATTTTTGTCTTTATATTATTTTTTCTTTACTCGACAAAAATAAAATAAAATAAAATAAAATAAAAAGAGAAAAAATGACATTAGTGCATAAAACAATATATAAGATAAACTCAAAGTACATGAAAAGAAAATGTAATAGATGCAATAATATAAAATATGTCTGGAGATGCGAGAAATAAAATAAAGCATGAAAAAAAGAAATTAAATACTATGGTAATAGCCTCAGTGTAAAACAAATCATGTGGTAGGCTTCTCTTCCTGGTTTGATCCACGAATCTCATCTATCTCCCTCCGAAGCTCTTCAATCTCCTGATATAGAGCATCGGCCTCTAAGGCATGAGTGACATCAGATACCTGAATCTGTAATTCCAAGTCTGCTACTTCCTGCTTGAGCAGGGCAGTCTCCTTGCGGAGCTCATAAATATGAGTTTGTAGATCAGGCGGCTGCAAAGACATATTATTAGACATAACAGTGATTCAGGGAGAAAGAGGTGTAGGAGTGTACTCAGTGGCGGGAGGTGATTTCGGCTCTTCAACAGTCTCTCCATAACCCTCTAAGACATAACTCCAATTAGCAGGATCATGGACACTGGTCATCAGCGGGTCTGGTAATGTAAAGTAATGTATCACTTCACCGTCGATCAGTAATCTTAAAGTGTTGGGCTCAAAGAAGCCCTCCTCATCAGTCCTCTGTCAAGACAAAAGTCAACATCCAGGGTGGTGTAGCAGCAGAAGGTCCTGAGGTGCAATAATTTGCGAGACAAACCCAATGCAGTAGCAATCTGTGTAACAATCCCACCGACATGTATAATGCCTACAGATGATCGGGAGATACTGGCAAGGCCCTTCAACAGGAAGTTTCCACAAGCAACTGGGCGTGACTGAGTCGCACAAAACAGTAGGAAAATCTCCTCTTCACTTAGCAGAGTCTCTGTATCTGGAAAATCGAGGAAAGAGTGTGCTAGAATCATCTGGAAGTACCTTAATGCAGGGTTGTGGATTACCTGAGAAAACTGAGTGGAAGGATCTTTGGCTCCCTCCACTTGAAATGTTAGACCAAAACGTTTCCACTTCTCTGCTCATAAAATACCCCATCGGTGTCTCTGGAATAGCATGAAGAGTAGTCTGAAAACCTAGTAAATCACTAAACTCTTTGTGAGAGAAGGAGTAGTCGATCCCGAACAACCTGAAAGCAGCATATCCATCGGGTCCAGCCCAAGGATCATAATGAAACGAGCTGAGGAACTCTAGAGTCATGTTCCTATAAGTGTTGTTCCTATCGTCAAACTGGTCCCACTGGAGTTGGTGGCATAAGAATATAACGCTTGGCTCTATCCCCAAGGCATCCATGCAGTCTTGGTCAGGGTACCTGGTAGGAGCCATAGGGCGTCTCATGTGGACATAGTAACGCTCTCTCTGTGCGTCATCTCTAAAGGCCACGTGCATGTCATCGGGGTTCTGCATTCTGCACAAGGTTAGCAAACAAGTCCTGAAATCACATAAAACATTTAATTGTTAGTCCTGACATAATAATAAAGTAAACAAATTAAAATAAAGGAAAAATAAATAAAAAGTACGTAAATAAGAAAACCATGGGTTGCCTCCCATGCAACGCTTGTTTAACGTCATTAGCTCGACGACCGGATTTTATACATCATTTGAAGGATATGGTGGATCACTCAGAGTATGGCAGGTGTATGTTGTTGGGATGTCGCCTCCTTCTTAGGGCTTCAACCTCTGTCCATTGACGATGAACGGTTTACATGTTTGGTTCTTGATTTCAATAGCACCAGATCTTAGAATCTTAGATACTTCGAAAGGGCCAGTCCATCTCGAACGGAGTTTCCCTGTAAAAAGTCGTAACCTAGAATCGAACAGGAGAACAAGATCGCCTATTTTGAAGTCTTTCCTTATGATTCTTTTGTCATGCCAAGCTTTTGTTCTTTCTTTGTATATGATGGCATTTTCGTAGGCAGATTGTCTGAGCTCTTCTAATTTGTGGATATCAAGGATACGTTTCTCACCAGCAGTCAAGTAATCCAAATTCAAAGTTTTAATGGCCCAATAGGCCTTATGCTCTAACTCAAAAGGTAAGTGACATGATTTTCCATAGACCAGTTGATTAGGGGTTGTTCCTATAGGTGTTTTGAAAGCGGTTCTATAGGCCCATAATGCTTCTTGAAGTTTCTGCGACCAATCTTTTCTAGATATAGAGACAGTCTTCTCAAGAATTTGTTTGATCTCCCTATTAGATACTTCCACTTTTCCATTGGTCTGTGGGTGGTATGGTGTTTCTACTATATGCTTAACTCCATACTTGCTTAAACGTTTATCAAATATGTTCGATATGAAGTGTGATCCTCCATCACTTATGACTAAACGGGGGGTTCCAAACCTGGGAAATATATAGTTTTTGAATAATTTGATGACTACTTTGGTGTCGTTCGTGGGTGCGGAGATAGCTTCAATCAATTTATACACGTAGTCAACAACTACTAAGATGTACTGATTTCCCAAAGATGGTGGGAACGGTCCCATAAAGTCTATACCCCATACGTCGAAGAGTTCTACTTCTTGGATATTTCTTAGAGGCATTTCATTACGTCTTGAAATATTTCCTGTGCGTTGGCATCTGTCACACTTGACAATGAAAGCATGGACATCACGCCACATAGTAGGCCAGAATAGGCCAGCTTGAAGAATCTTGGCGTAGGTCTTAGATGTGCTTGCATGTCCACCATAAGGTGCAGAGTGACAATGCTCAATTATATTATGTACCTCTTCTTCTGGAACACAACGACGGAAAATTCCATCTTTACCTCTCTTGAAAAGAAATGGTTCGTCCCAATAGAAGTTTCTCACATCACTGTAGAACTTCTTCCGGTGGTAGTTTAGATCAGGGGGTATGATGTTAGCGGCTAGGTAATTAACAAAGTCTGCATACCAAGGTGCATTACTTATAGCTAAGGATTTATGAGGATGCTCATGTGGGTCTGGGTTATCTTCCTCAATGGTTTCTAGTTAGGCTATCAGTCTATCATAGGCAAAATCGTCATTTATGGGTACTGAGTCGGGTTTCAGGTATTCTAGCCTAGAAAGGTGATCAGCCACTACATTATTTGTGCCTTTCTTGTCACGGATATCTAAATCAAACTCTTGCAGTAATAGAATCCATCGAAGTAACCTAGGTTTGGCATCCTTTTTACTTAGTAAGTAACGAATGGCAGCATGGTCGGTGTAAACTATAATTTTGGCTCCTACTAGATAAGATCTAAATTTGTCTATGGCGAAAACTACAGCTAGGAGCTCTTTTTCGGTTGTTGCGTAGTTGAGCTGTGCAGCGTCTAGGGTTCTACTGGAATAATAAATTACGTGTAACTTTTTATCTTTTCTCTGACCTAGAACGGCTCCTACAACATAGTCATTAGCGTCACACATTATCTCAAATGGTTCTGACCAATCAGGGGGTTTCATTATAGGTGCTGAAATCAGAGCTTGCTTCAGAAGATTAAATGCTTCAGTACATTTTTCATTGAAGATGAATTCAGCATCTTCCATTAAAAGACCAGTTAAGGGCTTTGTTATTTTGGAGAAGTCCTTGATGAAATGTCGGTAAAATCCGGCATGTCCAAGAAAACTTCTTATCTCCCTAATAGTCTTCGGCAGTTTTAAATTCTCTATGACTTCTATTTTAGTTTTATCTACCTCTATACCTTTTTCGGAAACTATATGTCCTAAGACAATCCCTTCGGTGACCATGAAATGAAATTTTTCCCAATTTAGCACAAGGTTTACCTCCAAACATCTTTCCAGGATTTTCTCTAGGCTGATAAGACAATTTTTGAAATCAGATCCACAAACTGAGAAATCGTCCATAAATACTTACATGATTCCATCTAAATAGTCTGCAAAGATAGACATCATGCAGCGTTGGAAAGTGGCAGGGGCATTACAGAGTCCAAAAGGCATTCTTCTGTAGGCAAAAGTTCCAACTGGGCATGTAAAGATAGTTTTTTCTTGATCTTCGGGATGAATAGGTATTTGGAAGAAGCCTGAATATCCATCTAGGTAACAAAAGTAAGAGTGTCTGGCTAGGCGCTCCAACATTTGGTCTATGAATGGTAATGGGAAATGGTCCTTCCTAGTTGCTTTATTTAATTTTCTATAGTCTATGCACATACGCCAACCTCCATCAGTTCTTTTTGCTACAGGTTCGCCCTTCTCGTTTTGCACGACTGTGATGCCTCCCTTTTTAGGTACTACATGCACAGGACTCACCCATTTACTGTCCGAGATCTGATATATTATACCTGCCTCTAGTAACTTAAGAACTTCAGTCTTAACTACATTACTCATTATAGGATTTATTCTTCGTTGGTGTTCTCTGGAGGGTTTTGAATCTTCTTCAAGCAAAATCTGATGCATGCATATGGATGGGCTTATTCCTTTTAGATCCGAGATCTTATATCCTAAGGCTGAGGGGTACCTTCGTAAAACATCTAATAATTGGTTTGTTTCTTCTTGGTCTAAGGTAGAACTGACTATAACTGGACGGTTCATTTCTTCATCAAGATATTCGTATCTCAGGTTCTTAGGAAGTCCCTTAAGTTTTACGGTTGGTTTTATAGGGCAATGCATAGGATCTGGGGTAAGAGATAAACATTCGTGAAGCTTATCATCAATGTAGGGTTTTTTATAATTGTCATCTTCCAAAATAAGGGTTGATGGCAATTTTATAGATTCAGTTTCTTCTTCTTGTTCTAATTCCCTAATGCATTCATCAATGATATCTAAGGCATAACAAGCATCTCCTATTATAGGTGCCATAAGGAATTTCGAAAGTATAAATTCTATCTTCTCGTCACCTACCTCAAAAGTTAGTTTCCCTTTTTTAACATCTATTACGGCTCCAGCAGTCGATAAGAACGGTCTACCTAGGAGGATTGGTATGTCGTCATCTTCTTTAATGTCCATGACAACAAAATCAGTAGGTATAAATAGCTGACCTATCCTAACAGGTGTCGCTCCCCGGATTTCCATCCTGGTACAAACGCGAAAGTGGCACGGAAAAAGAATAGAGTCTCCAGCCAGGCATTTTTATCCCGAAGAAAGGGAATGGTAATGCTGCACAAACCAAAAGAAAGAAGAGGAAGGACACAGGTCCTGCGAACCAAAGAGACTGAGCTCGGGAGTCGGTTACGACCTGGGAAGGTATTAGCACCCAGATCGTCCACCGTACCCGACGGGATCCATGCTTGCAAAAGAAACTGTTTCAAAGGGTGAGGGTATGAAAACTGCAACAAAGAAATGAATATGGAAATAAACTGGAACTGGAAAAGAAATGAATAAGAAAAGAAAAGGAAAAATGTAGGGAAAATAAAGATTGTGCTCGAACGGGCCCTACCCCGCTGCCTACGTACCTCATCAAGATAATGAGGATCAGAGAAGCCGTAGTTCCCCTAACTAGGGGTAACAAGGAAATTGCTTGTGAATTAAATCTTGAACTGCCTATGCCATTGCTCAGGTATTGCAGACTCGAACGACGAGTGTGTAACCGTCTTGCAAAGTGACAAGTAGGAGCAAGTTCGCGTACGGAGCGAAGGATATGAGAAAAAATTCCCGAAGGAAAGACGCTTATTGTTTGTTTGTGTTTTTTATGAAGCATTTATGAGTGTGTCACAAGGAAGTGAACTCAAGCTCTCTTCAATGGAATGTGCACTTGTCACTACATTCCAAGATGGAATAACAGAACAAGCACACTCAAGTAAGGAGAAGATCCCCAAAACTTGAACCCAAAGACTAGGGCTTAGGCTCACTAACTTGTTTACTTATTAAGTGCTTTGATTATTTACAGATGAAGAAGTGTTTTTTATGCTTTTCTTTTATGAAGGAGATACCTTGATCAGACTTGTGCATCAAAAGGTAAACTTGTACTATCCCAAGATGGGAAGTCTACAAGCATACCTCATGGGATAAGGCTATGGATCAATGCACCACTTCAAACTTATTAAAGTGTTTTTTTTAAGAGTTATGAGATGAGAAGAGAAGAAGAACCAAAAGGATCTCAAAGGCAAAATTCTAAAGGGGACTAAAATAATCCTAAGTGTTAACATGCATGGATGTCCTAAGGTTAGTGAGGTTTCTATCCTAATGAAGAAGAGAAGAAGAAGATAGAAGAAGGGATGAGAAAGGTCTACGCCCAACAACAAATGGTTAGTACAAGATAAACAAAAGTTGAGAAGATGAGAATTGGAGATATGGAACTCAATTCCCACATCTCACACTCACCATAACCCCTGCAAGGTTAGTATGCACAAGTGAAACAAAATAAAGAAAATGGTATGCTAACATCAAACAATCAGAAGTGACATGACATGAACATATGCACAATGCAAATGCAACTCAAAGAAATGAGGAGAAGAAGTATGCAACTCAAAACGATGCAACATGAACACATATGGAAACAAATGCACACTTATGAAATTTGTAAGGCAACATGCACAAAATATGAACCCAAAGCCCACAACCAGAACCAAAACAAGACGAAGAATGCCTTAAGAAGCCAAAAAGATGAAGAGAATGGACACACAAGACCAAACAATACCAAAATGGAAGCAAAAGAAGCCATAAGATGAAGTAAAAGCACTTAAAGAAGCAAATGACTTAAAGAAGAAGTAAACACAAAAATTCAGAAGACACAAACCCTATCCTAGGACCAGGAAAGGTACCCACACCCCAAAGGAACCCCAAATGAGAAGAAGAAATGGGCACAAGTGCCTTTCTAGGCTTATGAGAGACTTAAAGGTTCAAAGGAAGAAAAAAGGGACAAGGTTCAAGATAAAATCTACAATAAATCAACCATCCATCTAAAAATTCCACAATAGAAACCAAATGATCCTCAAACATGTTATATCAACTAGTCAAAAGGATTTGCAAAGATTCAGAAGCAAACTAGGTTAAATGGAGGCAAGAACACAAGTTAGGGCAGAAAACTTACATCACAAGTTACAAGGCCAAGACTCAAGAAATAAGTTTCCAAAAATCCAGAGAAAAATCACATGAAAAGAACAATGTATTAGGAATCCAAAGCAAAATGAATGGGATCAAAACTCAAAATATTGAAACCTATAGAAATTAGACAAGAATGACTGGTCAAGAAAGGTAATAAAAGAAGCTAGGTGAGATGGTGAATTAATTATGACACGTGAATAAAGGAAAAAAAATAAAATAAAAATATGAAAAAATATTAGAGACATAAAAGAAGGTTCATGATTTTTTTGGTATTTTTTTGGATGAATAAAACTATTTTTAATGAATTAAAATGAAACTGAATAAAAAGGAAATTAAAGGAAAAAAGAAATTAAAAATGAATTGAGAATGGGTGTTGATAGCAGGCTTGTTGCGTTGGAAATTGGATTGGGCCAGGGATTGGGAGGTGCGAAAAGCACCTGGAAAGGCCCAGCATCAGCGCTGGTTTATGAAGCTTATAGTGGAAATTAATTGAAATAAAGAGAAAAGTTGGAAATAAATGTGACGGCTGGATGAATCCTGCGGCTGATACAGACCACCTCATTAATTGAGGTGGCATTATGGTGAGTTGGGACTGGCTGGAACACGCTAGTTAAGGTGTGCTATACTATACCATGAATTAAATGAAAACATAATTTAAATAAAAGGAATGGAAGGAAATTAGGGACATGTGGCAGCGCGTGAGGCCTTGGATGAGGGATCCAACGGCTGAAACATCTTCTTCTTCAATGAAACCCTAGGTTGAACACAAGACAAATTCCGGTGACCGGAGCTAGGGCTCCGGCACCGGAGACCAAACCAGTACCAAAAATTCATCAAATAACGCAAACAAATTGTCCAGATCCACTAATTAGACATCAAGGAATCCAAATATGGCATCAAAATAAGCTAAAACTCAAAGGATTGGCCGGATCGAAGGAAAACAACATTGATCATCAAACTTGAAATGCACTTAACTCATGATATAATGCACCAAAATCAATTCTACAAAGTGCAGCATGATCAGCAAACAACAAGGAACACAGAGTAACAATTTAATTCCATTTCCAGAACATGAAATTTCAAGCCATACCTGAGATGGAGATCTTGAAATGTTGAACTAGAATTCCAACCAATGCGTGCAAATCACTCCTCTTACTCCTTAGATGCAAAATAAATGCATATAAGGCCTTGAAATGGAATAGATCTGAGGTTTCAACACAAGTGGCTTTGAAATGACAAGCTTCTATTTCTATGCTTTCAACTCAAATGAGTGGATGATTCTTGATCTATATGATTCACTGATCAAGAATATGGAAGAAGTTTGTGAAGCAAGTGAAAGAATGGAGAGATATGTTAGGAAATGCAAAAATGCAAGAAAGTTGAGAATGAGAGAATGAGAGAGATTTCAGATCTGGTTCAACCCTAATTTGCTTGTTGTGACCTCACAAATGAGTGCTGAAAGTGTGATAGAAAGTGCACGAAAATCAAATGAGAAAAGGGTGAATATGCATCCTTTGCACTTGGTGGAATAAGCATGCAATGATCATGATCTCTTGGGCCTCTCAGCATGTGTGAGTTTCATTTTCCACCCTTGATTCAAATCCATACAATCCTGGCCCTTAGATTCAAGTGTCACATTTGTTTCATGATTTTTGCAAATTGGCATGTTTTGGAGGGATTTTTTCAAAGTGTATGAAAATGACTATTTCTTTGGAGAAAATTGGTTCTAAGGCAATGTATTTTAATTTTGAAACAAGTTTGGGCCTGTACCAAGTCACAAAAATAAGATTGGAGCCTTCTTGCATTTGGTGACTTTTTGAAAAATGAAATTATGCCCTTGGGAGAGGAAATTTTCGAAGGCCATAGGGAGAGATGTAGGAATCCAGTGAAAAAGTAATTGTACTTTTTGAAAATGGGAGCCCTTACTCTCCAAATTTCATGTTTGACTTTGGTCCATTTGAAGAATTTTTTATCATGCTAAGGCCACTTGAAAATTAGGGAAAAACTTGCAAAATTTGGAAAACTTCAAAAACCAACTTTGTACCATTTTTGCAAAACCCCTCAAATCTCCAAGAAAATTGAACTTTAGGCATTCCAAACTTCTTATAACATTGTAAGGACCCCTCTTGGCCAAATAAATTGGGTTAGACCCCTTGAAATTGCACAGTTGACTTTTTATGGGCTCTGTTGACTTTCTGCTTCGTCTGCAAGCAACTGAGGCATTGACTGACTTCCACATGGAATTTTCTCATGAAATTTGACACATAGGATCCTCTTAATATGTAGAAGACTTAGCCTAAAAGAAATGGCCAAAGTTGTGAGATCTTGGTGCTTGTATCTCAAACCCTAATTTGGGTGCACTGCATAGGAGCTTTGCCTTGTCCTGAGATCTCTGATGATCATGCAATCTTATGAGATTTTGCCAATGGACTTGATCTTTTAAATGGAGTGTAGAATCACCATAGAACTTGTAAAAACTCATTGGGACCCTTGTCATGGCTTGAAAGGCTTCTAGGAACTCCACAGATGACCATATGCTTGATGCTAGGACATGAGGGATGATATGCTTCATCTTTCCATGATATGATGCTGAGGAAATGATATGAGTATGATGAATATGATACGGTATGATTCTTAAAATGAAGAGGGCAAATTTGGGGTATTACAGCTGCCCCTATTCAATCATCAGTTAATCTGAAAAGGACGATAGTACACGCTATCGACCATTCAAGATAAAATGTGGTTGAATACCAAGAAGACCAGAAATTTGCACTCTGACGAAGAATGCAACACTGAGAAATAAACCCAACCAGATGACGCTCTGGGGACTGCAGGGGAGAAAGAAACAGACGAGCTTCTTCTAAGTTGAACCCGATATTCTGGAATAAGAATACGTTGACGGACGAGTCTTCTTCAGACAATCCTGTGACGCCAGGAGCAATAAGCATTTTGACATTTAATTCCACCGTCAGGACTTCAAACCTCTTTAGCACGACCGAGTGTTGGATAAGATCAAGCGATCTGCTAAGGAAATGGCATTGAGCGATCCATAACCAGGAATGTGAGCATGGCTCAAACAATGAGGAGTAATATCAAGCGATTTACAACTCAGACAAGATCAAACGATCTGCTAAGGAGATGGCATCGAGCGATCCATAACCATGAATGTGAGCATGGCTCAAACAACGAGGAGTAATATCAAGCGATTTACAACTCAGACAAGATCAAATGATCTGCTAAGGAGATGGCATCGAGCGATCCATAACCAGGAAACGAGAACGTAATATCAAGCGATTTACGACTCCTGTCTTTTTTATACGATGCCAGGAGACCACTGGCTTGCCACAGCGACGGTGGACTTTTAACCGTGTTGCAACATCGAGCGATTTTCAAACCAAACAAAATCGAGTGATCTGATAAGAGAATGGTATCAAGCGATCCATCCACAATTGGTCCGTTGACACGGGACAACGCGATCAATACAAGAATAGTTGAATTGAGAGAGTAACAACTCTGCAAGGGAGAAAACCATTTGTAACTCCACTAGGTATAAGAACATTCTGACTAACGTTCAACTGAAGAGATGACCAAGATATCCTGGAAATACTTGGGTTGAGGAATGAAATGTGAACAAACGTCTGCATTACTTTGTCACACTGGCCAAAAATAAATTGGCGACTTCACTGGGGAATAATTCAATGATGGTTGCGTACCAATCATGAAACTCTGCGGGGAATGATGATCTTCCAACACGGTTGGGAAGACGCTTGATCAGATACCCTTTTCTAAGGAAATAGTTTCTGATACTTCCACCTCTGCGGGGAATTAGGTATTCAGCCGGTTGCTAGGAATAACCTATTCTTGAATAAAGACTCCGCTCGGAGAAGAGAACTGTTCAACTGGATTTGAAGTTCTGCTAGAGAAGATCACCCTACTCTGACTCAGCTGGGGGAAAATTTTCGTTAGAATTTACTAGGGGATGCTAGGGATCACCCTCTGCTGGAAATAGGAATTACAAAGTGTCTCTCGCTGGGGGGAAGAAACTGCTTGGGGAATATGTTCTAGTAACATCATACTCCATGTACTTGATGACTGTTCAGGTATCAACTCAAGAGGATTTTACAGAAGACGTGGCGCCCGAATTGCTTCGGCGTCTTCAAACTCTTGGATAGATTCACTGAATCTTGAGATAATTTCCCCAGACCTCCTGGTCTACAAAGGGATTTGATTGAAGGGGACTCACGCATTATCCTACATTATCATGAAATAATCTGCCCCAATATCCTGTGCTAAGGATAAAATTGAATAAACACTTGCAGAGACTGACTTCATCTACTCTTGAGAGTGAACTTCCCCAGTATGGGCCTTAAAATAATTTCTTCAAACTAACCATGCTCTGATAACTATCCCAGCTTGGCTGAGTCATGAGATTTGTTCGATGTAATTGCCCCTGATTGGCTGCATCTAACCTAACTGGTTAGAAGAATCTTTATCTCATGGGAGTTCCTCAAAAAAAGTGAAATTTGCCATTATTGTCCTTCAGAATTTCAGACTCCTCAACCTGGCAGGATTTAAGTTTTTGGACTGAAATTCCTCATGTGGACTTCTTTGATGCCAAACAAATGTATGTAAGCAGAAAATGTTTTATTCTGAGAATGATTATTCTAATGCAACACACAAGTTAATATTGAAGTTTTTATTGAAAAGATGTCGTTTGTGAACGAATCACTAGTTTGGACATGACAAGATTTTTGTTTTATGAAAGAACACATGCATATGCAATAACAACAAGGGTCTTTTGGCATAACTCGTAGGAGTCAGGAACGTTATCTCATAGTAGCACGCTCTCGAATTAACCCTGTTTCAATTATGACTTTTGTGGGTTATATCGTGGCTTGGTTCACGGTTATAGAAACAAAGATATAGGCTCAAAGTTTATTTGTGCCCACCCCTCCTTGTGATGTCCTTCAATCCCATGTTCAACTAGCTTTCACAAGCGCTCACCTTTCCTAAGGATTTTGAGATGGTTGAGGAACCAATGCTAATAACTATTTAAGAACCACTGAGGTTACTTTTGGGAGTCAGTCACCCCTATTGTCTTTCGTGTTTGTATCATACGACTTGTTTTTGTTTGAGGATCTTTCTTGTGTAATCCTTTTCGTCTTTTCGCTTTTTCATTCTTTTTGTTTATCCCTAACTTTTGCCTGGACTGATCCTTTGGAATCTTTTGCAATTGGGGTCCAGCGAGATGCCCTAATTTTTGCCTAAGTCGCTTGTTTTCAAGTTTCGACTTAGCGGGCTATTTATTTCTTTTTTCTTTCTCTTTTTTTTGTTGTTGAACAAATCGTGTGACACTGTTTGTCTTGACTGTTTTGTAAGGGTTGTGACTGTCTCACTTTTTGGTCGATGATGGATAACCGTTGTGGTTTCCAGTCTTTGGACCTCTTGATTTGGTGGAATGAAAGGTAATGGATCCTCAAATACACTCCTTTGGTGCAAGTCTGAATGCTCGGTCCAACTAGCTGACACTTACCCTGCTCCGGGTTAAATGTGAGGGTTTTTTTTTTCATGTGAAAAGAAACTCCTACTTCAAGGCTCAAAGGGGTTAACGAAGGTTTATCTCCCTTATATCTCCGGTGTTTGGGAATTTGAAACAATGCTTGTACATCGTCAACAGGGTCTTATTCAAGAACGCACAATTGGAGATTTTTGCGTTTTCCTTTTGTCATTCTCCATCACAGAGTTTAAGAACAACAGTTGGTATTGCAATGCACACACAAAATTATAAGTAAAAATACAAATTAATTACTTCAAGAAAAACATGTGCATTTCATTAATTAACATTCAAAACAAACAAGTTTCATGCAAGCATACAAATGTTCAAACAAACAGATAAAAGCCACACATGCAAATGCAGTAAAGAAACTAAGCAATGCCATTGTTGAGGAGACTTGACTTCGTTTGGACCGGTTGATCTTGAATACTTTCAGTAGTCAGCATCTTTTCCTGATGGAATTTGTAATCTTCAAAGTTCAAACATTAACACAAGACGTCTGAAGAGAAGAGTGACATAGAAATGAAATTGCCACATAAGTTTGACACCTAAGGTTGCTCGGAAAGACCTGACGATCTTCTGGCTACGTATCTCCATTGACCAAAGACCAATGAAGAATCAGAGCGACGTAGTTCCCCTCAACAGGGAGGAAATGCAGTGAAAAAACACATGATCGCCATTACTGATACTTCTGGCTTTATTGCTTTAATTCTTCTTTAGCACACTTTGACCCAGACAAAAACCATGCTTCATCTATACGGAGCAAAATTGATAGCCTTCGAATCAATCAAGTCTTGTACCTTGCGGTGAAAAGCTTTGCATCCATCAATATGGTGTCCTAGTGCCCCAGAATGGAACTCACAATGGGCATTGGCATCCCACCCTTCTGGCAATGGATAAAGAGGCGGAGACAGCTTGCGAAGCTCAATCAACTTCAACCGAAGCAAATGCTAAAGTACATCTGTATAAGACATTGGTAACGGATCAAGAACTAATTATCTCCTTTGTTGACGCTGACCCTGTTGAGGGTTTCTTTGTCTTGTCTAACGCCTCAGATGATTATTCGAGGTCGTAGCCACATAAGCTACTTGCTGATGACGTGGATGGTATCCTCTACCTTTTCCACGTTGATAAGATGTTGTCCCAACTTCCCCTTCATTCCTGCTCTGACCACTGACGAAGGGCTTCTTAACACCTGAACTTGACGAACTGTAGTCTTGAATTTTCCCAAGTTTTAGCAAACTCTCAACTCGCTCACCAGCGATCACAATGTCACCAAATCCAGTGGATGGACAAGCAGCTAGACGGTCTAGAAACACACCCTGCAACGTGCTCATGAATATGTCAGTCATCTCCCTCTCCAACAATGGAGGTTGCACTCGGGCGGCCATCTCTCGCCATCTCTAAGCATATTGTTTGAAACTTTCAGACTTCTTCTGAGAAAGACTCTGGAGTTGAATGCGGTTAGGTGCCATATCAAGATTAAACTGGTATTGTTTCACAAAAGCTTCAGCCAAATCCTTCCAGCTTCGGATAACATTCTTATTCAGACCCATGTACCAGTCCAAAGATGCCCCAGATAGACTATCCTGGAAGTAAAACATCCATAACTTCTCATCATCCGTGTGAGCAGAAATCTTCCCAAAGTAAGACTGGATGTGAGTCTTCAGACCAGAGTTTCCGTTGTACTTCTCAAAAGCGGGCGACTTGAATTTGTAAGGAACTTTCACTCCAGGAACTAATCCCAAATTCGCAACATCAAAACCTAGAGAGTTATGAGATTTAATAGCCTCTATCTTCTCAGCAAGCTCGTTGAAACGACGATCCACAACAACATTAGGTTGATCCATCTCATCATCAATCAAAGTGAACTGATCCTCCTGCTCGTGCACATAGCCAACATTACGGTCATTGTCTCCGCCTGGAACTCCACTATGATTTCTTTGATTGCCCTCTTCAGGAATATCATCTTCTGGCCGCTCGACCCTCAACCTTAGTTGTTCTTACCTATGGGCCATCCCTGTCATCAGGGTCATGAATTGCTCCATGCGAGCCTTCAATTCTACGAGCTCAGCTTGTACCTAATCTGCCATTCTGATTCTGCTTTATCAACACCGTTGCCTGAAATGGAATAAAGATGAGAAACGACCAGTGTACCTGAAAAACAAAGACAACAAGATAGGATATACAAAATGTTATGCCATGCAAATGCTCATAAATACCACAAATGAGATAACACTCTCAAAAGAAACTCTACACGCAAGATCCAGCATAAGAATCATCCTGCGACCAAGTATCATTGCATGAATAGGAAAGCCACTGCTTCAGAAGTCCAAGCACATAACATAGAAAAGCCCGCAAGAGCAAAGTCATACAAGGTACTGAAAACCAACACGAATAAGTACAGCAACAAGGATTCCCTCAACAAGCCTGAGGGTAACCAGATACATGAAAAAGATAAAGCCTACAAGCACTAATTCTAGTCCAGAGGTCTCTGCCTCCCTAGCTGACCATCCAATGTGATGACCTTCAAGTCAATTAAATCTTGAACATTCCATTGTAAAGCCCTGCATCCTTCAGTTGAATGCCCCGAGGAACCTGAGTGAAACTCGCAACGCGCATTTTCATCATATCCCTTTGGAAGACTTCCCTCTGGTGGTGCCAAAATCCGCAACTGGATTAAACCAAACCTCAGCAATTGATGTAACATGGCAGTGTAGGATATGGAGATGGGATCAAGAACGTGATCAGCTTGTGAAACTCTCTGTGGATAAGGCCTTCGTTGTGGTTGAGCAGTCTGTTGTTGATGTTGCTTCGGACGTCTAGCTGGCCACTGCACTTTCTTACCCAGATTCGGACGAGGAACTAAAGGAGATCGCTGTGGTAGCCTCTTAGAAGATTCAACTTGAGTGGTAATTTCAGAAGAATGGAACTTGGCCACCTCTTCATTGTTCACCTGTGACACCTTCAACTTATTTGGCTTAAAGTTAATTACCCCGTCATCAACCAAATCTAGCACCTGATGTATGAATGCCCTGCAATCATTGATATCATGTCCTTGAGCTCCAGAGTGAAAGACGCAGTAGGCATAGGGATTCCAACCTTGGGGAAGTTTACTAGCAGGAGGAGGCAATTCACGACATTCAATCAATCCCATTTGGAGCAACTGTGGGCACAACTCAACATAAGACATGGGCACAGGATCAATAACTCTTTCTTGCTTTTTTCGAGAACAGGTTGCCACCACTGGAGGAGATACACCCGACATCTGCTGAAATCCTTCTTTGGGAAACCAGGGTGTAGGAGCTGAGAAACTTCCTTGATACGGAAAGAAATTGCTCACTTCTTTGGCCGTAACTGGCACAAGACCATTCATCTCATTTGAATCAGGCAAGGAAAGATTAATCTCTGTCTTGGGCTCTTCTGGACAACCCGGTGGTGACTGCTGGTGAGGAAGCTCAAACTGTGGAAGGAGTCCTCCTGACAACTCTTGGTTAAGTGGAAATCCTAAAGAGATGGGAGAAATAAGACCTTCTGGTGGTGAAACGAACGCCTGGCCATTTTCTTTCTCCAGCAAGGCATTCATGATCTCTGTCAACAACTTCATTTGAGTTTTCATCATGTCAAACTCTCCCTTCCAGAACATCTGACCTTGTGACAAAGCTTGTATCTCTGCCCTAAATTTCTCCATCTGGGCCTTCATCTCAGCTACCTCCGCTCGGAGTTGTTCAAAGTTCATGTTCTGGGAATTCTGACTCAAGTTGGCCATTCTGTCAAGAGATCTGATTAAGATAAAAACCTATCCTTGAAACCTTGTTGCAACAAAAGTACCTGAAACAGAAAAGTCATTAGAAGCCTGTGGCCATACCTGCAAAACAAGGAAACAGGTGATATGTATGCAATGCAGCTGTTTATGTTTCAAAGTTTAAGCATTTGCAATGCCCCAGTTCTGGCATCTATTCTCAGACAGTCACTTTGAATTTTTTTACTTTCAATCTTTCTCTTTGACAAGTGTTCAGACATTAGCAGTATCAGACAAACGAGTCTTGCACATTCAAAATGATAACTTGCACATTAATACTGTATATGAACAAACCACTGCCGGCTAAAAGTCAGAATACAACCAAAAATAATCCCCGAAGGGTTACAAGCCAGTACATAAAATAAAGACAAAAGAAATAAAAGCAAGACTCCTACAACAGGCCTGTAGGTAGTCTGAAAAATAAACAACTAAGCTAAAGACCCAGGCTCTGCCACCTCTGCTCTGCTTTTCTTGACACCCGCTCTCAGCTTGAGCTCTTCATTCTCTCTCCTTACTTCCTCCAGAGCTAATTGGCTTTGTGCTAGCTGCTGGGTCTTTTCTCTCCGAATAGTGTGGACTTGCTCTGCCTCTTCCTTCTTGAAGGCCATCTGAACTTCAAAGAACTCTTCTTTCTCTTTGATTTTTTTCTACTCTTCCTCCCTTTGGCCTTGCTGCCAAGCAATGGATTGACGAGCATCCTTGAGGGTCTTTAGAGTCTTCTTGCGTTCAGCCTCTCTTTTAGCTTCCATTAGACCCAACCTGTGGAAATGGGCTTCTCTACCAGCAAAGTCCTTATCTTTGGCTTCTAGAGAGGCTTGGAGCTTCTGCAGCTTGTCTTCAGCTTCATTCTTGGCCCTGTTGGCTTGGTGGTACAGGCTTACCATCTCAGTATTCTCCACTCTGACCTCATGCAACTGAGCTTCTAGCTTCTTGTACTCTTCAAGAGAGACAATACTGCTCTGACTAGGCACCTCTCTGGGATAAAGTGGAGTCTCAATTGAAAAAGGAATGAAAACTGCTTCTATATGTCCTTGCAACCATGCATCATATGGTGGATATGTCTTGGGATCAAATCGGCCGAAGTCTTTCTTACCCTTTCTTATCCTGTGAGCCCAAGCTTGGACTGCTTGTTGAACTAATTCTTTGTTCCCTTCAGCAGGAAAGTACAAAGATTCAGCCAACTCTTCCATCTGAGGAGGATCTTTCAAAGGGTAGCCAAACTGCTTTCTGGCTAATGATGGATAGTAACCGATGACACCTTTCCTTCCCAGCAAAGGTACTCTATCAAACCTTCCGCAACTGACCATCAACTCTTTACCTAGCAGATCCCAGTCATATACCCAGGCAATGTCTTCAATAGTCAACCCCATCAGTCTTCTGGACCATCTCCATTCATCCCTCATCTCCTTGAAGGCACCTGACTTAGGCAACTGTCTAGCAAACCACTCAGCAAACAAAGGAGCACAACAGACCACTGGACCACCCCTACCCTTCTCATTTCTATAGTGGACACTGTAGTAGAAGTCACCCAATAGAGTAGGCACTGGATTGCCTTTTGCAAAGATTGAGATCACCTCTAAGCTGACAAACTCTTTCTCTCCAGGGAACAGGCTGGACCCATATGCCATCAATGCGAGCAAAGCACCAAAGTCGTTCCACTTAGCCTCTGTAGCATATCTTTCTGCTTTTGGCATGATCACACTCCAGGGAAGTCCTTTGCCTTCACTCTCTTGCAGAGCCTTCTTGACTGAAGCAGCTGGCAACCTACAAACCTTGGCTATGTCTTCATCTTTAAGCACAACCTCAGACCCATAGAATGGCAATGTCTCTCTGACCGGAACATTCAGCATGCTGGAGATCTCTTCCAATGTCGGAGCTAAGATGTAACCTAGAAAAACAAAGCAACGCAGCAGGGGATCATAAAATTGCAACAGGGTATGCAAACTGTCCTTCTGGTCTGCAGTGGGCTTGTCCACAAACTTCAGTATCTGGTCATATCTTTTCTTGAAATTGCCCAAGACTTGATCGTTCATCAGACCTTCTAACCTATGAACACTTCTAACTTCAGGCTGAAGAAAGGTATAATGCACATTCTTTTTCCTTGGAACTTTTCTGATTTCTGCCATGGAGAAAAGATTACCAGAACTAGGAGCAGATTAAGAGCAATGACCTGAAAAATGGGAAACATAAACAGTTAATGCAAAGAATGATGCAAATGCAATGCAATGCAAGCATATGATCAACTGGGACCATCTGAACTGGATCACTGACAAGGGCCCCTCTGAATAACTGGAAAACAAAAGTCCACTGAGTCACACTCTCTGATAATCATAACTCTCTGCAGAAGATCTCAGGACCACAGTGTAAACACCCCAAATTTGCCCTCACCCATTCACACCATGGCTTGTGATCTTCTCATATGCATAAGCACAATCATATCATCTCATATCTCAATTTTGGTTCACTGCATTGATTCAAAGTCATCTGCACCTAGGGTTTGTGATTTGAGCAATCCAAGAGCTTCTTGAGCCACTCCAAAGGCCATCATTCACTTCAAAGGGGTTCATGTGTGTTCTTGTATCTTATTACATCCTTTCAAAGTCAAAAATGCCAAAGAATCACAAGAACTGGGATTGGTATGGAGGCAGAGCCAAGTTTGACTGCACAGTTGACCTGAAACTAGGGTTTTGGTTTTAGAGGCCATAACTCAAAATTTTTTGGTCATTCTTGTTTCCATTGGTCTATATATGGTATAGGGAGTATGCATATCAATTTTCATGAAGAAATTCCATGGGGAAGTCATCTGATCAAGAGTTGACTTTCTGGACAAGTCAGTGCAAAATCAGGGCATCTGAGGCCCCCAATGACCCAACCAAGGGATGATCTTCATCATTTTGAGTGTATATGATCTTTATTTGATCATGGAAGAAGGTTGAAGTTCACAAAAATAAAGAATTTGAAGTTTTTGCAAAGTTGACTTTTTAGGGCATAATTGACTTTTAAAGAATGTGTCATTTTAGGTCACTTTTCAAACCTTACTTTTTGATCCAAAAATGCTTCAAATGGAAAAACTTTGGTCATGAAAGTTGTAGATCACATTTTTCCCTTTTCAAAAAGTACAAGAACATGACCTAATTCATTTTGGATCAAAAGTTATGGTGTGTTAAAGTTGGCAAAAATCACTAATTTTCAAGATTATGCACTAAAAGGAAAACTTGCAAAATCATGTACCAAAGGCATTTGTGACTTCTAATTATTATCAAACCATTACACAAACATCACATGTGACCTAAAAAATCAGAATGTGCCAAGGGTTCCTCATTTGTTTGGCCTTTGGAGCAAGATATTTTCATGAAGATTCAAAAGCAAGCAAGTTGCAAAAGCTCATGATCACTTCCATCCACTTGCTGCCTATGTTGCTGACCACTCCTAGCCTTTCTCCCTCACCTTGCTGCGCAACCCACACCTCTTGTACTTGGCTGAAACATGACCCATGCCTCTCTTACAAGAAGTTGACATTTTGGCAAAAGTAGCTACACCTATCACTAAAGCACAGGTCACATCTTCTGACCAATCCCATTTGTTTATGCAAGGAAAATGCTAGCCATTTCATACATCAAGCAAGGCTGAAATACATCACAACATCACATACACAACATCACCCTCACTTGCATTTTCCTTCGAAACTCTTTGCACAAACCACAAACACTCAAACCAATTCCACTACTCATCTCACCATGCTTCATTGAGCCCAAACCAACAAAGAACCAAGCCTGAATCCAGCAAGAACCTTGTTTCTCCATTTTCACCCCAATCTGCAGTTTCCTTCGAAACATCTTCCACAGGCCATAAACACTCAAACAAACTCCACAAACCTTCTCAAAACATCAACCTGATCACAAAGAACCACTCACATTGACCTGAACAGCCTGAATCACCATCACCATTTTCAACTGAGCTTGAACAGAACTTGTTCAATCTCTTAAACCAGCCAACATAAACTCCTTCTAAGCATTCAAGCATCATCAGGGGATCAAGTAGAGTGGATTGCATCAAGAGGGGAGGTCAGAAAGTTGCTAGTTTGAGAGCTTCGAAACTCAGGTAGCTCAAGAACATTTTTTCCAGAAATCATTTTTTGAGTTCTTAAATTGTTATTCATGCTTCCCTGATCATAAATATGTCTTTAGTTTTGAAAATGGTGATGAAATGAGAATGTAATCGTGTTCTGAAACTCTGTGACCTAAAAAAGAATTTTGTTCGATTCATGAGTTTGGTGGAATATAAATGGTTTCTAGCTTAGGGTTTTGATTCAGTGGGTTATGGGGATCATTTCCATGTTCTTAGATTTCATTTTGGTTAGGTTTTGAGAGTTTTGGAGATTTTCAGGTGGGGTTCCCACCGGAGAAGACGACCGGAGGTCTTCTCCGGCCACCTGAAAATCATTAGGGCATAATCCCAGTCATTAAGGCAGTTTGAATCTGGAGCGTTGGATGCCTTGACTCTGTTGACTTCGCGCGCGTGTGAACGGTCCAGATGTGGTCATTAAACCCTAATCTCTATTATTTATTTAATTAATCGAGTTTAAGTCAGTTTGAATATGGGCCATCAGATGACGCGCGCAGTCAACCCATTCAAACCCAGAAGCTATCCCAGCCCTCCATTCAGTTGACTTTCCCTTTTTCTTTGTTTAATTCATTTATTTCATAATTGTTTTGCATAATTTATTTAAAATAGTAAAAATTGTCTAAAAATTATGAAACTTTTTCTCAAGACTTTCATTAATTTTTATGACACAAAAATATTTTTATTTTCATTTTTAGCATTTAAAAAGTATTTTAAAATATTTTAAAGTTTATTTTTAATTGATTAATGGAAATTAATTTATTAAAAATACTTTTAGGTATTTAAAAATCACCAAAAAATTCATGAAATGTTCTAAGACATTTAGAAACATTGTCCAACCTTCAAACCAAATTTATTTTTTGATCTTGATGCATTTTAAGAATTTCTCATTGAATTAAAATCATTTTTATGCATTAATTTGATCCAAAGTTCAAAAAATCATTTCTGCCTATCCATGAAGAGTTGGACATTGATTCTTTTTGCATTGCATTGTGTTTAGCATGTAGTTTGTAAGATTAAATGGCCATGATTTGATCTTTCATTTTCAATTTGTTTGGCATTTCTTTTGTTTAGGAACCCTAAAACCCTAGAAAACTTGTGAAAATCTTAACTTGAGATTGGTTAGGAGTTGAAACCTCTCCTTTGGGAATTGGTTTAGTATAGGGTTAGGGGTCCTTTGAGTGGCATTTTCAATTTTTTGTAATGTTGTTTGCTTCTGATTTTGGTTTGTGTTTGATGTATGATTCATAAACCCTAATTTGGGCTTTCATATGTATCCATCTTGCATTCTCTTGCATAACATGACTTGCCATGACATTCCAAGCATCCATGTGATTCATTTGACATCATAAGACATATTGAAAGCATGTTTGATCATTGCATCATGTATTTGCCATGTTGTATGCCATGTGCACTTCATAACTTTTCATGTATGTTCATGGCTCTTAACTTGTTTCATTTGCATTCATGAACTTGTATGACCATTTCCATGTGCTGCCTCATGTTTGTAGCATCTCATAGCATCATTAGCATCATGTATATGCTTCTGGTTTTGTTTCTCATCATGTCATCTCATCCCATTTTGCATTGCATTACATTCCTTTTCTAACCTTTCAGGTGGTAAGTGATTTTGGGAAGTGAATTTGCCTTCACTTCTCATAAATTTTCTTTCCATCTCTCTTGCATCCATGCTGCATTTTGTTATGTGTTTGAGCTTGCTCATTCTTCTTCTTCCCACTTTCTTTCTTCAAGTGACTTGACTTCTTGAATGAAGCAAGTTACTTTGCTTCTCTTGATCCTTTCACCTGCTTCCTGGTGGTTCCATTGAAGATTGTTCTTGCAAACCTCACAAACCTTAGGAACAACCAAGCATGACAATGATTAGGGTTTTGATTAGTCTCCCTTCTTAGTTTTACCTTTGTGTCTCTTTTGAGTCTTCTCTTCTCATCTCATAATCAGGGACTAAACCCTAAAGGCTTTAAGGCTTTGTGATTAAGTTTATGCCTGCATCCTTCTCTTAGGATGGAGTGTATAACTTTAATCCTAAGTGTTAAACCCTTAATGTGTTTAAATCTCTTAATCAATTCACTTAATAATCATCAAGACATCACACTTGTAACTTGGGCCTTGCATTAGGGTTCTAATTCTTCCTTAATTGGTTAAGAAGGACTAACCCTAGTGTTAATGGACAAGTCCCCCTCAAGTTGTCTTACAAATCATAAAATCCACTTCATCATCATACCATTAAGTAAAATCCACTTAATAAAAGGCTTGTTTTGTCATGAGTTTAATCCCTAATCATGGGTTAAGTTGAGGAGTTTTCCTCAGCTTAAACATTCTCATCTATTATCCTTCTATTAGGATGGTGTAATGAGTCTGTTTAATCCCTGATTATGGCTTAACCTCATTACTTAACACTAAACAAAAACAACAAAAACATCTAATTAATCACAAGTAGGTTAATGATCTTAATCCTACACCAAAGGTGTTTAAGTGTGAGAAGCTGACTTCACACTTAAGGTATTCTCATTACCCCTAATCAGAGGGAAGATGTGATGAGTTTAATAAATCCATTGGTTTAGACTTAAGCTCACTAACTTATGACAAAATCCAAAAACAATAAAAGACTGAAAACACAAAAACAAACAATAATCGTCTCCTCCGGGATTCTTTTCTCATCTCATTCACTCACAAACGAGAACTTGCTTCTTCCGTCTAATGCAAGACAGTTTGCATCTGTGCCAGACAGATCATACACTTGAGCATAGGCAAGTAAGCAGTTCACAAGTCAATTCATCTTCCAGTCTCTTTGGGTCGAACTACGGTGTTCTGACTTCCTCATTGCACGAGAGGATACGTAGGCATAACTTAACAGTTATCGAACAAAAGTCTCTGTATATTCCCCCTCTTCCAGCATCTTTCTTTTAGCCTCATGATCTTGAGCATCTTATTCCAGTTCTTGCACTGACACTGTATATACATTACACTTTACACTTCCTTTACACTGATACCTGTACATTTTGCTTTCCGGCTCTTTATACACAAATTGCACTGACACTACCCCTTTAAAACACAAATCTTTTAAGCGTGGATCCCTTCGAGTACGGCGGACAATCTGGGTGCTAATACCTTCCCAGGTTGTAACCAACCCCCTTTCTTAGTTTCGCTGGTTCGCAACCGTCTTATCCATATCTTTCTAGGTCTATGCAGCATTGCCTTTCCCCCGGGATAAAAATGCCTAGCTGGCGACTCTATTCATCTCCAGTGAGTTCACGGCTGTGTGTTCTCATTGTTCTTTTCGCCGACCGTTCGCGCTTGTACCAAGATGCTAATCTTTGGGAGCGACAGCTTGGCAACTCTGCTGGGGACCCTTATACTGCAACCAGGGCTTCTGGTTCTTTTTGTGGGTTCCTCCTAGCGCTTGATTGATTTATGTTTATTGGGGTGTTAGGCGCTTATTTGTGTTTGAATATGTTTTTGCTTTATGTACAGTTTGTTTTATTACTTGCTTTACTGCTTTACATATATCATACTGTCATGCTGTCTGGCTGGATCTGGTTTTGCTTTGGTGGGTGGGTGTTCCATTGAGAGTTAAGGTCCTATACCTGGGACCTGAGTGACACCTAGGCTAGAGTGGTTCATATTCTTTCCCATTCCATCTCGGTCTGGTGCGGGAATATGAAACACGGTTCAGATATGGGTTTCTTCTTGAGAACTCTGTATTGCAGATTTCCTGCAGTGCTAGGGCTATCTGGGAAGCCTGCTAAGTCTGGATGACCTTTAGTATCGACCTTCAGAAACTGGGGTGAATTAGAGGAGGAACTTTTATGGTTATTGTAAACACTGTACCTCCGGGTTAGAAGTGTTTACACTTCTCATAACTGGTCCAAGTCTGAGGATCTTTGTTTTAGAACACCACCTGTGAGGGGGTTGGGCTGTTTACAGGTTTGCAGGTACCTTGGCCTCAGAATACCCTATTACTTTGTTTGTTTAAGAATACTCCATGTTGGAACAGTTCTTGTGATTCTAAACCCTGGACATGTGGCTCTTTATTTGAGCCCCCCACCCTGGTTACTGGATTTATAGACCTCCATCTGGAATTCTTGAACATACTTGGACCTATATCAGAGTTTTTGATCAGATCCAGCTCAGTCACAAACCCTTGCATATCATTTGCATACATAAACATTGCACCATATTGACATTTGCTCATTTGTGTTTCAGGGTATCCATCTTCATTTGGTTTTGGTTTTGACCCCATCTTCAGTATTGACCCATCTTCATCAGCATCTGCTTTAGTTATCAGCTATTTATTCCAGTCACCTGCACCAGCCAATCAGTGGCCCTTTCTTCAGTATCATCAACAACACTTGTCTCTACTCAGTCTCAGCATCATGACTCTTAAAAAGAGTAACATCACCTACCACTTCTTCCAGCCAGAGCTATCTGACATCAGGAGGATTCAGACCCTGATCACTCCAGATCACATACCATTGTTCAGGGAACACTACGGAGATATACTTGATATGGTTATGGATCTGGACCCTTCACAAAGAAGCCTGATCCACACTTGCATTCAGTTTTATGATCCCCCACTGAGATGCTTCACTTTTCAGGACTTTCAGCTAGGCCCTCTATTGGAAGAATACTCATCATTGGTTGGTATACCTATCAGGGGTGGAATCCCTTTCAACCCTGAGATGGTCTTTCCTGGTAATGGAGAAGTAGCAAAGGCTTTGCATCTGGAACCTGTTCTGATTGAGCAGCATATGACTTCTAAAGCTGGAATCCCTGGTTTTCATCTGGATTTCTTGATCTCTCAAGCTACCCTGAAAGCTTCTTTAGGAGAGTGGAAAGTTGTCTGTGCTTTGTTGGCCTTGAGTATATATGGAATTGTGTTGTTTGCAGATGAGCCTCGATTCATTAGCAAGAATGCAATCCATCTTTTCATCTTGAAGAACCCAGTGCCCACTTTATTGGGGGATCTCTATTACTCAGTGCATCAGAGGAATGAAAAGCAGAGGGGAAGATTAGTGAGGTGTTGTGCTCCATTGTTCCATACTTGGCTTCTCAGGCATCTACCCAGGACAGATGCATTTTTGAATTCTCATCAGCAGAAAAACTGGGCTAAGAGACTCACTGCTCTAACTTCAGCCGATATCAGATGGTGCACCCAAAGCACCAAAGGCAGGGATATCATCACCAGCTGTGGGCATTTTCCCAATGTGCCCCTAATAGGAGTTAAGGGTAGTATTAATTACAACCCTCTGCTGTTCAGAAGACAACTGGGATATGCACTGGTCCACACTCCTAAGGCACAGGACTTGGTTGAGACTCTTTATTGCGAGAACAAACCTAATTTGGCTGTTGTTAGGCAGGCTGCCTGGGCCTGGGATAATGTCCAAACCAAGGGAGTAACCATTCTGGGGAAGTGCAACAATGTGGCATCAGCACAATATTATGAGTGGTCCCATGCCAGGGCTCAATTCTCTGGGATGCCCTTTACCATAGAAGATATGCCTGAATCATCTTCAGCACCACCCCCTGCCACTATCAGTTTGGAGGAGTTTGAGAGCTTAAAGGAAAGAAATGAGAAGTTGACTCAGGCTTTGCAGAAGACCCTCCGGGAGAGGAGTGATGGCAGGTTGGAGATTGAGAGGTTGGAGAAGTTGAAAGTGGAGCATCTGACTAAGATTGAGAAGTCCGGGGATTATATCAAAAAGTCTAAAGCTGGAGAACAAATTCTGAAGAATGCTTGCAAGGAAGCCCAGTTCCAGAGAGCAAGGACAGACTTGTATCTGAAGGAGAGTCAGGCCCGGTGGGTCAGGATCACCGAGGCTCGTACTCTGGAGGACAAGAGAGTTCAAGACAAGATAGAGCAACTGGAAGCTAGTGCAAAAGAACAGCAAGAAGCCCTGGCAGCAGCCCAGAGGGAGATATCAGAGCTGAAGATCAAAGCTGGAGTGAAGAGGTCAAAGGACCAAAGCCAGCACAAGAAGCTAACAGCAGCTGTTACGACCCGGAATCTCCTCATCAGGAATCTCACGGAGCGTCCAGCTGATCCTGTGACCGAAGCACTTCTCAAGGAAGTTCGTGAGGATGAGTTTGGTCTTGGTGTTTGACCATTTGTTTGTTGTTGCTTTCATTCCATGTACTTTTATTTTCCTGTAATGTATTTTGACCCCTCAGAGGGCTTGTATTTGTAAACAAACTATGTACCATTTTGCTTTTGTAATATATGTATTAGTTTGTTCCATCCAAGTTTCACTTCGAAAGCAACATCAGCAGCATCTTCAAGGGTCTGGAAGGGTCAAAACTGAATGCCAAACCGGATACCTTGAGAACAAATAAGCATAACTGCATTGCATGCTAACACTTTTGTTTGTTTTGTAGGTTTTTGATTTATTGCCACTAACTCTGTTGTGATGTTCAGGAACTATTGCTCGGCGCCGAGTATTTCCCCTCAACCGTCCGCACCGTTATCCGACCCGTAGCAACCTTCCGGGCATTCAAATGGATCAGATGCAGCAGGACCTTACTGAGGTCAGAAACCAAATGGCGAATGAAAGGCTAGAAATGAGGAATCAAATGACGCAGTTCATGGAAGTGATGAACAACATGGCTCAGAGCCAGGAAAGATTGAGGGCCATGGTGGAAAGGCAAAATCAAGAAGATCCACATATAGGGACTGCCGGCACCAGCAACAACGAAAGGGTCCAACCTCATGTTAACCCCCCTGTATTTGGCCCCCACCTCCATCCTGAGGTCAACATCCCTGCAAATGTTCAAGGGACTGCCACTGCAGCCAGGGTACTTCAAGAAGACCCCCAAGAGGACCAGTTCACAGTAATGGGTGCTGGGGAAGAAGCTTATGATAGAAGGCTGGATGAGATAGCCGAGAAGTTAAGGTCCTTAGAGTCTCAAAACTCTCTGGGTTTCGACGTCATGGACATGGGCTTGGTAGACGGGGTCAGGATCCCCCATAAGTTCAAGCCTCCTTGTTTTGAAAAATATAACGGGACTTCATGCCCCCGGACTCATTTGCAATCATTTCTGGGAAGGCTGAAGGCCTATACTATGGATGAGAAGCTCTGGATGTTCTATTTCGAAGACAGCTTGACAGGAGCTTCAAGAGAATGGTACTCTCACTTGACAAGGGCAACTATTAGATGCTGGAAGGACCTGGCAGAGGCCTTCATCAGACAGTATCAGTACAACTTAAACATGGCACCCAACAGGACTCTCCTAATGGGAATGTCACAGTCGTCAAGGGAAAGTTTCCGAGAATATGCCCAGAGATGGAGGCAATTGGCTGCTGCTGTTCAACCACCTATGTCTGAAAGGGAAATGGCAGATATGTTCATGAACACCCTTCAGGGGACTTACATTGATAGGCTAGCTGCCTTCTCATCTACCAGCTTCGCAGATGTTGTCATAGCCGGGGAGAGAATTGAAAGCCTATTGAAGATGGGTAAGATCTCAGACAACGGTGCAAGCTCGTCCAGTAGTACAAGAAAGCCTTTTGCAGGCCCGAGAAGAACTGGCGAGACCAATGCCATCCACACCAACAGGGGCAGGCCCCAATATGTTCACAGATCAGTGGCAGCAGTCACCATTCCCGCTCCAGCTCATCCTCAACCAGTTTATCAACCTCCGCAACAAAACTATCAACAACAACCTCAGTACCATCAACAAAATCAGTATCCTCCGAGAAATTACAACAACAGCAACACCAACAACAATAACCAGCAAAGGCCATTCCAACAGAGGCCTTCTCAAGCCAACAGGGTAATCGATCTGATCCCTATGCCATATGCTACATTGCTGCCACAACTCCTGAAACTCAACCTAGTTGAGCTAAGGACGTTGGCACCTCCGGATCCCAACAGTCTACCCAGGAATTATGATTCCAACGCCAGATGTGCTTTTCATTCGAATGCACCTGGCCACAGTACAGAAAAGTGCAGAGCCTTGCACATGAAGGTACAAGACCTGGTAGACTCAAAAGCTCTGAACTTCGCACCACCACCTAATGTCAATAAGAACCCCATGCCAAAACACGGTGGTCCCAGAATTAACGCTATTGAAGAAGACAAACCGTCTTATTTAATAACCAGTGTGGGTCAGATCCAGACACCGTTGGTAGAAATTAAGGCTCAGCTCCTCGAATGTCAAATGTTCCCGGGGTGTGAGTTGGGGTGTGCTTACTGCAATATCTCGGTAAATGGGTGCGATAACCTGAGGAATGGCATAGATGGTCTCATTCAGAGTGTCCAGCTTCAGATCACTACATCATTTCCAACAAATCCAGCAATCTCATCAGCAACAACTCCAGAACCTCCTACAACTGCAACAACCATTGTTCCTGACAATTCTTCGGCTTCATCAACAAGTACTTCATCTATTATCTCAACTGACCAGGCATCAACAAATTTTTCTTCTACAACTTCAGCATCACTCCATTTTGAAACTCCTACAACAACAACATCCATCCTTCCACCAATGTCTCCTACAACACCAGCAACAAATCATGAAGATGTCTCAACTGTCACAATATTTTATGATCCTGAAAACAATTCTGCCTACAACTCAGAAGGTGCTGCTCCCATCAGAGCACCAGTCACAATTTATTACGATCCACAGACTATCACAGTTCCTTCCACAGCTGCAGTCAATCCAGTCACTATCACGGTGCCTGGACCAGTACCTTATGAAAGCAGTAACGCCATCCCCTGGCATTACGGCTCTGACTTGTATTGTGAAGGACAAAGAATCACTTTTGAATCATCAACCCCTGCACCACAAATCGACAATGTGGGAGGAGGCGGAGGCTTCACTCGAAGCGGACGTCTTTTCGCTCCACAAATTCAGAGACCCACTGCCGAAGCAGAAGCTGCTGCTAAGGCAAAAGGAAAAAGCTTGGTGCAGGAAGAGCAGACTGTTAGAGAAGCTTTGAAAACACCTTTCGATCAAGAGGTTGATGAGTTCATGCGAATCATCAAGAAGAGTGATTATAAAATAGTGGATCAGCTTCATCAGACGCCTTCCAAGATCTCAATCCTATCATTGCTCATGTGCTCCGAAGCCCATCGGAATGCACTACTCAAAGTCTTGCACGCAGCTTACGTGCCTGAAGAGATCACTGTCAATCAACTGGAAGCTGTAGTTGGAAATGTTAATGCTAGTCACGGAATAGGGTTCACCAACACTGATTTGACAATGGAAGGCCGCAACCATAACAAAGCCTTGCACATAACCATGGAATGTAAAGGTGCTGTCCTTTCCCATGTGCTGGTAGACACGGGGTCATCCCTCAATGTCTTACCTAAAAAGGCCCTGGTGAAGCTAGAATATGACGGATTGGCGTTGAGACCCAGCAACCTGGTGGTGAGAGCCTTTGATGGTTCAAAGAGATCGGTTCTGGGAGAAATTGAATTGCCCATAACGATTGGCCCGCAGACCTTCAAAACGACCTTCTACGTGATGGATATACAGCCTGCCTACAGCTGTCTATTGGGTAGGCCATGGATTCACGCCGCTGGCGCCGTGACCTCTACCCTTCACCAGAAGTTAAAATATGAGTGGGAGGGTCAAATCGTTACAATCTGTGGAGAAGAGGATATTTTTGTCAGCCACCTGGCTACCTATAAATACATTGAGATGGATGGGGAGGTCCATGAAACATTGAGCCAGGGTTTTGAAGCTTTGAATATCAATGAAACATCTGTTGTGCCTGGTACTTCTATATCATCATACCAACAAGCCCGAAAGGTTGTTGAGGGAGGAAACGCCCAAGGCTGGGGCAAACTGCTGTCGGTAGAGAAGAAAGAGGATAGATTTGGGTTGGGTTACAAACCAACTCAACAAGATCAAGCAGAGGCTGTGAAAGAGCCCAACTTCGTGAGTGGGGGGATGCTCACCCCTGATGCTGTCAACTGTCTGGAAGACGAGCTGGAAGAAGAACGCAACCTGGAAAGCTGGATTCGTCCAAAGATCCCGGGGAGCAGTATCTCAAACTGGTCTTCCCAGGAAATTATAAGAGTTACTCATGCAGAGTAATTATTATTTCCTGTATTTTTATAGCATGCATCAAAGTCTTGCATCTTGCCCAAGATGACAAGACTCATTTTGTAATCGGGCCATCTGTACTTTTTTGTGCAAACAAGATTAATCAATGAAATATCAGACATCTTTTTGCAAACGAGTCTTTTTCTTTTCTGCTCACTGTTTTTCCATTTTTCTTTTTTGTACAAAAAATAAATGGCAGTGTTTTCAAAATGACAACTTTATTTCACTTTTCTAAAACAAGATTAAAATCAAATCACTAAAATGAACAAACTGAACCCTTGCAGAGAGTGCCTTCCTGACAGCACCGACAACAGCACGGCTATGACTTCGTATGACTTTGACAATCCAATCAATCAAGCCGATGAAGGGGTTGAAGAAGAGTATGAGCTTCCTGAAGAGCTAGCCAGGTTGTTAAGACAAGAGGAAAAGGTTATTACTCCTCACCAGGAGGAGGTTGAAGTGATCAATCTTGGTACAGACGAAGACGTGAAAGAAGTTAAAATCGGGGCCTGCTTACAAGACTCAGTGAAGAAACAACTGATTGACCTGCTTCAAGAGTATGTGGATGTGTTTGCTTGGTCTTATCAAGATATGCCAGGGTTGGATACCGATATTGTTGTGCACAAGCTGCCTTTAAGAGAAGATTGCCCACCGGTTAAACAGAAACTGCGCCGTACTCGTCCAGACATGGCAATGAAGATCAAAGAAGAGGTACAAAAGCAATGGGATGCCGGGTTCCTTGCTGTAACTAGTTATCCGCCGTGGGTTGCTAATATTGTACCTGTGCCTAAGAAAGACGGCAAAGTAAGGATGTGTGTTGACTACCGGGATCTGAACAGAGCCAGCCCGAAAGATGACTTCCCATTACCTCACATTGATGTATTGGTGGATAATACGGCTCAGTTCTCGGTATTCTCCTTCATGGACGGATTTTCAGGATATAATCAGATCAAGGTGTCACCTGAAGACATGGAGAAGACAACTTTCATCACACCCTGGGGCACGTTCTGCTACAAGGTAATGCCATTTGGGCTCAAGAATGCCGGTGCGACATATCAACGGGCTATGGTGACATTATTCCACGATATGATCCATAAAGAGATAGAATGTTATGTGGATGACATGATTGCCAAGTCCCTTACAGAGGAAGATCACCTGGTGAATCTGCTGAAACTGTTCAAGCGTCTGAGGAAGTACCAACTGAAGTTAAACCCCAACAAATGCACATTCGGGGTGCGATCGGGTAAGTTGCTGGGATTTATCGTAAGCGAGAAAGGGATTGAAGTTGACCCTGATAAAGTCAAAGCTATTCAAGAAATGCCTGCACCGAGGACTGAGAAGGAAGTTCGAGGGTTCTTAGGTCGATTGAACTACATCTCACGGTTCATATCTCACCTCACTGCAACCTGTGAACCTTTGTTCAAGCTGTTAAGAAAGGAACAGACGGTCAGGTGGAATGAAGACTGCCAGAAGGCTTTTGACAAGATCAAGGAATACTTACAAGAACCTCCAATCCTTATGCCTCCAGTTGAAGGAAGACCTCTGATAATGTACTTGACAGTATTAGAAGAGTTGATGGGGTGTGTGCTGGGCCAGCATGACGAGTCTGGTCGAAAAGAGTATGCAATATACTACCTGAGCAAAAAGTTTACCGACTGTGAACAGCGTTATTCACTGCTCGAGAAAACTTGCTGTGCTTTAGCGTGGGCTGCTCGCCGACTGAGACAGTATATGTTGACCCATACTACCTTGTTGATCTCAAAAATGGACCCAGTTAAGTACATATTTGAGAAGCCAGCTCTTATCGGACGGGTTGCAAGATGGCAGATGATTCTCACAGAGTATGACATTCAGTACACTTCTCAGAAAGCCATCAAGGGCAGTGTACTATCTGAATATCTTGCTGAGCAACCCATTGATGATTACCAGCCTATGAGATTTGACTTCCCTGATGAAGACATCATGTTCATAAAATCAAAAGATCATGAAGAGCCTGTTCACACTGAAGGGCCTGACCCGGAAGAAGAATGGACTATGATGTTCGATGGGGCTGTTAATATGAATGGTCGTGGTGTTGGTGCAGTACTCATTACACCTAAAGGAGTTCACATGCCTTTCTCGGCAAAGCTCACTTTCAACTGCACTAACAACAAAGATGAATACGAAGCTTGCATTATGGGTCTTGAGGAAGCCATTGACCTCAGGATCAAGACATTGACTGTATTCGGAGATTCAGCTCTGGTAGTTAATCAAACCAACGGCAAATGGTAAACGCACCAGGATCATCTGATACCTTACAGGGATTATACAAGGAGGTTGTTGACTTTCTTCACAACGGTCAAGCTTGAGTATATCCCTCGGGACGAGAATCAGTTTGCAGATGCCCTGGCTACCATTTCATCCATGATCAAAGTTCAAGCTGCTAACTTTGTACCTCAGATTTCAGTGTCCAGACTTGACAAACCAGCATATGTGTTCGCAGCAGATGTTGTTAAAGATGATAAGCCTTGGTTCCACGACATTAAGTGCTTCTTGGAGGACCAAACATACCCACCTGGGGCATCTTCCAATGATAAGAAGACTTTGAGAAGGCTTGCTGGTAGTTTCTTTCTGAACACTGATGGGTCTTTATACAAAAGGAACTTTGATATGGTACTCCTCAGATGTGTTGATAAAACAGAAGCAGACTTGTTGATGCATGAAGTGCACGAAGGATCCTTTGGTACCCACGCAGGAGGGCATGCCATGGCTAAGAAGTTGCTAAGATCGGGTTATTACTGGATCACGATGGATGCAGACTGTTGTGCCTACTCCAGAAAATGCCACAAATGCCAGATTTATGCGGATAAGGTGCATGTGCCTCCCAATCCTTTGAACATAATGTCTTCACCATGGCCCTTTGCCATGTGGGGCATTGATATGATTGGCAAGATTGAACCGACTGCTTCGAACGGCCACCGATTCATCCTGGTTGCCATTGATTATTTCACCAAGTGGGTCGAAGCAGCCTCATATGCAAACCTCACGAGGCAAGTGGTAGCCAGATTTCTGAAAAGAGATATCATCTGTCGATACGGAGTGCCCGAGCGAATCATTACTGATAATGGTTCCAATTTAAACAACAAAATGATGGCAGAGCTGTGCCGGGACTTCAAGATCCAACATCACAATTCTTCTCCTTACAGGCCAAAGATGAATGGCGCTGTTGAGGCAGCAAATAAGAACATCAAGAAGATTGTGCAGAAGATGGTAGTCACTTACAAAGACTGGCATGAAATGCTACCATTTGCCTTACATGGGTACCGCACGTCAATCAGGACATCCACTGGGGCAACACCGTATCAACTTGTGTATGGAATGGAACCAGTCCTACCAGTTGAAGTTGAATTACCCTCTCTACGGGTACTAATGGATGTTAAGCTGAACGAAGCAGAGTGGGTCCGATCCCGATTCGAACAACTGAGTCTGATCGAAGAGAAGAGATTGGCTGCAATCTGCCATGGGAAGCTATACCAGAAAAGGATGAAGAGAGCCTTCGATCAGAAAGTCAGGCATCGAGAGTACCAAGTGGGAGATCTTGTGCTGAAGAGAATCCTCCCTCCTCATACAGATCACAGGGGCAAATGGACTCCAAATTATGAAGGACCATTTGTAGTGAAGAAAGTTTTCTCTGGTGGAGCACTGATGCTCAGCACCATGGATGGTGAAGATTTCCCGTCCCCTGTGAATTCAGATGCAGTTAAAAAATACTTCGCATAAGAATGACCCGCTAGACATAAAAACAGAATGTAAGTCCAGGCAAAAATAGGGCATCCCGGCGAGTCAAAAACAGAATAAAAGACTCGGGCAAAAATAAGGGAAAATAAACAAAAAATGTACACCCGCTGAGTTGAAAATCCGCATTGGACAACTCAGGCAAAAATGGGTATCCCGATGGATCGAAAACCCGAAAGGGCGATCCATGCAAAATAAGGGAATAAGCGAACAACTGCATTCTGAATTCGTCTGTATCGTTTACAACTTGGTGAGGTTTGAAAGGATCAAGCTTCAATCAGAATCAACATTCTTCAGAGAGCAATATGAGAAGAACGTCAAAAGTCATACGGGTCATAGTGAAGAGGAAGCTCCTCAAAGCGTCATCAACACTGCCAGCATTTTGTTTCTCAATTTGTAACAACCTCCTCATTTCAGGGGACTTGTTCCTTTGACTGTATCTCGCCAATTCAGGGCATATGAATTAATGAAATCAGATTTTCAGTCATGTCTCGTTTTGCACATTTTATTTGCAAAAAATGTCGGATGTCTAAAAAACTGATTGCACAGAATACAGATGTTTTATCCTCAAATAAAAAACATGCTTGCAGGAAATATACTTACTCTCAGAAGTGCCTAACTCCTATGACGGAATCCAGTAAGGGATACCTTGGGATTATCTTATGCGTTTCTCCATCTTTTTCAGGGTTGCAGGTATCCAGAATGCAACTTGGGGCATGAAAGCCTCATCCCAGCAAGCTGACAAATCAACACTTAATTTTAGCACCCGAAGTGCTCTCTCCCCAGCTGAGTTGCCTTTCATGACTTCCCCCAGCTGAGTTGTCATTTCCCCATCAGAGTTACCAGGCATCACAGAAGGCACCTATATCCCCGGCAGAGTCAAGGATCCTCTTCAGTAGAATCCCTATGGAGGTCTTGCAGTGATCTCTCTCTCTCCCCAGCCCAGTTGCCATTTCACCCTCAGTCGGGTACAAAAGTCAGAGAGCCATCTCCCCACAGAGTTCCAACCTCTATCCAGAAGAGCAGCGCATAGAAGATCACAACAGAGTGAAGAAAGCTTCTACAAACCCCAGCTGGGTCTCCCATTTATAAGGATAGGTCTATCAATGACCCGTATCCCCAAGCAGATAGCATCTCGTCAGATCTACCAATGATCCCCTCCCCAGCTGGGATGTCTACTTCAAACAGATCGATCGAAGATCTTCGCAGCAACGGGACCCGGATCCCGGTTTGGTATCTTTGCACAATCATAGCATTCGCATCATATTCACCCACAAAGCGTAGAATTCTGTTTTAACACGGAGCATTACGGCAAAAATCCAACACATAGCATGATCATAAGCCATGTTTTGAACCAACACTTGTGAATAATGACAGTTCATCAACGTACAGAAAAATCCCCACCAGAGTCCCCAGCAAAAGCAGCTGCCTCACAATTCACAGACACCAGTATATACTCATTTTAACACCCGTCCGTGACATCACTTCCCAATAAAGTCACCTGAACACTCTTTACGAACAAGATCACCCGTATTACAGATATGTCCTGACACCCGTCCGTGTCATACCCCAGCGGAAAGCCAAAGACACCCTCTTTGCACTCACATATACCTATATACACTTTCTTGACACCCGTCCGTGTCGTATCCCCAGCGCAATCGCCTACACTTTTACAACCCATATACTTGTTGATACTATTATTTTCTCTTGACACTCGTCCGTGTCACTCTCCCCAGCAGATAAACACTCATCTATACGACACTCATACTACTCACACCCATACAGATACTCGTCCGTATCTTGTATATACCATTCATATCCCCACAGATTCGACACTCGTCCGTGTTCTTTGTTAACCAGTTGGTACTCGTCCATACCATCATCTCAGAGCATGCGTCTAGAGTTTGTTTCTACATGATACTCGTCCATATCATAGTCTTAAGGATGCTCGTCCGCATCTTTAATCCATACAGTGTGTCAAACACTTTTGTCTTTTTTGAATATAGATACTCGCCTGTGTCTACTATTCCCCAGAGAAGTCCCTTCAGATTCAACACTCGCCCGTGTTCCCTGTTAACCAGATGGTACTCGTCCGTGTCATCATCTTTGAACGCGCGTCAGTATTTGTTTCTACCCGATACTCGTCCGTATTGCAGCCTTAAGGATGCTCGTCCGCATCTATACACAAATACCTAAACACTTATACCTTTTGTTTCTTGGATATAAGCACTCGTCCGTGTTTACTGCTCCCCAGTAGATCGTCAACTAAGCAAATTTTCTTTTCATCTGACACTCGTCCTGTGTCATGATAAACCCTGAGAGCAGCCGTACCCTGCTAGGTGGTCGTCCTCCACCTCTTAATGGTCGTCCTCCATCATGCTCATCCGATGGCCGTCCCCATCGTTGATTTTTAGCAGCCGTCCCCTGCTAGGTGGTCGTCCTCCACCTTTTGATGATCGTCCTTCATCATTTTATCCAATGGTCGTCCCCATTGTTGATTTTGGTTATCTGGCATTCGTCCTATGTCATGATAAACCCTGAGAGCAGCCGTCCCCTGCTAGGTGGTCGTCCTCCACCTCTTGATGGTCGTCCTCCATCATGCTCATCCGATGGCCGTCCCCATCGTTGATATTTTCGGCAGCCGTACCCTGCCAGGTGGTCGTCCTCCACCTTTGATGGCCGTCCCCATCATGATTCCTTTATTCCCCAACAGAGCAGCCGTCCCCTGCTAGGTGATCGTCCTTCACCTTTGATGGCCGTACCCCATCATCTGTTTATTTCATTTATTCTTTAACCCGATGGCCGTCCCCATCGTGGTCCCTTTTCTTTTTAGCCCGATGGCCGTCCCCATCGTCGGTTACTTTGCTTTGTGAACTTGATGGCCGTCCCCGTCATGTTTTCCCAAAGAATTTTACAGCTTTACTTGATGGCCGTCCCCATCATAATATCTTATTTTCCCCAGCCAGTCGGCTGTCCCTGTCTTGGCTTTACCTTTTATCCCCAGCATGTCGGCCGTCCCCATCATTGCTTTACTTCACACACTCTTCCCAGCATGTCGGCCGTCCCCGTCATTGCTCTTTACCCAGCAGTCGTCCTCTGCTCGACGGTCGTCCTCCGTCGTCCACACTTTACAATATACTTTATTTTCCTTTACAATCTATATCCCTTTTCTTCTTCATTCTGTGAGTGCAAATTTTGGACTGTCTTTGGTATTCAACCACAAGTTATCTTGTTTGCCTGTTAAGCCGTTGCTTACAACCTGCACAGCTAACTCATGTTTGAATAGGGGCAGCTGTAAACACCCCAAATTTTCCCTCACCCATTCACACCATGGCTTGTGATCTTCTCATATGCATAAGCACAATCATATCATCTCATATCTCAATTTTGGTTCACTGCATTGATTCAAAGTCATCTGCACCTAGGGTTTGTGATCTGAGCAATCCAAGAGCTTCTTGAGCCACTCCAAAGGCCATCATTCACTTCAAAGGGGTTCATGTGTGTTCTTTTATCTTATTACATCCTTTCAAAGTCAAAAATGCCAAAGAATCACAAGAACTGGGATTGGTATGGAGGCAGAGCCAAGTTTGACTGCACAGTTGACCTGAAACTAGGGTTTTGGTTTTAGAGGCCATAACTCCAAATTTTTTGGTCATTCTTGTTTCCATTGGTCTCTATATGGTATAGGGAGTATGCATATCAATTTTCATGAAGAAATTCCATGGGGAAGTCATCTGATCAAGAGTTGACTTTCTGGACAAGTCAGTGCAAAATCAGGGCATCTGAGGCCCCCAATTACCCAACCAAGGGATGATCTTCATCATTTTGAGTGTATATGATCTTTATTTGATCATGGAAGAAGGTTGAAGTTCACAAAAATCAAGAATTTGAAGTTTTTGCAAAGTTGACTTTTTAGGGCATAATTGACTTTTAAAGAATGTGTCATTTTAGGTCACTTTTCAAACCTTACTTTTTGATCCAAAAATGCTTCAAATGGAAAAACTTTGGTCATGAAAGTTGTAGATCACATTTTTCCCTTTTCAAAAAGTATAAGAACATGACCTAATTCATTTTGGATCAAAAGTTATGGTGTGTTAAAGTTGGCAAAAATCACTAATTTTCAAGATTATGCACTAAAAGGAAAACTTGCAAAATCATGTACCAAAGGCATTTGTGACTTCTAATTATTATCAAACCATTACACAAACATCACATGTGACCTAAAAAATCAGAATGTGCCAAGGGTTCCTCATTTGTTTGGCCTTTGGAGCAAGATATTTTCATGAAGATTCAAAAGCAAGCAAGTTGCAAAAGCTCATGATCACTTCCATCCACTTGCTGCCTATGTTGCTGACCACTCCTAGCCTTTCTCCCTCACCTTGCTGCGCAACCTACACCTCTTGTACTTGGCTGAAACATGACCCATGCCTCTCTTACAAGAAGTTGACATTTTGGCAAAAGTAGCTACACCTATCACTAAAGCACAGGTCACATCTTCTGACCAATCCCATTTGTTTATGCAAGGAAAATGCTAGCCATTTCATACATCAAGCAAGGCTGAAATACAGCACAACATCACATACACAACATCACCCTCACTTGCATTTTCCTTCGAAACTCTTTGCACAAACCACAAACACTCAAACCAATTCCACTACTCATCTCACCATGCTTCATTGAGCCCAAACCAACAAAGAACCAAGCCTGAATCCAGCAAGAACCTTGTTTCTCCATTTTCACCCCAATCTGCAGTTTCCTTCGAAACATCTTCCACAGGCCATAAACACTCAAACAAACTTCACAAACCTTCTCAAAACATCACCCTGATCACAAATAACCACTCACATTGACCTGAAACAGCCTGAATCACCATCACCATTTTCAACTGAGCTTGAACAGAACTTGTTCAATCTCTCAAACCAGCCAACATAAACTCCTTCTAAGCATTCAAGCATCATCAGGGGATCAAGTAGAGTGGATTGCATCAAGAGGGGAGGTCAGAAAGTTGCTAGTTTGAGAGCTTCGAAACTCAGGTAGCTCAAGAACATTTTTTCCAGAAATCATTTTTTGAGTTCTTAAATTGTTATTCATGCTTCCCTGATCATAAATATGTCTTTAGTTTTGAAAATGGTGATGAAATGAGAATGTAATCGTGTTCTGAAACTCTGTGACCTAAAAAAGAATTCTGTTCGATTCATGAGTTTGGTGGAATATAAATGGTTTCTAGCTTAGGGTTTTGATTCAGTGGGTTATGGGGATCATTTCCATGTTCTTAGATTTCATTTTTGTTAGGTTTTGAGAGTTTTGGAGATTTTCAGGTGGGGTTCCCACCGGAGAAGACGACCGGAGGTCTTCTCCGGCCACCTGAAAATCATTAGGGCATAATCCCAGTCATTAAGGCAGTTTGAATCTGGAGCGTTGGATGCCTTGACTCTGTTGACTTCGCGCGCGTGTGAACGGTCCAGATGTGGTCATTAAACCCTAATCTCTATTATTTATTTAATTAATTGAGTTTAAGTCAGTTTGAATATGGGCCATCAGATTACGCGCGCAGTCAACCCATTCAAACCCAGAAGCTATCCCAGCCCTCCATTCAGTTGACTTTCCCTTTTTCTTTGTTTAATTCATTTATTTCATAATTGTTTTGCATAATTTATTTAAAATAGTAAAAATTGTCTAAAAATTATGAAACTTTTTCTCAAGACTTTCATTAATTTTTATGACACAAAAATAATTTTATTTTCATTTTTAGAATTTAAAAAGTATTTTAAAATATTTAAAAGTTTATTTTTAATTGATTAATGGAAATTAATTTATTAAAAATACTTTTAGGTATTTAAAAATCACCAAAAAATTCATGAAATGTTCTAAGACATTTAGAAACATTGTCCAACATTCAAACCAAATTTATTTTTTGATCTTGATGCATTTTAAGAATTTCTCATTGAATTAAAATCATTTTTATGCATTAATTTGATCCAAAGTTCAAAAAATCATTTCTGCCTATCCATGAAGAGTTGGACATTGATTCTTTTTGCATTGCATTGTGTTTAGCATGTAGTTTGTAAGATTAAATGGCCATGATTTGATCTTTCATTTTCAATTTGTTTGGCATTTCTTTTGTTTAGGAACCCTAAAACCCTAGAAAACTTGTGAAAATCTTAACTTGAGATTGGTTAGGAGTTGAAACCTCTCCTTTGGGCATTGGTTTAGTATAGGGTTAGGGGTCCTTTGAGTGGCATTTTCAATTTTTTGTAATGTTGTTTGCTTCTGATTTTGGTTTGTGTTTGATGTATGATTCATAAACCCTAATTTGGGCTTTCATATGCATCCATCTTGCATTCTCTTGCATAACATGACTTGCCATGACATTCCAAGCATCCATGTGATTCATTTGACATCATAAGACATATTGAAAGCATGTTTGATCATTGCATCATGTATTTGCCATGTTGTATGCCATGTGCACTTCATAACTTTTCATGTATGTTCATGGCTCTTAACTTGTTTCATTTGCATTCATGAACTTGTATGACCATTTCCATGTGCTGCCTCATGTTTGTAGCATCTCATAGCATCATTAGCATCATGTATATGCTTCTGGTTTTGTTTCTCATCATGTCATCTCATCCCATTTTGCATTGCATTGCATTCCTTTTCTAACCTTTCAGGTGGTAAGTGATTTTGGGAAGTGAATTTGCCTTCACTTCTCATAACTTTTCTTTCCATCTCTCTTGCATACATGCTGCATTTTGTTATGTGTTTGAGCTTGCTCATTCTTCTTCTTCCCACTTTCTTTCTTCAAGTGACTTGACTTCTTGAATGAAGCAAGTTACTTTGCTTCTCTTGATCCTTTCACTTGCTTCCTGGTGGTTCCATTGAAGATTGTTCTTGCAAACCTCACAAACCTTAGGAACAACCAAGCATGACAATGATTAGGGTTTTGATTAGTCTCCCTTCTTAGTTTTACCTTTGTGTCTCTTTTGAGTCTTCTCTTCTCATCTCATAATCAGGGACTAAACCCTAAAGGCTTTAAGGCTTTGTGATTAAGTTTATGCCTGCATCCTTCTCTTAGGATGGAGTGTATAACTTTAATCCTAAGTGTTAAACCCTTAATGTGTTTAAATCTCTTAATCAATTCACTTAATAATCATCAAGACATCACACTTGTAACTTGGGCCTTGCATTAGGGTTCTAATTCTTCCTTAATTGGTTAAGAAGGACTAACCCTAGTGTTAATGGACAAGTCCCCCTCAAGTTGTCTTACAAATCATAAAATCCACTTCATCATCATACCATTAAGTAAAATCCACTTAATAAAAGGCTTGTTTTGTCATGAGTTTAATCCCTAATCATGGGTTAAGTTGAGGAGTTTTCCTCAGCTTAAACATTCTCATCTATTATCCTTCTATTAGGATGGTGTAATGAGTCTGTTTAATCCCTGATTATGGCTTAACCTCATTACTTAACACTAAACAAAAACAACAAAAACATCTAATTAATCACAAGTAGGTTAATGATCTTAATCCTACACCAAAGGTGTTTAAGTGTGAGAAGCTGACTTCACACTTAAGGTATTCTCATTACCCCTAATCAGAGGGAAGATGTGATGAGTTTACTAAATCCATTGGTTTAGACTTAAGCTCACTAACTTATGACAAAATCCAAAAACAATAAAAGACTGAAAACACAAAAACAAACAATAATCGTCTCCTCCGGGATTCTTTTCTCATCTCATTCACTCACAAACGAGAACTTGCTTCTTCCGTCTAATGCAAGACAGTTTGCATCTGTGCCAGACAGATCATACACTTGAGCATAGGCAAGTAAGCAGTTCACAAGTCAATTCATCTTCCAGTCTCTTTGGGTCGAACTACGGTGTTCTGACTTCCTCATTGCACGAGAGGATACGTAGGCATAACTTAACAGTTATCGAACAAAAGTCTCTGTATATTCCCCCTCTTCCAGCATCTTTCTTTTAGCCTCATGATCTTGAGCATCTTATTCCAGTTCTTGCACTGACACTGTATATACATTACACTTTACACTTCCTTTACACTGATACCTGTACATTTTGCTTTCCGGCTCTTTATACACAAATTGCACTGACACTACCCCTTTAAAACACAAATCTTTTAAGCGTGGATCCCGTCGAGTACGGCGGACAATCTGGGTGCTAATACCTTCCCAGGTTGTAACCAACCCCCTTTCTCAGTTTCTCTGGTTCGCAACCGTCTTATCCATATCTTTCTAGGTCTATGCAGCATTGTCTTTCCCCCGGGATAAAAATGCCTAGCTGGCGACTCTATTCATCTCCAGTGAGTTCACGGCTGTGTGTTCTCATTGTTCTTTTCGCCGACCGTTCGCGCTTGTACCGAGATGCTAATCTTTGGGAGCGACACACAGTATCAAGAATACCAGCACCAAGAACTCCAGAACTCTAGAACACCAGAACTCCAGAACCAGAACTATAGAACCAAAGATCATAATCACAGGACCACAGATCATAATAAGGACCACTGAATAGATGAGTGTATGTTGAGGCCATGGGTTCCTGCACACCTGTAAACCCCTCCCAATCTCACTGGTAAAAGAATTCAGGTCAGTTATCACGGACTCTCAAAGCCGAATAGCAATAATACTGTCACCATCTTCGAGAAATGGCTCATGACCAAATCAGGGAATCGGTTTGGCATTATATACTACGCAGGGAGGCCTCAACTGAGTCCAGGACATAAGGTCATCCTATGTGATCCCCAGGTGGGCCCTCGGATGAGAATGGGTTGGCCACAAAATGTGGGTTGCCACTGTCATCACTAAAGAGGGATGTTTCCACAAGGTTCTCAATGATCGGTCCCCAGCTGCACATAACTGTCAGGGTTATGTAATGAGAGAGGAAGATCCCCAAATCAAGACATTTCCAAGACAATCGCAACCTGGGTGTGGAACTCACTACTACCCCCATGACAAGATCTCATTAGGCCAAAGTGGAACCACTCTAAGTCCGATGGTGCACTCTAGCCGGGTACTTGGCTCATATCTCTCAAGAACAAGTAACACCCATCCCACCAAACAGAAAAACAGTCCAGACAGTCCAGTATATATACATGATGCATAAAATAAAGACTGAAAACTGTAAATAAAGTTGTAAATAAATCTGTAAACAAACAACCATAACATATAACAAGCCACAACAAACAAACATCACCCAATGAAACAGAAACACACAAGCGCTAGGAGAGACTCACAGGGGAACCAGAGATCTCTGGTGTGCAATCCCCAGCAGAGTCGCCAGCAATCGCTCCCCGGATTTCCATCCTGGTACAAACGCGAAAGTGGCGCAGAAAAAGAATAGAGTCACCAGCCAGGCATTTTTATCCCGAAGAAAGGGAATGGTAATGCTGCACAAACCAGAAGAAAGAGGAGGAAGGACACAGGTCCTGCGAACCAAAGAGACTGAGCTCGGGAGTCGGTTACGACCTGGGAAGGTATTAGCACCCAGATCGTCCGCCGTACCCGACGGGATCCACGCTTGCAAAAGAAACTGTTTCAAAGGGTGAGGGTATGAAAACTGCAGCAAAGAAATGAAGATGGAAATAAACTGGAACTGGAAAAGAAATGAATAAGAAAAGAAAGGGAAAAATGTAGGGAAAATAAAGATTGTGCTCGAACGGGCCCTACCCCGCTGCCTACGTACCTCATCGGGATAATGAGGATCAGAGACGCTGTAGTTCCCCTAACTAGGGGTAACAAGGAAATTGCTTGTGAATTAAAGCTTGAACTTCCTATGCCATTACTTAGGTGTTGCAGACTCGGACGACGAGTGCGTAACCGTCTTGAAAAGTGACAAGTAAGAGAAAGTTAGCGTACGGAACGAAGGAGATGAGAAAAGAATTCCCGAAGGAAAGACGCTTATTGTTTGTTTGTGTTTTTTTATGAAGCTTTTGTGAGTGTGTCACAAGGAAGTGAACTCAAGCTCTCTTCAATGGAATGTGCACTTGTCACTACATTCCAAGATGGAATAACAGAACAAGCACACTCAAGTAAGGAGAAGATCCCCAAAACTTGAACCCAAAGACTAGGGCTTAGGCTCACTAACTTGTTTACTTATTAAGTGCTTTGATTATTTACAAATGAAGAAGTGTTTTTTATGCTTTTCTTTTATGAAGGAGATACCTTGATCAGACTTGTGCATCACAAGGTAAACTTGTACTATCCCAAGATGGGAAGACTACAAGCATACCTCATGGGATACGGCTATGGATCAATGCACCACTTCAAACTTATTAAAGTGTTTTTTTAAGATTTATGAGATGAGAAGAGAAGAAGAACCAAAAGGATCTCAAAGGCAAAATTCTAAAGGGGACTAAAATAATCCTAAGTGTTAACATGCATGGATGTCCTAAGGTTAGTGAGGTTTCTATCCTAATGAAGAAGAGAAGAAGAAGATAGAAGAAGGGATGAGAAAGGCCTAAGCCCAACAACAAATGGTTAGTACAAGATAAAAAAAAGATGAGAAGATGAGAATTGGAGATGTGGAACTCAATTCCCACATCTCACACTCACCATAGCCACTGCAAGGTTAGTATGCACAAGTGAAACAAAATAAAGCAAATGGTATGATAACATCACACAATCATAAGTGACATGTCATGAACATATGCACAATGCAAATGCAACTCAAAGAAATGAGGAGAAGAAGTATGCAACTCAAAATGATGCAACATGAACACATATGGAAACAAATGTACACTTATGAAATATGTAAGGCAACATGCACAAAAGATGAACCTAAAGCCCACAACCAGAACCAAAACAAGATGAAGAATGGCTTAAGAAGCCAAAAAGATCAAGAGAATGGAAACACAAGACCAAACAATACCAAAATGGAAGCAAAAGAAGCCATAAGATGAAGTAAAAGCACTTAAAGAAGCAAATGACTTAAAGAAGAAGTAAACACAAAAATTCAGAAGACACAAACCCTATCCTAGGACCAGGAAAGGTACCCACACCCCAAAGGAACCCCAAATGAGAAGAAGAAATGGGCACAAGTGCCTTTCTAGGCTTATGAGAGACTTAAAGGTTCAAAGGAAGCAAAAAGGGACAAGGTTCAAGATAAAATCCACAATAAATCAACCAGCCATCTAAAAATTCCACAATTGAAACCAAATGATCCTAAAACATGTTATATCAACTAGCCAAAATGATTTGCAAAGATTCAGAAGCAAACTAGGTTAAATGGAGGCAAGAACACAAGTTAGGGCAGAAAACTTACATCACAAGTTACAAGGCCAAGACTCAAGAAATAAGTTTTCAAAAATCCATAGAAAAATTACATGAAAAGAACAATGTATTAGGAATCCAAAGCAAAACGAATGGGATCAAAACTCAAAATATTGAAACCTATAGAAATTAGACAAGGCAGACTGGTCAAGAAAGGAAATAAAAGAAGCTAGGTGAGATGGTGAATTAATTCTGACACGTGAATAAACGAAAAAAAATAAAATAAAAATATGACAAAATATTAGAGACATAAAAGAAGGTTCATGATTTTTTTGGGATTTTTTGGATTAATAAAACTATTTTTAATGAATTAAAATGAAACTGAATAAAAAGGAAATTAAAGGAAAAAAGAAATTAAAAATGAATTAAGAAGGGGTGTTGATAGCAGGCTTGCTGCGTTGGAAATTGGATTGGGCCAGGGATTGGGAGGTGCGAAAAGCACCTGGAACGGCCCAGCATCAGCGCTGGTTTATGAAGCTTATAGTCGAAATTAATTGAAATAAAGAGAAAAGATGGAAATAAATGTGACGGCTGGATGAATCCTGTGGCTGATGAAGACCACCTCATTAATTGAGGTGGCATTATGGTGTGCTGGGACTGGATGGAACACGCTAGTTAAGGTGTGCTGTACTACACCATGAATTAAATGAAAACAAAATTTAAATAAAAGGAATGGAAGGAAATTAGGGACATGTGGCAGCGCGTGAGGCCTTGGATGAGGGATCCAACGGCTGAAACATCTTCTTCTTCAATGAAACCCTAGGTTGAACAAAAGACACTTTCCGGTGACCGGAGCTAGGGCTCCGGCACCGGAGACCAAACCAGTACCAAAAATTCATCAAATAACGCAAACAAATGGTCCAGATCCACTAATTAGACATCAAGGAATCCAAATATGGCATCAAAACAAGCTAAAACTCAAAGGATTGGCCGGATCGAAGGAAAACAACATTGATCATCAAACTTGAAATGCACATAACTCATGATATAATGCACCAAAATCAATTCTACAAAGTGTAGCATGATCAGCAAACAACAAGGAACATAGAGCAACAATTTAATTCCATTTCCAGAACATGAAATTTCAAGCCATACCTGAGATGGAGATCTTGAAATGTTGAACTAGAATTCCAACTAATGCATGCAAATCACTCCTCTTACTCCTTAGATGCAAAATAAATGCATCTAAGGTCTTGAAATGGAATAGATCTGAGGTTTCAACACAAGTGGCTTTGAAATGGCACGCTTCTATTTCTATGCTTTCAACTCAAATGAGTGGATGATTCTTGATCTATATGATTCACTGATCAAGAATATGGAAGAAGTTTGTGAAGCAAGTGAAAGAATGGATAGATATGTGAGGAAATGCAAAAATGCAAGAAAGTTGAGAATGAGAGAATGAGAGAGATTTCAGATCTGGTTCAACCCTAATTTGCTTGTTGTGACCTCACAAATGAGTGTTGAACGTGTGATAGAAAGTGCACGAAAATCAAATGAGAAAAGTGTGAATATGCATCCTTTGCACTTGGTGGAATAAGCATGCTATGCTCATGCTTTCTTGGGCCTCTCAGCATGTGTGAGTTTCATTTTCCACCCTTGATTCAAATCCATACAATCCTGGCCCTTAGATTCAAGTGTCACATTTGTTTCATGATTTTTGTAAATTGGCATGTTTTGGAGGGATTTTTTCAAAGTGTATGAAAATGACCATTTCTTTGGAGCAAATTGGTCCTAAGGCAATGTATTTTAAGTTTGAAACAAGTTTGGGCCTGTACCAAGTCACAAAAATAAGATTGGAGCCTTCTTGCATTTGGTGACTTTTTGAAAAATGAAATTATGCCCTTGGGAGAGGAAATTTTCGAAGGCCATAGGGAGATATGTAGGAATCCAGTGAAAAAGTACTTGTACTTTTTGAAAATGGGAGCCCTTACTCTCCAACTTTCATGTTTGACTTTGGTCCATTTGAAGAATTTTTGATCATGCTAAGGCCACTTGAAAATTAGGGCAAAACTTGCAAAATTTGGAAAACTTCAAAAACCAACTTTGTACCATTTTTGCAAAACCCCTCAAATCTCAAAGATTCTTGAACTTTAGGCATTCCAAACTTCTTATAACATTGTAAGGACCCCTCTTGGCCAAAATATTTGGGTTAGACCCCTTGAAATTGCACAGTTGACTTTTTATGGGCTCTGTTGACTTTCTGCTTCGTCTGCAAGCAACTGAGGCATTGACTGACTTCCACATGGAATTTTCTCATGAAATTTGACACATAGGATCCTCTCATGAAATTTTCTCAAAGTTGTGAGATCTTGGTGCTTGTATCTCAAACCCTAATTTGGGTGCACTGCATAGGAGCTTTGCCTTGTCCTGAGATCTCTGATGATCATGCAATCTTCTGAGCTTTTGCCAATGGACTTGATCTTGTAAATGGAGTGTAGACTCACCATAGAACTTGTACAAACTCATTGGGACCCTTGTCATGGCTTGAAAGGCTTCTAGGAACTCCACAGATGACCATATGCTTGATGCTAGGACATGAGGGATGCTATGCTTCATCTTTCCATGATATGATGCTAAGGAAATGATATGAGTATGATGAATATGATACGATATGATGCTTAAAATGAAGAGGGAAAATTGGGGGTATTACAACAGGGACGTCTTCAAGTATGCCTATAGGGTATTTAACGGATCTATCGGCTAATTGAAGTGACATCTTAGTAGGTTGTAATTCTCCTAAGTTTAATCTCTCACAAACTGCTAAAGGCATTAAGCTCACACTAGCTCCTAAGTCTAGAAAAGCTTTTTCGATGACATGATTCCCCAAAACACAAGGAATGGAAAAATTTCCGGGATCTTTATCTTTCTTTGCTAACCTATTTTCGGAAATAGAATTACATTCCACGGGTTTCGGATCTTCAAGTTTACGTTTATTTGTAAGTATGTCTTTGAGAAACTTAGCGTAAGAAGGTATTTGGGTGATGGCTTCTGTAAAGGGGATTTCTACGTGAAGTTTTTCTATAACCTTAACGAATTTTTGATACTGATTATCGATTTGAGTTTTCTTTAATCTTTGAGGGTATGGTATTGGTGGTTTGTATGGCGGTGGTGGTACATAGGTTTTGTTTTTAGGTTCTTCTCCTTTTTCTTGACTTTCCGGGTTTTCAGATTCCTCTGGTTCCTTCTCCTCATTTCTCTCAGAAGTTTTGGGATCACTTAATCTAGGGTTTAAAGGCTCCTTATAAGCGGTTCCACTTCGTAGAGTAATGGCATTTGCTTGCCCTTTCGGGTTTTGTTGAGGTTGTCCAGGGAACTGTCCTCCAGGTGTAGTCTGAGGGGCTTGGTTTAAAGCTACCTGAGAGATCTGGGTTTCAAGCATCTTATTATGAGTAATAATTTGATTAACCTTGGTTCCTAACTGGGTAATTAGTTCGTTAACATGGACGTTTTGGTTCATGAACTCTTTGTTTTGTTGTGTTTGAGCGGTGATAAAATTTTCCACAATTTTCTCAAGGCTCGGACTTGGTGGTATAGGTTGCATAGGTTGATTTGTTCTTGGGGCTTGGAAACCTTGTTGTCTCGGAGGTGCGGTATTTTGGATAGGGTTATTATTTTTGTAGGATAAGTTTGGGTGATTCCTCCATCCAGGGTTATATGTGTTTGAAAATGGGTTCCCTTGGGTGTAGTTCACTTGCTCAGGGTTGGTCTCATTTAACAGATTGCATTTGACGGATTGGTGTCCTTGCGTCCCATATATCTCACAACTCGGAGAAACTGCGGCTACAGTATTCAGGGTTGTACACATATGTTCGACTCTAAGGGCCAATGCGTCCATTTTAGCTTGCATCATGTCCATAGAGCTTAGCTCATGTATTCCTCCTTGGGCTTCCTTCTTTTCCACTGTCGCTCGTTCTACTCCCCATGATTGATGGTTTTGGGCCATATCCTCGATAAGGACACTAGCTTCAGGGTAAGGTTTGTTCATCAGTGCGCCACCAGCGGCAGTGTCGATGGTCATCTTAGTGTTATAATGAAGTCCATTATAAAAGGTTTGAATGATTAGCCAATTCTCTAAGCCATGATATGGGCATGCTCTTAATAGCTCTTTATATCTCTCCCAGGCTTCGAACAACGACTCTCCTTGGTGTTGGGTAAATCTGGTTATTAGGTTTCGAAAGTGCGGTCTTACTTGGGGGAAAATATCTAGCAAGGAAAACTTTTCTAAGGTCTTCCAAAGTTGTTATGGAATTGGGTGGAAGGGAATCTAACCATGATAGAGCTTTATCTCTGAGGGAAAAGGGAAATAATCTTAAGTGTATCGCCTCAGGAGGAGCTCCATTAGTTTTACAGGTGTCTTCTAACTGGAGAAAGTTTTTTAAATGTTGGTTTGGGTTCTTAGTAGCAAGACCTGCGAATTGTCTCTATTGCACTAATTGCAGCAGGGATGGTTTAAGTTCAAAATTATTGGTTGGGATAGCGGGATTTATATATTAGAACTAGGTTCCTCGTTTGATGGTTGGGTGAAGTACTTAAGAGGTCTTCAGTTTTGATCTTCGTCCATAGCTCTCCTATTCCTATGGAAAAACAAACGTGCGCGAGCGTAACGTTCAGGTTCAGCTAGAGGATCTACTAAACTTCCGGCAATTCGAGTCTTTCGCATTGACCGGTGGGTAACAACCTTAGTCTAAACGGTATAACTACATGGTATGATATTTGACGAAATTGGTCCCCGGCAACGGCACCAAAAAATTGATGCGTGTTTTTCGCAAGTGTACAAACACGTCAGAGTAATATAAAAGATTGTCGAATCCACAGAGACCAAGTGTCAATCTATCGTACCTGTTGTTATGGTATGTATCTAAGGCAACTGAATATAAGGGTTTTAAGGAGTGCGCAATGGTAAATAAAATGGTAATTTTAAAAAATTAATAAAGACAGGCTAGAATGTAATTCATGTAATCTATAGATATTCCAGTACTTGTTAATAGAAATACTTATGGGCAATGTTTTCCACTTTGAAAAGAACTAATTTAACAGGAACTGTCCCTTTCGCGTATTCAGAACCGAGTTGTACTCTCTTATCAACCCCTCCTATTGTCACAGATAAAAAGGTGCGTACTACGTTATAGTAGTAAACCTATTTTTAAGAAATATAGTATCTTAACTAAGTTTAAAAGTACTTTAACCTGGGTTTCTTAGCAAAAAGAGGTTCTCACGAACCAGACTCTAAACATCTTAATGCGTCCGCAAATCGTTTTAAAATCTCTTTTCTTTTTAATCTAAAAACTCCTAATGAACTAGACAAAGCGCTATTGGCTGTTTTTGAAATAGTTAAAAACAATTACTTAAATTGAAAGATAAAATAGCCTTTAAGTGTTTCCACGAACAATTGTACGGATTACTGGTTCAATTACGATCCTTACATTCTAACCTTTATGGATTTAGTTAGACATGGTAAAGTAAAGGTTCTTTTTATACTTTTTCATGAAAGTATTTTAGTGCGAGTGCGGAAAGTAAATAAAAGTAGTGCGAGTGCGGAAAATAAATGAAAGTAGTGCGAGTGCGAGAAATAAATAAAGTAAAGCGAGTGCGGCAAATAAATAAAGTAAAGCAGTGCAGGAAATAAATAAAAGTAAAGCAATGCAGAAAGTAAATAAAATAAAGCGAATGCGGAATAATAAAATACGAACTGGAATTAAAATGGCGGCAGGATTAACTTCCTCCTAGAGTGCTCCAAAACTCGATCACACAGACGTATACAGACTCGATCACTCGATTGCAGTAACACTCTGATGTGGAATGATAACTACTTTAAAAGTGATATATGCCTAAGAGATTCTAAGTTTGGATGAAGAAAACGAAATTCTAAAGTCCTGTTTATAGGCAAAGTTTAAATGGGAAATGACCAGGATGCCCCCTCTACTAAAAAGTGGAGGGAAGCCTTTTTGCCTTGTGGCGCCCGCCACAGGCCTATGGCGCCCGCCATGAGACTAATAGGGAATGAGAGAGTGGGGATCGTGGGTCTTGGCAGTTGTGGAGTGGTCTTGAGACGTGGCCACGTCATGGTAGACCCCATGGCGCCCGTCATGGTGGATGCCGTAAGTGTAAAAAGATGAATTTCTTGGTTTTCGTCCGTTTCCACTCCTTTTTCGCTCCTTTTCTCGATATAGGCCCCGATTACATAGAAAACCCGAAAACAAAGAAAAACAAAGTAATAACATACCAAAATAACAATAAAAGCTAAGAATGCATGCGAAATCGGAGTCAGAAATATGGTGAAATTTAGTGTTATCAGTCAAGAAGAATATATTTCCGAATTGTGAAGAGGGTTGTTCAGGTTGTGAAAATTGTGTCGATGGTTGTAACCGATTGAGATCGGGGATACAAAGAATGATTAACGAGAGTAGTATTCAATTTGACAGAATAGTGAAGGAAGATGAAGTCTCAACGATGATTATTTACTATAATCCAGCACAGATTCCGACACCAGCAAAAGTGGCACCTGTGACATTCACTACTCCCAGACCAATTCCGTACCAAAGCGAAAAAGCCGTCCCATGGTACTACCTGGATGAAGTCTACTATAATGGTCAAAAGTAGGATGTGACCTCTTCCATCTCAGCTTAGTACCAAGTTGAAAATGTTGGAGTTAGAGGGTTCACAAGGAGTGGGAGATTATTTGCGCCAGAAATTTTAAGAAACAATGTGGTGCCACCAAGGGACAATGTAGAGGCTCAAGCCAAAGCCACGGGCAAGCAGCCTATGACAAATGATGCTCCTACATCAACTCCAGAGCTTGATATCACCATCGACAAAGAAGCGGAGCAATTTCTGAGAATCATTAAAAAGAGAGACTACAAAATAGGTGATCACTTGCACCAAACTCACTCTAAGATTTCAATCTTATCCTTGCTAATGTGTTCAGACTCACATAGGAAAGCTCTGTTGAAGATTTTAAACAATGCCTACGTGCCACAGGACATAACAATAAACCAGCTTGAGATGGTGTTGTCCAGTGTTAACGCCAGCCATGGTTTAAGGTTTATAGATATGGACCTAACCACTGAGGGATGCAACCATAACCGAGCTCTACACATTTCTATGGAATGTAAGGGAGTTGTGATCTCTTATGTGCTTGTGGATACGGGCTCATCCCTGAATGTACTACCGAAGAAAGCACTGATTAAGTTGGACTACGACGGGGTAGTTCTCAGACCCAACAACTTGGTGGTTCGGGCGTTCGATTGCTAAAAAGGGTCTGACTTTGGAGAGGTGGAACTACCAATCAAGGTAGGTCCACAGGTTTTCAATACTACCTTTTATGTTATGGATATCCAACCAGCTTATAGTTTTTTGCTAGGACGACCTTGGATACATGCAGCAGGGGATGTGTCTAAAACCCTCCACCAGAAGCTCAAATTTGTCTGGGAAGGACAAATCGTTATAGTTTGCGGAGAAGAAGACATCTTCATTAGTCACTTGGCTTCATTCAAATATGTATAGATGGACTGAGAGATTGTTGAGACTCCTTGTCAAACCTTCGACCCAGTCATAACCGAGGGTACATTGTCATCAACTGCCTGGTCATAGGATAATAAGAAGGGTGTGTCAATCTCATCCTACAAACAGGCCTTGGAGGTTGTGGAATCACGTACGAACAAGGGCTGGGGGAAAATGATTGAAGTCCCAAAGAAGAAGGATATGTTCAGGATTGGTTATAATCCTGGCCAGTCAATGCCAAGTCAGAGCATTAGAGTTCAGAAGGGCCCGATTACTTTCACGAGTGCAGGATGGGTTGATCATGGCAGCATCGGTGCAGTGCAAGATGAAACAGTTGATAGTGATTGTGAACTGGACGAGTGGATAAAGCCTTGTGTTCCAGGTGTGCAATTCAGAAATTGGTCATCCGAAGCAATCGTCTCTATCACTCAACCACAAGAGTAATAGTTATGTGTTTCTATTCTTTTGTATGAAAGCTCTATGCCTTGCCCGGGGCATAGTAGCTCATTGTGAGGGTTCATTATTTCATAATGCAATAACAATCATTAATAAAGTGGACGTTTTTGGCATTCATTCATGGTTTTCCTTGTCTTTCATTTTATTTTTGTTTAAAAAAACAAATGGCAATGTTTCTCCATGTCACCCACCTTTTCTAAATCTAGCATGAATCATTATTCATACAGATGTACCTCATTGGGTCTCATCAGTGACGATCTTGCTATGGCTCAATATGACTTCAACAATCCAATTTACCTAGCCGAATAGGAAGGTGAAGAAGATTGTGAATTACCCGAAGAATTAGCTAGATTGCTCAAGCAAGAGGAGAGGGTGATTCAGTCGCACGAAGAGGCCATTGAAGTGGTGAACCTAGGAACTGAAGAGGACAAAAAAGAAGTCAAGATCGGGGCTCCATTGGAAGAATTTGTAAAGAGCCTTTTGATTTCCATGCTCCGAGAATATGTTGATATTTTCGCCTGGTCTTACCAGGATATGCTAGGGTTGGACACCAATATCATAGTGCACAAGAAGCCGCTCAGAGACGATTGCCCACCGGTGAAGAAGAAACTGAGAAGAACTCGACCCAACATGGCTTCCCCAAGAAGAAGATTGTGTATCTAAGGGATAACCCAACAGTTTTCTTCCTCAGTAGAGTACCAACACATCTGATTCCCCAGTCGAGTTAGAAGGATATCACTTCCCCAACGGAGTTTAACAGGTAGCATACCTCTCAAATCAAGTTCATCCCCAACAGGGTCTTCATTCCTCAACTATCTTAAAGTCCAATTTTTGGCAAGAGTGGTAGTTTAGAGCCAGAGTATCATTAACACTTTCCCCTGCAGAGTTGCTTTTCCCCACAGGGATTTATCAAATCAATTCAGTGATTATTTCTCCCCAGTAAAGCTAACAGGGATGCCTGTCATTTCCTTATCAGGATCCCCTTGCATTTGCATTTAGTAATCATCATTACATTTGCATCCTCAAAAAATCATGGAGTTTCCATCATTATGGAGAATTACGCCATGGAAAAATTCGAACATATGCATACAAAGCATAAGCTAGTTTGGAATGGCTTGCACAAAAGCCAGAAACATTATCTCTTCAATCAGATGTAAGTACACCCACAAAAAATGTCAAATTCATTCCTCAATGGTGTTACTCACACCGACCAGCATTTGTTGTCCCCAGTTGAGTCTCTGTTTAAGTACAACGATCTCATTTTCGCGTCTCCATTTCATTACAACGGTCTCGTGTCGGGTTATCATTTAAGTACAATGATCATGTTCCTTTTGATTTCATCTAAGTATGATGATTTCATCTTTGTCAACTCCATTTAAGTACAATGGTTTCGTATCTTTGAGTCTCCGTTTAAGTACAACGATCTCATTTTTGCATCTCCGTTTCAGTACAAAAGTCTCGTGTCGGGTTATCATTTAAATAAAATGATCTTGTTCCTTTTGATTTCATCTAAGTACGATGATTTCATCTTTGTCGACTCCATTTAAGTACAATGGTTTAGTATCTTTGAGTCTCCGTTTAAGTACAACGGTCTCATTTTCCTCTTTTCCATTTCAGTACAACGGTCTCGTGTCGGGTTATCAGTTAAGTGCAATGATTCTGTTCCTTGTGATTCCATTTCAGTACAATGGTTTCATCTCTTCTACTCCATTTAAGTACAATTTTTTTGTATTTGTTGAGCTTCTATTTAAGTACAACATACTCATTTCTCTCGTCTGCATTTCAGTACAACGGTCTCGTGTCGGATTATCATTTAAGTACAATGATCACGTTCCTTTTGATTCCATTTCAGTATAATGGTCTCATCTTTCTGATTCCTTCTAAGTACGATGGTCTCATTTCCTTTCGAGTTATCATCTAAGTACGATGAGGCTCGTCCCTTTTGATTCTGTCTAAGGACAATTTCATGTTTTAAGTTGTCATCCAAGAATGACATTTTTCCAATATATTTCATTTCCCACAGAGTATAAATTTTCCGGTTTATTCGGGTATTCAATCCTTCCATACCTTGAAAGTCGGAAAGGAACTTATATCATCCCTTCAGGTCTATAGTTGATTGAATAGGGGAAGCTGTAATACCCCAAATTTGCCCTCTCATTTTCATGGCATTTAGCATATCACATTGCATTCATAATTCCACATCTTTGCATAAAAAATAGAAAGCATACATCATTGGTTGAGGCGCGTGGTATGTGATCAAGGGTTATTCAGCGATCTTTGGGTCTCGGAAAGAAAATAATCTCATAAAGTATGACCAAGCCAAATGTCCATGGTTTCCCACCAAAAAGAGAAAAATTCAAATTTTAGTGGAAGTAACCGGTTACCACACAGGCAGTAACCGGTTACCACACAGGTGGTAACCGGTTACCTGTTGAAATTTGAAAGAAAAACCCCAGTTTTTACACTGGTAACCAGTTGCCTCATTGGTAGTAACCGGTTAATTCGCCCAGATTTTCAAAAATTCAAAATTCAGTTGGTTACTTCCCTTCATTTTCCATTTTCCACTTTGCTTTGTGTTTCTACCCAATTCTAGAACATTCCACATTCTTATAAGAGAATATTCTTAGAATATGCCATGGAATATTCTAGGAATATTCCTGACCTACCCTTAGCTTAGGACCTAAGCCTCGCGTCCAAGCCTCGCGCCAAATCTAGACCTAACTCCAAAGTTATCTCTTATATAAACCTTGCTTATCAAGCCAAAAAGGGGTTAGAGCCACATTTTCACAAGCTTCACCATTTTCACAATCTCAATTCTCTCAATTATCTCCATTTTTCCAAACTCACACCAAAGCTTCATCATCAAGTTTCTTCAAGTTTCGCATTGAAACTCGAAGAATCGGAAGCAAAGACCTCCATCATCTTCACCAATTCGGCGGATAATCGAAGGATTTGTCACGGTTGAGGTGTTTATTTCACCGTTTGGAAGCGTTTAGGATAATTCTCATTGATTGCATTTATTTTGCACACTTGCGGATCGAAGTTTTGGATCTCCAGTATTCTATTCGTTCGTGCATTGATCAACATCGCAACAATCACCAAAGAAAGCCTCCGCTTTATAGGTTGGTGAATCCGAAATTGTTTCTTGTTTTAACTTATTTTCTCTTCATCTCGCCTCGTGCATTCTTTGCTTTTTCTTGATTTGTTGATACATTGATTGGTTTGATCATTAGGAGCTAGAATTGTGGTGTAATTATAGTGTTAATAGGTGTTAGAATGTTGCATCTTGGAGTGATTTTCATGCTAGGTTGGTAAGCCATAGATTAGAGCTTATTTGGATAAGTTGCTACTGGTTTTTGCATGAAAATGCATAAATTTTTTATTCTGGTTGTAGAGTAACCGGTTACCACATAGGTAGCAACCGGTTACCTATGTTAATTTGGCATAAAATCTAGTTTTTTGAACTGGTAACCGGTTACTGCATAGGTAGTAACTGGTTACCACTGAACCAGAATGAAAAATTCTTGCATTTTCTTGCATTTTTTATATTCATTCCCCTTCCAATCATCGTGGATCCTTAAGACATGATTTTAGGAATTTTTAGGAGCTGATTTAGAGTAGGCGTGTATAATTTCGATAGCTTTCGACATGCTTTTCATTAGGTTCCGATTTTTGGCATAAGTGTTGCACGTATGTTCGTAGCTTATTATGATTATCGTCTGCATGGCTTAGCATCACCCATAGCATGATAATAAGTTTTCTTGGTTCTGTTTTGCATCATATTTGTGATCTGATCATGTTTAGGTCGATTGCGCACGAATTTGAGAAAAATTGCATATTGTTTAAAACCATAAGTCATCTAGTTTGCATTCATTGATTGTATGATGATATGTTGCATTCCATTGTTAGCGATCTATTTCATATTGTTGCATAACTTGCATGATTATAGCATTCCATTGTGTGCATTAAAATTCATGTTTGCATTGAAAAATAATTGAAAATCAGCCTTGTTTTCATTGCTTCATTTTGAAACAGGAGCTCTAAAAACATGCTGCATTATTCTGTTTTAGGTTTTTTACACCTATTTTCATGTTGTTTGGTGTCGCTCCCACGAAATGACACCCAGGTCAGAAGGGGTACAGATGCGAACGGTCGGCGAAAGGAGGAAGGAATGAATAGAGTCGCCAGCTAGGCATTTTTATCCCGAAGGAAAGGTAATGCTGCATAAACCTAAGAATAGATATGGATAAGACGGTCGCGAACCAGAGAGACTGAGAAAGGGGGTTGGTTACAACCTGGGAAGGTATTAGCACCCAGATTGTCCGTCGTACTCGACGGGATCCACGCTCGAAAGATTTGTGTTTTAAAGGGGTAGTGTCAGTGCAATTTGTGTATCAAAGCTGGAAAGAATGCAAGTGTCAGTGTAAAAGAAATGTGAAGTGTATAAATGAAGTGTCAGTGTAAGAACAAGAGTGAAATGCTCAAGACCATGAGGCATAAAGAATAAGGCTGGAAAGAGGGGGAATATACAGAGACTTTTGTTCGATAACTGTTAAGTTACGCCTACGTATCCTCTCGTGCAATGAGGAAGTCAGAACACCGTAGTTCGACCCAAAGAGACTGAAAGATAAATTGACTTGTGAACTGCCTACTTGTTTATGCTCAAGTGTATGACCTGTCTGGCTCAGGTGCTAACTGTCTTGCATTAGACGGAAGAAGCGAGTTCTCGTTTGTGAGTGAAGATGATGAGAAAAGAATCCCGGAGGAGACGATTATTGTTTGTTTTTGTGTTTTCAGTTTTGTTATTGCTTTTGTGTTTGTCATAATAAAATGAGCTTAATCCTAAACCAAGGGTTAGTAAACTCATCACATCCTCCCTCTGATTAGGGGTAATGAGAATACCTTAAGTGTGAAATAAACACCTCACACTTAATCACCATTATGTAGGATTAAGATCATTAACCTACTTGTAATTATTTAAATGTTTTTGGAGTTTTTGTGTTTAGTGTTAAGTAATCAGTTTAAGCCATAATCAAGGATTTAATGGACTCATTACACCATCCTAATAGAAGGATAATAGATGAGAGCATTTAAGCTGAGGAAGACTCCTCAACTTAATCCATGATTAGGGATTAAACTCATGACAAAACAAAGCCTTTATTAAGTGGATTTTAGTTAATGATAAGATGAAGAAGTGAGTTTTATGGTTTGTAAGACAACATGAGGGGGACTTTTCCATTAACACTAGGGTTAGTCCTTCTTAACCAATGAAGGAAGAATTAGAACCCTAATGCAAGGCCCAAGTTACAAGCTTGATGTCTTAGTGATTATTAGGTGGATTGATTAAAGGATTTAAACACATTAAGGGTTTAACACTTAGGATTAAAGTTATACACTCCATCCTAATAGAAGGATGCAGGCATAAGCTTAATCACAAAGCCTTAAAACCTTTAGGATTTAATCCCTGATTAGGAGATGAGAAGAGAAGACTCAAAGATTACACAAAGGTAAAAGCTAAATGGGGGACTAAATAAACCCTAATTGTTATCATGCTTGGAGATCCTAGGGTTTGTGAGGTTTGCAAGAGGATCTTCTGAGAAACCACCAGGAAGGAAGCAGATGAAAGGAGCAGGAAGCAAAGAGAAGCAAAACAACTTGCTTCACTTAAGAAGACAAGTTGCTTGAAGTAAGAAAGTAAGATGAACAAGAATGAGCAAGCTCAATCCAATACACATACAAAAATGCAACAAAGGAAGTATGAAAGAGATGAAAAGAGAATGTGAGAAGTGAAGGCAAATTCACTTCTCCAACAACTTACCACCTGAAATGTTAGCATAAGAAAATGAAATGTAATGCAAATGAGATGAAATGTGATGATGCAAACCAAAACCAGGAGCAAGGACATGAAGTTAATGATGCTAAGAGATGATACAAACATGAGGCAAGGCATGGGAATGATCATACAAGCATAAAGGATGCAAAATGAGGCATGCATTGAACCATGAATGTACATGAAAAGCTATGAAATGTAATGGACATACAACATGGTAAATGAAAGATGCAATGATCAAAAATGATTCTAATATGTCCTAAGATGTATTATGAATCATGAGGATGCACAAAATGTCATGGAAAGTCATGGTATGCAAGCAAATGAAAGATGGATGCAAAGGGAAGCACAAATTAGGGTTATATGCATCATGCAAGGCAAAAATCCAAAACCAGAAGCAAATGACATGATAAAAATTTGAAAATGCAACCAAAGATACCCTAAACCGATACAAGCTCACTGCCCAAAGGAGGGGATCCAACTCTTAACCTATTGAAAGTTATGAATTTCCTAAGATTGCTAGGGTTTAAAGGTACCTTGTCAAGAAAAATGCAAAACAAAATGAAAATGAAAGATCAAATCAAGCCAATTTTATCCTATAAACTACATGCTATGAAGAGTGCAATGCAAGTAGAATCATCATTCAACCCTCAATGGTTAGGAAGAAAGAAATTTTTGAAGTTTGACACAAAATATTGCCTTGAAATGAAATTAAATCCAATGAAAATGATCAAAAGGCATCAAGAACAAAAAAGAAATTTGGTTTGAGGGTTGAACAATGTTTCTAAATGTTTCTAAATGCTATGTGAATTTTTTGATGATTTTTAAATACCTAAATGTGTTTTTAATTAATTAATTTCCATTAACTAATTAAAAATAAACATTTAAATGATTTAAAAATAATTGTTAATGCAAAAAATAAAATAAAAAGCATTTTCTGATTAAGAAAAATATTTGAAACAAAAATGCAAAGGGAAATATTTTTAGGATTTTTCTAACTATTTTAAAATAAATATGAAAGATAAATGAATAAAAATGAAATAAAAAAGGAATTAAATGGAAAGTATGCAGGATCCAAGGCTGAGATTCAAAGCTGAGAGTCAAAGGTTGACTGCGCGTGTTATCCTACGGCTGGCATTTAAACTGACCCAATTAAATTAAACTGAATTAATTAATTTAATTAAATATGATTAGGGTTTTAATGAGAGATCCAGGCCATTCATGCGCGCGGGAGTCAAGCCCAGTCAACCCAATCCACGGTCCAAATTCAAACTGAACCCTAAACCTAATTAAGACACTTAATGACTTTCAGGTCACCGGAGAAGAGCTCCGGTCGTCTTCTCCGGTGACCCCCTCACCTGAAAGTTGCCAACTTCTTCCCTACGTTATTTCTGGAGCTCTAAAGCTCCAGATCAACTCCCCTCACTCTCCTAAACATGAATCTACACTCAAAATGAATTTATTTTTGCTCAAACACAAGATTCGAAGGAAAGATAAAAAATGTAAAAACTTTCAGAACAATCATACAAACTCAATTCTCAACCATTTTCGAAAGTATAAAGCTCAGAGTGATCAGTGGAACATACTCTAACATTCTAGCATTAAAGAAACAAGTTCTGGAAAAAAGTTTCAAGGAGGTACCTGAGCTTGAGCTTTCTCAGTTTGGGACTTTTAGGCCTTCTCTCTTTGTGAAAACCACTCCCCTTGAACTCCTGATGAAGTTTTGATGCATGGAAGGAATTTCTTTTGGCTGATTTGGGAGTTTGCAAGCCAACTGGTCAGAAATCGTGTTTGGTTTATGGGGTGCTTTTGGCTGTTTCAATGGTTGGTTTGTGGTCAGTGAGTCACTTTGAGATCAATGGTGAAATTGGTTTGAAGATTGGTTGAGTGAGCTGAGAGATTCAAAAGGTTTTGCAAGTTGGGGAATTTTTGATAACTTTGGCAATCTGAGGTTTCAGCTTGTGTTGTGTGTTGTGTTTAGTCTCTTTTGGTCCACTTATCACTCTTGGATAGGTCAGAGGAGTTGGTGTGGCCTAGCTTGATTGGTATGGGTCTTTTTGCAAAAAGTCCAAGTTAGGTGTACTTGAGGTATGGGCAAGTGTGAGGCTGTGATAGGGGCATGGCTTGGCTCAGCTGAATTTAGGGAGAACCATGGAAATGGATTAGAAGCAATGCAGCAAGTGGATTAGGGTTTATCATAAGTTTTGCAACTTTGTGACCTTTGGGCCCTTTTGTGATTTCTTGATCCATAAGTCATGAAAATGGGCAAACCTTTAGTGCATTATGACTTTTAGGCATTGGTTTATGTTTGTGCAAAGATTAGAAGTCACTTTGAGGTTACAATTTGCCTTGGCAAGAGATTTTGCAACTTTGCCTCTTTGGTGCAAGACTTGAAATTATGTGATTTTTCCCAACTTTGACAAGCCATAACTTTTGATCCAAAAATGAATTAGAATGAGTTCTTGTAATTTTTGAAAAGGGAATGATCCATTCTACAACTTTCATGACCAAAGTTTTCTCATTTGAAGCATTTTTGAATAAAAAAAAAAGGGTTGAAAAAGTTTCCCAAAATGGCAAGTTTCCATTACAAGTCATTTTCCCAAAAAGGCAACTTTGCAAATGGCTTGAAATTATTCAATTTTGTGAACTTCTAACATATTCTATGATCAAATAGAGATCATACACATTCAAAATGATGAAGAACACCCTTTGTTTGGGTCATTGGGGGCCTCAGATGCCCTGATTTTACACTGACTTACTCAAGAAGTCAACTCTTGATCAGATGCCTTCCCCATGGAATTTCTTCATGAAACTTGATATGCATGATCCCTATGACATATAGAGACCAATAGAAACAAGAATGACCAAAAAATTTGGAGTTATGGCCTTTGAAACCAAAACCCTAATTCTAGGTCATCTGTGCAGTTAAACCTGGCTCTGCTTCCATGCCATTCTCAGTTCTTGTGATTCTTTGGCTTCTTTGACCTTGTGAGGATACAATATGATGCTTGAACATACATGGACCCATTTGAAGTGATTGATGACCTTTGGAGTGTCTCAAATAGCTCTTGGATGGCTCAGATCACAAACCCTAGATGCAGATGACTTTGAACCAATGCAGTGAAACAAAAAGTACAATATGAAATGATATGATTGAACTTATGCATATGAAGATATCACAAGCCATGGTGTGAATGGGTGAGGGCAAATTTGGGGTGTTTACAGCTGCCCCTATTCAAACATGAGTTAGTTGTGTAGAATGTAAGCAACGGCTTAACAGACAAACAAGATAACTTGTGGTTGAATACCAAAGACAGTCCAAAATTTGCACTCACAGAATGAAGAAGAAAAGGGATATAGATTGAAAAGAAAATAAAGTATAATTATAAAGTGCGGGCGACGGAGGACGACCGTCGAGCAGAGGACGACTGCTGGGGATAAAGCGATGACGGGGACGACCGACATGTTGGGGAAGATGCGGGCAATAAAGCAGTGACGGGGACGGCCGACAAGCTGGGGATATGAGAGATTGTGATGGGGACGGCCATCAGGTAAAGCTATAGGACCCTCTGGGGATGATAGGTGAATGAAATAAATGATGAGGTACGATCATCAGAGGTAAAGGACGATCACCTAGCAGGGGACGGCTGCTCCGTTGGGGATAAGATGAGGGACGGTCATCTAAGGTGAAGGACGATTACCGGGCAGGGTACGACTGCCGAAGGTACCACGTCATAGGACGAATGTCGGGTAACAAGGTCGACGATGGGGACGGCCATCGGATAAGCATGATGAAGGACGATCATCAGGAGGTGAAGGACGATCACCTAGCAGGGTACGGCTGCTAAAAATATCACGACATAGGACGAATGTCGGATAAGAAGGGGTTCTAATGAATAGTGACTCCACTGGGGGTTGATGAAGGACGATCATCAAAAAGGTGAAGGACGATCACCTGGCAGGGTACGACTGCCGAAGAGGTATCATGACATAGGACGAATGTCAGATAGAAAGGAAGTAATTTAACTAGTTTTGCTGGGGACTTCGTTGGGGAAAAGTAAACACGGACGAGTGTCTACACCCAAGAAAGGAAAGGTATAAGTGTTTGGGTACTGTGTATAGACTAAAGATGCGGACGAGCATCCTTAAGACTTTGATACGGACGGGTATCAGGCAGAAGCGAATGCTGACACATGTTCGGAGATGATGATACGGACGAGTACCAACTGGCTAACAAAGAACACGGACGAGTATTGATTCTGCGGGGACTCTTCTGGGGAATAGTAGACACAGACGAGTGTCTAAATTCAAGAAGACATAAGTGTTTGACACGTGTATGGATTAAAGATGCGGACGAGCATCCTTAAGATTATGATACGGACGGGTATCAGGTAGAAACAAATGCTTGACGCATGTTCAGAGATGATGGTACGGACGAGTACCAACCGGTTAACAAAGAACACAGACGAGTGTCGGATCTGAGGGGGTATAAATGGTGTATACAAGATACGGACGAGTATTTGTACGAGTAAGAAGATGATGCGTAACAAGTATGAGTGGTGTACAGATGAGTGATTAACTTGCTGGGGAGAGTGACACGGACGAGTGTCAAAAAAGAGGAAAGTGTAATATAAACAAGTGTATGGTTTACAAAATGTTTTAGGTATCTATGCTAGGGAAGGTGATACGGACGGGTGTCAGGGAATTTGCATAGATATGTATCTGTGAGTGCAAAGAGGACGCTTTGGCTTTCTACTGGGGACATGACACGGACGGGTGTCAGGAAGTATCTGTATCTTTAGGGAAAGTGCCTTGGCTCTCTGCCAGGGAATCCGGGGAGTTTTCTGTATATCTTTGATGGATTGTCAGTATTTACAAGTGTTTGATTCAGAACATGCCTTATGATTATGAAATATGTTTGATTTTTGCCGTAATGCTCCATTTTAGATGGAATGCTACGCTCTGTGGGGAAAATAATGATGCGAATGCTATGATTATGCAAAGATAACGACCCGGGATTCGGATCCTGTTGCTGCGAAGATCCCTGGCTGATCTGCTCGAAGTGTATATCCCAGTTGGGGGTAAGATCATTGGTAGATGTGTTAAGATGTATGACTCTGCTTGGGGAAACAGGTCACTGATAGACCTGTCTTGGTGATGAGGGACCCAGCTAGGGGTTTGTAGAATCTTCCTTCACTCTGTTGTGATTTCTTCGCGCGTTGCTTTTCTGGATAGAGGTTGACACTCCGTGGGGAGATGGTTCCCTGGCTTTTGCACTTGGCTAAGGAGGAAATAACAAATGGCAACTCAGCTAGGGAGAAAGCACCCCCGGTGCTAAGACTGAGTAGATAATGGTTTGCCAGCTTGCGGTGACGAAGCTTTTATGCCCCATGTTGTGCTTTGAATGCCTGAAATCCTGAAAAGATAGAGAAGCGCACAAGTAATCCCGAGGTATCCCTTACCGGATTCCATCATAGGAGTTTAGACACCCCCGGGAGTAAGTATATTTCCTGTAAGCACGTATTTTTAGAAGAGAGACATCTGTGTTTATGCAATCAATATCTTAAAAACATCGGACATTTTTTTTGCAAATGAAGATAAAATGTACGAGACGAAACATGATTGAAAATCTGATTTTATTAATTCGTGTGCCCTGAATTGGCAAGATACAGTCAAATAAACAAATCCCCTAAAATGAGGAGATTGTTATAAATAGAGAAACAAAAGATGTTGGCAATGTTGATGACGCTTCAGGGAGCTTCCCTTTGCTATGACTCGTATGACATTTGACGTTCTTCTCGTCTTGCTTTCTGAAGAAGGCTGATCCTTTCGAAGCTTGATCCTTTCGAAGCTTACCAAGTTGTAAGTGATATAGATGAATTCAGAGTACAGTTGTTCGCTTATTCCCTTATTTTGCATGGATCGCCCTTTCGGGTTTTCAATCCATCGGGATACCCCTTTTTGCCTGAGTTGTCCAATGCGGCTTTTCAACTCAGCGGGTGTACATTTTTTGTTTATTTTCCCTTATTTTTTCCCGAGTCTTTTATTCTGTTTTTGACTCGCCGGGATGCCCTATTTTTTCCTGGACTTACATTCTGTTTTTATGTCCAGCGGGTCATTTTCATGCGAAGTATTTTTTAACTGCATCTGAATTCACAGGGGACAGGAAGTCTTCACCATCCATAGTGCTGAGCATGAGTGCTTCGCCAGAGAGAACCTTCTTTACCACGAATGGCCCTTCATAGTTCGGAGTCCACTTGCCCCTGTGGTCTGTATGAGGAGGGAGGAGTCTTTTCAGCACCAGATCTCCTGCTTGGTACTCTCGGAGTCGAAGGCTTTCTTCATTCTTTTCTGATATAACTGCCCATGACAGATTGCAACTAATCTCTTCTCTTCAATCAGACTTAGTTGTTCGTATCGGGATCGGACCCATTCTGCTTCGTTTAGCTTAACATCCATCAGTACTCGCAGGGAGGGTAATTCAACTTCAACGGGTAGGACTGCCTCCATACCATACACAAGCTGATACGGCGTTGCCCTAGTGGATGTTCTGATTGACGTACGGTACCCATGCAAGGCAAATGGTAGCATTTCATGTCAGTCTTTGTAAGTAACCACCATCTTCTGCACAATCTTCTTGATATTCTTATTAGCTGCTTCAACAGCGCCATTCATCTTTGGCCTGTAAGGAGAAGAATTGTGGTGTTGGATCTTGAAGTCCCGACACAATTCTGCCATCATCTTGTTGTTTAAATTGGAACCATTATCAGTAATGATTCGCTCAGGAACTCCATACCGACAGATGATGTCTCTCTTTAGAAATCGGGCTACCACTTGCCTTGTAACATTTGCATAAGAAGCTTCTTCAACCCACTTGGTAAAATAGTCAATGGCTACCAGAATGAATCTGTGACCATTTGAAGCGGTCGGTTCAATCTTGCCAATCATATCAATGCCCCACATGGCAAAGGGCCAAGGTGAAGACATCACATTCAGAGGATTCAGAGGCACATGCACCTTATCAGCATAAATCTGGCATTTATGACATTTCCTGGCATAAGCACAACAGTCGGCATCCATTGTGATCCAGTAATAACCTGATCTTAGCAACTTCTTGGCCATGGCATGCCCTCCTGCATGGGTACCAAAGGATCCTTCGTGCACTTCGTGCATCAACAAGCCTGCTTTTGTTTTATCAACGCATCTGAGAAGTACCATATCAAAGTTTCTCTTGTACAGGGAACCGTCAGTATTCAGGAAGAAACTACCAGCTAGCCTTCTTAATGTCTTCTTGTCATTGGAAGAGGCCCTAGGTGGGTATGTTTGATCCTCCAAGAAGCATTTGATATCATGGAACCAAGGCTTATCATCTTTAACAACATCTGCTGAGAACACATATGCTGGTCTGTCAAGTCTGGACACTGAAATCCGAGGTACAAAGTTGGCAGCTTGAACTTTGATCATGGATGAAATGGTAGCAAGAGCATCTGCAAACTGTTTTTCATCTAGAGGGATATATTCAAGCTTGACCGTTGTAAAGAAAGTCAATAACCTCCTTGTATAATCCCTGTAAGGTATCAGATGATCCTGGTGTGTGTACCATTTGTCGTTGGTTTGATTAATTACCAGAGCTGAATCTCCGAATACAGACAAAGTCTTGATCCTGAGGTCAATGGCTTCCTCAAGACCCATAATACAAGCTTCGTATTCATCTTCGTTGATAGTGCATTTAAAGGTGAGTTTTGCCGAGAAAGGCATGTGAACTCCTTTAGGTGTAATGAGTACTGCACCAACACCACGACCATTCATATTAATAGCCCCTTCAAAAATCATAGTCCATTCTTCTTCTGGGTCAGGCCCTTCAGTGTGAACAGGCTCTTCATGATCTTTTGCTTTTATGAACATGATTTCTTCATCAGGGAAGTCAAATCGCATAGGCTGGTAATCTTTAATGGGTTGCTCAGCAAGATAATCAGACAGTACACTGCCCTTGATGGCTTTCTGAGATGTGTATTGGATGTCATATTCTGTGAGGATCATTTGCCATCTTGCAACCCTTCCGGTAAGTGCTGGCTTCTCAAAAATGTACTTAACTGGGTCCATCTTTGAAATCAACAAGGTAGTGTGGGTCAACATATACTGCCTTAGTCGGCGAGCAGCCCACGCTAAAGCACAGCAAGTTTTCTCGAGCAGTGAATAACGTTGTTCACAGTCGGTAAACTTTTTGCTTAGGTAGTATATTGCATACTCTTTTCGACCAGACTCGTCGTGTTGGCCCAGCACACACCCCATTGACTCTTCTAATACTGTCAAGTACATGATTAGAGGCCTTCCTTCAACTGAAGGCATAAGGATCGGAGGCTCTTGTAAGTATTCCTTGATTTTGTCAAAAGCCCTCTGGCAGTCTTCGTTCCACCTGACCGTTTTTTCTTTTCTCAACAATTTGAACAAGGGCTCACAGGTTGCTGTAAGGTGAGATATGAACCTTGAAATGTAGTTCAATCTACCTAGGAACCCCCGAACTTCCTTTTCTGACTTTGGCGCAGGCATTTCTTGAATGGCTTTAACTTTATCAGGGTCAACTTCAATCCCTTTTTTTGCTTACAATAAATCCCAGCAGCTTACCAGATCGCACCCCGAATGTGCACTTGTTGGGGTTCACCTTCAATTGGTACTTCCTCAGACGCTTGAATAACTTCAACAGATTTACAAGGTGGTCTTCTTCTGTGAGGGACTTGGCAATCATGTCATCCACATAACATTCAATTTCTTTATGGATCATGTCGTGGAATAATGTTACCATAGCCCGTTGATAAGTTGCACCAGCATTCTTCAGTCCGAATGGCATCACCTTATAACAGAACGTGCCCCAAGGTGTGATGAAAGTTGTCTTCTCCATGTCTTCAGGTGACATTTTGATATGATTGTATCCTGAAAATCCGTCCATGAAGGAGAACACCGAGAACTGAGCCGTATTATCAACCAATACATCAATATGAGGCAAAGGGAAATCATCTTTCGGGCTGGCTCTGTTCAGATCCCGGTAATCCACACACATCCTCACCTTGCCATCTTTCTTAGGCACCGGTACAATATTAGCAACCCACGGTGGATAGCTAGTTACAGCAAGGAAACCGGCGTCCCACTGCTTTTGTACCTCTTCTTTAATCTTCATTGCCATATCTGGGCGAGTACGGCGCAGTTTCTGTTTTACCGGTGGGTAGTCTTCTTTTAAAGGCAGCTTGTGCATGACAATATCGGTGTCCAACCCTGGCATATCTTGATAAGACCAAGCAAAGACATCCACATACTCCCGAAGCATGTCAATCAGTTGTTCCTTTACTGAGTCTTGTAAGCAGGCCCCGATCTTGACTTCTTTCACGTCTTCTTCCGTACCAAGATTAACCGTTTCGACCTCCTCCTGATGAGGAGTGATAACCTTCTCCTCTTGCCTTAACAACCTGGCTAGCTCTTCAGGAAGCTCATAATCTTCTTCAACCCCTTCGTCAGCTTGATTGATTGGATTGTCAAAGTCATACGGAGTCATAGCAGTGTTGTTGTCGGTGTAGTCTGAAAGGCACTCTCTGCAAGGGTTTAGATTGTTCATTTTAGTGATCGATTTTAATCTTTGTTTAGAAAAAGTGAAATAAAGTTATCATTTTGGAAAACATTGCCATTTTATTTTTGTACAAAAAGAAAAATGAAAAAACAGTGAGCGAAAAAGGAAAAATGACTCATTTGCAAAAGATGTCCGATATTCATTGATTGATTTGTTTGCACAAAATTACAAGATGGCCCGATTACAAAATGAGTCTTGTCATCTTGGGCAAGATGAAATACTTGATGCATGCTTAAAAATACAGGAAATAATAATTACTCTGCAGGAGTAACCCTTATAATTTCCTGGGAAGACCAGTTAAGGACTTGGCTCCCCGGGATCCTTGGACGTATCCAGCTCTCCAGGTTGCGGTCGCTTTCATCCTCGTCTTCCAAGTTGTTCACTTCATCCGGGGTGAGCATTCCCCTGCTGACAAAACTGGGCTTCTTGGCAGCCTCTGATTGATCTTGTTGAGTTGGTCTGTAACCCAACCCAAATCTGTCCTCCTTCTTCTCCACGGGCAGCAGCTTGCCCCAGCCTTGGGCAGTACCCTCTTCAACAACCTTCCTGGCTTGCTGATAAGATGTCATGGAGGTTCCCAGTACAAAAGATGCTTCATTAATGTTCAGGGCCTCAAACCCCTGACTCATAGTTTCATGGATTTCTCCATCCATTTCTATGTACTTGTATGTAGCCAGGTGGATAACAAAGATGTCCTCTTCACCACAGATGGTGATGATCTGGCCTTCCCACTCGAATTTCAGCTTCTGGTGAAGGGTAGACGTAACAGCGCCAGCGGCATGGATCCAAGGTCTACCCAACAAACAGTTGTAGGCCGGCTGAATGTCCATCACATAGAAGGTAATTTTAAAAGTCTGCGGGCCAATCATCACAGGAAGATCAATCTCCCCTAGCACTGATCTTTTAGAGCCATCAAATGCTCTCACCACCAAATTACTTAGACACAGTGCCAAGCCATCATACTCCAGCTTCACTAAGGCCTTCTTTGGTAGAACATTGAGTGATGACCCAGTGACCACCAGTACATGAGATAGAACAGCACCCTTACATTCTAGAGTGATGTGTAAAGCCTTGTTGTGGTTACATCCCTCAGTTGTTAAGTCAACATTGGTAAAGCCCAGTCCGTGACTGGTATTGACATTTGCTACCACGGTTTCTAGCTGATTAACGGTAATCTCCTCTAGCACGTATGCTGCGTGCAAGACTTTCAGTAATGCATTCCTGTGAGCTTCGGAACACATCAACAGGGATAATATGGAGATCTTCGAGGGAGTTTGGTGAAGCTGATCCACCACCTTGTAATCACTTATCTTTATGATTCTCATAAACTCGTCTACATCTTGTTCAAAATATGTCTTCTGAGTTTCCTTGATAGCTGGCTCTTCAAATACCACACTCTTTCCTTTTGCTTTGGCAGCAGCTTCCGCTTCAACATTAGGTCTTTGAGTTTGTGAGGAAAAAAGGCGTCCGCTTCTGGTGAAGCCTCCGCCTCCCCCAACATTATCAATTTGTGGAGAAGAGGTTGAAGAATCCAAAGTGATTTTCTCCCCGTTGCAGTAGAGGTCAGAGCCATAATGCCAAGGTATGGCATTACTGCTTTCATATGGAACTGGTCCAGGCACCGTGATAGTAACTGGACTGACTGTAGCACATGAGGGTACTGAAATGGTGTGCGGATCGTAGTAAATGGTGACTGGTGACCTGGCAGGAGGTGCCACTGTTTGTTGTTGAAAGTTGTTGTTTGGAGGAACATTTGATGGATCATAGTAAATGGTGACTGCTGAGATATCTTCATTAATTTCTGTTGGCGTTGTAGAAGATTTTGCTGAATAAATGGGTGCTGATGTTGTAGAAGAAATGGTTGTTGACATCTGGTTTGCTGAAGTGATGGACAGAGCCATTGTTGATGATATTGATGAATTGGTCGGAATGATTGTTGTTGCAGTTGTAGAAGAGTCAGGAATTGTTGTCAAAGGGATTGCTGGGTTTGTAGGCGCCGTTGTTGTGATCTGAAGTATACCACTTTTGATAAGACCATCTATGCCGCTTCTCAAGTTATCACACCCGTTGACCAAAATGTTGCAATAACCACAACCGAGCTCACACCCGGGGAACATTTGTCACTCTAGGAGCTGAGCTTTAATCTCGACCAAAGGTGTCCGAATCTGTCCAACGCTGGTGATTAAGAAAGATGGTTTGTCTTCCTCAATGGCATTAATTCTTGGCCCTCCATGATTGGGCATGGGATTCTTGGTGACACTTGGAGGGGGTGAAAAGTTGAGGGCTTTGGAATCCACCAGATCTTGTACCTTCATTTGTAAAGCCCTGCATTTTTCCGTATTGTGGCCAGGTGCATTGGAGTGGAAAGCACATCTGGTGTTGACATCATAATTTCTTGGCAGATTGGAGGGATCTTGTGGTGCCAATGTCCTTAATTCAACCAAGTTGAGTTTCAGGAGTTGTGGCAATAAGGCAGCATAGGGCATAGGGATAGGATCAATCACCCTATTTGCCTGTGATGGTCTTTGTTGAAAAGGTCTTTGTTGTTGATTGTTGTTGTTGTTGTTGTAGGTTCTTTGCGGTGGATACTGAACTTGTTGTTGATAATGTGGTTGTTGTGGTTGTTGATATGCTGATTGCTGAGGAATCAGAGCTGGAATAGTGACAGCTGCTACTGATCTGTGGACATGCTGAGGTCTGCCCCTGTTGGCATAAATGGCATTTGTCTCACCGGTTCTTCTAGGTCCCACAAAAGGCTTCCTAGGATTACTGGACGAACTTGCACCGTTATCAGAAATCTTACCCATCTTCAAAAGGCTTTCAATTCTTTCCCCAGCTATGACTACGTCAGCAAAACTGGTGGAAGAAAAGGTAGCTAGCCTATCAATATATGTTCCTTGCAGGGTATTCATAAACATGTCTGCCATTTCTCTTTCCGACATGGGAGGCTGGATAGCAGCAGCAAGCTGTCTCCACCTCTGGGCATATTCCCTGAAGCTTTCTCTGGAGGACTGAGACATTCCCATCAAGAGGGTCCTGTTAGGAGCCATGTCCAAATTGTATTGGTAATGTCTGATGAAAGCTTCCGCTAAGTCCTTCCAGCATCTGATAGTAGCTCTGGTTAAGTGTGAATACCACTCCCTGGAAGCCCCAGTCAAACTGTCTTCAAAGTAAAACATCCACAGTTTTTCATCCATGGTGTATGCCTTAAGTCTCCCCAGAAAAGACTGTAGGTGAGTTCGTGGACAGGAAGTTCCATTGTACTTCTCGAAGCACGGAGGTTTAAACTTATGGGGAATCCTTACCCCGTCCACTAACCCCATATCCATAACATCGAAGCCTAAGGAATTTTGAGACTCCAGAGATCTCAACTTCTCAACAATTTCGTCAAACCTCCTATCATAAACTTCATCCCCAGCTCCCATCACAGTAAACTGCTCTTCTTGGGGGTCTTCCTGTAAGATCCTTCCCCCAGTAGTATTTCCTTGCACATTACCCGGGATGTTGACTTCCGGATGTAGATGAGGCCCATATACTGGTGGATTAACATGAGGCTGACCCCTTTCATTGTTACTTGTTCCTCCAGTTCCCAGATGGGGTTCTTCCGGGGTTTGTCTTTCTACCAATGCCCTCAACCTTTCTTGACTTTGGGCCAAGCCATTCATTACTTCCATGAATTGGGTCATTTGGTTTCTCATCTCCAGCCTTTCATTAGCCATCTGAGTTCTGACCTCTGTCAGATCTTGCTGTACTTGATCCATTTGGATACCAGGAAGATTGTTGCGAGTAGGATACCGGTGCGGACGGTTGAGAGGAAACACCCGGCGGCGAGCAATAATTCCTGAACCACAACAGAGTTAGAAACAAAATAAAGTAATGACAAAACCTACAAAACAAAACAAAAGTCAGTATGCAATGCAGTATGCTTATTTGCTTTCCAAAGTATCCGGCTTGGTTCTTGGTTTTGACCTTTCCAGACCCTGAGGAAGATGCTTTGGTGTTGCTCGAGAAAAAAGAAACTCAATGAAACAAACTAACAGATACATTACAAATGGTGAATAATACATAGTCTGTTTTTACAACATATGCCCCTGAAGGGTCAAAAATACAACATAAAAAGAAAAGTACATCAAATGGTAATAACAACCAGCAAAGAAGTCAAACATCAAGTCCAAACTCATCCTCCTTAACCTCCTTCAATAGTGCTTCAGTTACAGGACCAGCCGGATGCTCTGTAATGTTTCTGATAAGAAGGTTTCTGGTGGCAATAGCAGTGGTCAGCTTCTTGTGTCTGTCTTGGTCCTTTGACCTCTTCAAACCAGCCCTAAGCTTTAATTCTGAAATCTCCTTCTGGGCTGCCAGCAGAGCTTCCTGTTGTTTCTTTTCATTGGCCTCTAACTGCTCAATCCTGGCTTGAGTTCTCTTATCTTCTTGAGTGCGAGCTTCAGTGATCCTGACCCACCTAGCTTGACTTTCCTCTAGATAGAGATCAGTCCTAGCCTTCTGAAACTGGGCCTCTTTACAGGCATTCTTCAATATTTTCTCTCCATCTCTTGATTTCTTGATGTAGTCCTCTGCTTTCTCAATCTTGGCCAGATGCTCCACTTTAAGCTTCTCCAACCTCTCGATGTCTAGACGACCATCACTCCTCTCCCAGAGGGTCTTCTTCAGAGCTTGAGATAGATTCTCATTCCTTTCCTTCAGCTTCTCAAATTCTTCCAGGCTGACAGTGGCTGGAGGTGGTACTGTGGATGGTCCAGGTGCATCCTCAATGGTGAAAGGCATCCCAGAAATCTGAGCTCTAGCATGGGACCAATCATAGTACTGAGCTGAATCCACATTATTGCACCTCCCAAGAATGGCCATCCCTTTGGTCTAGATGTTGCCCCAAGCCCAGGATGCTTGCCTGATAACAACTACATTAGGCTTTATCTCACAATACAGGGTCTCAGCTAAATCTTGCATTCTAGGAGGGTGAACCAAAGCATAGCCCAGTTGTCTTTTAAACAGCAAAGGATTGTAGTTGATGCAACCCTTCACTCCTACTAGAGGTACATTGGGGTACTGCCCACAGCTAGTGATTATGTCTCTGCCCTTGGTGCTCTGGGTGCACCATCTGATGTCATCTGAAGTCAAAGGAATAAGTCTCTTAGCCCAATTCTTCTGTTGGTGAGGATTCAGGAAGGCATCAGTTTTGGGTAAGTGTTTAAGCAGCCAAGTGTGAAACAGGGGAGCACAGCACCTCACCAACTTCCCTCTCTGCTTCTCATTTCTCTGATGAATGGAATAATAGAAATCTCCTAGCAAGGTGGGTACTGGGTTCCTCAGAAGGAAAAGATGAATGGAATTCTTGCTGATAAACTTGGGCTCATCTGCAAATAGTATAACCCCATATATACTGAGGGCTAACAATGCACAAACTGCCTTCCATTCTCCCAAGGAGACCTTCAGGATAGCCTGAGAAGTCAGAAAGTCTAGATGCAAACCAGGGATTCCAGCCTTTGTTGTCATGTTCTGCTCAATCAATATAGGCTCTAGGTACAGTGCTTTTGCCACTTCTCCATTGTTGGGAGAAGTCATCTCTGGGTTGAAGGGAATCCCACCCCTAACAGGCACTCCAATCAGTGATGAAAACTCCTCCAGCAGAGGTCCTAACTGAAAGTTTTGGAAAGTGAAGCATCTCAAGGGAGGGTCATAGAACTGTAAGCAAGTGTGGATCAAACTCCTCTGAGAAGGGTCTAGGTCCATAACCATATCAAGGATGCCTCCGTAATGCTCTCTGAATAATGGGATGTGGTCTGGAGTGATAAGTGCCTGGACCTGTCTGATGCCAGTCAGCACAGGCTCAAAGAAATGATATGAAATGTTGCTCTTCCTGGGTGCCATGACTGCTGATGAAGAGCTGAAAACAAATGTTGATGATGAAGACTGATACTGGAGATAAGCCACTGATAGGATGAGGCTGGTGATAAAAGTAGCTGAAGCAGGCAACTGACGAAGATAGCTGAAGCAGATAACTGATGAACAGGGGTCTATGCAGATGAATGGGTCAAAACCAAGCCAGATGTAATATGGATACCCTGAAAAACAAATAAACAAATGTTAAATGATGCAATGATGAGTATGCAAATGATATGCAAGGGTTTGTGATCAAGCTGGATCTGATTACTGCCTTGATATAAAGGTCCATGTATGTTTAAGAAGTCCAGATGGAGGTTCAGAAATCTAGTAACCAAGGTGGGGGGGACTCAAATAAAGAGTCACATGTCCATGGTTTAAATCACAAGAACTGTCCCAAAGTGGAGTACTCTTAATCAAACAAGTATCAAGGTATGTTGTGGCCAAGGGTACCTGCAAACCTGTAAACAGCCCAACCCCCCTCACAGGTGGTGTTCTAAAACAAAGATCCTCAGACTTGGATCAGTTATGAGAAGTGTAAACACTTCTAACCCGGAGGTACAGTGTTTACAATAACCATAAAAGCTCCTCCTCTAATTCACCTCAGTTTCTGAAGGTCATAGTAAAGGTCATCAAGACTTAGCAGGCTTCCCAGATAGCCCTAGCACTACAGGAAATCTGTAGCACAGAGTTCTCAAGAAGAAACCCACATCTGAACCGCGTTTCATATTCCCGCACCAGACCGAAATGGAATGGGAAAGAACATGAACCACTCTAGCCTAGGTGTCACTCAGGTCCCAGGTATAGGACCTCAAACTCTCAGTAGAACCCCACCCACCAAAACAAAAACCAGATCCATCCAGATGACAGTATGACAGTATGATATATATAAAACTGTAAAGAAAACAATAAAATAACTGTACACAAAACAGTAAATAAAGCAAATATATAAACACCATTAGCACATAACACCCCAGTAAACACAAATCAAACAAGCGCTAGGAGGAACCCACAAAAAGAACCAGAAGCCCTGGTTACAGTATAAGGTTCCCCAGCAGAGTCGCCAAGCTGTCGCTCCCACCAAATGACACCCAGGGTCAGAAGGGGTACAGACGCGAACGGTCAGCGAAAGGAGGAAGGAATGAATAGAGTCGCCATCTAGGCATTTTTATCCCGAAGGAAAGGTAATGCTGCATAAACCTAAGAAAAGATATGGATAAGACGGTCGCGAACCAGAGAGACTGAGAAAGGGGGTTGGTTACAACCTGGGAAGGTATTAGCACCCAGATTGTCCGTCGTACTCGACGGGATCCACGCTCGAAAGATTTGTGTTTTAAAGGGGTAGTGTCAGTGCAATTTGTGTATCAAAGCTGGAAAGAATGCAAGTGTCAGTGTAAAAGAAATGTGAAGTGTATAAATGAAGTGTCAGTGTAAGAACAAGAGTGAAATGCTCAAGACCATGAGGCTTAAAGAATAAGGCTGGAAAGAGGGGGAATATACAGAGACTTTTGTTCGATAACTGTTAAGTTACGCCTACGTATCCTCTCGTGCAATGAGGAAGTCAGAACACCGTAGTTCGACCCAAAGAGACTGAAAGATAAATTGACTTGTGAACTGCCTACTTGTTTATGCTCAAGTGTATGACCTGTCTGGCTCAGGTGCTAACTGTCTTCCATTAGACGGAAGAAGCGAGTTCTCGTTTATGAGTGAAGATGATGAGAAAAGAATCCCGGAGGAGACGATTATTGTTTGTTTTTGTGTTTTCAGTTTTGTTATTGCTTTTGTGTTTGTCATAAGAAAATGAGCTTAATCCTAAACCAAGGGTTAGTAAACTCATCACATCCTCCCTCTGATTAGGGGTAATGAGAATACCTTAAGTGTGAAATAAACACCTCACACTTAATCACCATGATGTAGGATTAAGATCATTAACCTACTTGTAATTATTTAAATGTTTTTGGAGTTTTTGTGTTTAGTGTTAAGTAATGAGTTTAAGCCATAATCAAGGATTTAATGGACTCATTACACCATCCTAATAGAAGGATAATAGATGAGAGCATTTAAGTTGAGGAAGACTCCTCAACTTAATCCATGATTAGGGATTAAACTCATGACAAAACAAAGCCTTTATTAAGTGGATTTTAGTTAATGATAAGATGAAGAAGTGAGTTTTATGGTTTGTAATCAACTTGAGGGGGACTTGTCCATTAACACTAGGGTTAGTCCTTCTTAACCAATCAAGGAAGAATTAGAACCCTAATGAAAGGCCCAAGTTACAAGCTTGATGTCTTAGTGATTATTAGGTGGATTGATTAAAGGATTTAAACACATTAAGGGTTTAACACTTAGGATTAAAGTTATACACTCCATCCTAATAGAAGGATGCAGGCATAAGCTTAATCACAAAGCCTTAAAACCTTTAGGGTTTAATCCCTGATTAGGAGATGAGAAGAGAAGACTCAAAGATTACACAAAGGTAAAAGCTAAATGGGGGACTAAATAAACCCTAATTGTTATCATGCTTGGAGATCCTAGGGTTTGTGAGGTTTGCAAGAGGATCTTCTGAGAAACCACCAGAAAGGAGGCAGATGAAAGGAGCAGGAAGCAAAGAGAAGAAAAACAACTTGCTTCACTTAAGAAGACAAGTTGCTTGAAGTAAGAAAGTAAGATGAACAAGAATGAGCAAGCTCAATCCAATACACATACAAAAATGCAGCAAAGGAAGTATGAAAGAGATGAAAAGAGAATGTGAGAAGTGAAGGCAAATTCACTTCTCCAACAACTTACCACCTGAAATGTTAGCATAAGAAAATGAAATGTAATGCAAATGAGATGAAATGTGATGATGAAAACCAAAACCAGGAGCAAGGACATGAAGTTAATGATGCTAAGAGATGATACAAACATGAGGAAAGGCATGGGAATGATCATACAAGCATAAAGGATGCAAAATGAGGCATGCATTGAACCATGAATGTACATGAAAAGCTATGAAATGTAATGGACATACAACATGGTAAATGAAAGATGCAATGATCAAAAATGATTCTAATATGTCCTAAGATGTATTATCAATCATGAGGATGCACAAAATGTCATGGCAAGTCATGGTATGCAAGCAAATGAAAGATGGATGCAAAGGGAAGCACAAATTAGGGTTATATGCATCATGCAAGGCAAAAATCCAAAACCAGAAGCAAATGACATGATAAAAATTTGAAAATGCAATCAAAGATACCCTAAACCTATACAAGCTCACTGCCCAAAGGAGGAGATCCAACTCTTAACCTATTGAAAGTTATGAATTTCCTAAGATTGCTAGGGTTTAAAGGTACCTTGTCAAGAAAAATGCAAAACAAAATGAAAATGAAAGATCAAATCAAGCCAATTTTATCCTATAAACTACATGCTATGAAGAGTGCAATGCAAGAAGAATCATCATTCAACCCTCAATGGTTAGGCAGAAAGAAATTTTTGAAGTTTGACACAAAATATTGCCTTGAAATGAAATTAAATCCAATGAAAATGATCAAAAGGCATCAAGAACAAAAAAGAAATTTGGTTTGAGGGTTGAACAATGTTTCTAAATGTTTCTAAATGCTATGTGAATTTTTTGGTGATTTTTAAATACCTAAATGTGTTTTTAATTAATTAATTTCCATTAACTAATTAAAAATAAACATTTAAATGATTTAAAAATAATTTTTAATGCAAAAAATAAAATAAAAATCATTTTCTGATTAAGAAAAATATTTGAAACAAAATTGCAAAGGGAAATATTTTTAGGATTTTTCTAACTATTTTAAAATAAATATGAAAGATAAATGAATAAAAATGAAATAAAAAAGGAATTAAATGGAAAGTATGCAGGATCCAAGGCTGAGATTCAAAGCTGAGAGTCAAAGGTTGACTGCGCGCGTTATCCTACGGCTGGCATTTAAACTGACCCAATTAAATTAAACTGAATTAATTAATTTAATTAAATATGATTAGGGTTTTAATGAGAGATCCAGGCCATTCATGCGCGCGGGAGTCAAGCCCAGTCAACCCAATCCACGATCCAAATTCAAACTGAACCCTAAACCTAATTAAGACACTTAATGACTTTCAGGTCACCGGAGAAGAGCTTCGGTCGTCTTCTCCGGTGACCCCCTCACCTGAAAGTTGCCAACTTCTTCCCTACGTTATTTCTGGAGCTCTAAAGCTCCAGATCAACTCCCCTCACCCTCCTAAACATGAATCTACACTCAAAATGAATTTATTTTTGCTCAAACACAAGATTCGAAGGAAAGATCAAAAATGTCAAAACTTTCAGAACAATCATACAAACTCAATTCTCAACCATTTTCGAAAGTATAAAGCTCAGAGTGATCAGTGGAACATACTCTAACATTCTAGCATTAAAGAAACAAGTTCTAGAAAAAAGTTTCAAGGAGGTACCTGAGCTTGAGCTTTCTCAGTTTGGGACTTTTAGGCCTTCTCTCTTTGTGAAAACCACTCCCCTTGAACTCCTGATGAAGTTTTGATGCCTGGAAGGAATTTCTTTTGGCTGATTTGGGAGTTTGCAAGCCAACTGGTCAGAAATCGTGTTTGGTTTATGGGGTGCTTTTGGTTGTTTCAATGGTTGGTTTGTGGTCAGTGAGTCACTTTGAGATCAATGGTGAAATTGGTTTGAAGATTGGTTGAGTGAGCTGAGAGATTCAAAAGGTTTTGCAAGTTGGGGAATTTATCATAACTTTGGCAATCTGAGGTTTCAGCTTGTGTTGTGTGTTGTGTTTAGTCTCTTTTGGTCCACTTATCACTCTTGGATAGGTCAGAGGAGTTGGTGTGGCCTAGCTTGATTGGTATGGGTCTTTTTGCAAAAAGTCCAAGTTAGGTGTACTTGAGGTATGGGCAAGTGTGAGGCTGTGATAGGGGCATGGCTTGGCTCAACTGAGTTTAGGGAGAACCATGGAAATGGATTAGAAGCAATGCAGCAAGTGGATTAGGGTTTATCATAGGTTTTGCAACTTTGTGACCTTTGGGCCCTTTTGTGATTTCTTGATCCATAAGTCATGAAAATGGGCAAACCTTTGGTGCATTCTGACTTTTAGGCATTGGTTTATGTTTGTGCAAAGATTAGAAGTCACTTTGAGGTTACAATTTGCCTTGGCAAGAGATTTTGCAACTTTGCCTCTTTGGTGCAAGACTTGAAATTATGTGATTTTTCCCAACTTTGACAAGCCATAACTTTTGATCCAAAAATGAATTAGAATGAGTTCTTGAACTTTTTGAAAAGGGAATGATCCATTCTACAACTTTCATGACCAAATTTTTCTCATTTGAAGCATTTTTGAATCAAAAAGAAAGGGTTGAAAAAGTTTCCCAAAATGGCAAGTTTCCATTACAAGTCATTTTCCCAAAAAGGCAACTTTGCAAATGGCTTGAAATTCTTCAATTTTGTGAAATTCTAACATCTTCTATGATCAAATAGAGATAATACACATTCAAAATGATGAAGAACACCCTTTGGTTGGGTCATTGGGGGCCTCAGATGCCCTAATTTTACACTGACTTGCTCAAGAAGTCAACTCTTGATCAGATGCCTTCCCCATGGAATTTCTTCATGAAACTTGATATGCATGATCCCTATGACATATAGAGACCAATAGAAACAAGAATGACCAAAAAATTTGGAGTTATGGCCTTTGAAACCAAAACCCTAATTCTAGGTCATCTGTGCAGTTAAACCTGGCTCTGCTTCCATGCCATTCTCAGTTCTTGTGATTCTTTGGCTTCTTTGACCTTGTGAGGATACAATATGATGCTTGAACATACATGGACCCCTTTGAAGTGATTTATGACCTTTGGAGTGTCTCAAATAGCTCTTGGATGGCTCAGATCACAAACCCTAGATGCAGATGACTTTGAACCAATGCAGTGAAACAAAAAGTACAATATGAAATGATATGATTGAACTTATGCATATGAAGATATCACAAGCCATGGTGTGAATGGGTGAGGGCAAATTTGGGGTGTTTACATTTGGTAGCTGTAATAGGTTGTTTGTGTTGTGCATTGCATTTAATAGCTGTTTGTGCAATAGGAAACTGTAGTAGTTGCTGAATTTAAGCTTTGCCATGTTTTTAGGGTCCTTAGACTTAAGATTGAGTCTAGTTTCAGCCATAACTATATTAGGATATGTGTAGTACTTGTTCACCTATTTCCTTTTATCGCTTTTGTTTTATCCTATTAACCTTTGTTTTTTAGAGAGGTTAAGGTAAAAATGTTCACACAACTTCTTCCTTTTATTTTTTTTATGCTTTCTAAGTGTGTTTTCCTTAGCACTTTGTGCTTTGTTTGTACAGGCTTCCCCTTTCTTAGAAACAACTTAACTTCCTTAGGAAGTAAGTTAAGTTCTAAGCTTCCTTTACTTTTCCTTTTTTCTCATTAGGATTAGAAAACCACACAAACCATTAGGATCTCCTTTTGTATGCAATAAATAACTTAGGGTTATGTCTTAGTTCCCCTAGTTTTTGTCCTTTCTCAACTTGAGTCATTCTTTCTTATCTCATAAAGAAAACAGTAAAAAAAACATCTAAGTAAAGGTTGAGCTTTCTCGTACGCCAGGAGACTTTATCGTGGGTTAATTATACACGTCCCATTTCGGGGTGAGGTGTAAGGAATCTACCACGATGAACAAGTCTTACTATGGGAATGTTTCACAAACAAAAAAGTCAAAACACTTCCTTAAAAGACAGTTAACCAACAACACACGTCTTTTCCTGCGGGATTTCTCTTCTCACCTCATTCACTCTCAACGCGAACTTGCTACTACTTGTCTCTGTAAGATGGTAACACACTTGTAACAGACAAGCTTGCAAAACCTGAGCATAGGCATAAGCAGTTCAAATCCTAAAAAACACAAACAGAGTTCCCGCCTTAGTTAGGTGAACTACGTCGACTCTGATCCTCATTTTCCCGATGAGGTACGTAGGCAGCGGGGTAGGGCCCGTTCGAGAACTTTATTTATTTTCCCAAAATTTTCCCCATTCTTCCTTTTCGATCTCTTTTCCAGTTCCCTCTCTCATTCCAGTTCCAGTAGCGGTTTTTATTCAGCAGCATCTTATTTCGCACCCTTTGAAATAGACTAACAAGCGTGGATCTCGTCGGGTACGACCTACGGTCTGGGGTGCTAATACCTTCCAAGGTAGTAACCGACTCCCGAACCCAAATCTTTGGTTCGCATGACCTTATCCTTTCCTTTTCCCTTCGGTTTGTGCAGCATTACCTTTCCCATTCATTTGGGGTAAAAATGTCTGGCTGACGACTCTACCTTTTTCGCCCCACTTTCCCGTTTGTACCAGGATGAAAATCCTGGGAGCGACACTCTCAATTCTGACCACTTGGAGTTGGGCTTCCAACTTCTGATATTCTTCAAGAGAAACAGTGGTTTTTGGCACAACCACCTTCGGATACAAAGTAGGTTCCACTGAGACGGGGAGGAGTAGAACTTCTACACGATTCATTAACCATGTAGTATAAGGGTCATATGTTTTTGGATCTACTCTGCCCAACTATTTCTTCCCCTTTTTCACCTTCAATTCTCAAGCCTGATATGCCTGGGTAGCCAGCCTTTCATTCCCTTCCACATGGAAATACAAAGATTCAGTCACTTCTTCAACCAACAAAGGATTCTTCAAGGGATATCCAAATTGTTTCCTTGCTAGCATGGGGTTATAATTAATCACCCCTTTTCTTCTAAGTAAAGGCACATTTGGAAAATCTCCGCAATTGGAAATTATCTCTTTCCCTACCAAGTCTCTGTTACAGCTTTAGGCTATGTCATCAGAAGTTAAGCCCATCAGTCTTTTAGACCACTTCAATTCTTCCTTAGATCTATGAAATGCCCTAATGTTTGAAGTTATTTGGCAAACCAGGCAACAAACAGGGGAGCACAACAATTCACATAACCACCTCTCTTCTTCTCATTCTTGTAGTGAACACCATAAAAGAAGTCTCCTAGTAGGGTAGAATAGGGTTTCTCTTAACAAAGATGGAAATGGCTTCCATACTTATGAGTCCTTTTTCCCCTGGAAACAAACTAGTCCTGTACACCATCAAAGCTATCAAGGAACTGAATTCTAACCATTTGTTTTCTAGAGCACATACATGAGCTTCTGCAAGGAGAAAATCTAGATAAAGCCCTTTACCTTTGCTTACTCTTAAGCTCATCTTGACCTTATCCAAGGACAAGTGACTGGCTCTATCTATATCTTCTTCTGGCGAAACTCTTTCTGAAATGTAGTACAGAAGGCTATCCTGATAGGAACTTTCAGTATACTAGAGATCTCTTCTAGAGTTGGAACCAAAATATAATTCGGGAACACGAAACATCACAGTTGAGGATCATAGAATTGCAGCATGGTATGAAGGCTAATACAGACAACTACCGAAACTGGGTGCAAATGCAAATGATGACCTGAGAAATTGAACACACAAAAGGTTAATGATGGTATGATGTGATGCGATGCAATGCAATGCATGTGATCAATGTCTGGTATTTGTCTGGATATGGTGAACTAAGAACCAAGTGTCCAAAACCACATGATCTCTGAATAATAACCCCAGAATAATAACCAAGAACCAAAGGAACAAGAATTCCAAAACCATAAGAACCGGATCAAATCATAGAACCACGCTGATAACCAGGGTATGCTGAGGTCAATGGTTCCTGCAAACCTGTAAACCCCTCCCAAATCTCACTGGTGTGCTTCGGTCCAAACATCACGGACTCTCAAAGTCGAGCAGCAATAATACATTCACCATCTCCTAGAAATGGCTCATGACTAAATCAGGGAATCGGTTAAGCATTATATACTACTTAGGGAGGTCTCGGATGAGTACGGGAAAGACAAGCATCTCTTATAAGTCCTCAGCTTTAAGCACTGAATCGAGAAACAATAGTACATTCAGCCCTTGGGATATAGTACTATCGTCATACAAACAAATGCTTTAACTGAGTTCCTATAAGAGTACGAAGCCATCCTATACGAGTTCCCAGTGGGCCCTCAGGTGCGAATGGGTTTGCCACAGAATATTGTATGCCACTGTCACCACTGGAGAGGGTTGTTTCTACAAAGGTCCTCAATGATTGGCCCTAGATGCACATAACTATCAAGGTCGTGTAATGAAGTAAAGAAGACCCCTATATCAGAACACTTCCAAAACGGTCGCAGTGTGGGTGTGGAACTCACTACTACCCTCATGACATAATATCATGAGACAAAAGTGAATGTCCATGCTAAAAAACCTAGGGTTGACTCGAGCCTTGGTACTAAGCTCATCTCATAGTAACCCCTTATCATGCCAAGAGAAAACCAGCACAATCTAGACAATCCAGTATAATATGATGCATGAAAATAAATATTGAAAGCGATAAATAATTGTAAAGTAAAATTGTAAATAAAAATAGTAAACTAAACACACAACATCAAACATATAAACACCCAAAGAAAACAGAAACAAACAAGCACTAGGATTGACTCTCAAAGGGGAAACCAGAGATTCTAGGTTTGGTCCCCAGTAGAGATGCCAGCTGTCGCTCCCTGGATTTCCATCCTGGTACAAACACGAAAGTGGCGCGGAGAAGGGTAGAGTCTCCAGCCATACATTTTTATCCCGAAGGAATGGGAAAGGTAATGTTTCATAAACCGGAAAAGAAAAAGAAAGGACAAGGTCATACGAACCAAAGAGTCTGGGTTTGAGAGTCAGTTACGAACTGGGAAGGTATTAGCACCCTGGATCGTCCAGTGTACCCGACGGTATCCATGCTTGAAAGAAAATGTTTCAAAGGGTAAAGGAATGAAGCTACTACAAAAAAAAATAAGACTGGAACTGGGAACTGGAGAAAGGAAAAGAAGTGGGGAAAATATAGCAAAAATAAAAGGGTGCTGGAATGGGCCCTACCCCACTGCCTACGTACCTCATCGGGAAATGAGGATCAGAGACAACGTAGTTCCCATAACTAGGGAGGAAAGTTGTTTTAGTTTTTTAAAGCTTGAACTGCTTATGTCTATGCTCAGGTGTTGCAGCCTCTTCTGGCACGAGTGCATTACTGGCTTGCAAAGGGACAAGTAGGAGTGAGTTCTTACGTTGTGAGTGAGTGAGATGAGAGAAGAATTCTCGAAGGAAAGACGATTATTGTTCGTTTGTAGCTTTTAAAAGCTTTTTATTTGAGAGTTTGCATAGAAGAGTGTACTCAAGTCTCATTCAATGGAGGGTGTACTTCTTACATCACTCCAAGATGGAATAAATAAGAAGCACACCTAAGTATGGAGAAGATCCCCAAACTTTGTTCTAATAATTGACGCTCAAACACACTATCCTATTTAATTTATTAAGTGTTTTGTCTTTTGGAGTGAAGAAGTGATTTTTTTGCTTTTCTTTGTGAATGTGACTTCATGATTAAACTTGTACATCATGCTAGACAAGTTTTCATTATCCCAAGATGGGATGAATATAAATGCCCCATGGAGTAAGTCTATACACACGAGGTCAATTCAAACTTCATTAAGTGTTTTCTGCTTTATTTTTGTTTAGAGATGTGAGAGAGAGAGAGAACAAAAGAGAACCAAAGGTAAAAAGTCTAATGAGGGACTAACAATCCTAAGGGTTATCATGCATGGGATACCTAGGTTAGTGAGGTTTAAGTTCTATCCTAATGAAGAAGGAAAGAAGAAAGAAGAAAGAAGAAGAAGAAGAAGAAGAAGAAGAAGAAGAAAGGAGCAAAAGGATTCAACTTACTTCTTAAGAGAAGATAAGTTGATCCTAGAGGGGATGATGAAGAGTTAAGCATATATGGCCTAAGCACATCATAAACACAAGTATGAAAACTTAAATAGATGAAATAATAAGTTGATATGTGGAAGCATCATCCACACCTCTCAAACTTACCAAAGCCCCTGCAAGGTTAGAAATATTCACACAAATGCAAATGAAAGCCAAACAAGCATAAGAGATGAAAGAACAAAGTTCTAAGTCCTAAAACTCACATAAGTCAGGACCTACAAGTCCTATAAGACCTATAAGATTAGTCATGCAAACTCAAGCAAAAATAAATCGGACAAGTCCCATAAACATCCAACAATGCACCAAAGAAGGAGTGAGATGGAAATAAGTGATCAAGTAAGGCAAACAAGTCAAAATTCAATAACTAAGACCAAAGTAAGAAGCTAAACACCTTTAAAAATGTCACATTATATTGATAAAATGTCATACAAGTCATGAGTTATGGAATGTAAGCATAGGAGATAAAGTGAGGCTGAAATGAGATGAAAATGAAAATATGTGTTCATGAAACAATGCCACTTAATGAGATGAGACAAGCATACAAGCATGATGTCATATGAGTATGAACCAAAGTCAGAGGTGTCTCAACATGTTAAGATGCACATAAGATGCACAAGTAGTCACATTTGAACATGGATGGCACATAATAAAGTTAGAAGAAGAGATGAAGGGAAATTAGGTCATTTAGGGTTCATACTTGGAAAACATTCATCAATGCAAGTTAAAAAAGTGAACACATGCTTCATACAAGTCATAAGGATGTCTTATATGATATCAAGATGCAAAATTAGATCCTAACATGGTGGCACAAGTAACTCCTAATGCAAATAAGAAAGTCATGATCAAAACTTTCACAAAATAGGCAATCAAAGTTCATGTATCAAAGAAAATACCAAACAAACTTCAAAAATCATGCAATTAAGTCCCAAAGGACACCAATCAGGGGCAAACATCAAGAAAAAACCACATGTAAAGAATCATAAGATATGGCATTCAAACAACCAAGAAAGGCAAACTAGGGTTTCACTAACTTAAGCTTCAAGAAAGGCATTAACACTCAAGCAAAAAAGACCTAAAAATTAGTATAAAAATATTCTAAGGTACCTTAATATGTCTCTAACACAATGCAAAAATAATCAGATTCATAGCATTCATGGATATCAAGGAATAAAATCAACAATTTAGGACACTCATGGAAGAAAGAAATTCAAAAGAAAATAAAGTGAAAATTAATTCAAAAGGTCAAAATAAAATAAAAATGAAAACATAAAATTTGACAAATTTTATAAAACCCTAAAGAGATTTTGTGAATTTTTTAGGAATTTTTAAAAGCCTAAAACTATTTTTAAAAATTAAAAATTAAATTGAATAAATTAAAGAAAATAAAATGGCAAGGGCTGAAAATAGTGATCCATATCAGTTCATATAGGAAGCAGGCCAAAAACTGGGGTGTAAAAAGTAAGAAAGGCCCAATGCGCTTTCAAGAGGGCTCAGAGTCAACCTATGTTGACTCTCTCATTGCCACTAGATTAATCAAGAGGCTGAAGCGCAGTCAAACAAGATGAAAAGTAATCAGGATCTACGCGCATGATTAAGTCAAACAAAAAAGTAAAACAATCCAACGCACCAAAGGAGTCAGCCATAGGTCATCATATATAACGCACCACACATCCAGTCAATAAAAAAAGTAAGATAAATGAATGCATGTGATCAGAGGACACACATCAATACCATGAGCTAGCAAACAAAAACAATTATATGAGAAATAGAACGCACACGCTGAGCACGTAAATTTTTAATGCAGTGTCATGACAATAGCCATCAGATTAAAAGATCGGATGGCTCTCCTTCATCTTCAACCTCAACACATTCAGGCCACCTACAACACGTCCGATGACGGAGCCCTAGCTCCGGTCACCAGAAACTTCATACTCTAGCATAAAATTGTCTAGAAATTAAAATAAACCACCCAAATCCACTCTAAATAACACTCTAATCATGAATCCAACATCAAAATCAACATACATTAAACACATAGTGAGAATCGAAGAGATCAAATACAGATCTAGAAAACTGAAATCTCATCATACATCCATAATACATGTTCAAATTTCCAATTAAACATATCAATGCATTCAGTGAAGCTCAGAGATCATTATGCATACAAGAAATCGGAGAAAACAGCGTGAATTCAAACTCACCTGAAAATTGTGCTTGATCTTAAAACCTTCAGAATTCCCTCCTAAAACTGCAGATCTTCCTCTTTTGAGATCTATTTGCAAAATAAATGAAAATAGAGACTTGAGTTAAGCTGGATCTAGAAGTTTGATAAATCTCATTCCAAATTCAGTTATAGTAAAATCAGGTGCAAATGCCTCAAACAATGGATGATTCTTGTTCTCTATACTTCACTCGGTGTGGATATGCAACGAGATGAAGCAATGTGTTGAAGGAGAATGAAATTAGAAGGAAAATGTAAATGAAGAAAAAACTTTGAATCTGAGAATGAAGAGTGCATGAGGATCAACAATTTGTGTGAGGAGCTTATATATGATGTGATTATGAACCTGGTTAGGGTTTTATGAGTGGAGGGACTTGGAATTAAGAGTTGTGGATCAAAATGCAAAATTGCATAGTTATGATCATGTGATGATTCCCATGTGCATTCTCAGAATGAAGTGCAAGATCACTCTCCATTTGATTCACTGATTTCCCTTGGATTGATCCTATGGTTGGAAATGATTGGATTGATGAGTTTTGAGTGATCTTGAAAATTTTCATAATGGAGAATAATTAATCACCATGGCACGAAATGGCTTGATTAAAACGTAAAAATTCCATAAAACAACCCTAACTTCCATCAAGCATAACTTTTGAACCATAAAGGCTATGAAGGAGTTATTGTACTTTTTGAAAATGGGAGAGCAAGCCCTAAAACTTTTATGTTCATGGAAAATCCATTTGTAGCTTCCTTGGTCATGAAAGAATTGGTTGAAGTTAGGGTACAAATTGCCAAAAATAGAAAGTTTTCATTATAGGTCACTTTCCATTTTTAGTGACTTTTTCCAAACTCTTGATTCTTGACATTTGAGATCATTCATACTATTCATTGAAAATCATGATTGGAACCCTTGAAAACCCAAGGTTGACTTTTCTTCTCCATTGTTTGACTTTTTCTTGCTTCACAAGAAACTGGACCATTGCTTGACTTTCTCAATGATTCTTTGAGCCAAATTACATCCCTAGGCCTTGTATGACTGTAAAAAACCCAAATTTTCCCTCACTAAGTTCACACCATGACTTGTGATCTTTTCATTTGCATAAATTCAATCATATCATATCATGTTGCATTTTTGCTTCACTGCATTGGTTCAAAGTCATCTGCATCTAGGGTTTGTGACCTGAGCAATCCAAGATCCATCTGAGCCACTACAAATGTATTCAATCATCTCAAGAGGGTCCATGTATGTTCAAACATCATATTATATCCTCCCAAGATCAAAGAAGTCAGAAAATCACAAGAACTAGCAAGGCATGGAAGCTGAGCCAAGTTTAACTACACAGATGACCTAAAATTAGGGTTTTGGTTTCAGAGGCCATAACTCCAAATTTTTTGGTCATTATTGTTTCTAGTGGTCTCTATATGCTATAAGGATCATACATACCAAGTTTTATGGAAAAATTCATTGTGGAAGTCATCTGATCACTAGGTAACTTCTTGAGCAAGTTAGAGCCAAATCAGGGCATCTGAGGCCCCCAAACATGGAACCAAAATGGATCTTTCATCAAAATGAAGTTATATGGTCTTTATTTGATCATTGAAGTGATTTTAAGTTCACAAATTTGAAGAAAAGTGGGCTAAATCAAAATTTGCCAAATATGGAAATGACTTGTAATGTAAACTTTCCATTTTGGGAAAGTTTTTCAACCTCCTCTTTCTCAACCAAAAATGCTTCAAATTGAAAATTCTTGGTCATGAAAGTTGTATATTGGATCATTCCCTTTTCAAAAAGTACAAGAACAAGATCTAATTCATTTTGGAACTCAAGTTATGGCTTTCCAAAGTTGGGAAAAATCACATAAAATTCACTTTTGCACCAAAGAGGCATTTTGCAAAATGGCATGATAAGGCATTCTAAAGGCTTCAAATATTCACAAATACTTCACAACATCCTCTTGTGACCTCTAAAGATCATATTTGAGCTTTGAATCATTTCATTCCTTGCCTTGAATTTCAAGTAATTCAAAAGGGGCCAAACTTCTTCAAAATTGCAAAATGGATCAAATCTCTTCAGCCACTTGTGCCAGCTACAAAATATGACTTCCATGGACCTCCTTGAAGCTAGATGACTCGAGCCATACCCTTGTACCATGCCTGAACCAGCCCATGCCTTCACTTACACAAAAGTTGACTTCTTGCATATTGAACCATACCAATCAGCATAGGCCACCAACAACTCTCTGACCTATCAAAACTTGATATGTGTACCAAAGAAAAACCATTTCACATAAGCTTGGAACCTGAATCCTCCCACAAGTCAGCATTCACCAAAACTCCCCTCTTTGCATTTTCCTTCGAAACTCATCACACAAGCTACAAACATCAAAACAAACTTCATAGAACAACTCACCATCAACCACTGATCATTTCCCACCCTTCATTTTCCCCTAAAAGCCATCACACACAAAACACGATTTTGGCCCCCTTTGAACTGATCTTCATCAATCTTCAAGAGGAGCTCACAAAAGCTTCAGCCAAGCATTCCAGAAGCAAGAGGGAGTCAAGAGGAGGGGAAAAGCACCAAAGAAAGGTCCAGATAGTGCCATTTTCGAAAGCTCCATTTCAGGTAACTTCAAGAACAAATTTTCCAGAAGTTTGATTTTAGGTTATAGAATTATTCCCCATGTTGTGCTGGTCATGTTGATGCTTTTCTTTTTGAAAATGGTTGAGTTTTAATGATTTTATCAATCTCTAAAACTTTGCCCGTGAAATGTATTTTGATTCGATTTGCATGATTCATGAAAAATAAATGATTTTTGTTGTGTGATTTGTGTTTAGTGGTGTTCAAGGATTGATTCTGGAGAGTTTAGTGAGGTTTCATGGCGTATTGAGAGAGATTGAGTGAGAGAGTCGCCGGAGAAGATGACCGGAACACTGTTCCGGTCATCTGAAAGTCATTAGGGTTCAGATTAGGGTTTAATTACGTAATTAGGGCAAGTTTGAATGTCAGAAGTCCAGATGCGCGCGTGGTCTTTCCCTCCCTTTCCAGATTTGAATTCCAGCCTTTAGATCAGCATACCTTTCTTTTTATTAATTAATATTTCATTTTCTTTGTTTTATTTCCTACGAATTTTTAAAAATAGCAAAATTAGTCAATAAATTCTGAAATTTTTTATCCAAACTCTAATTAATTTTCAGAACCCAAAAATATTTTTATTTTTATTTTTTACATTAAAAAATATTTTTAAATCATTTAAGTGTTTATTTTTAATTAGTTAATGGAAATTAATTAATTAAAAATACATTTAGGTATTTAAAAATCCCAAAAAATTCAGAGAGCCTTTTCAAACATTTAGAAACATTTACAAACTCACAACACAAATTTCTTTTTGGTTTTGATCACACTTTGACAATTTTCATTTGAATTAGGGTTCTTTAATTTGAATATTTTTAACCCTAACTTCAAAAATTCATACCTTTAGGATCACCCTTAAAACCCCAGAAACTTAGAAAAATCATAAGTCCCTTAGGGTTTAGCTTTTGACCTTCCCCTTTAGGCAGTGAACTTGTATAGGTTTAGGGCCCCTTTGAGTCCATTTTCAATTTTTTATCTTACCATTTGCTTCTGATTTTGAATTTTGCATCTCACATGATCATATAACCCTAATTTGCATCTTCATTTGCATCCATCTTACATAAACTTGCATACATGAACTTGCCATGACATTTTGTGCATCCACATGACATATAAGACATCTTGGGACATATTGAAATCATGTTTTATCATTGCATCATCTATTTGCCATGTTTTGCTTTCATTTCATTTCATATGCATTCATGAACTTTCATGCTTCTTACATGTCTCATTTGCATTCCCATCCTTTGTATGATCATCCCCATCTCATGACATACATTTATGCCAACTCTTTGAATCATTAGCATCATGAACATGCTTCTGACTTTGGATTACATCCTTGCATTTCATTTCATTTTCATTTCTTTTCATTTCCTTTTGCTAACTTTTCAGGTGGTAAGTGTTTGAGAAGTGAATTTGCCTTCACTTATCACAATCTCTTCTCATCCCTCTTATGCATCATTGCTACATTTTATCTTTGTATTAGAGTGAGCTTGCTCATTCATGTTCCCTCCTCACTTTCTTTCTTCAAGCAACTTATCTTCTTAAGTGAAGTAAGTTGTCTTGCTTCCTTCCTGCTTCTTTTTCCATCTTTCTTCTCCCTTGGTGGCTTTTCCTTGAAGATCTTCTTGCAAGCTTCATAAACCCTAGAAATACCCAAGCATGTTAACAATTAGGGTTTTATTAGTCCCCCCATTAGTTTTACCTTTGTGTCATCCTTGTGTCTTCTCTTCTCATCTCTTAATCAAGGACTAAACCTTAAAGCTTTTAAGACTTTGTGATTAAGCTTATGCCTGCATCCTTCTATTAGGATGGAGTTTATAACTTTAATCCTAAGTGTTAAACCCTTAATGTGTTTAAATCCTTTAATCAATCCACTTTAATAATCACTAAGACATCAAGCTTGTAACTTGGGCCTTGCATTAGGGTTCTAATTCTTCCTTAATTGGTTAAGAAGGACCAACCCTAGTGTTAATGGACAAGTCCCCCTCAAGTTTGTCTTACAAATCATAAAATCCATTTCTTAATCTTACCATTAATCAATCCATTTTAATAAAGGCTCTGTTTTGTCATGAGGTTAATCCCTAATCATGGATTAAGTTGAAGAGTTTTCCTCAGCTTAAATGTTCTCATCTATTATCCTTCTACTAGGATGGTGTAATGGGTCCATTAAATCCTTGATTATTGCTTAAACTCATTACTTAACACTAAACAAAAATACCAAAAACATCTAAATAAATCCAAGTAGGTTAATGATCTTAATCCTACATCATGGTGATTAAGTGTGAGGTGTTTACTTCATACTTAAGGTATTCTCATTACCCCTAATCAGAGGGAAGATGTGATGAGTTTACTAACCCTTGGTTTAGGCTTAAGCTCATTTTCTTATGACAAACACAGAAAGCAATAAAAGATTGAAAACACAAAAACAAACAATAATCATCTCCTCCGAGATTCTTTTCTCACCTCATTCACTCATAAACGAGAACTTGCTTCTTCCGTCTAATGCAAGACAGTTTGCACCTGAGCCAGACAGGTCATGCACTTGAGCATAGACAAGTAAGTAGTTCACAAGTCAATTTATCTTTCAGTCTCTTCGAGTCGAACTACGGTGTTCTGACTTCCTCATTGCACGAGAGGATATGTAGGCATAACTTAACTGTTATTGAACAAAAAGTCTCTGTATATTCCCTCTCTTCCAGCATTATTCTTTAAGCCTCATAGTCTTGAGCTTTGCACTCTTTCCTCACACTAACACTCTTTCATTCCACTTCACATTTCTTTTGCACTGACACTTGCAATCTTTTCCAGCTTTGCACACAAAATAGCACTGACACTACCCCTTTAAGCACAAACTTTCAAGCGTGGATCTCGTCGAGTATGACGGACAATCTGGGTGCTAATACCTTCCCAGGCTGTAACTAACCCCCTTTCTCAGTTTCTCTGGTTCGCGACCGTCTTATCCATCTTTTCCTAGGTTTATGCAGCATTACCTTTCCTTCGGGATAAAAATGCCTAGCTGGTGACTCTTTTCAGTTCATTCGATTTCTCTTTCGCCGAACGTTCGCGCTTGTACCGGGATGCAAATCTTTGGGAGCGACAGCTTGGCGACTCTGCTGGGGAATCTTATACTGCAACCAGGGCTTATAGTTCTTTTTGTGGGTTCCTCCTAGCGTTTGTTTTGTTTTTGTTTACTGGGGTGTTATGTGCTATGTGTGTTTATTTGTTTTGCTTTATTTATTGCTTTATGTATAGCTTTATTTACTGCTTTCTTTATAGTTTTTATATGCATCATATTCTCATTGCTAGATCTGGTTTTCTTTGGTGGGTGGGGTTCCATTGAGAGATTAAGGTCCTATACCTGGGACCTGAGTGACACCTAGGCTAGAGTGGTTCATGTTCTTTACCATTCCATTTCGGTCTGGTGCGGGAATATGAAACACGGTTCAGATGTGGGTTTCTTCTTGAGAACTCTGTGCTACATATTTCCTGTAGTGCTAGGGCTATTAGGGAAGCCTGCTAAGTCTGGATGACCTTTATTATGACCTTCAGAATCTGGGGTGAATTAGAGGAGGATCTTTTATGGTTATCGTAAACACTGTACCTCCGGGTTAGAAGTGTTTACACTTCTCATAACTGATCCAAGTCTGAGGATCCTTGTTCTAGAACATTACATGTGAGAGGTTTGGGTTGTTTACAGGTTTGCAGGAACCCTTGGCCACATCATACCCTGTTACAGTTTTGTTTAAGAATAATTCACTTTGGACAGTTCTTGTGATTAACCCTGGACATGTGACTCTTTATTTGAGTCCCCCACCCGGGTTACTGAATTTCTGAGCCTTCATCTGGACTTTTGAACCTACATGGACTTTATACCAAGACAGATAATCATATCCAGCTCTTGATCACAAACCCTTGCATATCATTTGCATATATCATCATTGCATCATTTGACATTTGTTTATTTGCTTTTCAGGGTATCCACCTCATTGTATCTTGGTTTTGGTTTTGACCCCTTCTTCTGCATAGACCTCTACTTCAGCTGTCTTCATCAGTTATCTGCTTCAGTCATCTCCATCATCACCAGCATCAATCTATTAGAGATTTATTTCCAGCTTCAGTCTGTGATCTTCATCAGCATTTGTCTTCAGTTTCTTCAGCAGCACTCATGGCTACTCCCAGGAAGAGCAACATATCTTATCACTTTTTTGAGCCTGTGTTGACTGGTATTAGGCAGGTCCAGTCACTTATCACACCTGACCACATCCCTCTGTTCAGAGAACACTATGGGGGTATCTTGGATATAGTTATGGATCTTGATCCTTCTCAGAGAAGCATGATCCACACGTGTCTGCAGTTCTATTACCCTCCACTGAGATGCTTCACCTTTCCAGACTTTCAGATTGGGCCTCTGTTGGAAGAGTTTTCTTTGTTGATTGGAGTACCTGTCAGAGGGGGAATCCCCTTCAACCCAGAGATGACTGCTCCCAGAAGTGAAGAGATAGCAAGGGCATTGTACTTGGAGCCTGCCTTTATTGAGCAAAGCATGACAACAAAAGCTGGGATCCCTGGTTTGCATCTGGATTTCTTGATTTCTCAGGCCATCTTGAAGGCTTCATTGGGGGAGTGGAGGGCAGTTTGTGCACTCTTGGCCCTCAGCATATATGGGGCTATACTATTTGCAGATGAGCCCAAATTTGTCAGTAAGAATGCCATCCATTTTTTTCTTCTGAAGAACCCAATGCATACATTGCTAGGAGATTTTTACTATTCCATCCATCAGAGGAATGAGAAACAAAGGGGGAAGTTGGTTAGATGTTGTGCTCCTTTGTTTTATTCTTGGCTGCTCAGGCACATGCCTAAATCAGATGCTTTCTTGAACCCACATCAACAGAGGAATTGGGCCAAGAGGTTCATTGCCTTAACTTCAGATGATATCAGATGGTGCACCCAGAGCACCAAAGACAAGGACATTATCACCAGCTGTGGACAATACCCAAATGTGCCTCTGATAGGAGTAAAGGGTTGCATCAACTACAATCCTCTACTGTTTAAGAGACAATTGGGATATGCCTTGGTTCACCCTCCCAAAGGACAGGATTTAGCTGAGACCTTATATTGCGAAGTGCAACCAAATTCAGCTGTTGTCAGACAAGCATCCTGGGCTTGGGACAACATCTAGACAAAAGGGGTAGCTATTCTTGGAAGATGTAATAATGTTGCTTCAGCTCAGTATTTAGACTAGTCCCGTACCAGAGCTCAGATTACCAGAATGCCTTTTACCTTGGAAGACACACCTGGACCATCCACAGTACAGCCTGCAACAACAGTTAGCCTGGAGGAATTTGAAAAGCTGAAGGAAAGAAATGAGCAGCTATCTCAGGCCTTGAAGAAGACTCTTTGGGAAAGAAGTGATGGTCGTCTGGACATTGAGAGATTGGAAAAGCTCAGAATTGAGCATCTGGCCAAAATTGAAAAGACAGAAGACTGCATGAGGAAAGCAAGGGCTGAGGAACAGATATTGAAGAATGTCTGCAAGGAGGCCAAGATTCAGAAAGCTAGGGCTGAGCACTATTTGCAAGAGAGCCAGGCTAGGTGGGTCAGGATCACCGAAGCCCGTGCACAAGAAGACCAGAAGACTCAAGCCAAGATTGAACAATTAGAAGCCAATGAGAAGAAGCAACAGGAAGCTTTGTTGGCAGCCCAGAAGGAGATATCAGAATTGAAACTCAGAGCAGGGTTAAAGAGATCAAAAGACCAGGACAGGCATAAGAAGCTGACTATTGCCGTTGCTACTAGGAACCTCCTCATTAGGACCATTACAGAGCACCCGGCTGGTCCAGTTACTGAGGCACTCCTGAAGGAGGTCATGGAAAATGATTATGGATTGGATGTTTGATTCCTCTTTGCTTGTTGTTCTTTCCTTTTGATGTACTTTTACTTTTGTTGTATTTTTGACCCTCCATGGGCATGTATTGTAAAACAAACTATGTATTGTTCATCATTTGTAATATATTTTAGTTTGTTTTTCATTTGGGCTTCTTTTCTCAACAACATCAAGCATCTTCCTCGAGGTCTGGAAAGGTCAAAACCAAGAACCAAACCGGATACCTTGGAAAACAAATAAGCATATTGCATTGCATACTGACTTTTTCTTCGTTTTGTAGGTTTTGTTTATTTTAGTTTCTAACTTTGCTGTGATCTTAGGAAACATTGATCGTCGCCGAGTGTTCCCTGTCAATCGCACGCACCGGTACCCGACTCGTAACAACCTTCCCGGCATTCAGATGGAGCAGGTACAGCAGGACCTGAATGAGGTCAGAAATCAGATGGCAAACGAGAGAGTAGAGATGAGAAACCAGATTTCTCAATTTATGGCTGTCATGACTGGCTTAGCCCAGAGCCTAGAAAGACTGAGAGAGCTGGTAGAAAGACAAACACCTGAGGAGCCCCATCTTGGAACAATGGGAACCAACAACAATGAACGGGGGAAACCTCGTATTGACCTACCAGAATATGGACCCCATCTGAATCCAAAAGTTAACATCCCGAGGAATGTTCAAGGTAATACTGCTGGGGGCAGAATCCTGCAAGAGGATCCCCAAGAAGAAGAATTTACTGTTATTGGGGCTGGAGATGAGGTATATGACAGAAGATTGGATGAGATTGCTGAAAAGTTAAGATCTTTGGAATCTCAGAATTCTTTGGGCTTCGACGTGATGGATATGGGGCTGGTAGATGGGGTGAGGATTCCCCACAAATTCAAACCCCCATGCTTTGAGAAGTATAATGGTACCTTCTGTCCGCGTACTCATATGCAATCTTTCTTGGGAAGGCTCAAGGCTTATACCATGGATGAGAAGTTATGGATGTTCTACTTTGAGGACAGTCTGACTGGAGCTTCAAGAGAATGGTATTCGCATCTAACTAGGGCCACCATAAGATGTTGGAAGGACTTGGCCGAGGCTTTCATTCGGCAATATCAGTACAACCTAGACATGGCTCCCAATAGAACTCTTCTAATGGGCATGTCTCAGTCTTCTAAAGAGAGCTTCCGGGATTATGCTCAGAGATGGAGACATCTTACTGCTGCTGTCAAACCACCCATGTCAGAGAGAGAAATGGCTGACATGTTCATGAACACATTGCAAGGGACTTATATTGATAGACTTGCTACTTTCTCCTCTACCAGGTTTGCTGATGTGGTTGTAGCTGGTGAGAGAATTGAAAGTCTCTTGAAGATGGGCAAAATCTCTGACAACGGTGCAAGTTCCTCCAGCAACCCCAGAAAACCTTTTGCAGGACCCCGAAGGGTGGGTGAAACAAATTCTATTCATACAAGCAGGGGCAGACCCCAATATTCTCACAGATCAGTAGCAGTTGTTACCATCCCAGCTCCGGTTCCACAACAACCATTATATCCTCAACAACAACAACAACATCACTATCAGCAACCATCTCATTTTCCGCAACAAAGAACCTACAACAACAACAATAGCAACCAACAGCAGCGTCCCTTCCAACAAAGGCCATCTCAGGCAAATAAGGTAATTGACCCTATCCTTATGCCCTATGCTGCTTTATTTCCACAACTCTTGAAGCTCAACCTGGTTGAGTTAAGGACATTGGCACCACCAGATCCTCTCAATCTCCCAAAGAATTATGATGTTAATTCCAGGTGTGCCTTCCACTCTAACGCACCTGGTCATAATACTGAGAAATGCAGAGCATTACAGATGAAGGTTCAGGATTTGGTTGATTCTAAAGCCCTCAACTTCGCACCTCCTCCGAACGTCAATAGAAATCCTATGCCTAATCATGGTGGGCCTAGGATTAATGCCATTGAAGAGGACCAATCATCTACACCAATTGATAATGTTGCACAGATTCAAACACCACTGGCTGAGATCAAAGTTCAACTTTTGAGATGCCAGGTGTTCCCAGGCTATGGAGCCTGCTGTGAATTGTGTAAGATAGCTAGTAATGGTTGTGAGAAGCTAAGGATTGACCTAGATGGTCTTATCCAAGATGGAATTTTGCAAATTACTTCAACAGCTCCTGCAGCAAGTCTTGTCTCAACAACAATGGAATCTCCTACAACACCAATAATCCTTCTTTCAACAGGTTTTCCTACAACAGCAACAACAATCATTCCCACTGATTCATCAACAACACCGGCAATTACTCCGTCCATTACTTCAACAAGTCAAAATTCAACAACTGTTTCTTCTACAACATCAACATCCATTTTATCAACATAATCTTCTACAACGCCAACGAAAATTAACGAAGATGTCTTTTGCCTCACAAACACAGAGACCTAATGCTGAAGCAGAAGCTACTGCCAAGGCAAAAGGAAAGAATGTGGTATCTGAAGAGCCAACTGCCAAAGACACTCAGAAGACATCTTTTGAACAAGATGTAGACGAGTTCATGAGGATCATAAAAAGGAGTGATTACAAGGTGGTGGACCAGCTTTACTAAACACCCTCCAAAATCTCCATATTATCACTGTTAATGTGTTCCGAAGCTCACAAGAATGCATTGTTGAAGGTCCTGCACGCAGCATACGTGCCGGAGGAGATTACTGTCAATCAGTTAGAAACTGTGGTTGCAAATGTCAACACCAGTCATGGACTGGGCTTTACAAACGCTGATTTAACAACGGAGGGGCGTAACCATAACAAGGCTTTGCATATCATCTTGGAATGCAAGGGTGTTGTTCTGTCTCATGTACTGGTGGACACTGGGTCGTCACTCAATGTTCTACCAAAGAAAGCCTTAGTAAAGCTGGAGTATGATGGCTTGGCATTGCGCCCGAGTAATTTGGTGGTGAGAGCATTTGAAGGCTCTAAAAGATCAATGCTTGGGGAGATTGATCTGCCTGTGATGATTGGCCCGCAGACCTTCAAAATTACCTTCTTTGTGACGGACATACAGCCGACCTACAACTGTCTGTTAGGTAGACCCTGGATCCACGCCGCTGGCGCGGTTACATCTACCCTTCACCAGAAGTTAAAATTCGAGTGGGAAGGCCAAATCATCACCATCTGTGGGGAAGAAGACATCTTTGTTAGCCAGCTGGCTACGCCAGCTGGCTACGTATAAGTACATAGAAATGGATGAGGAGATCCATGATACCATGAGTCAAGGGTTTGAAGCCCTTAATATTAATGAAGCATCTGCTGTGTCTGGGACTTCCATCACGTCATATCAACAGGCCCAGAAGGTTGTTGTGGAAGGTATCGCTCAAGGCTGGGGCAAGCTGCTGCCAATTGAAAAGAAAGAAGACCGATTCGGGTTGGGTTACAGACAACCTCGACAAGATCAACCAGAGTCTGCAATGGAGCCCAAGTTTTTCAGCGGGGGGATGCTCACCCCGGATGCTGTAAATAGTTTGGAAGATGAGTCAGAAGACGAGCGCAACCTGGAAAGTTGGATACGTCCAAAGATCCCGGGGAACCAAGTCTCAAAATGGTCTTCCCAGGAAATTATAAGAGTTACTCCTGCAGAGTAATTATTATTTCTTATCTTTAAGCATGCATCAAGTCCTGCATCTTGCCCAAGATGTCAAGGCTCATTTTGTAATCGGGCCATCTTGTATTTTATGCAAATGATCAATTAATGAATATCAGGACATCTTTTTCAAATGAGTCTTTTCTTTTTTCGCTCACTATTTTTCATTCTTTATTTTTTGTACAAAAATAAAATGGCAATGTTTTTCAAAATAATAACTTCATTTTTTACTTTTTTCTAAAAACAAGATAAAATTGATCACTAAAATGAACCAATCTAAACTCTTGCAGAGAATGCCCTCCAGACTGCACCGACAACAACATTGTTATGACTTCGTATGACTTTGATAATCCGATTAATCAAGCCGATGAAGGGGTTGAAGAAGATTTTGAGCTACCCGAAGAGCTAGCCAGGTTGTTAAGGCAAGAGGAGAAGGATATCACTCCTCATCAGGAGGAAGTTGAGACGGTTAATCTTGGTACCGAAGAAGATTTGAAAGAAGTAAAAATCGGGGCCCGTCTGCAAGATTCATTGAAAGAGAAACTTATTGACATGCTTCGGGAGTATGTAGATGTTTTTGCTTGGTCTTATCAGGATATGCCAGGTTTGGATACCGACATTGTTATGCACAAGCTGCCTCTAAAAGAAGACTATCCTCCAGTAAAACAGAAGTTGCGCCGTACTCGTCCGGATATGGCCATGAAGATAAAAGAAGAGGTACAAAAATAGTGGAACGCCGGTTTCCTCACTGTGACTAGTTACCCGCCGTTGGTGGCTAACATTGTACCTGTGCCTAAGAAGGATGTCAAAGTGAGGATGTGCGTGGATTATCGGGATCTGAACAGAGCCAGCCCGAAAGATGATTTCCCATTACCTCACATTGATGTATTGGTCGACAACACGACTCAGTTCTCGGTATTCTCCTGCATGGATTGATTTTCAGGATATAATCAGATCAAGATGTCACCTGAAGACATGGAGAAGACAACTTTCATCACACCCTGGGGCACATTTTGTTATAAGGTAATGTCGTTCGGGCTGAAGAATGCTGGTGCCACTTATCAAAGGGCTATGGTAACATTATTCCACGACATGATCCACAAAGAAATTGAATGTTTTGTGGATGACATGATTGACAAGTCCCTCACAGAAGAAGACCACCTGGTGAATCTGTTGAAAATATTCAAGCGTCTGAGGAAGTACCAATTGAAGTTAAACCCCAACAAATGCACATTCGGGGTACGGTCCGGTAAACTGCTGGGATTTATTGTAAGTGAGAAGGGAATTGAAGTTGACCCTGACAAAGTCAAAGCCATTCAAGAAATGCCTGCACCGAAGACTGAAAAAGAAGTTCGGGGGTTTCTAGGTAGATTGAACTACATTTCACGGTTCATATCTCACCTTACAGCAACCTGTGAGCCTTTGTTCAAGCTGTTAAGAAAAGAAAAAACGGTCAGATGGAATGAAGACTGCCAGAGGGATTTTGACAAAATCAAGGAATACTTACAAGAGCCTCTAATCCTTATGCCTCCAGTTGAAGGAAGACCTCTGATAAAGTACTTGACAGTATTAGAAGAGTCAATGGGGTGTGTGCTGGGCCAACATGACGAGTCTGGTCGAAAAGAGTATGCAATATACTACCTAAGCAAAAAGTTTACCGACTGTGAACAACGTTATTCACATCTCGAGAAAACTTGTTGTGCTTTAGCGTGGACTGCTCGCCGACTAAGGCAGTATATGTTGACCCACACTACCTTGTTGATCTCAAAGATGGATCCAGTCAAGTATATATTCGAGAAGCCAACACTTACCGGACGGGTTGCAAGATGGCAAATGATTCTCACAGAATATGACTTTCAGTACACATCTCAAAAAGCCATCAAAGGCAGTGTATTGTCTAACTATCTTGCTAAGCAACCCATTGATGATTACCAGCCTATGAGATTTGAATTCCCTGATGAAGACATCATGTTCATAAAAGCAAAAGATCATGAAGAGCCTATTCATACTGAAGGGCCTGACCCAGAAGAAGAATGGACTATGATGTTCGATGGGGCTGTTAATATGAATGGTCGTGGTGTTGGTGCAGTACTTATGGGTCTTGAGGAAGCTCACCTTTAACTGCACTAACAACGAAGCTGAATACGAAGCTTGTATTATGGGTCTTGAGGAAGCCATTGACCTCAGGATCAAGACTTTAACTGTATTCAGAGATTCAGCTCTGGTAATCAATCAAACCAACTACAAATGGTACACCCACCAAGAGCATTTGATTCCCTACCGTGACTATACGAGAAGATTACTGACCTTCTTCACCACAGTCAAGCTTGAGTATATCCCTCGGGACGAAAATCAGTTTGCAGATGCTCTGGCTACCATTTCATCCATGATCAAAGTTCAAGCTGCCAACTTTGTGCCTCGGATTTCAGTATCCAGACTTGACAGACCATCATACGTATTCTCAGCAGATCTTGCTAAAGATGATAAGCCTTGGTTCTATGACATCAAATGATTCTTAGAGGATCAAACATACCCACCTGGGGCCTCATCCAATGATAAGAAGACATTAAGAAGGCTAGCTGGTAGTTTCTTTCTGAATGTTGATGGCTCCTTGTACAAAAGAAACTTTGATATGGTACTTCTCAGATGTGTTGATAAGACAGAGGCAGACTTGTTGATGCACGAGGTGCATGAAGGATATTTTGGTACCCATGCTGGAGGACATGCAATGGCTAAGAAATTGCTACGGTCAGGTTACTACTGGATCACAATGGATGCAGACTGTTGTGCTTATGCCAGAAAGTTCCACAAATGCCAGATTTATGCAGATAAGGTGCATGTGCCTCCGAATCCTTTGAACATGATGTCTTCACCTTGGCCCTTTGCCATGTGGGGCATTGATATGATTGGAAATATCGAGCTGACTGCTTCAAATGGCCACAGATTCATCTTGGTTGCCATTGACTATTTTACCAAATGGGTTGAAGTAACTTCATATGCAAATGTCACCAGGAAAGTGGTAGCCTGATTCTTGAAGAGAGACATCATTTGTCGGTATGGAGTTCCCGAGCGAATCATTACTGATTATGGTTCCAACTTGAACAACAAAATGATGGCAGAACTATGCCGGGACTTCAAAATACAACATCACAATTCTTCTCCTTACAGGCCGAAGATGAATGGCGCTGTTGAGGCAGCTAACAAGAATATCAAGAAGATTGTGCAAAAGATGGTGGTCACTTACAAAGACTGGCATGAAATGCTACCATTTTCCTTGCATGGGTACCGTACCTCAATCAGAACATCCACTGGGGCAACACCGTATCAGCTTGTATATGGCATGGAGGAAGTCCTACCTGTTGAAGTTGAATTACCCTCCTTGCGAGTACTAATGGATGTCAAGTTAAATGAAGAAGAATGGGTCTGATCCCGGTACGAACAATTAAGCCTGATCGAAGAAAAGAGATTAGCTGCAATCTGTCATGGGCAGTTATATCATAAGAGAATGAAGAGAGCCTTCGATCAGAAAGTCAGGCTTCGGGAATACCAAGTAGGAGATCTTGTGCTGAAAAGACTCCTCCCTCCACATACGGACCACAGGGGCAAGTGGACTCCAAATTACGATGGTCCATTCATAGTGAACAAAGTTTTCTATGGTGGAGCACTGATGCTCACTACTATGGATGGTGAAGATTTCTTATCCCCTGTGAATTCAGATGCAACTAAAAAATACTTCGCATAAATGACCCGCTAGACATAAAAACAGAATGTAAGTCCAAGCAAAAATAGGGCATCCCGGCGAGTCAAAAACAAAATAAAAGACTCAGGCAAAAATAAGGGAAAATAATAAAAAATGTACACCCGCTTAGTTGAAAAGCCGCATTGGACAGCTCAGGAAAAAATGGGTATCCTGGTGGATTGAAGACCCGAAACGACAATCCACGCAAAATAAGGGAGTAAGCGAACAACTGCATTCGGAATTCGTCTGTATTACCCACAACATGGTAAGCTTTGAAGGTTCAAGCATCGGTCAGAATCAGCCTTCTTCAGAAAGTAAGATGAGAAGAACGTCAAAAGTCATACGGGTCATAGCAAAAGGGAAGCTCACTGAAGCGTCGTCAACATTGCCAGCACCTTTTTGTTTCTCAATTTGTAACAATCTCCTCATTTTAGGGGATCTGTTTCTTTGAGTGTACTTGCCAATTCAGGGCACCCAAATTAATAAAATCAGAGTTTTCGATTACACTTTGTCTTGTACATTTTATTTCATTTGCAAAAATGTCTGATATCCTTGATATAATGGTTGCATAAAAACAGATGTGCCTTCTTAATCACATGCTTGCAGGAAATTTATCACTTACTCCCAGGAGTGTCTAAACTCTTATGATGGGATCCAGTAAGGGATGCCTCGGGGAACTTGTACGTTTCTTTGTCATAACAGGATTGCAGGTATTCAACGCGCAACATGGGACATGAAAGCCTCTCCCCAACAAGCTGTCAAATCATTATTTCCTCAGCACATCTTCCAAACAACATCGAAGATGCTTTCTCCCCATCAGAGCTGCAAGGCATCACTTCTCCAGAACATCTGTCAAAATAGCATCAGAAGGTGCTCATTTCCCCAGCTGGGTTGTCAAGATATCCTCATCCTCAGCAGGATCCCTACAGAAATCTCTAGGAAGATCGTTCAATGATCATTCCTCCCCAGCCAATTGCTAGACAGGGGACCATCTCCCCACTGAGCTCCAGCCTCTATCCAGGAGAGCAATGTCTGAGAATCACACAACAAAGCTATATATCAAATCTACCAATGATCTCATCCCGAGCTGGGATATTCTTTCAAAGCAGATCAATCAGAGATCTTCACAACAGCGGGATCCGGATCCCGGATCGGTATCTTTGCATGATCATAGCATTCGCATCATAAATCACCTCAGAGTGTAGCATTCCGTCTAATACGGAGCATTACGGCAAAAATCAAATATATTGCATAAATCACAAGTCATGTTTTGAATCAAACACCTGTATATACCAACGTTCCGTCAGCAATGTATATAAAAGCTCATAGTCCCAGCAGAAAGCCAAAGCGTCCTCTTTGCACTCACTAATACATATTGATATATACTCTTTTCGACACTCGTCCGTGTCATATCCACTCCCCTGCAGATATAAACCACAAACAGATATCTATACACTCCTTTGACACTCGTCTGTGTCACCTTTCCCCATCGTGGTTGCCTAAACACTTATTGTAAACCAAACACTTGTTTATAATGCACTTCTTCTGACACCCGTCTGTGTCATCTTATACCCACAGATTGTTAGATTATCTTTTACACTCATAAATTCATAATTTACACATTTTCTCTTATGATACTCGCCTGTATCATAATCTCCCCAGAAAGTTGAACACTCATTCGTGTCTCACTCATGATTACTTTTCACTCATACAGATACTCGTCTATATCTTGTATACACCACTTATCATTCCTCAGATTCAACACTCGTCCGTGTTCTTTGTTAACCAGTTGGTACTCGTCCGTATCATCATCTCTGAACATGTGTCAGCGTTTGTTTCTACCGATACTCGTCCGTATCATAGTCTTAAGGATGCTCGTCCGCATCTTTAATCTATACACAATGTCAAAACACTTATACCTTTCCTTTCTTGAAATGTAGACATTCGTCCGTGTCTACCATTCCCCAGCAAATCCCCGTTAAAGCAAATTTCTCTTCTATCTGACATTCGTCCTATGTCATGATACCTTTCGGCAGCCGTACCCTGCCAGGTGATTGTCCTTCACCTTTTAGATGTTCGTCCCTCATCTTTCTTCCAGCGGAGTCTCCATTATTGGAACCCTTTCATATCCGACATTCGTCATATGTCGTGATATGTTAGCAGCCGTCCCCTGCTAGGTGATCGTCCTTCACCTCTTGATGATCGTCCTTCATCATTCTTTATCCGATGGTCGTCCCCATCATCGATTCTTTATCTTACATTCGTCCTATGTCATGATAAACCCCGAGAGCAGCCGTACCCTGCTAGGTGATCGTCCTTCACCTCTTGATGATCGTCCTTCATCATGCTTATCCGATGGTCGTCCCCATCGTTGACCTTCTCTATACGACATTCGTCCTATGTCGTGATACTTTCGGCAACCGTACCTTGCCAGGTGATCGTCCTTCACCTTAGATGACCGCCCCTCATCTAATCCCCAACAGAGCAGCCGTCCCCTGCTAGGTGATCATCCTTCACCTTTGATGACTGTACCTCATCATTTATTGCATTTATGCTTCAAACCTGATGGTCGTCCCCATCATTTAACTTTACCTTTAATCCCTGTAGATGTTAGAAATTGGCAGAATTTTTGACAAACAACGTAAAAGTTATGAACTTAGTTCAGGACATCAGGTGTCACACCAGATGTTGTGACATCGCAAACCTGCTATCTGACTTAAATGATGCGTAACAGAAGTGCATAAAATCAGGACTAAATATCTGGAATTAATTGTAAAAGGATAAGCACTCCAAGGCGCCTCTTTAGGAAGCTTAGTTGTCTGGTTCCAGTGTAAAGGAAACAGAAAAACTAACTCACCTTGATTCAAGGAGATAACAAACTAACTCACCTTGATTCAAGGAGATGACTGTGGGATTTATCAAAGTCTGGATAATTTGCAAAAAGCCCACAAACCAAGAAAATCTCACGAATTTAAGAAGACTGTCAAGGGTGTTAGTGAAGCTAGTTATTTAAGTAGGTTTTAATTATTTGTTAGTCACTTTATAAGCTTTTAAGCAAAAAGTGAATTGTGTCTTGATTGAAACTTTTAAGTAAGATCAAGCTGGTGTATCTGAAGTGTGACTTCAAACTTATTAATCATTCTAAGTTAAAGATCACTGTGTGATTTAGGGGGAGTGAGTAGGTACTCATATCTAAGTAGAGTCTTAGGTAGAAATTGCTTTGGGTAGATATTAAGTGAAGGATTAAACTGATTGGTTTAACTCCATAATAAATATTACTTATATTGGATTTCCTTCCTGGCTTGGTAGCCCCCAGATGTAAGTGTGGAGATACACTGAACTGGGTTAACAATTTCCTGTGTTATTTAATTTACTAGCTTATTAATTTATTGTTTGGGATATCAGTGTCTAAACATCTGGTTCGACATCACATATCTGATCCCAGAATTTCAATTGGTATCAGAGCAGGCACCCTGCCTGTATAACTGGGTGAGATCTAGGGACTGCAAATTTTGGGAACATGGACAGAGATGTAGGATCTGTGAATCGACCACCTATCTTGGATAGATCCAACTATGATTACTGGAAGCCAAGAATGGTAGCATTCTTGAAATCTCTTGATAGCAGGGCTTGGAAAGCAGTTAACAAAGGATGGGAGCACCCCGTCAAAGAAAATAAGGATGGGGCAAAAGTGATGAAGCCTGAAGAAGAGTGGAGCAAGGAGGAAGAAGAGTCAACACTTGGAAATTCCAAAGCCTTAAATGCCTTGTTCAATGGCATTTACAGGAACATATTTAGGCTTGTGCATCACTGTGAGCTAGCCAAGGGTGTTTGGGACACCCTCAAAACTACTCATGAAGGAACATCAAAAGTGAAGATGTCAAGACTTCAACTTCTCACCACCAAGTTTGAGAACTTGAGGATGAAGGAAGATGAGACCATTCATGAGTTTTACATGAACATCCTGGAGATTGCTAATACTTCTGGTGCCTTGGGAGAAAAGATGAGTGATGAAAAGTTGGTAAGGAAGATTCTCAGATCACTGCCCAAGAAGTTTGACATGAAGGCCACTGCCATAGAAGAAGCTCAGGACATCTGCACAATGAAAGTTGAGGAGCTCATTGGTTCCCTTCAAACCTTTGAGATGGGAATGAGTGATACTATTGTGAAGAAAAACAAAAGCATAGCCCTGGTCTCAAACACTGATAAGGAAGAAGAAAGTCATGAAGCAGGCTCTGAGGACAACTTATCAGATTCAATTGCTATGCTTGGGAGACAATTTAACAAAATTCTCAAAAGAATGGACAACAGGCCCAGACCAAGTGGAAGAAACTCAACCTCTAAGAATAAAAGATCTTATGACTCTAATAGAAGGTCAAACTATGATGAGAAGACTAACCAAGGAAAAGGGATCCAATGTCATGGATGTGAAGGTTATGGACACATTAGAAGTGAATTCCCAAGCTATCTAAAGAAGCAAAAGAAAGGTCTTTCTGTGTCCTGGTCTGATGAAGACTCTGGTAGTGAGTCAGAAGAAGAGTCTGCAAAGCAAATCACTGCTCTAGCTGGAGTATGTGAAACTGAAGGGGGATCCAGTGATGAGGATCTGACATTTGAAGAGCTTGAAACATCTTACAGGATGATGTGTGAAAGGAGCACTGAGGTATGCATGGAAAGTAAACAGCAGAAGAAGCAGATTGAAGAATTAAAGGCTGAAAAGGCAAGTCATCTAGAGATCATTGACACTTTGAAAAGTGAAGTCAGCCTACTCAACTCCAAAATGGAGCATATGTCCAAATCTGTCAGAATGCTGAACAGTGGCTCAAACACACTGGATGCCATTCTCAACAACAACAAGCACTCAGGGGATAGGACTGGGCTGGGATTTAATAAAGCTCAAAACTCTGAGGCTAGCACCAGCCAAACAACTCCAGATCCCATGAAGTCAAACAAGATGTTCAAGCAAATGTCTCAACATCATGTGAAAAACATGATGAAAAAGAAATATCAAAGGTGGAGATGTCATCACTGTGGAAGGTTTGGTCACGTCAAACCTTTTTGCTACAAACTGCATGGATACCCCAATCAGAGTTTCCAGCACCTTCCTAAGAAGAAGACAGAAGTCATCAAGAAAGTTTGGATACCTAAAGCTAGACTTTATACTGATCAAAGCTACCAGTACATACCTAAGAAGAAGAACAAGTTCACCAGGAAACCTTGGAACTCTAGAGATGGACACTACCCAGGGCAGATGCATCAAAGGAAACCTCACAACAGGCACAAATGGTCCAAGCAGGTTGTTGCCTCTATAGCACACACATCTCTCAGGGTATCTGCTAAGGAAGACTGGTATTTTGATAGTGGATGCTCAAGACACATGACTAGACTGAAGAATCTGCTGGTAGACTTAAAGTCACACTCATCCAGCTATGTAACCTTTGGAGATGGAGCAAAGGGGGAAATCAAGGGATTTGGGACCCTGTACTGCTCAGGTGTACCAAGTCTAGATGGTGTGCTGTTGGTAAAAGGATTAACTGCTAACTTGATCAGCATAAGTCAGTTATGTGACCAAGGTTACAGTGTCAACTTCACCAAAGTTGAATGCATAGTTTCTGATTAAGAACAGAAAGTGGTCATGAGAGGAGCCAGATCAAAAGATAACTGCTATATGTGGGAACCCCAAGATTTCAGCCTCACATCTACTTGTTCCATAGCCAAAGAAGAAGAAGTGAAACTGTGGCATCAAAGACTGGGTCATCTCCATCTCAGAGGAATAAAGAAGATCATCTCTATGGAGGCTGTAAGAGGGATCCCAAGACTTAAGATTGATGAAAGAAAAGTGTGTGGTGAGTGTCAAATAGGTAAGCAAACCAAGATGTCACACCCAAAGCTTCAACATCTGACAACCTCCAAAGTCTTGGAATTACTGCACATGGACCTTATGGGATCAATGCAGGTAAAGAGTCTTGGTGGAAAAAGATATGCCTATGTGGTTGTTGATGACTTCTCAAGATATACCTGGATAAGCTTCATCAAAGAAAAGTCAGATGTGTTTGAGGTATTTAGAGATCTGTGCCATAGGATCCAAAGAGAAAAGGCAAGCTGTGTGGTCAGAATAAGAAGTGATCATGGAAAGGAGTTTGAGAATAAAAAATTCTCAGAGTTCTGTTCGTCAGAAGGGATCAACCATGAGTATTCTTCTCCCATCACCCCTAAACAGAATGGGATTGTAGAAAGGAAAAACAGAACTATTCAGGAGTCAGCTAGAGCCATGATTCATGCCAAGAAGTTACCCTTATACTTTTTGGATGAAGCTATGAACACAGCATGCTACATCCACAATAGAGTCACACTAAGAAAGGGAACTCTATCCACCATCTATGAAGTCTGGAAGGGTAGAAAACCTACAGTCAAGTACTTTCATGTATTTGGAAGTAAGTGCTACATTCTGGCTGATAGGGATCAAAGAAGGAAGATGGACCCTAAGAGTGATGAAGGGATATTTCTTGGACACTCCATAAATAGCAGAGCTTACAGAGTATTTAACTCCAGAACCAAGGTTATAATGGAGTCAATAAATGTGATTATTAATGATACCTATGCAAAGACAGATGTTGTTGATGATGTTGGAACATCCGCTGACAATCAACCTGAAGTTGAAATAGAAAGTGATAATCTTGACTTCACTTTAACTGAGGCAAGGTCAGAGCAATCCAACAAACCTCCCTCCATCAGAATCCAGAAAGATCATCCTAAAGAACTGATAATTGGTGATCTCAACAGTGGTGTCATCACTAGATCAAGAGAGATGATCTCAGGCTCCTGCTTTGTTTCAAAGATAGAACCTAAGAACATCAAGGAAGCTCTGAATGATGAGTACTGGATCTCTGCTATGCTGGAAGAATTAGGCCAGTTTACAAGGAATGAAGTATGGGATCTTGTTCCTAGGCCTGATGACATTAATGTGATTGGCACTAAGTGGGTGTACAAAAACAAGTCTAATGAGCAGGGAGTAGTTACAAAAAACAAGGCCAGGCTTGTGGCTCAAGGATATACTCAAATTGAAGGGGTGGATTTTGATGAAACCTTTGCACCAGTAGCAAGACTTGAATCCATCAGACTACTCCTAGGAATTGCTTGCATCCTAAAGTTCAAACTATTTCAGATGGATGTCAAAAGTGCCTTCCTAAATGGGTACCTTAATGAGGAAGTATATGTGGAGCAACCAAAGGGATTTGTTGATTCAAGCTGTCCAGACCATGTATATAAGCCGAGGAAGGCTCTGTATGGTCTAAAGCAAGCTCCCAGAGCATGGTATGAAAGACTGACCACCTTTTTCATTAAACATGGATACAGGAAAGGAGGAATAGACAAAACCCTATTTGTAAAGGATGAAGAGGGAAAGGTTATGATTGCTCAGATATATGTGGATGACATAGTGTTTGGTGGGATGTCAGACAGGATGGTTAAACATTTTGTGACTCAAATGGAGTCTGAGTTTGAAATGAGCCTAGTGGGAGAACTAACTTACTTCCTTGGACTGCAAATCAAACAGATGGGGGACTCCATGTTCATATCCCAAAGCAAGTATGCAAAGAACACTGTCAAGAAGTTTGGGATGGACAATGCAAGTCACAAGAGAACACCTGCCCCCACTCATCTAAAACTGACAAAGGATGACAAAGGTGAGAGTGTGGACCAAAGCTTGTACAAAAGCATGATTGGAAGTCTACTATATCTTATAGCTAGCAGACCAGATATAGCTTTTACAGTAGGTGTGTGTGCAAGGTATCAAGATGAACCAAAAGTGAGCCATCTAAACCAGGTTAAGAGGATCTTGAAATATGTAAATGGTACTTGTGACTATGGCATAATGTACTCTCATGGTTGTGAACCCATCCTCACTGGGTTTTGTGATGCTGACTGGGCTGGAAGTGCTGATGATAGAAAGAGTACATCAGGAGGATGCTTCTTTCTATGGAACAATTTAATTTCTTGGTTTAGTAAGACACAAAATTATGTGTCCTTATCCACTGTTGAAGCTGAATACATTTCAACTGGTAGCAGTTGTTCATAGCTGGTATGGATGAAACAAATGCTCACAGAATACAATGTTGCACAAGATGTCATGACATTGTACTGTGACAATTTAAGTGCTATTAATATCTCCAAAAATCCTATCCAACACAGCAGGACTAAGCACATAGATATCAAACATCACTTCATCAGAGACCTTGTGGAGGAGAAGGTGATCACATTGGAGCATGTAGCCACAGAGCTACAATTAGCTGACATATTCACCAAGGCTTTGGATGCTACCCAATTTGAAAACCTAAGGGGTGAATTGGGAATCTTCATATGTGACATATAGCAATTATGGAGAAGTGCCAGCATGTCTCATGACATCGTATGGCATGATCACCAGATGGCAGCACCAGTCTGGTCAATAACTGTTTGTATTCCAATTTTAAAAATTCCAGTAGCAACAGGCTCTATTTATGTACAAACGTGCTTTCAGCTTCTCACATTCTCATTAGCACCACTGAACCTTTTGCATGCTACAGCTGAAACTCTAAACTCATCCAAATCAATCATCAACCCTTTACACATTTCCACTACAATCGAAAAAATGTCTCAACATCAGAACCCTAACTCCATTGATGAGGGTCTCATTCAGGAAGACGTAGTGAACGTCACTCCATTGTCTGTAGTACCCATGGATGCTACACCTATAAATGTGATCAGAGGAAGCATTCCCATTGCTCAAAAGCCCAGGACTCCCCATACAAGAAGACCCAAGGAGCCAGTCTTCAGCAAAAGTAAGGGAACCCCTTCATCTTCAAGTACTCCCAAAGCTTCTGCTTACGTGGACGCATCAATCAAAAAGCTTGTAACCAGGATCCTGGCAGAACAAAGGGTTGTGCATGGGTTGTCAGTTCCCTTGAACAGTATGCCTGCTCCACAAGATGTCCCAAGCAACCAAGCTGAAGAAGACATACGTGCTCCACAGGATGTCCCAAGCAATGTTGAAACAACAGAGGGCCAGGACAAATCCCCAAATGATAATGATCAAGCTATTGATGATCAAGCTACTGATGATCAAGCTACTGATGATAAAGCTGCTGAGAATGAGGCTTCCCAACCTCCACCAGTTGAAAACCTGGATGATGATTCTGACACAGAGATCATAGCATCTGTTGATCCTAGCATAGCCAAGAGGCTTAGGGCTAGGAAGGATAAGAAGCCAGCTGCTCATGCAACTCCTGAGAAAAGACAGTCAACTCCCAAGAAGGACAAGGCCAAAACTGCTTTTGGACCTACAAAGTAATGGAGTAAGGTCAGCACACAGAAGAGGAAGGCCACAACTCCATCTGATTCTGATGTTGAGGAGGATGTCCCAACATCTCAACCCAGAAAGAGGCCAGCACCTCCTAGGACTGCCACTGCTGTCCCTGAAGCACCCCTGGATAATGTGTCCTTCCACCATGTCTCCAGTGTAAGCAAGTGGAAATATGTCTATCAGAGAAGGGTGGCTCTGGAAAGAGAGCTGGGTAGCAATGCCTTGGAATGCACTGAGGTAATTGATTTAATCTCCAATGTTGGAATGTTCAAAACTGTCTCCAAATTTTCTCCTTGTTATGAACTGCTGGTAAAAGAATTCATAGTTAACTTACAAGAAGGGTGTGCTGATGGGAAATTTGAGGATTTCAGGAAAGTGTATGTCAGGGGAAGATGTGTAGATTTTTCTCCTAGGGTGATAAATCAGTACCTGGGGAGAGAAGCAGATGGGCCAACTGAGCTTGGCAAGACTGACAATCAAGTATGCAAAATAATCACAGCAAACCAGGTCAAGACATTGCCAGTCAAAGGCAAACTCTTAGTCAGCTTATTAACCAGGAAGTATGCCATGCTGCACAGGATTGGAACAGTCAACTGGGTCCCAACCAACAACACCTCATCTATAGCTATTGGGCTTGGGAGGTTCATCTATGTTGTAGGCACCCAAACCAAGCTAGATTATGGGGCATACATCTTTGATCAGACTCTCAAGCATGCAGGAACCTCAGCCATCAAGCTTCCAATAGCCTTCCCATCACTACTCTGTGGGGTGATTCTCAACCAATATCCAGGAATCCTTATTGACAAGGATTCTGTCTGTAAAAGGGAGAGTCCACTGTCCTTTCATTACAAGTTGTTTCTAGGTCATCATGTTGCAGATGTTGAAGCACCAGGTGGGACATCTGCTGCCAAGACACCTATATCAAAGGAAGCCCTAATTGCAGAGCTCAGGACAACCTGCAAAGAGCTGGAGGAAAGGAAGAAGAAGCTTGAGGACCTGATTCAAAGACTGGAGCTGGAAGAGGTTGCTGGGAATGTTGATGGATCTGATGATGAGTCTGAGGATACAGAGGATACAGAGTCTGAGTGAAGTTGTGTGTTGGTGAAAAATATTTGTCTGTTCTACATTGTAATTCTGAATGTTTTTTTTTCTGTTTCTGTAATGTTTGGCCCCAAATTTATGTCTAACAAGGGGGAGAAGTGTATTGAACAATGTTGTTAATGTCTGTCTGCTGAACTAAGTTGAATTTGAATGTTCATTGGTATATCAAATTATGTTGGGCCAAGTCATAGCAGTATACATACATGTTTGAGGGGGAGCAAATTATTAGCTCTCACATGATAATATTTGAGGAACTCCGCTGCTCTCTGACAAAACCAGAAGAAAATGTTAGCCAAAAATTAGCCAAAGGGGGAGTTTGTAGATGTTAGAAATTGGCAGAATTTTTGACAAACAAAGTAAAAGTTATGAACTTAGTTCAGGACATCAGGATGTCACACCAGATGTTGTGACATCGCAAAGCTACTATCTGACTTAAATGATGCGTAACAGAAGTGCATAAAATCAGGAGTAAATATCTGGAATTAATTGTAAAAGGATAAGCACTCCAAGGCGCCTCTTTAGGAAGCTTAGTTATCTGGTTCCAGTGTAAAGGAAACAGAAAAATAACTCACCTTGATTCAAGGAGATAACAAACTAACTCACCTTGATTCAAGGAGATGACTGTGGGATTTATCAAAGTCTGGATAATTTTTAAAAATCCCACAAACCAAGCATCTATTTAAGAAACTAAAACACTCAAGAAAATCTCACGAATTTAAGAAGACTGTCAAGGGTGTTAGTGAAGCTAGTTATTTAAGTAGGTTTTAATTGTTTGTTAGTCACTTTATAAGCTTTTAAGCAAAAAGTGAATTGTGTCTTGATTGAAACTTTTAAATAAGATCAAGCTGGTGTATCTGAAGTGTGACTTCAAACTTATATATCATTCTAAGTTAAAGATCATTGTGTGATTGAGGGGGAGTGAGTAGGTACTCATATCTAAGTAGAGTCTTAGGTAGAAATTGCTTTGGGTAGATATTAAGTGAAGGATTAAACTGATTGGTTTAACTCCATAATTAATATTACTTATATTGGATTTCCTTCCTGGCTTGGTAGCCCCCATATGTAAGTGTGGAGATACACTGAGTTGGGTTAACAATTTCCTGTGTTATTTAATTTACTAGCTTATTAATTTATTGTTTGGGATATCAGTGTCTAAACATCTGGTTCGACATCAAATATCTGATCCCAGAATTTCAATCCCCATAGAATCTTGTTTCTTTATCTGATGGTCATCCCCATCATGATGCCTCCATTGCCCCAGCATGTCGGCCGTCCCCGTCATTGCTTTATCCCCAACAGTCGTCCTCTGTTCGACGGTCGTCCTCCTTCGCCCGCACTTTATAATCTTACTTTACTTCCTTTTACAATCTATATTCCTTTTCTTCTTCATAACCAGTGAGTGCAAATTTTGGACTGTCTTTGGTATTCAACCACAAGTTATCTTGTTTGCCTGATAAGTCGTCGCTTACATCCTACACATATAAATCATGTTTGAATAGGGGCAGCTGTAAACACCCCAAATTTTCCCTCACTAAGTTCACACCATGACTTGTGATCTTTTCATTTGCATAAATTCAATCATATCATATCATGTTGCATTTTTGCTTCACTACATTGGTTCAAAGTCATCTGCATCTAGGGTTTGTGACCTGAGCAATCCAAGATCCATCTGAGCCACTCCAAAGGTATTCAATCATCTCAAGAGGGTCCATGTATGTTCAAGCATCATATTATATCCTCCTAAGATCAAAGAAGTCAGAAAATCACAAGAACTGGCAAGGCATGGAAGCAGAGCCAAGTTTAACTGCACAAATGACCTAAAATTAGGGTTTTGGTTTCAGAGGCCATAACTCCAATTTTTTTGGTCATTCTTGTTTCTAGTGGTCTCTATATTCTATAAGGATCATACATACCAAGTTTGATGGAAAAATTCATTGTGGAAGTCATCTGATCACTGGGTAACTTCTTGAGCAAGTCAGAGCCAAATCAGGGCATCTGAGGCCCCCAAACATGGAACCAAAATGGATCTTTCATGAAAATGAAGTTATATGGTCTTTATTTGATCATTGAAGTGATTTGAAGTTCACAAATTTGAAGAAAAGTTGGCTAAACCAAAAGTTGCCAAATATGGAAATGACTTGTAATGTAAACTTTCCATTTTGGGAAAGTTTTTCAACCTCCTCTTTCTCAACCAAAAATGCTTCAAATGGAAAATGCTTGGTCATGAAAGTTGTAGATTGGATCATTCCGTTTTCAAAAAGTACAAGAACAAGATCTAATTCATTTTGGAACTCAAGTTATGGCTTTCCAAAGTTGGGAAAAATCACATAAAATTCACTTTTGCACCAAAGAGGCATTTTGGTAAATGGCATGATAAGGCATTCTAAAGGCTTCAAATATGAACAAATACTTCACAACATCCTCATTTGACCTCTAAAGATCAGATTTGAGCTTTGAATCATTTCATTCCTTGCCTTGAATTTCAAATAATTCAAAAGGGGCCAAACTTCTTCAAAATTGCAAAATGGATCAAATCTCTTCAGCCACTTGTGCCAGCTACAAAATATGACTTCCATGGACCTCCTTGAAGCTAATTGACTCGAGCCATACCCTTGTACCATGCCTGAACCAGCCCATGCCTTCACTTACACAAAAGTTGACTTCTTGCATATTGAACCATACCAATCAACATAGGCCACCAACAACCCTCTAACCTATCAAGACTTGATATGTGTACCAAAGACAAACCATTTCACATAAGCTTGGAACCTGAATCCTCCCACAAGTCAACATTCACCAAAACTCCCCTCTTTGCATTTTCCTTCGAAACTCATCACACAAGCTAAAAACATCAAAACAAACTTCATAGAACAACTCACCATCAACCATTGATCATTTCCCACCCTTCATTTTGCCCTAAAAGCCATCACACACAAAACACGATTTTGGCCCCCTTTGAACTAAACTTCATCAATCTTCAAGAGGAGCTCACAAAGGCTTCAGGCCAAGCATTCCAGAAGCAAGAGGGAGTCAAGAGGAGGGGAAAAGCACCAAAGAAAGGTCCAGATAGTGCCATTTTCGAAAGCTCCATTTCAGGTAACTTCAAGAACAAATTTTCCAGAAGTTTGATTTTAGGTTATAGAATTATTCCCCATGTTGTGCTGGTCATGTTGATGCTTTTCTTTTTGAAAATGGTTGAGTTTTAAGGATTTTATCAATCTCTGAAACTATGCCCGTGAAATGTATTTTGCTTCGATTTGCATGATTCATGAAAAATAAATGATTTTTGTTGTGTGATTTGTGTTTAGTGATGTTCAAGGATTGATTCTGGAGAGTTTAGTGAGGTTTCATGGCGTATTAAGAGAGATTGAGTGAGAGAGTCGCCGGAGAAGATGACCAGAACACTGTTCCGGTGATCTGAAAGTCATTAGGGTTCAAATTAGGGTTTCATTACGTAATTAGGGCAAGTTTGAATGTCAGCCATTCAGATGCGCGCGTGGTATTTCCCTCCCTTTCCAGATTTGAATTCCAGCCTTTAGATCAGCATACTTTTCTTTTTATTAATTAATATTTCATTTTCTTTGTTTTATTTTCTACGAATTTTTAAAAATAGCAAAATTAGTCAAAAAATTCTGAAATTTTTTATCCAAACTCTAATTAATTTTCAGAACCCAAAAATATTTTTTATTTTTATTTTTTGCATTAAAAAATATTTTTAAATCATTTAAGTGTTTATTTTTAATTAGTTAATGAAAATTAATTAATTAAAAATACATTTAGGTATTTAAAAATCCCAAAAAATTCAGAGAGCCTTTTCAAACATTTACAAACATTTACAAACTCACAACACAAATTTATTTTTGGTTTTGATCACACTTTGACAGTTTTCATTTGAATTAGGGTTCTTTAATTTGAATATTTTTAACCCTAACTTCAAAAATTCATAACTTTTGATCCAAGTTGGGTTTGTGAATGGTTCTTTTTGCATTGTGTTATGCATACTTTCAAGCATCTAAAAACATTTTTGCTTCATTTTTATAATGAATTTTCAATTTGTTTGGCATTTTAACTTTAGGATCACCCTTAAAACCCTAGAAACTTAGAAAAATCATAAGTCCCTTAGGGTTTAGCTTCTGACCTTCCCCTTTTGGCAGTGAACTTGTATAGGTTTAGCGCCCCTTTGAGTCCATTTTCAATTTTTTATCTTACCATTTGCTTCTGATTTTGAATTTTTCATCTCACATGATCATATAACCCTAATTTGCATCTTCATTTGCATCCATCTTACATAAACTTGCATACATGAACTTGCCATGACATTTTGTGCATCCACATGACATATACGATATCTTGGGACATATTGAAATCATTTTTGATCATTGCATAATCCATTTGCCATGTTTTTCTTTCATTTCATTTCATATGCATTCATGAAATTTCATGTTTCTTACATGTCTCATTTGCATTCCCATCCTTTGTATGATCATCCCCATCTCATGACATACATTTATGCCATCTCTTTGCATCATTAGCATCATGAACATGCTTCTGAATTTGGCTTACATCCTTGCATTTCATTTCATTTTCATTTCTTTTCATTTCCTTACTCTAACTTTTCAGGTGGTAAGTGTTTGAGAAGTGAATTTGCCTTCACTTCTCACAATCTCTTCTCATCCCTCTTATGCATCATTGCTGCATTTTATCTTTGTATTAGAGTGAGCTTGCTCATTCATGTTCCCTCCCCACTTTCTTTCTTCAAGCAACTTATCTTCTTAAGTGAAGTAAGTTGTCTTGCTTCCTTCCTGCTTCTTTTTCCATCTTTCTTTTCCCTTGGTGGCTTTTCCTTGAAGATCTTCTTGCAAGCTTCATAAATCCTAGGAATACCCATGCATGTTAACAATTAGGGTTTGATTAGTCCCCCCATTAGTTTTACCTTTGTGTCATCCTTGTGTGTTCTCTTCTCATCTCTTAATCAAGGACTAAACCTTAAAGGTTTTAAGGCTTTGTGATTAAGCTTATGCATGCATCCTTCTATTAGGATGGAGTGTATAACTTTAATCCTAAGTGTTAAACCCTTAATGTATTTAAATCCTTTAATCAATCCACTTTAATAATCACTAAGACATCAAGCTTGTAACTTGGGCCTTTCATTAGGGTTCTAATTCTTCCTTAATTGGTTAAGAAGGACTAACCCTAGTGTTAATAGACAAGTCCCCCTCAAATTTGTCTTACAAATCATAAAATCCATTTCTTAATCTTACCATTTAATAAAGGCTTTGTTTTGTCATGAGGTTAATCCCTAATCATGGATTAAGTTGAGGAGTCTTCCTCAACTTAAATGTTCTCATCTATTATCCTTCTATTAGGATGGTGTAATGGGTCCATTAAATCCTTGATTATGGCATAAACACATTACTTAACACTAAACAAAAATACCAAAAACATCTAAATAAATACAAGTAGGTTAATGATCTTAATCCTACATCATGGTGATTAAGTGTGAGGTGTTTACTTCATACTTAAGGTATTCTCATTACCCCTAATCAGAGGGAAGATGTGATGCATTTACTAACCCTTGGTTTAGGCTTAAGCTCATTTTCTTATGACAAACTCAGAAAGCAATAAAAGATTGAAAACACAAAAACAAACAATAATCATCTCCTCCGGGATTCTTTTCTCACCTCATTCACTCATAAACGAGAACTTGCTTCTCCCGTCTAATGCAAGACAGTTTGCACCTGAGCCAGACAGGTCATACACTTGAGCATAGACAAGTAAGCAGTTCACAAGTCAATTTATCTTTCAGTCTCTTTGAGTCGAACTACGGTGTTCTGACTTCCTCATTGCACGAGAGGATACGTAGGCATAACTTAACTGTTATTGAAAAAAAAGTCTCTGTATATTCCCCCTCTTCCAGCATTATTCTTTAAGCTTCATAGTCTTGAGCTTTGCACTCTTTCCTCACACTGACACTCTTTCATTCCACTTCACATGTCTTTTGCACTGACACTTGCAATCTTTTCCAGCTTTGCACACAAAATAGCACTGACACTACCCCTTTAAGCACAAACTTTCAAGCGTGGATCCCGTTGAGTACGACGGACAATCTGGGTGCTAATACCTTCCCAGGCTGTAACCAACCCCCTTTCTCTGTTTCTCTGGTTCGCGACCGTCTTATCCATCTTTTCCTAGGTTTATGCAGCATTACCTTTCCTTCGGGATAAAAATGCCTAGCTGGCGACTCTTTTCAGTTCATTTCATTTCTCTTTCGCCGAACATTCGCGCTTGTACCTGGATGCAAATCTTTGGGAGCGACAATGACATATGGAAGCCTTTGATCACAAGAATTGATCATATCCATGAGGATAGCTTGCCCTAAGACAAAACCGTAATTAGGGTTCCTTGTGGAAGAGGATATGCACTTATGAAATTCCTGATGAACCAAACCCCTTCTAGGGCCTAGAGGAAATGTGTGAGCTTGTGTGAGATATGAGGATCCCTTGTAGGCTTGTTATAAGACAAATTGGTTCTCACCATGACATATGCTTCTAACCATGAATGTTATTCTTCATTTTTCTATGCATAGATGCAAGGATATGTATGATATATGATATGCTATATGACATGAAATGAGAGGGAAAATTTTGGGGTGTTATAGACATCATGAACTAATACGGGTGGGTTGAAGATTATGTTGTAATTTAACAGAAGTAGAATATTCAGTGAATTAAAGCAATCCAATGTGGCGCTGATTTAAAGATCTTGAAGATTAAAATATATTGGTGAAAAATATTGAATAAATATAGACTACCTATATTTAGATATATTTTAGGAAGTTGTTATTTTTGAAGATCTTATTTGTAGCATATTTTTCTGCATGATTGTAGCAGCTGCTATGCTGGGTTTTTAGGCCTAAAATCCAGTTGGGATTATGTTATAAAAATAAACCTTGTAAATTAGGTTTGGTAACCAACCAAAGATGTAAAGTCATATCATTAGGGTTTAGTTCTAGTCACATCTGTATGCAACAAGATTCATTCTTTGTGACTATTTTTCTTTGTAATCCTCGAAGCTGTTAAGCAAGAGGTTGTGTGTACTTGACTGAAGTTTTAAAGCAAGGTTAAGATATTATCATGGAAATGTGTCTTCTGATTCTGAATTGTTAAGTTAGTTATCACTGTTGTGATTGAGAGGGGGTGAGATGGGTTTCTCATATTTAGGAGTTCCCAAATAGAAGTTGCATTGGTAGTGATTAAGTGAGAGGATTATAAACTGAGTGGTTTACTGTGGGTCCTTGAATTGATACTACATAGTGGATTTCCTTCCTAGATTGGTTTCCCCCAGAGTATATGTGGTTTCATCGAACAGGGTTAACATTTTGAATGTGTTATTTATGCTTTTCTGTTATGTAAATTATGCAGTGTTCTTAATGAATGTCATAGCAGATGTCTCAACATCTCGTAGGAGTGTTAGAAGTTGGTATATCATAACAAAATAATGTTGTTGTTTGTACCTTTCCATGTTTTCAGTAACAGATCAGATGTCTCGACATTGTATTCGACATTTGAGTCTGTCACACCAGAATTTCATTAGTGGTGAAGGCTTTCAATGGCTCTAAAAGGATGGTAATTTGAGAAGTTAAAATACCTATCATGGTAGGACCACATACCTTTATGATGACCTTTCAAGTCATGGACATTAATCCTTCCTATAGTTGTCTTCTAGGACGACCTTGGATTCATGTTACAGGCACAATCACTTCAACAATTCATCAAAAGTTGAAGTTCATATTCGGGGATACGTTAATAATCGTCGATAGGGAGGAGGACATTTACGTCAGTCATCTATCTTCTTTCAGATATATAGAGGTGGATGGGGAAACCTTCGAAATCCTATTTCAAACTCTGGAAATCGCTATAGTTGATCGAAAATAAGTCATTCAACAAAAAGGAGGCCCAAAGAAGATCATAGACTTAATAATGGAAGGGGGACACAAGGAGATAGGGTACACTTCCAGAAATTTCTTAGAAGAAGGACCGGTTCGGTCTGGGTTACAAACCAGCTAATAAAGGGATTCCAAGGGTTTACAAACAAAAGAAGTTTCCTCTTATCAATGAGACTTTCCGAAGTGCTGGGTTTGGAGATCAAGATCATGTGGATGCTATTGAAGAGAATAAGAGAAGGATATTAGATCTGGTGTGTTATTGCGCACCAAATACGGTCCTCAACAATTGGAAGGTCATCGAGATACCAGAGATGATTTATATTTCAAAGTAATTTCCTTTTTATAGTAGTAATAAGTTCCTAAGGAAAATTGAACAAAGTTTTGTATGGCCACCTTTTGTTTCTTTGAATTATTTTATCAATAAAGTTGCATTTGTTTTCAATTAAGATCTTTTTCTTTTCATTTGTGCTTCTTTCGAAAAATGGCAAGACCTTTTCATTCAATATATTCATTTAATAAACAATTCACAAAAGAGGATAATAATAAAAAATCTTTCTGCATGCAGATTTAAAAATGAACCTATTGAATATAACACCAACATAATCCCTATTGACTTCGAACTACCGATTAACCAAGCGAAAGAGGGTGATGGGGAAGAGTGTAATCTTCCGGAAGAATTAGCCAGACTATTAAGACAGGAGGACAAGGTGATACAACCTCGCCAGGAACCAGTAGATGTGATCAATATGGGTACTAAAGAAGAAAAGAAGGAGGATAAAATTGGCACTTATTTGAAGGAGGATATAAATGAAAAGTTGATCCAGTTGTTACGGGAGTATACTGATGTGTTTGCTTGGTCCTACAAAGACATTCCTGGGATCGATACCAACATTGTTGAACACAAGCTGTCACTCAGGCCATAATGCCCTCCAGTTAAGCAGAAATTGAGAAAAACTAGACCCGACATGATTCTCAAGATCAGGAAAGAGGTTAAGAAATATTTCAATGGAGGATTCTTAGCCATTGTGAAATATCTAGAATGGATGGCCAACATCATGCGAGTGCCAAAGAAATATGGGAGAGTTAGGATGTATATGGATTATCGAGACCTCAATAGAGAAAGTCCTAAAGATGACTTTCCACTACCTCACATTGATGTGCCAGTGGACAATACTGCTCAGTTCTCGGTCTTCTCATTTATGGATGAGTTCTCGGGGTATAATCAAATCAAGATGTCTCCTTCTGATATGGAGAAGACTACATTTATCACTATGTGGGGTACTTTCTTCTACAAGGTGATGCCATTTGGATTAAAGAATGTCGGGGAAACATATCAAAGGGCTATGGTGACTCTATTCTATGATATGATGCACAAGGAAATAGAGGTTTATGTGGATGATATGATCGTTGTTGCAAAATGAGGTGGATCATCCGGTAAACTTACAAAAACAAATTGAGCGTCTAAGGAAGTTCAAACTATGACTCAATCCATCAAAATGTACCTTTGGAGTCAGATCGGAAAAATTATTAGGGTTCATAGTCAGCCAAAGAGGAATAGAGGTTGACCTAGATAAAGTTAAAGCCATTCAAGAAATGCAAGCTTCGAAAACGGAGAAGGAAGTTTATGGTTTCTTAGGGAGACTAAATTACATTGCAAGGTTCATCTCGTATCTTACCACTACTTGTGAGCCAATTTCCAAACTACTCAGAAAAGATCAATCTATTGAGTGGAATGAAGATTGTCAAAAAGCCTTCAATCAAATTAAGGTATATTTACAAGAGCCACCTATCTTGGTGCCACCAGCCTCAGGAAGACCACTTATAATGTACCTCATGATGCTTGACAATTTTATGGGATGTGTACTAGGAAAACATAATGAGATGGGGATAAAAGAACATGCAATCTATTACTTGAGCAAGAAGTTCATCGATTGCGAATCAAGATACTCTCTTTTGGAGAAGACCTGTTGTGCACTTATATGGGCTGCCCGACGAGTGAGACAATACATGGTATGCCATACTACTTTGCTTATATCGAGAATGGATCTTATCAAGTACATATTTGAAAAGCCAACAGTGGCGGGGATAATAGCAAGATGGAAAATGTTACTAACCGAGTACGACATCTAATATGTTACTCAAACGGCCATAAAAGGGAGTGTACTAGCAGATCACCTTGCACATCAACCGGTTGAGGACTATCAACCCATGCAATTCGACTTTCCAGATAAGGATGGTATGACTATGGATGACAATCTTACTCCAGAAACTTATGAAGGACCTAAACTTGGGTCTCGATGGAAACTTATATTTGACGGAGCCTCCAATTCAGAAGGACATAGAATATAAGTTGTTATAACTTCTCCAGCGTGGTTTCATATTACCTTTACAACTAGACTTTGCTTCCCTTGCGCCAATAATATGGCAGAATACGAAGCATGCATCCTGGGAATTGACAAGAAAATCAATATAAAGATCAGATCTTAGAGGTATATGGGGACTCAACCCTTGTCATTAATCAAATCAAGGGATAATAAGGAGCACATAAAAGTAAACTACAACGGTATCGGGACCATATTCGAGATGAAATTACCTACTTTGATGAGATCACTTTTCAATAAATTCCTCGGGAACAAAATCAACTAGCAAAGGCTCTGGAAACCTTAGCCTCCATGTTCAAAGTCAAATGGTATAATGAAGCACCTGCTATAATAATTCATCGATTGGACGAACCTGAATATTGCGCAATATTCGAAGCGGAAGCGGATAATAAACCTTGGTTCCACGATATCAAGCAGTTTCTCTTAATGCAAGAATATCCTGCAAATGAATCAAATGGGGATAAGAAGACTCTCATAAGATTGGCTGCCCAATTCTTCCTCAAAGGGGATGTACTTTATAAAAGGAATCATGACATGGTGTTACTCAGGTGTCTAGACGGGTATGAAGTTGACATGCTTATCAAAGAGATACACGAGGGCTTGTTTGGCATGCATGCCAATGGACATGCAATGGTGTAAACACCCCAAATTTAACCTCACCCATTCACACCATGGCTTGTGGTCTTTTCATATGCATAAGTTCAATCATAGCATCTCATATTGCATTTTTGATTCATTGCACTGGTTCTAAGTCATTTGCATCTAGGGTTTGTGATCTGAGCAATCCAAGAGCTTCTTGAGCCACTCCAAAGGTCATCAATCACTTAAAAGGGGTCCATGTATGTTCAAGCATCATATTATATCCCCTCAAAGTCAAGTATGTCAAAAAATCACAAGAACTGAGATTGGCATGGAAGCAGAGCCAGGTTTGACTGCACAGATGACCTAGAATTAGGGTTTTGGTTTCAAAGGCCATAACTCCAAGTTTTTTGGTCATTCTTGTTTCTATTGGTCTCTATATGGTATAGGGATAATGCATATCAATTTTCATGAAGAAATTCAATGGGGAAGGCATCTGATCAAGAGTTGACTTTTTGAGCAAGTCAGTGCAAAATCAGGGCATCTGAGGCCCCCATTGACCCAACCAAAGGGTGTTCATCATCATTTTGATTATGTATGATCTTTATTTGATCATATAAGATGTTGGAAGTTCAAAAAATTGAAGAATATCAAGCCATTTGCAAAGTTGACTTTTTGGGAAAATGACTTGTAATGGAAACTTGCCATTTTGGGAAACTTTTTCAACCCTTGCTTTTTGATTCAAAAATGCTTCAAATGGGAAAACTTTGGTCATGAAAGTTGTAGAATGGATCATTCCCTTTTCAAAAAGTACAAGAACTATTTCTAATTCATTTTGGATCAAAAGTTATGGCTTGTCAAAGTTGGGAAAAATCACATAATTTCAAGTTTTCTACCAAAGAGACATTTTGCAAAATGGTTTGATAAGGCATTCTAAAGGCTTCAAATGTACACAAACACTTCATAACATGTCAAATGGACCTCTAAGGATCAGAATGGTACTTTAAATTATTCCATTTCATGCCTTAAACTTGAAGAATTTCCAAAAGGGGCAAAGTTGTGCCAATTTGCAAAATAGATCAAAACTTCTCATCCACTTGCCTCAGTTCACAAAATCAGATTCACAAGCACTCCATGATCTCAGCTGAATCAAACCATGCCCCTAGGCCAGCCTGCCATGACCCATACCTCAAGTACACCAACTTTTGACATTTTTGCAAAAGACCCATACCAATCACCATAGGCCACCAACAACTCTCTGACCTATCACCACTTGATACATGGACCAAAAGCAGCTCAACACACCACACACACAAGCCTGAAACTCTCTCTAAGCCAGCATTCTCATTTTTCACCTCTTATGCAACTTCCTTCGAAACTCATCATACAAGCATCAAACATTGAAACAAACTTCACAAAACATCTCAGCATACTCCCCTGATCATTTCCCTGCCCTCATTCATCCCTGAAACATCCTCAAACTGAAACACGATTTCTCTCCCTCACTGAACAGAACTCACTCAATCTCTCAAACCAGCCATTTTAAACTCCAACCAAGCCTTGAAAACTTCTCAGGGGGATCATTGGAGGTGATTGGAAGCAAAGAGCTGGCCAGAAAGTTCCAAACTGAGAAAGCTCAAGCTCAGGTACCTCAAGAACTTTTTTTCCAGAAATGAAAATTTAAGTTTCTAGATTGTTCCTTATGCCTTGCTGATCATCCAGATGTTTTTACTTTTTGAAATGGTTAAGATTTGAGTGTATACTGGTTGTCTGAAACTTTTGCCGTTTTTCAAGTTTTGATTCAAATCTTGTTTTGTAGGTCATAGAAATTTGTTTTGAGGTTAGGTTTGGATTCAGGGAGGTTAGAAGGTTTGATCTGGAGCTTTAGAGCTCCAGAAATGGCCTAGGGAGAGAGTTCCATCTTTCGTCTCGCCGGAGAAGATGACCGAAACCACTGTTCCGGTCATCTGAAAATGATTAAATTAGGGTTAGGGTTTAGCTGAGTTTGAATGCTAGCCTTTGGATCCAACTTCCCGCGCACTGTGAACGGCCCAGATCCTTTGATTTAGCCCTAATCCAGTCATTAACTTTAATTAATTAGGATTAAAATTTGAATTTGCCAGAACCAATCCTAGCCACTCAAACGCGCGCCAGTCAACTCCCACCCTCTGACTTTGAATATCATCCTTTGGATTGCTTGACTTTTCCATTAAATTCATTTATTTTCATATTTTTCTTATTTGTTTTGCATATTTATTTTAAAATAGCTAAAATCATTTAAAAATTATGAAATTTTTTTTCAAAGATTTCATTAATTTTTAAAACCCAAAAATATTTTTATTTTTATTTTTTGCATTAAAAATCATTTTTAAATCATTTAAATATTTATTTTTAATTAGTTAATGAAAATTAATTAATTAAAAATACTTTTAGGTATTTAAAAATCACAAAAAAATTCATATAGCATTTAGAAACATTTAGAAACATTGTCCAACTCTCAAACCAAATTTCTTTTTTGATCTTGATCCCTTTTGATAATTTTCAATGGAATTAAATTCATTTTGAGGTAATATTTTGGTTCAAACTTCAAAAATTCATTTCTGCCTAAACATTGAGAGTTGGATGATGATTCTTTTTGCATTGCATCTTGTATAACATGTAGTTTGTAGGATAAAATTGGAATGAATTGATCTTGCATTTTCAATTTGTTTTGCATTTTTCTTGACAAGGTACCTTAAAACCTTAGCAAATCTTAGAAAATTCATAACTTTCAATAGGTTAAGAGTTGGATCCCCTCCTTTGGGAAGTGAGTTTGTATAGGTCTAAGTTTCCTTTGATTGCATTTTCAAATTTTTATCATGTCATTTTCTTCTGGTTTTGTATTTTTTCTTTGTATGTTGCATATAACCCTAATTCATGCCTTCCTTTGCATCCATCTTCCATTTGCTTGCATACCATGACTTGCCATGACATTTTGTGCATCCATTTGATTCATAACACATCTTAGGACATATTAGAATCATGTTTGACCATTGCATCTTTCATTTGCCATGTTGTATGTCATTTGCATTCCATAACTTTTCATGAACATTCATGGTTCAAAGCATGCTTCTCTTGCATCCATATGTTTGTATGATCATTCTAAAGCCTTGCCTCATGATTGCATCATCTCTTAGCATCATTAAAATCATAATTATGCTTCTGGTTTTGGTTTGCCTCATGGCATTGCATCTCATTTTGCATTGCATTTTCATTTCTTTACTAACTTTTCAGGTGGTAAGTTGTATTGAGAAGTGAATTTGCCTTCACTTCTCACAATCTCTTTTCATCTCTCTTTCACTTCCATTGCTGCATTTTATCTTGTGCTTTGGAGTGAGCTTTCTCATTCATGTTCATCTTACTTTCTTACTTCAAGCAACTTGTCTTCTTAAGTGAAGCAAGTTGTCTTGCTTCTCTCTGCTTCTTTCTCCTTTCATCTGCTCCTCTCCTTGGTGGCTCTTTGAAGATTCTTTCTTTCTTAAACCTCACAAACCTTAGGATCTCCAAGCATGATAATAATTAGGGTTTGATTAGTCCCCCCATTAGTTTTACCTTTGTGTCATCTTTGAGTCTTCTCTTCTCATCTCATAATCAGGGACTAAACCCTAAAGGCTTTAAGGTTTTGTGATTAAGCTTATGCCTGCATCCTTCTATTAGGATGGAGTGTATAACTTTAATCCTAAGTGTTAAAACCTTAATGTGTTTGAATCCTTTAATCAATCCACTTAATAATCATCAAGACATCCAGCTTGTAACTTGGGCCTTGCATTAGGGTTCTAATTCTTCCTTAATTGGTCAAGAAGGACTAACCCTAGTGTTAATGGACAAGTCCCCCTCAAGTTGTCTTACAAACCATAAAAATCATTTCTTCATCTTATCATTAACTAAAATCCATTTAATAAAGGCTTTGTTTTGTCATGAGGTTAATCCCTAATCATGGATTAAGTTGAGGAGCTTTCCTCAGCTTAAACATTCTCATCTATTATCCTTCTATTAGGATGGTGTAATGAGTCTGTTTAATCCCTGATTATGGTTTAAGCTCATTACTTAAAACTAAACAAAAACAACAAAAACATCTAAATAATCACAAGTAGGTTAATGATCTTAATCCTACATCATGGTGATTAAGTGTGAGATACTGACTTCACACTTAAGGTATTCTCATTACCCCTAATCAGAGGGAGGATGTGATGAGTTTACTAACCCATTGGTTTAGGCTTAAGCTCATTAACTTATGAAAAACTTCAAAAAATCAATAAAAGACTGAAAATACAAAAACAAACAGTAATCGTCTCTTCCGGGATTCTTTTCTCATCTCATTCATTCATAAACGAGAACTCGCTTCTTCCGTCTAATGCAAGACAGTTTGCACCTGAGCCAGACAGGTCATACACTTGAGCATAGGCAAGTAAGCAGTTCATCAGTCAATTCATCCTTCAGTCTCTTTGGGTCGAACTACGGTGTTCTGACTTCCTCATTGCACGAGAGGATACGTAGGCATAACTTAACAGTTATCGAACAAAAGTTTCTGTATATTCCCCCTCTTTCCAGCCTTATTCTTTAAGCCTCATAGTCTTGAGCATTTCATTCTTATTCTCACACTGACATTTCTCTTATACACTTCACATTTCTTTTACACTGACACCTGTACATCCTTTTCCAGCTCTTTTATACACAGATTGCACTAACACTACCCCTTTAAAACACAAATCTTTTAAGCGTGGATCCCGTCGAGTACGACGGACAATCTGGGTGCTAATACCTTCCCAGCTTGTAACCAACCCCCTTTCTCAGTCTCTCTGGTTCGCAACCGTCTTATCCATATCCTTCTAGGTCTATTCAGCATTACCTTTCCTTCGGGATAAAAATGCCTAGCTGGCGACTCTATTCATTCTTCCTTCTCCTTTCGCCGACCGTTCGCGTCTTATACCCCTTCTGACCAGGTGTCATTTGGTGGGAGCGACAAATGGATAAGAAAATTATCAGAGCGAGATATTATTAGTTGACTATGGAAGCAGACTACTTCAAGTACGTCAAGAAATGTCACAAGTTCCAGATTTATGCAGATAAACTTCACGTACCACCAACTCCCCAGAACATCATAACTGCTCTGTGGCCTTTCTCTATGTGGGGGATATATATCATTGATATGATTGAACCAAGAGCATCTAATGGGCATCGTTTTATCTTGGTGGACATTGACTACTTCACTAAATGGGTGGAAGCGGCCTCCTATAAAAATGTGACAAAACAAGTGATAGCCTGATTCACTAAAAAGGAAATAATGTGTTGTTATGGGTTTCCTAAGAAAATCATCACAAATAATGGGTTGAATATGAACAACAAATTATTGGATGAATTATGCGAGAGCTTCAAGATCGAGCATCATAACTCTTCACCATAATGACCAAAAATGAATGGCGTTGTGGAGGCGGCTAACAAAAATATCAAAAAGATCATTAATAAAATGGGCTACACCTTTCTCTTTGGTATATGGCATAGAAGCAGTACTCCCGGTCGAAGTAGAGATTTTGTCACTAAGGGTTATAATGGAAGCAAAAACTGGATGAAGCAGAATGGGTGCAAACCATCGGTATGTATTCAGTCGAGAATTAACATTAATGGGTTCTATTAGGGATTATTAAGGAGTTCTATTGAGGTTATTTAGTCAAAAGTTGACATCAAGGGGGTTCATCCAGGATTTTTACCAAGCAATTCAGTCTGGAATTGTAACAAGGGGTTCTACCAGGGTTTTATTTAAACGAATTGGACATGGAAGTAATCCATGCATCAAGATTTGATATGCTTTAGGGGCAGGAGTTGTTTTTATCAAAATTTGGGGTCCTTTTATATTTAACTATCTCCTCCTCGGAAGGAATAATGCTTGTTGACATCATCCATCCAAGTTAGAGCTGGTTAAATAGAGGCAGATGTCGTACCCTAAATTTTAACCTAGGATTTTCCAGGACCTAAAAAGTTAAATAGGGGTTCTATTTGATTTTTTTAGGCATTATTATATTAATATTAGGTTTTATTTTAGAATTTTGTTTTCTAGTTCATAATTCTAAAAAGAAATATTATTACTAATATTTTTATTAGATATGGGGTTTTCATTATAGGGGTCTTTAAGGTATTTATTTGTTTTAAATTAGGTTTACAATATGTTTTAGGGGTGGGGTTCAATATAAATAATTTTGGGGTCCAAAAATCATTTTTTATCATTATCCTAACAAAATTTCTTTTTATTAAAATTCTTATTTTACAAAAAAAAGGGTTGTGTTTTTAGAACTATTATTATTTTATATATGTTTTTTTAATAAAATATAGAGAAGGAGAATTTATTAAAAAAAATTGTCTAAAGATTATTTGTGAAAAAATATATGTTAGGGAATGTTGGTGTTTTTTATTATTTTTCATGGCTTTATTTTAAAATATGTGAGTGGGGATTCACTGCAGAAGAGGTAGGAATCGAAAATTAGCTTTAGGATTTTTGTTGATCGCTTGTGGTTGTTGATATTTGCATGTGAATCTGTGTGTTTTTTTGGATTTCTGGATTTTAATTAGGGTTTCTGGGCTAAATCTAGGGTTATGGTTCATACCTTTTAGGGTTAGGGTTCTTCGATGAACCCTATGGTTCATCAATTGAGGGATAGGGTTATGATCAGATTGTTAGGGTTTTTTTGGGTTCAGTTAGGGTTCATACATAACCCTTGAATTCTTTGAGTGTTGTTGGGTTTGGGATGAACCCTAATGCTAGGGTTCATACAAGCAAAGGGTTGGTTTTATGGTTCATGGTTTCTGGGTTAGTGTTCATCATCCGGAAATATGGGGTGTGTGACGGATTAGGGTGGAAGGTGGTGGTCGAAATTGATGGAGACGGAGGAAGACAATCTGAGGTGAGAATTTTGGAAGAAAGAAGAGGGAATGCGAGGATTAGAGAGAGGGGAGGAAAGGAAGATTGAGAAAGCGAAGTAAGAAATGAGGGAATTATGAAGAAGACTGAGGTTATATACTCTCTCTCAATTGGTCTACGGATATCGGACAAGTGGCGCTCCATGGACCCCCAAGATCGGTTGACTTTCCAGTCAACTGAGGGATTCTGTGTGAATATGCCCACCATAAGCCTGCGTTGACTTTTTATTTGGTTCATTTGTTATGCTTATTGACAGATCTGAGAGTGGAAAGTAGTTGTGAATCATGGTCATTAGATCAAGATCTAACGCATATGAAAGAGTCAACGTTTGACCCCTTTTTTGTGTACTTTCGGGCAAAGTGTTAGGTTAGCAAATGGGCCTTGCGCCTAATGCTTTCCACACCCTACTTTTACAAGCCAATTATGGATTCAATACAAAACGCACCCCAAGGATTTCTTAATTAATTAATTAATTAATTAATTAATTCCTTAATTAATTATTTAATTTAGTTTATTTGTTTGAGATTAGGGTTAATGATATAACTAGAATTATTTTCTTTTTTACTATTTAGGGTTTAAAAATATTATTAATATATTTATTATATTTTAAGGATATATTAGTTAATTAATTAATTCACTTGATTAATTAGCTAATTAGGATTTATAATTATAATCATTTAATTATTATGGGGTTTAGGAATCATTAATCATATTTATATTTTTGGGATTATTTTGTGTTTTTCTATTAAATATTTAATAATAATTTTTTCTTTTAATGTGAAGAAGGGATATTTTGGTATTTATTTTCTATGGAACAAATGTTCAAAAAAAAGTCTTAAAATATTTAGGGTTGTAAAATTCAGGTGGGATTTAACTTTGTTTTTTTTATTTCAAACTTATTATTAAGGGATTAAAATAAGGGGTTTCATAATCAGGGTTTTGGGGTTTCATAACTATTTTGAGGGTCTTACAAATTATTTTGGGATTTTTACTATTATTTTGGGGTTTTAAATGAGATTTTAATTAAAAGTTGTATAAAGAGAAAATCAGGATTTTCTAAATACCTGAACTACGAAGCTCTGATCCCTCTTTGAGGGTACGTAGGCATAGGGTTTTTTGAACAAAGACCCTAGCGAGTTAAGGAAATTAGGGTTTTGTGATAATAAAAAAATTTGGATTTATAAATGCAATTTCTACACAAATAAGACATACCCTAGAAATTTAGGAGGGATTCTATTGATTATAATAGAAGTGAGGTGTGCCTAACACCTTCCTCCCACTTAACTGACTCCCAGACCATAGGTCTCTTCCTTAGGATTTAGGTTTATCCTTATTTCCCTTTAAAAAAATAGGATGGTGACTCTAGATTTTAAGCCGGTCGCGACACACTCTTTTTTCCCTTTTCTTTTGGAATAAAATAAAAGTACAGTGGCGACTCTGTTTACCTTGAGTTAATTTAATCAATAGCTTATACTCACAATTTTTACCGTTACAGTTAGGACTGTTAAAAAAACCATTGAACCAAATCAAATTGTCGCATCGAATTGAACTGAAGTTAAAATAATCAAACAATTACTAATGGTTAGTAAGCCGAACTTATATTTTATTAATGGTTCAAGAATCAAATCATTAAACAATTAACCAATCTTGAATTAATCCTAAATTGAACCTTCATTTCATATGTGTCATTTATGTAATGTTGTTTTATTCAAACTTTGTTGAGGTTTTAATGTCGTTGTACATTATTATCTATGGATCTACATTTTTAATGGCCCTTGTGTTGTTCATTGTTATTATATAAGGTTCTACATATTTTATGTGCATGAATACTAATGGAAATGTGTAACACCCCGATTTATCTAATTAATTTTTCGTAATTAAATTGTGTGACTGCATATGTTATTTGATGATTTGTTGTGTTAAAGGGATCCTTTGATGTAGGATTGTAGCCTTAGAAATTAGAATTTAATGTGTTGAGGGTGTGTGAGTAAAATTGTAGAGACGTGGGGGGTGGAAGGATAACTATAGCTACTATTATTTATCTTGAGATTATTTAAATAAATAATAATTATAGTAATCATTAAATAATTATTTTATTTATTATGATTATAATAATATTTAATTTAATTAGTTGGAATAAGGTGAAATTAGAATTAATAAAAATATAAAATAAGAAAATAAGGGGATTAGAGGGTGAAAAAACTATCAGTACGTGAAAGTGGAGGAAAAGAGAAGAGAGGGGCATAACACGGAAGAAGAAGCATAGGAAGAACACCATTGTTATAGGTTGAAGAGATCATTGCTAGGAATATCAAGGTAAGGGTGAGAATTCTTCTTGTATAAGGGATTGTATGATGACATATGGGTGGATGTATGTTTCTCTTTGATTGAATTTTCTTTTCCATGTTATGAATTATGCAATTGTATGATCTGGTTATTTTGTTGTATGTTGGATGAATTGTGAGATGGATGAATTGTTGTGTTGTTGTGTGTTTGATTGGATTGTGTGATGATGAATGTTAGTGATGTTGGGTTTTATTGGGAATCATAGTTGGAACCTGAGTTTATGAGTTTGTATGAAAATTTGGGGTTTTGGGGATGCTTGGAAACTGATTTTCATATCAAAAGTAGCACAAAGCTGCTTTTATTGCAATAGTAACCAGTTACCACTTTTGGAGTAACTGGTTACACCTGAGACAACTTTTATAAAAAGTAATTTTCTAATAGGTGTAATCGATTACTGGTTTTAGTGTAACCGGTTACACTGTCCAAAAAGAACATGAAACTGGCATTTTTGAAGGGTGTAACCGATTATTGGTTTTGATGTAACCAGTCATACTATAAAACAGAGGTGTTATCTGGGCATTTTTAAAGGGTGTAACCGATTACTGGGTTTGGTATAACCGGTTACAATGGGAAGAAAAATCAAAAACTATGAAAATTCGTAACTTGAGTTTTGGGTGTCTGATTGAGGTGTCGTTCGAAGCGTGAGGAAGTTGACACGATGAATTTTGTGTTAAAAAATAGTTTTAGTGCCTGAAATTAATTTTAATGTTGTGTGATGATGTTGGATGATGTGTGGTTTGTGTGTTGTAGTGTTGAACATGCTTAAATGTGATGTGGTTGTATGTTATGTCCCTATAATGTTGTAGTAGAATGCTTGTAGTGTGTGTTTGGTGTTTGATGGCCAGTCTTAGCGTAGTACATTGATTAAGGTGGATATCATTGTATATGTTTTTGTTGTTGCATGTCTTGTATGAATAATGTATCGTGGTGTTTGGATGGTGGTTCGTTTTAGTGAAGTCTTACTTATGATAATGGTAATGATTTTTGGTGTGCTCTGGTTCTATGATGGGGATCGATAATAAGTGAAACTAAGAGATCAAGTTTGATAACCGTTGTAACACCCCAAAGTTAATTTTGATTTAATTGATGTGTTTGGTTTGAATTTTGATGACTTATTGATGATATGATGTTTCGTGGGTGCATGGGTGTGACTTAATATTTCAACAATATTAGGATGTTAAGTATAGTGAGATTATTTAATTAAATTGGGAGAAAATAATTTAAATAAGAAGAGTTAGAGGACAAGGATAGTATGGTATTTTGGTAAAGTCTAAGTGAGGGTAAAAGAGGAAAAGAATAATGAGGTCCTAAGGGTAATAATATTGACTAAGAGAGTAAAGTAGGGTTTGTACAATCATTCGGAACAATCATACATTTTGGGTAAAAGAAGGAAAGCTCTGAAGAAAAGCTAGGACTTTAAGGTTGAAGAGGAAATCATAGAGGTTTATCGAAAGAATCCGACGAATTGAGGTATGGGGAGTAAATTTCTGTTTGGTATTGTAATGTAGAGATAAGAATTGGGGTTATGAGGGAGAGTCTTAGGGTTATGGGATTTTGATTGATGATTGTGCTATATGATGATGTTTGATGATGAAATTGATGATAAATAACGATGTTATATGATGTATGTGATGATACTATGATGAATGTGGATTGTGATGATGATTTTCTGGGTTACTATTGTTAAAAACTAGTTTTTGAGTGGGTTTTATCGCAATCGTAGAAAAATTTGAGGAATTAATATGCTCGCTTAGCGAGCAAATGAGAACTTTAGACCTCACAATACAAAGAGTTGGTCACTTAGCAAGGGGGTAGCTAGCTTAGTGAGACCTGGCATGTTTTGAAAAATTATTTTAATTATGAAAACTGTTTTGATCGATGTGTGTCGTGTTATAAGATGTTATGATGTTTTAGTGATGTTGTACGATGTATTTATAGGCTATATGTGTAGGAATGATGATAAAATTATGTATGATGATTTGAGTTGTTTTCACGAGTTTATGAAGTATGATGACATGACTTAGAGGAATATGTTAGATGAGGAAAATATATGATGTTTCATGATGAATGCGGATGCAATGTTTATGATGTTTTGATGAGATGTGTGTATATTGTGTCTTGCATTCATGGCATGATTTATGAGGGTACTTTGGTCCATTGGTAGCTTCAATCCTATTGTGCGGATTGAAGTGATATGATGTTATGATGTGCTCCCTTTGGAGGGTTGATGGCCTAGTGTCCATCCATGAGGATGTTTCGGTACCACATGCATACTAAGAGGTTGCATATCACTCTAAATGGCATAACATGATTTGCATTGTGTTGTGTAATGATGTGTTGTACTTTGACATTGTGTATAAATGGGTTTTGTCATAATTGAATTTGACTTTAAGCCTATGTTTATGAATTCTAATTTTTATATTACTTTATTGAATGTGAATTTACTCACCCTGCCTGCCTTTTGTGATGGTCTATTATGTCATCATGCAGATACTCAAGGTTAGCTCGGTGCATGATCTAGCTTGAAGTTAGTATGAAGTCGTTTTGTTTAGTTATTTGTGGAGTCCTGCTCTGTGTCCAGTAAAATCGGGATGTGTTTCGTTTGAGAAGTACAAGTTTATTTTGTTTAGATGGTTTAACTGTGGTTTTAGAAGATTTGAGACTAAATGATGTTTTGGATTAAATGATGATTTTTTATTTTAAATTAAAGGCAAAAAGTGATGATTTGCTTTCTGCTACGTAGTTATTGAAAATAGTTTTTGATGTTCATGATTTGATAAACTGTGTTACGGGACAGGACTAATATGATGTTTATGATGTTTGGGTTATGACAAATGTGATGCCCTTTCGTGAGGGAACTCTGATTATTTGATTAATTTGTATTATATTTGTGATGGGGTATAAAGGGTGTTACATTAGTGGTATTAGAGCAGGTTGGTTTGTTTGTTCGTGTCGTTGTTAGTCGTGTCGATTATTGCATATGAGTGTAGTATGGTTGAGTTTTTCTTCTGATGTTGTTGGTGATTTGCAGAATGGCTGTGAATCGTGCTCTTGCGGATCCGGTAGCTGCACTTGCTCAAGCTATGGCACAAAATAATGTTTGTGATGAGTTTCATGACTTGGGGGTATTTCAGAGGAATAATCCGCCTAAGTTTGAGGGTACTCATGAACCGGAGAATGCACATAAGTGGCTTAAGGAAATTGAGAAGATTTTTAGGATTATGGCATGCTTCGATGCTCATAAGGTGCAGTTTGGCACCCACATACTGGATGAAGAGGCCGAGGAATAATGGGATAATACCTGTCAGAGATTGGAAGGAGTCGGGGCTGTGATAACTTGGAATGTGTTCAGGAGAGAATTTATGAGTAAGTACTTTCCTGAAGACGCTCGTGGCAAGAAAGAGGTTGAATTCTTATAGCTGAAATAGGGAAACATGACAGTGGCAGAGTATGTTGCCAAGTTTGAAAGGCTAGTGAAGTTCTATCCTCACTACAGCCGTGATGATGTTGAGTTTTCTAAGTGCTTGAAGTTTGATAATGGGATGAGACCAGAGATCAAGCAAGCGATTGGGTGTCAGCAGATCCGTAGGTATGATGAATTGGTGGACAATAGTAGAATTTACGATGAGGATAGCCGAGCTCGATCTGCTCACTATAAGCAGGTGAGTGAGAAGAAAGATAAGAGCCAGTTTCGAGGGAAACCTTATGCGAATCCAACTGATAAAGGGAGGCCGTAGGTTAATAATGGGAAGAAACCAAGTGGGGGGGCGAGTTCCACTCCTCTCAAGTGCTATAAATATGGAGAAGCGGGTCACAAGTCTGGCGTGTGCACTGATATAGTGATTAGATGTTACAAATGTGGTAAGAGGGGTCACATGAAGGATGAGTGTCCAAATGCAGGACCAACTTGTTTCAATTGTGGAGAAGAGGGACATCTGTACTCAGTGTCACAAACCGAAGAAGGTTGCTACTGCTGCTTAGACTACTGGAAGAGTGTTTGCTTTGAGTGGCTCAGAAGCTCAGAAGAAGGATAATTTGATTCGAGCTACTTATTTTATTAACGATGTTAAGTTGGTTGCTATAATTGATATTGGCGCTACTCATTCGTTTATTTCTCTTGAGCGTGCGACCAAGTTAAATTTGCCTTTGAATGTTATGAATGGTAATATGTTGATAGAGATGCTTGTTGACGGTTCATTTACGACTAACCATGTGTGTTTGAAATGTCCTCTGACCATTTATGGCAAGGATTTCTTGATGGATTTGGTGTGTTTAACCTTACGCCATATGGATGTCGTGCTTGGTATGAACTAGTTGGAGTTCAAATTTGTGCATACCAATTGTTATGAAAAGACAGTAGAGTTTCCAGAGTTTTGTGATTGTGGGGAGTTGATGTTTTTATCCACGAAGCAAGTGGATGAACTATTAGAAGATGAAGCTCGGATGTTTGCTTTGTTTGCGGCATTATAGGTTGACTGTGAACATGTGATTGTCGAATTACCTGTTGTCCATGAATTTCTTGATGTGTTTCCGGATGACATTAGTGATTTGCCTCCAGAGTGTGAAGTAGAGTTTCTAGTGGATTTGATACCAGGTACTAGTCCTGTGTTGATGGCTCCATATCGTATGCCAGCTTCAGAATTGAGTGAGTTGAAGAAACAACTTGAGGAACTCCTTGAGAAGAAATTTGTTCGTCCAAGTGTTTCTCATTGGGGTGCTCAAGTGTTATTGGTTAAGAAAAAGGATGGTAGCATGAGGGTGTGTGTCAATTATCGGCAATTGAATAAGGTGACTATTAAATAAGGTGACTATTAAGAATAAATATCTGCTTCTGAAGATTGATGATTTGATGGATTAGTTGGTGGGAGCTTGCATGTTTAGTAAGATTGATTTGAGATCGGGTTATCATCAAATCCGAGTAAAGGCATATGATATTCCGAAGATAGCTTTAAGAATGAGGTATGGTCACTATGAATATATTGTGTTGCCTTTTGGTGTATCCAATGCACCTGGTGTATTCATGGAGTGTATTAATCGGACCTTTCATGAGTATTTGGATAATTTTATTGTGGTTTTTATTAATGACATTCTAATTTATTCAAAGTCAGCAAAAGAAGAAAATGAAGGGCATCTGAGGATTGTATTACAAGTGTTGAGAGAGAAGAAGCTTTATGCTAAGTTGTCAAAATGCGAGTTTTGGTTGAAGGAGGTGAGTTTCCTTGGCCACGTAATTTCTAGTGGTGGAATTGCAGTGGATCCTTCAAAGACTGATGACGTGTTAAAGTGGGATACTCCGAAGTCTGCTACTGAGGTTAGAAGTTTTCTAGGTTTGGTCGGTTATTACTGAAAGTTTATATAAGGATTTTCTAAGTTGGCATTACCTCTGATTCAATTGACTCGCAAGGGTTAGGCTTATGTGTGGAATTTTGCGTGCGAGAAGAGTTATATTGAATTAAAGAAGAGGTTGATGAATGCTCTAGGTATTGATTTTTCCTAATCCAAATGAATCTTTTGTAGTATATTATGATGCTTTGAAGATGGGACTTGGTGGTGTATTAATGCAGAATGGTCAAGTGGTTGCCTATGCTCCTAGATAGCTACATGTTCATGAGAGGAATTATCCTACCCATGACTTAGAGTCGACAGTCGTTGTAACACCCAAATTCGATTATGAGTAATTGTTGCTTATTTGAGGATATATGATGATTTTGACAATGAGTGGTTATATGGCCCGATGCATTGTGATGAAATTATTTTGATAATATTATTAATAAGAATAATCATGTAGTATTATTCGAATTATTGCTTATTATTTAAAATAATAGAAGTGGGGCTATGGAGGTTATGTTGGTTATGTTTGTCATTTGGGAGTATAAGGAGTATTTTTATATGATATGAATAATTAGTGTATTATTATACTATTATTATTAATAATAAAAATATATTGAAGAAAGGGTAAGGTGGTATTTATGAGAAAGATTAAGGATAAGTTGGGAAAAACATAAACTGAGATAATTTTACCCAAATAGGAGAACACGATAAAAAGTTCTCACTTTTCGTGTTTTTGGTGAAGAGGAGCTATGAGGAAAGGAAAAGAGGAAGAGGAAGCTTAAGGTCGTGAAGTTGCTAGGAATCTTGGAGAAGAGTATTATTCGACGGAATTATCTAAGGTATGGGGAGTTTTCATAACTTATTATAGTTTTATAGGAATTGGTTTATGAATAGATTAGGTTTTGTATGATTTTGGTGGTTGTTAGGTTTGATGACATAAATTAAGTTATAAGAGTATGAATTGGATTAGGATTGATAAGATGATTTAGAATGGTGTGTTTGATGTTTGAATTGATGCATTGTTGTTGTATGTAATTAATTATTGATTGGTAAGAAGTTTTGGGTTGCATTGGGATGAATTCGTATGAAAAATTGGGGTATTTTGGTGTAGAATTTGTAAAAATAGCAGAAAACTGCTTATGTCTAGGTGTTAACCGGTTAACCATATGTGTTAACCGGTTAACCAGTGAAAAATACGTGTTTTGGGAAAAAAAATGAGGCGTTAACCGGTTAACGCTATGGGTTAACTAGTTAACACTGTAACAGTGACACTTTTTATTTTTGAAAAATTCATAACTTTTGATCCGTAACTCCGATTTAGGTATCGTTTGAAACGTCAGAAATCTAACAAGATGAAATTTAATTTGTTGAAATAAAATGAGTGAAGTGAGACATTTTTTAATGATGAATATTTAGAAAAAGTTGAATTGGTTTTATGATTATAAACATGAGATTATTGTGAATTGACGATTTGTTGATGTGGATGAGAGAAGCTGTTTTGTTATCTCGTTGATCAAAGGAGTTGTTTTGTTTTGTTATCAATAAAGAAGTATTATTGATGCTCTACCGTGATGAAAGACATGATTATTTGATGATTATTTTCTGAACATGAAATGAATGATGCACTGTTGAATTTTGGTGATTTATAAGGAGTATCACACCGTTGCATTTCATGGCATATTTTTGTTGGGCTTCGGCCTATTGGTAGCTTCAATCCCATCATGCGGATTGAAGTGATTTGGTGATTTTGGTATGCTCCCTTGTGGAGGGTTGATGGACAAGTGTCCATCGCACGGAGAAAAATTGGTACCACATGCATATTATGCATTTCATTATAGTTGACATCGCATTTTAAATAATGTGTTTGTGATTGTGTTGTTGCTGTATTTTATTGTTGAGGATGTTATGATATTGTTGTACTTAATTTATTTATATTCCATATCCTTATATTATTATAATGAATTATGATTTCTCACTCTGCCTGCTAGGAAATGTTGCCTCTTTTGTGGGTAACTTGCAGATATCCGAGATGAGTTCGCGGTGCGTGAAGTCTTAGTTGGAAGTTGTATAGCTTAATTCTAGAATGCCTGGTGTCTTGCTATGATAGATTTAACATCAGGGGGGGAATAGAACGCTTATATGATTGGATGTCTCTTTGTTATTATGTGTTTCATGAGTTGTTAAATGTTGAATTGAGAGTTTTGATAATCGTTGACTTTGACCAAAAGGTCCTTATGTTTTAATGAGAGATGAAGAAAATATTTTTGAATATATGATTCCTCTTTAATAGTTTTGATTTTTAGAGAAAATAATATTTTTAATATAATATTTTGGATTGATGTTTTATGAAGAAATGTGACACCTTCTATGAGTTACTCTGATTATTTCAGTTTATTTATATAATTTGTATTTGGGGTAGAAGGGTGTTACATTAGTGGTATCAGAGCAGGTTTGTCTGTCCGGACAATGTTGTTAATGTTGTTTATTCCTCAGTGTGCGACATGTGTGTGAAAACACTGTCGACACTTGCATGTAGGTCTATAGTCATTGTTTGCATGTGTTGGTTTGGAATTAAGTGGGGGAGAGTCTGTCTCCCGAACTTGTTTTTGAGATGTAGAAGCTGGTTCAAGTTGATGTTGGCTGCAAGAGTGCAAGGTTATTAAAGCGACGTGGTTGCGGACCAGCGAGAGTATGGACTCGTGAATTCGTATCAGTTGAGTGTGAGAAGTGCGTAGAATATGGATGATAAATTGAATGAGATTAAAAGATTTTGCCGAGGCGAATGACAAGTTGATGGATCAAACCGATAGATTGTATAATGCAAGTATAGTTGGATTAAAGCCGCGTAATATTCATAGTTAGAGGAAAAAGAAAGGACGTTGGAGAATTTTGGAAGTAAGGGAGGAAGATGGAACTTATGTTCATCAATCTTGAATTCCGATTTTTGGAAAATTTAGAGCAGCTGCCAGTAAAAGAGGCATAACCTTTTACTCGAGGTTCGAATTAAAGTGATTTTGGAAAGCTTACAAAATTCCCTATAGTTTACATATAAGATTTGCCTTCATGAGGTTGGTGAAGAGGGAGATAAGTGCATTTTAGTATTTAGGTCTGATACTGATTTTTTGGAAAATTCTGCTTACGGGAATTCTTAATCAGTCCAATTGCAAAGACGATAACGTTGTGCTCGTAAATCGAATTTAAGCGATTTTTGAAGTTCTGGAATCTACGTGAAATTATCTTCATTTTGGAATATGATTTTGTGGTTGGGAGGTCTGTATTGGAAGAGAAATATGTGGTTGAAGATGAGCGATTGTTGCTGAAAATTTGGAAAGATAAAGACAAGTGTGAAATATTATTAGGAATAAAATGTTGGCATTTTTAAGAATGTAACTGTGTTGGAGAATGCATTGAGATGAAATTTATGTTGAATAAGAATGAGTAAAGTGATGATGTTATGTGATAGTGGATTTGAGAGAAAAGAAGAATGCTCGAGTAACGTTGTTAAAATTTTTAACATGGATGAAAGTTGTAATTGGAATGAATCAAATTGGATTTTACTCGATGTTGTAGCGATTCCGGTGTTGGAAATATATTTAAGGTTTTGTTATGCTATGAGCTTGTATAAGAGAATGTGGAATAAATTTTGGAAATTTTGGTATAATTGTCGAAGTTGGAACTAAGGAAACTAATAAGTTGTTGGTAAGCCTTAGAGTGTTGACATAGCATTATGCTTACAGACTTTGGGGCACAAGTTGAAGTATGCTATTATGTTGGGTAATGATGATTTATGCCACCATTATAGTTGCCATATGTCTATCTAATAATTGAGGAACTGGTCACCCTTAATCTATTGTTGATAGTAGATGGAATCATAATTGATGGATAAATGTGTCATGCCAACTAGAATAGTATGCATGTTGGATTGGTTGAAGTTAAGCTGAGCGCTTGAGTATTATTTGTTTTGTCGATGTAAATTCGTATATAAGAATATTAGTCGGATTTAAGGATGATAGTATGAAATTGCGTTTGGATTGAATAGTAATATGGAAACTCATAGTTGAACTCTAGATAATTGGAGTGTTTCTTTGGTGATGAATTAAGTGGCGCGAGACTTGAAGTTTTCTTGAGATGATTAGAGAGGAAACTATATGGGAATGTAAGAGCGTGATTTGACAAGAGTGTAGAATAAAGTTGAGTTGTAAGTATTAGAAGGAGTGAATTGTAAGTAGGTTTATTAAAGTGCGAGTTTTGGTTGGAACTAGAAGAGCTATTTAAGTGTGTTGTTTTGGATAAGAATTTATGAATGGTTGTGTCGGTATGAGTAGGAATCGAGGATTCGGTATGTTGAATTATCTAGAAGCGAAGGATATGAGTTATCTTGTGGAAATTTGTTGGACCCATGTACCTTATGTTGTTGTAGTGATGTTTTGTGTTTAAGATGATTTTTGAAGGACATATTATTAAAATATGGTAAAGTTGTAGTTATGTTGAGGATAATTGGAAATTCGTGGGAGTACATGTATATATTACCCATGATTTGGAAGTAGTCGTTGTTATAATTAGGTTCAATGTCAAAGGTGTTGTCCTACAAATCCGAGTTGAAGTATTCAATAACTACGAGAGTGTAGGATACATGTGGGACGAAAATTCCGAAGAGTTAAGTCGAAGTCTTTTACTACATCAGTTTTGGTGATTGGGAGTTGGAGGTTGAACTTGGTGGAGTTACTACCTTACAAGTAATCAGAGTGCGCGTCGAACATGTGGCATGTTGCAGTTGCTCATATGTGAGTAACAATGATGTTGAGGTTGGTTGTATTAATGTCGTGTTGGAGTTGTGTGTGTAGTTACAGAGACAGCCTAAGAGGGGGGCGAATTAGGTTATATGAATTTTTCTCGGTTATTTTATCGGTGGATGGATTTTTCTCTTTTAAGTATCTAAGAAATGAAAGCGGTAAAGCAGAAATTAAAAGAACACAAAGGTTTATCCTGGTTCCCTTCACAATCTGAAGGTACATCCAGTCTCCTTGTAACACCCCCTTTCTATACCCCCAATTAAGCAATTAAAATCACTTAGGCACATATTAAAACTTCCATCAGAGTAATATTTGAAATATGGTATAAAAGGAGCAATGCCACATTATACTTGAAAATTTAAAACATACAACATCTGCTCATTTAGATACGCAACAAACGAGGTAACTTGCAAACACAGAGGATTTCATCCTTGCATGTTTAGTAAGATTGATTTGAGATCGGGATATCATCAAATCCGAGTAAAGGCAGATGATATTCCGAAGATAGCTTTTAGAATGAGGTATGGTCACTATGAATATACTGTGTTGCCTTTTGGTGTATCCAATGCACTTGGTGTGTTCATGGAGTGTATTAATCATACCTTTCATGAGTATTTGGATAGTTTTATTGTGGTTTTTATTGATGACATTCTAATTTATTCAAAGTCAGCAGAAGAAGAACATGAAGGGCATCTGAGGATTGTATTACAAGTGTTGAGAGAGAAGAAGCTTTATGCTAAGTTGTCGAAATGCAAGTTTTGGTTGAAGGAGGTGAGTTTCCTTGGCCACGTAATTTCTAGTGGTGGAATTGCAGTGGATCCTTCAAAGATTGATGTCGTGTTAAAGTGGGATACTCCGAAGTCTGCTACTGAGGTTAGAAGTTTTCTAGGTTTGGTCGGTTATTATTGAAAGTTTATAGAAGGATTTTCTAATTTAGCATTACCTCTGATTCAATTGACTCACAAGGGTTAGGCTTATGTGTGGAATGTTGCGTACGAGAAGAGTTATATTTAATTAAAGAAGAGGTTGATGAATGCTCTAGGTATTGATTTTTCCTAATCCAAATGAATCTTTTGTAGTATATTATGATGCTTTCAAGATGGGACTTGGTGGTGTATTAATGCAGAATGGTCAAGTGGTTGCCTACGCTCCTAGATAGCTACATGTTCATGAGAGGAATTATCCTACCCATGACTTGGAGTCGGCAGTCGTTGTAACACCCAAATTCGATTATGAGTAATTGTTGCTTATTTGAGGATATATGATGATTTTGACAATGAGTGGTTATGTGGCCCGATGCATTGTGATGAAATTATTTTGATAATATTAATAATAAGAATAATCATGTAGTATTATTCGAATTATTGCTTATTATTTAAAATAATAGAAGTGGGGCTATGGAGGTTATGTTGGTTATGTTGGTCATTTGGGAGTATAAGGAGTATTTGTATATGATATGAATAATTAGTGTATTATTATACTATTATTATTAATAATAAAAATATATTGAAGAAAGGGTAAGGTGGTATTTATGAGAAAGAGTAAGGATAAGTTGGGAAAAACATAAACTGAGATAATTTTACCCAAATAGGAGAACACGATAAAAAGTTCTCACTTTTCGTGTTTTTGGTGAAGAAGAGCTCTGAGAAAAGGAAAAGAGGAAGAGGAAGCTTAAGGTCGTGAAGTTGCTAGGAACCTTGGAGAAGAGTATTAGTCGACGAAATTCTCTAAGGTATGGGGAGTTTTCATAACTTAGTATAGTTTTATAGGAATTGGTTTATGAATAGATTAGGTTTTGTATGATTTTGGTGGTTGTTAGGTTTGATGACATAAATTGAGTTATAAGAGTATGAATTGGTGAATTAGGATTGATAAGATGATTTAGAATGGTGTGTTTGATGTTTGAATTGATGTATTGTTGTTGTAAGTAATTAATTATTGATTGGTATGAAGTTTTGGGTTGCATTGGGATGAATTCATATGAAAAATTGGGGTATTTTGTGTAGAATTTGTAAAAATAGCAGAAAACTGCTTATTTTCAGGTGTTAAACGGTTAACCATATGTGTTAACCGGTTAACTAGTGAAAAATACGTGTTTTGGGCAAAAAAATGAGGCGTTAACCGGTTAACGCTATGGGTTAACTAGTTAACACTGTAACAGTGACACTATTTATTTTTGAAAAATTCATAACTTTTGATCCGTAACTCCGATTTAGGTTCCGTTTGAAGCGTCAAAAAGCTAACAAGATGAACTTTAATTTGATGAAATAAAATGAGTGAAGTGAGACATTTTTTAATGATGAATATTTAGAAAAAGTTGAATTGGTTTTATGATTATAAACATGAGATTATTGTGAATTGACGATTTGTTGATGTGGATGAGAGAAGCTGTTTTGTTATCTCGTTGATCAAAGGAGTTGTTTTGTTGTGTTATCAATAAAGAAGTATTATTGATGTTCTATCATGATGAAATACATGATTATTTGATGATTATTTTCTAAACATGAAATGATTGATGCACTGTTGAATTTTGGTGATTTATAAGGAGTATCGCACCGTTGCATTTCATGGCATACTTTAGTTTGGCTTCGGCCTATTGGTAGCTTCAATCCCATCATGCGGATTGAAGTGATTTGGTAATTTTTGTATGCTCCCTTGTGGAGGGTTGATGGACAAGTTTCCATCGCACGGAGAAAAATTGGTACCACATGCATATTATGCATTTCATTATAGTTGACATCGCATTTTAATTAATGTGTTTGTGATTGTGTTGTTGCTGAATTTTATTGTTGAGGATGTTATGATATTGTTGTACTTAATTTATTTATATTCCATATCCTTATATTATTATAATGAATTATGATTTCTCACTCTGCCTGCTTGGAAATGTTGCCTCTTTTGTGGGTAACTTGCAGATATCCGAGATGAGTTCGCGGTGCATGAAGTCTTAGTTGGAAGTTGTATAGCTTAATTCTAGAATGTCTGGTGTCTTGCTATGATAGATGTAACATCGGGGGGGGGGGGATAGAACGCTTATATGATTGGATTGTCTCTTTGTTATTATGAGTTTCATGAGTTGTTAAATGTTTAATTGAGAGTGATGATAATCGTTGACTTTGACCAAAAGGTCTTTACGTTTTAATGAGAGATGAAGAAAATATTTTTGAATATATGATTCCACTGTAATAGTTTTGATTTTTAGAGAAAATAATATTTTTAATATAATATTTTGGATTGATGTTTTATGAAGAAATGTGACACCTTCTATGAGTTACTTTGATTATTTCAGTTTATTTATATAATTTGTATTTGGGGTAGAAAGGTGTTACATTAGTGGTATCAGAGCAGGTCTGTCTGTCCGGCCAATGTTATTAATGTTGTTTATTCCTCATTGTGCGACATGTGTGTGAAGACATTGTCGACACTTGCTTGTTGGTCTATAGTCATTGTCTGCATGTGTTGGTTTGGAATTAAGTGGGGGAGAGACTGTCTCCCGAACTTGTTTTTGAGATGTAGAAGCTGGTTCAAGTTGATGTTGGCTGCAAGAGTTCAAGGTTATTAAAGCGACGTGGTTGCGGACCAACGAGAGTATGGACTCGTGAATTCGTATCGGTTGAGTGTGAGAAGTGCGTAGAATATGGATGAGAAATTGAATGAGATTAAGAGATTTTTCCGAGGGGAATGACAAGTTGATGGATCAAGCCAATAGATTGTATATTGCGAGTATATTTGGATTAAAGCCGAGTAATTTTCATAGTTAGAGGAAAAAGAAAGGACGTTTGAGAATTTTGGAAGTAAGGGAGGAAGATGGAACTTATGTTCATCAATCTTGAATTCCGATTTTTGGCAAATTTAGAGCAGCTTCCAGTAAAAGAGGCATAACCTTTTACTCGAGGTTCGGATTAAAGTGGTTTTGGACTTTTTGGAAAGCTTACGAAATTACCTATAGTTTACATAAACGATGTGCCTTCAGGAGGTTGGTGAAGAGGGAGATAAGTGCATTTTAGTATTTGGGTCTGATGCTGAATTTTTGGAAAATTCTGCTTACGGGAATTCTTAATCAGTTCCATTGCAAAGACGATAACTTTTTGCTCGTAAATGGAATTTAAGCGATTTTTGAAGTTCTGGAATCTACGTGAAATTATCTAAATTTTGGAATATGATATTTTTGTTGGGAGGTCTGTATTGGAAGATAAATATATGGTTGAAGATGAGCGATTGTTGCTGAAAATTTGGAAAGATAAAGACAAGTGTGAAATATTATTAGGAATAAAATGTTGGTATTTTTAAGAATGTAACTGTGTTGGAGAATGCATTGAGATGAAATTCACGTTGAATAAGAATGAGTAAAGTGACGATGTTATGTGATAGTGGAGTTGAGAGAAAAGACGAATGCTCGAGTAACGTTGTTAACATTTTTAACATGGATGAAAGTTGTAATTGGAACGAATCAAATTGGATTTTACTCGATGTTGTAGCGATTCAGGTGTTGGAAATATATTTAAGGTTGTGTTGTGCTATAAGCATGTATAAGAGAATGTGGAATAGATTTTGGATGTTTTGGAATAATTGTCGAAGTTGGAACTAAGGAAACTAATTAAGTTGTTGGTAAGCCTTAGAGTGTTGACAGAGCATTATGCTTACAGACTTTGGGGCACGAGTTGAAGTATGATATTATGTTGGGTAATGATGATTTATGCCACCGTTATGGTTATCAGATGTCTATCTACAAATTGAGGAACTGATCACCCTTAATCTATTATTGATAGTAGATGGAATCATAATTGATGGATAAATGTGTCATGCCGACTGGAATAGTATGCATGTTGGATTGGTTGAAGTTAAGCTGAGCACTTGAGTATTATTTGTTTTGTCGATGTAAATTCGTATATAAGAATATTAGTCGGATTTAAGGATGATAGTATGAAATTGCGTTTGGATTGAATAGTAATATGGAAACTCATAGTTGAACTCTAGATAATTGTAGTGTTGCTTATGGTTATTCCTCAATTCTATTCATTCCGCATAAACATACGTCTAGCTATGTTTAATCACACATATACATTACAAATGTATAAATCACACACATATACATATATCAAACATGCATATATACAAACAAGTATGTTTCATCAAACATACTATCATCTCCATAATACTCCAAATAAACATATGCACATTCATGTTTATTTCTGCATATCATAATTAAAATGATAAAATGCAACTCATAGAGACCGACACACTACTCTATGCAGATGCAATGCGGTACCGACTCAACATTTCAGCAAGTTCACTCAGGAAACAAATGGAATCATCACTTTTACCTAAAGTAACTCCCCGTCGGGCACACGATGTTCCCCATTGCTCACACCCCACATGGGCACACAATGTTTATGGATTGCTCACACCCCACACGGGCACACAACCTGATCGCTCACACCCTACATGGGCACATGATCAATGTGAATAAATCATCCATCGCTCACATCCCACACGGGCACACGATGTTTCTGGATTGCTCAAACCCCACACGGGCACACAATCCGATCGCTCACACCCCACATAGGCATACGATCATGTTGTAGTCATCGCTCACACTCCACATGAGCACACGATGCTACAACGGATTCACAAAGAATCCCACAGCACAAGAATGCATACATTATGCTTTACATGCAAAATGACACACATCATTCTTGAAAATGCATACATTATTCACAACATAATTATGCACTCAACTCATTCAATTAACATACATTTGCATTCAATTCAAGCAATGTATTCATTTTCCAAACGGCCTCACCATCACATCCAACCCACATTTCCATAATTAACTTAATTACGTTTTATCAGAAAAGTCGGGTGAAAGTAGGCTAAAAATTACATTTCTTAGCATCATAAGTTTCTACATGTTTCTAGCTTCGAATCGATATAAGGAACGCTAAAAACGGATAACTGAAACTAAAGATACGGATTAAAACACAATTTTCTCAAAACCCTACAGGCTCGCTGAGCGCCCTCTTCCTCGCTAAGCGAGAAAATCCCTGGAACTTTCACTGAGCGAGGGATACCTCGTTGAGCGACTACTATGATTTCCATAATTTCTCAGCTGCGAACAGACCTACCAAAACATTCTTAATCTCCACAATACTTCCATAAACATGATCTAAAGCATATATCTAACATCATACTTCGATTACAATGATTTCTAACCGATTAATCCATCATTTTCTCACATTTTCTCTAAAGCCCTAGCTATTCATCTTCTCTAAACTCATCAAAACCAAAATCCAACCAATCAAACACATACATAATCATATACAATATCAAGATAACAATGTTTATCAACCTTACCTGATTGTTTCGTCTACGCGGAGCAATCTTGATCAAAACCTAGCTTTTTCCTCTTCTCTTCTTCTTCTCCTTTTCTTCCTCTTCTCTTTCTCTCTAACACTTTTCTTACCAACTTTTCTTTCTTTCTATTCTTATTTTTTCTTTACTTATTCTTTCTTTCATATTTCTACACTTAACTCTATTCTTTCTATTTCTTTCCAACCAAATATTATTTCTCTCATAAATTCTATTCTACTAATTTCTAATCCTAATAAAAATTGTGAAAAGTCTAAAACCCTCTTATCCAATTTTACCCGAAAATTCACAAAATGGTAAAATCACACATCACACCAACATATCACATTAATTCATCAACATATCATATCATCATGATAATTTTGCAAATAAAACAATTATCATACAAATAAAATAAAAGACTCCACAAAATGGGAATTATCGAATCGGGGTGTTACAACTCTCCCCCGCTTTAGAATTTTTTATCCTCGAAAATATTACCTGATTCAAACAACTCCGGATACGACTCACGCATCCTACTCTCCAATTTCCAAGTCATATTGCCTTTCGCAACGCCTCCCCACGCCACTTTCACAAGCGCAATATCCTTGCCTCTTAGTTTCTTAATTTCACGATCCAAAATCCTAACCGGGAAAGCTTCTACCGTAAGGTTATCTCTTACTTCAACCTCGTCCATAGGAATAACATGTGACGGATCCGGGACATACTTCCGAAGTTGCGAAACATGGAACACATCATGCAAATTCGAAAGATTCAGAGGCAACGCCACACGATAAGCCACAACACCAACTCGGGTAGTAATCTGATACGGCCCAATAAAATAAGAAGTCAACTTCTTCGACTTTAAAGCAAGACCCACACCCATAACCGGTGTAAATCTCAAAAACACATGGTCGCCTTCCTGGAACTCAAGATCCTTTCTTCGCTTGTCATGATAACTATTTTGCCTACTTTGAGAAGCTCTCATCTTCTCCCGAATAAACTTCACCTTTTCCGTCGTTTGATGTACCATCTCCGGTCAAACTACCGCTCTCTCTCCGGTTTCATGCCAACACAAAGGTGTTCGACATCTCCGACCATACAAAGCCTCAAATGGTGCCATACCAATACTCGAATGAAAACTGTTATTGTTGGTGAACTCAATCAATGCTAAATAACAATCCCAAACACCACCTTGCTCTAGCACACAAGCACGCAACAAATCCTCCAACGATTGAATTGTCCTCTTGGTTTGACCGTCCGTTTGCGGATGGTAAACCGAACTCAATCTTAGCTTAGAACCCAAAGCCTTTTGCAAGCTTTCCCAAAACCTTGATGTAAATCTAGGATCTCTATCTGATACAATACTCTTAGGAACTCCATGCAACTTCACAATCACAGAAACATAACACCCGGCTAGCTTCTCCAAAGAATAACTAATATCAATCAGAATAAAGTGAGCAGATTTAGTAAGCCTATCCACAATCACCCAAATAGCATTATGACATCTTTGCGTATTCGGCAAACCCATAACAAAATCCATCAATATACTATCCCATTTCCATTCCGTAATATCTAACGGTTGCATCAAATCACTAGGCTTATGATGTTTCACCTTAGACTTCTGACAAGTCAATCACGCATACACAAAATGAGCTACATCTCTCTTCATTCCGGACCACCAAAAGGTCTTCTTCAAATCCTGATACATCTTATTCGCTCCCGGATGAATACTTAAATTACTTCGGTGTCCCTCTTCCAATATCATCTTTTTCAACTCCTCATCATCGGGAATACAAACACGACCACGGAATCTCAACCTTGAAATCCTCATTCTCATTCATCATCAAATCGACAAACTTCAAATCCAATTTCTGCTTTTCACAAACGGTTGCAAGAAAATCATTCGTAACATGTAGCATACCAAGTCTCACACTTCTCGACGTCATCTCGCAAACCAAACTCAAGTCTCTAAAATTCTCCAAAAGTTCCCATTCTTTTATCATCAATGCGGACATATGTAACAACTTACGACTTAAGGCATCGGCCACCACATTCGCCTTACCCGGATGGTAATTCAAACCAAAATCATAATCCTTCAAAAGCTCTAACCACCTCCTTTGTCTCATGTTCAATTCCTTTTGATCGAATAAATACTTCAAACTTTTGTGATCAGTAAAAACTTCAAACTTTGCACCATAAAGATAATGCCTCCAAATTTTTAGAGCAAAAACCACGGCCGCTAATTCCAAGTCATGCATAGGATAATTCTTTTCATGGACCCTCAATTTTGTTGAAGCATAAGCTACAACTTTTCCATCTTGCATCAAAATACCACATAACCCAAACAATGAAGCATCACAAAACACCACAAATGGTTCTGTCGGATTCAGAAAAATCAAGATCGGAGCCGTTGTTAACCTTCTCTCAAGTTCCATGAAACTCTCTTCACAATGAATATCCCAAATAAAAGCCTTTCCTTTACAAGTCAACTGCGTTAATGGAAGTGTCAACTTTGAAAATCCTTCAATAAACCTCTGATAATAACCCACCAAGCCTAAAAAGCTTCGAATCTCCGTAACTTATCTAGGAACTTCCCATTGCATTATTGTATCAATATTGGATGGATCAACACTAATACCACCATCGGAAATAACATGTCCAAGAAAAGTCACCTTCGATAACCAAAACTCGCACTTTGACAGCTTAGCAAACAATTGTTTCTCTTTCAAAATCTGTAACACAATCCTTAAATGCTCTTCATGCTCTTCTTGAGACTTAGAATAAATCAAAATATCGTCGATGAACACAACCACAAATCGATCCAACTGCTCATGAAAAATACGATTCATGTATTCCATAAACACACCCGGTGCATTAGAAACTTCGAATGGCATCACGGAATACTCCTAATGTCCATACCGTGTTCTAAAAGCTGTCTTTTGAATATCCTCTTCTTTCACACGAATCTGGTGATATCCTGATCTCAAATCAATCTTACTAAAAACACGCACACCAACCAATTGGTCCATCAAATCATCAATCCTCGGAAGTAGATACTTGTTCTTAATCGTCACCTTGTTCAACTGTCGATAATCAGTACATAACTGCATACTTCCATCCTTCTTCTTTACCAACAATACCGGTGCACCCCAAGGAGAAACACTCGGCCTAACAAACCTCTTATCCAACAAGTCATTCAACTATTTCTTCAATTCTACTAATTCCGAAGCTGATATACGATACGGTGTCATCGAAATCGGTCTAGTACCCGGAACTAGATCAATAGAAAACTCAACTTCTCTTTCCGGCGGTACATCCTTAATATCGTCCGAAAACAATTCTAGAAAATCACACACCACTGGAAACCTATTTATCTCCACTTTGCTCTCCACTGACAGCGATGCAAACAAACCAAACAACTAAGCTTCGTCCACTAAAAGTTTCTTCAACTCTTTCGTGGATAAGAAACTCTCATTTTCACCATCATCCAAAGAAGGAAACCTTACTAACTTATGATAGAAATCTATATGAACTCGATTAAATTACAACTAGTTCATACCCAAGATCATGTCCAAACCTTCCAACGACAAACAAACTAAATCCATGACAAAACCTTTACCATACATGGTCAAAGAACAACTTACACACACCAAAGAAATAGTTATCGACCCTGAAGCAGGAGTCTCAATAACCATCTCACCACCCCAAGAAGACATAAACAAATTCAAACGCTTAGTGCACTCATGAGAAATGAAAGAATGAGTCGCTCCTATATCAATAATAGTAACTAAAGGCGTACTATTAATAAAGCATGTACCTTTAATCAAACGGTCTGCACTAGTAGTATCCTTCCCCGCTGATGCAAACACCTTTCCGCCCACCTGAGCTTGCTTCAGCTTAGTACACTTAGTACTAATGTGACCAACTTCCCCACAATTGAAGCACTTTACAACATTCCTTCTACACTCGGTAGTAGCATGTCCAAGACCTCCACAGTTTGAACATTTCACAATATTCTTCCCACATTCAAAAGACTTATGGCCCAAATCGCCACACTTGTAACACTTAATGGGACCAGAACTCCCTCAACCAGATCTCTTATCAAAGTTTCCCCTATGCTTGCCCTTATCAGTGGGTGTCACATAAGGTCCACTTTTAGCCTGATGCTTTTCTTTCCTCTCATTCACACTCTTGTAATGTGTAGAAGGAGCTTTGCTATCTTCCTAAAAAATTCTACAACATTCAGTCAAATCTGAAAACCTTCTAATCCTCTAATATCCCACAGCTTGCTTAATCTCAGGACGCAAACCATTCTCATACTTAATTCACTTCAAAAACTCAGAAGTAGCAGCAGCATAATGAGGATGAAACTGAACCAATTCCACAAACTTAGCAGTATAGTCAACTACCGACATACTACCTTACTTCAGCTCAAGGAATTCCATCTCTTTCTTTCCCTTCACACTCTCAGGGTAGTACTTCCCTAAGAACTCAGCACAAAAAACTTCCCAAGTTATCTCTTCATCATCCTCCTCAAGATCTTGACTTCTACTGACCCACCAATCATCGGCTTCTTCCTTCAGCATGTGAGAACCAAGGCTCACCTTACTCTCTTTAGCACAGTCCATGACTATGAAGATTCTTTCAATCTCCTTCAACCAATTCTGAGCACCATCAGGATCAAATCTTCCTTTGAAGACCGGTGGTTGATTCTTCATGAACTCATCATTAGCACTCACATTCGGCGTTCCCTACAACGCCCTAGCCATTTCTTCCAAAGCAGTAGCCATCACATTGTCATTTCTACCAGCCATATTCTGATTATTCCCAAAGACAACACAAGATTAAACAAAAGTTCAATCATAACAGTAACAAGACAGACACAACTGACTCGAACACTGGCTCTGATACCACTTAATGTAACACCCCCTTTCTATACCCCCAATTAAGCAATTAAAATCACTTAGGTACATATTAAAAATTTCATCAGAGTAATATTTGAAATATGGTATAAAAGGAGCAATGCCACATTATACTTGAAAATTTAAAACAAACAACACCTGCTCATTAAGATATGCAATAAACGGGTTAACTTGCAAACATATAGGATTTCATCCTTACACCCATATTCATTTAATTCAAATAACAGCGGAAACCACATAACAATTTCAAACTTATATACTTATCATAAATATATCCACAAGTTTGAATCACCAAAATAATGTCATGTTTACATAAAACATCTATCATCAAAATACATATACAAATGCATTAACAAAAAGGCATCAAGCTGACCCTAGCTACCCAGTGCTACATATCAGAGCCGACCGACCAAAAGATGAAGACGAGCTTCACAAAAATACCATCTAGCAACCTACTCTGCAATGCCTCATAGAGCATCATAAAAAAATAGAAGGGTGAGAAACATTATCATAATAACATTATCATAATAACATTGCATATAATTATATATACTCAACATATAAAATGCATATAAAACATATCCTCACCACAAATCATCCCTCATCACCTATACACATCGCAACGTGTACATACACAATTCAAGCATATTCATCATGCACTAATTCACTAATTCACATAAAATTATATTATTTACGGTTATTCCTCAATTCTATTCATTCCGCATAAACATACATCTAGCTATGTTTAATCACACATATACAATACAAATTTATAAATCAAATACATTTACATATATCAAACATGCATATATACAAACAAGTATGTTTCATCACACATATTATCATCTCCATAATACTCCAAATAAACATATGCACATTTATGTTTATTTCTGCATATCATAATTAAAATGATAAAATGCAACTCATAGAGACCGGCACACGACTCTATGCAGATGCAATGCGGTACCGACTCAACATTTCAGCAAGTTCACTCAGGAACCAAATGGAATCATCGCTTGTTACCTAAAGTAACTCCCCGTCGGGCACACAATGTTCCCCATTGCTCACACCCCACATGGGCACACAATGTTTCTGGATTGCTCACACCCCACACGGGCACACAACCCGATCGCTCACACCCCACATGGGCACACAATCAATGTGAATAAATCACCCATCGCTCACACCCCACACGGGAACACGATGTTTCTGGATTGCTCACACCCCACACGGGCACACAATTCAATCGCTCACACCCCACATGGCCACACGATCGTGTTGTAGTCATCGCTCACACTCCACATGAGCACACGATGCTACAACGGATTCACAAAGAATCCCACAACACAAGAATACATACATTATGCTTTACATGCAAAATGACACACAACATTCTTGAAAATGCGTACATTATTCACAACATAATTATGCACTCAAGTCATTCAATTAACATACATTTTCATTCAATTCAAGAAATGTATTCATTTGTCAAACGGCTTCACCATCACATCCAGTCCAAATTTCCATAATTAACTTAATTACGTTTTATCAAAAAAGTCGGGTGAAAGTCGGCTAAATATTACATTTCTTAGCATCATAAGTTTCTACACGTTTCTACCTTCGAATCGATATAAGGAACACTAAAAATAGATAACCGAAACTAAAGCTACGGATTAAAACATAATTTTCTCGAAAACCTACAGGCTCGCTGAGCGCCCTCTTCCTTGCTGAGCGAGAAAATCCCTGGAACTTTCGTTGAGCGAGGGATAGCTCGTTGAGCGACTACTGCAATTTCCAGAATTTCTCAGCTGCGAACAGACCTACCAAATCCTTCTCAATCTCCACAATACTTCCATAAACATGATCTAAAGCATATATCTAACATCATACTTCGATTACAATGATTTCTAACCGATTAATCCATCATTTTCTCACATTTTCTCTAAAACCCTAACTATTCATCTTCTCTAAACTCATCAAAACCAAAATCCAACCAATCAAACACATACATAATCATATACAATATCAAGATAACAATGTTTATCACCCTTACCCGATTGTTTCGTCTACGTGGAGCAATCTTGATCAAAACCTAGCTTTTTCCTCTTCTCTTTCTCTCTAACACTTTTCTTACCAACTTTTCTTTCTTTCTATTTGTAAACACCCCAAATTTGACCTCACTAATTTCATTCCATGGCTTGTGATCTTTCATACTTGCATTAGCATAAGCATACCATCTCATATTGCATTTTTGTTTCATCTGCATAGTTCAAGTTCATCTGCATCTAGGGTTTATGATTTAAGCAATCCAAGGATCCATCTGAGCCACTACAAAGGTCTCCAAGCATTCCAAGAGGGTCCATGTGTGTTCTATCATCCTATTATATCCCTCAAAGATCAAGGAAGTGAAGAAATCACAAGAACTTAGAAAGCATGGAAGCAGAGTTAGGGTTTTACTGCACAGATGACCTGAAATTAGGGTTTTGGTTTTAGAGGCCATAACTCCATACTTTTTTGGTCATTCTTGTTTCTAATAGTCTCAATATGTTATATGGATCATGTGTACCCGGTTTGATGAAGAAATTCATTGCGGAAGTCACCTGTTCACTAGGTAACATCTTGAGCAAGTCAGAGCAAAATCAGGGCATCTGAGACCCCCAACAATGGAACCAAAGTGGATTTTTGATCAAATTGAAGTTATATGATCTTTATTTGATCATTGAAGTGCTTGGAAGTTCACAAAATTGAAGAAATTTGAGCTAAACCAAAAGTTGCCAAAAATGGGAATGACTTGTAATGGAAACATTCCATTTTGGGAAAGTTTTTCAACCTCCTCTTTCTCAACCAAAAGTGCTTCAAATGAAAAATTGTTGGTCATGAAAATTGTAGATTGGATTATTCCCTTTTCAAAAATTACAAGAACATGTTCTAATTCATTATGGAACTCAAGTTATGGCCTTGCAAAGTTGGCAAAAATCCTATAATTTTCACTTTCACACCAAAGAGGATTTTTTGCAATTTCACATACCAAGTCATTTTGTGACCTCTAATCACTCTCTAAGCATAATACAAACATAATACATTGCATTGTGACCAAAATTGCCCAAAGAATCACAAGTTTTTATGGCTTGCATCACAAGAAACCACAAAAGGGGCAAAATGCATAACACTTGCAAAATCTCTTGTAACCATGCTTCCACTTGTGCCAGCTGCATAATTTCAATCCTATGGCTCTCCTTGATCAATGTTGAGGCCAGACATGCTCTTGAACAACCCTTGCCATAGCCCATACCTCAAGTACACATAATGTTGACATTTTGGCAACTTGCCCATACCAATCACCACAGGCCACCACCCACTTTCTGACCTATCAAACAATGTTATGTGGACTCAAAGCAAGCTACTTCACATAACATTGGAGCTCAGATCATCTCATAGGCTAAGTTTCACAAAATCATCTTCAAGCTTCAAACTTTCGAAACACTCTGTTCAGCCACTCAAACTTCAAATAAACTTCACCATTCAACTCTCCATCATCAATAGAACATTCCCAACCATCAAACAAGCTTGAAACCCCACAAACACGAAACACGATTTCAGACTAGTTGAGGTGCAGCCACTCAATCCAACCGTTCTAAACTCTATCAAAGCATTGCAACATCATCAAGGGGTCAAGTGAGGTGGATTTGCACAGGAGAAGAGGTCCAAAAGCTCCAGAAGTGAAAGCTTCAGCTCAGGTAGCCACCTTCAATTTTTTTCCAGAACTTCTCTTTTATGTTATAGAATGATTCTATGTGTTCCCCTGATTGCCATGATATGATTTCTTTCAAAAATGGTTGAGTTTTAAGCATTTCACGAGCTTTTGAAACTTTTGATTGATTTTCCGTTTTGCTTTGATTCATGTTGTTCATGTGAAATAAATGGATTTTGTTGGTTGATCCTTGTTTAGAGTGATGTGAGGATCATTTCTGGAGAGTTTGAGAGCTTGGGGTTGCGTTTTGAGTGAGATAGCATGTTTGGCTAGCCGGAGAAGATGACCAGAGCTAGCTCCGGTCACCTGAAAATGATTAGAACCCTAATTAGGGTTTAGTGGCTCAGTTTGAATGTCAGCCCTTGGATTTGGTTTCACGCGCGTGTGTACGGTTCAGATCATTTCACTTAAGTTTATTTTTTAATTAATTAGGTTAATCAGTTAATTAACCCAGAATCAATCCAGGCCTTCCATCTGTGCACGCAGTTTTCCCCAGTTCAAATCCAGACCATTGGATCAGTTGACTTCCCCTTATTTTAATTTTTATTTCATTTAAATCCCATTTTCTTTGTCAATTTATTTAAAATACCTAGAAAAATCATAAAAATATTTTCTTCTGCTTTTTAATTCCAAATATTTTTCTTCACTCAAAAACATTTTTATTTTTAATTTTTGCATTAAAAAATCATTTTAAAAATATTTAAATGTTTATTTTAATTAATTAATGGAAATTAATTAATTAAAATACCATTTAGGTTTCTAAAAATTCCAAAAAAATTCACATTTCATCTTAGGACATTTAGAAACATTTTCAAACCATTCATACAAATTTCTTTTTGGTTTTGATCCAACTTTGACATTTTTTCTTGAATTTAGGGTTCATAAAATTCCCTTTGTGGAACCCTAACTTTGAATATTCTTTTCTGCCTAACCATGAAGGGTTTGACAATGATTATTTTTTCTTTGTTTTCTATATAGCATTTAGTTTCTAGGGTATTTTTGTCATGAATTTATCCCTCAGTTTCCATTTTATTTGCATTTTTTCTCTTAAGGTACCCAAAAATTCTAGTTAACTTAGAAAAATCATAACTTCTTTTAGGTTAAGAGTTGGACCTTCTCCTTTGGGGTGTGATATCATATGGGGTTAGGGTTCCTTTGAGTTCATTTGCAATTTTTTATTATCTGATTTGCTTCTGTTTTGGTCATTTGCATCTCATCCTTTCATGTAACCCTAATTTTGCATTCATACTTGCATCTTACATTGCATTGCATGAACATATGAACTTGCCATGACATTCTAAGAATTTGATGCCATCTTAGACATCTTAAGACATTGCTTGAACATTGCTTGGTCAGTTATTCATACATTTGCTATGCTTTGCATCCATTTCATTTCATAAACATTCATGTGTTTTCATGTTTCCCATTTGCTTCATTTGCATCCATTCTCTTTGTATGAACATTCATAACACTTGGAATGCCTTTGAATCATATCATAGCATCATTTTCATCATGTGTTTGCTTATGGTTTTGTTCCTTTATCATTACATATGCTTCATTTCATTTCATTTCTTTCCTTATGCTAACACTTTCAGGTGGTAAGTTAACTTGAGAAGTGAATTTGCCTTCACTTCTCATTTCCCTTCATCTTCTTCATATGCATCCTCGCTGCATTTTCTTTTGTCTTAGAGTGAGCTTTCTCATTCATGTTCATCTCTCACTTTCTTTCTCTAAGTCACTTATCTTCTTTAATGAAGTAAGTAAATTATTCATCTGTTCCTTCCTCCTTTCATCTGCTTCTTCCCTTGGTGGCTTCTTTGAAGATCTTTCTCAAGCCTTACAAACCATAGGAACACCCAAGCATGATAATAATTAGGGTTGTGATTAGTCCCCCTTTAGTATTCACCTTTGTGTCTTCTTTGTGTCTCTCTTCTCATCTCATCATTAGAGACTAAACCTTTAAGGTTTTAAGACTTTGTGATTAGGGTTATGCATGCATCCTTCTCTTAGGATGAAGTGTATAACTTTAATCCTAAGTGTTAAACCCTTAATTTGTTTAAACCTCTTAATCAATACATCTTAATAATCACTAAGACATTAACTTGTAACTTGGGCCTTGCATTAGGGTTCTAATTCTTCCATTATTGGTCAAGAAGGACTAACCCTAGTGTTTAATGGACAAGTCCCCCTCAAGTTGTCTTACCAACCATAAAACTCACCTCTTAATCTCACACTTAATTAAAATCCACTTTAATAAAGGTTTGTTTTGTCATGAGGTTAATCCCTAATCATGGATTAAGTTGAGGTATCTTCCTCAGCTTAAGTGTGCTCATTTATTATCCTTCTATTAGGATGGTGTAATGAGTTCACTAATCCTTGATTATGGCTTAAACTCATTACTTAACACTAAACAAAAACCCAAAAACATATAAATAATCCCAAGTAGGTTAATGATCTTAATCCTACATCATCATGGTAATTAAGTTGAGATGTTTATCTCCTACTTAAGGTATTCTCATTATCCCTAATCAAAGGGAGGATATGATGAGTTTACTAACCCTTGGTTTAGGTTTAAGCTCATTAACTTATGAAAAACTCCAAAAACAATAAAAAACTGAAAACACAAAAAAAAAACAATAATCGTCTCCTCCGGGATTCTTTTCTCATCATCTTCACTCACAAACGAGAATTTCCTTCTCCCATCTAATGCAAGATAGTTAGCACTTGAGCCAGACAAGTCATACACTTGAGCATAGACAAGCAAGCAATTCATCAGTCAATTCATCTTTCAGTCTCTTTGAGTCGAACTACGGTGTTCTGACTTCCTCATTGCACGAGAGGATACGTAGGCATAACTTAACTGTTATAGAACAAAAGTATTTGTGTCTTCCCCCTCTTTCAGCATTCTTTTTAAGCCTCATTCCTGAGCACCTCACTTCATTTTCTCACATTGACACCTGTATATTTCTCTTCTAGCTTTTGCACACAGATAGCATATACACCTACCCCTTTAAGCACAAACTTTCAAGCGTGGATCCAGTCGAGTACGACGGACAATCTGGGTGCTAATACCTTCACAGGTTGTAACCACCCCCCTTTCTTAGTTTCTCTGGTTCGCAACCGTCTTATCCATCTTTCTAGGTTTATGCAGCATTACCTTTCCTTCGGGATAAAAATGCCTAGCTGGCGACTCTATTCAGTTCATTTCATTTCCTCCTTTCACCGACCGTTCGCGTCTGCCCCGGGATGCAAATCTTTAGGAGCGACAGCTTGGCGACTCTGCTGGGGATCCTTATATTGCAACCAGGGCTTTTGGTTCTTTTGTGGGTTCCTCCTAGCACTTGTTTGATTTGTGTTTATGGGGGTATTATGTGCTACTTGTGCTTATTTATTTGCTTTATTTATTGCTTTCTGTACAGCTTTATTTATCGCTTTCATTTTATGCATTTCATACTGTCATTATCATGTGCTGGATCTCTTGTCTGTCTTGGTGGGTGGGGATCATTGAGTGATTAAGGTCCTATACCGGGGACCTGAGTGACACATAGGCTAGAGTGGCTTCATATTCTTTCCCATTCCATTTCGGTCTGGTGCGGGAATATGAAACACGGTTCAGACATGGGTTTCTTCTTGAGAACTCTGTGCTACGGATTCCCTGTAGTACTAGGGCTATCTGGGAAGTCTGCTAAGTCTGGATGACCTTTTTATGACCTTCAGCATCTGAGGTGAATTAGAGGAGGATCTTTTATGGTTATTGTAAACATTTTACCTCCGGGTTAGAAGTGTTTACACTTCACATAACTGATCCAAGTCTGAGGATCCTTGTTCTAGAACATTACCTGTGAGGGGGTTGGGATGCTTACAGGTTTGCAGGAACCCTTGGCCTCCTCATACCTTGTTACTATATTTGTTAAGGTTATATTATTTGGATAGTTCTTGTGATTACCCTGGATTTGTGACTCTTTATTTGAGTCCCCCACCTGGTTACTGGATTTCTAAGCCTCTATCCGGACTTATGAACACATGGACCTTGCCAAGGAAGATAACTAGATCCAGCACTTGATCACAAACCCTTTGCATATAATTTTGAATACATCATTCTTGCATCATTTAAAATTTGCTTATTTGTTTTACAGGGTATCCACCATTTTGTCTTTGGTTTGGTTTTGACCCCTTCTGCTACTCAGACTTCTCCAGTTATCTTCTCCAACACTTTCATCAGTTTGTCTTCATCAGAGACCCCCTTCAGTTCTCTTCTTCAGTCTTCAAAAGTTATCTTCCTCAGGGTTTATCTAAGCTTCTTCACCAGCACCCATTATCAGTATGGACACTTCGAGAAAGAGCAACATCACTTACCGCTTCTTTGAGCCCACCCTGACTGACATCAGGCAGATCCAGACCCTCATTACTCCTGATCATGTCCCATTATTCAGAGAGCATTATGGAGGCATATTGGACATGGTCATGGATCTAGATGCATCTCAGAGGAGCATGATCCATACTTGCTTACAGTTTTATGATCCTCCACTTAGATGTTTCACTTTTCCTGATTTCCAGTTGGGACCTCTGTTAGAAGAATTTTCCATGTTGTTAGGAGTTCCTATCAGGAGAGGGATTCCTTTCAACCCTGAGATGGTTGCTCCCAAAAATGAACACATAGCCAGGGCATTGCATTTGGAGCCTGCCCTCATTGATCAGAACATGACAACCAAGGCTGGGGTTCCAGGCCTTCACCTAGACTTCTTGATCTCCCAGGCCACCCTGCATGCTGCAGTAGGGGAATGGAAGGCCGTATGTGCACTTCTAGCCCTCAGTATATATGGAGTTATCTTGTTTTCATATGAGCCAAAGTTTATGAGCAAGAATGTCGTTCACCTGTTCTTATTGAGGAACCCAGTTCCTACCTTGCTTGGAGACTTCTACTACTCAGTACACCAGAGGAATGAGAAGCAAAGAGGAAGACTGGTCAGATGCTGTGCTCCTCTCTATTACTCCTGGTTTCTAAGACACTTGCCAAAGTCAGATACTTTCCTGAACCCCTATCAACAAAAGAACTAGGCTAAGAGGTTCATTGCCTTGACATCATAAGACATCAGATGGTGCACTCAGAGCACCAAAGGCAAGGACATTATTACTAGCTGTGGGCAATATCCTAATGTGCCTTTGATAGGAGTGAAAATTTGCATCAACTACAACCCTTTACTGCTTAAAAGACAATTAGGGTATGCTTTGGTTCACCTTCCAAGAGGGAAAGATTTGACTGAGACCCTCTACTGTGAAATCCAGCCCAACTCTATTGTTGTCAGACAAGCTGCCCGGGCTTGGGATAACATTCAGACTAAGGGAACAACCATCCTTGGCAAGTGCAACAACATTGCTTCAGCGCAGTATTTTGATTGGTCTCGTACCAGAGTTCAGATCACCCGGATGCCATTTACCTTGGAAGATACACCTGGACCTTCAACAGTGCAACCTGAAGCCACTATCAGTTTGGAAGAGTTTGAGAAGCTGAAAGAAAGGAATACTCAGCTCTCCGAAGCCTTGAAGAAGACTCTCTGGGAGAGAAATGACAGTCGTCTAGATAGTGAGAGATTGGAAAGGCTCAGGATTGAGCACCTGACCAAGATTGAGAAGACGGATGACTACATCAGAAAGGCGAGGGCAGGGGAGTTAGTACTAAAGAATGCTTGCAAGGAAGAAAAGACTCAGAAGGCTAGGGTAGAGCATTATCTAGAGGAGAGCCAAGCTAGGTGGATCAGGATCACTGAAGCCCGTGCACAGGAAGATCAAATGACTCAGGCTAAGATAGAGCAGTTGGAGGCTAGTGAGAAGAAGCATCAGGAGGCATTATTGGCAGCTCAGAGAGAGATATCTGAATTAAAACTCCGAGCGGGGTTGAAGAGGTCAAAGGATCATGATAAGCATAAGAAGTTAACCGGTGCCATTGCCACCAGGAACCTCCTCATTAGAACTATCACAGAGCACCCAGTGGGTCCAGTGACTGAGGCCCTCTAAAGGACGTCAGGGAGGATGACTTTGGATTAGATGTTTGACTCTTTTTCTTGTACTTTTCTTTTATTGTACTTTTGATTTTGTTGTTGTATCTTGACCCCCCATGGGGATGTTGTTGTAATCAAACTATGTATTTTCACTCTTTGTAATATATGTGGTTTGTATTATTTTTGGTGGGCTTTATCTCTCTTCATCATCAACATTTCCTCGAGGTCTGGAAAGGTCAAAACCAAAGAACCAAACCAGATACCCTTGGAAGACAAATAGGCATCCTGCATTGCATACTAACATTCTCTTTGTTTTGTAGGTCTTTGTTTTATTGATGTTTCTTACTTTGTTGTGGTTTCAGGAAACATTGCTCGCAGAAGAGTGTTCCCTGTCAACAGAATACACCGGTACCCGACAAGAAACAACCTTCCGAGACTCCAGATGGATCAAGTTCAGCAAGACTTGAATGAAGTAAGGACCCAAATGGCCAATGAGAGGGTTGAGATGAGGAATCAGATGACCCAATTCATGACTGTAATGACTGGCTTAGCTCAAAGCCAGGAAAGACTGAGGGAGTTAGTTGAGCGACAAACTCCTGAAGAACACCATCCAGGTACATGAGGTACCAGTAACAATGATCACGTGCAACCTCGCATTGATCCACCAGAGTTTGGGCCTCATCTGAACCCAGAGATTAATGCCATAAGGAATACTCAGGGTAACACTGCTGGAGGAATGGTCTTGCAAGAGGATCCTCAAGAAGAGCAGTTTACAATTGTCGGGGCTGGAGATGAAGTTTACGACCATAGGCTGGATGAAATTGTAGAGAAGCTGAGGTCTCTTAAATCCCAAAATTCCCTAGGTTTTGATGTAATGGACATGGTATTGGTGGAAGGGGTGAGAATTCCTCACAAGTTCAAACCCCCGTGCTTTGAAAGATATAATGGCACATCTTTCCCACGCACCCACCTTCAGTCTTTCTTGGAAAGATTAAAAGCATACACCATGGATGAGAAGCTGTGGATGTTTTACTTCGAGGATAGTCTAACAGGGGCATCCCGAGAATGGTTATCCCATTTGACTAGAGCCACAGTGAGGAACTGGAAAGACTTGGATGAAGCTTTCATCCGACAGTATCAGTATAACCTGGACATGGCTCCAAACAGGACCCTTCTAATGGGAATGTCTCAGTCTTCCCGTGAGAGGTTTAGAGAATATGCCCAAAGGTGGAGGCAATTGACTACTGCAGTTCAACCCCCCATGTCTGAAAGGGAAATGGCAGACATGTTCATGAATACTCTCCAAGGAACCTACATTGACAGATTGGCTGCATTTTCTTCTACCAGCTTTGCAGATGTGGTGATAGCTGGGGAAAGAATAGAGAGCCTGCTGAAGATGGGAAAGATTTCCGATAACGGTGTCAGTTCAAGCAGTACAAGGAAACCATTTGCTGGGCCCCGTAGATCTGGTGAGACAAACTTTGTGCACATGGGAAGAGGGAGACCCCAATATTTACCCAAAACAGTTGCTGCTGTTACTATCCCTGCTCCACCTCCTCATTATACTCAACAACCCCAACACTTTCCGTAACAACAAAAATTTCCTCAACAGAGATCATACAACAATAATAACAACAATCAACAACAACGCCCGTTTCAACAGCGGCCATCTCAAATCAACAGGGTGATTGACCCTATTCCAATGCCGTATGCTACACTGCTGCCACAACTCCTAAAGCTCAATCTTGTTGAGTTGAGGAAATTGGCTCCACCTGATCCTCAAAACCTTCCAAGAAACTTTGATGTCAAAGCTAGGTGTGCTTTTCATTCCAACGCACCTGGTCACTCTACGGAAAAATGCAGAGCCCTGCATATGAAGGTCCAGGATCTGGTAGATTCAAAGGCCCTGAACTTTGCACCTCCTCCCAATGTAATGAAAAATCCTATGCCAAGCCACATCGGGCCAAGGATTAATGCTATAGAGGAAGGCTCACCCATGAGTATAATAGAAGACATTACATGTATTCAGACACCTCTAGCAGAGGTTAAAGCCCAGCTTTTGAAATGCCAAGTGTTCCCAAGTTGTGAGTTCTGTTGTGAATCATGCAAACTTTCTGAGAATGGATGTGCCAGCTTGAAGAGTGGAATCAATGGCTTGATCAAAGAAGGCATTCTGCAAATTACAAAAACAGCTCCTACAACACCAACAACTCTTTTATCAACGACAAGTGAATCTTCTACAAATGCAACAACCACCTTTCCTACTGGTTCTTCTACAACTGCAACAACCATTGTTCCAACTAATTCAGCTACAACTTCAGTAATTATTTCATCTGTCACTTCAACACACAACAATTCATTTGCACCGGCTACTACAACTTCAGCAACTACCAACAATGATGTTTCCACTGTCACAATTTATTATGACCCGACAACGGTCCCGAATTCCAGCAACTTTCGACAAAATCAACAACAGTTTCAACCAAGCTTCAATTCACCTCCACCCACATCCACCAGAGGTCCTGTTACTATTTTCTATGATCCACAGACTATTACAGTCCCAACATCTGCTGCAGTGAGCCCAGTCATTATCACGGTGCCCGGGCCAATTCCATACGATAAAGACAGTGTTATACCATGGCATTATGGTGCTGATCTGTACTGCAACAGAGAGAAAGTCCTTCTTGATTCTCCAGCTCTCACTCCCCAAGTGGATAATTTCGGGGGAGGCGGAGGCTTCACCCGAAGCGGGCGTCTCTTTGCATCGCAAGCTCCCATAAATAATATTGAGGCAGAGGCTGCTGCCAAAGCCAATGGGAAGAGTGTGATACCTAAAGAATCTGCGCCGAAAGAAACTCATAAATCATCCTTCGATCAAGATGTGGATGAGTTTATGAGAATTATTATAACAAGCGACTATAAGGTTGTGGACCAGTTCCACAAGATTCCTTCAAAGATCTCAATCTTATCTCTGTTGTTGTGTTCCGAAGCCCATCGGGATGCACTACTCAAAGTTCTGCACACTGCCTACGTGCCAGAAGAGATCACAGTAAATCAGCTGGAAACAATGGTGTCAAATGTTAGCACTAGCCATGGGCTAGGTTTCATTGATGCTAATTTAACGACCGAAGGACGTCACCACAACAAAGTTTTGCACATAACCCTGGAGTGCAAAGGAGCTGTACTATCTCATGTTCTTGTAGACACTGGGTCCTTACTCAATGTCTTACCCAAGAAAGCTCTTGTCAAGCTCGAATATGATGGAATAGCTCTCCGGCCAAGTAACCTGGAGGTCAGGGCTTTTGATGGCTCCAAAAGATCTGTTCTTGGAGAGGTGGAGTTGCCAGTGATAATCGGTCCACAAGTCTTTAAGACCACTTTCTACGTGATGGACATACAGCCTGCTTACAGCTGTTTGTTAGGTCGACCATGGATTCACTCCGCAGGCGCAGTAACGTCGACCCTTCACCAGAAACTGAAGTATGAATGGGAAGGACAGATTATCACCATCTGTGGTGAAGAAGACATATTTGTTAGCCATTTGGCTACATATAAGTATATTGAGATGGATGGTGAAATCCATGAAACTATGAGATAGGGGTTTGAGGCCCTGAATCTCAACGAGGCGACGACTGAAGTATTTGCTGCATCCCAGGAGGATAGGATGGGTACTTCAATTGTCTCCTATCAGCAAGCTCGGAAGGTTGTTGAAGATGGTAATGCTCAAGGCTGGGGCAAGCTGCTGCCAGTGGAAAAGAAGGAAGATAGATTTGGTTTGGGTTACAGACCATTCCGACAAGATCAATCAGAGGCTGCTAAGGAGCCCAAGTTCATCAGTGGGGGGATGCTCACCCCAGATGTTGTTAACAACCTGGAAGACGAGGCAGAAAGCGACCTCAACCTGGAGAGCTGGATACGTCCAAGGATCCCGGGGAACCAAGTCCTTAACTGGTCTTCCCAGGAAATTATAAGGGTTACTCCTGCAGAGTAATTATTATTTCCTGTCTTTTCAGCATGCATCAAGTCTTGCATCTTGCCCAAGGTGTCAGGACTCATTTTTTAATAGGGCCATATTGTAATTTTATGCAAATGGATTAATCAATGAATATCAGACATCTTTTGCAAACGAGTCTTTTTTTCGCTCACTGTCTTTTCATTTTTCACTTTCAACCCCTTCATCGGCTTGATCGGCTTGATTAATCGGATTGCCAAAGTCATCGGCTTCTTCAACCCCTTCATCGGCTTGATTAATCGAATTGCCGAAGTCATACGAAGTCATAGCAGTGTCGTTGTCGGTGCAGTCTGGAGGGCACTCTCTGCAAGGGTTTAGATTGGTTCATTTTAGTGATCAGTTTTATCTTCTTTAGAAAAAGTGAAAATGAAGTTATTATTTTGAAAAACATTGCCATTTTATTTTTGTACAAAAAATGAAAAATGAAAAACAGTGAGCGGGAAAAAAAAGACTCATTTGCAAAAGATGTCATGATATTCATTAATTGATCGTTTGCACAAAATACAAGATGGCCCGATTACAAAATGAGCCCTGACATCTTGGGCAAGATGTAGGACTTGATGCATGCTTAAAGACAGGAAATAATAATTACTCTGCAGGAGCAACTCTTATAATTTCCTGGGAAGACCAGTTTGAGATTTGGTTCCCCGGGATCCTTGGACGTATCCAGTTTTCCAGGTTGTGTTCGTCTTCTTCCTCGTCTTCCAAACTGTTCACAGCATCCGGGGTTAGCATTCCCCCACTGACAAATTTGGGCTCCATTGCAGCCTCTGGTTGATCTTGTCGATTTGGTCTGTAAACCAACCCGAATCTGTCTTCTTTCTTTTCAACTGGCATTAACTTGCCCCAGCCTTGAGCGGTACCCTCCTCAACAACCTTCCGGACTTGTTGATATGAAGTGATGGAAGTCCCAGATACAACAGTTTCTTCATTGATATTAAGGGCCTCAAACCCCTGACTCATAGTCTCATGGATCTCCCCATCCATCTCTATATACGTATAGGTAGCCAGCTGGCTAACAAAGATATCTTCCTCCCCACAGATTTTGATGATCTGGCCTTCCCACTCAAATTTTAACTTCTGGTGAAGGGTAGATGTAACAGTGCCAGCGGTGTGAATCCAGGGTCTACCCAACAGACAACTGTAGGCCGGCTGTATGTCCATCACGAAGAAGGTAGTTTTAAAGGTCTGTGGGCCAATCAACACAGGTAAATCGATCTCTCCAAGCACCGATCTCTTAGAGCCATCAAATGCTCTCACCACCAAGTTACTTGGACGCAATTCCAAACCATCATATTCCAACTTCACCAAGGCTTTCTTTGGGAGAACATTGAGAGAAGACCCAGTGTCTACCAGTACATGAGAAAGAACAACACCTTTGCATTCTAAGGTGATATGTAAAGCCTTGTTATGGTTGCGCCCCTCCGTTATTAAATCAGCATTTGTAAAGCCCAGTCCATGACTGGTGTTGACATTCACAACCACGGTTTCTAGCTGGTTAACAGTAATCTCCTCCGGCACGTATGTTGCGTGCAGGACCTTCAACAATGCGTTCCTGTGGGCTTCGGAACACATTAGCAATGATAATATGGAGATTTTGGAGGGTGTTTGGTGAAGCTGGTCCACCACCTTGTAGTCACTCCTTTTGATTATTCTCATGAACTCGTCTACATCTTGTTCAAAAGACGTCTTCTGAGTTTCTTTGATAGTTGATTCTTCGGATACCACATTCTTTCCTTTTGCCTTAGCAGCGGCTTCTGCTTCAGCATTAGGTCTTTGTGTTTGTGAGGCAAAAAGACGTCCGCTTCTGGTGAAGCCCCCACCTCCCCTAACATTGTCAATTTGTGGTGAAGAGGTTGACGAATCAAGAGTGATTTTCTCCCCGTTGCAGTAGAGATCAGAGTCGTAGTGCCAAGGTATGCCATTACTGCTTTCATAAGTGTAAACACCCCAAATTTGCCCTCACCCATTCACACCATGGCTTGTGATCATTTTCATATGCATAAACTCAATCATAGCATCTCATATTACATTTTTGATTCATTGCATTGGTTCAAAGTCATCTGCATCTAGGGTTTGTGATCTGAGCAATCCAAGAGCTTCTTGAACCACTCCAAAGGTCATCAATCACTTCAAAGGGGTCCATGTATGTTCAAGCATCATATTATATCCCCTCAATGTCAAGAATGTCAAAAATCACAAGAACTGAGAATGGCATGGAAGCAGAGCCAGGTTTAACTGCACAGATGACCTAGAATTAGGGTTTTGGTTTCAGAGGCCATAACTCCAAATTTTTTTGTCATTCTTGTTTCTATTGGTCTCTATATGGTATAGGGAGCATGCATATCATTTTTCATGAAGAAATTCAATGGGGAAGTCATCTGATCAAGAGTTGACTTTTTGAGCAAGCCAGTGTAAAATCAGGGCATCTGAGGCCCCCGATGACCCAACCAAAGGGTGTTCTTCATCATTTTGATTGTGTATGATCTTTATTTGATCATAGAAGATGTTAGAAGTTCACAAAATTGGAAGATTTCAAGTCATTTGCAAAGTTGACTTTTTGGGAAAGTTGACTTATAATGAAAATTGCCATTTTGGGAAACTTTTTCAACCCTTGCTTTTTGATTTAAAAATGCTTCAAATGAAAAAACTTTGGTCATGAAAGTTGTAGAATGGATCATTCCCTTTTCAAAAATTACAAGAACATGGCCTAATTCATTTTGGATCAAAAGTTATGGCTTGTCAAAGTTGGCTAAAATCACAAAATTTGAAGTTTTCTACCAAAGAGGAAAAGTTGTAAAATCACTTGCCAAAGCAAATTGTGCTATCAAATGGACTTCTAATCTTCATACAAACATGAGTCAATGCCTAAAGATCAGAATTCACCAAGAGTTTGCTCATTTTTGTGACTTGTGGAACAAAAAATTTCAAAAGAGCCAAGAATGGAGCAAGTTGCAAAACCTCACTCAAGGATGAATCCACTTGCTTGCTGACTTCATAATCAATCCTAGGGCTCTCCACACTTCTTGCTGCGCAGGACACCCCATTTGTCCTTGGCTAGCTAGGAGCCCATACCTCTCTTACACAAATTTGACATTTTGGCAACTTGAGCCATACCAATCACAGCAGTACACATCAACTCATCTGACCTATCACACTTGTTTATACAAACCAAAAGCAAGCCATTTCACTCAAGACACAAGCCTGAAAGCACCAAGAAAACAACACTCTCATTTTCCACCCCATTTGCAAAACTCTTCGAAACTCATCACATAAGCTGCAAACACACAAACAAACTTCACAAACAAACTCAACATGCTTCACTGATCAAAAGCCACTCATCACCATAGCCTGAAAGTCACTGAAACAAAAACACGATCACCACCCTCCCTTGAACAGAACTTCTGCCATCTCACAAACCAGCCATCCTCAAAGCTTTCTAAGCCTCATTTCATCATCAGAGGGTTCAAAGGAGTGGACTTGCAGCAAAGGAAAGGCCAGAAAGCTCAGGACCATGAGTTTCCATCTCAGGTAGCCATCTCAAACTTTTTTTCCAGAAACTCCATTTTAAGTTCTTAAATGATTCTATGTGCTCCCCTGGTCATAGAGATATGATTATTTTTGAAAATGGTTGAGAAACCAGGATGTATGATTGCTCTGAAACTTTTCTGCCCTAAATGTGTTTTGCTTCGATTTGCATTATTAATGATGAAAAAATGATTTTTGTTTGGGGGTTTTGATTCAGTGTTGAATGGGGATGAATTCTGGGCAATTAGATTTCATTTTCATGACGTTTTGAGAAAGTTAGCAACTTTTAGGTGAGGGTCTGGCCGGAGAAGACGACCGGAAGTCTTCTCCGGCCACCTAAAATTAATTAGGGTTAATCTGTGTAATTATGAGAGTTTGAATGTGGAGCGTTGATCTGGTTGACTTAGTCAACTTCCCGCGCGCGTGTGTGGTCCAGATTTGCCACTTAGCCCTAATCTCACTTAATTAAATTAATTAATCAATATTAGCCAGTTTGAATGTCAACCATTGGATCTGGCGCGCAGTCTTTCCCTCCTTCCTGAGTTTGAATGCTGTCCTTTAGATGTGCATACTTTTCATTTAATTCAATTTTATTTGCATTTAAATTCATTTGTTTTCTACATTTTATTTAAAATAGTAAAAATCACTGAAAAATTCTGAAAATTTTTATTCAAGTTTTTATTAATTTTCAGAAACCAAAAACATTTTTATTTTTACTTTTTTGCATTAAAATTTATTTTTAAATCATTTAAAAGTTTATTTTTAATTAATTAATGAGAATTAATTAATTAAAAATACTTTTAGGTATTTAAAAATCACAAAAAAATTCATGAAACATTTAAAATCATTTTGAAACATTGTCCAACTCTCAAACCAAATTTATTTTTTGATCTTGATGTCCTTTGACAATTTTCCATGGAATTAATTTCATTTCAAGGCATTATTTTGACCCAATCTTCAAAAATTCATTTCTGCCTAGTCTTTAAGAGTTGGACTTTGATTCATTTTGCATTGCATCTTGTATAGCATGTAGTTTATAGGATTAAATTGGCATGAGTTAATCTTGCATTTCCTATTTGTTTGACATTTTTCTTGACAAGGTGCCTTAAAACCCTAGAAAACTTAAGAAATTCATAACCCTCACTAGGTTAAGAGTTGGATCCCCTCCTTTGGGCAGTGAGTTTGTATAGGTTTAGTGTTCCTTTGATTGCATTTTCAAATTTTTATCATGTCATTTGCTTCTGGTTTTAGATTTTGCTTTGTGTGTTGATCATAAACCTTAATTTATGCCTTCCTTTGCATCCATTTCCCATTTGCTTGCATACCATGACTTTCCATGACATTTTGTGCATCCATTTGATTCATGATGCATCTTAGGACATATTAGAACCATGTTTAACCATTGCATCTTTCATTTGCCATGTTGTATGTCCATTACATTTCATAACTTTTCATGTATGTTCATGGTTCAATGCATGTCTCATTTGCATTCTTATGCTTGTATGACTATTCTCTTGCCTTGCCTCATGTTTGCATCATCTCTTAGCATCATTATCATCATGTATTTGCTTCTGACTTTGGTTTGCATCATCACATCTCATCTCATTTGCATTACATTTCATTTCTTTTGCTAACATTTCAGGTGGTAAGTTGTTTGAGAAGTGAATTTGCCTTCACTTCTCACAATTTCTTTTCATCTCCTCTTATGCATCATCGCTGCATTTTGTCTTGTGCTTGAGATTGAGCTTGCTAATTCTTTCTCTTTTTACTTTCTTTCTTCAAGTGACTTGTCTTCTTAAATGAAGCAAGTTACTTTGCTTCTCTTTGTTCCTTTCATCTGCTTCCTGGGGGTTTCTCTGAAGATCTTTCTTGTAAACCTCACAAACCTTAGGAACAACCAAGCATGACAATGATTAGGGTTTTGATTAGTTCCCCCCACTTAGTTTTGCCTTTGTGTCTCTTTGAGTCCTCTCTTCTCACCTCATAATCAGGGACTAAACCCTAAAGGCTTTAAGGCTTTGTGATTAAGCTTATGCCTGCATCCTTATATTAGGATGGAGTGTATAACTTTAATCCTAAGTGTTAAACCCTTAATGTGTTTAAATCCTTTAATCAATCCATCTAATAATCATCAAGACATCAAGCTTGTAACTTGGGCCTTGCATTAGGGTTCTAATTCTTCCTTAATTGGTTAAGAAGGACTAACCCTAGTGTTAATGGACAAGTCCCCCTCAAGTTGTCTTACAAACCATAAAACTCACTTCTTCATCATATCATTAACTAAAATCCACTTAATAAAGGCTTTGTTTTGTCACGAGTTTAATCCCTAATCATGGATTAAGTTGAGGAGTTTTCCTCAGCTTAAACATTCGCATCTATTATCCTTCTATTAGGATGGTGTAATGAGTCTGTTTAATCCCTGATTATGGCTTAATCTCATTACTTAACACTAAACAAAAACACCAAAAATATCTAAATAATCACAAGTAGGTTAATGATCTTAATCCTACACCATGGTGATTAAGTGTGAGATGTTGACTTCACACTTAAGGTATTCTCATTACCCCTAATCAGAGGGAAGATGTGATGAGTTTACTAACCCATTGGTTCAGGCTTAAGCTCATTAACTTATGCCAAACTTTCAAAAAGCAATAAAAGATTGAAAACTAAAAACAAACAATAATCGTCTCCTTCGGGATTCTTTTCTCATCTCACTCACTCACAAACGAGAACTCGCTTCTTCCGTCTAATGCAAGACAGTTTGCACCTGAGCCAGACAGGTCATACACTTGAGCATTGACAAGTAAGCAGTTCACAAGTCAATTCATCTTTCAGTCTCTTTGGGTCGAACTACGGTGTTCTGACTTCCTCATTGCACGAGAGGATACGTAGGCATAACTTAACAGTTATCGAACAAAAGTCTCTGTATATCCCCCCTCTTTCTAGCCTTATTCTTTTAGCCTCATGATCTTGAGCATTTCATTCTTGTTCTTACACCGACACTTCACTTATACACTTCACTCCTATTACACTGACACCTGTACATCCTCTTTCAGCTCTTTTATACACAAATTGCACTGACACTACCCCTTTAAAACACAAACATAAATTTTTTAAGCGTGCGACTCTTTTCTTTTCTTGTGAGTTCACTCCTGTGTGTTCTCACATTCCTCTTTTCGCCGACTGTTCGCGTCTGTACCCCTCTTGGCCCTGTGTCATTTGGTGGGAGCGACAGCTTGGCGACTCTGCTGGGGACCCTTACACTGTAACCAGGGCTTCTGGTTCTTTTTGTGGGTTCCTCCTAGCGCTTGTTTGATTTGTTTTTACTGGGGTGTTATGTGCTAATTGTGTTTATATAGTTGCTTTTATTTGCTTTATGTACAGTTTTGTTTACTGCTTTCTTTATAGCTTTATATGCATCATACTGTCATATTGTTCAGGTTGGATCTGTTTTTTGTCTTGGTGGGTGGGGTTATACTGAGAGTTTAAGGTCCTATACCTGGGACCTGAGTGACACCTAGGCTAGAGTGGTTCATGTTCTTTCCCATTCCATTTCGGTCTGGTGCGGGAATATGAAACACGGTTCAGATATGGGTTTCTTCTTGAGAACTCTGTGCTACAGATCTCCTGTAGTGCTAGGGCTATCTGGGAAGCCTGCTAAGTCTGGATGACCTTTACTATGACCTTCAGAAACTGAGGTGAATTAGAGGAGGATCTTTGATGGTTATTGTAAACACTGTACCTCCGGGTTAGAAGTGTTTACACTTCTCATAACCGATCCAAGTCTGAGGATCCTTGTTTTAGAACATCACCTGTGAGGGGGTTGGGCTGTTTACAGGTTTGCAGGAACCCTTGGCCACATCATACCCTGTTTCTTATTGTGTTTAAGATTGCTTCACTTTGGACAGTTCTTGTGATTTAACCCAGGACATGTGACTCTTTATTTGAGTCCCCCACCTGGTTACTGGATTTCTGAACCTCCATCTGGACTTCTTAGACATACATGGGCTTATATCAAGACATTTGATCAGATCCAGCTTGATCACAAACCCTTGCATATCATTTGCATACATCATCATTGCATCATTTAACATTTGCTTATTTGTTTTTCAGGGTATCCATATCACATTTGGCTTGGTTTTGACCCCTTTTATCTGATTAGACCCCTGTTCATCAGCTATCTGCTTCAGCCATCTGCATCAGTTGCCTGTTTCAGCCATCTATTATCACCAGCCTCAGCCTGTCAGTGGCTCATCACCAGTATCAGTCTTCATCATCAGCATCTGTTCTCAGCTCTTCATCAGCAGTCATGGCACCCAAAAAGAGCAACATTTCATATCACTTCTTTGAGCTTGTGCTGACTGGCATCAGACAGGTCCAGGCACTCATTACTCCAGACCATATCCCATTATTAAGGGAACATTATGGAGGCATCCTGGATATGGTTATGGATTTAGACCCTTCTCAGAGGAGTTTGATTCACACTTTCCTACAGTTCTATGATCCTTCTTTGAGATGCTTCACTTTTCAGGATTTTCAGTTGGGGCCTCTGTTGGAGGAGTTTTCATCACTGATTGGAGTACCTGTCAGGGGTGGTATCCCCTTCAACCCTGAGATGGCTTTTCCCAGTAATGAAGAAGTGGCAAAAGCACTGTATCTGGAACCCATACTGATTGAGCAGAACATGACAACAAAGGCTGGAATCTCTGGTCTACACTTGGATTTCTTGACTTCTCAGGCTATCCTGAAGGCCTCCTTGGGAGAATGGAAGGCAGTCTGTGCATTGTTAGCCCTCAGCATATATGGGGTCATACTTTTTGCAGATGAGTCTAAGTTTATTAGCAAAAATGCCATTCATCTTTTCATTCTGAGGAACCCAGTACCCACCTTGCTGGGAGACTTCTATTATTCTATTCACCAAAGAAATGAGAAGCAAAGAGGGAGGTTAGTGAGATGTTGTGCTCCTCTATTTCATACTTGGCTGCTCAAACACTTACCAAAGACTGATGCTTTCCTGAACCCTCACCAACAGAAGAATTGGGCTAGGAGGCTTGTTGCTTTGACCTCAGATGACATCAGGTGGTGTACCCAGAGCACCAAGGGCAGAGACATAATTACTAGTTGTGGACAGTTTCCCAATGTACCTCTAATAGGAGTGAAGGGTTGCATCAACTACAACCCTCTGCTATTCAAAAGACAATTGGGCTATGCTTTGGCTCACCCTCCTAAAGAGCAAGACTTGGCTGAAACTTTTTATTGTGAGGTAAAGCCTAATCTGGCTGTTGTCAGGCAAGCATCCTGGGCTTGGGACAACATCCAGACCAAAGGGATGATCATTCTTGGGAAATGCAACAATGTGGCTTCAACACAGTATTATGAGTGGTCTCGTGCTAGAGCTCAGATTTCTGGGATGCCTTTCACCATTGAGGATGCACCTGGATCATCCACAGCACCCCCTCCAGCCACTGTCATCCTGGAAGAGTTTGAGAAACTAAAAGAGAGGAATGAGAATCTGACTCAAGCTCTGCAAAAGACCCTCTAGGAGAGGAGTAATGGTCGTCTGGACATTGAAAGGCTAGAAAAGCTTAAGGTGGAGCATCTAGCCAGGATTGAAAAGTCAGAGGACTACATCAAGAAGTCAAGGGCTGGAGAGTAGATTTTGAAGAATGCCTGTAAAGAGGATCAGTTTCAGAAGGCCAGGACTGATTTATATCTGAAAGAGAGTCAAGCTAGGTGGGTCAGGATCACCGAAGCTCGTACTCAGGAAGATAAGAGGACTCAGGACAAGATTGAGCAGTTGGAGGCCAGTGCAAGGGAGCAACAGGAAGCCCTGCTAGCAGCCCAGAAAGAGATCTCAGAGTTGAAGCTTAGGGCTGGTGTGAAGAGGTCAAAGGACCAGGGCAGACACAAGAAGCTAACCATTGCTATCACCACTAGGAATCTCCTTATCAGGAACCTCACAGAACATCCAGCTGATCCGGTAACTGAAGCACTTCTGAAGGAAGTTAAGGAGGATGAGTTTGGTCTTGGTGTCTGACTTTTGCTTGTTGTTGCTTTCATTTCATGTACTTTTCTTTTTTATGTTGTATTTTGACCCCTCAGGGGCATGTATTGTAAGAAACAAACTATGTATTATTCCCCGTTTGTAATATATCTGTCAGTTTGTTTCATTTAAGTCTCTCTCTCTTTCGAGCAACATCAAAGCATCTTCCTCGGGGTCTGGAAAGGTCAAAACCAAGTGCCAAGCTGGATACCTTGGAAACAAATAAGCATACTGCATTGCATACTAACCTTTTGTTTTGTTTTGTGGGCTTTTGTTTTGTTTGTTACTAACTCTGTTGTGGTTCAGGAACTATTGCTCGCCGTCGGGTGTTCCCACTCAACCGTCCGCACAGATATCCCACTCGCAACAACCTTCCGGGTATACAGATGGACCAGGTACAACAGGATCTTACGGAAGTCAGGACTCAAATGGCCAACGAGAGGTTGGAAATGAGAAACCAGATGACTCAGTTCATGGAAGTGATGAATGGTTTGGCTCAAAGCCAAGAAATATTAAGGGCATTAGTGGAGAGGCAGACCCAAGAAGAACCCCACTTGGGGACTGGAGGAACAAGCAACAATGAGAGGGTTCAGCCTCATGTTAATCCACCAGTGTATGGGCCTCACCTTCACCCAGAGATCAACATCCCTGTTAATGTGCAAGGGAATGCTACTGCAGGCAGAGTATTACAAGAAGACCCCCAGGAAGATCAATTCACTGTAATGGGAGCTGGGGATGAAGCCTATGACAGAAGACTAGATGAAATTGCTGAGAAATTAAGATCCCTGGAGTCTCAAAACTCCTTGGGTTTTGATGTCATGGACATGGGCTTAGTGGACGGGGTAAGAATACCTCACAAGTTTAAACCCCCGTGCTTCGAGAAGTACAACGGGACTTCCTGTCCACGAACCCATTTACAATCCTTTCTGGGGAAGCTGAAGGCATACACCATGGATGAAAAACTGTGGATGTTTTACTTTGAAGACAGTTTGACAGGGGCTTCAAGGGAATGGTACTCTCACTTGACTAGAGCGACCATCAGATGTTGGAAGGACCTGGCTGAGGCCTTCATCCGACAGTACCAATATAACCTGGACATGGCTCCTAACAGGACCCTCCTGTTGGGAATGTCCTAGTCATCCAGAGAAAGCTTCCGGGAATACGCCCAGAGGTGGAGACAGCTTGCTGCCGCTGTCCAACCACCCATTTCGGAAAGGGAAATGGCCGACATGTTTATGAATACCCTTCAAGGGACATACATTGATAGGCTAGCTGCCTTTTCTTCCACCAGCTTCGCTGATGTAGTCATAGATGGAGAAAGAATTGAGAGCCTTCTAAAGATGGGTAAGATTTCCGATAATGGAGCGAGCTCGTCCAGCAACCCCAGAAAGCCTTTTGTGGGGCCTAGAAGAACCAATGAGACTAATGCTATCCATGCCAGCAGGGGCAGACCCCAGTATGCTCATAGGTCAGTGGCAGCTGTCACCATTCCCGCTCCAATTCCTCAACAACCAGCATACCAACCACAACAACAACCCCACTACCAGCAACAAGTTCAGTATCCACCTCAGAGAAACTATAACAACAACAACACCAGCAACAACAATCAGCAAAGACCTTTTCAACAGAGACCATCTCAGGCCAATAGGGTGATTGATCTGATCCCTATGCCTTATGCCGCTTTATTGCCACAACTCCTGAAACTCAACCTGGTTGAGCTAAGGACGTTGGCACCTCCAGATCCTGCCAGTCTGCCAAGAAATTATGACGCCAGCGCCAGATGTGCTTTTCACTCCAACGCACCTGGCCACAGTACAGAGAAATGCAGAGCTTTACACATGAAAGTGCAGGATCTAGTGGATTCCAAAGCTCTAAACTTTGCACCCCCGCCAAATGTCAACAAGAATCCCATGCCCAACCACGGAGGACCCAGGATTAATGCTATTGAGGAAGATAAGTCGTCTTTCTTAATAACCAGTGTTGGGCAAATTCGGACACCTCTGGTAGAAATCAAAGCTCAGCTCCTAGAATGCCAGATGTTCCCCGGGTGTGAGCTCGGTTGTGCTTATTGCAACATTTCGGTAAACGCGTGTGATAACCTGAGAAGCGGCATAAATGGTCTTATCCAGAGTGGTTTACTTCAAATCACAACATCAACACCTACAAATCCAGCAATCTCCTTAACAACAATTCCCGAGTCTGCTACAACTGCAACAACAATTATTCCAAACGACTCTTCAATCTCATCAACAAATGCTTCATCTGTCACTTCAACGAACCAAATATCAACCACCATCTCTTCTACAACTTCAACACTCATCCAATCAACAATGCCTCCTACAACGTCAACAGCAATTAATGAAAGTGTCTCAACAGTTACAATATACTATGATCCTGCAAATGTTCCCGCCAGCAACTCACAAAATGCTACTCCTATCAGAGCACCAGTTACCATATACTATGATCCACACACTATCGTGGTCCCTTCTTCAGTTGCTATCAGTCCAGTCACTATCACAGTGCCTAGGCCAGTTCCTTACGAAAGCAATAATGCCATCCCCTGGCATTACGGCTCAGACCTATACTGCGAGGGACAGAAAATCACTTTAGAATCATCAACTTCTTCACCTCAGATAGACAATGTGGGGGGAGGCGGAGGCTTCACTCGAAGCGGACGTCTCTTCGCCCCGCAAATTCCAAGACCCATTGCTGAAGCAGAAGCTGCTGCCAAAGCAAAAGGGAAGAGCATGGTGCAAGAAGAACAAGTTGCTAAAGAAGCATTGAAGACTCCTTTTGATCAAGAGGTTGATGAATTCATGAGAATCATAAAGAAAAGTGATTACAAGATAGTGGACCAGCTTCACCAGACACCTTCAAAAATCTCCATTTTATCATTGCTAATGTGCTCCGAGGCTCATCGGAACGCACTATTAAAAGTCTTGCACGCATCTTATGTGCCAGAAGAGATTACCGTCAATCAGTTAGAGGCTGTGGTTGGAAATGTCAACGCTAGTCATGGACTGGGATTTACCAACACTGATTTGACGACGGAAGGTCGCAATCACAACAAGGCTCTGCACATTACCTTGGAGTGTAAGGGTGCAGTTCTTTCTCACGTATTGGTAGACACGGGGTCATCACTCAATGTCCTACCCAAGAAAGCCCTTGTGAAGCTGGAGCATGATGGATTGGCATTGCGTCCGAGCAACTTGGTAGTGAGAGCCTTTGACGGTTCTAAAAGATCAGTTCTGGGAGAGATAGAGTTTCCTATAATGATTGGCCCACAGAATTTTAAAATTACCTTCTTTGTGATGGATATACAGCCTGCCTACAGCTGTCTATTGGGTAGACCATGGATACACGCCGCTGGAGCCATGACGTCAACCCTTCACCAGAAGTTAAAATTCGAGTGGGAAGGACAAGTCGTTACCATTTGTGGAGAAGAAGATATCTTTGTTAGCCATCTGGCTACATACAAATACATTGAGATGGATGGAGAGATCCATGAAACTATGAGTCAAGGGTTTGAGGCCTTGAACATAAATGAAGCATCCGCTGTACCTGGAACCTCGATGACATCTTATCAGCAAGCCAGGAAGGTTGTTGAAGAGGGGACTGCCCAAGGCTGGGGCAAGTTGCTGCCTGTAGAGAAGAAGGAGGACAAATTTGGGTTGGGTTACAAACCAACTCAACAAGATCAAGCAGAGGCTGCTAAGAAGCCCAATTTTGTCAGTGGGGGGATGCTCGCCCCAGATGCAGTGAACAACTTGGAAGACGAGGATGAAAGCGACCGCAACCTGGAGAGCTGGATACGTCCAAGGATCCCGGGGAGCCAAGTCCTTAACTGGTCTTCCCAGGAAATTATAAGGGTTACTCCTGCAGAGTAATTATTATTTCCTGTATTTTTAAGCATGCATCAAGTCTTGCATCTTGCCCAAGATGACAAGACTCATTTTGTAATCGGGCCATCTGGAATTTTGTGCAAATAGATCAATCAATGAATATCGGACATCTTTTGCAAATGAGTCTTTTTTCTTTTCCACTCACTGTTTTTCCATTTTTCTTTTTGTACAAAAATAAAATGGCAATGTTTTCAAAATGATAACTTCGTTTCACTCTTTCTAAACAAGATTAAAATCAATCACTAAAATGAACAATCTAAACCCTTGCAGAGAGTGCCTTTCAGACCGCACCGACAACAACACGGCTATGACTTCGTATGACTTTGACAATCCAATCAATCAAGCTGATGAAGGGGTTGAAGAAGATTATGAGCTTCCTGAAGAGCTAGCCAGGTTGTTAAGGCAAGAGGAGAAGATATCACTCATCATCAGGAGGAGGTCGAAACGATTAATCTTGGTACAGATGAAGATGTAAAAGAAGTTAAAATCAGGGCCTGCTTACAAGACTCAGTGAAGAGACAACTGATTGATCTGCTACGAGATTATGTGGATGTGTTTGCTTGGTCTTATCAGGATATGCCAGGGTTGGACACCGATATTGTTATGCACAAGCTGCCTATAAGAGAAGATTGCCCGCCGGTTAAATAGAAATTGCACCGTACTCGCCCAGACATGGCAATGAAGATCAAAGAAGAGGTACAAAAGCAGTGGGACGCCGGGTTCCTTGCTGTGACTAGCTATCCACCGTGGGTTGCTAATATAGTACCTGTGCCTAAGAAAGACGGCAAAGTAAGGATGTGTGTTGACTACAGGGATCTGAACAGAGCCAGCCCGAAAGATGATTTTCCATTACCTCACATTGATGTATTGGTGGATAATACGGCTCAGTTCTCGGTGTTCTCCTTCATGGACGGATTTTCAGGGTACAATCAGATCAAAATGTCACCTGAAGACATGGAGAAGACAACTTTCATCACACCTTGGGGCACGTTCTGTTACAAGGTGATGCCATTCGGACTGAAGAATGCTGGTGCAACCTATCAACGGGCTATGGTAACATTATTCCACGATATGATCCATAAAGAAATCGAATGTTATGTGGATGACATGATTGCCAAGTCCCTTACCGAAGAAGACCACCTGGTAAATCTGCTGAAGCTATTCAAGCGTCTGAGGAAGTACCAGCTAAAGTTAAACCCCAACAAATGCACATTCGGGGTGCGATCCGGTAAGCTACTGGGATTTATTGTAAGTAAGAAAGGGATTGAAGTTGACCCTGATAAAGTCAAAGCTATTCAAGAAATGCCTGCACCGAAGACAGAGAAAGAAGTTCGAGGGTTCTTAGGTCGATTGAACTACATTTCACGGTTCATATCTCACCTTACAGCAACCTGTGAACCTTTGTTCAAACTGCTAAGAAAAGAGCAAACGGTCAGGTTGAACGAAGACTGCCAGAAGGCTTTTGACAAGATCAAGGAATACTTACAAGAGCCTCCAATACTTATGCCTCCAGTTGAAGGAAGACCTCTAATCATCTACTTGACAGTATTAGAAGAATCAATGGGGGTGTGTGCTGGGCCAGCATGACGAGTCTGGTCGAAAAGAGTATGCAATATACTACCTAAGCAAAAAGTTTACCGACTGTGAACAGCGTTATTCACTGCTCGAGAAAACTTGTTGTGCTTTAGCGTGGGCTGCTCGCCGACTAAGGCAGTATATGTTGACCCACACTACCTTGTTGATTTCAAAGATGGATCCAGTTAAGTACATATTTGAGAAGCCAGCGCTTACCGGACGGGTTGCAAGATGGCAAATGATCCTCACAGAATATGACATTCAGTACACGTCTCAGAAAGCCATCAAGGGCAGTGTATTGTCTGATTATCTTGCTGAGCAACCCATTGATGATTACCAGCCTATGAGATTTGACTTCCCTGATGAAGACATCATGTTCATAAAAGCAAAAGATCATGAAGAGCCTGTTCACACTGAAGGGCCCGACCCAGAGGAAGAATGGGCTATGATGTTTGACGGGGCTGTTAATATGAATGGTCGTGGTGTTGGTGCAGTACTCATTACACCTAAAGGGGTTCACATGCCTTTCTCGGCAAAACTCACCTTTGACTGCACTAACAACGAAGCTGAATACGAAGCTTGCATTATGGGTCTTGAGGAAGCCATTGACCTCAGGATCAAGACTTTGACTGTGTTCGGGGATTCAGCTTTGGTAATCAACCAAACCAATGGCAAATGGTACACACACCAGGATCATCTGATACCTTACAGGGATTATACAAGGAGGTTATTGACTTTCTTCACAATGGTCAAGCTTGAGTATATCCCTCGAGACGAGAATCAGTTTGCAGATGCTCTTGCCACCATCTCATCCATGATCAAAGTTCAAGCTGCCAACTTTGTACCTCGGATTTCAGTGTCCAGACTTGACAGACCAGCATACGTGTTCTCAGCAGACGTTGTTAAGGATGATAAGCCTTGGTTCCATGACATTAAGTGCTTCTTGGAGGATCAGACATACCCACCTGGGGCATCTTCCAATGATAAGAAGACATTAAGAAGGCTAGCTGGTAGTTTCTTCCTGAATACTGACGGTTCCCTGTACAAGAGAAACTTTGATATGGTATTCCTCAGATGCGTTGATAGAACAGAAGCAGACTTGTTGATGCACGAGGTGCACGAAGGATCCTTTGGCACCCATGCTGGAGGGCATGCCATGGCTAAAAATTTGTTAAGATCAGGATATTACTGGATCACGATGGATGCCGACTGTTGTGCCTATGCCAGAAAATGCCATAAATGCCAGATTTATGCGGACAAGGTGCATGTGCCTCCGAATCCGTTGAATGTGATGTCTTCACCCTGGCCCTTTGCCATGTGGGGCATTGATATGATTGGCAAGATTGAACCGACTGCTTCAAACGGCCACAGATTCATATTGGTTGCCATTGACTATTTCACCAAGTGGGTTGAAGCAGCTTCCTATGCAAATGTTACAAGGCAAGTGGTAGCCCGATTTCTGAAAAGAGACATCATCTGTCGGTATGGAGTTCCCGAGCGAATCATTACTGATAATGGTTCCAACTTGAACAACAAAATGATGGCAGAACTGTGATGGGACTTCAAGATCCAACACCACAATTCTTCTCCTTACAGGCCAAAGATGAATGGCGTTGTTGAGGCAGCTAATAAGAATATCAAGAAGATTGTGCAGAAGATGGTAGTCACTTACAAGGACTGGCATGAAATGCTACCATTTGCCTTGCATGGGTACCGTACGTCAATCAGGACATCCACTGGGGCAACACCATATCAGCTTGTGTATGGTATGGAAGCAGTCCTACCTGTTGAAGTTGAATTACCCTCCCTACGAGTACTGATGGATGTTAAGCTGAACGAAGCAGAGTGGGTCCGATCCCGATACGAACAACTGAGTCTGATTGAAGAAAAAAGATTGGCTGCAATCTGTCATGGGCAGTTGTATCAGAAAAGAATGAAGAAAGCCTTCGACCAGAAAGTCAGGCTCCAAGAATACCAAGTAGGAGATCTTGTGCTGAAAAGACTCCTCCCTCCTCATACAGACCACAGAGGCAAGTGGACTCCGAACTATGAAGGACCATTCGTAGTAAAGAAAGTTTTCTCTGGTGGAGCACTGATGCTCAGCACCATGGATGGTGAAGACTTCCCGTCCCCTGTGAATTCGGATGCAGTTAAAAAATACTTCGCATGAAAATGACCCGCTGGACATAAAAACAGAATGTAAGTCCAGGCAAAAATAGGGCATCTCGGCGAGTCAAAAACAGAATAAAAGACTCGGGCAAAAATAAGGGAAAATAAACAAAAAAATGAACACCCGCTGAGTTGAAAAGCCGCATTGGACAACTCAGGAAAAAAAATGGGAATCTCGATGTATTGAAAACCCGAAAGGGCGATCCATGCAAAACAAGGGAATAAGCGAACAACTGCATTCTGAATTCGTTTGTATCACTTACAACTTGGTGAGATTCGAAAGGATCAAGCTTCTTTCAGAATCAGCCTTCTCCATAAAGCAAGACGAGAAGAATGTCGAAAGTCATATGAGTCATAGCAAAGGGAAGCTCCTTGAAGCGTCATCAACATTGCCAATACCTTTTATTTCTCAATTTGTAACAATCTCCTCATTTTAGGGGATTTGTTTCTTTGACTGTATCTTGCCGATTCAGGGCACATGAATCAATAAAATCAGATTTTTAGTCATGTTTGGTCTCGTACGTTTTATTTTTGCAAAATGTCCGATGTCCTTAAGATACTGATTGCATAAATACAGATGTTTCTCTTAATAACGTGCTTGCAGGAAATATACTTACTCCCAGGAGTGCCTAAACTCCTATGATGGAATCCGGTAAAGGATACCTCGGGATTACTTGTGCATTTCTCTATCTTTCCAGGATTACAGGTATTCAAAGCACAGCATGGGACCCAAAAGCTTTATCCCGGCCGGCTGGCAAATCATTATCCACTCATTCTTAGCACCGTAGGTGCTTTCTCCCCATCCGAGTTTCCATTTACTTCCTCCACAACAGCCAGGGAACCATCTCCCCCACAGAGCTGCAGCCTCCATCCAGGAGAGTGATGCCCGAAGAACTCACAACAGAGTGAAGGAAGCTTCTGCAAGCCCCAGCTGGGTCCCTCATCATCAAGGATAGGTTCATCAATAGCCTATATCACCAAGCAGAGTCCCAAGACAGATCTACCAACGATCTCATCCCCAGCTGGGATGTCCATTTCAAGAAGATCAACCAGAGATCTTCGCAGCATCGGGATCCGAATCCCGGATCGGTATCTTTGCATAATTATAGCATTCACATCATATTCTCTCCCACAAAGAGTAGCATTCCGTCTAAAACGGAGCATTACGGCAAAAATCAAACATATTGCATAATCATAAGCCATGATCTGAATCAAACACTTGTGAATATTGACAATCCATCAACAGTATACAGCAAACTCCCCGAAACTCCCACCAGAGAGCCAAGGCACCTTCCCTAAAGATACAGATGCTTCCTGGCACCCGTCCATGTCATATCCCCAGCAGGAAGCTAAAACATCGGCTTTACACTCGCAAACACAAACATACACTCCTTTTGACACCCGTCCGTGTAGCACCCCGGTAGAAAGCCAAAAGCGTCCTCTTTGCACTCATAGATACATCTTTGTACAAATTCCCTGACACTCGTCCGTGTCACCTTCCCCAACATAAATACCTGACATCTTTGTAAAGCATATACTTGTTTATATTACACTTTCCTCTTCCGACACTCGTCCGTGTCACTCTCCCTAGCAAGTTAAACAATCCTGAACACCATTCATACTTGTTACTCCTGTTTTACTCGTACAGATACTCGTCTGTATCTTGCATACACCACTTATACATCCTCAGATTCAACACTCGTCCGTGTTCTTTGTTAACCAGTTGATACCCGTCCGTATCATCATCTCAGAACATGCCTCAAGCGTTTGTTTCTACCCGATACTCGTCTGTATCGTAGTCTTAAGGATGCTCGTCCGCATCTTTAATCCATACACGTGTCAAACACTCATGTCTTCTTGAATATAGACACTCGTCTGTGTCTATTATTCCCCAGAAGAGTCCCCTCAGAATCAACACTCATCCGTGTTCTTTGTTAACCAGTTGATACTCGTCCATATCAACATCTCTAAACACGTGTCAGCGTTTGTTTCTACTGATACTCGTCCGTATCACGGTCTTAGGGATGCTCGTCCGCATCTTTAATCTATACACAAACATCCAAACACTTATACCTTTTATTTTTTGGATGTAAACACTCGTCCGTGTTTACTATTCCCCAGTAGGTCGCCCGCAAAGCTACCTTTTTCTATCTGACATTCGTCATATGTCATGATAAACCTTGAGAGCAGCCGTACCCTGCTAGGTGATCATCCTTCACCTCTTGATGATCGTCCTTCATCATGCTCGTCTGATGGCCGTCCCCATCGTCGACCTTTTATCCGACATTCGTCCTATGTCGTGATTTTTTAGCAGCCGTACCCTGCTAGGTGATCGTCCTTCACCTTTTGATGATCGTCCTTCATCATTTTATCCGATGGCCATCCCCATCATTGATCTTGTTATCTGACATTCGTCCTATGTCACGATAAACCTTGAGAGCAGTCGTCCCCTGCTAGGTGATCGTCCTTCACCTCTTGATGATCGTCCTTCATCATGCTCGTCCGATGGCCGTCCCCATCGTTGACCTTTTATCTGGCATTCATCCTATGTCGCGATATTTCAGAGCAGCCGTCCCCTGCTAGGTGATTGTCATTCACCTTTGATGACCGTCCCTCATCATTATTTCATTTATTCTTTAACCCGATGGCCGTCCCCGTCGTGGTCCCTTTTCCTTTTCCTGGTGATCGTCCTTCATCAGTTTTAGCACCGATGGCCGTCCCCATCGTTTGTTTACATTACTTTATGAACCTGATGGCCGTCCCCATCAATTTATTAATCCCCAGAAAATCTTATTATTTTACTTGATGGCCGTCCCCATCATAATTTCTCATATCCCCAGCATGTCGGCCGTCCCCGTCATTGCCTTATTTCCCGCATTTTCCCCAACATGTCGGCCGTCCCCGTCATTGCTCTTTCCCCAAAAGTCGTCCCCTGCTCGACGGTCGTCCTCCGTCGCCCACACTTTACAATATACTTTATTTTCTTTTACAATCTATATCCCTTTTCTTCTTCATTCTGTGAGTGCAAATTTTGGACTGTCTTTGGTATTCAACCACAAGTTATCTTGTTTGCCTGTAGCCGTTGCTTACATCCTGCACAGCTAACTCATGTTTGAATAAGGGCAGCTGTAAACACCCCAAATTTGCCCTCACCCATTCACACCATGGCTTGTGATCATTTTCATATGCATAAACTCAATCATAGCATCTCATATTACATTTTTGATTCATTGCATTGGTTCAAAGTCATCTGCATCTAGGGTTTGTGATCTGAGCAATCCAAGAGCTTCTTGAACCACTCCAAAGGTCATCAATCACTTCAAAGGGGTCCATGTATGTCCAAGCATCATATTATATCCCCTCAAAGTCAAGAATGTCAAAAATCACAAGAACTGAGAATGGCATGGAAGCAGAGCCAGGTTTAACTGCACAGATGACCTAGAATTAGGGTTTTGGTTTCAGAGGCCATAACTCCAATTTTTTTGGTCATTCTTGTTTCTATTGGCCTCTATATGGTATAGGGAGCATGCATATCATTTTTCATGAAGAAATTTAATGGGGAAGTCATCTGATCAAGAGTTGACTTTTTGAGCAAGCCAGTGTAAAATCAGGGCATCTGAGGCCCCCGATGACCCAACCAAAGGGTGTTCTTCATCATTTTGATTGTGTATGATCTTTATTTGATCATAGAAGATGTTAGAAGTTCACAAAATTGGAAGATTTCAAGTCATTTGCAAAGTTGACTTTTTGGGAAAGTTGACTTATAATGAAAATTGCCATTTTGGGAAACTTTTTCAACCCTTGCTTTTTGATTTAAAAATGCTTCAAATGAAAAAACTTTGGTCATGAAAGTTGTAGAATGGATCATTCCCTTTTCAAAAAGTACAAGAACATGACCTAATTCATTTTGGATCAAAAGTTATGGCTTGTCAAAGTTGGCTAAAATCACAAAATTTGAAGTTTTCTACCAAAGAGGCAAAGTTGCAAAATCACTTGCCAAAGCAAATTGTGCTATCAAATGGACTTCTAATATTCATACAAACATGAGTCAATGCCTAAAGATCAGAATTCACCAAGAGTTTGCTCATTTTTGTGACTTGTGGAACAAAAAATTTCAAAAGAGCCAAGAATGGAACAAGTTGCAAAACCTCACTCAAGGATGAATCCACTTGCTTACTGACTTCATAATCAATCCTAGGGCTCTCCACACTTCTTGCTGCGCAAGACACCCCATTTGTCCTTGGCTAGCTAGGAGCCCATACCTCTCTTACACAAATTTGACATTTTGGCAACTTGAGCCATACCAATCACAGCAGTACACATCAACTCATCTGACCTATCACACTTGTTTATACAAACCAAAAGCAAGCCATTTCACTCAAGACACAAGCCTGAAAGCACCAAGAACACAGCACTCTCATTTTCCACCCCATTTGCAAAACTCTTCGAAACTCATCACATAAGCTGCAAACACACAAACAAACTTCACAAACAAACTCAGCATGCTTCACTGATCAAAAGCCACTCATCACCATAGCCTGAAAGTCACTGAAACAAAAACACGATCACCACCCTCCCTTGAACAGAACTTCTGCCATCTCACAAACCAGCCATCCTCAAAGCTTTCTAAGCCTCATTTCATCATCAGAGGGTTCAAAGGAGTGTACTTGCAGCAAAGGAAAGGCCAGAAAGCTCAGGACCAGGAGTTTCCATCTCAGGTAGCCATCTCAAACTTTTTTTCCAGAAACTCCATTTTAAGTTCTTAAATGATTCTATGTGCTCCCCTGGTCATAGGGATATGATTATTTTTGAAAATGGTTGAGAAACCAGGATGTATGATTGCTCTGAAACTTTTCTGCCCTAAATGTGTTTTGCTTCGATTTGCATGATTAATGATGAAAAAATGATTTTTGTTTGGGGGTTTTGATTCAGTGTTGAATGGGGATGAATTCTGGGCAATTAGATTTCATTTTCATGACGTTTTGAGAAAGTTAGCAACTTTCAGGTGAGGGTCTGGCCGGAGAAGACGACCGGAAGTCTTCTCCGGCCACCTGAAATTAATTAGGGTTAATCTGTGTAATTATGAGAGTTTGAATGTGGAGCGTTGATCTGGTTGACTTAGTCAACTTCCCGCGCGCGTGTGTGGTCCAAATTTGCCACTTAGCCCTAATCTCACTTAATTAAATTAATTAATCAATATTAGCCAGTTTGAATGTCAACCCTTGGATCTGGCGCGCAGTCTTTCCCTCCTTCCTGAGTTTGAATGTTGTCCTTTAGATGTGCATACTTTTCATTTAATTCAATTTTATTTGCATTTAAATTCATTTGTTTTCTACATTTTATTTAAAATAGTAAAAATCACTGAAAAATTCTGAAAATTTTTATTCAAGTTTTTATTAATTTTCAGAAACCAAAAACATTTTTATTTTTATTTTTTTGCATTAAAATTTATTTTTAAATCATTTAAAAGTTTATTTTTAATTAATTAATGAGAATTAATTAATTAAAAATACTTTTAGGTATTTAAAAATCACAAAAAAATTCATGAAACATTTAAAATCATTTTGAAACATTGTCCAACTCTCAAACCAAATTTATTTTATGATCTTGATGTCCTTTGACAATTTTCCATGGAATTAATTTCATTTCAAGGCATTATTTTGACCCAATCTTCAAAAATTCATTTCTGCCTAGTCTTTAAGAGTTGGACTTTGATTCTTTTTGCATTGCATCTTGTATAGCATGTAGTTTATAGGATTAAATTAGCATGAGTTAATCTTGCATTTCCTATTTGTTTGACATTTTTCTTGACAAGGTGCCTTAAAACCCTAGAAAACTTAAGAAATTCATAACCCTCACTAGGTTAAGAGTTGGATCCCCTCCTTTGGTAAGTGAGTTTGTATAGGTTTAGGGTTCCTTTGATTGCATTTTCAAATTTTTATCATGTCATTTGCTTCTGGTTTTAGATTTTGCTTTGTGTGTTGATCATAAACCCTAATTTATGCCTTTCTTTGCATCCATTTCCCATTTGCTTGCATACCATGACTTTCCATGACATTTTGTGCATCCATTTGATTCATGATGCATCTTAGGACATATTAGAACCATGTTTGACCATTGCATCTTTCATTTTCCATGTTGTATGTCCATTACATTTCATAACTTTTCATGTATGTTCATGGTTCAATGCATGTCTCATTTGCATTCTTATGCTTGTATGACCATTCCCTTGCCTTGCCTCATGTTTTCATCATCTCTTAGAATCATTATCATCATGTACTTGCTTCTGACTTTGGTTTGCATCATCACATCTCATCTCATTTGCATTACATTTCATTTCTTTTGCTAACATTTCAGGTGGTAAGTTGTTTGAGAAGTGAATTTGCCTTCACTTCTCACAATTTCTTTTCATCTCCTCTTATGTATCATTTCTGCATTTTGTCTTGTGCTTGAGATTGAGCTTTCTCATTCTTGCTCTTCTTACTTTCTTTCTACAAGTTACTTGTCTTCTTAAATGAAGCAAGTTACTTTGCTTCTCTTTGTTCCTTTCATCTGCTTCCTGGTGGTTTCTCTGAAGAGCTTTCTTGTAAACCTCACAAACCTTAGGAACAACCAAGCATGACAATGATTAGGGTTTTGATTAGTTCCCCCCACTTAGTTTTGCCTTTGTGTCTCTTTGAGTCCTCTCTTCTCACCTCATAATCAGGGACTAAACCCTAAAGGCTTTAAGGCTTTGTGATTAAGCTTATGCCTGCATCCTTCTATTAGGATGGAGTGTATAACTTTAATCCTAAGTGTTAAACCCTTAATGTGCTTAAATCCTTTAATCAATCCATCTAATAATCATCAAGACATCAAGCTTGTAACTTGGGCCTTGCATTAGGGTTCTAATTCTTCCTTAATTGGTTAAGAAGGACTAACCCTAGTGTTAATGGACAAGTCCCCCTCAAGTTGTCTTACAAACCATAAAACTAACTTCTTCATCATATCATTAACTAAAATCCACTTAATAAAGGCTTTGTTTTGTCATGAGTTTAATCCCTAATCATGGATTAAGTTGAGGAGTTTTCCTCAGCTTAAACATTCTCATCTATTATCCTTCTATTAGGATGGTGTAATGAGTCTGTTTAATCCCTGATTATGGCTTAATCTCATTACTTAACACTAAACAAAAACACCAAAAATATCTAAATAATCACAAGTAGGTTAATGATCTTAATCCTACACCATGGTGATTAAGTGTGAGATGCTGACTTCACACTTAAGGTATTCTCATTACCCCTAATCAGAGGGAAGATGTGATGAGTTTACTAACCCATTGGTTCTGGCTTAAGCTCATTAACTTATGCCAAACTTTCAAAAAGCAATAAAAGATTGAAAACTCAAAACAAACAATAATCGTCTCCTTCGGGATTCTTTTCTCATCTCACTCACTCACAAACGAGAACTCGCTTCTTCTGTCTAATGCAAGACAGTTTGCACCTGAGCCAGACAGGTCATACACTTGAGCATTGACAAGTAAGCAGTTCACAAGTCAATTCATCTTTCAGTCTCTTTGGGTCGAACTACGGTGTTCTGACTTCCTCATTGCACGAGAGGATACGTAGGCATAACTTAACAGTTATCGAACAAAAGTCTCTGTATATCCCCCCTCTGTCTAGCCATATTCTTTTAGCCTCATGATCTTGAGCATTTCATTCTTGTTCTTACACCGACACTTCACTTATACACTTCACTCCTATTACACTGACACCTGTACATCCTCTTTCATCTCTTTTATACACAAATTGCACTGACACTACCCCTTTAAAACACAAATTTTTTAAGCGTGGATCCCGTCGAGTACGGAGGACAATCTGGGTGCTAATACCTTCCCAGGTTGTAACCAACCCCCTTTCTCAGTCTCTCTGGTTCGCAACCGTCTTATCCATATCTTTCTAGGTCTATGCAGCATTGACTTTCCTCCGGGATAAAAATGCCTAGCTGGCGACTCTTTTCTTTTCTTGTGAGTTCACTCCTGTGTGTTCTCACATTCCTCTTTTCGCCGACCGTTCGCGTCTGTACCCCTCTTGGCCATGTGTCATTTGGTGGGAGCGACAATAAGGAACAGGTCCAGGTACCGTAATGGTGATCGGACTGATTATTGCAGCGGAAGGAACTGTGATGGTATGTGGGTCGTAATAGATCGTAACCGGAGATCGGACAGGAGGTGTTGCAGTTTGTTGTTGGAAATTGTTGTTGGGATGAACATTTGCTGGGTCATAATAGATCGTGACCGTTGAGATATCTTCACTAGCTTTTGCTGGTGTTGTAGGCATTTCTGTTGATAAAATGGGTGCTGATGTTGTAGAAGAAAATGGTGCTGAACTCTGATCTGTTGAAATAATGGGTGGAGTGATTACTAGAGTTGTCGATGAATCAGTGGAAATGATAGTTGTTGCAGTTGTAGGAAGATTTGTTGTTGTTGAAGACAGGATTGTTGATGTTGTAAGAGATTCCATTGCTGCTGAAACAAGAGTTGTTAAAGGAGTTGTTGTATTTATTTGCAAAATTCCGTCTCTGATGAGGCCATCTATGCCAAACCTCAGCTTCTCACAACCATTGATAGCATTTTTACACAATTCACAGCAGGCCCCACAGCCCGGGAACACTTGGCCTCTTAAGAGTTGAGCCTTAACTTCTACCAATGGTGTCTGAATTTGTGTAACATTGTCAATTAGTGTTGATGGTTGATCTTCCTCTATGGCATTAATCCTGGGCCCACCATGATTAGGCATAGGATTTTTGTTAACATTCGGAGGAGGTGCAAAATTGAGATCTTTGGAATCGACCAAATCCTGAACCTTCATCTGTAAGGCTCTGCACTTCTCGATATTGTGACCAGGTGCGTTGGAGTGGAAAGCACACCTGGAATTGGCATTATAATTCTTCGGGAGATTGAGAGGATCTGGTGGAGCCAACGTCCTTAACTCAACCAGGTTAAGTTTCAGGAGTTGTGGCAGTAAAGCAGCATAAGGCATGGGGATTGGGTCAATCACCCTATTTGCTTGAGATGGTCTCTATTGAAAGGGACGCTGTTGTTGTTTGTTGTTGTTATTGCTGTTAGTTCTTTGTTGCGGAAAATTAGATTGTTGCTGATAGTGATGTTGTTGTTGTTGAGGATAAATTGGTTGCTATGGAACTGGAGCCGGGATAGTAACGACTGCTACTGATCTGTGAGAATACTGGGGTCTGCCCCTGCTTGCATGGATAGCATTTGTTTCACCCACCCTTCGGGGTCATGCAAAAGGTTTTCTGGGGTTGTTGGAGGAACTTTCACCGTTTTCAGAGATTTTGCCCATCTTCAAAAGGCTCTCAATTCTCTCACCAACTATAACTACATCAGCGAAACTGGTAGAAGAGAAAGCAGCAAGTCTATCAATATAAGTTCCCTGCAAGGTGTTCATAAACATGTCAGCCATCTCTCTTTCTGACATGGGTGGCTGAACAGCAGCAACAAGTTGTCTCCACCTCTGAGCATAATCCCGAAAGCTCTCCCTTGAAGACTGAGACATGCCCATCAGAAGATTTCTATTGGGAGCCATGTCTAGGTTGTACTGGTATTTCTGGATAAAGGCTTCGGCCAAGTCTTTCCAACATCTTATAGTAGCCCTCGTCAGATGTGAATACCATTCTCTTGAAGCTCCAGTCAGGCTGTCCTCAAAATAGAACATCCATAACTTCTCATCCATGGTATAAGCCTTGAGTCTTCCTAGGAAAGATTGCAGATGAGTACGCGGGCAAGAGGTACCATTATATTTTTCAAAGCAAGGGGGTTTGAATTTGTGGGGAATCCTCACCCCATCTACCACCCCCATATCCATCACGTCAAAGCCTAAGGAATTTTGAGATTCCAAAGACCTTAGTTTTTCAGCAATCTCATCCAACCTTCTATCATATACCTCATCTCCAGCCCCAATAACAGTGAATTGTTCTTCTTGGGGATCCTCTTGCAGGATTCTGCCCCCAGCAGCATTACCTTGAACATTCCTCGGGATGTTAACATCTGGATTCAAATGGGGCCCGTACTCCGGTGTGTCGATACGAGGCTGCCCCTGTTCATTATTGTTGGTTCCCCCTGTCCCAAGGTGGGGCTCTTCGGGTGTCTGTCTTTCTACCAGCTCTCTCAACCTCTCTTGGCTCTGGGATAAGCCAGTCATTACAGCCATAAACTGAGACATTTGGTTTCTCATCTTGACCCTTTCGTTTGCCATCTGATTTCTTACTTCAGTCAGGTCCTGCTGTACCTGATCCATCTAATTTCCTGGAAGGTTGTTACAAGTTGGGTACTGGTGTGTGCGGTTGACAGGGAACACTCGGCGACGAGCAATGTTTCCTGAAAGCACAACAAAGTGAGAAACAAAATAATAAACAAAAACCTACAAAACAAAGAAAAAGTTAGCATGCAATGCAATATGCTTATTTTTTTTCCAAGGTATCTAGTTTGGTTCTTGGTTTTGACCTTTCCAGACCTCGAGGAGATGCTTGTTGATGTTGAGAAAAGAAGCCCAAAGAAACAAACTAAATATATTACAAATGATGAAAAATACATAGTCTGTTTACATTACATGCCCATGGTGGGTCAAAAATACAACTAAAAGGAAAAGTACATCAAAAGGAAAGAAATACAAGCAAAGAGGAATCAAACATCCAATCCATAATCATCTTCCCTGACTTCCTTCAGGAGTGCCTCAGTCACCGGACCAGTTGGGTGCTCTGTAATGGTCCTAATGAGGAGGTTCCTGGTAGCAATGACATTAGTCAGCTTCTTATGCCTGTCCTAATCTTTTGATCTCTTTAACCCTGCTCGAAGCTTCAATTCTGAAATCTCCTTCTGAGCTGCCAATAAAGCTTCCTGCTGCTTCTTCTCATTGGCTTCCAGCTATTCAATCTTGGCTTGAGTCCTCTAGTCTTCTTGTGTACGGGCTTCGGTGATCCTGACCCACCTAGCCTGGCTTTCTTGCAGATAGTGCTCAGCCCTAGCTTTCTGAATCTTGGCCTCCTTGCAGGCATTCTTCAATATCTGTTCCCCGGCTCTTGCTTTTCTTATGTAGTCCTCTGTCATTTCAATCTTAGTCAGATGTTCAATCTTAAGCTTTTCCAATCTTTCAATGTCCAGACGACCATCACTTCTTTCCCAAAGAGTCTTCTTCAAGGCCTGAGATAGATGCTTATTCCTTTCCTTCAACTTTTCAAATTCCTCCAGGCTAACAGTTGATGTAGGATGTGCTGTAGATGGTCCAGGTGTGTCTTCCAAGGTGAAAGGCATTCTGGTAATCTGAGCTCTAGTACGGGACCAGTCAGAGTACTGAGTTGAAGCAACATTGTTACACCTTCCAAGAATGGTTGTTCCTTTGGTTTGGATGTTGTCCCAAGCCCAGGCAACTTGCTTGACAACAATTGAATTAGGTTGCACCTCACAGTATAGGGTCTCAGCTAAATCCTGCCCTCGGGGAGGGTGAACTAAGGCATATCCCAATTGTCTCTTGAACAGTAAAGGGTTGTAATTGATGCAACCTTTTACTCCTATTAGAGGCACATTAGGGTACTGCCCACAGCTGGTGATAATGTCTTTGCCTTTGGTGCTCTGGGTGCACCATCTGATATCATCTGATGTTAAGGCAATGAACCTCTTGGCCCAATTCTTCTGTTGGTGAGGGTTCAGGAAAGCATCTGATTTAGGCAGGTGTCTGAGTAGCCAAGAGTAGAACAAGGGAGAACATCATCTGACCAACTTTCCCCTTTGCTTTTCATTTCTCTGATGGATGGAGTAATAAAAATCTCCTAGCAATGTAGGCATTGGATTCCTCAGCAGAAACAAGTGGATGGCATTCTTACTTACAAATTTGGGCTCATCTGCAAACAATATATCCCCATATATGCTGAGGGCTAAAAGTGCACAGACTGCCATCCATTCTCCCAAGGTAGCCTTCAGGATGGCTTGAGAAATTAAGAAGTCCAGATGCAAACCAGGAATCCCAACTTTTGTTGTCATATTTTGCTCAATAAGGGCAGGATCCAGATACAATGCCCTTGCTATTTCTTCACTTCTAGGAGCAGTCATCTCTGGGTTATAGGGGATCCCTCCTCTGATAGGCACTCCAATAAACAAAGAAAACTCTTCCAATAGAGGCCCTATCTGAAAGTCTGGAAAGGTGAAGCATCTAAGTGGAGGGTCATAGAACTGCAAGCATGTGTGGATCATGCTTCTCTGAGAAGAATCAAGATCCATGATCATGTCCAAAATACCCCCATAGTGCTCTCTGAACAATGGGATGTGGTCAGGTGTGATGAGTGACTGGACCTGTCTGATACCAGTCAATATGTGCTCAAAGAAGTGATAAGATATGTTGCTCTTCCTTGGAACATCCATTAGTGCTGAAGAAGAAACTGAAGACAAATGCTGATGAAGATCACAGACTGAAATGCTGGAGATAACAGACTGATGCAGGTGAGTCTCTGATAGGCTGAAGGAGATGCTGAAGGAGATAGCTGAAGCAGAGGTCTAAGCAACAGAAGGGGTCAAAACCAAAACCAAGATATAATGAGGTGGACACCCTGAAAAACAAATAAACAAATGTTAAATGATGCAATGATGATATATGCAAATGATATGCAAGGGTTTGTGATCAAGAGCTGGATCTGATTTTCTATCTTGATATAAGGCCCATGTATGTTCAAAGGTCCGGATGAAGGGTCAGAAATCCAGTAACCAGGGGGGGACTCAAATAAAGAGTCACATGTCCAGGGTTAATTACAAGAACTATTCATAGTGAAGTACTCTTAAACAAAACAGTAACAGGGTATGATGTGGCCAAGGGTTCCTGCAAACCTGTAAACAACCCAACCCCCTCACATGTAATGTTCTAGAACAAGGATCCTCAGACTTGGATCAGTTATGAGAAGTGTAAACACTTCTAACCCGGAGGTACAGTGTTTACAATAACCATAAAAGATCCTCCTCTAATTCACCCCAAATTCTAAAGGTCATAATAAAGGTCATCCAGACATAGCAGGCTTCCCAGATAGCCCTAGCACTACAGGAAATCTGTAGCACAAAGTTCTCAAGAAGAAACCCACATCTGAATTGTGTTTCATATTCCCGCACCAGACCGAAATGGAATGGAAAAGAACATGAACCACTCTAGCCTAGGTGTCACTCAGGTCCCAAGTATAGGACCTTAATCACTCAATGGAACCCCCACTCACCAAAGAAAACCAGATCCAGCACAGTGATAATGACAGTATGAAATATGCATAAGACTGTAAAGAAGGCAATAAATAAAGCTGTACATAAAGCAATAAAGCAAAAATAAATAAACACACATAGCACATAACACCCCAGTAAATACAAATCAAACAAGCGCTAGGAGGAACCCACAAAATGAACCAGAAGCCCTGGTTGCAATATAAGGATCCCCAACAGAGTCGCCAAGCTGTTGCTCCCAAAGATTTGCATCCCGGTACAAGCGCGAACGGTCGGCGAAAAGAGAGATGGAATGAAGGTGAAAAGAGTCGCCAGCTAGGCATTTTTATCCCGAAGGAAAGGTAATGCTGCATAGACCTAGAAAAATATGGACAAGACGGTCGCGAACTAGAGAAATTGAGAAAGGGGGTTGGTTACAACCTGGGAAGGTATTAGCACCTAGGTTGTCCGTCGTACTCGACGGGATCCACGCTTGAAAGATTTGTGCTTAAAGGGGTAGTGTCAGTGTTATTTGTGTATCAAAACTGGAAAAGAATGCAAGTGTCAGTGCAGAGAAAAGTGAATTGAAATAGAAGTGTGTCAGTGTAAGGAAAGAATGCAATGCTCAAGACTATGAGGCTTAAAGAATAATGCTGGAAGAGGGGGAATATACATAGACTTTTGTTCGATAACTGTTAAGTTATGCCTACGTATCCTCTCGTGTAATGAGGAAGTCAGAACACCGTAGTTCGACTCAAAGAGACTGAAAGATAAATTGACTATGAACTTCTTGCTTGTCTATGCTCAAGTGTATGACATGTTTGGCTCAGGTGCAAACTGTCTTGCATTAGACGGAAGAAGCAAGTTCTGGTTAGTGAGTGAATGAGGTGAGAAAAGAATCCTGAAGGAGACGATTATTGTTTGTTTTTGAAGTTTTCAATCTTTTATTGCTTTTTATGTTTGTCGTAAGAAAATGAGCTTAAGCCTAAACCAAGGGTTAGTAAACTCATCATATCCTCCCTCCGATTAGGGATAATGAGAATACCTTAAGCATGAAGTAAACACCTCACACTTAATCACCATGATGTAGGGTTAAGATCATTTTCCTACTTGTAATTATTTAGATGTTTTTGGTGTTTTTGTTTAGTGCTAAGTAATGAGTTTAAGCCATAATCATGGATTTAATGGACCCATTACACCATCCTAATAGAAGGATAATAGATGAGAACATTTAAGCTGAGAAAGGCTCCTCAACTTAATCCATGATTAGGGATTAACCTCATGACAAAACAAGCCTTTATTAAAGTGGATTTTAGATTAAGGATGAAATTAAGAAGTGAATTTTATGGTTTGTAAGACAACTTGAGGGGGACTTGTCCATTACCACTAGGGTTAGTCCTTCTTAACCAATTAAGGAAGAATTAGAACCCTAATGCAAGGCCCAAGTTACAAGCTTATTGTCTTAGTGATTATTAGATGGATTGATTAAAGGATTTAAACACATTAAGGTTTTAACACTTAGGATTAAATTTATACACTCCATCCTAATAGAAGGATACAGGCATGACCTTAATCACAAAGCCTTAAAACCTTTAGGGTTTAGTCCTTAATTAAGAGGTGAGAAGAGAAGACACAAAAGATGACACAAAGGTAAAACTAATGGGGGGGACTAATAAAACCCTAATTGTGATCATGCTTGGGTATTCCTAGGGTTTATGAGGCTTGCAAGAAGTCTTCAAGATGAGCCACCAAGGAAGAAGCAAAGATGGAAGGAGAAGAAGCAGAAAGAAGCAAGTCAACTTACTTCACTTGAGAAGACAAGTTGCTTGAAGAAAGAAAGTGAGGAGGGAACATGAATGAGAAAGCTCACTCTAATACACATACAAAATGCAGCAAAGATGCATAAGAGAGATGAGAAGAGATTGTGAGAAGTGAAGGCAAATTCACTTCTCAAAGTAACTTACCACTTGAAAAGTTAGTGAAAGGAAATGAAAATGAAATGGAAATGAAATGAATGCAATGATGCAACCCAAAACCAGAAGCATGTTCAAGATACAAATGATGCTAAGAGATGATGCAAATGTATGTCATGAGATGTGGATGATCATACAAGCAATGAGGATGCAAATGAAGCTTAAAGGAAGCATGAAAGTTCATGGATGCACATGGAATGAAATGGAAACAAAACATGGCAAATGGGTGATGCAATGATCAAACATGATTCTAATGTGTCCTAGGATGTCTTATATGTCATGTGAATGCACAAAATGTCATGGCAAGTTCATGAATACAAGCATATGCAAGATGGATGCAAGTGAAGATGAGAAATTAGGGTTATATGAACATGTGAGATGCAAAACTCAAAAAACAGAAGCAAATCATAAGATAAAAAAATTAAAATGCACTCAAAGGGACCCTAAACCTATACTACGTTACCATCCAAAGGGGGAGGTCAGAAGCTTAACCTAGAAGGACTTATGAATTTTTGAAGTTTCTAGGGTTCTAAGGGTGATCCTAAATGTAAAATGCCAAACAAATTAAAAAATGAAAGATAAAAATGAAACAAAAATGCTTTTAGATGCTTGAAACCATGCATAGCACAATGCAAAAAGAATCATTCACAAACTCAACTTGGTTTAAAAGTTATGAATTTTTGAAGTTAGGGTTAGAAATATGCAAATTTAAGAACCCTAAATCATTTGAAAAATGTCAAAGCATGATCAAAACCAAAAAGAAATTTGTATGGTGAGTTTGTAAATGTTTCTAAATGTTCAAAGATGTCCTCTAATTGTTTTTGTGATTTTTAAATACTTAAATGTATTTTTAATTAATTAATCTCCATTAACTAATTAAAAATAACATTTAAATGATTTAAAAATGTTTTTTTAATGCAAAAAATGAAAATAAAAATATTTTGGGGTCCTGAAAATTAATAAAAGGTTTTATAAACATTTTCAGAATTTTTTGACTATTTTGACTATTTTTAAAAATTCGTGAAAGATAAAATAGAAAAAATGAAATAAAAACAAATTAAATGAAAAGTATACTGAATGGATGGACAAGATGAAATCTGGGTTTAAAATGTTTGACTGGGCGCGCATCTGAACGGCCCAAATTCAAACTTCATTAAACTGATTTAATTAATTATTAATCCTAAAATTAAAACTAATGATTCAATCTGATCCACACACTGCATGCGGGAAAGAAGGATCTAACGGCCCACATTTAAAATATGCCCTAACCCTAATTAATTAGGTTAATGACTTTTAGGTGGCCGGAAATGACCTCCGGTCATCTTCTCCGGCCACACTCTCCCTTGAAAATCCTCAAATCACTCCCTAGGCCATGATAAACTCCCCAAATCTCCAGAAATGATCCCCAAACCCCATAGAACAAGAATCCAGCACCATAATTCATTTATCTTGCATCAAAATCATGATTCGAACGAAAACATAAAAATGGACAAAATTTCAGAACATGCATAAACAGTCAATACTCAACCATTCTTCAAAAATAAATGCTCATTGTAATCAGGAGAACAAACTCTACCATCTCATAACTAAAGAAACGATTTCTGGAAAAATGTTTCAAGAGGATACCTGAGATGAAGCTTTGCCAATGGAGCTGCCTGGGCCTTCTTCTTGATGCAAACCCTCTCCCCTAATCACCCTTGAGCTTCTTTGATGCTTTGCTGAAGTGTTTATGACCTCTCTTAGAAGTTCAGTGAAGTTCAGTTCAAAGGGGGAAAAATCGTATTTGGTGTATGGTGGTTTTTAGGGCAAAGTGAAGGGTGGTTTGTGATCAGTGATGGATTTGAAGATGAATGGTGGAAGAATTTTTAAGTTTTGATGTTTGTGTTGAGTGTTTCGAATGAAAATGCAAAGGAGGTGATTTTTTGTAACTATGGCAATGTTGTGTATTCAGGTTGTGTTCTTGTGTGAAAATGGCTTGCATTTGGCCCATGTATCAAGTTGTGATAGGTCTGTGGAGTGGTGTGGGCTATGCTGATTGGTATGGCTTGTTTTGCAAAAAGTCAACATTTGTTGTCCTTTGAGGTATGGGCTGGTTCAGGCCAAGTACAAAGGGGTGTCTGGTGCAGCAAGATTCAAGGATAGCCATGGAAATCATTTAGAGGCAATTCAGCAAGTTTGTGAGAAGTTGTGGGAGGTTTTGCAAATTTGTGAACTTTTGGCCCTTTTGAAATTTCTTCATGTGCAAGTCATGAAATCTTGGGATTCTTGGGCCAATTCTGAGTTTTAAGTCATGCACTATGATGTTATGATGTGTAGAAGTCAATTTGAAATCACAAAATAGCTTAGCATGAGGTTTTGCAACAATCCCTCTTTGGCATGAAACATGAAATTATGTGATTTGCCAACTTTGGAAAGCCATAACTTGAGTTCCAAAATGAATTAGATCTTGTTCTTGTTCTTTTTGAAAAGGGAATGATCCAATCTACAACTTTAATGACCAAGAATTTTTCATTTGAAGCATTTTTGGTTGAGAAAGAGGAGGTTGAAAAACTTTCCCAAAATGGAAAGTTTACATTACAAGTCATTTCCATTCTTGACAACTTTTGGTTTTGCTCACTTCTCTTCAAATTTGTGACCTTCTAAGCACTTCAATGATCAAATAAAGACCATATAACTTCAATTTGATGAAAAATCCACTTTGGGTCCATTGATGGTGTAACACGGTGGGAGAACTGACTTTAGTTAAATGTTGCGGATAGCAAGAGTCGCCACCGACTTTTATTTTATCCAAAGGAAAGGGCATAAAAGAATAGGAAATACCTTAAAAGATTTTTGGGTTCGGGGGGTATGTTATGTAAAGGGAAGATGTTAGCACCCTTTACATCCATGGTTATCCATGGGCTCTTAGTTACTTAGCTCACTTTAAAATGTTTTGAAAAGTGTAGTGTGTGATTAGAAATTTTCTTAAGTACTTTATAATGATCCATGTACGGATATATATAAAGCCTTTGTTTTGAAAATTGTTTGAAAAATGTGAAGTGTTTATGAAATGTTTTTGAATGAGTGAGCAAGTACTTAAGAGGAACCTACCCTAATTGGAATCTTTTTTGTTCTTAAATATCCTTTAAGTGGTAAGACTATCCCTATTATTAAGGAATAGGTAGTCATTACCTTGGATGTGTAAGGGACATATGAAGGGACAATTGTTATTTAGGCAACTGTAAGGTGTATAAGCAATTCGAAGGGACTTATCATCTTTATTCGAAAGGGACAAAATCATTACGAAGGCAACCACGAAGGGAATTGATCTTTTTATCTGTTAAGGGACTAGATGATATGAGAGAAGGGACTTTGCTTTACACCTTACTTGACCTTTTGTTTAGGCAACTTGAGAGGTAACCCTTAAGAAGTGAGATGGCGATCCAAGATCGACTTACGTGTGTGCGTGTACAAATTCATATATTTATCTTGAGATTAATGATCTAAATTCAATTTTAAATACAAACATGTTTTACACTCCCTATTTTACTAACCATAGCAATTAAAAATAAATAATAAAAATAATACTATAACTATTACATAAATGGCACAATTACATAATAATAATAATAAAATAAATTAGATAAATAATCACATAATAAATAAATAAATAAAGGGGTTAGTAATAATAAACAAAATAAATAAGTATAAGATGATTAGTATAATAATAAATAATAAATTAAAAGTTAAATTTTAAATAAATAATTATTTTTTAAGATTTTTAATAAAAGAAATAAATAATAAATACTATATACTAATAAAATATGATTAATAGTCTAATTATTTAATTTTATATACATATTATAAAAATGTCTAATTATAAAAAAAAATAATAAATTATATTCATAAAATAAAGCTAGGGTTTTTAATTGTTTTTTTTAGGAAAATAAATTAGGGTTAATCAATTAATATAATCCTAATTACATTATTTATATAAAACTATATATCATAATAATATAAACAAATTATACAATAAATATAAATAATTAGAATTTACATACAAATATATTAATATTTATAAAATAATTAGGGTTTATAAAAAATTAGGTTATATAAGAAAAATAATTAGATTTTTACATATAAATATTTTAGGGTTAAGTATTTAATATAAACATAATTAAATTATTTATATAAAATATATAATATTAATACAAAAAATAAATATTAAGTAATTTTAAGAATAAAGTTTAATTTAAAAAAAAAATATGAATTTGAAATTATACAAGGAAACAATAATAAACATTTTTGATTTTTAACATTTATTCATTAAATTAATTAAATTAAATTTATTAAATTATAAACAAAAATCAAAATAAATGAAAAAATAGGAAAAAGAACTTACCTGGGGCTGGGATTCGAACCCAAGCCCTAGGCATTGCATCCTACAAGACCAGCATACCATCCACTAGGCCAACGTGCGTTTGGTGTCAACATACTGCCTTCATATGCTTTTGTGCGTATCTTGGAAAAATTAAATAAAAAACAACAAAGCAAAAGGGCCTGGGGGATTCGAACCCAGGACCCTCAACCTCATACGCGTACACACAAACCAACTGAGCCAGGCTAGCTTTTCTAAAATAATATTAACTACAAATCATAAAATATTATATCAAATATTTGAATGTGGATTTTGGCGCGCTGACTTCATCTTCTTCCTTGGAATTTCGCAGGTTTTCCTGCAAAATTTGTTGGGAAATTTCCTGCGAATCTTCATGCGTACAAAACCTGCCAATCTCATACCCTCATCAATATGCAACGATTTATCAAATTAATTACATGGTTGTGATCCCCAACCTTCATACAGTTCATTTATGGTCTTAGAATCAATTTATATAGTTTAAATCAAAGAACCCTAAATGAGAGTCATAAACCCTAACTATGGCCGAATTCATTCTAGGCAGTGAAACTCCAATCAATTGATCCAGAAAGCTTCAACACAATGAAACAAACAAGATTAAACAATCAAAATCAATTAAAATGCAGTAAACTCATTGAATCGAAAAAATCAAATGTGAGATGAAAAGCAATTCGGTTCATGTGTTTTATGGAGTTTTGGATGATGATAAGTATTGTTATGCGTTCAGTGAACATCAAGGAACATGTTGAGACCTTTAGAACTCTTTGAAACCTCCTGCAAATCAAAAACCGAAAGTCTCCTTTTGCTTGAATTTTTGAAGTTTGAATGTGTTGTTTGAGGCTGCAATTTTCATCCCTTTGCATTGTGATGAGTTCTATACTTATAAGTGAACAAAATTAGGTCAAGAAAAGTGGTTGTTCTTTGGACTTTTTGGATCAATGATATTGAGAAAGATCATGCCTTAAATTTCAAATATTCTTTGATATAACATTACTATTTTAGGACAATCATCATAATTTGCATATCAATCTGATCCACGTAATGTTTATGACTTTCTAGAAGCAATATCTCATCCAAATATTTGATTTATATATTTTATTTTGATTTAATTTGCTTTTTAATGAATAAAATTCAAATAAATACTAATTAAAAAATAAAAAATCTGAAAATGCTTGAATTGGGTCGTGTGGGATGATATCACAAGGATTGGGTTGCACAATGGTAGGCCCATTTGGAAAAAATTGATTCTAAGACCCCATTTGTTCAATATTCTTCTAAAAAATTTCCCAACTTTGCAAGGACACAAATCCCTCAATTTTAAGGATATGAGGGTGTTCTTGGACATTTTGGAAAGCTTAAAGAGTCCTCTAATCAACACCATTGGTTTCATGTCCATATCTTTTACCATTCTAAAGTTATGCTCTTTGGAAGTTGTTGACTTTTTGTTGACTTTTAAAAGGACCTATAATGTCTTAGCTCATACCCTCCAAATGAAGAATTTTTGGGCTTGGCTTGTGAGACACAAAGTTGTAGAGAATTAAATTTCCTTCAAAATGATATTTGGATGGAAAAATGTTGATGAAGCATGTGAAAGTTATGGCTGGTCAAAGTTCAGTTGACTTTTCCTGTGAAAACCCTAATTTAGAAACTCCTGATTCTTGATGATCTGAAATCTCCTTGATGAATCATGATCAACCCTTGATCAAATGATGAATTTTACTTCATATAATTTATGTTGGCAAAAAATCATGAAGTTTGACTTTGGTTTGACCACAGTTGACCTCAATTTGACTTTTTAACTGCTTTGACTGATTTTAACCTATCTAATCATCTGACTGAGCAAATCTTTTGGGAAAGTCTTGAAACTTGACATGGGGATTCTTGAACACATATAGGATGCTATGAAGCTTACTTGAAGTCTTGGAAGTCCATTTAACCTGATGAAAGTCAAAACCCTGGTTTAAGATGCATTGCTTAGGAGGATGCATTGTCTGAGGAAATTGTCAAATTTTCTGACTAATTGTGAATATTGTGAACCTTGTGAACCTCATGAGATGTCTTGTGAAACTTGTGAACATTGTGAGCCTCTTAGTACACAATGACTTGTCTTGTGGAGGGAAAATTTTGGGGTGCAACAGCTGCCCCTGTTCAATTTTCTGAAACCTGAGGGGTTAGATTGGTATATGTGCCATTTGTGACCTGGAAGGTTGAAGGGGATTGAACACAAAAGCCCAAAAATTTTCACTCACCGGTGCGTAAAGTAACACTGATGATTATTTGTATATGCTTGAGTGGGCTTAAAGATGCCACTTGGAAGAACTGGAGATGGGCTTAGAGATGCCATCAGGATGAACTGGAGATGGGCTTAAAGATGCCATCTAACATATCAGGAGGTGATAATATCTTTATGTTGATACTGGATATCAGTACTAGGTCTTCGTATAGGCCGTCTCTGAATCGTTTATGCAACCTGGTTTGAACTGTAGGATGGACCAGTAGAAATAAATCTTATGATGATTATTTTTTCTAGTAGTATCTTGGATTAGGGAATGGATCTTTGTACAGATCGTTTGCCTATTCTCCAAGGCCAAAAGAACATCAGAATTTGTCCTTCTGAAAAAGTATCTTGAACCAGGGAATGGATCTTTTTACAGACCGTTTTCCTGCTATTCAAGGGCCGAAAGAACGTCAGGATTTGTTCTTAAGGGTCAAAAGAACGTCAGGATTTGTTCTTCTGAAAAAGTCTTGAACAAGGGGCCAAAAGAGCGTCAGGATTTGCTCTTAAGGGTCAAAAGAACGTCAGGATTTGTTCTTCTGAAAAAGTCTTGAACAAGGGGCCAAAAGAGCGTCAGGATTTGCTCTTAAGGGTCAAAAGAACGTCAGGATTTGTTCTTCTGAAAAAGTTTTGAACAAGAGGCCAAAAGAGCGTCAGGATTTGCTCTTAAGGGTCAAAAGAACGTCAGGATTAGTTCTTCTGAAAAAAGTCTTGAATCAAGGGGCCAAATGAGCGTCAGGATTTGCTCTTAAGGGTCAAAAGAACGTCAGGATTAGTTCTTCTGAAAAAGTCTTGAACAAGGGGCCAAAAGAGCGTCAGGATTTTCTCTTTAGGATCAAAAGAACGTCAGGATTTGTTCTTCTGAAAACGTCTTGAACAAGGGGCCAAAAGAGCGTCAGGATTTGCTCTTAAGGGTCAAAAGAACGTCAGGATTTGTTCTTCTGAATAATGTCTTGAACCAGGGAATGGATCCTTTTACAGACCGTTTGCCTGCTATTCGAGGACATCTTGAGTAGTATATGGATCATTTCTGACCCGTTGTAAGTTGTTGATATTGTTTTACCTGCATATAACTATCTTGCAAGGGAAATATTAGTTTATGCATTAGGTATGCATGCATAGTATGATGCACCTAAGTAAATGTATTATGTACTTATGGATATGTATGTTATGGTATGATGTAAATGATGTATGTATGCATCATGCAGCTTGAGGCGTCTGGATATCTTTGTATAACAACTGCTGGCCAGGGAAAATAAATCCCGATTGGTTGCTGAAGAATATGAGGAACTCGTTTTGTTTGATAATATAGTGAAGAATATGAGGAACTCGTTCCCGTCTCGTTTGATAACATAATATTCATAAACCTCCCATCTTCGTTCGATAGTAAGGTATCCATAACCTCCCGTCTTCGTTCGATAGTAAGGTATCCATAACCTCCCGTCTTCGTTCGATAGTAAGGTATCCATAACCTCCCGTCTTCGTTCGATAGTAAGGTATCCATAACCTCCCGTCTTCGTTCGTCGTACTCTTATTGAAAGAATAAATTCCCAACTATCCGTCTGAAGATAAAAGAGATGGATATAAATTCCAAGGGAGATGTGACTCGAAGTACTTATGAAGATGGATTTGGCCTACTGGGGGATTTGTAGCTGTCTGGTGGGGATGAACCGGCGAAGTTTCGTTGAATTCCTTCCCTCGTTCGTCCTTAGTAAATACTATTACTGCATTTTCATGCATTTCTGGTAAACATCAATCATATTAAGCATTTATGCATTTCTGGTAAACATCAATCATATTCAAAAACATACATACATTCAAACACAACCAATGGACGTTTCGCTTATGTAAATAGGGTAAAAGTAAATCTGGATTCAAAGATGAAATTTTATTTATATCACAAAGTAACCTATACACAGGCAAGTTTGTACAAGGAGACAGAAATCTTAGTAAGAGGAATTCGTCATAACAATTTTTACAAAACAAGGAAAATCAGCTATGTGGGAAATAATCCTATTGAGTTTCAATTCTACTATTGCCATTATCTTCAAGTATCTCATCTTCTGCTGTTGAGACGGAAATGATTGAATTGAGCTCTATCTGTTCGAGCTTGAGTAAGTAGTACAACTGGTTGTAGTTTCATGAGTGATCCAAATGAGACATAGTCATACGCTTTAATCCCTAACTTTTGCCTGGATTGCCCTTTCAGGTTTTCAATCCACCGGGATACCCTTTTTTTCCCAAGCCGCCTTTTCAGGTTTTCGACTTGCCGGGCATACATTTTTTTATATATATATCCCTAATTTCTGCCCGAACCCTTTTGGTTCGCCGGGATGCCCTTATTTTTGCCTAGGCCAGTCAACCTAGCGGGTCTCTTTTTATACGTAGTATTTTTTAACTATGTCTGCGTTTACAGGCTCTGGGAAGTCTTCACCATCCATAGTAGTAAGTATCATGGCACCTCCTGAGAATACTGTCTTGACTACAAATGGTCCTTCATATGTAGGAGTCCACTTGCCCCTAGGATCACCCTGTGGTAATATGATATGCTTGATTACCAAGTCACCAGCCTGATATACCTTTGGCTTAACCTTCTTGTTGAAAGCCTTGATCATTCGTTTCTGGTACATCTGGCCATGACAAACTGCTGCTAACCTCTTCTCATCAATCAAATTTATCTGGTCAAGTCGGGTCTGAATCCACTCTTCTTCATTCAAGCCTGCATCCTTCATAATTCTTAAGGAGGGAATCTAAACTTCAATGGGCAGAACTGCTTCCATACCATATACTAAGGAGAATGGGGTTGCCCCTGTTGAAGTACGTATTGTAGTACGATAACCATGAAGAGCAAATGGTAACATCTCATGCCATTCTTTGTAAGTAACAGTCATCTTCTGTAGAATCTTCTTAATGTTCTTATTAGCAGCTTCTACTGCCCCATTCATCTTTGGACGATACGGAGAAGAGTTGTGATGCTTAATCTTGAATTGCGTGCAGAGATCAGTAATCATAGTGTTATTCAGATTAGGGCCATTGTCAGTAATAATCCTTTTAGGGATGCCATAGCTACATATGAAATTATTCTTGATGAATCGAGCCACAACATTCTTGGTAACAGATGCGAATGAAGCTGCCTCCACCCACTTTGTGAAGTAATCAATAGCAACCAGGATGAAACAATGCCCATTAGAAGCAGTAGGCTTGATCTCACCAATCATATCAATGCCCCACATGGAAAAAGGCCAAGGAGCAGTCAACACATTCAATGGTGATGGAGGTATATGTACTTTATCAACATAGATTTGACACTTGTGACATGTTCTGGAATGTTGATAGCAGTCAGCTTCCATGGTAGACCAATAGTAACTTGCTCTCAATATCTTCTTTGCCATAGTATGACCACTAGAATGAGTGCCAAAAATCCCATCATGCATGTCTTCCATAATCTCAGTTGCTTCTTTCTTATCCACACAACGAAGCAAAGTTGAATCATGATTATGTTTGTACAAAATGCCATTACTCAAAAAGAACTTAGCAGAAAACCTCCTTAGAAACTTCTTATCTTTGGCAGATGCCCCTTCAGGGAACTCCTGAGCTTCAAGATATCTTTTCACTTCATAGAACCAAGGCTTCCCCTCTGCTTCTTCAGTGTCAATCTCATTGCAGTATGCAGGCTTCTCAAATCTGTCAATAGTAATCTTGGGAGCTTCATCATCCCAACTGATCTCAAACATGGATGCCATGGTGGCTAATGCATCTGCCAACTGATTTTCTCTTCGTGGAATATGTCCAAACGTAATCTCTTTAAAATGTGGGATCAAAGACAAAACATGCTCTCTATAAGGAATGAGATTATCATGCTTGGTATCCCAATCTCCTTTATTCTGACTTACTACCAGGGCTGAATCTCCATACACGTCAAGGAACTGAATCTTCATATCAATGGAAGCTTTGATACCTAGGATACATGCCTCATATTCAGCCATGTTATTGGTACAATAGAAACAAAGTCTTGCAGTAATCGCGGTATGACAACCTTCAGGGGAACTGATCACAACACCAATACCATTACCAAGTGCATTAGAAGCTCCATCAAAGACCATAGTCCATCGGGATCCTTGTTCAGGTCCGTCATATTGTCCAGGTTCTTTGGTATGAATCATAATATCTTTATCAGGGAACTCAAAACTCATTGATTGATAATCATCCACTGCTTGATGAGCCAAATGATCAGCCACAACACTTCCTTTAATGGCCTTCTGAGTAGTATACTATATATCATATTCTGTCAAGATCATTTGCCATCTTGCTATTCTTTCGGAGAGAGCAGGTTTCTCGAATATGTACTTGATTGGATCCATCTTTGAAATCAACAAGGTATTATGAGTCAACATATACTGTCTTAGTCGGCGAGCAGCCCATGCCAAAGCGCAACAAGTTTTCTCGAGCAGTGAGTATCTTGTTTCACAGTCGGTAAACTTTTTGCTAAGGTAGTATATTGCCTGCTCTTTTCGACCAGACTCATCATGTTGGCCCAAGACACACCCCATTGAGTTGTCTAACACTGTTAAGTACATAATCAAGGGTCTTCCATCAACTGGTGGCATCAAAATTGGAGGTTCTAGCAGATATTTCTTGATTTCTTCAAATGCAGTATGGCACTCGTCATTCCATTCCATCACCTGATCTTTCTTCTACAACTTAAAGATTGGCTCACAGGTGGCAGTTAATTGGGAAATAAATCTTGCGATGTAATTCAATCGTCCCAAGAAACCTCTCACTTCCTTCTCAGTACGGGGAGCTGGCATCTCTTGTATAGCTTTCACTTTGGCAGGGTCTACTTCAATACCTTTTCCACTGACGATGAAACCCAGGAGTTTACCATACCTAACTCCAAAAGTACATTTGTTTGGGTTCAATCTCAACTTGTACTTCTTCAACCTCTCAAACAACTTATGGAGATGATCAAGATGTTGCTCTTCATTCTGGGACATGGCTATCATATCATCCACATATACCTCTATCTCATGATGAATCATATCATGAAACAAAGCCACCATAGCACGTTGATATGTTGCCCCTGCATTCTTCAAACCAAATGGCATCACTTTATAGCAAAAGGTGCCCCACTGTGTAACAAATGTTGTCTTCTCCATATCTTCAGGTGCCATCTTGATTTGATTGTAACCAGAGAAACCATCCATAAAAGAGAATACTTTATGCTGAGCAGTGTTGTCTACTAGAACATCAATATGAGGAAGTGGAAAGTCATCTTTGGGGCTGGCCTTTTTCAAATCCCTATAATCTACACACATACGTACCTTACCATCTTTCTTAGGCACCGGTACCACATTTGCAACCCACTGAGGATAAGAAGTCACAGCTAAGAAACCTGCATCAAAATGTTTCATTACCTCTGCTTTAATCTTTTCTGACATTTTAGGACGCATGCGACGAACCTTCTGCTTCTTTGGACGACAGTCTTCTTTTACTGGTAAACGGTGAACCACAATGTCTGTATCCAACCCTGGCATATCTTCGTAGGACCAAGCAAAGATCTCCACATAGTCATGTAACATCTGAATCAATCTGCTCTTGACACTATCCTCTAATTCATCCCCTATCTTGACCTGTTTCCTGTTTTCTTCAGTTCCCAGATTCACAACTTCGATTGGCTCTTCATGTGGCTGTATAGCTTTCTCTTCTCATTGTAACAACCTAGCAAGCTCTACAGGTACTTCACAATCGTCCTCATTTCCATCTTCATCTTGATAGATCGGATTCTCGAAATTATAATTGGCAATAGTAAAACTGTTATCAACAGGATCCAGAGTGGATAAGGATCTGCATTTTAGTGATGTGGGTTTGTGTAAGAACACATAGCTGATAAAACAAAAATAAAAGAAAGGAAAGACAAGGAACACAATATTTACGAAACGAAACGTCCACTGATTTTTATTGAATGAAGTATGCAAATGAAATGACATCCCGTAACAAGCACACCATTGTGCCCCGGGTAAGGCACAAGGCTTAAGAGTTTAATTGTTCAAAAATTACAAACTTTAACAGTAACAACACAGTAATAGTATTTACTCCTGACTAAAGGAGATAGGAATAACATCTTCAGCTTTCCAGTTATTGAGCCCAACACCCACAGTAGAAAAATCCAAGCATCCAAGTTGTAGTTTTCATCATAGTCACCCACAACATTGATCTGATCTTTCATAATCCCCTGATTGGTGATACGAACAGCACAAGCACGACGAACATCCTTCTGGGACTTTGCAGTGAAACCCAAACCAAATTTGTCAGACTTGTAAGGGATGTCAGGAAGTTGACCCCAAATAGTACAACCACCTTCATCCACCACAGCTCTAGCATCTTTAAGGGAAGCCATCGTAGGAGGTACTCTGGTGACCACAGGATCTTTCTTGACAACAGGAGGAGCTTCATAATTATTAACAACCCAAGGAACTACTTCGAATGTCTGGCACGGAGTTTCAACATATTCACCTTCCACTTCAAGATATTTAAAGGTGTTCACATGGCTAACTATATATCCTTCCTCTCCGTAAACAGTGACAACTTTTCCTTCTACTGGATATCTCAGCTTCTGATGTAAGGTGGAGGTTACAGCACCTGCTCCCTGGATTCAGGGACGTCCAAGCAAACAAGAATATCACGGACGAATATCCATTACATAAAAGTAGCATTGAAGACCTGAGAACCTACTTTGATTGGGAGATCAATTTCTCCATGCACCACTCTTCTTGAACCATCAAAAGCCTTCACCACTATATTACTGGGCTTCAACACAGCATCTTCAGGGCTAAGCTTATTCAGAACTTCTTTGGGCAACACATTCAACTAGGAACCATTGTCTATTAACACATGTGACAGGGTAGTGCCCATACACTCAATAGAGATATGTAGAGCCTTGTTATGATCCCTTTTGGCCGGAGTCAAATCAGCATCGGAGAAACCTAACCCATTATCATAGGTCAAGTGTGCAACACAATTTTCAAACTGGTCTACAGAAATCTCATTTGGTACGTGAGCAGTCTTCAAAAATTTAATCAAGGATTTGGCATGAGCCTCAGAACACAACAATAAAGACAACATAGAAATCTTGGAGGGAGTATGCCCCAATTGATCAACAATGTCATAATCACTCTTGCGAATGATCTTCAATACTTCTTCCACCTGCTTAGAAAGATCATCAGCAGCTGGCACATCAGTTTGTATAGGTTCAATGACAGGACCTTTGCCCCAAGCATCAACAGTTGGAGTAACTGTATTCTTGGAGGTAACTGGAGGAGAGAAAACTCTTCCACTTCGTGTGATCTTACTAGATCCAGCAATATTATCAACATCCAGATTTTCACTAACAACAGGTGCATCAGCTAAGGATTCCTGCTTAACACCATGAATATAAACATCGGAGCCATAATGCCAAGGCACCGCCTTATCAGAAATATATGGAATAGGACCCGGAGTGGTAATGATCATAGGAGCCACTCTAGCTTCAGCAACAATCTTCACAGGGCCTTCAGCAGTAATTTTAATTGGACCCTTACGAGTGATTTTTACAGGTCCCTTGGAAGTAATCCTTACCGGCACTTTATCAACCATATCCACCTCTTCAACCTTCGCACCCTTAGTTATATGCTCAACCATGCTCTCCACAGAAGGTGGTGTCCTCTCAAACAATATTGTGTAATTGTCCATGAGGCGTTGAATTTCGTCCTTCAATCTCCAGCAACTATCCGGCTTATAAGCACAATAGACATAATCTTCATGACAACCTGGAAAGAACCAAGCTTGTACCAATTTCTTCTTGATAACAGATAATGGTGTAGTCACATCTGCAACTGATGAAATACGTGAAACGTCATCAATGGCATTGACAGTCTTTTCATGATTTGGCATGGGAGCAGTAATCACATTTGGAGTACCCGGAGGGTCAAACTCAATCTCTCCCGCATCAATCATATCCTGAATCTTATTCTTCAATATCTAGCAACTATTGGTATCGTGTCCCTGACAATTTGAATGATATGCACATCGTGCATTAGGATTGTACCTGGGAGAGGTAACATTGGGATTTTAAGGAGGGTCCCTCAAAGTGATAAGTTCACCCTTCAACAAGTGTTGCAAGGCTTGGGCCAGTGACATGTTGAGCTTAGTGAACTGCCTTCTAGGCCTCTGTTGATTGCCCTGTGGTATCTCTGGTGTTGCAGGAGTAGGGTTAGAGATATGAACTGCACTCACAGACTGATGCCTCCTATTACGATCAGATTGACCATAAACAACATTCGACTCTTTCTTCCCACTAGGGGGCTTCTTTGTAGTACTGGATGAAGAAGCACCCACTTGGATCTTGCCACTCCTTATACCACTTTCTACGTGCTCTCCTATCATTATCAACTCAGTGAAGCCAGATGATGAGCTTCCAATGAGATGACTGTAAAAAGGACCATTCAACGTACACATGAACATATCCACTAACTCCCTGTCAGTTAGAGGGGGTTGTACTCTACCAGCCAAATCTCTCCACTTCTGGGCATACTCCTTAAAATTTTCTTTTGCTCCCATAGACATGCTCTGTAGTTGCATGCGAGTAGGGGCTAGATCAGCATTGTATTGATATTGCTTGTAAAAGGCTTCAGCAAGATCATTCCAATCCTGGATGTTGACACTCTCCAACTGATAGTACCATTCCAATTGAGCTCCAGATAAGCTCTCTTGGAAGAAATGGATCCACAACTTCTTATCAGCAGTATGGGGTTGGATTCTCCGGACATAAGACCTCAGATGCAGCTTGGGACAAGAGACACCATCATACACTACAAAAGCAGGGACCTTGAAACCAATGGGTATAACCACCCTAGATATCAAACTCAGGTCTTCAAAATCAAGCCCAGAAGACTTTTGCAATTCCATAGCATCCATTCTATCCACCAGCATCTTGAACTTATCTTCATTAGGCTCATGATAGTAGTTAGCTTCCGAATCAGAGTCCCCCATTGTATTATGGAGACTGCCTCCCTCTTTATCAGACTCTTCAGACTCATAATCTTCAACCAATTCTTTGGTCTTGATAGGACCTCTGAACCTTCTTCCCATGTTGATGAGGCCTCCTGACCTTCTATTCTTCTTAGTCTTCTTGGCCAGCAGTGTCTTCAATTCATCCTGCCCTCTGGACAAGTTCAGGATCAGCTCTTGGAACTGTGCATTTTGTGCCTGAAGATCTTTAACTGTTTGTTCAAGAGCCATTGCTGAAATAAACAGCGAGAAGATAAGATACTTGTACATAAAAAACCTGTGATGCAATGATATAGTGTATAAATGCGTATACAATGTTTTCAAGGACCACAGGATTTAAATTTGCTTAAACAATCAAGAAAGTAAATTTTTATTAGTAATAAATTGGTTTTCCCTTTGGGCTTACAAAATGAAAATTAAATAAATACAAAAGATGGGGTTTTAAGTCTCCCATGGACGTTTCCTCTTTGTGTTGAGGTATGAGTTGAGATTCCGCTCCTCGTGAAGTTTCTTTGTTAGCTCCAGGATTCTTTCTTGACTTGCTTTGTAATGAGCCTCGAAAGTATCCCTTTGCTCCTTCAACTGGATCCAGGATCTCTGTAAGTCTTCCATGTCAGTGGGCATGTCTGGGTGAAGGATGGTATAAGAGGTATCTCCTTCAGCAACAGGCTCCATAGTAACTGGCAGGATGGCAGGATATGGCATCATAAGAGTCTGAGCACGAGATCGCACCCATCTGAGGTAAGCTTCCATAGGAATGGTGTACTTGGGCTCCAGAGTCTTGCTGTCAACCTTGTTCACTTTTCCCCATGCTCGTATAAACCTCTGACGGTAACCTTGCAGATCGTTGTCGTATTCAAACACAATACCGTGAATCAACATGTCATGTTGACCATCACTCCGAGCATAACCAAACTGTCATAAAGCTAAAGAAGGGTTGTAAGTAATGCCTCCTATTATGCCTAGAAGTGGCACATTAGGAAACTCCCCACAACGGTCAATGATAGTGACATTCTCCATAGATCTGGAGCACCAATGGATATCTGAATGAGAGAGTGACATGATCCGTTTAGACCACCTGAACCCTTGTTCATTATTCATCACTGAGCGAGGAAGGTGAGAAATAAACCACCTAGATAGCAAAGGTATGCAACATATCAGAGTTCCTCGTGCCTTTGTAGTACGAGTATGAAGAGAGTGCATGATGTCTCCAAGCAACGTAGGCACTGGATTGTGACTCAGAAATATGTTGATGGCATGAACGTCTATGAACTGATCTGGATTGGGGAACAACACGAAGCCATAAATCAGCAAGGCTAAGATCTCCTCAAAAGCATCATAGCTCATAGCCTTCAAGAACACTTGAGCCTTCTCTATCAACACCTTAGCAAGAATACCCTTAACTCCGCTTCTCGTTTCTAGAACAATGTCTGATTTCTTCAAATGTAGGGCTGCAGCAATGACTTCAGGTTTAGGCTCTTTTTCTAAGCCTGTGAAGGGTTTCTGATCAAGGATAGGTATACCCAGAAGTTTAGAGAACTCTTCCATTGTAGGAACCAGCTGATAGTCGGGGAATGTGAAGCAATGGTGCTTAGGATCAAAGAAATGAAACAGAACACTCATCATGTCTTCATTGAATCCTGAAGTGACTAGATCTAGTAGGTGACCATGTCTCTTGATGAACTGAGAGTTTTCAGAAACTTGGGAAACCAATTCTTTAAGCTTGGGAGGTATTCTTACAAAGTTGATCCGGATGGTATTCCTACAAGCAGAAGCCATGACCTGCAACAAAGAACAAAGATAAATCCTTTGGTCCTTGAAATGGTTAGTGAAAATGCTATGCTTATGATGCATGATGATGTTATGATGTTATGCTCAATCACAAACATGTGGCACACACAAACAGGTCACACCATAGCCCTAGGTTTTAAAGGCTTGCATGAGGTTCAAAGGTAAGTACCCTCCCCTGAAGTTTAGATGGTTCATCCTGTCCTATAAAGTAACTAGGTTCTAAGGGATCTCAATATCATTGATCCTTCACAAGGGTGGTTGTTCAATAGGCAACTTACTTGCCAACCAAAACCCTCCAAGTTTAGAATCTCAATGAGCGTAGTATCGAGTATCAACCAACTTTAGTCTTCACCAAAGTCGGTTATCTCACTACTTTTCTAAAGGCCAAGATGGGATAACTAGGGTTCTAAAAGTTAGTTAGTGCATTGACAACATATGGCATCCTCATATTATCCTCAACTTGACTTAAGGAACATAAGCACCAACCAAGAAGTCACACTAACTATGGCCACCAGATCAACCATATCGGTATACGCCGTACAGTTTCCTTGGTCTATTGCCATTTACCTAAGGTACACTAGATCCGGGTTAGGATCTTTCACACATAAGAGCCCAACAGATAAGTATAAAGCAAACAAGGCAAACAATTTTAAAGTGATCTAATTCCTAAGGGTACCCCTCTTTTATTAAATCCCCAGCAGAGTCACCAGTTCTGTAACACTGTGGGAGAACTGACTTTAGTTAAATGTTGCGGATAGCAAGAGTCGCCACCGACTTTTATTTTATCCAAAGGAAAGGGCATAAAAGAACAGGAAAGACCTTAAAATATTTTTGGGTTCGGGGGGTAGGTTATGTAAAGGGAAGGTGTTAGCACCCTTTACATCCATGGTTATCCATGGGCTCTTAGTTACTTAGCTCACTTTAAAATGTTTTGAAAAGTGTATTGTGTGATTAGAAATTTTCTTAAGTACTTTATAATGATCCATGTAGGGATATATATAAAGCATTTGTTTTGAAAATTGTTTGAAAAATGTGAAGTGTTTATGAAATGTTTTTGAATGAGTGAGCAATTACTTAAGAGGAACCTACCCTAATTGGAATCTTTTTTGTTCTTAAATATCCTTTAAGTGGTAAGACTATCCCTATTATTAAGGAATAGGTAGTCATTACCTTGGATGTGTAAGGGACATATGAAGGGACAATTGTTATTTAGGCAACTGTAAGGTGTATAAGCAATTCGAAGGGACTTATCATCTTTATTCGAAAGGGACAAAATCATTACGAAGGCATCCACGAAGGGACTTGATCTTTTTATCTGTTAAGGGACTAGATGATATGAGAGAAGGGACTTTGCTTTACACCTTACTTGACCTTTTGTTTAGGCAACTTGAGAGGTAACCCTTAAGAAGTGAGATGGCGATCCAAGATCGACTTACGTGTGTGCGTGTACAAATTCATATATTTATCTTGAGATTAATGATCTAAATTCAAATTTAAATACAAACATGTTTTACACTCCCTATTTTACTAACCATAGCAATTAAAAATAAATAATAAAAATAATACTATAACTATTACATAAATGGCACAATTACATAATAATAATAATAAAATAAATTAGATAAATAATCACATAATAAATAAATAAATAAATAAAGGGGTTAGTAATATTAAACAAAATAAATAAGTATAAGATGGTTAGTATAATAATAAATAATAAATTAAAAGTTCAATTTTAAATAAATAATTATTTTTTAAGATTTTTAATAAAAGAAATAAATAATAAATACTATATACTAATAAAATATGATTAATAGTATAATTATTTAATTTTATATACATATTATAAAAATACAAAAAAAATTATATTCATAAAATAATGCTAGGGTTTTTAATTGTTTTTTTTAGGAAAATAAATTAGGGTTAATCAATTAATCTAATCCTAATTACATTATTTATATAAAACTATATATCATAATAATATAAGCAAATTATACAATAAATATAAATAATTAGAATTTACATACAAATATATTAATATTTATAAAATAATTAGGGTTTATAAAAAATTAGGTTATATAAGAAAAATAATTAGATTTTTACATATAAATTTTTTAGGGTTAAGTATTTAATATAAACTTAATTAAATTATTTATATAAAATATATAATATTAATACAAAAAATAAATATTAAGTAATTTTAAGAATAAAGTTTAATTTTAAAAAAAAAATGAATTTGAAATTATACAAGAAAACAATAATAAACATTTTTGATTTTTAACATTTATTCATTAAATTAATTAAATTAATTAAATTATAAACAAAAATCAAAATAAATGAAAAAATAGGAAAAAGAACTTACCTGGGGCTGGGATTCGAACCCAAGCCCTAGGCATTGCATCCTCCAAGACCAGTATACCATCCACTAGGCCAACGTGCGTTTGGTGTCAACATACTGCCTTCATATGATTTTGTGCGTATCCTGGAAAAATTAAATAAAAAACAACAAAGCAAAAGGGCCTGGGGGATTCGAACCCAGGACCCTCAACCTCACACGCGTACACACAAACCAACTGAGCCAGGCTAGCTTTTCTGAAATAATATTAACTACAAATCATAAAATATTATATCAAATATTTGAATATGGATTTTGGCGCGCTGACTTCATCTTCTTCCTTGGAATTTCGCAGGTTTTCCTGCGAAATTTGTTGGGAAATTTCCTGCGAATCTTCATGCGTACAAAACCTGCCAATCTCATACCCTCATCATTATGCAACAATTTATCAAATTAATTACATTGTTGTGATCCCCAACCTTCATACAGTTCATTTATGGTCTTAGAATCAATTTATATAGTTTAAATCAAAGAACCCTAAATGAGAGTCATAAACCCTAACTATGGCCGAATTCATTCTAGGCAGTGAAACTCCAATCAATTGATCCAGAAAGCTTTAACACAATGAAACAAACAAGATTAAACAATCAAAATCAATTAAAATGCAGTAAACTCATTGAATCGAAAAAATCAAATGTGAGATGAAAAGCAATTCGGTTCATGTGTTTTATGGAGTTTTGGATGATGATAAGTATTGTTATGCGTTCAGTGAACATCAAGGAACATGTTGAGACCTTTAGAACTCTTTGAAACCTCCTACAAATCAAAAACCGAATGTCTCCTTTTGCTTGAATTTTTGAAGTTTGAATGTGTTGTTTGAGGCTGCAATTTTCGTCCTTTTGCATTGTGATGAGTTCTATACTTATAAGTGAACAAAATTAGGTCAAGAAAAGTGGTTGTTCTTTGGACTTTTTGGATCAATGAGATTGAGAAAGATCATGCCTTAAATTTCAAATATTCTTTGATATAACATTACTATTTTAGGACAATCATCATAATTTGCATATCAATCTGATCCAAGTAATGTTTATGACTTTCTAGAAGCAATATCTCATCCAAATATTTGATTTATATATTTGATTTTGATTTAATTTGCTTTTTAATGAATAAAATTCAAATAAATACTAAATAAAAAATAAAAAATCTGAAAATGCTTGAATTGGGTCGTGTGGGATGATATCACAAGGATTGGGTTGCACAATAGTAGGCCCATTTGGAAAAAATTGATTCTAAGACCCCATTTGTACAATATTCTTCTCAAAAATTTCCCAACTTTGCAACGACACAAATCCCTCAATTTTAAGGCTATGAGGGTGTTCTTGGTCATTTTGGAAAGCTTAAAGAGTCCTCTAATCAACCCCATTGGTTTCATGTCCATATCTTTTAGCTTTCTCAAGTTATGCTCTTTGGAAGTTGTTGACTTTTTGTTGACTTTTAAAAGGACCTATAATGTCTTAGCTCATACCCTCCAAATGAAGAATTTTTGGGCTTGGCTTGTAAGACACAAAGTTGTAGAGAATTCAATTTCCTTCAAAATGAGCTTTGGATGGAAAATTTTTGATGAAGCATGTGAAAGTTATGGTTGGTCAAAGTTCAGTTGACTTTTCCTGTGAAGACCCTAATTTAGAAACTCCTGATTCTTGATGATCTGAAATCTCCTTGATGAATCATAATCAACCCTTGATCAAATGATGAATTTTACTTCATATACTTGATGTTGGCAAAAAATCATGAAGTTTGACTTTGGTTTGACCACAGTTGACCTCAGTTTGACTTTTTAACTACTTTGACTGATTTTAACCTATCTGATCATCTGACTGAGCAAATCTTTTGGGAAAGTCTTGAAACTTGAAATGGGGATTCTGGAACACATATAGAATGCTATGAAGCTCACTTGAAGTCTTTGAAGTCCATTTAACCTGATGAAAGTCAAAACCCTAGTTTAAGATGCATTGCTTAGGAGGATGCATTGTCTGAGGAAATTGTCAAATTTTCTGACTAATTGTGAATCTTGTATACCTTGTGAACCTCGTGAGATGTCTTGTGAACCTTGTGAACCTTGTGAGCCTCTTAGTACACAATGACTTGTCTTGTGGAGGGCAAATTTTGGGGTGCAACAGATGGGGGCCTCAGATGTCCTGATTTTGCTCTGACTTGCTCCAGAAGTTACCCAATGATCAGATGACTTCCACAATGAATTTCTTCATCAAACTTGGTATGTATGATTCTTATATCATATTTAGACCAATAGAAACAAGAATGACCAAAAAAATTGGAGTTATGGCCTCTGAAACCAAAACCCTAATTTTAGGTCATCTGTGTAGTTAAACCTGACTCTGCTTCCATGCTTTGCAAGTTCTTGTGATTTTCTGACTTCCTTGATCTTGGGAGGATATAATATGATGATTGAACATACATGGACCCTCTTGGAATGATTGAAGACCTTTGGACTGGCTCAGATGAATCCTGGACTGCTCAGATCATAAACCCTAGATGCAGATGAACTTGAACTAATGTAGTGAAGCAAAAATGCAACATGATATGCTTTGATTGAACTAATGCAAAGGGGAAGGTCACAAGCCATGGTGTGAACTTAGTGTAACACGGTGGGAGAACTGACTTTAGTTATGTTGCGGATAGCAAGAGTCGCCACCGACTTTTATTTTATCCAAAAGAAAGGCATAAAAGAACAGGAAAGACCTTTTAAAAGATTTTTGGGTCCGGGGGGTAGGTTATGTAAACGGAAGGTGTTAGCACCCTTTACATCCATGGTTATCCATGGGCTCTTAGTTACTTATCTCACTTTAAAATGTTTTTGAAATGTGAAGTGTGTGAATAAAAATTTTCTTAAGTGTTTTATATTGATCCATGTACGGATGCGTATAAAACCTTTGTTTTGAAAATTTGTTTGAAACTGTGAAGTGTTTGAAATGTTTTGAAGAGTGAGCAAGTATCTAAGAGGAACCTACCCTAAGTTTAAGTCTTTTCTGTTCTTGAATCCTTTAAGCGGTAAGACTATCCCTATTATTAAGGAATAGGTAGTCATTACCTTGGATGTGAGGGACAAGTGAAGGGACATCTGTTATTTAGGCAACTGTGGGGTGTATAAGCAATTCGAAGGGACTTATCATCTTTATTCGAAAGGGACAAGATCATTACGAAGGCAACATTCGAAGGGACTTGATCTTTTTATCTGTTTAGGGACTAGATGATGTGAGATGAGGGACTTTTGCTTTATACACCCTACTTGACCTTTTGTTTTAGGCAACATGAGAGGTATCCCTAAGGAAGTGAGATGGCGATCAAAGATCGACTTACGTGTATGAGTGTATAATTTTAAATATTTATCTTTTAAATTAGTGATCTAAATTGATTTTACATTACAAACATATTTACACTCCCTATTTTACTAACCATAGCATTTAAAAATAAATATTACTATTTAAAATATTATATAAAGGAAGCAATTACAAAATAATAATAATTAACAAATTAAATAAATAAGCAAAATAATAATAATAATATAATTGGGTTAGTAGTAAAAAGAAAATAATAATAATAAATCACAATATATAAATGGGGTTAGTAATAAAATAAATATCATATGAAAATAAATAGCATTAATAATAAAATAAGAATATTAGCATAATTCAATTTTTTATAAACAATTATTATTTCAAGATTAATAAAAAAAAAATATAAACAATTATATACTAATTATCATAAAGTTTTAAATTATATACATTCTATAAAAATTAAGTTAATTATAAACATATTATGAAAATAAATTATATTTTACAAATTTAAATTAACAAGTTTTAATTATTTTTAAACATATAAAAATTATTTACATACAAGAATTAAATAATAAATATAAACAAATTATAAGATATATACATATTACAAAGATAAGGTTAATTATAATTAAATAATCATATTATTATATTTACAAAATTAAGTTAAGAATTTTATTGTTTTAAACATGATTTAAAATTATTTACATTATTCAGATAAGACTACATATAGTGATAATATAAATAATTGATAATAATAAAAATAGAGAAACATAATTAACATTTATATGAAAATAATTAGGGTTTTAACTATATTAAGGTTTTAAGAATTAATTTAAACATTATACAAAATAAACATAAATACACTAATTTAATTTTTTAAGAAAATAACAAGAAAATTTTGTTTTAACAAAATAAAGTTTAATTAGAAAATGTTTTTATATATTTTTAGAAATTTATTTTGATTAATTAAAAAATAAAACAAACATATCAAAAATAAATGAAAATAAAACCCTAAAAAATAGGACCTGGGATTTGAACCCAGGTCCTTTACCTGGATGAAGACTCTCCAAAACCATCTGGGCTGCTGCGCGCATGTGATAGCATTCCACCTCCACTTGGTTTTGTTCTCTTCCTGGAAAAATCATGAAAAAACAAAAGAAAATAGCACAAAAGGCCTGGGGGGATTCGAACCCAGGACCTTTAAACAATACACAAACGCACTTACCATTCCAGCCGGGAGGGCGCATCTGATAATATATGCATCACAATTCATTATATTTTAAGTTTAATAATTCAAATGAAAAAAACAAGAAAATTGTTGAGGCCAGGATTCGATCCCTGGACCTTGGTCTCACACGCGCATCCCTTGACCAACTGAGCTAACACTGCAACTGTAACACAAAACCACATACAATTCTAAAAATATTATGAATAATATTTGAATTCTAAAACGCGCGCGTTGGCTTCTTCTTCTTCCTTGGTACCTACAAATTTTGCTGCGTTTTTACATATGAATTTTCCTGCGAATTCAAACTTGCAGCAAAACCTACGAACCTCATTCACCATCAAAACTGCAAAATTTTATCAAATTAATTATACAAATATGATCCAGAGATGAATTGGCATTGATCCATGGCTTTAGAATTAATTTATGTTAGCTTAAGAGCAAAACCCTAAAGGAGGCCGAAAACCCTAACAATGGTGGAATTCACTCCAGTTCATGAAACTCGAATTAAACTGTCCAGAATTCATCACAAACTTCAAACAATCACAAATCAATAAACAAAATTAGTTGGCAATGCATAAATAATGAGAATCGAAAAATTCAAAGTCAAGCACAAAACAGATTCGGTTTGGGTCATTCATGAGGTTTTGGATGCATATGAGTATTGAGAATGATTCAAGGATGTCCAATAAACATGTCTCAACCTTCAAATCTCTTTGGAATGGCCTCTATGGAAGAATCCGAATTTGAAATTTTGGATGATTTTTTGAATGTATGAACTTACTCTTGAGGCAGGGAATTCCTGTCCTTTGCATTAGGTTATGTTGTATACTTATAGTAGAATCAAATTAGGTTAAGAAACTTGATCATTGCATGGACTTTTTGGATTTTGGATATTGAAAAAGATTAAAGCTTAAAAATCAAATATTCTTGAATAAGAGCTTTCTATTTCAAGCCAATCTTCATCAATGTTGTATCAATTCAATCCAAATTAGATTTATGATCTTCTAGAAGAGAAATATATTTTAAATTTTCACCTTTGATATTTTATTTAAATTTAAAATGACTTTTTAATATAAAAATCATAATAAATAAATTAAATAAAATAAAATTATGAAAATATTAAATAAATTTCGTGCATGATGTATTTGTATGAATTGGATCATCACATGACAAGCCCATTTAGAAAAATTTGGTTTTAAACCTCCATTTGCTTCATAAACCAACCAAAACTTTCCCAACTTTGCAAAGGCACATATCCTTCAATTTTAATGCTATGAGGGTGTTCTTGGACATTTTGGAAATCTTGAAGAGTCCTATAACCAAACCCATTGGTTTCATGTCCATATCATTTACCATTCTCAAGTTATGCCCTTTTGAAGTTATTGACTTTTTGTTGACTTTTAAAAGGACCTATAATGTTTTAGCTCATACCTTCCAAATGAAGCATTTTTGGGCTTGGCTTGTGAGACACAAATTTGTAGAGAATTCAATTTCCTTCAAAATGAGCTTTGGATGGGAAAAATGTGATGAAGCATGTGAAAGTTATGGCTGGTCAAAGTTCAGTTGACTTTTCCTGAGGAAACCCTAATTTAGAAACCTCTGATTCTTGATGATCTGAAATCTCCTTGATGAATCATGATCAACCCTTGATCAAATGATGAATTTTACTTCATATACTTGATGTTGACAAAAAATCATGAAGTTTGACTTTGGTTTGACCACAGTTGACCTTAGTTTGACTTTTTAACTACTTTGACTGATTTTGACTTATCTGATCATTTGACTGAGCAAACCTTTGAGAAAAGTTTTGAAATTTGTCATGGGGATTCTTAAACACATATAAGATGTTATAAAGCTCACTTGAAGTCTTGGAAGTACATTTAGCCTGATTAAAGTCAAAACCCTAGTTTTGGATGCACTGCTTAGGAGAATGCCTTGCCTGAGGGAATTGTCAAATCTTCTGACCCATGATGAACTTTGTGAACCTTGTGAACCTTATAAGATGTCTTGTGAACCTTGTGAACCTCATAAAGTGTCTTGTAAACTTCATGAACCTCATGAAAGGTCTTGTGAACCTTGTGAACCTCATAAAGTGTCTTGTAAACTTCATGAACCTCATGAAAGGTCTTGTGAACCTTGTGAACCTTATAAGTACACAAAGTCTTGTATTGTGAGGGCAAATTTTGGGGTGCAACAACTGCCCCTGTTCAAGTTTCTGAAACCTGAGGGGTTAGATTGGTATATTTGCCAGTCGTGACCTGGAAGGTTGAAGGGGATTGAACACAAAAGCCCAAAAATTTGCACTCACCGGTGCGTAGAGTGATACTGATGACTAGTTGAATATGCTTGAGTGGGCTTAAAGATGCCACTTAGAGAAAAATTCTTCAGATACATTTCTTGGAGGATAAAGCAGTCCAAAATATGAAGATATAATGATAGCTTTCAGCAGGATAAACAACGTCCTGAGGTAATGATATGCTTTCAGGAGGATAAACAACGTCCTGAGGTAATGATGATAGCTTTCAGAAAGATAAACAACATCCTGAGGAAATGATGTAACCTTTGGGAAGATAAACAACGACCCAAAGTCTTGATATGCTTTCAGGAAGATAAACAACGTCCCGAGGAAATGATATGCTTTCAGGAGGATAAACAACGTCCTGAGGTATAATCATAACTTTTGAGAGGATAAACAATGGCCCAAAAGAAATGGTAGCTTTCAGGAGGATAAACAACGTCCTGAGGTAATGAGGTAACCTTTGGGAAGATAAACAACGGCCCAAGGTCGTGATATGCTTTCAGGAGGATAAACAACGTCCTGAGGAAATGGTAGCTTTCAGGAAGATAAACAACGTCCTGAGGAAATGAAGTATAACTTTTGGGAGGATAAACAACGGCCCAATAGTCACAAATTGTTGATGAAGTCTGTCTGCTGGAGAATTAATCTGAAAAACAAGATTATAACATTCTGTAGGACAATATTAGTTTATGCATTATGTATGCATGTATAATATGATGCACTTAAGTGATGTATTATGTATCTATGTGTATGTATGTTATGATGTAAATGATGTATGTATGAATCATGCAGCCTGAAGCGTCTTTGGATATCTTCGTATAACAACTGCTGGCCAGGGAAAATAAATCCCGATTTGTTGCTGAAGAATATGAGGAACTTGTTTCCGTCTGGTTTGATAATATAGTATATATAACCTCCCGTCTTCGTTTGATAATATAGTATACATAACCTCCCGTCTTCGTTCGATAGTAGGGTATACATAGTCTCCCGTCTTCTTTCGTCGTACTCCTATTGGAAAAATAAATTCCCGATTATCCGTATGAGGATAAAAGAGATGGATATAAATTCCAGGGGAGATGTGACTTGAAGTACTTATGAAGATGGATTTTCCCTACTGGAGATTTGTAACTGTCTTGTGGGAATGAACCGGTGAAGCTTCGTTGAAATCCTTCCCTCGTTCGTCCTTAGTAAATACTATTACTGCATTTTCATGCGTTTCTGGTAAACATCAATCATATTAAGCATTTTATGCATTTCTGGTAAACATCAATCATATTCAAAAGCATACATACATTCAAACACAATCAATGTATGTTTCGCTTATGTAAATAGGGTAAAAGTAAATCTGGATTCAAAGATGGAATTTTATTTATATCAAAAAGTGACCTATACATAGGTAGGTTTGTACAAGGAGACAGAAATCCTAGTAAGAGGAATTCGTCGTGAAAATTTTACAAAACAAAGAAAATCAGCTATGTGGGAAATAATCCTATTGAGTTTCAATTCCACTATTGCCACTATCTTCAAGTATCTCATCTTCTAATGTCGAGACGGAAACGATTGGATTGAGTTTTATCTGTTCAAACTTGATTAAGTAGCACAACTAGTTGTAGTTACATGGGTGATCCAAACGAGACATAGTCATACGCTTTACTCCCTAACTTTTGCCTGGATTGCCCTTTCAGGTTTTCAATCCACCGGGATACCCTTTTTTGCCCAAGCCACCCTTTCAGGTTTTCGACTTGCCGGGTGTACATTTTATATATATATATATATATATCCCTAATTTTTGCCCGAACCCTTTTGGTTCGTCGGGATGCCCTTATTTTTGCCTAGGCCAGTCAACCTAGCGGGTCTCTTTTTATGCGTAGTATTTTTTAACTATGTCTGCGTTTACAGGCTGTGGGAATTCTTCACCATCCATAGTAGTAAGTATCATGGCACCTCCTGAGAATACTGTCTTGACTACAAATGGGCCTTCATATGTAGGAGTCCACTTGCCCCTAGGATCACCCTGTGGTAATATGATACGCTTGATTACCAAGTCACCATCCTGATATACCTTTGGCTTAACCCTTTTGTTAAAAGCTTTAATCATCCGTTTCTGGTACATCTGGCCATGACAAACTGCTGCTAACCTCTTCTCATCAATCAAATTTATCTGGTCAAGTCGGGTCTGAATCCACTCATCTTCATCCAAGCCTGCATCCTTCATAATTCTTAAGGAGGGAATCTGAACTTCAATGGGCAGAACTGCTTCCATACCATAGACTAAGGAGAATGGGGTTGCCCCTGTTGAAGTGCGTATTGTAGTACGATAACCATGAAGAGAAAATGGTAACATCTCATGCCAATCCTTGTAAGTAACAGTCATCTTATGTATAATCTTCTTGATATTCTTATTAGCAGCTTCAACTGGCCCATTCATCTTTGGACGATACGGAGAAGAGTTGTGATGCTTAATCTTGAACTGCGTGCAGAGATCAGTAATCATAGTGTTGTTCAGATTAGAGCCATTGTCAGTAATAATCCTTTCAGGGATACCATACCTACATATGAGATTATTCTTAATGAATCGAGCCACGACATTCTTAGTAACAGATGCAAATGAAGCTGCCTCTACCCATTTTGTGAAGTAATCAATAGCAACCAGGATGAAACGATGCCCATTAGAAGCAGTAGGTTTGAACTCACCAATCATATCAATGCCCCACATGGCAAAGGACCAAGGAGCAGTCAACACATTCAATGGTGATGGAGGTATATGTACTTTATCAGCATAGATTTGACACTTGTGACATGTTCTGGAGTGTTGATAGCAGTCAGCTTCCATGGTAGACCAATAGTAACCTGCTCTCAATATCTTCTTTGCCATGGTATGACCACTAGAATGAGTGCCAAAGATCCCATCATGCATGTCTTCCATAATCTCAGTTGCTTCTTTCTTATCCACACAACGGAGCAAAGTTGAATCATGATTGCGTTTGTACAAAATGCCATTACTCAAAAAGAACTTAGCAGAAAACCTCCTTAGAAACTTCTTATCTTTGGCAGATGCCCCTTCAGGGAACTCCTGAGCTTCAAGATATCTTTTCACTTCATATAACCAAGGCTTCCCCTCTGCTTCTTCAGTGTCAATCTCATTGCAGTATGCAGGCTTCTCAAATCTGTCAATAGTAATCTTGGGAGCTTCATCATCCCAACTGATCTCAAACATGGATGCCATGGTGGCTAATGCATCTGCCAACTGATTCTCTCTTCGTGGAATATGTACAAAGGTAATCTCTTTGAAATGTGGGATCAAAGACAACACATGCTCTCTATAAGTAATGAGATTATCATGTTTGGTATCCCAATCTCCTTTGATATGACTTACTACCAGGGCTGAATCTCCATACACATCAAGGAACTGAATCTTCATATCAATAGCAGTTTTAATACCCAGAATACATGCCTCATACTCAGCCATGTTATTGGTACAATAGAAACAAAGTCTGGCAGTAATCGGGGTATGACAACCTTCAGGGGAACTAATCACAACACCAACACCATTACCAAGTGCATTAGAAGCTCCATCAAAAACCATGGTCCATCGGGATCCTTGTTCAGGTCCGTCATATTGTCCAGGTTCTTTGGTAATAATCATAATGTCTTCATCGGGAAACTCAAAACTCATTGACTGATAATCATCCACTGCTTGTTGAGCCAAATGATCAGCCACAACACTTCCTTTAATGGCCTTCTGAGTAGTATACTGTATGTCATATTCTGTCAAGATCATTTGCCATCTTGCAATTATTCCGGAGAGAGCAGGTTTCTCAAATATGTACTTGATTGGATCCATCTTCGAAATCAACAAGGTAGTATGGGTCAACATATACTGTCTTAGTTGGCGAGCAGCCCATGCCAAAGCGCAACAAGTTTTCTCGAGCAGTGAGTATCTTGTTTCACAGTCGGTAAACTTTTTGCTAAGGTAGTATATTGCCTGCTCTTTTCGACCAGACTCGTCATGTTGCCCCAACACACACCCCATTGAGTTGTCTAACACTGTTAAGTACATAATCAAGGGTCTTCCATCAACTGGTGGCATCAAAATTGGTGGTTCCAGCAGATATCTCTTGATTTCATCAAAGGCAGTTTGGCACTCATCATTCCATTCCATCACCTGGTCTTTCTTCAACAACTTGAAGATTGACTCACAGATGGCAGTTAATTGGGAAATAAATCTTGCAATGTAATTCAGTCGTCCCAAGAAACCTCTAACCTCCTTCTCAGTACGGGGAACTGGCATCTCTCGTATAGCTTTCACTTTTGCAGGATCCACTTCAATACCTTTTCCACTGACTATGAAACCCAGAAGTTTACCAGATCTAACTCCAAAAGTACACTTGTTTGGGTTCAATCTCAACTTGTATTTCTTCAACCTCTCAAACAACTTATGCAAATGATCAAGATGTTGCTCTTCATTCTGGGACCTGGCTATCATATCATCCACATATACCCCTATCTCATGATGTATCATATCATGAAACAAAGCCACCATAGCACGCTGATATGTTGCCCCTGCATTCTTCAAACCAAATGGCATCACCTTATAGCAAAAGGTACCCCACTGTGTAACAAATGTTGTCTTCTCCATATCTTCAGGTGCCATCTTGATTTGATTGTAACCAGAGAAACCATCCATGAAAGAGAATACTTTGTGCTGAGCAGTGTTGTCTACCAAAACATCAATATGAGGAAGTGGAAAGTCATCTTTGGGGCTGGCCTTGTTCAAATCTCTGTAATCTACACACATACGTACCTTACCATCTTTCTTAGGTACCGGCACCACATTTTCAACCCATTGAGGATAAGAAGTCACAGCTAAGAACCCTACATCAAACTGTTTCATTACCTCTGCCTTAATCTTCTCTGACATTTCGGGACGCATGCGACGAACCTTCTGTTTCTTTGGACGACAGTCTTCTTTTACTGGTAAACGGTGAACCACAATGTCTGTATCCAACCCGGGCATATCTTCGTAGGACCAAGCAAAGATCTCCACATAATCACGTAGCATCTGAATCAATCTGCTCTTGACACTATCCTCTAATTCAGCCCCTACCTTGACTTCTTTCCTGTTTTCTTCAGTTCCCAGATTCACAACTTCGACTGGCTCTTCATGTGGTTGTATAGCTTTCTCTTCTTGTTGTAACAACCTAGCAAGCTCTACAGGTACCTCACAATCGTCCTCATTTCCGTCTTCAGCTTGATAGATCGGATTCTCGAAATTATAATTGGCAATAGTAGGACTGTTATCAACAGGATCCAGAGTGGATGAGGATCTGCATTTTAGTGATGTGGGTCTGTGTAAGAACACATAGCTGATAAAACAAAAATAAAAGAAAAGAAAGACAAGGAACACAATATTTACGAAAACGAAACGTCCACTGATTTTTATTGAATGAAGTATGCAAATGAAATGACATCCCGTAACAAGCACACCATTGTGCCCCGGGTAAGGCACAAGGCTTAAGAGTTCAATTGTTCAAGAAATTACAAACTTTAAAAGTAGCAACACAGTAACAGTATTTAATCCTGACTAAAAGAGATAGGAATAACATCTTCAGCCTTCCAGTTATTGAGCCCAGCACCCACAGTAGGAAAAATACAAGCATCCAAGTTGTAGTCTTCATCATAGTCACCCAAAGCATTAATCTGATCTTTCATAATCCCCTGATTGGTGATACGAACAGCACGAGCACGACGAACAGCCTTCTGGGACTCTGCAGTGAAACCCAAACCAAATTTGTCAGACTTGTACGGAATATCAGGAAGCTGACCCCAAATAGTACAACCACCTTCATCCACCACAACTCTAGCATCTTTAAGGGAGGCCATTGTAGGAGGTACTCTGGTGACCACAAGAACTTTCTTGACAACAGGAAGAGCTTCATAATCATTAACAATCCAAGGAACCACTTCAAATGTCTGACACGGAGTTTCAACGTATTCACCTTCCACTTCAAGATACTTAAAGGTGTTCACATGGCTAATCATATACCCTTCCTCTCCGTAGACAGTAACAACCTTCCCTTCTACTGGATATCTCAGCTTCTGATGTAAAGTGGAGGTTACAACACCTGCCCTATGGATCCAGGGACGCCCAAGTAAACAAGAATATGACGGACGAATATCCATGACATAAAAGGTAGCATTAAAAACCTGAGAACCAACTTTGATTGGGAGATCAATTTCTCCATGCACCACTCTTCTTGAACCATCAAAAGCCTTCACCACTATATTACTGGGCTTCAGCACAGCATCTTCAGGACTCAGCTTATTCAGAACTTCTTTGGGCAACACATTCAGAGAGGAACCATTGTCTATTAGCACATGTGACAGGGTAGTGCCCCTGCATTCAATGGAGATATGTAGAGCCCTGTTATGATCCCTCTTGGCAGGAGTCAAATCAGCATCGGAGAAACCTAACCCATTATCATAGGTCAAGTATGCGACACAATTTTCGAACTGGTCAACAGAGATTTCATTTGGTACATGAGCATTCTTCAGAAATTTAATCAAGGCCTTGGCATGAGCCTCAGAACATAACAACAAAGACAACATAGAAATCTTGGAGGGAGTATGCCCCAATTGATCAACAATGTCATAATCACTCTTGCGAATGATTTTCAATACTTTATCCATTTTCTTAGAGAGATCATCAGCAGCTGGCACATCAGTTGGTATAGGTTCAATAACAGGGCCTTTGCCCCGAGCATCAGTGGTGGAGGTAGCAGCTGGAGTAACTGCATTCTTGGAGGTAATTGGAGGAGAGAAAACTCTTCCGCTTCGTGTGATCTTACTAGATCCAGCAATATTATCAACATCAACAGGCATATCAGCTAAGGGTTCCTGCTTAACACCATGGATATAAACATCAGACCCATAATGCCAAGGCACAGCTTTATCGGAAGTATACGGAATAGGACCAGGAGTGGTAATGACCATAGGAGCCAATCTGGCTTTAGCAACAATCTTCACAGGGCCTTCAGCAGTAATCTTAATTGGACCCTTATGAGTGATTTTGACAGGTCCCTTTGAAGTAATCCTTACCGGCACTTTATCAACCATATCCACCTCTTCAATCTTTGCACCTTTAGTTATATGATCCACCATGCTTTCCACAGAAGGTGGTGTCCTCTCAAATACTATGGTGTAATTATTCATGAGGGGTTGAATTCCATCCTTCAACCTCCAACAACTATCCGGCCTATAGGCACAATAGACACAATCTTCACGACAACCTGGAAAGAACCCAGCTTGTACTAACTTCTTCTTGATAACAGACAATGGTGTAGTCAATTCTGCAACTGAAGAAATATGTGAATCTTCATCAATGGCATTGACAGTCTTCTCATGATTTGGCATGGGAGCAGTAATCACATTTGGAGTACCCGGAGGGTCAAACTCAATTTCTCCTGCCTCAATCATATCTTGAATTTTGTTCTTCAAGACCCAACAACTATTAGTATCATGTCCCTGACAATTCGAATGATATGCACATCGTGCATTGGAATTGTACCTGGGAGAGGTAACATTAGGATTCTGAGGAGCATCTTTCAGAGTGATAAGTTCAGCCTTTAACAAGTGTTGCAAGGCTTGGGCCATGGACATGTTGATCTTAGTGAACTGCCTTCTAGCCCTTTGTTGATTTCCCTGTGGCTGCTCTGGTGTTGTAGGAGTTGGATTGGAAATATGAACTGCACTCACAGACTGATGTCTTCTACTACGATCAGGTTGACCATAAACAGCATTGGACTCTTTCTTCCCACTGGGAGGCTTCTTTGCAGCACCTGATGAAGAAGTACCCACTTGAATCTTGCCACTCCTTATACCACTTTCTACGCGCTCTCCTGTCATTATCAACTCAGTGAAGCCAGATGATGAGCTTCCAATGAGATGACTGTAAAAAGGACCATTCAAAGTACACATGAACATATCAACTAACTCCCTGTCAGTTAGAGGTGGTTTCACTCTTCCAGCCAAGTTTCTCCACTTCTGAGCATACTCCTTGAAGCTTTCTTTAGCATCCATAGACATGCTTTGCAGCTGAATGCGAGTGGGAGCTAAACCAGCATTGTATTGATATTGTTTATAGAAGGCTTCAGTAAGATCATTCCAATCACGGATGTTGACACTCTCCATCTGATAGTACCATTCCAATTGAGCTCCAGATAAGCTCTCTTGGAAGAAATGGATCCACAACTTCTTATCAGCAGTATGGGGTTGGATTCTCCGGACATAAGACCTCAGATGCAGCTTGGGACAAGAGACACCATCATAAACAACAAAAGTAGGAACCTTGAAACCAATGGGTATGACTACCCCAGATATCAGACTCAAGTCTTCAAAATCCAGCCCAGAAGACTTTTGCAATTCCATAGCATCCATTCTATCCACCAGCATCTTGAACTTATCTTCATTAGGCTCATGATAGTAATTAGCTTCAGAATCAGAGTCCCCCATTGTATTGTGGAGACTGCCTCCCTCTTTCTCAAACTCTTCAGATTCATCATCTTCAACCTCTTCTTTGGTCTTGACAGGACCTTTGAACCTTCTTCCCATGTTAATTAGGCCCCCTGATCTTCTAGTCTTCTTGGTCTTCTTGGCCAGCAGCGTCTTCAATTCATCCTGCCCCTTGGATAAGTTCAGGATCAGCTCTTGAAACTGTGCATTTTGTGCCTGGAGATCCTTAACTGTTTGTTCAAGAGCCATTGCTGAAATAAACAGCGAGAAAATGAGAAACTTGTGCACAATAAACCTGTGATGCAATGATATGATGTATTAATGCGTATGCAATGTTTTCAAGGACCGCAAGATTTAAATTTGCTTAAACAAACAAGAAGGTAAACATTTATTAGTAATAAATTTGTTTTGCCTCTTGGGCTTACAGAAAATGAAATGAAATAAATACAAGAGATGGGGTTTTAAGTCTCCCATGGACGTTTCCTCTTTGTGTTGAGGTATGAGTTGAGATTCCGTTCCTCGTGAAGTTGCTTTGTTAGTTCCAGGATTCTTTCTTGGCTTGCTTTGTAATGAGCCTCAAAAGTATCCCTTTGCTCCTTCAACTGGATCCAGGATCTCTGTAAATCTTCCATGTCAGTAGGTATGTCTGGGTGAAGGATGGTATAAGAAGTATCTCCTTCAGCAACAGGTTCCATGGTAACTGGCAGGATAGCAGGATATGGCATCATGAGAGTCTGAGCACGAGATCGCACCCATCTGAGATAAGCTTCCATAGGAATAGTGTACTTAGGCTCCAGAGTCTTGCTGTCAACCTTGTTCACTTTTCCCCATGCTCGTATGAATCTCTGACGGTAACCTTGAAGATCGTTGTCGTAGTCAAACACAATACCTTGAATCAACATGTCATGAGGACCATCACTCCGAGCATAACCAAACTGTCGTAAAGCTAAAGAGGGGTTGTAAGTAATGCCTCCTCTTATGCCTAGAAGTGGAACATTAGGAAACTCCCCACAACGGTCAATGATAGTGACATTCTCCATAGATCTGGAGCACCAATGGATGTCTGAATGAGAGAGTGACATAATCCTTTTGGACCACCTGAACCCTTGTTCATTCTTCATTACTGAGCGAGGAAGGTGAGAAATAAACCACCTAGATAGCAAAGGCATGCAACACATCAAAGTTCCTCTTGCCCTTGTAGTACGAGTATGAAGAGAATGTAGGATGTCTCCAAGTAATGTAGGCACTGGATTGTGACTCAGAAATATGTTGATGGCATGAACGTCTATGAACTGATCAGGATTGGGGAACAACACTAAGCCATATATCAACAAGGCTAAGATCTCCTCAAAAGCATCATAGCTCATAGCTTTCAAGAACACTTGAGCTTTATCCATTAATACCTTAGCAAGAATACCCTTAACTCCGCTTCTCGTTTCTAGAACAATGTCAGACTTCTTCAGATGTAGAGTTGCAGTAGTAACTTCTGGTTTAAGCTCCTTCTCCAAGCCTGTGAAGGGTCTTTGATCAAGAAAAGGTATACCCAGAAGTTTAGAGAACTCTTCCATTGTAGGAACCAACTGATAGTCAGGGAATGTGAAGCAATGGTGTTTAGGATCAAAGAACTGAAACAGAACACTCATCATGTCTTCATTGAACCCTAAGGTGACTAGATCCAATAGGTGACCATGTCTCTTGATAAATTGGGAATGATCAGACACTTGAGAAACCAACTCCTTAAGCTTAGCAGGTATGCCTACAAAGTTGATCCTGATAGTGTTTCTACGAGCAGAAGCCATGACCTGCAACAAAGAACAAAGATAAATCCTTTGGTCCTTGAAATGGTTAGTGAAAATGCTATGCTTATGATGCATGATGATGTCATGATGTTATGCTCAATCACAAACATGTGGCACACACAAACAAGTCACACAATAGCCCTAGGTTTAAAGGCTTGCATGAGGTTTAAAGGTAAGTACCCTCCCCTGAAGTTTAGTTGGTTCATCCTGTCCTATAAAGTAACCAGGTTCTAAGGGATCTCAATATCATTGATCCTTCACAAGGGTGGTTGTTCAGTAGGTAACTTACTTGCCAACCAAAACCCCCCAAGTTTAGAATCTCAATGAGCGTAGTATCGAGTATCAACCAACTTCAGTCTTCACCAAAGCCGGTTATCTCACTACTTTTCTAAAGGCCAAGATGGGATAACTAGGGTTCTAAAAGTCAGTTAGTGTATTGACAACATATGGCAGCCTCATATTATCCTCAACTTGACTTAAGGAACATAAGCACCAACCAAGAAGTCACACTAACTATGGCTACCAGATCAACCATATCGGTATACGCCGTACAGTTTCCTTGGTCTATTGCCATTTACCTAAGGTACACTAGATCCGGGTTAGGATCTTTCCCACATAAGAGCACCCAACAAGTAAGTATAAAGCAAACAAGGCAAACAATTTTAAAGTGATCTAATTCCTAAGGGTACCCCTCTTTAATATTAAATCCCCAGCAGAGTCGCCAGTTCTGTAACACGGTGGGAGAACTGACTTTAGTTATGTTGCGGATAGCAAAAGTCGCCACCGACTTTTATTTTATCCAAAAGAAAGGCATAAAAGAACAGGAAAGACCTTTTAAAAGATTTTTGGGTCCGGGGGGTAGGTTATGTAAAGGGAAGGTGTTAGCACCCTTTACATCCATGGTTATCCATGGGCTCTTAGTTACTTAGCTCACTTTAAAATGTTTTTGAAATGTGAAGTGTGTGAATAAAATTTTTCTTAAGTGTTTTATAATGATCCATGTACGGATGCGTATAAAACCTTTGTTTTGAAAATTTGTTTGAAACTGTGAAGTGTTTGAAATGTTTTGAAGAGTGAGCAAGTATCTAAGAGGAACCTACCCTAAGTTTAAGTCTTTTCTGTTCTTGAATCCTTTAAGCGGTAAGACTATCCCTATTATTAAGGAATAGGTAGTCATTACCTTGGATGTGAGGGACAAGTGAAGGGACATCTGTTATTTAGGCAACTGTGGGGTGTATAAGCAATTCGAAGGGACTTATCATCTTTATTCGAAAGGGACAAGATCATTACGAAGGCAACATTCGAAGGGACTTGATCTTTTTATCTGTTTAGGGACTAGATGATGTGAGATGAGGGACTTTTGCTTTATACACCCTACTTGACCTTTTGTTTTAGGCAACATGAGAGGTATCCCTAAGGAAGTGAGATGGTGATCAAAGATCGACTTATGTGTATGAGTGTATAATTTTAAATATTTATCTTTTAAATTAGTGATCTAAATTGATTTTACATTACAAACATATTTACACTCCCTATTTTACTAACCATAGCATTTAAAAATAAATATTACAATTTAAAATATTACATAAAGGAAGCAATTACAAAATAATAATAATTAACAAATTAAATAAATAAGCAAAATAATAATAATAATATAATTGGGTTAGTAGTAAAAAGAAAATAATAATAATAAATCACAATATATAAATGGGGTTAGTAATAAAATAAATATCATATGAAAATAAATAGCATTAATAATAAAATAAGAATATTAGCATAATTCAATTTTTTATAAACAATTATTATTTCAAGATTAATAAAAAAAATATAAACAATTATATACTAACTATCATAAAGTTTTAAATTATATACATGCTATAAAAATTAAGTTAATTATAAACATATTATGAAAATAAATTATATTTTACAAAATTAAATTAACAAGTTTTAATTATTTTTAAACATATAAAAATTATTTACATACAAGAATTAAATAATAATTATAAACAAATTATAAGATATATACATATTACAAAGATAAGGTTAATTATAATTAAATAATCATATTATTATATTTACAAAATTAAGTTAAGAATTTTATTGTTTTAAACATGATTTAAAATTATTTACATTATTTAGATAAGACTACATATAGTGATAATATAAATAAATGATAATAATAAAAATAGAGAAACATAATTAACATTTATATGAAAATAATTAGGGTTTTAACTATATTAAGGTTTTAAGAATTAATTTAAACATTATACAAAATAAACATAAATACACTAATTTATTTTTTTAAGAAAATAACAAGAAAATTTTGTTTTAACAAAATAAAGTTTAATTAGAAAATGTTTTTATATATTTTTAGAAATTTATTTTGATTAATTAAAAAATAAAACAAACATATCAAAAATAAATGAAAATAAAACCCTAAAAAATAGGACCTGGGATTTGAACCCAGGTCCTTTACCTGGATGAAGACTCTCCAAAACCATCTGGGCTGCTGCGCGCATGTGATAGCATTCCACCTCCACTTGGTTTTGTTCTCTTCCTGGAAAAATCACGAAAAAACAAAAGAAAATAGCACAAAAGGCCTGGGGGGGATTCGAACCCAGGACCTTTAAACAATACACAAACGCACTTACCATTCCAGCCGGGAGGGCGCATCTGATAATATATGCATCACAATTCATTATATTTTAAGTTTAATAATTCGAATGAAAAAAACAAGAAAATTGTTGAGGCCAGGATTCGATCCCTGGACCTTGGTCTCACACGCGCATCCCTTGACCAACTGAGCTAACACTGCAACTGTAACACAAAACCACATACAATTCTAAAAATATTATGAATAATATTTGAATTCTAAAACGCGCGCGCTGGCTTCTTCTTCTTCCTTGGTACCTACAAATTTTGCTGCGTTTTTACATATGAATTTTCCTGCGAATTCAAACTTGCAGCAAAACCTACGAACCTCATTCACCATCAAAACTGCAAAATTTTATCAAATTAATTATACAAATATGATCCAGAGATGAATTGGCATTGATCCATGGCTTTAGAATTAATTTATGTTAGCTTAAGAGCAAAACCCTAAAGGAGGTCGAAAACCCTAACAATGGTGGAATTCACTCCAGTTCATGAAACTCGAATTAAACTGTCCAGAATTCATCACAAACTTCAAACAATCACAAATCAATAAACAAAATTAGTTGGCAATGCATAAATAATGAGAATCGAAAAATTCAAAGTCAAGCACAAAACAGATTCGGTTTGGGTCATTCATGAGGTTTTGGATGCATATGAGTATTGAGAATGATTCAAGGATGTCCAATAAACATGTCTCAACCTTCAAATCTCTTTGGAATGGCCTCTATGGAAGAATCCAAATTTGAAATTTTGGATGATTTTTTGAATGTATGAACTTACTCTTGAGGCAGGGAATTCCTGTCCTTTGCATTAGGTTATGTTGTATACTTATAGTAGAATCAAATTAGGTTAAGAAACTTGATCATTGCATGGACTTTTTGGATTTTGGAGATTGAAAAAGATTAAAGCTTAAAAATCAAATATTCTTGAATAAGACCTTTCTATTTGAAGCCAATCTTCATCAATGTTGTATCAATTCAATCCAAATTAGATTTATGATCTTCTAGAAGAGAAATATATTTTAAATTTTCACCTTTGATATTTTATTTAAATTTAAAATGACTTTTTAATATAAAAATCATAATAAATAAATTAAATAAAATAAAATTATGAAAATATTAAATAAATTTCGTGCATGATGTATTTGTATGAATTGGATCATCACATGGCAAGCCCATTTAGAAAAATTTGGTTTTAAACCTCCATTTGCTTCATAAACCAACCAAAACTTTCCCAACTTTGCAAAGGCACATATCCTTCAATGTTAATGCTATGAGGGTGTTCTTGGATATTTTGGAAAGCTTTAAGAGTCCTCTAACCAACCCCATTGGTTTCATGTCCATATCATTTACCATTCTCAAGTTATGCCCTTTTGAAGTTGTTGACTTTTTGTTGACTTTTAAAAGGACCTATAATGTCTTAGCTCATACCTTCCAAATGAAGCATTTTTGGGCTTGGCTTGTGAGACACAAAGTTGTAGAGAATTGAATTTCCTTAAAAATGAGCTTTTGATGGGAAAAATGTGATGAAGCATGTGAAAGTTATGGCTGGTCAAAGTTCAGTTGACTTTTCCTGAGGAAACCCTAATTTAGAAACCTCTGATTCTTGATGATCAAAAATCTCCTTGATGAATCATGATCAAACCTTGATCAAATGATGAATTTTACTTCATATACTTGATGTTGACAAAAAATCATGAAGTTTGACTTTGGTTTGACCACAGTTGACCTTAGTTTGACTTTTTAACTACTTTGACTGATTTTAACTTATCTGATCATTTGACTGAGCAAACCTTTGAGAAAAGTTCTGAAATTTGTCATGGGGATTCTTAAACACATATAAGATGTTATAAAGCTCACTTGAAGTCTTGGAATTCCATTTATCCTGATTAAAGTCAAAACCCTAGTTTTGGATGCACTGCTTAGGAGAATGCCTTGCCTGAGGGAATTGTCAAATCTTCTGACCCATGATGAACTTTGTGAACCTTGTGAACCTTATAAGATGTCTTGTGAACCTTGTGAACCTCATAAAGTGTCTTGTAAACTTCATGAACCTCATGAAAGGTCTTGTGAACCTCATAAAGTGTCTTGTAAACTTCATGAACCTCATGAAAGGTCTTGTGAACCTTGTGAACCTTATAAGTACACAAAGTCTTGTATTGTGAGGGCAAATTTTGGGGTGCAACACTTAGTAAGGGCAAATTTGGGGTGTTTACAGCCGGGTCTAGATACAAATATTGTTATGCACAAGCTGCCTTTGAAAAAAGATTGTCCTCCAGTGAAACAGAAGTTACGCCGTACTCGTCCAGATATGGCCATGAAGATTAAAAAAGAAGTACAAAAATAGTGGGACGCCGGTTTCCTTGCTGTGACTAGTTACCCGCCGTGGGTTGCTAACATTGTACAAGTGCCTAAGAAGGATGGCAAAGTAAGGATGTGTGTGGATTACCGGGATCTGAATAGAGCTAGCCCGAAGGATGATTTCCCATTACCTCACATTGATGTATTGGTTGACAACATAGCTCAGTTCTCGGTGTTTTCCTTCATGGAGGATTTTCCGGGTATAATCAGATCAGGATGTCACCCGAAGATATGGAGAAGACTACCTTAATCACACCTTGGGGAAAATTTTGTTACAAGGTAATGCCTTTTGGATTGAAGAATGCCGGTGAAACTTATCAACGGGCTATGGTAACGTTATTCCATGACAAGATCCACAAGGAAAATGAATGCTACTTGGATGACATGATTGCCAAGTCCCTCACTGAAGAAGACCATCTGGTAAATCTGCTGAAGTTGTTCAAGCGTCTGAGAAAGTACCAGCTGCAGTTAAACCCCAACAAATGCACATTCGGGGTATGGTCCGGTAAGTTGCTGGGATTTATCGTAAGTGAAAAGGGAATTGAAGTTGATCCTGACAAAGTCAAAGCCATTCAGTAGATGCCTGCACCTAGGACTGAAAAGGAAGTTCGGGGTTTCTTAGGTAGATTGAACTACATTTCAAGGTTCATATCTCATCTTACTGCAACCTGTGATCCCCTTTTCAAATTGTTAAGAAAGGAACAAACGGTCAGGTGGAACGAAGATTGTCAGAAGGCTTTTGACAAAATCAAAGAGTATTTGCAAGAACCTCCAATTCTTATGCCTCCAATTGAAGGAAGACCTCTAATAATGTCCCTGACAGTATTAGAAGGATCAATGGGGTGTGTGCTGGGCCAGCATGACGAGTCTGGTCGAAAAGAGTATGCAATATACTACCTAAGCAAAAAGTTTACCGACTGTGAACAATGTTATTCACTGCTCGAGAAAACTTGCTGCGCTTTAGTGTGGGCTGCTCGCCGACTAAGACAGTATATGTTAACTCACACTACCTTGTTAATCTCAAAGATGGACCCCGTCAAGTACATATTTGAGAAGCCAACACTTACTGGAAGGGTTGCAAGATGGTAAATGATTCTAACAGAGTATGACATTCAATATACATCTCAAAAGTCCATCAAAGGCAGTGTACTGTCTAACTATCTAGCTGAGCAACCCATTGATGATTACCAACCCATGAGATTTGACTTCCCTGATGAAGACATCATGTTCCTGAAAGCAAAAGATCATGAAGAGCCTGTTCACACTGAAGGGCCCGACCCAGAAGAAGAATGGACAATGATGTTTGATGGGGCTGTCAATATGAATGGTTGTGGAGTTGGTGCAGTGCTCATTACACCGAAAGGAGTTCACATGCCTTTCTCGGTGAAACTCACATTTGCATGCACTAACAATGAAGCCGAATATGAAGCCTGTATCATGGGTCTTGAGGAAGCCATTGACCTCAGAATCAAGACATTAACTGTATTCGGAGATTCAACTTTGGTAATAAATCAAACCAACGACAAATGGTACACTCACCAAGAGCATCTGATTCCATACCGTGACTACACGAGGAGATTATTGACTTTCTTCACAACAGTCAAACTTGAGTATATCCCTTGAGATGAAAATCAGTTCACAGATGCTCTAGCTACCATTTCCTCCATGATCAAGGTTCAGACTGCCAATTATGTGCCTCGGATCTCAGTATCCAGACTAGACCGACCAACATACGTATTCTCTGTGGAAATTGCTAAAGATGACAAGCCTTGGTTCCATGACATCAAATGCTTCTTAGAGGATAAAACATACCCACCTGGGGCATCATCCAATGATAAGAAGACATTAAGAAGACTAGCTAGTAGTTTCTTCCTTAATGCTGATGGTTCATTATACAAGCGAAACTTTGATATGGTGCTACTCAGATGTGTTTATAAGAAAAAGGCATACTTACTGATGCACAAGGTGCATGAAGGATATTTCAGTACCCATGCTGGAGGACATGCAATGGCTAAACAATTGTTAAGATCAGGTTACTACTGGATCACAATGGATGCATACTGTTGTTCCTATGCAAGAAAGTGTTGATGGGCTAAAGACGTGTCTAATTATGTGTCTAGCGGTATCTTAACTGCAAGTGCACAGCCTATCGAAGTAATATTTAAGATTATCGATCCACAGGGATTCTATGGTTACTTAGTGCTAGATGAACTTCTAGTTTAGCTAAGGTGAATGGTTGTCACGATTTTTTGTTGATTTTAGAATATTAAAGGCGGAATTAAATTTAAGTTTTAATAAAATGATACTAAGGCGGTCGGTATGTAATTATTCTAACTTAGGTGGATAAATCTAACCTAGGCTTAATAAGGTGTTTACTTAATCTATTCGGTAGAAGTTACCAGTTTAAATACCCTCAACTCACACTCTCGTGGTCTTATCTCAGATCTTACCCCTAAAGCCATATGCCTGCTCTCGCTAGCCCATAAGTGTTTAGAGATAATTTTTGGAAACTAAGTAATTCTAATTTATTTTAAAGCGCTCTCGCTGTGTTTAATTTAAATGCCTAACTTTAGCTATCTGGTTAAAATCTCACACTCTCGTGGTCTTGACCTAACCTAATACTCTTTTCTTACTCTCGTAACGAAAAGGTCGAATTAAATTAAAAAGTATCAGCCAGAATGTTAAGTTACTAATCTTTTTTAAGCCTATGATTAAATTTTACCGATTAAGTTTGTTTTAATTACATACCGCCCTAAGATAATTAGCTACTCATTGATGTTGAACCAGACAGAGACAGAAAATTAAATAATAAAAAGCTCATGGCAGAAAAATAAATAAACATTATAAATATTAAAATTGCAATATTATAAAAAACCTGGTTAACAAATATTATAGCAGACTCCTTCTTCCACAGACCGGAAAGCTTGGAGTTGGCGGAAATCGAAAATAATGCAAACTCTGAAGGTTTAGAAACAAATAAATTGTATAACAATTTCCTGATGTTGGAAATTGTTATATGTTTGGTTCGGATACAATAAAATAAAAAAGCTGAAAAATAATACAGAAATAGAAACAGGGTCGTAAAACAATTCGGCAGAGCTTCCGCAGAAATTCGAATAAAAATTGCTCTGTAGTTTCTTCATAAAACTTGTGCTATTTATAGAATCCTTAATGGGCTGAAAATTGGACTTTGTTGCATTGGGCCTTGCTGAAGTGGTGGAGGAGATGTAGGAACGTGGCAAAAAAGTAGGAGAAAAGTTCTTCACGTAATGCCTTGACGTGGTCTCAGTCAATAACCTATTTTTACCCTTGTCACGGTCGTGACAAGGTCTTCACGCTCGTGACATGTGGTTTTTAAGTGTCACGGTCGTGACAATGTTCTCGCGGTCGTGAGGGCTTCTTTTGGGGTGTCACGGTCGTGACACCCTGGTGACGACCGTGACTGCAACAAATTATGCAGTTTTGCAGGCTTCTTCATTTCTTCATCTTTTTATGGTTTCTTTTGTTCCTTTTGCTCTTACTTTATGATTTAGCTCCATATAATGATGTACCTGCAAAATGGTGAGAAAAACTCGAGAAATCGAGTGTTAAAACGGTGAATATGCGATAAAACGTCAATGAAATCTAGCAATATAATCGATACGTTTTCTCGTTATCAAACTTCCCCAAACTTAAACCTTTGCTTGTCCTCAAGCAAATAGTCGGTTGAAAATCGGCGGACAAATTTTTATTTACGCATACTCATAACAAACCGTACGAGGGATCGTTTTGTCGGATAGACCGGTACTTTGATATTACACTACCGATACACTAATGACGCAAGCAACAAGCTATGTCGTCGACTTCCCGTTAAACGAAACAATCGGCAATTACTTTACGATTTCACCTAGAGTTTTTCGATCTTATTTCGCCCGGTTTCATTCTAGCGCAATCACATTAAGCCCTTTGCCTTAGCACGCACGTAGTGGAGTAGCCGGTTAGCGACTTTGATCCTTTTTAAGCACGGGGTCTGGTACACGAGTGCGGTAACCCTACATATTTTTATCCGATTTGGAGGTTGTGGGGGATCGAGCTGTAGCACGCCCTACCGAGTTCAGAACCAGTACCTCTGAACCAACCCGCAATGGACTCTTTCTCATATTTCTCGTTTCTTGTATGCGACCATGTAATTTGGTGCAATTTCTTTTCATTTTGCATCGAGATATGAAGGATCATTATTGATTAGGCATCAAACGCTTATATTCATCGGCTCCCCACGTGGTTTGTGTTCAGACGGTGCTGACTGCTAGTATAAACTACTAGGGGTTACTTTTGAACTGAAACTTAAAGTGTACTCGTAATGATAATCGGAATGGAATCGCTTAAGTGGGAAGTCAAAGGTGTCAAGATTGTATTGGTCTTGTTTACTCGTTCTCGGCTTCCTAATTACGATTCCGTAGGTAAGTCGGGTAATGCGAATAATTAAAGATTTTTTCTGGTATGGCTAAATAAACGGGGAAAATTCGAAACTAAAGAAAATAGCATAAAGATTTGCTCGCTTCATTAACTTGCGAAAAGAAATACAACGGAATTGAAAATACAACGAAATGGAAAAGTGCGGGAAAAAAAAGGGAAAATGCGGAAATGAAAGGTACCTCTCCCACACAATATCAGACATTGTCCTCAATGTTGTGATATAGATGCGGTAAAAGTACAGTACAAATGACAAAAACGAAAAACAAACATAAGCAAACTAAAACTATGGCTGCTGAGGACCGCGGGCTCGGCTTCTGGTGCGGGAGCGGCGTCTGGAATGAGTCGCTTCAGGGTCAGAACCGGTGCCGGTGGCAGCAGTGATGTCAATGCGGAGGGCTTCTAGCTCGCTGGAAATTTCGTCGAGCTTCTCATTAGTAGATGTCTGGTTTGCCGCAATAGTGCCGAGTAAAGCATCATAATGCTCCTTCTGCCTTCGCTCCAGTGCGGCGTTCATCTGGTTCTGCTGATGAATCGCACGGAGGACATCCTCAAGAGTGAATTTCAGAGCAGGAGGCTGTCGGGCAGATGTCTCTGGTATATCCTGGACAGGCTCAGCTGCATCCATAGCGTCCTGCATCTCATCCGCTAGAGGGTTTGCCTGATCATCATGAATAGGGACGTGATCGGCAGCATCTGGTAAAATAAAGAGCCAGTTGGCTCGGCTGGATGGGTCGATGCGGTCGCGGGACGGCAGAATGATATGGTGGAAAATGGTTCCATGGACAACAGGGCTATACCTGCCATCCTCTCGCTGCGCAATCAGGTGAGCGGACCTGCAATAACTCTTGGTGAGGAATTCTGCTTCTCGGAAAGGCTGGTTTACGACCAAGTCACCAAGCCCCAACTGAATGGCGAGGGAGGTGACAATGCCGCCTATGAAAAATGGGGTTGATCCTCTATGCGCAATAGCCTGGATGTGATAAAGCATGAACGGGGCAGCGTTGATCGGCTCGTCATTTAGAGCACAGTGCAAGAATAGAAGCTCCTTGGAGTTGAGCTTATGGTTGCTTTCTCGAGCGAATATGGTGTTGCAAATGACTCGGTGGAAATAGCGGATTGTCGGGTTGTGAATGTGTGTAGCATTGAGGCTTTGGAAGGCTGAGGCATGGGTATTGATTATGTCGTGCCATAAAGTGAAAGCGGTTTCACTAAAATTATCCGGCACGCGGAGATGAGCTTCAGTCCCGTGATCGAAGCCTAGCAACTCGGCTATCCTGTTTTGCGAAAGGTTAAACTCTTGGCCATGCAATCTGAATTTTGCGAAACCGGTGAGCTGACTCTGAGAACCGGCAGGAGTGGTGTACTGGAACGAGCTAAGGAACTCCAATGTCAGAAGCTCGAATGTGGGTTGAGGCTGACTGCAAAGATCCCACAGACCGAATTTTTGAAGCAGGCTCTGGACACTGGTAAGCATTCCAAGTTCCCTCAAACAGACAATGTCGATATAACGTGTAGGTTGCACACCGCGGTTTTGGAAACAGATAAATCGTTCTCTCTGGGTTTCTCCAGCATCACCTTCTCTGAATTGAACGGTATCCATTGCATGCAAGAGGTGGAGTGAAAGATGAAGATTTTTGATGTTTTGTGAAAAATGATAAAATGAGAGAATTAATGAATCGGAATAAATATTGGAAGGTGAGAATGTGATAGGTGGTGATAATGGGAGGTTAATGAGTTTAAAGTTGGTAATGGGGGGTTACGGAAGTTATGGAGAAAATGGGTGGTTTTTTGAAGTTATGGAGGAAGAAGAAGAAGAGGTCACGAAGAGAAACAGTTCTGTTTCTCACGAATCCTGTAATAAGGGTTGTCACGGTCGTGACAGGGGCGCGACGGTCGTGACACACTAAATAAGCACGTCACGATCGTTAGGGGGTGTGACGATCGTGAGGGTTGATTTCCTTGAATAATTTCCAGAAACATTATCTCTTACGCTTCATATAATTTATATAATAATTTTTGGTCACTTCTCACTCAATATTTAATATAAACACCATATAATAATTAGTTTCAATATAGTACTTGTATATTTGCATGGCACGAGAGATTTTATAGAAAATAATTCAATCCAAGCATAACAGTACATATAATGAAGACATATAAATTAATTAAAATGGAAAAAATTTGTAAACTAAAAGTGCATTGCATATGGTAATTGAAATGAAATTACATAAATGAAAATACGGTATGAAATTGTTTGCGAAAAGTAAAACTAACTAGAAACGAAAACAATGAGAAAAATAAACTAAATCACTTATAGCATTTTCAAAAGCGTTTCTTCAAATCTTCGATTGCGGAGTTCAAGTGATAGAATTGTTCGCAGGTTATGTCAGTCAAACCTATAATATCCAATCGCATGCTTTTAATGTCTTCCTTAAATGAATTACTGTCAGTTTGGTAAGCTTCAAGAGTGTTCATAATATTCTGTAAGTTGTTAGAATAATCTCCTTGATTCACTTCAGGGGTTTCATTTACTTCTTCAGTGTGGTCAATGTCATGGTAACCAGGAGGTGTCTCAGGGTCAGTTTCGACATCGGTCATTATATCATCTTTTATCTTGTAAGACTGAGGTGTTTCAGGAGTAGATGGATAATCAGGTGGGGTTAACTCATAAAGCCAGTTATCCTTATTGTGAACACTTACTCTAACATGGTTTGGCAATGTGAACAGGGTTACTACTTCATTCCGGATTAGGTACTCAAAAGGTGGATGTCCTAAATTCCTTATGATATGTCTATTAAAGCAGAAGTTAAGATTCATAGGACGGATTGTACCTAAACGGTTGCACCTGTGCAGTTGGTACCTAAGTCCTATGGCATCAGCAATCATGCTTACAAGACCTCCTACTAATATAGGTAATTCAGGTTCTTCTTGGATACGGGTGAACGTTTGCATCATGAAAGGTACACCATTAACAGGCTGTCCATTAGTGAAACATGACATAATAAATATCTCATCTTTAGAAACTCCGGTAATGTTTTCTTCTTTTCCAAAGAAGGTGTGGGCAAGGATTTTATGGAAGTAATGGAGAGCAGGGTTATGGATCTCATCATTATTCATGCTATTTGGTTCAGGGTGGTAGTTTCCGGTTAAAGTTCCCCAAAATAAATCTAGCTCAATATCCATCAATTCTACCTGTGTGGTAGTAAAAGCAAATGGTCCACTAGGGAATCCTAATAAATCAGCTAGTTCTTTATGGTTAAAGTCATATTCTATTCCAAACAGGCGGAAACTGATAAATCCTTTCCTAAATCCAAAACCGCGCTCGGGTAGGTAAACTAAGGAGCTAAGGAACTCAAGGGTGAGCTCGCGGTAAGTCACAAACTTATGTTGGATTAATGCATTTTCCCATCCAAGTCGGTTAAACAAGTACAGGATGCTATCATGTATACCTAGGGTTTCCATAGTCTGATCATCCGGGTACAGGGTCAAATCCATTTGCCTCTGTGATAACTCTTCAAACTTCATTCTTTGGTTCCTACCTCTAAATTTGGTTTCCATATGGTTTATGGGTTGGTTAGCCATGGTCAGTGCAAATATGGAGGAAACAAATCAGGGGAAGAAGGAAAGTGGAAAAGACTTTTAGAAAATCTGTAAAAAGTGATTTAAGATAAAAATAAGAAAATGAAATGCATAATTTAAAGTAATACTAGTAATATGAAATAAAACTATAAAATGACAAAACAATTAAATAAATAATAAAACGATAAATAACAATATGAAATAGTTTAAATAGTTTAAATAATTAAATGAGTAAATGGGTTGCCTCCCACTAAGCGCTGTTTTTATCGTCATAAGCCTGACGTAATGCTTAGGTTTAGATTAATCAGGGGAATCAATGGACAACTCTAAAAGCCTTAGATTATTTGCATAATCTCTATTTTCAACTTTATGATAATGTTTTAAACGTTGTCCGTTTACTATGAATGGTTCACTATTCCTACCCTTAATTTCTATTGCTCCACTCGGGAATACTTTAGTTATTTCAAAGGGTCCTGACCATCTAGATTTTAATTTTCCAGGAAAGAGCCTAAGTCTTGAATTAAAGAGGAGTACAACGTCTCCCACACTAAATTCTTTCCTAGATAGGCGTTTATCATGCCATCGCTTAGTTCTTTCTTTATATATCTTAGCATTCTCATAAGCATCTAACCTTAATTCTTCTAATTCGTTAATGTCTAGGATTCTCTTTTCTCCTGCAGCATTATAGTTTATATTGAGAGTTCTAATCGCCCAATAAGCTTTGTGTTCTAGTTCTACTGGGAGGTGACAAGATTTTCCATAAACTAGTTTGAAAGGTGTAGTACCTATGGGTGTCTTGTAAGCGGTCCTATAAGCCCATAAAGCTTCATTAAGTTTAGATGACCAATCTTTCCGAGATATGGCGACAGTCTTTTCTAAGATTTGTTTGATTTCTCTGTTTGAGACTTCAACTTGTCCACTTGTTTGTGGGTGATATGGTGTAGCCACACGGTGTCTTACTCCATACTTAGATAGTAATTTGTCAAAGATTTTTGAAATGAAGTGCGAGCCACCGTCACTTATGACGAGTCTAGGCACACCAAATCTGGGAAAGATTATATTTTTGAAAAGCTTTATTACTACTCGTGTATCGTTTGTAGGAGAAGCTATGGCTTCAATCCATTTTGAAACATAATCAACAGCTACGAGTATGTAATTATTACCGAAAGATGATGGGAATGGTCCCATGAAATCTATTCCCCAGACGTCAAAGATTTCTACTTCTAATATTCCTTTTTGAGGCATTTCATCTCTTCTTGAAATATTGCCAGTGCGTTGACACTGGTCGCAATTTATAACAGCGATGTGGACATCCTTCCATAGATTAGGCTAGAATAAACCGGCTTGCAAGATTTTTGCACAAGTTTTGGAAGTGCTTGCATGTCCACCATAAGGAGATGAATGACATTGAGCAATGACATCTTCTATTTCTTCTTCGGGAATACATCGACGAAATATTCCATCGGGTCCTCTTTTGAACAATAATGGTTCATCCCAATAGTAATGTTTTAGATTATGAAAGAATTTCTTTTTCTGCTGATAGGTTAGATCGGGTGGAAGAGCTCCTGCGGCTAGGTATTTGACAATGTCAGCGTACCATGGCAGTCCTACAGTTGTCTGGATTGTTTCCACGGGTTCTGATTCATTTATGTCTAATTGAGCTAGGTCGCTTCCTATTTGTGCTATCAGCTGTTCATACGGAAAATCATCGTTAATCGACACTTGTTCGGGTTTAATACCTTCTATTCTAGATAAATGGTCCGCTACGACGTTCTCAGTACCTTTCTTATCTTTTATTTCGAGATCAAACTCTTGTAAGAGTAAAATCCATCTCAAGAGTCTTGGTTTAGCATCTTTCTTAGTTAATAAATATCGGATAGCAGCATGGTCTATGTAAATGATTATTTTCGCTCCTACCAGGTAAGAACGGAATTTGTCAAGCGCAAAGACAACTGCTAACAATTCTTTTTCGGTAGTGGCGTAGTTCATCTGGGCAGAATCTAAGGTTCTACTGGCATAGTAAATCGCATGAAGTTTCTTTTCCTTCCTCTGGCCTAGAACTGCGCCTACAGCATAGTCACTCGCATCGCACATGATTTCGAAAGGTAATCTCCAGTCAGGGGGTTGCATGATTGGTGCGGTGATGAGGGATGTTTTTAGAGTTTCGAATGCTTTAAGACAATCTTCATTGAATATGAACTCAGCGTCTTTCATTAATAAACCAGTAGGAGGTTTAGTGATTTTCGAGAAATCTTTGATGAATCATCGGTAAAAACCGGCGTGTCCTAAAAAGCTTCGTATTTCTCGAACGGTTTTAGGGGGTTGAAGATCTTTTATGACTTCAATCTTAGCTTTATCAACTTCAATTCCCTTGTCGGATATTACGTGACCTAATACGATTCCTTCATTGACCATAAAATGGCATTTCTCCCAGTTAAGCACAAGGTTTACTTTTACACATCTTTCTAACACCATTTCTAAGTTTGATAAACATCCTTCAAAACTTTGCCCGCATACAGAGAAGTCGTCCATGAACACTTCCATGATGTTGTCTATAAAATCTGCGAAGATTGACATCATACATCTTTGAAAGGTTGCAGGAGCGTTGCATAATCCAAAGGGCATTCGTCTATAAGCGAACGTTCCATATGGGCATGTGAATGTAGTCTTCTCTTGATCATCAGGATGGATAGGGATTTGGAAAAATCCTGAGTAACCGTCAAGATAACAGAAGTAAGAATGCTTGGCTAATCGTTCTAACATTTGATCTATAAAAGGTAGTGGGAAATGATCTTTTCGAGTGGCTTTGTTTAGTTTACGATAATCTATGCACACTCTATATCCTGTCACTACTCTTTGCGATATCGATTCGCCTTGAGCGTTTTTCACAACAGTGATACCTCCTTTCTTTGGCACTACATGTATTGGACTAACCCATTCACTATCAGAGATTGGATATATTATTCCGACATCTAGTAATTTTTTAACTTCTTCTTTTACTACAGTGCTAAGGGTCGGGTTAATTCTTCTTTGAGATTCTCTGGAGGTTATGCAATCTTCTTCTAGCAGAATACGATGCATACAGACTGAAGGACATATTCCTTTGAGATCAGATATGTTATATCCTAACGCAGTTGGATATTTCTTCAAGACATCTAAAAGTTTCTTTGTTTCTATAGTTCCTAAACTGGAATTTATTATAACTGGTCTTTTACATTCAACGTCTAGGAATTCGTATCTTAGGTTATGAGGTAAAGTTTTTAATCCTAATGTAGGTTTATCTTTACTTGGCATGGGATCCGGTGTAAGTGCTAAACTTTCTCTTAGACTATCATCCTGATATGGTTTACGCCAATTATCATCTTCGAAAATCGGAGGGATTTGAATTTTCATTATTTCAGAATAAGTGGTCTCTTTCAGTTCCATTTCTCTTACACATTCATCAATTACGTCCAATAGATAGCATGTATCCTCTATAGCTGGTGATTGTAAGAATTGTGTTAAAATAAATTCAACTTTTTCTTCACCCACTTCAAAGGTTAGCTTTCCTCTTTTTACGTCTATTATGGCTCCGGCGGTAGGTAAGAATGGTCTTCCTAGTATGATAGGTGTAGTGGAGTCTTCAGAGATGTCCATGATTATAAAATCAGTAGGGATGTAGAATTGTCCTATACGTACTGGGACGTTTTCTAGTATGCCTACAGGATATTTAACAGAGCGATCGGCTAGTTGAACAGACATTTTAGTTGGTCTTAGGTCTCCCATGTCTAGCCTTTTTCAAATCGTTAAGGGCATAACACTGATACTGGCTCCTAAATCGCATAGAGCTTTGTCAATGACGAATTTTCCTATTACATAGGGTATAGAGAAACTTCCTGGATCTTTTAGCTTAGGAGGCATTTTATTCTGAATTATGGCGCTACACTCGGCAGTAAGTGTAACTGTTCCGTTATCCTCTATCTTTTTCTTATTGGATAAGATTTCTTTTAAAAACTTAGCATACGAGGGTATTTGGGTAATTGCTTCTGTAAACGAAATAGTAACATTCAACTGTTTCAGAAGTTCAACAAATTTCTTAAATTGACCTGTTGTCTTGGAATTTGTTAATCTTTGAGGGTACGGAATTGGTGGTTTATAGGGTGGTGGAGGCACATAAGGTTATTCTTTCTCCACTACCTCTTGATTGTCATCTTCCTTTTCTTCTGGATCATTCACCACTTCAGTCGATTTATCCGGTTTTTGGTACATGGCTGGATTGTCAAGTCTTGGATCGGTAGGTCCGTCAAGTTCCTTGCCACTTCTTAATATTACGGCATTGGCATGTCCTTTCGGATTAGGTTGAGGTTGTCCAGGGAATACTCCAGCTGGTGCAGCAGTAGGTGCTTGTTGTTGAGCTACTTGTGAAATCTGAGTTTCAAGCATTTTGTTATGTGTAGCTAATGCATCTACCTTGCTCACTAATTGTTTAATCTTCTCACTAGTGTGAATGTTTTGGTTTAAGAAGTCCTTGTTTGTTTGAGATTGGTTAGCTATAAAGTTCTCCATCATCAACTCAAGGTTCGATTTTCTAGGGACATTGGGAGCAGTCTTTTGATATCCTAGTGATGTAGCTGGTGCTTGACCTGGTGCGTACAAAGCATTGTTATTCTTATAGGAGAAGTTCGGATGATTTTTCCAACCTGGGTTGTATGTGTTTGAGTATGGGTTTCCTTGAGAACAATTCACTTGATCAGTGGGAGTACCTGTCAATAATTGACAATCAGAAAATTCGTGTCCTGGGACTCCACATAACTCACAGTTAGGTGTTACTGCAGCCACGGTGGCTGTTGGTGTTATGGCCAAGTTGTCGATCTTTTGGCTTAGTTGGTCAAACTTCGCATTGACTTGGTCCATACTACTCACTTCGTACATACCTCCTTTTGTTGGTTTCTCAGTTGCGACTCTCTCGCTTCCCCAAAGGTAATGATTTTGAGCCATACTTTCGATAAGTGCATAAGCATCGTTATATTCTTTGTCCATCAATGCACCGCCTGCGGCAGCGTCAATTGTTATTCTTGTATTGTACAAGAGTCCATTATATAAGGTATGGATGACCATCCATTCTATTAATCCGTGATGTGGACAAAGTCTCAGCAGATCCTTATAGCGTTCCCAAGCTTCGAATAATGATTCGCTTTCCCTTTGCTTAAATCCGTTGATCTGAGCTCTCAGCATAGCTGTCTTGCTAGGTGGAAAATATCTGTTCAAGAAAACTCTCTTAAGTTCCTCCCACGTAGTTACTGAGTTCGAAGGCAGAGATTGAATCCAAGCTCTTGCTCTGTCTCGAAGCGAAAAGGGAAATAAACGTAGTCTAATAGCTTCTTGGGTAACTCCATTTGCTTTTACGGTATCTGCGTATTGCACAAAGATCGAAAGATGAAGATTCAGATCCTCGGTAGGATTTCCGGCGAATTGATTTTGTTGCACGGCTGATATCAACGAAGGTTTTAGTTCAAAATCATTTCGGTTGATAGCCGGTGCTGCAATGCTTGAATGCGGTTCAGCTTGCGAAGGACTGGCGTAATACTTGAGTGGATGATTCTGTTCTTCAGCCATCTCTGCGTCCTTTGATGTTACGACTGGTTTAGGCGGATCTAATTGAAGATCTGGAATACTGTAACTTTTTTCGTAATCGAATATACGTCTTCTTACGTGTAAGAAGCGTTCCGATTCAGGGATTAGAGGTTGCAAGTCTTCGCTTTTAGAGCGAGTACTTGGCATACAATCGGAGATTAAATTAAATTAAATAGTTGATACCTTAGTCTAGACAATGCTACCTAAATGCACTAGTAACTAAATTAAGGAATCCCCGGCAACGACGCCAAAAACTTGATGGGCTAAAGACGTGTCTAATTATGTGTCTAGCGGTATCTTAACTGCAAGTGCACAGCCTATCGAAGTAATATTTAAGATTATCGATCCACAGGGATTCTATGGTTACTTAGTGCTAGATGAACTTCTAGTTTAGCTAAGGTGAATGGTTGTCACGATTTTTTGTTGATTTTAGAATATTAAAGGCGGAATTAAATTTAAGTTTTAATAAAATGATACTAAGGCGGTCGGTATGTAATTATTCTAACTTAGGTGGATAAATCTAACCTAGGCTTAATAAGGTGTTTACTTAATCTATTCGGTAGAAGTTACCAGTTTAAATACCCTCAACTCACACTCTCGTGGTCTTATCTCAGATCTTACCCCTAAAGCCCTATGCCTGCTCTCGCTAGCCCATAAGTGTTTAGAGATAATTTTTGGAAACTAAGTAATTCTAATTTATTTTAAAGCGCTCTCGCTGTGTTTAATTTAAATGCCTAACTTTAGCTATCTGGTTAAAATCTCACACTCTCGTGGTCTTGACCTAACCTAATACTCTTTTCTTACTCTCGTAACGAAAAGGTCGAATTAAATTAAAAAGTATCAGCCAGAATGTTAAGTTACTAATCTTTTTTAAGCCTATGATTAAATTTTACCGATTAAGTTTGTTTTAATTACATACCGCCCTAAGATAATTAGCTACTCATTGATGTTGAACCAGACAGAGACAGAAAATTAAATAATAAAAAGCTCATGGCAGAAAAATAAATAAACATTATAAATATTAAAATTGCAATATTATAAAAAACCTGGTTAACAAATATTATAGCAGACTCCTTCTTCCACAGACCGGAAAGCTTGGAGTTGGCGGAAATCGAAAATAATGCAAACTCTGAAGGTTTAGAAACAAATAAATTGTATAACAATTTCCTGATGTTGGAAATTGTTATGTGTTTGGTTCGGATACAATAAAATAAAAAAGCTGAAAAATAATACAGAAATAGAAACAGGGTCGTAAAACAATTCGGCAGAGCTTCCGCAGAAATTCGAATAAAAATTGCTCTGTAGTTTCTTCATAAAACTTGTGCTATTTATAGAATCCTTAATGGGCTGAAAATTGGACTTTGTTGCATTGGGCCTTGCTGAAGTGGTGGAGGAGATGTAGGAACGTGGCAAAAAAGTAGGAGAAAAGTTCTTCACGTAATGCCTTGACGTGGTCTCAGTCAATAACCTATTTTTACCCTTGTCACGGTCGTGACAAGGTCTTCACGCTCGTGACATGTGGTTTTTAAGTGTCACGGTCGTGACAATGTTCTCACGGTCGTGAGGGCTTCTTTTGGGGTGTCACGGTCGTGACACCCTGGTGACGACCGTGACTGCAACAAATTATGCAGTTTTGCAGGCTTCTTCATTTCTTCATCTTTTTATGGTTTCTTTTGTTCCTTTTGCTCTTACTTTATGATTTAGCTCCATATAATGATGTACCTGCAAAATAGTGAGAAAAACTCGAGAAATCGAGTGTTAAAATAGTGAATATGCGATAAAACGTCAATGAAATCTAGCAATATAATCGATACGTTTTCTCGTTATCAAGTGTCATAAATGCCAGATTTATGCAGATAAGGTGCATGTGCCTCCAAATCCTTTGAATGTGATGTCTTCACCTTGCCCCTTTGCTATGTGGGGCATTGACATGATCGGAAATATTGAACCGACTGCTTCAAATGGCCACAGATTCATCCCGGTAGCCATTGATTACTTCACCAAATGGGTTGAAGCAGCTTCGTATGCAAACGTCACCAGACAAGTGGTGGCCAGATTCTTGAAAAGAGACATCATCTGTCGATATGGAGTACCCGAGCGGATCATTACTGACAATAGTTCTAATTTGAACAACAAAATGTTGGCAGAACTGTGCCGGGACTTCAAAATTCAACATCATAGTTCTTCTCCTTACAGGCCAAAGATGAATGGCGCTGTTGAGGCAGCTAACAAAAACATCAAGAAGATTGTGCAAAAGATGGTGGTTACTTACAAAGACTGGCATGAGATGTTACCATTTGCTTTGCATGGGTATCGTACCTCAATCAGAACATCCACTGGGGCAACACCTTATCAGCTTGTGTACGATATGGAAGTTGTCCTACCTGTTGAAGTTGAACTACTCTCCTTACAGGTACTGATGGATGTACAGCTGAATGAAGTAGAATGGGTATGATCTCGGTACAATCAACTGAACCTGATCGAAGAAAAGAGATTAGCTGCGATTTTTCATGGACAGTTATATCAGAAAAGAATGAAGAAAGCCTTCGATCAGAAAGTCAGGCTTCGGGAATACCAAGTGGGAGATCTTGTGCTGAAAAGACTTCTTCCTCCTCATACAGATCATAGGGGCAAATGGACTACGCACTACGATGGCCCATTCATAGTAAAGAAGGTTTTCTCTGGTGGAGCACTGATGCTCACTACTTTGGATGGTGAAGATTTCTTGTCCCCTGTGAATTTAGATGCAGTTAAAAAATACTTCGCATAATATGACCCGCTGGACATAAAAACAGAATGTGAGTCCAGGCAAAAATAGGGCGTCCCGACGAGTCAAAAACAGAATAAAAGACTCGGGCAAAAATAAGGGAAAATTAAATATAAAAAAACGTACACCCGCTGAGTTGAAACGCCGCATTGGACATCTCAGGCAAAAATGGGTATCCCGGTGGATTGAAAACTCGAAAGGGCGATACACGCAAAATCAGGGAATAAGCGAACAACTGCACTCTGAATTCGTCTGTATCACTCACGACACGGAAAGCTTCGAAAGAGTTAAAGCATCAGTCAGAATCAACCTTCTTCAGAAAGCAAGGTGAGAAGAGTGTCAAGGTCATACAGGTCATAGCAAGGAAAGCTCACCAGAGTGTCATCAACATTGCCAACACTTTTACTCTTTTTCAATTTGTAACAATCTCCTCATTCCAGGGGATCTGTTTCTTTGACTGTATTTTCCAATTCAGGGAACCCAGATTAATAAAATCAGAGCTTTCAGTCACACCTCGTTTTGTACATTTCTGTTTCGTTCGCAAAGTGTCCAATATCCATGATACAATATTTGTATAAAACAAAGGTGCCATTCTTAATAAATGCTTGCAGGAAATGTATTTACTCTCAGGAATATCTAACTCCTATGACGGAAGGCGGTAAGGGATACCTCGGGATACTTGTGTGTTTCTTTGTCTTAACAGGATTGCAGGCATTCAAATACGCTACATGGAGCATACCAAGCACCACTTCCCCAGCATACCTCCTCCAAGCAGTATCTGGAATGCTTTTCCAGTGGAGTTGTCAAAGTCTCCTCATCCCCAGCCGGGATCCCCACAGAGAACTCTAGGAAGATCGTTCAGTGATCTTTTCTCCCCCAAACAGAGTGCCAGGTCTCTCAAAGACAAAAGAATCATCTCCCCGCAGAGTTCCAGCCTCTCCCAGAAGAGCAATACCTGAAATTCTCACACAACAAAGTGACAGAAGCTTCCTTATCCCCAGCTGGGTTTTCTCCTTACCAGATAGATCTATCAGTGATCTATTTCCCCAAGAAAAGTTACACATCTTATCAGATCTACCAATGATCATCCCCAGCTGGGATATCCCTTCAAGCAGATCAGCCAGAGATCTCCACAACGGCGGGATCCGAATTCCGGATCGGTTTCTTTTGCATAATCATAGCATTCTGTAAACACCCCAAATTTGCCCTCACCCATTCACACCATGGCTTTAGATCTCCTCATATGCATAAACACAATCATATCATTCCATATCTCATTTTTGATTCACTGCATAGTTTCTAAGTCATCTGCACCTAGGGTTTGTGATCTGAGCAATCCAAGAGCTTCCTGAGCCACTCCAAAGGCCATCAATCACTTCAAAAGGATCCATGTGTGTTCTTGTATCATATCACATCCACTCAAAGTCAATAATGCCAAAGAATCACAAGAACTGGGATTGGTGTGGATGCAGAGCCAAGTTTGACTGCACAGTTGACCTAAAATTAGGGTTTTGGTTTCAGAGGCCATAACTCCAAATTTTTTGGTCATTCTTGTTTCTATTGGTCTTTATATGGTATAGGGAGTATGCATATCAAGTTTCATGAAGAAATTCCATGGGGAAGTCATCTGATCAAGAGTTGACTTTTCAGACAAGTCAGTGCAAAATCAGGGCATCTGAGGCCCCCAATGACCCAACCAATGGGCATTCTTCATCATTTTGAGTGTATATGATCTTTATTTGATCATGGAAGAAGGTTGAAGTCCACAAAAATCAAGAATTTGAAGTTTTTGCAAAGTTGACTTTTTAGGGCATGTTTGACTTTTCAAGAATATGTCATTTTGTGCCATTTTTCAAGCCTTGATTCTTGATCCAAAAAAGCTTCAAATGAGAAAACTTTGGTCATGAAAGTTGTAGAATACATTTTCCCTTTTCAAAAAGTACAAGAACATGACCTAATTCATTTTGGATCAAAAGTTATGGTGTGACAAAGTTGGCAAAAATCACTTATTTTCAAGATGTGCACTAAGTGAGAAATTTGCAAAATCATGAACCAAGGCTGTTTGTAACTTCTAGTTCACTTCAAACCAATGTACAAACATCACATGAGTTCTAAAATCAGAATTGGACCAAAGTTTCTCATGATCATAGTTTGTATAACAAGACTTTTTCATGAAGTTTCAAAAGGAGCCAACTTGCAAAATCACTCATGACACTTCACCCACTTGATTTCTTGGATGCTGAACCAGCCATAGCATCTCACCTCACCATGTTGCGCCAGCCGTAGCCCTTGTACCAAGCCTAGAACCAAGCCATGCTTTCCTTACACAAAGGGTGGACTTTTGGCAAAAGTGAACTTACCAATCAATAAAGGCCGGGTCAAATCATCTGACCTATAGGATTATTTTATACTATCCATTTGCAAGCCAAACACATCAAGAAGCCAAGCTGAAACAGGCCACAAGATCACATACACAAAACTCATCCTATTTGCATTTTCCTTCGAATCTGCCTCCTCATCCCACAAACATTCCAACAAGTTTCATCAGCCTTTTCACCATGCTCCATTGAGTAGAAACCAATGAGATTCAAGCCTGAAGCCAGCATGAACTGAGCTTCACCATTTCTCATCCTCAAAACCAGAACTCTTCGAATCCCTTTATCCAACCATCAAACACATCATTTTTCTTCACCAACAAGTCAAGCACACCTAAAGGAGCAAGAATCCACCATTGGAGTGGCCTGAAACCTCCCTATTCCTGACTGTGTTATCTGCTACACCAGAAGTATTCCTCTCAAGTCAGCCATCCACAAGAGCTTTGAGGTATCCCATTGAGCTTAGGAGAGTCAAAGAGGTCCATTTACACACAAAGAAGGCTCTGGAAGCTCAGTATTGAAGCTTTCCAGCTCAGGTATGAACATGAACATTTCCTCCCAAAGCTTGCATTTTAAGTTATAATCTGGTTGCTTATGTCTTGCTGGTCATGGGGATGCCTTTAGAATCAAAAATAAGTGAAAAATGAGTTTGTATGATCCCTCTGAAATTTCACCCGTGAAACTTGATCCTTTCAATTAGCTTGATTCCTGGAGTTTAAATGATGTTTGAGCATAGATTCGTGCCCTAGGATGTTAGAGGATCACTTAGGTGTGTTTAATTTGTGGAATAGATGCCTGAATCGTGTTTTAGGGTTTTGATACCGCCGGAGAAGATGACCGGAGCTTCCCTCCGGTCACCTGAAAGTGCTTTGCCCTAATCTCAGGTCATTAGTGCCATTTGAATGTGGGGCGTTAGATTGGTTGACTCCATTGACCTCCCGCGCGCATGAAGGGCCCAGATCACTTTGTTATGCCCTAATCCTTTTTCATTAATTAAATAAACCATAATTAGTTTAATCTAATCAGAACCAAGCATGGCCCTTGGATCTGCGCGCCAGTCAACCATCCCAAATCCAGTTTAAATATCCACCCTTGGATCTGCTTACTTTCTTTTATTTCAATTTTTATTGCATTTCTTTTTATTTTACTTGTGCAATTTATTTAAAATAGCAAAACTTGTCTAAAAATTATGAAATTTTTTATCCTGAATTTCATTAATTTTTATGACACAAAAATATTTTCATTTTTATTTTTAGCATTAAAAAAGTATTTTTAAATATTTAAAAGTTTATTTTTAATTGATTAATGAAAATTAATTCATTAAAAATACTTTTAGGTATTTAAAAATCACCAAAAAATTCATGAAATGTTCTAAGACATTTAGGAACATTGTCCAACCTTCAAACCAAATTTCTTTTTTGATCTTGATGCATTTTGAGAATTTTTCATTGAATTAAAATCATTTTTATGCATTAATTTGATCCAAAGTTTAAAAAATCATTTCTGCCTATTCATGAAGGATTGGACATTGATTCTTTTTGCATTGCATTATGTTTAGCATGTAGTTTTTGAGATAAAATGGCCATGATTTGATCTTGCATTTTCAAATTGTTTGACATTTCTTTTGTTTAGGAACCCTAAAAATCCTAGAAACTTGTAAAAATCTTAACTTGAGATTGGTTAAGAGTTGAGACTTCTCCTTTGGGCATTGGTTTAGTATAGGATTAGGGGTCCTTTGTGTGGCATTTTCCATTTTTTTATCTTAGAGTTTGCTTCTGATTTTGACTTTTGTTTGATGTTTGGTTCATAAACCCTAATTTGGGCTTCCATATGCATCCATCTTGCATTCTCTTGCATAATATGACTTGCCATGACATTCCATGTTTCCATGTGATTCATTTGACATCATAAGACATATAGAAAACATGTTTGATCATTGATCATGTATTTGCCATGTTGTATGTCATGTGCACTTCATAACTTTTCATGTGTTTTCATGTTTCCTAACTTGCTTCATTTGCATTCATAAGCTTGTATGATCATTTCCATGTGTTGCTTCATGTTTGTAGCATCTCATAACATCATTAGCATCATGTATGTGCTTCTGGTTTTGTTTCTCATCATGTCATCTCATCCCATTCTGCATTGCATTGCATTCCTTTTCTAACATTTCAGGTGGTAAGTGAACTTGAGAAGTGAATTTGCCTTCACTTCTCATAACCTTTCGTTTCATCTCTCTTGCATCCATTGCTGCATTTTCTATATGTGTTTGAGTTTGAGCTTGCTCATTCTTCTTCTCCCCACTTTCTCTCTTCAAGTGACTTGACTTCTTGAATGAAGCAAGTTGCTTTGCTTCCCTTGCTCCTTTTCATCTGCTTCCTGGTGGTTCCTTTGAAGATTTCTCTTGCAAACCTCACAAACCTTAGGAACAACCAAGCATGGCAATGATTAGGGTTTTGATTAGTCTCCCCTCATAGTTTTACCTTTGTGTCTCTTTTGAGTCTCTTCTTCTCATCTCATAATCAGGGACTAAACCCTAAAGGCTTTAAGGCTTTGTGATTAAGCTTATGCCTGCATCCTTCTCTTAGGATGGAGTGTATAACTTTAATCCTAAGTGTTAAACCCTTAATGTGTTTAACTCCTTTAATCAATTCACTTAATAAGTATCAAGACATCACACTTGTAACTTGGGCCTTGCATTAGGGTTCTATTTCTTCCTTAAATGGTTAAGAAGGACTAACCCTAGTGTTAATGGACAAGTCCCCCTCAAGTTGTCTTACAAATCATAAAACTCACTTCATCATCATACCATTAAATAAAATCCACTTAATCAAAGGCTTGTTTTGTCATGAGTTTAATCCCTAATCATGGATTAAGTTGAGGAGTTTTCCTCAGCTTAAACATTCTCATCTATTATCCTTCTATTAGGATGGTGTAATGAGTCTGTTTAATCCCTGATTATGGCTTAACCTCATTACTTAAACACTAAACAAAAACCAAAAACATCTAATTAATAACAAGTAGGTTAATGATCTTAATCCTACACCAAAGGTGTTTAAGTGTGAGAAGCTGACTTCATACTTAAGGTATTCTCATTACCCCTAATCAGAGGGAGGATGTGATGAGTTTACTAAATCCATTGGTTTAGACTTAAGCTCATTAACTTATGACAAAAATCCAAAAACAATAAAAGACTGAAAACACAAAAACAAACAATAATCGTCTCCTCCGGGATTCTTTTCTCATCTCATTCACTCACAAGCGAGAACTAGCTCCTTCCGTCTAATGCAAGACAGTTTGCATCTGTGCCAGACAGATCATACACTTGAGCATAGGCAAGTAAGCAGTTCACAAGTCAATTCATCTTTCAGTCTCTTTGGGTCGAACTACGGTGTTCTGACTTCCTCATTGCACGAGAGGATACGTAGGCATAACTTAACAGTTATCGAACAACAGTCTCTGTATATTCCCCCTCTTTCCAGCTATCCTTTAAGCCTCATGATCATGAGCATTTCATCCCTGTCCTTACACTGACACTGTACATTTATACACTTCACACTTCTCTTACACTGACACCTGTACATTCTTTTCCAGCTCTTTGATACACAAATAGCACTGACACTACCCCTTTAAAACACAAATCTTTCAAGCGTGGATCCCGTCGAGTACGGCGGACAACCTGGGTGCTAATACCTTCCCAGGTTGTAACCAACCCCCTTTCTCAGTCTCTCTGGTTCGCAACCGTCTTATCCATGTCTTTCTAGGTCTATGCAGCATTGCCTTTCCTCCGGGATAAAAATGCCTAGCTGGCGACTCTTTTCATCTCCAGTGAGTTCACTGCTGTGTGTTCTCATTGTCCCCCTCGCCGACCGTTCGCGTCTGTACCTTTATCTGGACTTATTCCCATTTATCGGGAGCGACAGCTTGGCGACTCTGCTGGGGACCCTTATATTGCAACCAGGGCTTCTGGTTCTTTTTGTGGGTTCCTCCTAGCGCTTGTTTGATTTGTGTTTACTGAGGTGTTATGTGGTCATTTGTGTTTGTATATTTGTATTTATTTTTGCCTTATGTACAGTTTTGTTTACTGCTTTCTTTATAGCTTTATGCATATATCATATTGTCATACTGTGCTGGCTGGTTCTGTTGTTTGCTTTGGTGGGTGGGTGTTCCATTGAGAATTAAGGTCCTATACCTGGGACCTGAGTGACACCTAGGCTAGAGTGAATCATATTCTTTCCCATTCCATCTCGGTCTGGTGCGGGAATATGAAACACGGTTCAGATATGGGTTTCTTCTTGAGAACTCTGTGTTGCAGATTTCCTGCAATGCTAGGGCTATCTGGGAAGCCTGCTAAGTCTGGATGACCTTTAGTTTTGACCTTCAGAAACTGAGGTGAATTAGAGGAGGAACTTTTATGGTTATTGTAAACACTGTACCTCCGGGTTAGAAGTGTTTACACTTCTCATAACTGATCCAAGTCTGAGGATCCTTGTTTTAGAACACCACCTGTGAGGGGGTTGGGCTGTTTACAGGTTTGCAGGTACCTTGACCTCAGAATACCCTGTTACTTTGTTTGTTTAAGAGTACTCCATTTTGGGACAGTTCTTGTGATTCTAAACCCTGGACACGTGGCTCTTTATTTGAGCCCCCCACCTTGGTTACTGGATTTATAGACCTCCATCTGGTATTCTTGAATATGTCATGGACCTATATCAAGGCTCTTGATCAGATCCAGCTCAGTCACAAACCCTTGCATATCATTTGCATACATACTCATTGCATCATATTGACATTTGCTTATTTGTGTTTCAGGGTATCCATCTTCATTTGGTTCTGGTTTTGACCCCATCTTCAGTACTGACCTATCTTCATCAGCTTTTGCTTTAGCTATCTACTTCAGTCATCAGCACCAGCCAATCAGTGGCCAGTTCTTCAGTATTATCATCAGCATCTGCTCATCTTCAGCATCATGGCTCCTAAAAAGAGCAACATCACCTACCACTTCTTCCAGCCAGAGTTATCTGACATCAGGAGGATTCAGACCCTGATCACTCCAGATCACATACCATTGTTCAGGGAACACTATGGGGATATACTTGATATGGTTATGGATCTGGACCCTTCACAGAGAAGCCTGATCCACACTTGCATTCAGTTTTATGATCCCCCATTGAGATGTTTCACTTTCCAAGACTTTCAGTTGGGCCCTCTATTGGAAGAATACTCATCATTGGTTGGTTTGCCTATCAGGGGTGGGATCCCTTTCAACCCTGAGGTGGTCTTTCCTGGTAATGGAGAAGTAGCAAAGGCTCTGCATTTGGAACCTGTTCTGGTTGAGCAGCATATGACCTCTAAAGCTGGAATCCCTGGCTTCCATCTGGATTTCCTGATCTCTCAAGCTACCCTGAAGGCTTCTTCAGGAGAGTGGAAAGCTGTTTGTGCCTTGTTGGCTTTGAGCATATATGGAATTGTGTTGTTTGGAGATGAGCCTCGATTCATTAGCAAGAATGCAATCCATCTGTTCATCTTGAAGAACCCAGTGCCCACTTTATTGGGGGATCTCTACTATTCAGTGTATCAGAGGAATGAAAAGCATAGGGGAAGATTAGTGAGGTGTTGTGCTCCATTGTTCCATACTTGGCTTCTCAGGCATCTACCCAGGACAGATGCATTTTTGAACCCTCATCAGCAGAGCAACTGGGCTAAGAGACTCACTGCTCTAACTTCAGCCGATATCAGATGGTGCACTCAAAGCACCAAGGGTAGGGACATTATCACCAGCTGTGGGCATTTCCCCAATGTGCCCCTAATAGGAGTTAAGGGGAGCATTAATTACAACCCTCTGCTGTTCAAGAGGCAACTGGGCTATGCACTGGTCCACACTCCTAAGGCACAGGACTTGGTTGAAACTCTTTATTGTGAGAACAAGATTAATCTGGCTATTGTTAGGTAGGCAGCCTGGGCCTGGGATAATGTTCAAACCAAGGGAATAACCATTTTGGGGAAGTGCAACAATGTGGCATCAGCACAATATTATGATTGGTCCCGTGCCAGGGCCCAATTCTCTGGGATGCCCTTTACTATAGAAGATATGCATGAATCATCTTCAACACCACCTGCCACTGTCAGTTTGGAGGAGTTTGAGAGTTTGAAAGAAAGAAATGAGAAGTTAACTCAAGCTTTGCAGAAGACCCTCCGGGAGAGGAGTGATGGTATGAGGGAGGTTGAGAGATTGGAGAAGTTGAGAGTGGAGCATCTGGTTAAGATTGAGAAGTCTGGGGATTATATCAAAAAGTCTAAAGCTGGAGAACAAATTCTGAAGAATGCTTGCAAAGAAGCCCAGTTCCAGAGAGCAAGGACAGACTTGTATTTGAAGGAAAGTCAAGCTCGGTGGGTCAGGATCACCGAAGCCCGTACTCTGGAGGACAAGAGAGTTCAAGACAAGATGGAGCAACTGGAAGCTAGTGCAAAAGAACAGCAAGAAGCCCTGGCAGTAGCCCAGAGGGAGATATCAGAGCTGAAGATCAAAGCTGGGGTGAAGAGGTCAAAAGACCAAGGTCAGCACAAGAAGCTAACAGCAGCTGTTACCACCCGGAACCTCCTCATCAGGAATCTCACGGAACGTCCGGCTGATCCTGTGACCGAAGCACTTCTCAAAGAAGTTCGTGAGGATGAGTTTGGTCTTGGTGTTTGACCATTTGTTTGTTGTTGCTTTCATTCCGTGTATTTTTCATTTTTCTTGTAATATATTTTGACCCCTCAGAGGGCTTGTATTTGTAAACAAACTATGTACCATCTTGTCTTTTGTAATATATGCATTGGTTTGTTCCATCCGAGTCTCACTTCAAAAGCAACATCAACAGCATCTTCAAGGGTCTGGAAGGGTCAAAACTGAATGCCAAACCGGATACCTTGAAAACAAATAAGCATAACTGCATTGCATGCTAACCCCTTTTGTTTGTTTTGTAGGTTTTTGTTGCCACTAACTCTGTTGTGATGTTCAGGAACTATTGCTCGACGCCGAGTATTTCCCCTCAACCGTCCGCACCGTTATCCGACCCGTAGCAACCTTCCGGGCATTCAAATGGATCAGATGCAGCAGGACCTTACTGAGGTCAGAAATCAAATGGCAAATGAAAGGCTAGAGATGAGGAATCAAATGACTCAGTTTATGGAAGTGATGAACAACATGGCTCAGAGCCAGGAAAGATTGAGGGCCATGGTGGAAAGGCAGAATCAAGAAGATCCACATATAGGAACTGCCGGCACTAGCAACAATGAAAGGGTCCAACCTCATGTTAACCCCCCTGTATTTGGCCCACACCTCCATCCTGAGGTCAATATTCCTGCAAATGTTCAAGGGACTGCCACTGCAGCCAGGGTACTTCAAGAAGACCCCCAAGAGGATCAGTTTATAGTAATGGGTGCTGGGGAAGAAGCTTATGATAGAAGGTTGGATGAGATAGCTGAGAAATTGAGGTCCTTAGAGTCTCAAAATTCTCTGGGTTTCGATGTCATGGACATGGGCTTGGTAGACGGGGTCAGGATCCCCCATAAGTTTAAGCCTCCTTGTTTTGAAAAATACAACGGGACTTCATGCCCCCGGACTCATTTACAGTCATTTCTGGGAAGGCTGAAGGCCTATACAATGGATGAGAAGCTCTGGATGTTCTATTTCGAGGATAGCCTAACTGGAGCGTCAAGAGAATGGTACTCTCACTTGACAAGGGCAACTATCAGATGCTGGAAGGACCTGGCAGAGGCCTTCATCAGACAGTATCAGTACAACTTAGACATGGCACCCAACAGGACTCTCCTAATGGGAATGTCACAGTCGTCAAGGGAAAGTTTCCGAGAATATGCCCAGAGATGGAGGCAATTGGCTGCTGCTGTCCAACCACCTATGTCTGAAAGGGAAATGGCAGATATGTTTATGAACACCCTTCAGGGGACTTACATTGACAGGCTGGCTGCTTTCTCTTCCACTAGCTTTGCAGATGTTGTCATAGCTGGGGAGAGAATTGAAAGCCTATTGAAGATGGGTAAGATCTCAGACAACGGAGCAAGCTCGTCCAGTAGTACAAGAAAGCCTTTTGCGGGCCCGAGAAGAACTGGCGAGACCAATGCCATCCACACCAACAGGGGCAGGCCCCAATATGTTCACAGATCAATAGCAGCAGTCACCATTCCTGCTCCAGCTCATCCTCAACCAGTTTATCAACCTCCGCAACAAAACTATCAACAACCTCAGTACCATCAACAGAATCAGAATCCTCCGAGAAATTACAACAACAGCAACACCAACAACAATAACCAGCAAAGGCCATTCCAACAGAGGCCATCTCAAGCCAACAGGGTAATCGATCCGATCCCTATGCCATATGCTACATTGCTGCCACAACTCCTGAAACTCAACCTAGTTGAGCTAAGGACGTTGGCACCTCCAGATCCCAACAGTCTACCCAGGAATTATGATTCCAACGCCAGATGTGCCTTCCATTCAAATGCACCTGGCCACAGTACGGAAAAGTGCAGAGCTTTGCACATGAAGGTACAAGACCTGGTAGACTCAAAAGCTCTGAATTTCGCACCACCACCTAATGTCAATAAGAACCCCATGCCAAACCACGGTGGTCCCAGGATTAACGCTATTGAAGAAGACAAGCCGTCTTATTTAATAACCAGTGTGGGTCAGATCCGGACACCGTTGGTAGAAATTAAGGCTCAGCTCCTCGAATGTCAAATGTTCCCGGGGTGTGAGTTGGGGTGTGCTTACTGCAATATTTCAGTCAATGGGTGCGATAACCTGAGGAATGGCATAGATGGTCTTATTCAGAGTGGCCAGCTTCAGATCACCACATCATTTCCAACAAATCCAGCAATCTCAACAGCAACAACTCCAGAACCTCCTACAACTGCAACAACCATTGTTCCCGACAATTCTTCGGTTTCATCAACAAGTACTTCATCTGTCATTTCAACTGACCAGATATCAACAAATTTTTCTTCTACAACTCCAGCACCACTCCATTTTGAAACTCCTACAACAACAACCTCCATTCTTCCACCAATGTCTCCTACAACACCAGCAACAAATCATGAATATGTCTCAACTGTCACAATATTTTATGATCCTGAAAACAACTCTGCCTACAATTCAGAAGGTGCTGCTCCCATCAGAGCACCAGTCACGATTTATTACGATCCACAGACTATCACAATTCCTTCCGCAGCTGCAGTCAGTCCAGTCACTATCACGGTGCCTGGACCAGTACCCTATGAAAGCAGTAATGCTATCCCCTGGCATTACGGCTCTGACCTGTACTGTGAAGGACAAAGAATCACTTTTGAATCATCAACCCCTGCACCACAAATTGACAATGTGGGAGGAGGCGGAGGCTTCACTCGAAGCGGACGTCTTTTCGCCCCACAAATCCAGAGACCCACTGCCGAAGCAGAAGCTGCTGCCAAGGCAAAAGGAAAAAGCTTGGTCCAGGAAGAGCAGACTGTTAAAGAAGCCTTCAAGACACCCTTTGACCAAGAGGTTGATGAGTTCATACGAATCATCAAAAAGAGTGATTATAAAGTGGTGGATCAGCTTCATCAGAAGCCTTCCAAGATCTCAATCCTATCATTGCTTATGTGCTCCGAGGCCCATCGGAATGCGCTACTCAAAGTCTTGCACGCAGCTTACGTGCCTGAAGAGATCACTGTCAATCAGCTGGAAGCTGTAGTTGGAAATGTTAATGCTAGTCACGGACTAGGGTTCACCAATACTGATTTGACAACGGAAGGCCGCAACCATAACAAAGCCTTGCACATAACCATGGAATGTAAAGGTGCTGTCCTTTCCCATGTGCTGGTAGACACGGGGTCATCCCTCAATGTCTTGCCTAAGAAGGCCCTGGTGAAGCTAGAATATGATGGATTGGCGTTGAGACCCAGCAACCTGGTGGTAAGAGCCTTTGATGGTTCAAAGAGATCGGTTCTAGGAGAAATTGAATTGCCCATAACGATCGGCCCGCAGACCTTCAAAACTACCTTTTACGTGATGGATATACAGCCTGCCTACAGCTGTTTATTGGGTAGGCCATGGATTCACGCCACTGGCGCCGTGACCTCTACCCTTCACCAGAAGTTAAAATACGAGTGGGAGGGTCAAATCGTTACAATTTGTGGAGAAGAGGACATTTTTTTCAGCCACCTGGCTACCTATAAGTATATTGAGATGGATGGGGAGATCCATGAAACAATGAGCCAGGGTTTTGAAGCTTTGAATGTGAATGAAACATCTGCTGTGCCTGGTACTTCAATATCATCATACCAACAAGCCCGGAAGGTTGTTGAGGGAGGAAACGCCCAAGGCTGGGGCAAACTGCTATCGGTGGAGAAGAAAGAAGACAGATTTGGGTTGGGTTACAAACCAACTCAACAAGATCAAGCAGAGGCTGCGAAAGAGCCCAACTTTGTGAGTGGGGGGATGCTCACCCCTGATGCTGTCAACTGTTTGGAAGACGAGCTGGAAGAAGAACGCAACCTGGAAAGCTGGATTCGTCCAAAGATCCCGGGGAGCAGTATCTCAAACTGGTCTTCCCAGGAAATTATAAGAGTTACTCATGCAGAGTAATTATTATTTCCTGTATTTTTATAAGCATGCATCAAAGTCTTGCATCTTGCCTAAGATGACAAGACTCATTTTGTAATCGGGCCATCTGTACTTTTTGTGCAAACAAGATTAATCAATGAAATATCAGACATCCTTTTGCAAATGAGTCTTTTTTCTTTTCCGCTCACTGTTTTTTTCATTTTTCTTTTTGTACAAAAAATAAATGGCAGTGTTTTCAAAATGAAAATTTTTATTTCACTTTTCTAAAACAAGATTAAAATCAAATCACTAAAATGAACAAACTGAACCCTTGCAGAGAGTGTCTTCCAGGCAGCACCGACAACAGCACGGCTATGACTTCGTATGACTTTGACAATCCAATCAATCAAGCTGATGAAGGGGTTGAAGAAGAATATGAGCTTCCTGAAGAGCTAGCCAGGTTGTTAAGGCAAGAGGAAAAGGTTATTACTCCTCACCAGGAGGAGGTTGAAGTGATCAATCTTGGTACAGACGAAGACGTGAAAGAAGTTAAAATCGGGGCCTGCCTGCAAGACTCAGTGAAGAGACAACTGATTGACCTGCTTCAAGAGTATGTGGATGTGTTTGCTTGGTCTTATCAAGATATGCCAGGGTTGGATACCGATATTGTCGTGCACAAGCTGCCTTTGAGAGAAGAATGCCCGCCAGTTAAACAGAAACTGCGCCGTACTCGCCCAGACATGGCTATGAAAATCAAGGAGGAGGTACAAAAGCAATGGGACGCCGGGTTCCTTGCTGTAACTAGTTATCCGCCGTGGGTTGCTAATGTAGTACCTGCGCCTAAGAAAGACGGCAAAGTAAGGATGTGTGTTGACTACCGGGATCTGAACAGAGCCAGCCCAAAAGATGACTTCCCATTACCTCACATCGACGTATTGGTGGATAACACAGCTCAGTTCTCGGTATTCTCCTTCATGGACGGATTTTCAGGATATAATCAGATCAAGATGTCACCTGAAGACATGGAAAAGTCAACTTTCATCACACCCTGGGGCACGTTCTGCTACAAAGTGATGCCATTCGGACTGAAGAATGCCGGTGCAACATATCAACGGGCTATGGTAACATTATTCCACGATATGATCCATAAGGAAATCGAGTGTTATGTGGATGACATGATTGCCAAGTCCCTTACAGAGGAAGATCACCTGGTGAATCTGCTGAAACTGTTCAAGCGTTTGAGGAAGTACCAACTGAAGTTAAACCCCAACAAGTGCACATTCGGGGTGCGATCTGGTAAGCTGTTGGGTTTTATTGTAAGCGAGAAAGGGATTGAAGTTGACCCTGATAAAGTCAAAGCCATCCAAGAGATGCCTGCACCGAGGACAGAGAAAGAAGTTCGAGGGTTCTTAGGTCGATTGAACTACATCTCACGGTTCATATCTCACCTCACTGCAACCTGCGAACCCTTGTTCAAGCTGTTGAGAAGAGAACAAACGGTCAGGTGGAATGAAGACTGCCAGAAGGCTTTTGACAAGATCAAGGAATACTTACAAGAGCCTCCAATCCTTATGCCTCCAGTTGAAGGAAGACCTCTGATCATGTACTTGACAGTATTAGAAGAGTCAATGGGGTGTGTGCTGGGCCAGCATGACGAGTCTGGTCGAAAAGAGTATGCAATATACTACCTAAGCAAAAAGTTTACCGACTATGAACAACGTTATTCACTGCTCGAGAAAACTTGCTGTGCTTTAGCGTGGGCTGCTCGCCGACTGAGACAGTATATGTTGACCCACACTACTTTATTGATCTCAAAGATGGACCCAGTTAAGTACATATTTGAGAAGCCAGCTCTTACCGGACGGGTTGCAAGATGGCAGATGATTCTCACAGAATACGACATCCAGTACACCTCTCAGAAAGCCATCAAGGGCAGTGTATTGTCTGAATATCTTGCTGAGCAACCTATTGATGATTACCAGCCTATGAGATTTGACTTCCCTGATGAAGACATCATGTTGATAAAAGAAAAAGATCGTGAAGAGCCTGTTCACACTGAAGGGCCTGACCCGGAAGAAGAATGGACTATGATGTTTGATGGGGCTGTTAACATGAATGGTCGTGGTGTTGGTGCAGTACTCATTACACCTAAAGGAGTTCACATGCCTTTCTCGGCAAAGCTCACTTTCAACTGCACTAACAACGAAGCTGAATACGAAGCTTGCATTATGGGTCTTGAGGAAGCCATCGACCTCAGGATCAAGACATTGACTGTATTCGGAGATTCAGCTTTGGTAATCAATCAAACCAACGGCAAATGGTACACCCACCAGGATCATCTGATACCTTACAGGGACTATACAAGGAGGTTATTGACTTTCTTCACAACAATCAAGCTCGAGTATATCCCTCGGGACGAGAATCAGTTTGCAGATGCTCTGGCTACCATTTCGTCCATGATCAAAGTTCAGGATGCCAACTTTGTACCTCAGATCTCAGTGTCCAGACTTGACAGACCAGCATATGTGTTCGCAGCAGATGTTGTCAAAGATGATAAGCCTTGGTTCCATGACATTAAACGCTTCTTGGAGGATCAAACATACCCACCTGGGGCATCTTCCAATGATAAGAAGACTTTGAGAAGACTTGCTGGTAGTTTCTTCCTGAACACTGATGGGTCTTTATACAAAAGGAACTTTGACATGGTGCTCCTCAGATGTGTTGATAAGACGGAAGCAGATTTGTTGATGCATGAAGTGCACGAAGGATCCTTTGGTACCCATGCCGGAGGGCATGCCATGGCTAAGAAATTGTTAAGATCAGGGTATTATTGGATCACCATGGATGCAGACTGTTGTGCCTACGCCAGAAAATGCCATAAATGCCAGATTTATGCAGATAAGGTGCATGTGCCTCCCAATCCTCTGAACATCATGTCTTCACCATGGACCTTTGCCATGTGGGGCATCGATATGATTGGCAAGATCGAGCCAACTGCTTCAAATGGCCACAGATTCATCCTGGTCGCCATTGACTATTTCACCAAATGGGTTGAAGCAGCCTCATATGCAAACGTCACAAGACAAGTGGTAGCCAGATTTCTGAAAAGAGATATCATCTGTCGATATGGAGTTCCCGAGCGAATCATTACTGATAATGGTTCCAACTTAAACAACAAAATGATGGCAGAACTGTGCCGGGACTTCAAAATCCAACACCACAACTCCTCTCCTTACAGGCCAAAGATGAATGGCGCTGTTGAGGCCGCAAATAAGAATATCAAGAAGATTGTGCAGAAGATGGTAGTCACTTACAAAGACTGGTATGAAATGCTACCGTTTGCCTTGCATGGGTACCGCACGTCAATCAGAACATCCACTGGGGCAACACCGTATCAGCTTGTGTATGGTATGGAAGCAGTCCTACCTGTTGAAGTTGAATTACCCTCTCTGCGGGTACTAATGGATGTTAAACTAAGTGAAGCAGAATGGGTTCGGGCCCGATACGAACAACTGAGTCTGATCGAAGAGAAAAGATTGGCTGCAATCTGTCATGGGAAGTTATACCAGAAGAGAATGAAGAAAGCCTTCGATCAGAAAGTCAGGCACCGAGAGTACCAAGTGGGAGATCTTGTGCTGAAGAGAATCCTCCCTCCTCATACAGACCACAGGGGCAAGTGGACTCCGAATTATGAAGGACCATTCGTGGTAAAGAAAGTTTTCTCTGGTGGAGCACTGATGCTCAGCACCATGGATGGTGAAGATTTCCCGTCCCCTGTGAATTCAGATGCAGTTAAAAAATACTTCGCATAAAAATGACCCGCTGGACACAAAAACAGAATGTAAGTCCAGGCAAAAATAGGGCATCCCGGCGAGTCAAAAACAGAATAAAAGACTCGGGCAAAAATAAGGGAAAATAAATGAAAAAATGTACACCCGCTGAGTTGAAAAGCCGCATTGGACAGCTCAGGCAAAAATGGGTATCCCGATGGATTGAAAACCCGAAAGGGCGATCCATGCAAAATAAGGGAATAAGCGAACAACTGCATTCTGGATTCGTCTGTATCGTCTACAACTTGGTAAGCTTCAAAAAGATCAAGTTTCAATCAGAATCAGCCTTCTTCAAAAAACAAGATGAGAAGAACGTCAAAAGTCATACGGGTCATAGTGAAGAGGAAGCTCCTTTAAAGCGTCATCAACACTGCCAACATTTTGTTTCTCAATTTGTAACAATCTCCTCATTTCAGGGGATATGTTCCTTTGACTGTATCTCGCCAATTCAGGGCATATGAATTAATAAAATCGGATTTTCAGTCATGTCTCGTTTTGTACATTTTATTTGCAAAAAATGTCTGATGTCTTAAAAGAAAAAACTGATTGCATAAGAAAATAGATGTTTATCTTCAAATAAAAACATGCTTGCAGGAAATATGCTTACTCTCAGAAGTATCTAAACTCCTATGACGGAATCCAGTAAAGGGCACCTCGGGATTATCTTGTGCGTTTCTCTATCTTTTTCAGGATTGCAGGTATCCAGAACGCAGCTTGGGGCATGAAAACTTTATCCCAGCAAGCTGGCAAATCCACACTCAATTTTAGCACCCGAAGTGCTCTCTACCCAGCTGAGTTGCCTTTCATGACTTCCCCCCGGTTGAGTTGGCCACTTATTACTTATCCCCATCAGAATGGGCAGATATCACAGGAGATGCCCATATCCCCGGCTGAGTCAAGAAGCTACCGTAACAGAATTTCTAGGGAGGTCTTTCAGTGATTCCTCTCTTTCTCCCCAGCCGAGTTGCCATCTCACCCTCAGCCGAGTGTGGAAGTCAGAGAGCCATCTCCCCACAGAGTTCCAGCCTCTATCCGGAAGAGCAGCGCATAGAAGATCACAACAGAGTGAAGAAAGCTTCTACAACCCCCAGCTGGGTCTTTCATTTATTAGGATAGGTCTATCAGTGACCCGTATCCCCAAGCAGATATCATCTTATTGGATCTACCAATGATCTCTTCCCCAGCTGGGATGTCCATTTCAAGCAGATCGATCGAAGATCTTCGCAGCAACGGGATCCGAATCCCGGTTGGATATCTTTGCACAATCATAGCATTCGCATCATATTCACCCACAAAGCGTAGCATTCCGTTTTAACACGGAGCATTACGGCAAAAATCCAACACATAGCATAATCATAAGTCATGTTGTGAATCAAGCACTTGTAAATAATGACAGTTCATCAACGCACAGAAAAATCCCTACCAGAGTCCCCGGCAAAAACAGCTGCCTCACAATCCACAAACACCAGTATATATTCATTTTGACACCCGACCGTGCCATCTTTCCCCAGTAAAGTCGCCTGAACACTCTTTACGAACAAGACCACTCATATTACAGATACTTCCTGACACCCGTCCGTGTCACATCCCCAGCAGAAAGCCAAAGACATCCTCTTTGCACTCACGTACACCTATGCATATGATAATCCTTTGACACCCGTCCGTGTCATATCCCCAGCACAGTCACCTACACTTTGTATATCAGATATTTGTTCATATTATACTTTTCTCTCTCGACACTCGTCCGTGTCACATCCCCAGCAGATAAACACTCATCTATACACTCATACAGATACTCGTCCGTATTTTGAATACACTTTTTATATCCCCACAGATTCAATGCTAGTCCTTGTTCTTTGTTAACCAGTTGGTACTCGTCCGTATCATCATCTCAGAACATGCGTCAAGCATTTGTTTCTACATGGTACTCGTCCGTATCATAGTCTTAAGGATGCTCGTCCGCATCTTTAATCCATACACTGTGTCAAACACTTATGTCTTCTTGGATATAGACACTCGTCCGTGTCTACTATTCCCCAGAAGAATCCTCTCAGATTCAACACTCGTCCGTGTTCTTTGTTAACCAGTTGATACTCGTCCGTATCATCATCTTTGAACACGTGTCAGTATTTGTTTCTACCCGATACTCGTCCGTATCGTAGTCTTAAGGATGCTCGTCCGCATCTTTAATCTATACACAATACCAAACACTTATACCTTTTGTTTCTTGGATATAAACGCTCGTCCGTGTTTACTATTCCCCAGTAGATCGCCAACAAAGCAAATTTTCCTAACACTCGTCCTGTGTTATGATAAAACCTGAGAGCAGCCGTACCCTGCTAGGTGGTCGTCCTCCACCTCTTGATGGTCGTCCTCCATCATGCTCATCCGATGGCCGTCCCCATCGTTGATTTTTAGCAGCCGTCCCCTGCTAGGTGGTCGTCCTCCACCTTTTGATGATCGTCCTTCATCATTTTTATCCAATGGCCGTCCCCATTTTTGATTTTGGTTATCTGACATTCGTCCTATGTCATGATAAACCCTGAGAGCAGCCGTCCCCTGCTAGGTGGTCGTCCTCCACCTCTTGATGGTCGTCCTCCATCATGCTCATCCGATGGCCGTCCCCATCGTTGATATTTTCGGCAGCCGTACCCTGCCAGGTGGTCGTCCTCCACCTTTGATGGCCGTCCACATCATAATTCCTTTATTCCCCAACAGAGCAGCCGTCCCCTGCTAGGTGATCGTCCTTCACCTATGATGGCCGTACCCCATCATCTGTTTATTTCATTTATTCTTTAACCCGATAGCCGTCCCCGTCGTGGTCCCTTTTCCTTTTCTTTTAGCCCGATGGTCGTCCCCATCGTTGGTTACTTTGCTTTGTGAACTTGACGGCCGTCCCCGTCATGTTTTCCCCAGAGAATTTTACAACTTTATCTTGATGGCCGTCCCCATCATAATTTCTTATTTTTCCCAGCTAGTCGGCCGTCCCCGTCTTGGCTTTACCTTTTATCCCCAGCATGTCGGCCGTCCCCGTCATTGCTCTTTACCCAGCAGTCGTCCTCTGCTCGACGGTCGTCCCCCGTCGCCCACACTTTACAATATACTTTATTTTCCTTTACAATCTATATCCCTTTTCTTCTTCATTCTGTGAGTGCAAATTTTGGACTGTCTTTGGTATTCAACCACAAGTTATCTTGTTTGCCTGATAAGCCGTTGCTTACATCCTGCACAGCTAACTCATGTTTGAATAGGGGCAGCTGTAAACACCCCAAATTTGCCCTCACCCATTCACACCATGGCTTGAGATCTCCTCATATGCATAAACACAATCATATCATTCCATATCTCATTTTTGATTCACTGCATAGTTTCTAAGTCATCTGCACCTAGGGTTTGTGATCTGAGCAATCCAAGAGCTTCCTGAGCCACTCCAAAGGCCATCAATCACTTCAAAAGGATCCATGTGTGTTCTTGTATCATATCACATCCACTCAAAGTCAAGAATGCCAAAGAATCACAAGAACTGGGATTGGTGTGGATGCAGAGCCAAGTTTGACTGCACAGTTGACCTAAAATTAGGGTTTTGGTTTCAGAGGCCATAACTCCAAATTTTTTGGTCATTCTTGTTTCTATTGGTCTTTATATGGTATAGGGAGTATTCATATCAAGTTTCATGAAGAAATTCCATGGGGAAGTCATCTGATCAAGAGTTGACTTTTCAGACAAGTCAGTGCAAAATCAGGGCATCTGAGGCCCCCAATGACCCAACCAATGGGCATTCTTCATCATTTTGAGTGTATATGATCTTTATTTGATCATGGAAGAAGGTTGAAGTCCACAAAAATCAAGAATTTGAAGTTTTTGCAAAGTTGACTTTTTAGGGCATGTTTGACTTTTCAAGAATATGTCATTTTGTGCCATTTTTCAAGCCTTGATTCTTGATCCAAAAAAGCTTCAAATGAGAAAACTTTGGTCATGAAAGTTGTAGAATACATTTTTCCCTTTTCAAAAAGTACAAGAACATGACCTAATTCATTTTGGATCAAAAGTTATGGTGTGACAAAGTTGGCAAAAATCACTTATTTTAAAGATGTGCACTAAGTGAGAAATTTGCAAAATCATGAACCAAGGCTGTTTGTAACTTCTAGTTCACTTCAAACCAATGTACAAACATCACATGAGTTCTAAAAATCAGAATTGGACCAAAGTTTCTCATGATCATAGTTTGTATAACAAGACTTTTTCATGAAGTTTCAAAAGGAGCCAACTTGCAAAATCACTCATGACACTTCACCCACTTGATTTCTTGGATGCTGAACCAGCCATAGCATCTCACCTCACCATGCTGCGCCAGCCCTAGCCCTTGTACCAAGCCTAGAACCAAGCCATGCTTTCCTTACACAAAGAGTGGACTTTTGGCAAAAGTGAACTTACCAATCAATAAAGGCCGGGTCAAATCATCTGACCTATAGGATTATTTTATACTATCCATTTGCAAGCCAAACACATCAAGAAGCCAAGCTGAAACAGGCCACAAGATCACATACACAAAACTCATCCCATTTGCATTTTCCTTCGAATCTGCCTCCTCATCCCACAAACATTCCAACAAGTTTCATCAGCCTTTTCACCATGCTCCATTGAGTAGAAACCAATGAGATTCAAGCCTGAAGCCAGCATGAACTGAGCTTCACCATTTCTCATCCTCAAAACCAGAACTCTTCGAATCCCTTTATCCAACCATCAAACACATCATTTTTCTTCACCAACAAGTCAAGCACACCTAAAGGAGCAAGAATCCACCATTGGAGTGGCCTGAAACCTCCCTATTCCTGACTGTGTTATCTGCTACACCAGAAGTATTCCTCTCAAGTCAGCCATCCACAAGAGCTTTGAGGTATCCCATTGAGCTTAGGAGAGTCAAAGAGGTCCATTTACACACAAAAAAGGCTCTGGAAGCTCAGTATTGAAGCTTTCCAGCTCAGGTATGAACATGAACATTTCCTCCCAAAGCTTGCATTTTAAGTTATAATCTGGTTGCTTATGTCTTGCTGGTCATGGGGATGCCTTTAGAATCAAAAATATGTGAAAAATGAGTTTGTATGATCCCTCTGAAATTTCACCCGTGAAACTTGATCCTTTCAATTAGCTTGATTCCTGGAGTTTAAATGATGTTTGAGCATAGATTCGTGCCCTAGGATGTTAGAGGATCACTTAGGTGTGTTTAATTTGTGGAATAGATGCCTGAATCGTGTTTTAGGGTTTTGATACCGCCGGAGAAGATGACCGGAGCTTCCCTCCGGTCACCTGAAAGTGCTTTGCCCTAATCTCAGGTCATTAGTGCCATTTGAATGTGGGGCGTTAGATTGGTTGACTCCATTGACCTCCCACGCGCATGAAGGGCCCAGATCACTTTGTTATGCCCTAATCCTTTTTCATTAATTAAATAAACCATAATTAGTTTAATCTAATCAGAACCAAGCATGGCCCTTGGATCTGCGCGCCAGTCAACCATCCCAAATCCAGTTTAAATATCCACCCTTGGATCTGCTTACTTTCTTTTATTTCAATTTTTATTGCATTTCTTTTTATTTTACTTGTGCAATTTATTTAAAATAGCAAAACTTGTCTAAAAATTATGAAATTTTTTATCCTGAATTTCATTAATTTTTATGACACAAAAATATTTTCATTTTTATTTTTAGCATTAAAAAAGTATTTTTATATATTTAAAAGTTTATTTTTAATTGATTAATGAAAATTAATTCATTAAAAATACTTTTAGGTATTTAAAAATCACCAAAAAATTCATGAAATGTTCTAAGACATTTAGGAACATTGTCCAACCTTCAAACCAAATTTCTTTTTTGATCTTGATGCATTTTGAGAATTTTTCATTGAATTAAAATCATTTTTATGCATTAATTTGATCCAAAATTTAAAAAATCATTTCTGCCTATTCATGAAGGATTGGACATTGATTCTTTTTGCATTGCATTATGTTTAGCATGTAGTTTTTGAGATAAAATGGCCATGATTTGATCTTGCATTTTCAAATTGTTTGACATTTCTTTTGTTTAGGAACCCTAAAAACCCTAGAAACTTGTAAAAATCTTAACTTGAGATTGGTTAAGAGTTGAGACTTCTCCTTTGGGCATTGGTTTAGTATAGGATTAGGGGTCCTTTGTGTGGCATTTTCCATTTTTTTATCTTAGAGTTTGCTTCTGATTTTGACTTTTGTTTGATGTTTGGTTCATAAACCCTAATTTGGGCTTCCATATGCATCCATCTTGCATTCTCTTGCATAATATGACTTGCCATGACATTCCATGTTTCCATGTGATTCATTTGACATCATAAGACATATAGAAAACATGTTTGATCATTGCATCATGTATTTGCCATGTTGTATGTCATGTGCACTTCATAACTTTTCATGTGTTTTCATGTTTCCTAACTTGCTTCATTTGCATTCATAAGCTTGTATGATCATTTCCATGTGTTGCTTCATGTTTGTAGCATCTCATAACATCATTAGCATCATGTATGTGCTTCTGGTTTTGTTTCTCATCATGTCATCTCATCCCATTCTGCATTGCATTGCATTCCTTTTCTAACATTTCAGGTGGTAAGTGAACTTGAGAAGTGAATTTGCCTTCACTTCTCATAACCTTTCTTTTCATCTCTCTTGCATCCATTGCTGCATTTTCTATATGTGTTTGAGTTTGAGCTTGCTCATTCTTCTTCTCCCCACTTTCTCTCTTCAAGTGACTTGACTTCTTGAATGAAGCAAGTTGCTTTGCTTCCCTTGCTCCTTTTCATCTACTTCCTGGTGGTTCCTTTGAAGATTTCTCTTGCAAACCTCACAAACCTTAGGAACAACCAAGCATGGCAATGATTAGGGTTTTGATTAGTCTCCCCTCATAGTTTTACCTTTGTGTCTCTTTTGAGTCTCTTCTTCTCATCTCATAATCAGGGACTAAACCCTAAAGGCTTTAAGGCTTTGTGATTAAGCTTATGCCTGCATCCTTCTCTTAGGATGGAGTGTATAACTTTAATCCTAAGTGTTAAACCCTTAATGTGTTTAACTCCTTTAATCAATTCACTTAATAAGTATCAAGACATCACACTTGTAACTTGGGCCTTGCATTAGGGTTCTATTTCTTCCTTAAATGGTTAAGAAGGACTAACCCTAGTGTTAATGGACAAGTCCCCCTCAAGTTGTCTTACAAATCATAAAACTCACTTCATCATCATACCATTAAATAAAATCCACTTAATCAAAGGCTTGTTTTGTCATGAGTTTAATCCCTAATCATGGATTAAGTTGAGGAGTTTTCCTCAGCTTAAACATTCTCATCTATTATCCTTCTATTAGGATGGTGTAATGAGTCTGTTTAATCCCTGATTATGGCTTAACCTCATTACTTAAACACTAAACAAAAACCAAAAACATCTAATTAATAACAAGTAGGTTAATGATCTTAATCCTACACCAAAGGTGTTTAAGTGTGAGAAGCTGACTTCATACTTAAGGTATTCTCATTACCCCTAATCAGAGGGAGGATGTGATGAGTTTACTAAATCCATTGGTTTAGACTTAAGCTCATTAACTTATGACAAAAATCCAAAAACAATAAAAGACTGAAAACACAAAAACAAACAATAATCGTCTCCTCCGGGATTCTTTTCTCATCTCATTCACTCACAAGCGAGAACTAGCTCCTTCCGTCTAATGCAAGACAGTTTGCATCTGTGCCAGACAGATCATACACTTGAGCATAGGCAAGTAAGCAGTTCACAAGTCAATTCATCTTTCAGTCTCTTTGGGTCGAACTACGGTGTTCTGACTTCCTCATTGCACGAGAGGATATGTAGGCATAACTTAACAGTTATCGAACAAAAGTCTCTGTATATTCCCCCTCTTTCCAGCTATCCTTTAAGCCTCATGATCATGAGCATTTCATCCCTGTCCTTACACTGACACTGTACATTTATACACTTCACACTTCTCTTACACTGACACCTGTACATCCTTTTCCAGCTCTTTGATACACAAATAGCACTGACACTACCCCTTTAAAACACAAATCTTTCAAGCGTGGATCCCGTCGAGTACGGCGGACAACCTGGGTGCTAATACCTTCCCAGGTTGTAACCAACCCCCTTTCTCAGTCTCTCTGGTTCGCAACCGTCTTATCCATGTCTTTCTAGGTCTATGCAGCATTGCCTTTCCTCCGGGATAAAAATGCCTAGCTGGCGACTCTTTTCATCTCCAGTGAGTTCACTGTTGTGTGTTCTCATTGTCCCCCTCGCCGACCGTTCGCGTCTGTACCTTTATCTGGACTTATTCCCATTTATCGGGAGCGACACATTCGCATCATCTTTCCCCACAAAGCGTAGCATTCCGTCTAATACGGAGCATTACGGCAAAAATCAAACATTAGCATGATCTCAAGTCAGGTTCAAACCAGTCACCTACAAATATCACCAGTATTCCACCAGCAATGTATATAAGAACTCACACCCTTTGTAAGTAAAAAAAGGCCAAAGCATCCCCTTTGCACTACCCAACAAATACATGTTCATGTATACCCCTTTTGACACTCATCCGTGTCATATTATTCCCCTGCAGATATAAGCCAAATACCCGCTTTGCACTCTTAAATGCAGATACTCTTCTGACACTCGTCTGTGTCACCTTTCCCCAGCAGGGTTGCCCAAATACTTATTGCAAACCAAGTACTTGTTTATAACACACCTGCCGACACCCGTCCATGTCATCCTATCACCATAGGTCGCTAAACACCTTTTACACTCTCATATACAAATGTTTGTCCATAACTTATACTTTTTTTCTTTCGACACTCGTCCGTGTCACCCTTCCCCAGCAAGTTGAACACTCATCCGTGTCTTGTTCATACTTCACAATACTCATTCATACTTATACCGATACTCGTCCGTATTCTTGTATATGTTATCGTTCCCCACATATTCGACACTCATCCGTGTTCTTTGTTAACCAGTTGGTACTCGTCCGTATCATCATCTCTGAACACGCGTCAGCGTTTGTTTCTACCGATACTCGTTCGTATCAGGGTCCTAAGGATGCTCGTCCGCATCTTTAATTTATACACAACGTCAAACACTTATACCTTTTATTTCTTAGGCGTAAGCACTCGTCCGTGTTTACTATTCCCCAGTAAGTCGCTAGCAAAGCAACTTTTCTCCTATCTGACGTTCGTCCTATGTCGTGATACTTTCGGCAGCTGTACCCTGCCAGGTGATCGTCCTTCACCTTCGGATGATCGTCCCTCATCCTTTCCCCAGCGGAGTCTCCATTATTGGAACCCTTTTCTATCTGGCATTCGTCCTATGTCGTGATATTTAGCAGTCGTCCCCTGCTAGGTGATCGTCCTTCACCCTTTTGATGACCGTCCCTCATCATTTTTATCTGATGGCTGTCCCCATCGTTGATCTTGTTATCTGACATTCGTCCTATGTCGTGATAAACCCCGAGAGCAGCCGTACCCTGCTAGGTGATTGTCCTTCACCTCTTGATGATCGTCCTTCATCATGCTTATCCGATGGCCGTCCCCATCGTCGACCTTTTCTATCCGACATTCGTCCTATGTCGCGATAAAGAGCAGTTGTCCCATGCTAGGTGATCGTCCTTCACTTTTGATGACCGTCCCTCATCAATATTTCATTTATTCTTTGAACCGATGGCTGTCCCCATCGTTGTTTACTTTACTTTCCGAGCTTGATGGTCGTCCCCATCATGATCTCTTTATTTCCCCAGCTTGTCGGCCGTCTCCGTCATTGCTTTATCCCCAGCAGTCGTCCTCTGCTCAATGGTCGTTCTCCATCGCCCGCATTTTATAAATCATACTATACTACCTTTCACAATTTATATCCCTTTTCTTCTTCTCCCCAGCGAGTGCAAATTTCGGACTGTCTTTGTTATTCAACCACAGGTTATCTTGTTTGTCTGTTAAGCCAGGCGCTTACATCCTACACAGCTAACTCATGCTAGAATAGGGGCAGCTGTAAACACCCAAAATATGACCTCACTAATTTCATGCCATGGCTTGTGATTTTTCATACTTGCATTAGCATAAGCATACCATCTCATATTGCATTTTTGTTTCATCTGCATAGTTCAAGTTAATCTGCATCTAGGGTTTAAGATTTAAGCAATCCAAGGATCCATCTGAGACACTCCAAAGGTATCCAAGCATTCCAAGAGGGTCCATGTGTGTTCTATCATCATATTATATCCCTCAAAGATCAAGGAAGTCAAGAAATCACAAGAACTTGGAAAGCATGGAAGCAGAGCTAGGGTTTCACTGCACAGATGACCTGAAATTAGGGTTTTGGTTTCAGAGGCCATAACTCCAAACTTTTTTGGTCATTCTTGTTTCTAATAGTCTCAATATGTTATAAGGATCATGTGTACCCAGTTTGATGAAGAAATTCATTGTGGAAGTCACTTGTTCACTAGGTAACTTCTTGAGCAAGTAAGAGCAAAATCAGGGCATCTGAGACCCCCAACAATGGAACCAAAGTGGATTTTTCATCAAATTTAAGTTATATGATCTTTATTTGATCAATGAAGTTCTTGGAAGTTCACAAAATTGAAGAAATTTGAGCTAAACCAAAAGTTGCCAAAAATGGAAATGACTTGTAATGGAAACTTTCCATTTTAAGAAAGTTTTTCAACCTCCTCTTTCTCAACCAAAAATGCTTCAAATGAAAAATTGTTGGTCATGAAAGTTGTATATTGGATCATTCCCTTTTCAAAAAGTACAAGAACATGTTCTAATTCATTATGGAACTCAAGTTATGGCCTTGCAAAGTTGGCAAAAATCCTATAATTTTCACTTTCACACCAAAGAGGATTTTTTGCAATTTCACATACCAAGTCATTTTGTGACCTCTAATAACTCTCTAAGCATCATACAAACATAATACATTGCATTGTGACCAAAATTTCCCAAAGAATCACAAGTTTTTATGGCTTGCATCACAAGAAATCAGAAAAGGGGCAAAATGCATAACACTTGCAAAATCTCTTGTAACCATGCTTCCACTTGTGCCAGCTGCATAATTTCAATCCCATGGCTCTCCTTGATCAATGCTGAGGCCAGACATGCTCTTGAACAACCCCTGCCATAGCCCATACCTCAAGTACACATAATGTTGACATTTTGGCAACTTGCCCATACCAATCACCACAGGCCACCACCCACTTTCTGACCTATCAAACAATGTTATGTGGACTCAAAGCAAGCTATTTCACATAACATTGGAGCTCAGATCATCTCATAGGCTAAGTTTCACAAAATCACCTTCAAGCTTCAAACTTTCGAAACACTCTGTTCAGCCACTCAAACTTCAAATAAACTTCACCATTCAACTCTCTATCATCAATAGAACATTTCACAACCATCAAACAAGCCTAAAACCCCACAAACACGAAACACGATTTCAGACCAGTTGAGGTGCAGCCACTCAATCCAGCCATTCTAAACTCTATCAAAGCATTGCAACATCATCAGGGGGTCAAGTGAGGTGGATTTGCACAGGAGAAGAGGTCCAAAAGCTCCAGAAGTGAAAGCTTCAGCTCAGGTATCCACCTTCAAAAAATTTTCTAGAACTTCTCTTTTATGTTATAGAATGATTCTATGTGTTCCCCTGATTGCCATGATATGATTTGTTTCGAAAATGGTTGAGTTTTAAGCATTTCACGAGCTTTTGAAATTTTTGATTGATTTTCCGTTTTGCTTTGATTCATGCTGTTCATGTGAAATAAATGGATTTTGTTGGTTGATTCTTGTTTAGAGTGATGTGAGGATCATTTCTGGAGAGTTTGAGAGCTTGGGGTTGCGTTTTGAGTGAGATAGCATGTTTGGCTAGCCGGAGAAGATGACCAGAGCTAGCTCCGGTCACCTGAAAATGATTAGAACCCTAATTAGGGTTTAGTGGCTCAGTTTGAATGTCAGCCCTTGGATTTGGTTTCACGCGCGTGTGTACGGTTCAGATCATTTCACTTAAGTTTATTTTTTAATTAATTAGGTTAATCAGTTAATTAACCCAGAATCAATCCAGGCCTTCCATCTGCGCGCGCAGTCTTCCCCAGTTCAAATCCAGACCACTGGATCAATTGACTTCCCCTTATTTTAATTTTTATTTCATTTAAATCCCATTTTCTTTGTCATTTTATTTAAAATACCTAGAAATATCCTAAAAATATTTTCTTCTGCATTTTAATTCCAAATATTTTTCTTCACTCAAAAAAATTTTTATTTTTATTTTTTGGATTAAAAAATCATTTTAAAAATATTTAAATGTTTATTTTAATTAATTGATGGAAATTAATTAATTAAAATACCATTTAGGTTTCTAAAAATTCCAAAAAAATTCAAATTGCATCTTAGGAAATTTAGAAACATTGTCAAACCATTCATACAAATTTCTTTTTGGTTTTGATCCAACTTTGACATTTTTCTTGAATTTAGGGTTCATAAAATTCCCTTTGTGGAACCCTAACTTTGAAAATTCTTTTCTGCCTAACCATGAAGGGTTTGACAATGATTATTTTTGCTTTGTTTTCTATATAGCATTTAGTTTCTAGGGTATTTTTGTCATGAATTTATCCCTCATTTTCCATTTTATTTGCATTTTTTCTCTTAAGGTACCCAAAAACCCTAGTTAACTTAGAAAAATCATAACTTCTTTTAGGTTAAGAGTTGGACATTCTCCTTTGGGGTGTGATATCATATGGGGTTACGGTTCCTTTGAGTTAATTTGCAATTTTTTATTATGTGATTTGCTTCTGTTTTGGTCATTTGCATCTCATCCTTTCATGTAACCCTAATTTTGCATTCATACTTGCATCTTACATTGCATTGCATGAACATATGAACTTTCCATGACATTCTAAGAATTTTTATGCCATCTTAGACATCTTAAGACATTGCTTTAACATTGCTTAGTCATTTATTCATACATTTGATATGCTTTGCATCCATTTCATTTCATAAACATTCATGTGTTTTCATGTTTCCCATTTGCTTCATTTGCATCCATTCTCTTTGTATGAACATTCATAACACTTGGTATGCCTTTGAATCATCTCATAGCATCATTTTCATCATGTGTTTTCTTTTGGTTTTGTTCCTTTGTCATTACATATGCTTCATTTCATTTCATTTCTTTCCTTATGCTAACACTTTTGGGTGGTAAGTTAACTTGAGAAGTGAATTTGCCTTCACTTCTCATTTCCCTTCATCTTCTTCATATGCATCCTCACTGCATTTTCTTTTGTCTTAGAGTGAGCTTGCTCATTCATGTTCATCTCTCACTTTCTTTCTCTAAGTCACTTATCTTCTTCAATGAAGTAAGTAACTTATTCATTTGTTCCTTCTTCCTTTCATCTGCTTCTTCCCTTGGTAGCTTCTTTGAAGATCTTTCTCAAGCCTTACAAACCATAGGAACACCCAAGCATGATAATAATTAGCATTGTGATTAGTCCCCCTTTAGTTTTCACCTTTGTGTCTTCTTTGTGTCTCTCTTCTCATCTCATCATTAGAGACTAAACCTTTAAGGTTTTAAGACTTTGTGATTAGGGTTATGCCTGCATCCTTCTCTTAGGATGGAGTGTATAACTTTAATCCTAAGTGTTAAACCCTTAATTTGTTTAAACCTCTTAATCAATCCATATTAATAATCACTAAGACATTAACTTGTAACTTGGGCCTTGCATTAGGGTTCTAATTCTTCCATTATTAGTCAAGTAGGACTAACCCTAGTGTTTAATGGACAAGTCCCCCTCAAGTTGTCTTACCAACCATAAAACTCACCTCTTAATCTCACTGTTAATTAAAATACACTTTAATAAAGGTTTGTTTTGTCATGATGTTAATCCCTAATCATGGATTAAGTTGAGGTATCTTCCTCACCTTAGGTGTGCTCATCTATTATCCTTCTATTAGGATGGTGTAATGAGTTCACTAATCGTTGATTATAGCTTAAACTCATTACTTAACACTAAACAAAAACCCAAAAACATATAAATAATCACAAGTAGGTTAATGATCTTTATCCTACATCATTATGGTAATTAAGTTGAGATGTTTATCTCCTACTTAAGGTATTCTCATTATCCATAATCAAAGGGAGGATATGATGAGTTTACTAACCCTTGGTTTATTGTTAAGCTCATTAACTTATGACAAACTCCAAAAACAATAAAAAACTGAAAACACAAAAAAACAAAAAATAATTGTCTCCTCCGGGATTCTGTTCTCATCATCTTCACTCACAAACGAGAACTTGCTTCTCCCGTCTAATGCAAGACAGTTAGCACTTGAGCTAGACAAGTCATACACTTGAGCATAGACAAGCAAGTAGTTCATCAGTCAATTCATCTTTCAGTATCTTTGAGTCGAACTACGGTGTTCTGACTTCCTCATTGCACGAGAGGATACGTAGGCATAACTTAACTGTTATCGAACAAAAGTCTCTGTGTTTTCCCCCTCTTTCAGCATTCTTTTTAAGCCTCATTCCTGAGCACCTCACTTCATTTTATCGCACTGACACTTGTATATTTCTCTTCCAGCTTTTGCACACAGATATCACATACACCTACCCCCTTAAACACAAACTTTCAAGCGTGGATCCCGTCGAGTACGACGGACAATCTGGGTGCTAATACCTTCTCAGGTTGTAACCAACCCCCTTTCTCAATTTCTCTGGTTCGCAACCGTCTTATCTATCTTTCTAGGTTTATGCAGCATTACCTTTCCTTCGAGATAAAAATTCCTAGCTGGAGACTCTATTCAGTTCATTTCATTTCCTCCTTTCACCGACCGTTCGCGTCTGCCCCGGGATGCAAATCTTTGGGAGCGACACTATTCTTATTCTTTCTTTACTTATTCTTTCCTTCCTATTTCTACACTTAACTCTATTCTTTCTATTTCTTTCCAACCAAATATTATTTCTCTCACAAATTCTATTCTACTAATTTCTAATCTTAATAAAAATTGTGAAAAGTCTAAAATACCCTCTTATCCAATTATACCCGAAAAATTCACAAAATGGTAAAATCACACATCACACTAACATATCACATTAATTCATCAACATATCATATCATCATGATAATTTCGCAAATAAAACAATTATCATACAAATAAAATATAAGACTCCACAAAATGGGAATTATCGAATCGGGGCATTACACCCCTTACACCTCGTAAGAGATTTTCACTATAGTTTTGGATCGTACAACCTATCACACCATAAATCGGTGAGGCCTACTATCTAACAACTATACATCAACAGTGTGCAAGAACAATCCTCTTGCAAACACTAACCCTTACGCCCAACAATCCTGGATCGCAAGTCAGAAATAGAAATAATTCTATAAGTTATTTTTGAGAAAGAAATGAATTGTACAATATCAATAATAGATTGATCTTCTCCTTTTAATCAAAATTCACTTTTCAATATCAATGCAAGTGTTCAACTTCTATGAGTATGAAAAATATAAACAATATGAACACTTTGAAATATTTGAAAATATTCAAAAAGAGTGACTTTGATTGTTTAGAAATTCTATATAAAATTGTTTGGAGGTATTTTTCATATTAGAAAAAAATTCAGAATATATATGTTTCAAAAACACCCTTTCAAAAATGTATGAAATGTTTATGAAACAATTTATGAAAATGTATAAATTTCAAAAAAGTATTTCAAATGAAAATAAACCATTTTTCAAAATTCGTTCAGTGTTAACCGGTTAACCAATTTGGGTAACCGGTTAACGATGTAACGTTAACACAAAATATTGCAATTTTTGAACCGTTAACCGGTTAACCTATTTGGTTAACCGGTTAACACTGTAAAAACTCAGAAAAATAGTTAAGTTTAAAGTGTTAACCCAGTTCCAAAATTATTCTAAAAGGTATATGCAATGCTTATCATGAAAACCTATATTTGATCACTTGTATATCAATTTAGATGTGAGTTTTGATATACCTAAGTCTTGTGTCCAAGTCTTGAAAGGTAACGAGCAAATGCATATGGAGCTTGATTCACACGATAACGTTTCCATTGAGTGATGCATATCCTTGATCTTGATCTTATTGAAAGCCCGACTTTTGCGAACACAGAGTGATCTTCATCAAAAGCTTCAATCATTGAACTATGTTGTCTTCATCAAAAACTTTAGGTTGAAGTATGCTTCTACAGTGTGTTCCTATGTTGTGATGTTCTAATGCTTCAATCATTGAATTCTTGAGTTGGGTACTATTTGGTGTTGAGATGATAGTTGTCAAGTGTGTCACTTGGGTAGTATTCACATTGTTGTTGTGGTTGATGTTATGAGTTATGGTTTGTATTATATGTGAAGTTGCCTTTTTGATTCTAGAGTTGATTAGTCAGATGTATTAAGTAGTTGGAATAGTTGAATCAGATAAATTTTCGTGGACGAAAATTCTTTAAGTGGGGGAGAGTTGTAACACCCCAAATTCGATTATGAGTAATTGTTTCTTATTTAAGGAAATATGATGATTTTGACAATGGGTGGTAATGTGGCCTGATGCATTGTGGTGAAATTATTTTAATAATATTAATAAGAATAATAATCATGTAGTATTATTCGAATTATTGCTTATTATTTAAAATAATAGAAGTGGAGGTATGGAGGTTATGTTGATCATTTGGGAGTATAAGGAGTATTTTTATATAATATGAATAATTAGTGTATTATTATACTATTATTATTATTAATAATAAGAATATATTGAAGAAAGGGTAAGGTGGTCTTTATGAGAAAGAGTAAGGATAAGTTGGAAAAAACATAAACTGGGATAATTTTACCCAAATAGGAGAACACGATAAAAAGTTCTCACTTTTCGTGTTTTTGGTGAAGAAGAGCTCTGAGGAAAGGAAAAGAGGAAGAGGAAGCTTAAGGTCGTGAAGTTTCTAGGAACCTTGAAGAAGAGTATTAATCGACGAAATTCTCTAAGTTATTGGGAGTTTTCATAACTTATTATAGTTTTATTGGAATTGGTTTATGAATAGATTAGGTTTTATATGATTTTGGTGATTGTTAAGTTTGATGACATAAATTGAGTTATAAGAGTATGAATTTGTGAATTAGGATTTATAAGATGATTTAGAATGGTGTGTTTGATGTTTGAATTGATGCATTGTTGTTGTATTTTATTAATTATTGATTGGTAAGAAGTTTCGGGTTGCATTGGGATGAATTCGTATGAAAATTTGGGTATTTTGGTGTAGACCGGTTAACCATAGGTGTTAACTGGTTAACCAGTGAAACATATGTGTTTTAGGGAAAAAATGAGGCATTAACCGGTTAACACTATGGGTTAACCGGTTAACACAGTAACAGTGGCACTTTTTATTTTTGAAAAATTCATAACATTTTATCCTTAACTCCGATTTAGGTCTCGTTTGAAGCGTCAGAAAGCTAACGAGACGTACTTTAATTTGATGAAATAAAATTAGTGAATTGAGACATTTTCTAATGATGAATATTTAGAAAAATTTGAATTGGTTTTATGATTATAAACATGACATTATTGTGAATTGATGATTTGTTGATGTGGATGAGAGAAGTTGTTTTGTTATCTCCTTGATCAAAGGAGTTGTTTTGTTGTATTATCGATAAAGAAGTATTATCGATGTGCTATCATGATGAAAGACATGATTATTTGATGATTATTTGTTGAACATGAAATGAATGATGCACTGTGTAATTTTGGTGATTTATAAGGAGTATCACACCGTTGCATTTCATGGCATATTTTGGTTGGGCTTCGGCCTATTGGTAGCTTCAATCCCATCATGAGGATTGAAGTGATTTGGTGATTTTTTCCTACGAACCAAAGAAACTGGGTTCAGGAGTCGGTTACGACCTGGGAAGGTATTAACACCCCAGATCGTCCGCCGTACCCGACGGGATCCATGCTTGGAAAGAAACTGTTTCAAAGGGTGAAGAAATGAAAGTTGCTGCAAAACTGAAACTGAAACTGGATAAGAAAGAAAAGAAATGGGGAAATGTAGGTAAAATAAAAGAGTGTGCTCAAACGGGCCCTACCCCGCTTCCTACGTACCTCATCTAGACATGAGGATCAGAGTCGTCGTAGTTCCCCTAACTAGGGGTGGAAAGATTGCTTATGTCTTAAGGCTTGAACTGCCTATGTCAATGCTCAGGTATTGCAGGCTCGAACGACGAGTGCGTTACCATCTTGCAAAATGACAAGTAGGAGCAAGTTCGTATGATGAGAGTGAAGGTGATGAGAAAAGAAGTCCCAAATGAGAGACGCTTATTATTTGTCCAGTGTTTTTTAGGAGCTTTTTATGAGTGTGGCACAAGGAAGTGAACTCAAGCTTTTTTCCATGGAATATGTACTTGCTACTACCTTCCAAGATGAAATAATAGAACACGCACACTAAGTAAGGAGAATTTATCCGAGACTTGTTTCCAAGGGCAAAGGCCTAAGCTCACTAACTTATTGAACTTATTAAGTATCTTAGTGATTAAAATGAAGAAGTATTTTTTATGGTTTTTCTTGATGAAGATGACCTCATGATCAGACTTGTGCATCATGCTAGACAAATGTACTATTCTAAGATGGAATGAATACATATTCCCCATCGAATAAGGCTATTGCACAAGAAGTCACTTCTTTCTTTATTAAGGTGTTTTAGGTTTTTCTTGAAGATGAGAAGAGAAAGAGAACCAAAGAGGATCTTAAAGGTAAAAGTCTAATGGGGAATGACTAATCCTAATATTAGAATGCAAAGGTGGTCCTAAGGTTATTGTGGTTTGAAATTATCCTAAGAGAGAATGAGAAGAGAACAGAAGAAGAAGAGAGGAAGAAAGAAAGTTAGAGAACAACTTACTCCTCTAAAGGAGATAAGTTGCTTCAAAAGGGGGAAGATGAAGAATTGAATCACAAGATGGCATAAGGCACATCAACAATTACAAAATAGAAAGAAAAGTAAAAGAGGAGATGAAGAATTGAAATGTGGATAACATCCACACTTCACTTACCATGAGCCCCTGAAATGGTTAGTACACACTTAGATGAATAAACTTGAACCAAATGAAATGTAAACAAACCACAATATCAACTCTACTCACAAAAATAGAAGCAAAAGCATCCATTTATTGCACTAAGACCCACCAATCAAATCAAATCAAGCAAGAGTTAAAGCACACAAACTATTACCATGTTTCACAAGTTCTTATGAAGAAACAAAACACAAATGAAGTACAAAGGATCAAGCAAGTTAGACAAGAAATATACAACTCAAAACCAGAACCTTATCCTCACAAGAATGTGTACAAATAATAAAAAAGATCAAAAGAAAAGATCATACAAGTTCAATCATAATCATCACAAGAATGAGAAGTGAAGTGAACATGTGCGCAAGTGTAAGGACAAACAAATGCAAATAAAAGCATAAACATCATCTAAATACCAGGGACCTAATCATGTTAAAATCTACCTAAGAAGCATGATCAAACATGGGGAAGAAGCATACAAACTCAAGCATAAGCATCATGGAGAGTAAATGAACAAAGAAGGTGAGGTGAACATGCATACATTTGTGAGGAGACTTCAAAGACAAACAACACAAAACTTTCCAAAACACAAACACCAATCAAGGACCAGGGACCTATCCTCATACAAAAAGAGCTCTAAACAACCTATAGGGGTTGGCACAAGTGCCCTCCTAGCTCAAGAACCAATCATGTAACAAGAAAGAGCAAAACTAGGGCAAGCACATATGAAAATTCAAATCAAATCAGAACTTCATTAAAAAATTCCACAACTAAGCACAAGTGTTCATTAATCTTGTGATAACATCATGCCAAAAGAGAAAAGTCATAATCAAAAGAAAACTAGGTCAAAGGACCTCATGAACACAAACTAGGGTTTTGAAACATCATGCTCAAGTCAATTGCCAAACATATTCATGAAAGCTTCTAAAATAAGAAGAAAAATCATCAATGAACTACATCCTAATATGAATCAAATGCAAAAAGAACCAACTCAAAACTTAAATCAATGATCATGATAGAAAATTCACAAGTCATCATGTAATTAAAGTGAATTAAAAACAAATAATAAAAGTGAAAATTAATTCCAGCGTGGAAAATAAATAAAAAATAAAAATGTCAAAACATTTAACTATTTTTTATGAATTAAACAAAACAAAACCAATAAAAGGAAAAAATAAAAATAAATAAAATGAGAAGTAATCAAATTAGAGGGCTGAGATTCAAAGGAAACAAGATCAATGGCCATGCCCGCTAGTCAGCTTGACTCAGGGTATTCAGATCCATAGGCTCACATTCAAATTAATGAATTAAATGAAATCTGATGGTCACGTTTTAAAGTTGCATTAATCCTGATTAATTAAATTAATAAAACAAAATTATCCTAATTAATCATGATCCAAGGGACATGATTCAATCTGGAGAATCATAAAACCTAATTAACCCTAACATAAACCCTAACCGGCCGGAGAAGCGCCGATCACCTTCTCCGGCCAACCAGAAATTGCAGAAACGCATCTCTCAACCAAATCACACAATCCATATATCAAAATGAACCTTAGGCTATGTAGATCATGAATCAACCATCAAAAAAAATTTATCAATCATACACAAGCCAAATCGAAGACAACAAGATTAGATCTAAAACGTTCAGTCACACGGTTCTTGCTCATCTCAACACCATTTCAAAATCTAATTACATCAGCATGTTTAGGACAACAAATAGAGCACAATACATGCAAAAGAATTGAAATCCAGGATGATGAATTGTGAAGCATACCTGAGTTTGCAGTGCTCTTAAACCTCCAAGAAATCCACTCTCTAGCTCCAGATGATCCTCTTGTAATTTATATTCACAAAATAAATGTGAACTAGACTCTCAAATGGCCTGGATCTAACACTTTGCAAGCAACTGATCTAGAACTGAATTGGTGGAAGATCTTGCCTATAGCTCAAAACAGTGGTTGATCTATGACCTATGAAGCTCAAGGATGAAGAATATGAGGTTTGTTTTGTGAATGAGTGTGTGGATGAAGACATTCGAAGCCAATTGCAGAAATGCAAGAGAGTGTGAAATTGAAGAATGAGAGCTGCCTCGGGTTCAGAAATGCTATCCTTTGCTTATATATGGAGTGACTTTCGATATTGATTAGGGTTTGTAGTGAGTGTGCACATCAAAAGTGTGATGGGGATCAAATTGCAATTTTTCAAGAAGTGAGTGTGCACATCATTTGCTCGTGCTCTCTCCCCATCCCATGCACATGTTGATTACACATCTTTCCTCAATCATGATTGAAGCAATCTTGGCCCTTGGATGTGAGTGCATTTTGCCTTGGATGATGATTTGCATTTTTGCATTAAGTGAAATACCATGCATTCCATGCACGATTTTATGATTTAATCTTGAGCCAAACACTATTCATGCCTTGCCCTTGATGCCTATGACCAGAATTGGTGCAAAGAATGGCTTGAAAATGCATTTCATAAGTTTTTGCAAATGGTAGGAACTTGGATTTTAAGAAAAAACCTAAAAATCACCAAACTTCAAATGAGCATAACTTTCAAACCATTAGGACTATGGTTATGTTCTTGTACTTTTTAGAAATGGGAGACAATATCCTACAACTTTCATGTCCAAAAAATTTCCATTTGAGGTCATTTTGGTCATGAAAGAAAGCTTTGAAGATTAGGGCAAACGTTACTAAATTTGGAAAGTTTTAATTACATGCCATATGCCAAAAATGGAAACCCTTACCAAAACCCTAAATTCTTGACCTTTGACCTTGCCAAACCTCTTTTATGACCTTAAGAACGTCCCTTGGATTGAAAAATAGGATTGGAACCCTTGCATTGTCACAGTTGACTTTTCAGATAATTAGTTTGACCAATTTCTTCTTATGCAAGCAACTGATGAAATGACTGCCTTCCTCAATGAATTTTCTCATCAAATTGGAACCCTTGCATTGTCACATATCATATGAAGGACTTTGCCCACATGAAATGGCCAAAGTCACAAAGAATCCCTGCTTGAAAATGAAACCCTAATTTGGAGACCATTTGTGTAGGAGCTTGCCCTTTCTTGGATCATCTCATAATCTCCCAACCGTCTGGGCTCTTGCCAAGGATCTTGAGCTTGTACATGCCATGTAGACACTTCATGGGACTTGGACAAGGTCACCTGACTTCTTGCTTTGACTTGTAAGGCTTCAAATGCACCAATGATTGATCATATGCCCAATGCTAGAACATGAGAATGTTATGCTTCATTTTTCTATGCAAAAATGCTAAGGATATGCCATGCTTATGATGCTTATGATATGATGATGATGCTAGAAAGAAGAGGGCAAATTTGGGGTGTTACAGCTGCCCCTATTCAAGCAATTGTTAATATGAAAAGGATGATAACATGGGCTATCGACCGTTCAAGATAAACTGTGGTTGAATACCAAGAAAACCTAAAATTTGCACTCTGTTAGAGAATGCAGAAATGGGAAATAAACCCAACCAAATAACGCTTTGGGTGACTGAAGTGAAGACAAAGCAGACGAGATCCTTCTAAATTGAATTGTTACGCCAGATAAGAAGAACTTAGACAGACGAGTCTTTTTCATGCAAACCTGTTACACCATGAACTGGACATACGAGCTCTCTTCAAATAAACCTATGACACTAGGAACTGGACCTACGAGCCCTCCTTAAATAAACATGTTATGCCAGGAGCGGACAGACGAGCCATCTTCATACATTTTACAAAAATATATGACTTGAGACAGACGAACCTCCTTCGGATAACCCGTTACGCCAGGATCGGTGATACACTTAAGTTTGTGGGATAAACATGAATAATTAGGATAGAAGAACCCATCTTCATATATTCTCCGCAGATATATGGTCTAAGATAGACGAGTCTTCTTCGAGCAAACCTCTTACGCCAGGTGCAACATTAGGATTGGACGAACCCTCTTCACAAATCTTGCATAGATAAGTGGTGTCTGAGACAGACGAACCTCCTTCGGATAACCTGTTACGCCAGGACCGGTAACCATTTTGACGTCTAATCCCACCATCAGGACTTCAAACCTCTTCAACACAGACGAGCATTGGATGATCATCAAGAGAACATAGACGAGCACCATAAGTCAATGATACAAACGAATATCAGACGATGATCTAAGAAATGCATATGAGCGCTTCAGGTGATCATACAAACGAATATCAACCACCGATATATACGAAAACCAAAAACCCAACACAGACGAGCATTTGGAGTAGAAATACAGACGAGTACCAGAAATCCAACACAGACGAACATTTGGAGTAGCAATACAGACGATTACTAGAAATCCAACACAGACGAGCATTTGGAGTAGCAATACAGACGAGTACTAGAAATCCAACAAAGACGAGCATTTGGAGTAACAATACAGACGAGTACTAGAAATCCAACACAGACGAGCATTTGGAGTAACAATACAGACGAGTACCAGAGTGATTATCAAATCAGCACATATGGATATAAGCTAACACAAACGAGTGTGAGGGATGAAACAGACAAGTACTCAAACAATGCAGACGAGCTCCAAACAGATAACAAACACAGACGAGTGCTGGGGAATGCAGATGAGAAACAAGCAAATATCAAACACAGACGAGTTCTGGGGAGTGCAGACGAGCAAAAACAACTATCAAACACAGACGAGTGCTAGGGAGCGCAGACGAGCATCAAACAAATTCCTGATTGGCAATAAGAATCACAACTCTGCAGGGGAGAACAAGTTCAAGAGGCTTTGACACTTAACTCTTGTTAGGGAGATGAACAACTGTCTATGTCATCACATTAGCTAAAAATAAATTGGCGACTTCTCTAGGGAATATTTCAATGATGGACAACTTCCAAACATGAAACTTTGTGGGGAAATTAGGCATTTAGCTGCCTGCTGGGAACACTTCACTTGTGGAAAGATAATCCGCTTAGGGATGAAAGCTCTTCAATTAGCCTTGGAGTTCTTTTGGGTATTGCACTTGCTCTAACTCAGCTGGGGAACATTCTCTGCTTGGGGAGATATGACACCATCCGGCAACACTTGCAACAACATTATACACACATGTGCCCCAGGGACATGCATGGTATGATCTGTTCATCCATTGTCATCCGACACTCAAAGATAGTTTTAGATGTTTCCCTACAATGTCATTTTTAGAAAATTCACCATGTTTCAAATGCAATGTTCTTTTTGCCAAAAGTTCAGGACATTTTTGCAAACAAAGTAAACAAAACACAACACAACTTTTGACTGAATATTCATTTATTGACTGGCCTCTGAATAGGCAAATTTTTTACATTAGGAAGCAACTACCTGGAAAGAGGTAGCTACCATAAAAATTGAGAAAAGAAACTATCCTAATGGCAATGTACACAACATTCCAATGAGTTTCCTTCCTGATATGACCAACATGTCTTCAAGACTTTCCATTCTTGCCCTTGCTTTCTGAAGAGGAAGAGGAAATTGATTCCTACCCCTCTGATATTTCCAGGCTATTTGAAACAGTGATTTGGTTCAGATTACCCGGATCGCAGTTGTTCGCTTATTCCCTTGTTTTGCTTGGATCGCCCTTTCGGGTTTTCAATCCACCGGGATACCCTTTTTTCCCTGAACTGTCCGATGTGGCTTTTCAACTTAACGGGTGTACATTTTTTTAATTTATTTTCCCTAACTTTTGCCCGAGCTTTTTATTCTGTTTTTAGCTCGCCGGGATGCCCTTTTCTTGCCTGGACTTTAATTCTGTTTTTGTGTCCAGCGGGTCTTTTATGCGAAGTATTTTTTAACTGCGTCCGAGTTAACAGGGGATTGGAAATCTTCTCCATTCATAGTAGTGAGCATCAGTGCTCCACTAGAGAAAACTTTATTTACTATGAATGGGCCTTCGTAGTTTGGGGTCCATTTGCCCCTGTGATCTGAAACTGGAGGAATGATCCTTTTGAGTACAAGCTCACCTACTTGATACTCTCGAGTACGTACTTGTTGGTCGAATGCTCGCTTCATTCTCCTCTGATAAATTTGACCATGACAAATAGACGCTAATCTCTTTTCCTCAATTAGGCACAATTAGTTATATCGAGCACGTAGCCACTCAGCCTCATCAAGCTTCACATCCATCCTTACACGTAAAGAAGGAATTTCTACCTCTACAGGCAAGACTGCTTCCATGCCATATACCAGGGAGAAAGGAGTTTCCCCGGTTAACGTCTTGACTGATGTTCGGTACCCAGGCAGCGCAAATGGTAACATCTCATGCCAATCTTTGTAAGTGACAACCATCTTCTGCACAATCTTCTTAATATTCGTGTTAGCTGCCTCTACCATGTTATTCATCTTTGGCCGGTAAGGAGAAGAATTATGATGCTGAATCTTGAAGTCCCGGCACAGTTCTTCCATCATCTTGTTGTTCAAATTGGAACCATTATCAGTAATGATTCGCTCGGGCACTTCGTATCTACAAATGATGTATCTCTTCAGAAATATGGCTACCACTTGGCGAGTGACATTGGCATAAGATGTGGCTTCAACCCACTTGGTGAAATAATCAATCAGAACCAAGATGAAACGATGGCCATTTGAAGCAGTAGGCTCTATCTTCCCGATCATGTCAATGCCTCACATAGAAAAGGGTCAAGGAGATGACATGATGTTGAACGGGCTAGGAGGAACATGCACCTTGTCTGTATATATCTGGCATTTGTGGCACTTACAGGTGTACGAACAACAGTTTGCATCCATTGTTAGCCAATAGTACCCCAGTCTCAATAACTTCTTAGCCATATCATGTCCTCCTGCATGAGTACCGAAGGATCCCTCGTGGACTTCCTACATTAACAGGCCTGCTTCGTGTCTATCCACGCATCTGAGAAAGACCATGTCAAAGTTCCTCTTATATAGAACTTCGTCTACATTCAAGAAGAAGCTAGCAGCAAATTGTCTCAAGGTCTTCTTGTTGTTGGATGATGCCCCAGCTGGGTATTCTTGTTTTTCTAGGAAAAGCTTAATATCAAAGTACCAAGGTTTCTCATCATACACTACGTCTATAGAGAAAGCATAAGCTGGTGCGTCAAGCCTAGAAATGTCAATTCTAGGCACATAGTTCCAACACAAGACTTTAATGGATGAAGAAAGAGTAGCCAATGCATCGGCAAATTGATTCTCATCTCGTGGTATATACTGAAGCTTAGCCATTGTGAAGAATGTCAACGATCTTCTGGCATAATCCCTATAAGGGATTAAGTGTTCTTGATGTGTATACCACTTGCCAGTAATCTGGTTGATAACGAGGGCTGAATCTCTGAATATATAGAGGGTCTTAATCCGAAGATTAATAGCCTCCTCTACTCCCATTATGCACGCCTCGTACTCTACTTCATTGTTGGTGCAGGCAAAAGTAATTCTGGCAGCGAAGGGAAAATGAACACCTTCGGGGGTGATAAGAATAACACCAACTCCGCGTCCATTGATATTGACTGCCCCATCAAACATCAACTTCCATTTGGATTCAGGGTCAGGCCCCTCCTCTAGAAGTGGTTCCTCGCAATCTGTTGCCTTGAGGTACATGATGTCCTCATCAGGGAAATCAAATCATTGGCTGGTAGTCGTCTTCAAGTTGCTGTTGTGCAAGATAATCTGACAACACACTTCCTTTGATGGATTTCTGGGAAGTATAATGTATGTCATACTCTGTTAATATCATTTTCCACCTTGCAACAATTCTGGTTAATGCTGGTTTCTCGAAAATATACTTGACAGGGTCCATTTTTGAGATTAGCAATGTGGTGTGAGTCAACATGTACTGTCTCAGTCGGCGAGCACCCCATGCCAAAGCGCAAAAAGTTTTCTCGAGTAGTGAGTAACGGGATTCACAGTCGGTAAACGTTTTGCTAAGGTAATAAATAGCATGCTCTTTTCGACCATACTCGTCATGTTGGCCTAGCACACACCCCATCGGCCCTTCTAGCACAGTCAAGTACATGATAAGTGGCCGTCCTGGAACTGGATGCATTAGGATTAGAGGCTCCTGCAAATATTCTTTTATCTTTTCAAAGGCTCTTTGACAGTCCTTATTCCACCTGATCGTTTGTTCTTTTCTTAACAATTTGAAGATTGGTTTGCATGTGGCAGTTAAATGGGATATAAACCGAGAATTGTAGTTCAATATCCCTAAAAACTCACGCACTTCTTTTTTTGTTCTTGGTGCAGGCATGTCTTGTATTTCTTTTACTTTTGTTGGATCTACCTCAATACCCCTTTGGCTAACAATAAAACCCAACAATTTACCGGAACACACTCCAAAAGTGCACTTGTTTGGATTCAACCTAAATCTATACTTTATAAACCTTTCAAACAGTTTTTTGAGATTGACTAGGTGCTCTTCTTCATCCCGGACTTGGCAATCATATCGTCCACATAGCACTCAATTTCCTTATGTATCATATCATGGAACAAAGTTACCATAGCCCGTTGATACGTTGCCCCGACATTCTTCAACCCAAAGGGCATAACCTTATAACAGAATGTACCCCACGGGGTAATGAACGTCATTTTCTCCATGTCCTCCGGTGCCATCTGAATCGGATTATACCCGGAGAAGCCATCCATGAAAGAAAATACCGAGAACTGAGCGGTGTTATCTACCATCACATCAATGTGAGGTAATGGAAAAATCATCCTTTGGACTTGCTCTATTTAGATCCCGATAATCGACGCACATCCGGACCTTACCATCCCTCTTTGGTACAGTCACAATGTTAGCTACCCAAGGTGGGTAACTAGTTATAGCAAGGAACCCGACATCCCACTGCTTTTGAACTTCCTCCTTGATCTTCATTGCCATGTTAGGGCGAGTTCTTCTCAGCTTTTGCTTTATTGGAGGGCAGTCTTCCCTTAGTGGTAGCTTATGTACAACAATGTCAGTATCCAACCCTGGCATATCTTGGTACGACCAAGCAAATATATCCACATATTCCTGCAGCATACCAATCAATTCCTTCTTTACCTCGGCCTGCAGACTGGCCCCAATCTTTATCTATTTCTTTACATCCTCAGACCCGATGTTAATGATCTCTATTTCTTCCTGATGAGGCTGAATGACCCTTTCTTCTTGTTTCAACAACCTAACCAATTCTTCAGGGAGTTCACAGTCTTCCTCAACCCCTTCATCAGCTTGGTAGATAGGATTGTCGAAGTCATGCATGGTCATAGCAGGAACGTTATCACAGGAATCCGAATGATCAACACTGCACAAATGATGTGCTTATTTCAGAATTTGTTCTTTTCAAAAGAGACGCAAACACACAAAAACACTGGAAAAAGAAAACATTTCCATTTTATTTGTTGTTTTTGAAAAATTTAAAAATGAAAAAAAAGAGAAAACAATTTTATTGAAAAATGTCCTTTATTTCATGGTAAAAATAAATGCATTAAAAGCATGGTGTCCCTACAAATGGATCCATGCACCTTGGGCAGAGCGCGGGATTTGACATGCAGTATGATAAAATGGAAACAAGAAAATTACTTTGACTGCCAAGTAACTTGAATAACATCTTCAGCATACTAGTTCCGGAGCTCTCCCCAGGTACGCATGGGCGGATCCAGTTATCCAAGTCACAGTCACTATCCCCATCTTCATTTGTTGCACAAATGTTGTTGTAGTCGAGCATTCCAGCACTAGTGAATGTTATGGACTTACTGCCCTGCGCAGACAGCATGAATCCAAAGACGCCCTAGCAGACAATTATAAGCGGGTTGGATATCCATAACATAGAATATGCTTTTGAATACTTGAGACCCAATCTTTATCGGTAGCTCCACCTCCCCAAACACAGGCCTTCGTGACCCGTCAAAAGCTTTTACAATCAAATCGCTGGGTCGTAAAACAATGCCATCAACATTCAGCTTCATTAAGGCCTTCTTAGGGAGCACATTGAGAGAAGAGCTTGTATCTACCAGGACATGTGATAGAACAACGCCCTTACACTCCATGGTGATGCGTAAGGCCTTATTGTGATTACGTCCCTCAGAGGTGAGATCTTTATCTGTGAACCCCAACCCATGGTTGTCGTTCACACTGGCTACTGTAAACACCCCAAATTTTCCCTCACTAATTTCACACCATGGCTTGTGATCTTTCATGTTAGAATTAGCATAAGCATCATACTATCTCACATTGCATTGTTGCTTCACTGCATAAGTTCAAGTTCATCTGCATCTAGGGTTTGTGATCTGAGCAATCCAAAGATCCATCCGAGCCACTCCAAATGCCTCCAATCATTCCAAGAGGTTCCATGTGTGTTCTATTATCATATTACATCCCTCAAAGTTCAAGGAAGTCAAGAAATCACAAGAACTTGGAAAGCATGGAGGCAGAGCTAGGGTTTTCACTACACAGATGACCAAAATTAGGGTTTTGGTTTCAGAGGCCTTAACTCCAAATTTTTGGGTCATTCTTGTTTATAATGTTCTTAAGATGTTATAAGGATCATGTGTACCAAGTTTTATGAATAAATTCATTGTGGAAGTCATCTGTTCATTGGGTAACTTCTTGAGCAAGTCAGAGCAAAATCAGGGCATTTGAGGCCCCCAACAATGGAACCAAAGGGGTATTTTCATCAAATTGAAGTTATATGATCTTTATTTGATCATTTAAATGCTTAGAAGTTCACAAAATTGAAGAAATTTGAGCTAAACCAAAAGTTGCCAAAAATGGAAATGACTTGTAATGGAAACTTTCCATTTTGGGAAAGTTCTTCAACCTCCTCTTTCTCAACCAAAAATGCTTCAAAGGAAAACGTATTGGTCATGAAAGTTGTAGATTAGGTATTTACCTTTTAAAAAAGTACAAGAACATGTTCTAATTCATTATGGAACTCAATTTATGATCTTTCAAAGTTGGCAAAAATCCTATAATTTTCAAGAATGCACCAAAGAGGAATTTTTGCAAAACCATTTGCCAAGGCTTCTAATGACTTTTAATGTGTCCAAATGTGAAATAACATGATCAAACAACTTTAAAGCATCAGAATCGGCCCAAGAATTGGAAGGTTTCATGCCTTGAATCACAAGATACACCAAAGAGGGAAAATTTGCAAAACACATAGAAACCCTAACATCAAGTAATCCAGCTGCAATGTTTCAATCCTATGGACCTCCTTGAACTTAGCTGAGGCCAGACACCCCTTGCAACCAAGCCTTCCATGACCCATACCTCAAGTACAACCAAACTTGACTTTTTGCAAAATCACTCATACCAATCAGCATAGCCCACACCAACTATTCTGACCTATCAAGATATGATATGTGGACTTTATTCAATCCATAACACACAACACACAAGCCTGAAACACAACCAAGCTCAGATTACACAAAATCTCTCTCAAACTTCATCTATTCAAAATTTATAAACCAGCCATCAAAACTGCTTTCACCAAACATCTCCACATAACCCCAAGATCATTTCCCACCCCTCACATTGGCCTGAAACCACCTCAAAAAAAATTTCCCTCACCTTTGAACTGAAACCTTCAAAACACTCCATATAAACTCCTTTCAAGCATTCCAGAAGCATAAGGGGATCAAGGGGAGTGGAAAAGCACCAAAGAAGAGCCCAGAAAGTTCCAGTTTTGAAAGCTTCAACTCAGGTAACCTCAAGAACATTTTTTCCAGAAATGTGTTTTAGGTTCTTATATTGTTCTATATGTTGCACTGATCATGGGGATGTGTTTGGTTTTGAAAATGATCAAGAAATAAGCATGTACTGATTGTCTGAAACTTTGCCCGTGAAAATGATTTTGTTCGTTTCTCTTGATTCATGAAAAATAAATGGATTTCGTTGTTAGATTCTTGTTTAGGATGTTTAGTTGAGTGAATCTAGAGAGTTTGATGTGTTTTAGTGGCATTTTGAGAGAGATAGGATGAAGGTCTCGCCGGAGAAGACGACCGGAAGTCTTCTCCGGCCACCTGAGGGTCATTAACCTTAATTTGAGTAATTAAGGCAAGTTTGAATTAGGACCCTTAGATTGCATCTCCCGCGCGTGTTTGAACGGCCCAGATTAGTCATTAAACCCTAAACCTTAATTATTTAATTTAATTTGAATTAATTAGTCAGAATGAATCTCAGCCACTAGATTGCGCGCCAGTCAACTCTCTCCAAATAACTTTGAATCTCAGCCTTAGGATCAGCTGACTTTCCCTTTTAATTCATTTTAATTCATTTTTATTCTATTTCTTTTGCATATTTATTTTAAAATACTTAGAAAAATCCCAAAAATATTTCCTTTTGCATTTTTATTCCAAATATTTTTCTTAATCAGAAAATGATTTTTAATTTTTTTTTTGCATAAAAATTGTATTTTTAAAATATTTAAATGTTTATTTTAATTAATTAATTGAATTTAATTAATTAAAATACCATTTAAGTTTCTAAAAATCACCAAAAAAATCAAGAATCATCCCTTTCAATTTAGAAGCATTTTCAAACTCTTCACACAAATTTCTTTTTAGGTTTGATGATCATTTGAGAATTTTATTTGAATTAAGGGTCATTTAAATCCTATTTTTGAACTCTAACTTGGAAAAATCTTTTCTACCTAACCAAGAAGAGTTTGAAGATGATTCTTTTTGCATTGTTTTGTGCATATCATGTAGTTTCTAGGATATTTTTGGCATGAATTTATATTTCATTTTAAATTTGTTTAGCATTTTACATTGAGGATCACCCAAAAAACCCTAGAAATTTAAGAAATTCATAACTCCTTCTAGGTTTGGCTTCTGACCTCCCCCTTTGGATGGTAACCTAGTATATGTTTAGGGTTTGTTTGAATGTGATTTAAATTTTTTATCATGTCATTTGCTTCTGTTTTGGTCACATGCATCTCATGTTGCCTTAAAACCCTAATTTTGCATCTTCATATGCATCCATCTTGTATATGCATCCATACATGAACTTGCCATGACATTTCATACATTCATATGTCATCTTAGGCATCTTAGGACATGTTAGAATCATGCTTGATCATTTCTTCATTCATTTTCCATGATTTGCATTCATTTCCTTTCATGAACTTTCAAACTTCAAAGCATGCTTCCATTTGCATCTCATCTTTGTATGACCATTCATTGCACTTTGTATGCCTTTGCATCATGTCATAGCATCATTTGCATCATGTGTATGCTTCTGGTTTTAGTCTTTGCCTTTTCATATACATTGTTTCATTTCTTTTCTTTCCTTATGCATCTTGTGCTAACATTTTCAGGTGGTAAGTTAATTTGAGAAGTGGATTTGCCTTCACTTCTCATTTCTCTTCATCTTTTTCATTTGCATCTTTGCTGCATTTTTGATTGTCTTTGACTGGGCTTGCTCACTTGGGTTCATCTCTCACTTTATTTCTTTAAGTTACTTATCTTCTTCAATGAAGTAAGTAACTTATTTCTTCTGCTTCTTCCTCCTTTCATCTGCTTCTTCTTTGGTGGATTCTTTGAAGATCTTTCTCAAGCCTTACAAACCATAGGAACATCCAAGCATGACAATAATTAGGGTGTGATTAGTCCCCCTTAGTTTTTACCTTTGAGTATTCTTTGTGTCTCTCTTCTCATCTCATCATTAGAGACTAAACCTTTAAGGCTTTAGAACTTTGGAATTAGGGTTATGCCTGCATCCTTCTCTTAGGATGGAGTGCATAACTTTAATCCTAAGTGTTAAAACCTTAATTTGTTTAAACCTCTTAATCAATCCACTCAATGATCACTAAGACTTCAACTTGTAACTTGGGCCTTACATTAGGGTTCTAATTCTTCCTTTATGGTTAAGAAGGACTAACCCTAGTGTTTAATGGACAACTCCCCCTCAAGTTGTCTTACAAACTTAAAATCCACTTCTTAATCTCACCCTTAATAAAAATCCACTTTAATAAAGGCTTGTCATCTAATGATTTTAATCCCTAAGCATGGATTAAGTTGAGGTATCTTCCTCAGTTTAAGTGTTCTCATCTATTATCCTTCTATTAGGATGGTGTAATGAGTTCACTAATCCTTGATCATGGCTTAAACTCATTACTTAACACTAAACATAAAAACCCAAAAAAAACATCTAAATAATCACAAATAGGTTAATGATCTTAATTCTACAACATCATGGAAATTAAGTTGAGATGCTTATCTCATACTTAGGTATTCTCATTATCCCTAATCAGGGAGGATATAATGAGTTTACAACCTTTAACTTAGGCTTAAGCTCATTAACTTATGACAAACACCAAAAACAATAAAAGACTGAAAACACAAAAACAAACAATAATCGTCTCCTTCGGGATTCTTTTCTCATCATCTTCAATCACAAACGAGAACTTGCTTCTTCCGTCTAATGCAAGACAGTTAACACTTGAGCCAGACAAGTCATACACTTGAGCATAGACAAGCAAGAAGTTCACAGTCAATTTATCTTTCAGTCTCTTTGAATCGAACTACGGTGTTCTGACTTCCTCATTGCACGCGAAGATACGTAGGCATAACTTAACTGTTATCGAACAAAAATCTCTGTGTCTTCCCCCTCTTTCAGCATTCTTTTCTAAGCCTCAGTTTCTGAGCAATTCACCTTTTGAACTGACACTTGTAAATTCATTCCTAGCTTTTGCACACAGATAGCACATACACTACCCCTTTAAACACAATCTTTTAAGCATGGATCCCGTCGAGTACGACGGACAATCTGGGTGCTAATACCTTCCTAGGTTGTAACCAACCCCCTTTCTCAGTTTCTCTGGTTCGCAACCGTCTTATCCATCTTTTTCTAGGTTTATGCAGCATTACCTTTTCTTCAGGATAAAAATGCCTAGCTAGCGACTCTATTCATCTTCACTTCATATCTCTTTTCGCTGACCGTTCGCGTCTGCACCCTATCTGACCAGGTATCTTTTCGGGGGAGCAACAGCTTGGCGACTCTACTGGGGACCCTTATATTGCAACCAGGGCTTCTGGTTCATTTTGTGGGTTCCTCCTAGCGCTTGTTTGATTTGTGTTTACGGGGGTGTTATGTGCTACTTGTGCTTATTTATCGCTTTATTTATTGCTTTCTGTACAACTTTATTTATTGCTTTCATTTACAGTTTTATGCATGCCATACTGTCATTATCATTGGTGTTGGATCTGTTGTTTCTTTGGTGGGAGGGATTGTTGAGTGATTAAGTTTCCATGCCGGGGACCTGAGTGACACATAGGCTAGAGTGGCTTCATATTCTTTCCCATTCCATTTCGGTCTGGTGCGGGAATATGAAACACGGTTCAAACATGGGTTTCTTCTTGAGAACTCTATGCTACGGATTTTCTGTAGTACTAGGGCTATCTGGGAAGCCTGCTAAGTCTGGATGACCTTTTATGACCTTCAGCATCTGAGGTGAATTAGAGGAGGATCTTTTATGGTTATTGTAAACATTGTACCTCCGGGTTAGAAGTGTTTACACTTCTCATAACTGATCCAAGTCTGAGGATCCTTGTTCTAAAACAATACATGTGAGGGGGTTGGGATGTTTACAGGTTTGCAGGAACCCTTGGCATCATCATACCCTTGTTACTAATGTTGTTTTAAGAATGCACCACTTTGGACAGTTCTTGTGAAACCCTGGATTTGTGACTCTTTATTTGAGTCCCCCTCCTGGTTACTGGTTTTCTAAAGCCTCCATCCGGACTTATGAACACATATGTACCTTATCAAGGCAGATACCAGATCCAACACTTGATCACAAACCATTTTCATATCATTCTGCATACATCATTTTTTGCATCATTTAACATTTGCTTATTTGTTTTACAGGGTATCCACCTTCTTATCTTTGGTTTGGTTTTGACCTGTTATGCTGCACAGACTTCTTCAGTTATCTGCACCAGCATCTTCATCAGTGTTCCTTCTCCAGCATCATTCATCAGTTTGTCTTCATCAGAGGCCCTTCTTCAGCACCTTCTCCAGTTATCTTCATCAGTCTTCAGAAGTTACCTTCATCAGGGTTTCTCTCAGTCTTTTTCACCAACATCCATTATCAGCATGGACACTTCCAAGAAGAGCAACATCACATACCACTTCTTTGAGCCCACCCTGACAAGCATCAGGCAGATCCAGTCTCTTATTACTCCTGATCATGTCCCATTATTTAGGGAACAATATGGAGGCATATTGGACATGATCATGGATCGGGATGCATCCAAGAGGAGCATGATCCTTACTTGCTTGCAGTTTTATGATCCTCCTCTCAGATGCTTCACATTTCCTGATTTTCAGTTGGGACCTCTGCTAGAAGAATTTTCCATGTTGTTAGGTGTCCCTATCAGGATAGGGATTCCTTTCAACCCTGAGATGGTTGCTCCCAAGAATGAAGACATAGCTAAGGCATTGCATTTGGAGCCTGCCCTCATTGATCAGAGCATGACCACCAAGGTTGGGGTTCCAAGCCTTCACCTTGATTTCTTGATCTCCCAGGCTACCCTGCATGCTGCAGCAGGGAAGTGGGATGATGTATGTGCACTCTTGGCACTCAGCATATATGGAGTTATCTTGTTTGCAGACAAGCCAAAGTTTGTAAGCAAGAATGCCATTCACCTGTTCTTACTGAGGAACCTAGTTACTACCTTGCTTGGAGACTTCTATTATTCAGTATACCAGAGGAATGAGAAGCAAGAAGACTAGTCAGATGGTGTGCTCCTCTCTATTACTATTGGTTGTTAAGACATTTGCCAAAGTCAGACACTTTTCTAAACCCTCACCAGCCAAAGAATTGGTCTAAGAGATTGATTGCCTTGACATCAGAAGACATCAGATGGTGCACTCAGAGCACCAAGGGAAAAGACATCATTACTAGCTGTGGACAATATCCTAATGTGCCTTTGATCGGAGTAAAAGGCTGCATCAACTACAACCCTTTGCTCTTCAAGAGACAGTTAGGATATGCTTTGGTTCATCCCCCAAGAGGTCAAGACTTGACTGAAACCCTCTATTGTGAAATCCAACACAACTCTACTGTTGTCAGAGAGGAAGCCTGGGCTTGGGACAACATTCAGACTAAGGGGACAACTATTTTGGGCAAATGCAACAATATAGCTTCAACACAGTATCTTGATTGGTCTCGTACTAGGGCACAGATCACCCGGATTCCATTTACCTTGGAAGAGGTGCCTGGACCTTCAACAGTGCAACCTGCAGCTACTGTCAGTTTGGAAGAGTTTGAGAAATTGAAAGAGAGGAATACTCAGCTCTCTGAAGCCTTGAAGAAGACCCTTTGGGAGAGGAATGACAGTCGTTTGGATAGTGAGAGGTTAGAGAGGCTCCGGATTGAGCACTTGACCAAGATTTAGAAAACGGATAACTACATCAGAAAGGCTAGAGCAGGGAAATTAGTACTGAAGAATGCTTGCAAGGAAGCAAAAACTCGGAAGGCTAGGGCAGAGCATTATCTAGAGGAGAGCCAGGCTAGGTGGATCAGGATCACTGAAGCCCGTGCACAGGAAGATCAGAGAACTCAAGCTAAGATAGAGCAACTGGAAACTAGTGAGAAGAATAATCAGGCAGCCTTGATAGCAACACAGAAGGAGATATCTAAATTGAAACTCCGGGCGGGGTTAAAGAGGTCAAAGGATCAGGATAAGCACAAGAAGTTGACCAATGCCATTGCTACCAGGAACCTCCTCATCAGGACTATCACAGAGCACCCAATAGGTCCAGTGACTGAGGCCCTCCTGAAGGAAGTCAGAGAAGATGACTTTGGATTGGATGTTTGACTCTTTTTGTTTGTATTTCATTTTGATTGTATTCTCCTTTTGTTGATGTATTTTGACCCGCCATAGGAATGTTATTGTAATCAAACTATGTATCTTCACTCTTTGTAATATATATGGTTTGTATTATTGGTGGGATTTATCTCTCTTTTCAACATCATCAGCATTTCCTTGAGGTCTGGAAAGGTCAAAACCAAAGATCCAAACCGGATACCCTTGGAAGACAAATAGGCATTTTGCATTGCATACTGACATTTTTCTTTGTTTTTTAGGTTTTTGTTTTGTTATTGTTTCTTACTTTGTTGTGGTTTCAGGAAACATTGCTCGCAAAAGAGTGTTCCCTGTCAACAGAATACACCGGTACCCGACAAGAAACAACCTTCCGGGACTACAGATGGATCAAGTTCAGCAAGACCTAAATGAAGTGAGGGCCCAGATGGCCAATGAAAGGGTTGAGATGAGAAATAAAATGACTCAATTCATGACAATGATGACTAGTCTAGCTCAGAGCCAGGAAAGACTATGGGAGTTAGTCGAGCGACAAACTCCCGAGGAACACCATCCAGGTATAGGAGGTACTAGTAATAACGATCACATGCAGCCTCGCACTGATCCACCAGAGGTTGGACCTCATCTAAACCCAAACATCAATGCCATAAGAAATACCCAGGGTAACACTACTGGAGGAAGGGTCCTGCAGGAAGATCCTCAAGAATAACAGTTTACAGTGGTTGGGGCTGGAGACGAAGTTTACGACCGTTGATTGGAATAAACTCCCTAGGTTTTGATGTCATGGACATGTGATTGGTGGAAGGGGTGATAATTCCTCACAAGTTCAAATCCCCTGTGTTTTGAAAGATATAATGGCACATCCTGCCCACGCACCCACCTTCAGTCTTTCTTGGGGAGATTGAAAGCTTACACCATGGACGAGAAGTTGTGGATGTTTTACTTCGAGGATAGCTTGACAGGGGCATCCCGAGAATGGTATTCTCATTTGACTAGAGCCACAATAAGAAATAGGAAAGACTTGGCTAAAGCTTTTATCCCTTAGTATCAATATAATCTGGACATGGCTCCAAACAGGACCCTCCTGATGGGAATGTCACAATCTTCCCGTGAAAGCTTTAGAGAATATGCCCAAAGGTGGAGGCAATTGGTTGCTGTTGTTCAGCCCCCGATGTCAGAAAGGGAGATGGCAGACATGTTCATGAATACTCTCCAAGGTACCTATATTGACAGGTTGGCTGCATTTTCTTCCACCAGTTTTGCAGATGTGGTGATAGCTGGGTGTAAACACCCCAAATTTTCCCTCACTAAGTTCACACCATGGCTTGTGATCTTTCATATATGCATAAGCATACCATCTCATATTGCATATTTGTTTCACTGCATTAGTTCAAGTTCATCTGCATCTAGGGTTTGTGATCTGAGCAATCCAAAGATTCATCTGAGCCACTCCAAAGGCTTCCGATCATTAAATAGGGTCCATGTATGTTCAATCATCATTTTATATCCCTCCAAGATCAAGGAAGTCAAGAAATCACAAGAACTTGGAAAGCATGGAAGCAGAGCTAGGGTTTCACTGCACAGATGACCTGAAATTAGGGTTTTGGTTTCAGAAGCCATAACTCCATTTTTTTTGGTCATTCTTGTTTCTAATAGCCTCAATGTGTTTCTAATAGCCTCAATGTGTTAAAAAAATCATTTGTACCAAGTTTGATGAATAAATTCATTGTGGAAGTCATCTTTTCACTGGGTAACTTCTTAAGCAAGTCAGAGCAAAATCAGGGCATCTAAGGCCCCCACCAATGGAACCAAAGTGGATTTTTAATCAAATTGAAGTTATATGATCTTTATTTGATCATTTAAGTGCTTGGAAGTTCACAAAATTGAAGAAAATTGAGCTAAACCAAAAGTTGCCAAAAATGGAAATGACTTGTAATGTAAACTTTCCATTTTGGGAAAGTTATTCAACCTCCTCTTTCTCAACCAAAAATGCTTCAAATGAAAAATTGTTGGTCATGAAAGTTGTAGATTGGATCATTCCCTTTTCAAAAATTACAAGAACAAGTTCTAATTCATTATGGAACTCAAGATATGGTCTTTCAAAGTTGGCAAAAATCCTATAATTTTCATGAATGCACCAAAGAGGGATTTTTGCAAAACCACTTGACAAGCTATTTTGTGACTTCTAATACACTTCTATGCATTATACCAACGTAGTGCATTGCCTAAAAATCAGAATTGCCCAAAGAATCATGTCATCCCATGCCTTGAACATCAAGAAATTCAAAAGGGGCCAAACTTCTTCCAAATTGCAAAAGAGCACAAAACCTTTCACAAACTTGCTGAATCACCACAATATGCATTCCATGGCTCTCCTTGATCTTTGATGAACCAGGACAAGCCAAAAAGCCAGCTGCAAAAGAGCCCATACCTCAAGTACAAGTTTTGTTAACTTTGTGCAAGAGAGCCCATACCAATCACCATAGGCCACAACCACTTCTCTAACCTATCACAGCTTGTTATGTGGATCAAACACAAGCCATAACACAACACAAGCCAGCCTGAAACCTCAGAATCATCAAGCTCTCAAAAATCACCCCATTTGCAAAAGCATTCGAAACTCACAGCACACACACTCAAACTCCAAACTTTTTTCACCAAACAACTCAGCATCACAAGAGGATCATTTCCCACCCTTCATTGCAACCAAAAAGCCTCTACACAAAACACGATTTCTGACCAGCAAGAGTGAAAGATCTCAAACAAGCCATAAAAAACTTCTTCCAAGCATCAAAGCTTCACCAGGAGGATCATTGGAGTTGTTTTGAACCAAAGAGGAGGCCATATAGCTCAGTTTGAGAAAGCTTCACTTCAGGTAACCTCAAGAACAAATTTTCCAGAAATGTGATTTTAGGTTATAGAAATGTTCTGTATGCCTTGCTGATCATCATGATCTATTTCGTTTTGAAAATGAGTTGAAAACAAGCATGTATGAATCTTCTGAAATTTTGCGTGTTTTTTCCGTTTGCCTTTGATTCATGATCTTGAGTGAAAATAAATGGATTTTGTTGCTGGATTTGTGTTTAGAGTTGTTAGTTGAGTGTTTCTGGAGAGTTAGGGGGTCTGGGGTGGCCTAGGGTGGAAGTTAGGGTGAGGAGCTGGTCGGAGAAGATGAACGGAGGTCTTCTCCGGCCACCTGAAAGTCATTAATAGGTTAATTAGGGTTTAGGGTTAGTTTGAATAATGGACGTAGGATTTTGCTTACCCGCGCGTTTGGATGGCCCAGATTGATTGTTAAAACCCTAATTCTTATTTAATTAAGTTAATTAGAATTAATTAAATAAATTAACCCAGAGTGCATCACAACCACTCATTTGCGCGTTGGTCAACTTGGATTTCCTCAGTTCAAATGTGAACCCTCAGATCATCATACTTCCCATTAATTCATTTTTATTTCTTTTTTTTATCATTTGTTTTGCATAATTAATTTAAAATACTTAAAAATTTCCAAAAATATTTTCCTTCTGTATTTTTAATTCAAATATTTTTCTTCACCCAAAAACATTTTTATTTTTATTTTTTGCATTAAAAAACCATTTTAAAAATATTTAAATGTTTATTTTAATTAATTAATGGAAATTATTAATTAAAATATCATTTAGGTTTCTGAAAATTCCAAAAAATTCACATTGCATTTTAGGACATTTAGAAACATTATCAAACCATTCATACAAATTTCTTTTTAGTTTTGAACACTCTTTGACATTTTTCTTGAATTTAGGCTTCATAAAAATCCCATTTTTGAACCCTAACTTCAAGAATTCTTTTCTGCCTAACCATGAAGGGTTTGACCTTGGTTCTTTTTGCATTGATCTTCATATAGCATGTAGTATCCAGCATATTTTTGTCACAAATTTATCCTGCATTTTCAAATTGATTTGCATTTTTCCTCTTAAGGTACCTTAAAACCCTAGCAAACTTAGAAAAATCACAACTTTCTTTAGGTTAAGAGTTAGACCTCCTCCTTTGGGGTGTGATATCATATGGGATTAGGGTTCCTTTGAGTTCATTTTCAATTTTTTATCTTATGATTTGCTTCTGTTTTTGAATTTTTCATCTCATGTTGCATTAAAACCCTAATTTCTCATGTTCATTTGCATACATCTTGCATATGCTTCCTTATATGAACTTGCCATGACATTTCTTGCATTCACATGTCATCTTAGACATCATAGGATACATTAGAATCAGGCTTTATCATTTCTTTATCCATTTTCCATGATATGCATTCATTTCATTCCATGAACTTTCATGTGTTTTCATACTTCAAAACATGCTCCTTTGCATTCTCATCTCTTGAATGAACATTCACAACACTTGACATGTCTTTGCATCATCTCATAACATCATTTGAATCATGTTTGTGCTTTTGGTTTTGGTTTGCATCTTTGCATACATTCCATTTTCATTTCATTCCTTTTCTTATGCTAACATTTTCAGGTGGTAAGTAATTTGAGAAGTGAATTTGCCTTCACTTCTCATTTCTCTTCTCATTCTTCTTATGCATCCTTGCTGCATTTTAATTTTCTTTAGAGTGAGCTTGCTCACTCATGTTCTTCATTCACTTTATTTCTTCAAGTAACTTATCTTCTTCAGTGAAGTAAGTTAACTTGTTTCTTCTTCTTCTCCTCCTTTCATCTGCTTCTTCCATTGGTGGCTTCTCTGAAGATCTATTGCAAGCCTTACAAAGCATAGGAACATCCAAGCATGACAATAATTAGGGTTTTTATTATTCCCCCTTTAGTTTTTACCTTTGTGTCTTCTTTGTGTCTCTCTTCTAATCTCATAATCAGAGACTAAACCTTTAAGGTTTTAAGACTTTGTGATTAGGGTTATGCCTGCATCCTTCTCTTAGGATGGAGTGTATAACTTTAATCCTTAGTGTTTAACCCTTAATTTGTTTAAACCTCTTAATCAATCCATCTTAATAATCACTAAGACAATAACTTGTAACTTGGGCCTTGCATTAGGGTTCTAATTCTTCCTTAATTGGTTAAGAAGGACTAACCCTAGTGTTAATGGACAAGTCCCCCTCAAGTTGTCTTACAAACCATAAAATTCACTTTTTAATCTTACCATTAATTAAAATCCACTTTAATAAAGGTTTGTTTTGTCATGAGGTTAATCCCTAATCATGGATTAAGTTGAGGTATCTTCCTCAGCTTAAGTGTTCTCATCTATTATCCTTCTATTAGGATGGTGTAATGGGTTCACTAATTCTTGATTATGGCTTAAACTCATTACTTAACACTAAACAAAAACACCAAAAACATCTAAATAATCACAAGTAGGTTAATGATCTTAATCCTACATCATCATGGTAATTAAGTGTGAGGTGTTTACCTCATACTTAAGGTATTTTCATTATCCCTAATCAAAGGGAGGATATGATGAGTTTACCAGCCCTTGGTTTAGGCTTAAGCTCATTGACTTATGACAAACACAAAAAAGCAATAAAAGATTGAAAACACCAAAAATAAACAATAATCGTCTCCTCCGGGATTCTTTTCTCATCATCTTCACTCACAAACGAGAACTCGCTTCTTCCGTCTAATGTAAGATAGTTAGCACCTGATCCAGATAGGTCATACACTTGAGCATAGACAAGTAAACAGTTCATCAGTCAATTCATTTTTCAGTCTCTTTGAGTCGAACTACGGTGTTCTGACTTCCTAATTGCACGAAAGTGTCGCTCCCACCAAATGACATCTGGTCAGATAGGGTACAGACGCGAACGGTCGGCGAAAGAGAGAACGTGAAGATGAAGTGAAAAGAGTCTCCAGCTAGGCATTTTTATCCCGAAGGAAAGGTAATGCTGCATAAACCTAGGAAAGATGGATAAGACGATCGCGAACCAGAGAAACTGAGAAAGGGGGTTGGTTACAACCTGGGAAGGTATTAGCACCCAGATTGTCCGTCGTACTCGACGGGATCCAAGCTTGAAAGTTTGTGCTTAAAGGGGGTAGTGTCAGTGCTATCTGTGTGCAAAAGCTGGAAATGAATACAAGTGTCAGTGCTAGAAAGTGAATTGAAGAAAAGGAGTGTCAGTGTAAGAAAAGAGTTCAATGCTCAAGAAAATGAGGCTTAAAAGAATAATGTTGGAAGAGGGGGAATATACAGAGACTTTTGTTCGATAACTGTTAAGTTATGCCTACGTATCCTCTCGTGCAATGAGGAAGTCAGAACACCGTAGTTCGACTCAAAGAGACTGAAAGATAAATTGACTAATGAACTGCTTACTTGTCTATGCTCAAGTGTATGACATGTCTGGCTCAGGTGCAAACTGTCTTGCATTAGACGGAAGAAGCAAATTCTCGTTTGTGAGTGAATGAGATGAGAAGAGAATCCCGGAGGAGACGATTATTATTTGTTTTTGATGTTTTCAATCTTTTATTGCTTTTGGAATTTGTGATAAGTTAATGAGCTTAAGTATAAACCAAGGGTTAGTAAACTCATCACATCTTCCCTCTGATTAGGGGTAATGAGAATACCTTAAGTATGAAGTAAACACCTCACACTTAATCACCATGATGTAGGATTAAGATCATTAACCTACTTGCATTTATTTAGAAGTTTTTGGAGTTTTTGTTTAGTGTTAAGTAATGAGTTTAAGCCATAATCAAGGATTTAATGGACCCATTACACCATCCTAATAGAAGGATGATAGATGAGAACATTTAAGCTGAGGAAGGCTCCTCAACTTAATCCATGATTAGCGATTAACCTCATGACAAAACAAATCCTTTATTAAAGTGGATTTTAATTAATGGTAAGATTAAGAGGTGAGTTTTATGGTTTGTAAGACAACTTGAGGGGGACTTGTCCATTAACACTAGGGTTAGTCCTTCTTAACCAATTAAGGAAGAATTAGAACCCTAATGCAAGGCCCAAGTTACATGCTTGATGTCTTAGTGATTATTAGATGAATTGATTAAAGGATTTAAACAAATTAAGGGTTTAATACTTGGGATTAAAGTTATACACTCCATCCTAAGAGAAGGATGCAGGCAGAAGCTTAATCACAAAGCCTTAAAACCTTTAGGGTTTAGTCCTTGATTAAGAGATGAGAAGAGAAGACACAAAAGATGACACAAAGGTAAAACTAATAGGGGGACTAATCAAACCCTAATTGTTATCATGCTTGGGTATTCCTAGGGTTTATGAGGCTTGCAAGAGATCTTCAAGGAAAATCCACCATGGAGGAAACATGATGGAAGGAGGAGAAGCAGAAAGAAGCAAGACAACTTACTTCACTTAAGAAGACAAGTTGCTTGAAGAAAGAAAGTGAGGAGGGAACATGAATGAGCAAGCTCACTCTAATACAAAAGTAAAATGCAGCAAATAATGCATAAGAGAGATGAGAAGAGATTGTGAGAAGTGAAGGCAAATTCACTTCTCAAACACTTACCACCTGAAAAGTTAGCAAAAAGAAATGAAATGAAATGAAAATGGGATACAATGCCAAGATGAAAACCAAAACCAGAAGTATGTTCATGATGCTAATGATGCAAAGAAATGACATAAATGTATGTCATGAGATGAAGATGATCATACAAAGGATGGGAATGCAAATGAAGCATATATGAGGCATGAAAGTTTATGAATGCACATGAAATGAAATGAAAGCAAAACATGGCAAATGGATGATGCAATGATCAAACATGATTTAAATATGTCCTAAGATGTCTTATATGTCATGTGGATGCACAAAATGTCATGTCAAGTTCATATATGCAAGTTTATACAAGATGAATGCAAATGAGATACAAAATTAGGGTTACATGAACATATGAGATGCATAATTCAAAAACAGAAGCAAAACATGAGATAAAAAATTGAAAATGGACTCAAAGGAATCCTAAACCAGTACAAGTTCACCATCCAAAGGGGGAGGTCAGAAGCTTAACCTAGAAGGACTTATGATTTTTCTAAGTTTCTAGGGTTTTAAGGGTGATCCTAAAGGTAAAATGCCAAACAAATTGAAAATGCATTATAAAAATGAAACAAAAATGTTTTTAGGAACTTGAAGTCATGCATAACACAATGCAAAAAAAATCATTCACAAACTCACTTTGGTTCAAAAGTTATGAATTTTTTAAGTTAGGGTTAAAAATATTCAAGTTTAAGAACCCTAATTCAATTAAAAAAATGTCAAAGTATGATCAAAACCAAAAAGAAATTTGTGTGGTGAGTTTGTAAATGTTTGTAAATGTTTGAAAATGCTCTCTGATTTTTTTTTTGTGATTTTTAAATACCTAAATGTATTTTTAATTAATTAATTCTCATTAACTAATTAAAAATAACATTTAAATGATTTAAAAATAATTTTTTAATGCTAAAAATAAAAATAAAAATATTTTTGGGTCCTGAAAATTAATTAGAGGTTGGATACAAAAATTTCAGAATTTTTTGATGTCATTTGCTATTTTTAAAAATTTGTACAAATTAAATAGAAACAAAATGAAATAAAACAAATTAAATGGAAAAGTAATTTGATCCAATGATCCAGATTCAAAGTGGAAAGAAATTGGTTGACTGTTGCGTCATCCAAGGGTTGGAATTTGTCCTGACCAATTAATCATAATTAATTAATTAAATGGTGGATTAAGGTTTAAACATGTGATCTGGGACGTCCACACGTGCGGTAAACCTAGGATCTAAGGGCCATTATTCAAACTCAGCTTAATTAATGGGATTAGGGAAAATTACTTTCAGGTGACCGGAACAGTGTTCCAGTCATCTTCTCCGGTGAGCACAAACCCTAGATTCTTCCCTAAGCCTCTAATCTCCAAATTTCTTGCCCAGAAATGATCCTCACCCATTACTAAACCTAAATCCCCAAACAAAAATCATTTATTTTGCATCAAGCATATGATTCGAACCAAAATGTAAAAACGGGCAAAATTTCAGAACACGCATACATCATGGTTTCTCAACCATTCTCAAAAATAATCACATCCCCATGACCAGGGGAACACAGAGAATCATTCAAGAACTTAAAAACAAGTTTCTGGGAAAAAAGTTCTTGAGCTATACCTGAGATTGTACCTCCTGATTCTGGGCTTTCTGGATCCTTCTTTGGTGCAAATCCACTTCTATGAACCTCCTGATGATGAAATGAAGCTTAGAAAGCTTTGAGAGTGACTGGTTTTGAAATTCCAGCTCTGGTGTAGCAGATTTTGAGGTTTTGATATGTGATGTTTCAGGATGTTTTGATGGTTGATTCTGGTTCTATAGATGATGTGTGACTTGTTGGTGAAGAAAAATTTGAAGTTTGATGGCTGTGGAAGGAGTTTCGAAGAGATGAAGGTTTTGACAATTTTTTGTGAATCCTTGCTTATGGGAGAGTTCAGGCTTGTGTGTGTGGTTGTTTCAAGTCCTTGAGGTCCACACAACATATGCTGATTGGCCAGAGGGTTGGTAATGTCACAGCTTGATTGGTATGGGCAAAGATGTAAAAGTCAAGATTTTGTGTACCATAGGCATGGCTTGGGTCAGAGAAGATCTTAGGGCTTGTCTTGCTTCAGCTTGGATCAAGGAAGGCCTTTGGATCAGATTTTGTGAGCTGGATGGCCTTGATCAAGAGTTCCCAATGTTCTTGCATATTTCCCTCTTTGGAATTTCTTGTGAACCAAGGCAAGGAATCTTATGAATTATTGGACAATTTGCAGAAAAATGAATCATATGATGTTGTTATGATGCTTTGAGATCAATTAGCAACCAAACCAATCATTAGAAGTCCTTTTTTGCAAAAATCCCTCTCTTGAGAATTTATGAAAAATGCCTTATGCAAGCTTGTGATCCAAGGCATGAAACTTTGTGAATTTGTGCAATTTCTGATTTTGGCAAGTTGAAATGATGCATATAAGTCATTTAGAAGTCACAAAATGGTTTGGCATGAGGTTTTGCAAAAAATCCCTTTTGGCATGAAACATGAAATTATGTGATTTTTGCCAACTTTGGAAAGCCATAACTTGAGTTCAAAAATGAATTAGATCTTGTTCTTGTACTTTTTGAAAAGGGAATGATCCAATCTACAACTTTCATGACCAAGAATTTTCATTTGAAACATTTTTGGTTGAGAAAGAGGAGGTTGAAAAAACTTTCCCAAAATGGAAAGTTTACATGACAAGTCATTTCCATATTTGGCAACTTTTGGTTTTGCCCACTTTTCTTCAAATTTGTGAACTTCTAAGCACTTCAATGATCAAATAAAGACCATATAACTTCATTTTGATGAAAATCCCATTTTGGTTCCATGTTGGGGGACCTCAGATGCCCTGATTTTGCTCTGACTTGCTCAGGAAGTTACCCAGTGATCAGATGACTTCCATAATGAATTTCCCATCAAACTTGGTATGCATGATCCTTATCATATTGAGACCAATAGAAACAAGAATGACCAAAAAATTTGGAGTTATGGCCTCTGAAACCAAAACCCTAATTTTAGGTCATTTGTGTAGTTAAAGCTGGCTCTGCTTCCATGCCTTGCCAGTTCTTGTGATTTTCTGACTTCCTTGATCTTGGAAGGATATAATATGATGATTGAACACACATGGACCCTCTTGAGATGATTGAAGACCTTTGGAGTGGTTCAGATGGCTCAGGGATTGCTCAGATCACAAACCCTAGATGCAGATGACTTTGAACCAATGCAGTGAAGCAAAAATGCAACATGATGTGATATGATTGAACTTATGCAAATGAAAAGATCACAAGACATGGTGTGAACTTAGTGAGGGAAAATTTGGGGTGTTTACAACTGCCCCTATTCAAACATGAGTTAGTTGTGCAGGGTGTAAGCGACGGCTTAATAGGCAAACGAGATAACTTGTGGTTGAATACCAAAGACAGTCCAAAATTTGCACTCACTGGGGAGAAGAAGAAAAGGGATATAAATTGTAAAAGAAAGTATAGTATGATTATCAAATGCGGGCGATGGAGGACGACCATCGAGCAGAGGACGACTGCTGGAGATAAAGCAATGACGGGGACGACCGACATGCTAGGGAAATTGAGGTATCATGATAGGGACGGCCATCAGGTAAAGAAACAAGATTCTCTAGGGATTAAAGGTAAAGTCAATGATGGGGAAGGCCATTAGGTTAATGAAATAAATGATGAGGTACGGTCATCAAAGGTGAAGGACGATCACCTAGCAGGGGATAAGGATGAGGGACGGTCATCTAAGGTGAAGGACGATCACCTGGCAAGGTACGGTTCCCGAAAGTACCACGACATAGGAAGAATGCCGGATAAAAAAGGTCAACGATGGGGACAACCATCGGATAAACATGATGAATGACGATCATCAAGAGGTGAAGGACGATCACCTAGCAGGGTACGGCTGCTATCGGGGTTTATCATGACATAGGACGAATGTCAGATAACAAGATCAACGATGGGGATGGCCATCGGATAAAATGATGAAGGATGATCATCAAGAGGTGAAGGACGATCACCTAGCAGGGGACGGCTGCTATAATATCATGACATAGGACGAATGTCGGATAGAAAAGGGTTCCAATAATGGAGACTCCGCTGGGAGAAAGGGATGAGGGACGATCATCCAAAGGTGAAGGACAATCACCTGGCAAGGTACGGCTACCGAAAGTATCATGACATAGGACGAATGTCAGATAGAAAAGAAGTTTTTCTTTTTAGTACGGATTTGCTGGGGACTCTTCTGGGGAATGGTAGACAGACGAGTGTCTAAATTCAAGAAAGGAAAGGTATAAGTGTTTGACGTTGTGTATAGATTAAATATGTGGACGAGCATCCTTAAGACTATGATACAGACGAGTATCAGTAGAAATAAACAATGACGCATCCTCAGAGATGATGATACGGACGAGTATCAACTGGTTAACAAAGAGCATGGACGAGTTTTGAATATGAGGAGGGATAAGTGGTGTATACAAGATACGGACGAGTATCTGTATGAGTGAAAAAATAAGCATGAGTGAGACACAGACGAGTGTTCAACTAGCTGGGGAAATTATGACACGGATGAGTATCATAAGAGAAAGTGTACAAGTTATGAACTTATAAGTGTAAATGATATTCTGAAGTTATGTGGGGATAAGATGACACGGACGGGTGTCGGAAGAAGTGTATTATAAACAAGTGTTTGGTTTACAATAAGTGTTTAGGCAACCATGTTGGGGAGAGTATGATACAGACGAGTATCAAAGGAGCGTATAGATATCTGTTTGTGGTTTACATCTGCAGGGGAATGATATGACACGGACGAGTGTCGAGAAAGAGTATATATTAACATGTACTAGTGAGTGCAAAGGGGACGCTTTAGCTTTCTGCTGGGACTGTGAGTCTTTATATACATTGCTGACGGGATGTTGGTATACACTGGTGTTTGATTCGAAACCTGGCTTATGATTATGCAGTATGTTTGATTTTTGTCGTAATGCTCCGTATTAGACGGAATCCTACGCTTTTGTGGTGATTTATGATGCGAATGCTATGATTATGCAAAAGATACCGGTATGGGATTCGGTCCCGTTGTTGTGGAGATCTCTGATTGATCTGCTTGAAAGAATATCCCAGCAGGGGATGAGATCATTGGTAGATCTGACACAGATGATTCTGCTTGGGGAAATAAGTCACTGATAGACCCACTATAATGAGGAACCCAGCTGGGGCTGTGGAAGCTTTCGTCACTTTGTTGTGAGATTTTCAGACATTGTTCTTCTGGATAGAGGCTGGAGCTCTGTGGTGAGATGGTTCCCTGTCTAGCACTCGGCTGGGGAGGAGAAATATCACGGAACGATCTTCCTATAGATTTCTGTATGGATCCTGCTGAGGATTGTAATATCTGACAACTCAGCTGGGGAAATGAGCACCTTCTGATGTTGTTCTGACAGATGTGCTGGAGAAGTGATGCTTGATAGTTCTTGATGGGGAGAGAGAGCTCCTCTGGTGCTGTTTGGAAGATGTGCTGAGGAAATAATGATTTGGCAGCTTGCTGGGGAGAAGCTTTCATGCCCCATGTTGCGCTTTGAATACCTGCAATCCTGTTATGACAAAGAAACGTACAAGTATCCCAAGGTATCCCTTACTGGATTCCATCATAGGAGTTTAGACACTCCCGGGAGTAAGAAGTATATTTCCTGTAAGCATGTGATTAAAAAAGGCGCATCTGTATTTATGCAACTATTATATCAAGGATATCGGACATTTTTGCAAAAATAAAAATGTACAAGACGAAGTGTGACTGAAAATCTGATTTTATTAATTTGCGTGCCCTGAATTGGCAAGTACAGTCAAAGAAACAAATCCCCTGAAATGAGGAGATTGTTACAAATTGAGAAAAATGGAAGTGTTGGCAATGTTGATGAGGCTTCAGTGAGCTTCCCCTTGGCTATGACTCGTATGACATTGACGTTCTTCTCATCTTGCTATATGAAAAAGGCTGGTTCTGACCGATGCTTGAACCTTTCAAAGCTTGCCATGTTGTGAATGATACAGACGAACTTAGAATGCAGTTGTTCGCTTATTCCCTTATTTTGCATGGATCGCCCTTTCGGGTTTTCAATCCACCGGGATACCCATTTTTGCCTGAGTTGTCCAATACGGCTTTTCAACTCAGCGGGTGTATATATTTTTTTATTATTTTCCCTTATTTTTTCCCGAGTCTTTATTCTGTTTTTGACTCGCCGGGATGCCCTATTTTTGCCTCGACTTACATTATGTTTTTATGTCCAGCGGGTCTTTTTATGCGAAGTATTTTTTAACTGCATCTAAATTCACAGGGGATAGGAAATCTTCACCATCCATATTAGAGAGCATCAATGCTCCACCTGAGAAAACTTTCTTTACAATGAATGGACCATCATAATTCGGAGTCCACTTGCCCCTGTGGTCTGTATGAGGAGGGAGGGGTCTTTTCAGCACAAGATCTCCCACTTGGTATTCCCGAAGCCTGACTTTCTGATCGAAGGCTTTCTTCATTCTCTTCTGATACAGCTGCCCGTGACAGATTGCAGTGAATCTCTTCTCTTCCATCAGATTCAGTTGATCGTACCGGGATCAGACCCATTCTGCTTCATTCAATTTGACATCCATCAGTACCCGCAAAGAGGGTAATTCAACTTCAACAGGTAGGACTGCTTCCATACCATACACAAGCTGATATGGTGTTGCCCCAGTGGATGTTCTGATTGATGTACGGTACCCATGCAAGGCAAATGGTAGCATTTCATGCCAATCTTTGTATGTGACCACCATCTTTTGCACAATCTTCTTGATATTCTTGTTAGCTGCCTCCTGTAACATCCCAAATTTGCCCTTTTCATTTTAAGCATCATATCACATCATATTCATCATGAACATATCATATTCTTAGCATCCTAGCATGGAAAGATGAGGCATAACATTTCTCATTACCTAGCATTAGGCATATGATCATCTGTGGAGGTTCTTGAAGCATCACAAGCCATGACAAGGGGCCCAATGGATTTGTACAAGTTTTATGAGGAGTCTACATTGTATTTACAAGCTCAAGTTCATTTGCAAAAGCTAAGAAGGTTGGATGATCATCAAGGATTCCAGGCTAAGGCAAAGCTCCTACACAAGGATCCTAAACTAGGGTTTGAGATTCAAGCTTGAAAACCTTAAAACTTTAGCCATTTTCATTTGGGGAAAGTCTTTTATATGTCAAGAGGATCCTAGGTACCAATTTTGGTGAGAAAATTCTTTGTGGAAGTCAGGAAATTCTTCAGTTGCTTGTAGATGAAGTAATTGGTTAACTGTGCCTTTAAAAAGTCAACTGTGTGATTTCAAGGGGTCCAATCCATTTTTTTCTAGCCAAGGGATGTTCTTACAATGTTATAAGAGGTTTGGCAAGCTCAAAGATCAAGAATTATGAAGTTTTGAAGGGTTTTTCAAAATTGGTGCAAAGTTGGTTTTGAGAAAATTCCATTTTTGGCAACTTTTGCCCTAAAATTCAAGTGACCTTAACTTGATCAAAAATTCTTCAAATGGACCAAATTCAAACATGAAAGTTGGAGATTAAGGCCTCCCATTTTCAAAAAGTACAAGTACTTTTTCATAGCATTCTTGGTTTGGAATCTAAGCCCCTCGAAAATTTCACAAAATTAAGGCAAAAAGCAAAATTTCATGCATGCACCAAGAGCCAAAAGTCTCAAAACTTCATTTTAAGTGTTGGTATGGATCCAATATGTTTAAAAAGTTAAAATTCATTGCAAATGGATAATTTTTCTCAAGAGAATACACCAAATTCGTGCCAAGTGAGAATGTTGCTTCACAAGTGCAAATTTTGCATATTCATGAGAAAAGTGTGACAACTTAATCTAATGGCCAAGATCTTTTGGATTCAAATTAAGGGTTGGATTTGGAGTGCACATGGGCTGAAAAGAAAGGGAATGCATGAGGATTACATGCTCTCATCACAAATTGCAAAAAATTGCAAAATCACCAAAACTTGTTATCTACACGTGCAAATCATCTCATTTCTTCAGCATTAGGTCATGAGGTGATATAAAACAAATTAGGGTTTCAGCTTGCCAAAACTCTCTCATTTCTCAGTTTTCATCTTCTTGCACAAATTGCATTTTCTCTTGAACCTCCTCATACACTTGATCTCTTCCAAAACAAATTGTAGATCCTTGATCCTTGGAAGCTCAGGATCATTAATATCACCATTATTCAAGCTATCTCTCAAGATCAACAACCTTGCCATTTCAAGGCAGTTGGCTGCAAAGCTCAAGATCTAGCAAGATTCAAGGTTCTAGTTGCATTTATTTTGCAACTAGAGTGAATTTGGAGTGATTTGGCCTCATCATCTGGACTTCTAGCAAGCTCTATCAAGATCTGCAAGTTCAGGTAACATCCAAATCGTCGCATCTGGAAATGAAATTGGTTGTGTGTTTTATGATCCTTGATGTTCACTGATCACTCTGCTGGTTGTGGTTTTGAATTTGGTGCATTGTAGAGCTTGTATTTTGAATTTGAAATTTCATGGTCATTCCTGTTTTTGCTCGATCCAAGAGATTCATTGATCCATTGTTCTTTTTATGCTCATATTTGAACTCAGCATACATCAATTACCCAATCTGGAGGCCCTTGTTAATTTTTATTGTTGTTTGTTCATCTGGTATAACTTCCGGTGCCGGAGCCCTAGCTCCGGTCACCGGAATCTGCAAAATTGTTTTTAGGGTTTTCTGAGGTAGGAGATGAACCCTCAACCATCAGATCTTCTTTCCCAGCGTCCAGATCTTGCCACGCGTTTAATGAGACCACCCTCTCCTCACGTGCCAATCTGTTTCCATTTTAATTCATCATGTTGCGCGTCCCACAATAAGTCACATGCGTCCTCACCTCATAACCAATCAACCAACCACGTCAATTAATGAACCTCTTCACAGGACGCGTTGGATCCATCTCATGGCCATTGTTTTTCCATTTATTTCCTGAATTTCCACCAATATTACTATATTCCAGCGCAGGCTTGTGGGCCTTCTCTCCTATTCGCACCCCCCAGACTTCTAAGCCCAATTATTTTGAACTGCAGTCCTTACTATTTCCACCTCCCAGCCTTTTCTTCAATTTTTTTCTTTTTCTTTTTTTCTTTTTATTTCATTTTGCTTTTTAATTATTAAAATTACTTTCAAGTCTTAAAAAATTCCAAATTAATTCATGGTAGTCCAATTGAGTTTTCTTTATTTTTCCATATTTTTATTTTCCATTTTTTCTTAATATCCACGTGTCATTTAATTTCCTCTCTTAATTAATTCTTTTTTAAGTCCTTTTTGTGCACCCTGTCTTGTCCAATTTCCCTAGGGTTCATCTTTTTGAGTTTGGTGTTGATTCGTTTTGCTCTGGATTCCTAAGATGATGTACTTTATGTGTGATTTTCCCCCTGATATTTAGAAATTTGTTCATTGGGTTTTGGTCCTTGCCTTGTAAGTGAAGTTTCTTAACCCTAGTTCATGTTCTTGTCCTCATTTGACCTATCTAGCCTCTGAATTTCTCCCAATCCTTTTGGTGTCTTGTTATATCATGTTTGAGGGTCATTTGTCCTAAGTTGTGGAATTTTTAGATGCATTGTTGATTTGATGTGAATATTTGTTCTTACCTTGTCCCATTTAGCTTCCTTTTGATCATAAGGTCTCTTATTAGCTTAGAAGGGCACTTGTGCCAACTTCTTCTTATCATTTGGGATCTCTTTGGGGTGTGGGTACCATTCTGATCCTAGCTTAGGGTTTGTGTCTTAGAAATTTTGTTTTTGGCTTACCTTTTAAGTTCTTCCATTTCTTATGTGCTTTCACCTCATCTCCTTACTTCTTTCCTTCCATTTTGTGATTGTTTGGTCTTGTGCCTCTCTTCTCTTCATCCCTCTTGCTTCTAAAGCTCTTCTTTAACTTGATGTGGTTCTGGTATTGGGCTTTGAGTTCATGTTTGTGCATTTTTTTCTTTGCATCTCATTAAGTTTGCATTTGTTTGCCATGTGTTTCATGTTGCTTCATAATTGACTTGCATGCTTCTTTCTTCATTCTTGTAACTTGCATATCCATTGAGCATTTGTATGTATGACTTCATTTCTGTTTGTATGATGTTGGCATGTCATTTTGCTCATTGTGTTTCACTTGTATGCTTATGTTGCTAACCTTGCAGGGGCTATGGTAAGTGAGAGGTGTGGAAGTGATTCCCACGTCTTCAAATCTCATCTTTCCTCTTTTTATTCTTATTTGTACTAACCCTTTGCTTGTTGGGCTTAGGCCTTACCCATCTCTTCTTTTTTCTTCTTCTTCTCTTCTTCTTCCTTTCTTCTTTAGGATAGAAAACCACACTAACCTTAGGATATCCATGCATGACAACACTTAGGAATCTTTAGTCCCCCATTAGATTTTTGCCTTTGTGATCCTTTGGTTCTTCTTCTCTTCTCATCTCATAATCTTAAAGAAAACACCTAATAAAGTTTGAAGTAATACCTTGAGTAATAGCCTTATCCCATGAGGTACTTGTAGTCTTCCCATCTTGGGATAGTACAAGCTTACCTTAGGATGCACAATTCTGATCAAGGTATCTTCTTCACCAAGAAAAAGCATAAAAAAAACACTTCTTCATTGTAAATACCAAAAACACTTAATAAGTTAATGAATTAGTGAGCTTAGGCCCTAATCTCTGGGTTCAAGTTTTGGGGATCTTCTCCTTACTTGAGTGTGCTTGTTCTATTATTCCATCTTGGAATGTAGTGACAAGTGCACATTCCATGGAAAAGAGCTCGAGTTCACTTCCTTGTGACACATTCCTAAAAGCTTCATAAAAAACACAAACAAACAATAAACGTCTCTCATTCGGGACTTCTTTTCTCATCTCTTTCGCTCCGTACGCGAACTTGCTCCTACTTGTCACTTTGCAAGATGGTTACGCACTCGTCGTCCGAGTCTGCAACACTTGAGCAATGGCATAGGTAGTTCAAGCCTTAATTCACAAGCAATTTCTTTTCTACCCCTAGTTAGGGGAACTACGGCGTCTCTGATCCTCATTTTCCTGATGAGGTACGTAGGCAGCGGGGTAGGGCCCGTTCGAGCACAATCTTTATTTTCCCTACATTTTTTCTCTTTGTGTTCTCATTCAGTTCCTTTTTGTTTCTTTTCCAGTTCATTTTATTTTTCTTTTGCAGCAGCTTTCATTCCCTCACCCTTTGAAACAGTTTCTTTGCAAGCGTGGATCCCGTCGGGTACGGCAGACGATCTGGGTGCTAATACCTTCCCAGGTCGTAACCGACTCCCGAACTCAGTCTCTTTGGTTTGCAGGACCTGTGTCCTTCCTCTTATTTCTTCTGGTTTGTGCAGCATTACCATTCTCGTTTCTTCGGGATAAAAATGTCTGGCTGGCGACTCTATTCTTTTCCGCGCCACTTTCACGTTTGTACCAGGATGGAAATCTGGGGAGCGATAGCTGGCAACTCTGCTGGGGAACGAACCCAGAATCTCTGGTTCCCCTGTGAGTCTCTCCTAGCGCTTGTTTGCTTCTGTTTCTTTGGGTGATGATTGCTTGCTGTTGTGTGTTGTGTTTTACTGTTGTTTGTTTACAGTTCATTTACAGCTTTATTTACAGTTTTCAGTATTTATTTTCTGCATCATATTATATACTGGACTGTCTGGACTGGATTTTTCTGTTTGGTGGGTTGGGTGATACTGTTTCTGAGAGATGAGCTCATTAACACGGCTCGAGTGCACCTTAGGACTTAGAGTGGTTCCACTTTGGCCTCATGAGATCTTGTCATGGGGGTAGTAGTGAGTTCCACGCCCAGATTTGCGACCGTCTTGGAAATGTCTTGATTTGGGGATCTTCCTCTCTCATTTTATATCCTTGACAGTTATGTGCAGCTGGGGACCGATGATTGAGAATCTTGTGGAAATATCCCTCTTTAGTGATGACAGTGGCAGACCACATTGTGTGGCAAACCCATTCGCATCCGAGGGCCGACCTGGGACAAACATAGGATGACCTTGTTTCCCAGACTCAGCTGAGGCCTCCCTGCGTAATATATAATGCCAAACCGATTCCCTGATCTGGTCATGAGCCATTTCTCGGAGATGGTGAAAGTATTATTGCTATTTGGCTTTGAGAGTCCGTGATGTCTGACCCGGAGCCTACCAGTGAGATTGGGATGGGTTTACAGGTTTGCAGGAACCCTTGGCCTCTACATACCTTCAGTATCAGTGGTCCTTGATCCTTAGTCCTATGGTTATGATTTCTGGTCCTATGGTCCTATGGTTCTGATGTTCTGGTTTTCTTGGTTTTGGTTTTCTTGGTACTGTGGTTCTGAGATCTTCTATCAGAGAGTTGTGATTCAGAGGTTTTGGTTTGCAATTGATCAGAAGGTCCTTGTGTTCAGTGTTCAGTATCCAGATGGTCCCAGTTGATCATATGCCTGCATTGCATTTGCATTTTCATCATTCTTGCATTAACTGTTTATGTTTCCATTTTTCAGGTCATTGTTCATAATCAGCTCCCAGTTCTGGTAAATCTTATCTCTAGATGGCAGAAATCAGAACAGTTACAAGGAAAAAGAACGTTCACTATACTTTTCTTCAGCCTGAAGTTAGAAGTGTTCAGAAATTAGCAAGTCGGATGAATGACCAAGTCTTGGGCAATTTCAGGAAAAGATATGGCCATATATTGAAGTATGTGGACAAGCTCACTGCAGACCAGAAGGACAGTTTGCATACCTTGCTACAGTTTTATGATCCTCTGCTGCGTTGCTTTGTGTTTCCAGATTACCTCTTAGCTCCTACATTGGAGGAGATTGCCATCATTTTGAATGTTCTAGTCAGAGAGACATTGCCTTTCTATGGATCAGAGGTGGTGCTTAAAGAAGAAGACATAGCCAAAGTTTGTCGTTTGCCAGCTGCTATAGTCAAGAAGGCTCTAAAGGATAGTGAAGGCAAAGGACTCCCTTGGAATGTACTCATACCAGAGGCAGAGAGATATGCTACAGAGGGTAGTTGGGGTGACTTTGGTGATGTGCTTGCTTTAATGGTGTACGGGTCTAGCTTGTTTCCAGGAGAGAAGGAATTTGTAAGCTTGGAAGTGATCTCTATCTTTGCAAAAGGCAATCATGTGCCGACTCTGTTGGGTGACTTCTACTACAACGTTCATTACCGGAATGAGAGAGGTAGAGGTGGACCAGTGGGCTGTTGTGCCTCATTGTTTGCAGAGTGGTTTTCCAGAAAACTGCCAAAATCAGGTGCTTTCAAGGAAATGAGGGATGAGTGGAGATGGTCAAGAAGGTTGATGGGGTTAACTGCTGAAGATATTGCCTGGGGATATAACAGAGATTTGCTAGGAAAAGAGTTGCTGGTCAGTTGTGGAAGATTTGTTGGAGTGCCTTTGCTGGGAAGGAAAGGTGTGATCAGTTATTATACAACATTAGCTAGGAAGCAATTTGGCTACCCTTTGAAAGATCCACCACAGATGGAAGAGTTTGCTGAGTCTTTGTATTTTCCTGTGGAAGGAAACAAGGAGTTAGTTCTACAAGCCTCCCAAGCTTGGGATCACAGGATAAGGAAGGGTAAGAAAGACTTTGGCAAAGTAGATCCCAAGACGTATCCACCTTTTACTGCATGGTTGCAAAAGCATGTAGAAGAGGTTCTCATGCCTTTCTCAGTAGAAGCTCCACTTTATCCCAAAGAAGTTCCAAGCCAGAGTAGTATTGTTTCCCTTGAAGAGTACAAGAAATTGGAAGCTCAGCTGTATGAAGTTCGAGTGGAGAATGCTGAAATGGTAAGCCTGTATCATCTTGCCAATAGGACCAAGAATGAAGCAGAAGGAAAATTGCAGAAGATCCAAGCCTCTTTGGAAGATAAAGAGAAAGATTTTACTGGAAGGGAAGCTCACTTTCATAGGATGGGTCTGATGGAAGCAAAAAGAGAAGCTAAATGCAAAAAGACTTTGAAGACTCTCAAGGAAGCTCGTCAATCCATTGTTTGGTTGCAAGGCCAAAGGGAGGAAGAGCAAAAGAGGTTCAAAGAGAAAGAAGAGTTCTTTGAAGTGCAAATGGCCTATAAGAAGGAAGAAGTGGAGAAATTCCATAATATCCGGAGGGAAAAGACTCAGCAGTTAGCACAAAGCCAGTTAGCCTTGGAGGAGGCACGGAAAGAGATTGAAGAGCTCAAGCTAAGAGCAGGTGTCAAGAAGGGCAGAGCAGAGGTGGCAGATCCTGGGTCCTTAGTTTAGTTTTATTTTTCAGACTACCTACAAACCTGTTGTAGGAGTCTTGCTTTATTTCTTTTGTCTTTTATTCATGTAATGGCTTGTAACCCTTCGGGGAATATTTCTGTTTGTGCTCTAACTTTTGGCCGACAGTGGTTTGTCCATGATATACAGTGTTAATGTGCAAATTATCATTTCTGAATGTGCAAGGCTCGTTTGTCTGATACTGCTAATATCTGAACACTCTTCAAAGAGAAAGTTTGAAAGTTAATACTGAAAGTGACTGTCTGGAGTAGATGCTAGAACTGGGGCATGCAAATGCTTAAAACTTGGGAACATGAGCAGGTACATTGCATTGCATATGACGTGTTTGTTTGTTTTGCAGGTAGTGCTTCAGTTTCTAACGTTCTTGTTGTTTCAGGCACTATAGCTCCCCGAAAAGTTCGGGAACAGCCAGTCGCACACAGATATCCAACAAAGGTCAACAGAGAGAGAATCATGGATCTGATGCAAGCTGACTTTGCTGACTTGAGGCTGAGGATGGATAATTTCATGATCTTGATGGCAGGCATGGGTCAGAATAAAGAACGTCTACGTGAATTGATTGAAAATGGTCAATCCAGGAACAACGGTACTGCTGAGGGAGGTAATCGTAACGGTGCGGGCGCCCGTCAGGTTGAAATCCCTGTAACACTGCCAGGGGTTACCATAATCAATGATGGACTAAACAATGTGCAAATGGATGGACAAGACGAACAGTTCACTCTGCTGGACGAGACTGAAGGCCAGGGGGCTGAGATGAACATGAAGTTTGAGGAAATGGCAGAACAGATCAAGGCTATTCAATCCCAGAATTCTTTGGGATTTGACATTACTGACTTGGGCTTGGTTCCCAGGGTTAGAATCCCTTACAAGTTCAAGGTTCCAACTTTCGAAAAATACAATGGCACGGCGTGTCCCAAAACTCATCTTCAGTCCTTTGTAGGAAGGATTGCTGCTCACACTGATGATGAAAAGCAATGGATGTACTATTTCTAGGACAACCTGGTTGGGGCCTCCTTGGAATGGTATATGAAGTTAAGCAGAGTCAACATTAAGAGCTGGAAGGACCTGGCAGAGGCTTTTGTGAGACAATACCAGTATAATTTGGACATGGCTCCAAATCGCACTCAATTGCAACACATGTCTCAAACTGAATTTGATACAATTGAGGACTTTGGCACCACCACCTCCTGGAGAGCTTCCAGCGGGGTACGATGTCAATGCAAGGTGCGCTTTCCACTCAGGGGCACCCAGGCACTCAACTGAGAAGTGCAGGGCGCTACAGCACAAGGTTCAAGATCTGATAGACTCCAAGGTGATTAACTTCGCACCACCGCTGAATGTTACTTTGAACCCTATTCTGAATCATGGAGGGGCTAGAATACATGCTGTTGAGGGTGGTGAGAAGTTAAGCCTGATTCTGAGCATAGAAGAAGTAAAGACTCCGTTGTTGGTGGTGAAGGAGAGGTTTCTAAAAGGACAAGTGTTTCCTGGTTGCAGTTCTGATTGTGAGAGGTGTATGAATTCAGAGAATGGGTGTGAAGCCCTGAAGATGGGGCTGCAGAAGCTGATTGATGAAGGATCTTTGCAATTTAACAAGGTTGATAATGAAGTCTAGGATGTGTCTACTATAACCATTTTCTATGATGAAGCTGAGATGCCAGCCAGAAGAGAGCCTGTAACCATTTATGCTCCTGAGGTTAGTCCCGTGACTATCACTGTGCCTGGGCCTGTTCCTTATACATATGATAAAGCCATTCCCTGACATTATGGCTCAGATGTGTATGTGGCTAGACATAAAGTTGAGAGCAAGTATGTTGCTATTGACCCGACTGTAGTGAACGTTGGAGGCGTTGGAGGTTTCACAAGAAGTGGTCGTTTATTTGCTCCCCTAGTTCTGAGAGGGGATCCTGAGGCTGAGGCTTCGGCAAAGGCTAAAGGAAAGCAAGTTGTGACTGATGAGACAACAACTCCTGTTGCTGGGCAGGGTACCTTTGAGAAGGAGGTCGAGGAATTTATGCGGATAATTAAAAAGAGTGATTATAAGGTGGTCGAGTAGTTGAACTAGACACCTTCCAAGATATCCATTCTATCTTTGCTGATGTGTTCTCCTGCACATAGAGAAGCCTTGCTGAAGGTACTGCAGATGGCGTATGTTCCTCAAGAAATAACTGTCAATCAACTTGAAGCTGTAGTGGGCAGTGTGAATGCAAGCCATGGGCTGGGCTTTACAGACAGAGACCTCACGTCAGAGGGCCGAAACCATAACAAAGTGTTGCATATTACTATGGAGTGCAAGAGTGTTGTGTTGTCACATGTCCTTGTTGACACAGGCTCTTCTCTTAATGTACTTCCGAAGAAAGCATTAATGAAGCTCAATGGTAATGGTATAGTCCTAAGACCTATTGATTTGATTGTCAAAGCTTTTGATGGGTCCAGAAGGTCGGTGTTTGGAGAAGTTGAGTTGCCTGTGAAAATAGGTTCTCAAGTATTCAAAAGTATCTTCTACGTCATGGAAATTCAACCCGCGTACAGCTGCTTCTTGGGACGCCCATGGATTCATGCTGCTGGAGCTGTAACTTCTACTCTGCATCAAAAACTCAAATATGTGGTTGATGGCCAGGTAATCATAGTGTGCAGAGAGGAAGACATCTTTGTAAGCCACTTATCAACATTCAAGTATGTAGAGATGGACGGAGAGATCCATGAGACTCTATGTCAAGCCTTCGAAGCAGTTAACATCAGCATTTTGACTCCTGTAGAGAAGAGCAGTGAAAAAGATGGTACCTCCATTCATTCCTACAAGCAGGTGAAGGAGGTGGTTCAGTCAGGAAGCGTCCAAGGCTGGGGCAAATTGCTGGAATTGGAAAAGAAAGATGACAAGTTTGGTTTGGATTATCAGCCTGGTGGATCTAATCCAAGTGGTAAAGCCATTACCTTTACAAGCGCTGGGATGCTCGACCGCAACCAAATCTGTGTGACAAGCCAAGATGGAGACAGTGATGGTGACTGGGACAACTGGATTCATCCGTGTGCGCTTGGAGAGGAGCTGAAGAACTGGTATGCTGAAGACATTTCCCAAGTTACCTGGCACTCAGAGTAATGTATTTGTTTCCTTTTCTTATCATACTTCATTGTCAAATCCAGCATTCTGCCCAAGATGCTAGGATCCATTGTATTGGGCCACCATGTTTGTTATGCATTTATTTTGCCATGAAATAAAGGACATTTTCAGACAAATTGCGTTCTCTTTCTTTGTTTTTAAATTTTTCACAAAAAAATATAAAAAATGGCAATGTGTTTTTTCCTTTTTGTTTTTGTGTTTGCGTCTCTTTGAAAAATAAGCAGATTCTGATATAAGCATATCATCTGTGCAGTGTTGATCATCCGGATTCCATTGATAACCTTCCTGCTATGACCACGCATGACTTTGACAATCCTGTCTGCCAAGTTGATGAAGGGGTTGAGGAAGACTGTGAACTCCCTGAAGAGTTGGTCAGATTGTTGAAACAAGAGGAACGGGTTATTCAGCCTCATCAGGAAGAAATTAAGATCATCAACATCGACACTGAGGATGTGAAGAAAGAGATCAAGATTGGGGCCAGTCTGCAGGCCGAAGTAAAGAAAGAGCTGATCAGTATGCTACGAGAGTATGTGGATATCTTTGCTTGGTCATATCAAGATATGCCAGGGTTGGACACCGACATCGTTGTGCATAAGCTACCATTGAGAGAAGATTGTCCTCCTATGAAACAGAAGTTGAGAAGAACTCGTCCTGACATGGCGATGAAGATCAAAGAGGAGGTTCAGAAGCAATGGGATGCCAGTTTCCTTGTTGTAACTAGTTACCCACCTTGGGTAGCTAACATTGTACCTGTACCAAAGAAGGATGGAAAGGTCCGGATGTGTGTTGACTACCGGGATTTGAATAGAGCAAACCCAAAAGATGACTTTCCGTTGCCACACATCGACGTGTTGGTAGACAATACTGCTCAATTCTCGGTATTTTCCTTCATGGATGGCTTCTCCGAATATAATCAGATTAAGATGGCGCCGGAAGACATGGAGAAAACAACGTTCATTACCCCGTGGGGTACATTTTGCTATAAGGTCATGCCCTTTGGTTTGAAGAACGCCGGGGCAACTTATCAACGGGCGATGGTCACATTGTTCCACGACATGATACACAAGGAGATTGAGTGTTATGTGGACGATATGATTGCTAAGTCCCGAAACTAAGAAGAGCATCTGGTCAATCTTAAGAAGCTGTTTGATAGACTGATAAAATACAAGCTGAGGTTGAATCCAAACAAGTGCACTTTCGGAGTGCGTTCCGGGAAACTGCTGGATTTCATTGTTAGTCAGAAGGTGTCGCTCCCACCAAATGACACCCGATCAAGAGGGGTACAGACGCGAACGGTCGGCGAAAGGGAGAAGACACACAAGGGTGAACTCAAAAAGAAAAGAGTCGCCAGCTAGGCATTTTTATCCTGAAGGAAAGGTAATGTTGCATAAACCTAAGAAAAGATGGATAAGACGGTTGCGAACCAGAGAAACTGAGAAAGGGGGTTGGTTACAACCTGGGAAGGTATTAGCACCCAGATTGTCCGTCGTACTCGACGGGATCCACGCTTGAAAGATTTATGTTTTAAAGGGGTAGTGTCAGTGTTATCTGTGTGTAAAAGCTAGAAAAGAATGCAAGTGTCAGTGTAAAAGAAATGTGAAGTGAAATAAGAGAGTGTCAGTGCAAGGAAAGGATGAAAAGCTCAAGACTATGAGGCTCAAAGAATAATGCTGGAAGGAGGGGGAATATACAGAGACGTTTGTTCGATAACTGTTAAGTTATGCCTACGTATCCTCTCGTGCAATGAGGAAGTCAGAACACCGTAGTTCGTCTCAAAGAGACCTAAAGATAAGTTGACTTGTGAACTGCTTACTTGTCTATGCTCACGTGTATGACTTGTCTGGCTCAGGTGCAAACTGTCTTGCATTAGACGGAAGAAGCAAATTCTCGTTTATGAGTGAATGAGGTGAGAAAAGAATCCTGGAGGAGACGATTATTTCTTGTTTTTGTATTTTCAATCTTTTATTGCTTTTTGAGGTTTGTTATAAGAAAATGAGGTTAAGCCTAAACCAAGGGTTTAGTAAACTCATCACATCCTCCCTCTGATTAGGGGTAATGAGAATACCTTAAGTATGAATTAAGCACCTCACACTTAATCACCATAATGTAGGATTAAGATCATTAACCTACTTGTGATTCTGACCCACCTAGCCTGACTCTCCTGCAGATAGAGCTCAGTCATAGCCTTCTGAATCTTGGCTTCTTTACAGGCATTCTTCAATATTTGTTCCCCAACCCTTTCTTTCCTGATGTAGTCCTCCGTCTTCTCAATTTTGGCAAGGTGCTCCACCTTAAGCTTCTCCAACCTCTCAATGTCTAGACGACCATCACTCCTTTCCCAAAGAGTCTTCTTCAAAGCTTGTGATAGGTTCTCATTCCTTTCCTCAGCTTCTCAAATTCCTCTAGGCTGACAGTTGCTGGTGGCTGTACTGTAGATGGCCCAGGTATGTCCTCCAAGGTGAAAGGCATTCCAGTAATCTGAGCTCTAGTACGGGACCAGTCATAGTATTGGGCTGAAGCAACATTATTACACCTTCCAAGAATAGCCATCCCTTTTGTCTGAATGTTGTCCCATGCCCAGGATGCTTGTCTGACAGCTGCTGAATTAGGTTTTACTTCACAATACAGGGTCTCAGCTAAATCTTGCACTCTGGGAGGGTGAACCAAAGCATAACCCAGTTGTCTCTTAAACAGTAAAGGATTGTAGTTGATGCAACCCTTTACTCCTATCAGAGGCACATTTGGGTATTGTCCACAGCTGGTGATAATGTCCTTGCCCTTGGTGCTCTGGGTGCACCATCTAATATCATCGAAGTCAAAGCAATGAGCCTCTTAGCCCAATTCTTCTGCTGGTGAGGGTTCAGGATGGTATCTGACTTAGGTAGGTGTCTGAGCAGCTAGGTGTAAAACAAAGGAGCACAACATCTCACCAACTTCCCCCTTTGTTTCTCATTCCTCTGATGAATGGAGTAGTAAAAGTCTCCCAGCAGTGTAGGCACTGGGTTCCTCAGAAGAAACAGATGGATGGCATTCTTGCTGACAAACTTGGGCTCATCTGCAAACAGTATAGCCCCATATATGCTGAGGGCTAACAATGCACAGACTGCCCTCCATTCTCCCAATGAGGCCTTCAGGATGGCCTGAGAAATCAAGAAGTCCAAGTGTAAACCAGGGATTCCAGCTTTTGTTGTCATACTTTGCTCAATCAAGGCAGGCTCCAGGTACAGTGTCTTTGCCACCTTTTCATTTCTGGGAAAAGTCATTTCTGGGTTAAAAGGGATTCCACCCCTGATAGGTACTCCAATCAAAGAGGAAAACTCTTCCAGTAAAGGCCCTAGCTGAAAATCTGGGAAGGTGAAGCATCTCAAAGGGGGATCATAAAACTGCAAGCATGTGTGGATCATGCTCCTCTGAGAAGGGTCAAGGTCCATAACCATATCCAGGATACTTCCATAGTGTTCTCTAAACAATGGGATGTGGTCAGGTGTGATGAGTGACTGGACATGCCTGATACCAGTCAACACAGGCTCAAAGAAATGGTAGGATATGTTGCTCTTCCTGGGAGTAATCATGAATGCTGCTGAAGAAGCTGAAGATTGGTACTGATGAAGATCACAGACTGATGCTGGAAGTGAGCCACTGACAGGCTGGTGCTGGTGATGATGAAGATAGATGAAGCAGATAACTGATGAAGCAGAGGTCTATGCAGAAGAAGGGGTCAAAACCAAACCAGATATAATGTGGATACCCTGAAAAACAAATAAACAAATGTTAAATGATGCAATGATGATATATGCAAATGATATGCAAGGGTTTGTGATCAAGCTGGATCTGATTATCTGTCTTGATATAAGTCCATGTATATTCAACAAAAAGGTCCAGATGGAGGCTCAGAAATCCAGTAACCAAGGTGGGGGACTCAAATAAAGAGTCACATATCCAGAGTTTAATCTCAAGAACTGTCCAAAATGAGGTACTCTTAAACAATATAGTAACAGGGTATGATGTGGCCAAGGGTACCTGCAAACCTGTAAACAGCCCAACCCCCCTCACAGGTAATGTTCTAGAATAAGGATCCTCGGATTTGGATCAGTTATGAGAAGTGTAAACACTTCTAACCCGGAGGTACAGTGTTTACAATAACCATAAAAGATCCTCCTCTAATTCACCCCAGTTTCTGAAGGTCATAATAAAGGTCATCCAGACTTAGCAGGCTTCCCAGATAGCACTAGCACTACAGGAAATCTGTAGCACAAATTCTCAAGAAGAAACCCATATCTGAACCGTGTTTCATATTCCCGCACCAGACCGAAATGGAATAGGAAAGAAATGAACCACTCTAGCCTAGGTGTCACTCAGGTCCCAGGTATAGGACCTCAAACTCTCAATAGAACCCCACCCACCAAAACAGAAACCAGATCCAGCAATGATAATGACAGTATGAAATATGAAAAGCTGTAAAGGAAAGCAGTAAATAAAGCTGTAATAAAGCAAATAAATAAACACAATAACCACATAACACCCCAGTAAATACAAATCAAACAAGCGCTAGGAGGAACCCACAAAATGAACCAGAAGCCCTGGTTACAGTATAAGGGTCCCCAGCAGAGTCGCCAAGCTGTCGTTCCCACCAAATGACACCCGTTCAAGATGGGTACAGACGCGAACGGTCGGCAAAAGAGAGAAGACACACAAGGGTGAACTCAAAAAGAAAAGAGTCTCCAGCTAGGCATTTTTATCCCGAAGGAAAGGTAATGCTGCATAAACCTAAGAAAAGATGGATAAGACGGTTGCGAACCAGAGAAACTGAGAAAGGGGGTTGGTTACAACCTGGGAAGGTATTAGCACCCATATTGTCCGTCGTACTCGACGGGATCCACGCTTGAAAGATTTATGTTTTAAAGGGGTAGTGTCAGTGCTATCTGTGTGTAAAAGCTAGAAAAGAATGCAAGTGTCAGTGTAAAAGAAATGTGAAGTGAAATAAGAGAGTGTCAGTGCAAGGAAAGGATGAAAAGCTCAAGACTATGAGGCTCAAAGAATAATGCTGGAAGGAGGGGGAATATACAGAGACTTTTGTTCGATAACTGTTAAGTTATGCCTACGTATCCTCTCGTGCAATGAGGAAGTCAGAACACCGTAGTTCGTCTCAAAGAGACCTAAAGATAAGTTGACTTGTGAACTGCTTACTTGTCTATGCTCACGTGTATGACCCGTCTGGCTTAGGTGCAAACTGTCTTGCATTAGACGAAAGAAGCAAATTCTCGTTTATGAGTGAATGAGGTGAGAAAAGAATCCCGGAGGAGACGATTATTGCTTGTTTTTGTATTTTCAATCTTTTATTGCTTTTTGAGGTTTGTTATAAGAAAATGAGCTTAAGCCTAATCCAAGGGTTTAGTAAACTCATCAGATCCTCCCTCTGATTAGGGGTAATGAGAATACCTTAAGTATGAAGTAAGCACCTCACACTTAATCACCATGATGTAGGATTAAGATCATTAACCTACTTGTGATTATTTAGATGTTTTTGGAGTTTTTGTTTAGTGTTAAGTAATGAGTTTAAGCCATAATTAGGGATTTAATGGAACCATTACACCATCCTAATAGAAGGATAATAGATGAGAACATTTAAGCTGAAGAAGACTCCTTAACTTAATCCATGATTAAGGATTAACCTCATGACCAAACAAAGCCTTTATTAAAGTGGATTTTAGTTAATGGTAAGATTAAGAAGTGGATTTTATGGTTTGTGAGACAACTTGAGGGGGACTTGTCCATTAACACTAGGGTTAGTCCTTCTTAACCAATTAAGGAAGAATTAGAACCCTAATGCAAGGCCCAAGTTACAAGCTTGATGTATTAGTGATTATTAGATGGATTGATTAAAGGATTTAAACACATTAAGGGTTTAACACTTAGGATTAAAGTTATACACCCCATCCTAATAGAAGGATGCAGGCATAAGCTTAATCACAAAGCCTTAAAACCTTTAAGGTTTAGTCCTTGATTAAGAGGTGAGAAGAGAAGACTCAAAGATGACACAAAGGTAAAATTAATGGGGGACTGATCAAACCCTAATTGTTAACATGCTTGGGTGTTCCTAGGGTTAATGAGGCTTGTAAGAAGATCTTCAAGAGAACCACCAAGGGAGAAGCAGATGAGATGAAAAGAAACAGCAAGAAGCAAGACAACTTGCTTCACTTAAGAAGACAAGTTGCTTGAAGAAAGAAAGTGAGGAGAAAGAGCATGGATGAGAAAGCTCACTATAATACACAAGTAAGAATGCAGAAATGAATGCATAAGAGAGATGAGAAGAGATGGTGAGAAGAGATTATGAGAAGTGAAGGCAAATTCACTTCTCAATGACTTACCACCTGAAAAGTTAATAACAAGAAATGAAATGAGAATGAGATGAAATGCAATGATGCAAACCAAAGTCAGAAGCATAAACATGATGTTAATGATGCTAAGAGATGATGCAAACACATGTCTAGAATTGTGGATGATCATACAAGGATGAGGATGCAAATGAAGCATGTTTTGAACCATGAAAGTTCATGAAAGTTTATGAGATGGAATGAATGCATAACATGGAAAATGAATGATTCAATGATCAAACATGATTCTAATATGTCCTAAGATGTCTTAGAAGTTATGTGGATGCACAAAATGTCATGGCAAGTTCATGTATGCAAGCAAATGAAAGGTCGATGCAAATGAGGGCAAGAATTAGGGTTTATGCACAAGATACAAAGCAAAATTCAAAATCAGAAGCAAATGACAAAATAAAAAATTGAAAATGGGAACAAAGGAACCCTACCCCTACACAAGTTTACTGCCCAAAGGAGGGGACCTAACTCTTAACCTAATGGGGGTTATGATTTTCTCAAGTTGGCTAGGGTTTCAAGGCACCTCAAAAGGAAAAATGCACATCAAATTGAAAATGAAAGATAAATTCAAACCAATTTTATCCTAGAAACTAAATGATATGAAGAATGCAATGCAAAAAGAACCAACATCAAACTCTTCATGGTTAGGCATAATGAATTTTTCTAATTTAAGACAAAAATATTGACTTTTAAGAACTTTAATTCCAAAGAAAAATGTCAAAATATGTCAAGAACCAAAAAGAAATTTATTTGGAGAGTTTGATAATGTTTCTAAATGTATCAAAATGCAATGTGATTTTTTTTGTGATTTTTAGAAACCTAAATGCTATTTTAATTAATTAATTCTCATTAACTAATTAAAATAAACATTAAAATATTTTTAAAATACGAACATTATACAAAAAATAAAATAAAAATTATTTTTAGAAAGAGAAAAATATTTTAAGGTATGATGCAAAAAATGAGATTTTTTGGAAATGATTTACTATTTTAAATAAAATGGGCAAAACAAATGAATTAAAAAGAAAATAAAATGGAATTAAATGAAAAAAAGGCTGATCCAAGAGCCAGGATTCAAAGATTTTTGGGATTGAGACTGGAAATTTGAATTCTTTAAACTTAATTAATTAAAACTAATCCTGATTAGGGCTTAAACAATGCATCTGGGCCATTGGTACACGCGCGGGAAAGACCATCCAACGCTCCTCATTCAAAACTGGGCCTAAACCCTAATTAGGGCTAATGACTCTCAAACGGCCGGCACAGTGTTCCGGTCGTCTTCTCCGACGAGCCCAAAACCCTATCTCTCTCTCTAAGCATCTTGTAAACACCCCAAATTTGCCTTCACCCATTCACACCATGGCTTGTGATCTCTTCATGTGCATAATTTCAATCATGGCATCTCATATTGCATTTTTGCTTCACTGCATTGTTTCTAAGCCATCTACATCTAGGGTTTGTGATCTGAGCCATCCTGAGCCATCTGAGCCACTCCAAAGGTCTTCAATCACTTCAAAGGGGTCCATGTGTGTTCAAGAATCATATTATATCCTCACAAGATCAAGAAAGTCAAAAAATCACAAGAACTGAGAAAGGCATGGAAGTAGAGCCAGGCTTAAACTGCACAGATGACCTAGAATTAGGGTTTTGGTTTCAAAGGCCATAACTCCAAATTTTTTGGTCATTCTTATTTCTATTGGTCTCTATATGGTACAAGGATCATGCATATCAATTTTCATGAAGAAATTCCATGGGGAAGGCATCTGACCAAGGGATGACTTCTTGAGCAAGTCAGTGTAAAATCAGGGCATCTGAGGCCCCCCAATGACCCAACCAAAGGGTGTTCTCCATCATTTTGAATGTGTATGATCTTTATTTGATCATAGAAGATGTTAGAAGTTCACAAAATTGAAGGATTTCAAGCCATTTGCAAAGTTGCCTTTTTGGGAAAGTGACTTGTAATGTAAACTTGCCATTTTGGGAAAGTTTTTCAACCTCCTCAAATTGATTCAAAAATGCTTCAAATGAGAAAACTTTGGTCATGAAAGTTGTAGAGTGGATTCTCCCATTTTCAAAAAGTACAAGAACTCATTCTAATTCATTTTGGATCAAAAGTTATGGCTTGTCAAAGTTGGACAAAATCACATAATTTCAAGTTTTACACCAAAGAGGCAAAGTTGCAAAACCTCATGCCAAGGCAAAATGTGACTTCAAAGTGACTTCTATGCATTACACAAACTTGAACCATGACCTAAAAATCAGAATGCACCAAAGAATTGTCCATTTTCATGACTTGTGCATTAAGAAACTTCAAAAGGGCCAAACTTTTGAAAATTGCAAAAACTCACATAAACCCTAATCCACTTGCTGCATTGCCTCAAACTCATTTCCATGGTCTTCCTTGATCACAGCTGAGCCAAGCCATGCCTTTGTACCTTGACTGAACCAGCCCATACCTCTCTTACACAAAAAGTTGACTTTATGCAAAATGACCCATACCAATCAAGCTAGGCCAGCAACAACTCTCTGACCTATCCCAACTTGATACATGGACAAAATGAGACTCAACACATATCACATATCACATATCACCTCTTATGCATTTTGTTTCGAAACTCATCACACAGGCTTCAAACATCAAAACAAACTTCACAAAACCATTCACCAAGTTCCTCTGATCATTTCCCAATCCTCATTTATCCCTGAAACCACCCCAAGCAGAAATACGATTTTTCACCCCTCCTGAACAGAACTTTATCAATCTCTCAAACCAGCCAAAAGAAATTCCAAACAAGCATAGCAAGCTTCTCAGGAGGTTCATTAGAGGCGTTTTGGACCAAAGAAGCAGCCAGAAAGTTCCAAAGATCAAAGCTCCAGTTCAGGTGAGCTCAAGAACATTTTTTCCAGAAACTTGTTTTTAAGTTACTAAATGATTCTTTATGCTTCACTGATCATGTTGATGTGTTTTATTTTGAAAATGGTTGAGAAATGAGTAAGTATTCGTGTTCTGAATTTTTTTGACCTAGAACTGTTTTGATTCGATTCTCACTTTTGATGTGTTTTAAATGTTGTTTGTTTGTTGATTCTTGATGTATGATGTATGGGGATCATTTCTGCGTAGAAAAATTGAGTGTTAGAAGCCTAGGGAGAGAGATAGCAATTTTCAGGGAGGGGTGTGGCCGGAGAAGATGACCGGAGGTCATTTCCGGCCACCTGAAAGTCATTAACTCATTAATCACGTTTAGGGTTCAGTTTAAATTTGGACCATGGATCTGTTTGACTTGCGTTGACTCCCACGCGTTTGAAGGGCCCAGATCTTTCATTAAAACCCTAATCCTAATTTATTAAATTAATTAATTAGGTTTAGTTTAATTTAGTCAGTTTGAATGTGGACCACAAGATATGGCGCGGGTCAACTCCCTCCAAAACTAGTTTAAACCACAACCCTTGGATTTGCATACTTCTCATAAATTCAATTTTTATTTCATTTAATTTGATTTATCTTTTACGAATTATTTAAAATAGTAAAAAACATTTAAAAATTATAAAAAAAAATTTCAAACATTTCATTAATTTTCAGAACCCAAAAATATTTTTATTTTTATTTTTTGCATTAAAAATCATTTTTAAATCATTTGAATGTTTATTTTTAATTAGTTAATGAAAATTAATTAATTAAAAATGCATTTAGGTATTTAAAAATCACAAAAAAATTCACATTGCATTTCAAAACATTTAGAAACATTACCAAACTCTCAAAACAAATTTCGTTTTGGTTCTTGATGCATTTTGGCAATTTTCATTGGAATTAAATTCATTTAAAGGCAAGATTTTTGTTCAAACTTTGGAAAATCCATTCTGCCTAACCATTGAGAGTTTGATGATGGTTCTTCTTGCATTGCATCCTCCATAGCATGTAGTTTGTAGGATAAAATTGGTTTGAATTGATTTTCCATTTTTAATTTTGTTTTGCATTTTTCATTGTGAGGCACCCCAAAACCCTAGCCAACTTAGGGAATTCATAACTTGCACTAGGTTAAGAGTTGGATCCCCTCCTTTGGGCAGTGAACTTGTGTAGGTTTAGGGTTCTTTTGATCCCATTTTTAAATTTTTATCTTATCATTTGCTCCTGGTTTTGGATTTTTGTGATGCATGTTGTTCATAAACCCTAATTTGTGCCTTCCTTTGCATCCATCTCTCATTTGCTTGCATTCAAGAACTTACCATGACATTTTGTGCATGCACATGATTCATAATACATCTTAGGACATATTAGAATCATGTTTGATCATTTCATCATTCCTTTGCCATGTGATATGCTCATTTCATCTCATAAACATTCATGAACTTCTATGGTTCAAAGCATGCCTCCTTTGCATCCTTATGCTTGTTTGATCATTCTCATCTCTTGTCATGTGTTTGCATCATCTCTTAGCATCCTTGAAATCTTGTTTATGCTCCTGACTTTGGTTTGCATCATGACATTTCATCTTATTTGCATTGCATTTCATTTCTTTTTCTAACTTTTCAGGTGGTAAGTTGTTTTGAGAAGTGAATTTGCCTTCACTTCTCACAATCTCTCCTCATCTCTCTTGCATCATTGCTGCATTTTATCTTGTGAATTGGAGTGAGCTTGCTCATTCATGTTCATCTCTTACTTTCTTCTTCAAGCAACTTGTCTTCTTAAGTGAAGCATGTTGCCCTGCTTCTCTCTGCTCCTTCCTCCTTTCATCTGCTTCTCTCCCTGGTGGCTCTTTGAAGATTTCTTTCTATCTTAAGCCTCACAAACCCTAGGATCTCCAAGAATGATAATAATTAGGGTTTGATTAGTCCCCCATTTAGCTTATACCTTTGTGTCATCTTTGTGTCTTCTCTTCTCATCTCTTAATCAAGGACTAAACCCTTAAGGTTTTAAGGCTTTGTGATTAAGCTTATGCCTGCATCCTTCTATTATAATGGAGTGTATAAATTTAATCATAAGTGTTAAACCCTTGATGTGTTTAAATCCTTTAATCAATTCATCTAATAATCACTAAGACATCAAGCTTGTAACTTGGGCCTTGCATTAGGGTTATAATTCTTCCTTAATTGGTTAAGAAGGACTAACCCTAGTGTTAATGGACAAGTCCCCCTCAAGTTGTCTTACAAACCATAAAACTCATTTCTTAATCTCATCATTAACTAAAATCCACTTTAATAAAGGCTTTGTTTTGTCATGAGGTTAATCCTTAATCATGGATTAAGTTGAGGAGTCTTTCTCAGCTTAAATGTTCTCATCTATTATCCTTCTATTAGGATGGTGTAATGGGTCCATTAAATCCTTGATTATGGCTTAATCTTATTACTCAACACTAAACAAAAACAATAAAAAACATCTAAATAAGTAAAAGTAGGTTAATGATCTTAATCCTACATCATGGTGATTAAGTGTGAGGTGCTTACTTCATGCTTAAGGTATTCTCATTACCCCTAATCAGAGGGAGGATGTGATGAGTTTACTAACTTTTGGTTTAGACTTAAGCTCATTAACTTATGACAAACTTCAGAAAGCAATAAAAGACTGAAAACATCAAAAACAAACAATAATCGTCTCCTCCGGGATTCTTTTCTCATCTCATTCACTCACAAACGAGAACTCGCTTCTTCCGTCTAATGCAAGACAGTTTGCACCTGAGCCAGACAGGTCATACACTTGAGCATAGACAAGCAAGCAGTTCATAAGTCAATTCATCTTTCGGTCTCTTTGAGTCGAACTACGGTGTTCTGACTTCCTCATTGCACGAGAGGATACGTAGGCATAACTTAACAGTTATCGAACAAAAGTCTCTGTATATTCCCCCCTCTTCCAGCATTATTTCTGTAAGCCTCATAGTCTTGAGCTCCACACTCTTTCCTTACACTGACCCTTCTCCACTTCACTTCACATTTCTTTTACACTGACACTTGCATTCTTTTCCAGCTTTTGCACACAAAATAGCACTGACACTACCCCTTTTAAACACAAACTTTCAAGCATCGATCCCGTCGAGTACAACGGACAATCTGGGTGCTAATACCTTCCCAGGTTGTAACCAACCCCCTTTCCCAGTTTCTCTGGTTCGCAACCGTCTTATCCATATCTTTTTCTTAGGTCTATGCAGCATTACCTTTCCTTCGGGATAAAAATGCCTAGCTGGCGACTCTTGTCTTCTGAGTTCACCCTTGTGTGTACTCTCCTCTTTCGCCGACCGTTCGCGTCTGTACTCCTCTTGGCCGGGTGTCATTTGGTGGGAGCGACAACTTGGCGACTCTGCTGGGGACCCTTATACTGTAACCAGGGCTTCTGGTTCTTTTTGTGGGTTCCTCCTAGCGCTTGTTTGATTTGTGTTTACTGGGGTGTTATGTGCTAATTGAGTTTATATAGTTTCTTTATTTATTGCTTTATGTACAGCTTTATTTATTGCCTTCCTTACAGTTTTTCATATTTCATACTGTCATTATCATTGCTGGATCTGTTCTTCTGTTTTGGAGGGTGGGGTTCCATTGAGAGTTTAAGGTCCTATACCTGGGACCTGAGTGACACCTAGGCTAGAGTGGTTCATGTTCTTTCCCATTCCATTTCGGTCTGGTGCGGGAATATGAAACACGGTTCAGATGTGGGTTTCTTCTTGAGAACTCTGTGCTACAGATTTCCTGTAGTGCTAGGGCTATCTGGGAAGCCTACTAAGTCTGGATAACCTTTATTATGACCTTCAGAAGCTGAGGTGAATTAGAGGAGGATCTTTTATGGTTATTGTAAACACTGTACCTCCGGGTTAGAAGTGTTTACACTTCTCATAACTGATCCAAGTATGAGGATCCTTGTTTTAGAACACTACCTGTGAGGGGGTTGGGCTGTTTACAGGTTTGCAGGAACCCTTGGTCACATCATACCCTGTTACTTGTTTGATTAAGAGTACCTCATTTTGGACAGTTCTTGTGATTTAACCCTGGATATGTGACTCTTTATTTGAGTCCCCTACCCTGGTTACTGGATTTCTGAACCTCCATCTGGACTTCTTGAACATACATGAACTTTATATCAAGACAGATAATCAGATCCAGTTTGATCACAAACCCTTGCATATCATTTGCATACATCATCATTGCATCATTTAACATTTGTTTATTTGTCTTTCAGGGTATCCACATTATGTCTGGCTTGGTTTTGACCCCTTCATCTACATAGACCTCTGTTTCATCAGCTATCTGCTTCAGCTATTCTCTTCAGTTGTCTGCTTCAGTCATCTTCATCATCACCAGCATCAGCCTATCAGTGGCCCATCTCCAGTACCAGTCTTGATCTTCATCAGCACTTGTCTTCAGCTCTTCATCAGCAGTCATGGCTCCCAGGAAGAGCAACATATCATACCATTTCTTTGAGCCTGTGCTGACTGGCATCAGGCAGGTCCAGTCACTTATCACCCCTGACCACATCCCATTATTCAGAGAGCATTATGGAGGTATCCTGGATATGGTTATGGACCTGGACCCTTCTCAGAGGAGCATGATCCACACATGCTTGCAGTTTTATGACCCTCCTTTGAGATGTTTCACATTTTTAGACTTTCAGCTAGGACCTATGCTGGAGGAGTTTTCATCATTGATTGGAGTACCTGTCAGGGGTGGAATCCCCTTCAACCCAGAAATGCCAGCTCCCAGCAATGGAGAAGTGGCAAAAGCACTGCACATGGAGTCTGCCTTGATTGAGCAAAGCATGGCAACAAAAGCTGGAATCCCTGGTCTTTACTTGGATTTCTTGATTTCTCAGGCCATCCTGAAGGCCTCCTTGGGAGAATGGAGGGCAGTCTGTGCACTGTTAGCCCTCAGCATATATGGGGTTATACTGTTTGCAGATGAGCCCAAATTTATCAGCAAGAATGCCATTCATCTGTTTCTTCTGAGGAACCCAGTACCCACATTGCTGGGATATTTCTATTACTCAATTCATCAGAGGAATGAGAAACAGAGGGGGAAGTTAGTGAGATGTTGTGCTCCTTTGTTTCACACCTGGCTGCTCAGACACCTACCCAAGTCAGATGCCTTCCTGAACCCTCACCAACAGAAGAATTGGGCCAAGAGGCTCATTGCTTTGACTTCAGATGATATCAGATGGTGCACCCAGAGCACCAAAGGCAAAGACATTATCACCAGCTGTAGGCAATACCCAAATGTACCTCTAATAGGATTGAAGGGTTGCGTCAACTACAATCCTTTACTATTTAAGAGACAACTGGGTTATGCTTTTGTTCACCCTCCTAGAGTGCAAGATTTGGCTGAAACCTTGTATTGTGAAGTGAAGCCTAATTTAGTTGCTATCAGACAAGCATCTTGGGCTTGGGACAACATCCAGACAAAAGGGATGGATATTCTGGGAAGGTGTAATAATGTTGCTTCAGCTCAGTACTATGATTGGTCCCGTACTAGAGCTCGAATTACTGGAATGCCTTTTACCATTGAGGACATACCTGGACCATCAACAGTACAGCCAGCAGCCACTGTCATCCTGGAAGAATTTGAGAAGCTGAAGGAAAGGAATGAGAATTTGTCTCAAGCTCTGAAGAAGACCCTTTGGGAAAGGAGTGATGGTCGTCTGGACATTGAAAGGTTGGAGAAGCTTAGGGTGGAGCATCTGGCCAAGATTGAGAAAACAGAGGACTATATCAGGAAAGCCAGAGCTGGGGAGCAAATATTGAAGAATGCCTGCAAAGAGGCCAAGCTTCAGAAGGCTAGGACTGAGCTTTATCTGCAGGAGAGTCAGGCTAGGTGGGTCAGGATCACTGAAGCCCGGACACAAGAAGATCAGAGAATTCAAGCCAAGATTGAACAGTTAGAGGCTAATGAGAAGAAGAAGCAAGAAGCTATGCTGGCAGCCCAGAAGGAGATTTCAGAGTTGAAGCTTAGGGCTGGATTGAAGAGATCAAAGGACCAGGACAGGCAGAAGAATCTGACCACTGCCATTGCAACCAGAAACCTCCTCATTAGGACTATTACAGAACATCCAGCTGGTCCAGTGACTGAGGCACTTCTGAAGGAGGTCAAGGAGGATGAGTTTGGATTAGATGTTTGACTTCTTTGCTTGTTATTCATTTCCATTTTATGTACTTTTCTTTTTGTTGTATTTTGACCCTCAAAGGGCATATGTTGTAAAACAAACTATGTATTGTTCATCATTTGTAATATATTAATTTGCTTTCATTGGGTTTCTTTTCTCAACAACATCAAGCATCTTCCTCGAGGTCTGGAAAGGTCAAAACCAAGAACCAAGCCGGATACCTTGGAAAACAAATAAGCATACTGCATTGCATACTAACCTTGTTTTGTTTTTGTAGGTTTTGTTATTATTTGTTTCTAACTCTGTTGTGATCTCAGGAAATATTGCTCGTCGCCAGGTGTTCCCTGTCAACCGTACGCATCGGTACCCTACTCGCAACAACCTTCCTGGTATCCAAATGGATCAAGTACAGCAGGACCTGACTGAGGTCAGAACTCAGATGGCTAATGAAAGAGTGGAGATAAGGAACCAAATGGCTCAATTCATGACTGTGATGACTGGCTTGGCCCAGAATCAAGAAAGGTTAAGGGCATTGGTGGAGAGACAAACTCCCGAGGAACCTCATCCTGGAACTGGAGGAACCAGTAATAATGAAAGGGGTCAGCCTCATGTTAATCCACCAGTATTTGGACCTCATCTAGATCCGGAAGTCAACATCCCGGGAAATGTACAAGGAAATACTGTTGGGGGGAGAATCTTGCAAGAAGATCCCCAAGAAGAACAATTTACTGTCATGGGAGCTGGAGACGAAGGTTATGATAGGAGGTTTGATGAAATTGCTGAGAAGTCGAGATCTTTGGAGTCTCAAAACTCCTTGGGCTTTGATGTAATGGATATGGGGCTAGTGGAGGGGGTGAGAATTCCCCACAAATTCAAACCCTCGTGCTTTGAGAAATACAATGGAACCTCTTGTCCACGGACTCACCTGCAGTCTTTCCTGGGAAGACTTAAAGCTTATACTATGGATGAGAAGCTGTGGATGTTCTACTTTGAAGACAGTCTGACTAGGGCTTCAAGGGAGTGGTATTCACACTTGACCCGAGCTACCATTAGATGCTGGAAGGACTTAGCTGAAGCCTTCATCAGACAATATCAATATAACCTGAACATGGCTCCTAACAGGACCCTCCTGATGGGAATGTCCCAATCTTCCAGAGAAAGCTTTAGGGAATATGCCCAAAGGTGGAGACAACTTGCTGCTGCTGTCCAACCACCCATGTCGGAAAGAGAAATGGTCGACATGTTCATGAATACTTTGCAAGGAACATATATTGATAGACTGGCTGCCTTTTCTTCTACCAGTTTCGCTGACGTGGTTATAGCTGGAGAAAGAATTGAAAGCCTGTTAAAGATGGGCAAAATTTCTGATAATGGTGCAAGTTCGTCCAGTAATCCCAGGAAGCCTTTTGTGGGACCTCGAAGGACCGGTGAGACAAATGCCGTTCATGCCAGCAGGGGCAGACCTCAATGTTCACAGATCCGTAGCAGCTGTCACCATTCCAGCTCCGATTCCTCAGCAACCAGCATATCAACAACCACAACAACCACATTATCAACAACAAGTTCAGTATCCGCCACAAAGGACCTACAACAACATCAATAACAACCAACAACAAAGACCCTTTCAACAAAGACCGTCACAGGCAAACAGGGTGATTGACCCTATTCCTATGCCTTATGCTGCCTTATTGCCACAACTCCTGAAACTCAACTTATTTGAGTTAAGGACATTGGCACCACCAGATCCCTCCAATATCCCAAGGAATTATGATGTCAACGCCAGATGTGTTTTCCACTCCAATGCACCTGGCCACAATACGGAAAAATGCAGCGCCTTGCAAATGAAAGTCCAGGATCTGGTGGATTCTAAAGCCCTCAACTTTGCACCCCCTCCAAATGTCTACAAGAATCCTATGCCTAATCATGGCGGGCCGAGGATTAATGCCATTGAGGAAGACAAACCATCTACCTTGATCACCAGTGTTGCACAAATTCGGACGCCTCTGGTCGAAATTAAAGCTCAGCTTCTAGAGTGCCAGGTGTTCCCCGGGTGTGAACTCGGTTGTGGGTATTGCAACATTGTAGTCAACGGGTGCGATAATTTAAGAAGAGGCATAGATGGTCTCATCAAGGATGGTATCCTTCAGATCTCAACAACGGCGCCTACAAATCCAGCAATTCCTTTAACAACAATTCCTGATTCTTCTATAACAGCAGCAACAATCATTCCTACCGATTCATCAATATCATCAGCAATGGCCCCATCCATCACTTCAACGAGTCAAATTTCAACAACCATTTCTTCTACAACATCAGCATCCATTTCAGCAGAATCTTCTACAACACCAACAAGATTTAATGAAGATGTCTCCGCAATTACCATCTACTATGATCCGTCAAATGTTCCTCCAAATAACAACTTTCAGCAACAAGCAGTGGCACCTCCTGCCAGGTCACCAGTCACAATTTACTACGATCCGCACACCATTTCAGTACCCTCCTCTGCAGCAGTCAGTTCAGTCACCATTATGGTGCCCAGACCCGTTCCTTATGAAAGTAGTAATGCCATACCTTGGCATTATGGCTCTGATCTTTACTGCAACGGGGAGAAAATTACTTTGGATTCTTCAACCTCTTCTCCACAAATTGATAATGTTGGGGGAGGCGGAGGCTTCACCAGAAGCGGACGCCTTTTTGCCTCACAAACTCAAAGGCCTAATGCTGAAGCAGAAGCTGCTGCCAAAGCAAAAGGAAAGAGTGTGGTGCTTGAGGAGCCAGCTATCAAAGAAACTCAGAAGACGTCATTTGAACAAGATGTAGACGAGTTTATGAGAATCATAAAGAGAAGTGATTACAAGGTGGTGGATCAGCTTCACCAAACTCCCTCAAAAATCTCCATACTATCCCTGTTGATGTGTTCTGAAGCTCACAGGAATGCATTATTGAAAGTCCTGCACGCAGCATACGTGCCAGAGGAAATTACTGTTAATCAGCTAGAAACTGTGGTAGCAAATGTCAATACCAGTCATGGACTGGGTTTTACCAATGCTGACTTAACAACTGAGGGACGTAACCACAACAAGGCTTTACACATCACCCTAGAATGCAAAGGTGATGTTTTATCTCATGTACTGGTGGACACTGGGTCGTCACTCAATGTTCTACCAAAGAAAGCCATAGTGACGCTGGAGTACAATTGCTTGGCATTGCGTTCGAGTAATTTGGTGGTGAGAGCATTTGATGGCTCTAAAAGATCAGTGCTTGGGGAGATTGATCTGCCTGTGATGATTGGCCCGCAGACCTTCAAAATTACCTTCTATGTGATGGACATTCAGCCGGCCTACAGCTGTTTGTTGGGTAGACCCTGGATCCATGCCGCTGGCACTATTACGTCTACCCTTCACCAGAAGATGAAATTCGAGTGGGAAGGCCAGATCATCACCATCTGTGGGGAAGAAGACATCTTTGTTAGCCATCTGGCTACATACAAGTACATAGAAATGGATGGAGAAATCCATGAAACTATGAGCCAGGGGTTTGAGGCCCTAAACATTAATGAAGCATCTTCTGTACTGGGAACTTCCATGACGTCTTATCAGCAAGCCAGGAAGGTTGTTGAGGAGGGTACTGCCCAAGGCTGGGGCAAGCTGCTGCCCGTGGAAAAGAAGGAAGACAGATTTGGGTTGGGTTACAAACCAACTCAACAAGATCAATCAGAGGCTGCAAAAGAGCCCAACTTTGTCAGCGGGGGGATGCTCACCCCGGATGCTGTAAACAACTTGGAAGACGAGGAAGAAAGCGACCGCAACCTGGAGAGTTGGATACGTCCAAGGATCCCGGGGAGCCAAGTCCTTAACTGGTCTTCCCAGGAAATTATAAGGGTTACTCCTGCAGAGTAATTATTATTTCCTGTATTTTTAAGCATGCATCAAGTCTTGCATCTTGCCCAAGTTGACAAGACTCATTTTGTAATCGGGCCATCTTGTAATTTTGTGCAAATAGATCAATCAATGAATATCGGACATCTTTTGCAAATGAGTCTTTTCCTCACTGTTTTTTCTTTTTTCTTTTTGTACAAAAATAAAATGGCAATGTTTTTCAAAATGATAACTTCATTTCACTTTTTCTAAATAAGATTAAAATTGATCACTAAAATAAACAATATAAACCCTTGCAGAGAGTGCCTTTCAGATTGCACCGACAACAACACAGCTATGACTTCATATAACTTTGACAATCCAATCAATCAAGCCGATGAAGGGGTTGAAGAAGATTATGAGCTACCTGAAGAGCTAGCCAGGTTGTTAAGGCCAGAGGAGAAGGTTATCACTCCTCATCAAGAGGAGATTTAAACGGTTAATCTTGGTATGGAAGAAGACGTGAAAGAAGTTAAGATCGGGGCTTGCTTACAAGATTCAGTGAAAGAACAACTGATTGATATGCTTCGGGAATATGTGGATGTTTTCGCTTGGTCTTATCAAGATATGCCAGGGTTGGACACCGATATTGTTATGCACAAGCTGCCTCTAAAGGAAGATTGCCCACCAGTAAAACAGAAACTGCGCCGTACTCGCCCAGATATGGCAATGAAGATAAAAGAAGAGGTACAAAAGCAGTGGGACGCCGGTTTCCTTGCTGTGACCAGTTATCCGCCGTGGGTTGCCAATATTGTACCTGTGCCTAAGAAAGACGGTAAGGTGAGAATGTGTGTGGATTATCGGGATCTGAACAGAGCCAGCCCGAAAGATGACTTCCCTTTACCTCACATTGATGTATTGGTTGATAATACGGCTCAGTTCTCGGTGTTCTCCTTCATGGATGGATTTTCAGGATACAATCAGATCAAAATGTCACCTAAAGACATGGAGAAGACAACTTTTATCACACCCTGGGGCACATTCTGTTATAAGGTGATGCCATTCGGACTGAAGAATGCGGGTGCCACTTACCAACGAGCTATGGTAACATTATTCCATGACATGATCCATAAAGAAATCGAATGTTATGTGGATGACATGATTGCCAAGTCCCTCACAGAAGAAGACCACCTGGTAAATCTGTTGAAGCTATTCAAGCGTCTTAGGAAATACCAACTGAAGTTAAACCCCAACAAATGCACATTCGGGGTACGATCCGGTAAGTTGCTGGGATTTATTATAAGTGAAAAAGGGATTGAAGTTGACCCTGATAAAGTCAAAGCCATTCAAGAAATGCCTGCACCAAAAACTGAAAAAGAAGTTCGGGGTTTCTTAGGTAGATTGAACTACATTTCAAGATTCATATCTCACCTTACAGCAACTTGTGAACCTTTGTTTAAGCTGTTAAGAAAAGAACAAACGGTAAGGTGGAATGAAGACTGCCAGAGGGCTTTTGACAAAATCAAGGAATACTTACAGGAGCCTCCAATCCTTATGCCTCCAGTTGAAGGAAGACCTCTAATCATGTACTTGATAGTATTAGAAGAGTCAATGGGGTGTGTGCTGGGCCAGCATGACGAGTCTGGTCGAAAAGAGTATGCAATATACTACCTAAGCAAAATGTTTACCAACTGTGAACAACGTTATTCACTGCTCGAGAAAACTTGTTGTGCTTTAGCGTGGGCTGCTCGCCGACTGAGACAGTATATGTTGACCCACACTACTTTATTGATCTCAAAAATGGATCCAGTTAAGTACATTTTTGAGAAGCCAGCACTTACCGGACGGGTTGCAAGATGGAAAATGATCCTAACGGAGTATGATATTCAATACACATCTCAAAAAGCCATCAAGTGCAGTGTATTGTCTGATTATCTCGCTGAGCAGCCCATTGATGATTACCAGCCTATGAGATTTGACTTCCCTGATGAAGACATCATGTTCATAAAAGCAAAAGATCATGAAGAGCCTATTCACACTGAAGGGCCTGACCCAGAGGAAGAATGGACTATGATGTTTGACGGGGCTGTCAATATGAATGGTCGTGGTGTTGGTGCAGTACTCATTACACCTAAGGGAGTTCACATGCCTTTCTCGGCAAAACTCACCTTTAACTGCACTAACAACGAAGCTGAATATGAAGCTTGCATTATGGGTCTTAAGGAAGCCATTGACCTCAGGATCAAGACTTTGACGGTATTCGGAGATTCAGCTCTGGTAATCAATCAAACCAACGGCAAATGGTACACCCACCAAGATCATCTGATACCTTATCGGGATTATACAAGAAGGTTATTGACTTTCTTCACAACGGTCAAGCTTGAGTTTATCCCGCGAGACGAAAATCAGTTTGTAGATGCTCTGGCTACCATTTCATCCATGATCAAAGTTCAAGCTGCCAACTTTGTGCCTCGGATTTCAGTGTCCAGACTTGACAGACCAGTGTATGTATTCTCAGCAGATGTTGTTAAAGATGATAAACCTTGGTTCCATGACATTAAGTGCTTCTTGGAGGATCAGACATACCCACCTGGGGTATCTTCCAATGATAAGAAGACATTACGAAGGCTAGCTGGTAGTTTCTTCCTGAATACTGACGGTTCCCTTTACAAGAGAAACTTTGAAGAGTGATATCATCTGTCGGTATGGAGTGCCCGAGAGAATCATTACTGATAATGGTTCCAATTTAAACAACAAAATGATGGCAGAACTGTGCCGGGACTTCAAGATCCAACACCACAATTCTTCTCATTACAGGCCAAAGATGAATGTCGCTGTCGAGGCAGCTAATAAGAATATCAAGAAGATTGTGCAGAAGATGGTGGTTACCTATAAAGACTGGCATGAAATGCTACCATTTGCCTTACATGGGTACCGTACGTCAATCAGAACATCCACTGGGGTAACACCGTATCAGCTTGTTTATGGTATGGAGGCAGTCCTACCTGTTGAAGTTGAATTACCCTCCCTGCGGGTATTGATGGATGTTAAACTGAATGAAGCAGAATGGGTCCGATCCCGATACGAACAACTGAGTCAAATCGAAGAAAAGAGATTAGCTGCAATCTGTCATGGGAAGCTGTATCAGAAAAGAATGAAGAAAGCCTTCGATCAGAAAGTCAGGCTCCGAGAGTACACCAAGTAGGAGATCTGGTGCTGAAAAGACTCCTCCCTCCTCATACAGACCACAGGGGCAAGTGGACTCTGAACTATGAAGGGCCATTCGTAGTAAAGAAAGTTTTCTCTGGAGGAGCACTGATGCTCAGTACTATGGATGGTGAAGACTTCCTGTCCCCTGTGAATTCAGATGCAGTTAAAAAATACTTCGCATAAAATAACCCACTGGACATAAAAACAGAATGTAAGTCCAGGCAAAAATAGGGCATCCCGGCGAGTCAAAAAAACAGAATAAAAGACTCGGGCAAAAATAAGGGAAAATAGAATGAAAAATGTACACCCGCTGAGTTGAAAAGCCGCCTTGGACAACTCAGGCAAAAATGGGTATCCCGGTGGATTGAAAACCCGAAAGGGCGATTCACGCAAAATAAGGGAATAAGCGAACAACTGCATTCTGAATTTGTCTGTATCACTTACAACCTGGCAATCTCCTAAAGGTTCGAGCGTCGGTCAGAATCAGCCTTCTTCAGAAAGCAAGATAAGAAGAACGTCAATGTCATACGAGTCATAGCAAAAAGGGAAGCTCCTTGAAGCGTCATCAACATTGCCAGCACCTTTTTGTCTTTCAATTTGTAACGATCTCCTCATTTCAGGGGATCTGTTTCTCTGACTGTATCTTGCCAATTCAAGGCACATGAATTAATAAAATCAGATTTTCAGTCATGTCTCGTCTCATACATTTTATTTTCGTTTGCAAAAATGTCCGATGTCTTTAAGATATTGATTAGCATAAATACAGATGCTTCCTTCCTAAAGAATACATGCTTACAGGAAATATTTTTGCTCCTAGGATTTCCTAAACTCCTATGACGGAATCCAATAAGGAATATCTCGAGATGCTTGTACGTTTCTGTATCTTTACAGGATTGTAGTTGTTTAGAGCATAACATGGGGCATGGAGGCCTCTTCCCAACAAGCTGTCTAATCATTATCTACTCAGTCTATCCCCCGATTAGCACCAGAGGTGCTCTCTCCCCAGCTGAGTTGCCAGTCATCATTCCTCCTCAGCCAAGTGCAAAGACCGGGAACCATCTCGCCACAGAGTTTCAACCTCTATCCAGGAGAGCAACGCCTGAAGATCTCACAACAGAGTGACGAAAGCTTCTACAAACCCCAGTTGGGTCCCTCATTACCGAGATAGGTCTATCAGTGATCTATTTCCCCAAGCAGAATCACATATGTCAGATCAACCAATGATCTCATCCCCAGCTGGGATACCCACTTCAAGCAGATCAGCCAGAGATCTCCACAGCAGCGGGATCCGAATCCCGAATCGGTATCTTTGCATAATCATAGCATTCGCATCATGTTTTCCCTACAAAGCGTAGCATTCCATCTAATACGGAGCATTACGGCAAAAATCAAACATATTGCATAATCATAAGCCATGTGTCGAACTAAACACTTGTAAAAAATGACCATCCATCAGACAATATGCAGAATATTTCCCAAATTCCCCACCAGAAAAGCCAACATATTACACCCACAAATACAAGCAAACAGATACTTTTTGACACTCGTCTGTGCCATATCCCCAGCGGAAAGCCAAAGCGTCCCCTTTGCACCCACAGCACATGTGTACATATTTACACAAATTCCCTGACACCAGTCCATGTCACCCCCCATCATAGTTGCCTAAGCACTCTGGAGATCAAGTACTTGTTCATAATACACTTTTTATGGCACTCGTCCGTGTCATGTTTTCCCTAGCAAGTCATATACTCGTCTGCGTCTCACTCATCAATTTCTACTCATACCGATACTCGTCCGTATCTTATATATGCCACTTGAATTCTCTCAAAATCAACACTCGTCCGTGTTCCTTGTTAACTAGTTTGTACTCGTCCGTATCATCATCTCTGAACATGCGTCAAGCGTTTGTTTCTACTGATACTCGTCCGTATCATAGTCTTAAGGATGCTCGTCCGCATCCTTAATCTATACACAGTGTCAAACACTTACACATTCGTCTCTCGAATATAGACACTCGTCTGTGTCTACTATTCCCCAGAAGAGTCCCAGCAAATCCCAATGAATTATTTCCTTTCTATCTGACATTCGTCCTATGTCATGATACCTTTTGGCAGCCGTACTCTGCCAGGTGATCGTCCTTCGCCTTCTTGATGATCGTCCTTCATCACCCCCAGTGGAGTCTCTATTCGTTTAGAACCCCTTCTTATCTGAAATTCGTCCTATGTCGTGATATTTTTAGTAGCCGTCCCCTGCTAGGTGATCGTCCTTCACCTCCTGATGATCGTCCTTCATCATGCTTATCCGATGGCCGTCCCCATCGTCGACCTTTTCTTATCTGACATTCGTCCTATGTCGTGATATTTCTAGCAGCCGTCCCCTTCTAGGTGATCGTCCTTCACCTCCTGATGATCGTCCTTCATCATGCTTATCCGATGGTCGTCCCCATCGTCGACCTTTTCTATCAGGCATTCGACCTATGTCGTGATACTTTCGGCAGCCGTACCCTGCCAGGTGATCGTCCTTCACCTTGGATGACCGTCCCTCATCCTTATCCCCAACAGAGCAGCCGTCCCCTGCTAGGTGATCGTCCTTCACCTTTGATGACCGTTCCTCATCATTTATCTCTTCAACACGATAGTCGTCCCCATCATTTACCTTTAATCCCCAGAGAGTCTTATAGCATTACTTGATGGTCGTCCCCATCATGATCTCCTGCATCCCCAGCTTGTCGGTCGTCCCCGTCATTGCTTTATTTCCCGCATCTTCCCCAGCATGTCGGCCGTCCCCGCCATTGCTTTATCCCTAGCAGTCGTCCTCTGCTCGACGGTCATCCTCTGTCACCCGCACTTTATAATTATACTTTATTTTCCTTTACAATCTATATCCCTTTTCTTCTTCATTCTGTGAGTGCAAATTTTGGACTGTCTTTGGTATTCAACCACAAGTTATCTTGTTTTCCTGTTAAGCCGTTGCTTACATCCTGCACAGCTAACTCATGTTTGAATAAGGGCAGCTGTAAACACCCCAAATTTTCCCTCACCCATTCACACCATGGCTTGTGATCTCTTCATGTGCATAAGTTCAATCATAGCATCTCATATTGCATTTTTGCTTCACTGCATTGTTTCTAAGCCATCTGCATCTAGGGTTTGTGATCTGAGCCATCCCTGAGCCATCTGAGCCACTCCAAAGGTCTTCAATCACTTAAAAGGGGTCCATGTATGTTCAAGCATCATATTATATCCTCACAAGATCAAGAAAGTCAAAAAACCACAAGAACTGAGAAAGGCATGGAAGCAGAGCCAGGCTTAAACTGCACAGATGACCTAGAATTAGGGTTTTGGTTTCAAAGGCCATAACTCCAAAATTTTGGTCACTCTTGTTTCTATTGGTCTCTATATGGTACAAGGATCATGCATATCAATTTTCATGAAGAAATTCCATGGGGAAGGCATCTGACCAAGGGATGACTTCTTGAGCAAGTCAGTGTAAAATCAGGGCATTTGAGGCCCCCCAATGACCCAACCAAAGGGTGTTCTCCATCATTTTTAATGTGTATGATCTTTATTTGATCATATAAGATGTTATAAGTTCACAAAATTGAAGGATTTCAAGCCATTTGCAAAGTTGCCTTTTTGGGAAAGTGACTTGTAATGTAAACTTGCCATTTTGGGAAAGTTTTTCAACCTCCTCAAATTGATTCAAAAATGCTTCAAATGAGAAAACTTTGGTCATGAAAGTTGTAGAGTGGATCCTCCCATTTTCAAAAAGTACAAGAACTCATTCTAATTCATTTTGGATCAAAAGTTATGGCTTGTCAAAGTTGGACAAAATCACATAATTTCAAGTTTTACACCAAAGAGGCAAAGTTGCAAAACCTCATGCCAAGGCAAAATGTGACTTCAAAGTAACTTCTATGCATTACACAAACTTGAACCATGACCTAAAAATCAGAATGCACCAAAGAATTGTCCATTTTCATGACTTGTGCATTAAGAAACTTCAAAAGGGCCAAACTTTGTGAAAATTGCAAAAACTCACATAAACCCTAATCCACTTGCTGCATTGCCTCAAACTCATTTCCAAGGTCTTCCTTGATCACAGCTGAGCCAAGCCATGCCTTTGTACCTTGACTGAACCAGCCCATACCTCTCTTACACAAAAAGTTGACTTTATGCAAAATGACCCATACCAATCAAGCTAGGCCAGCAACAACTCTCTGACCTATCCCAACTTGATACATGGACAAAATGAGACTCAACACATATTACAACGCAACCTGATCTCTCCCACAAGCCATAGTTCCCAAAACTCACCTCTTATGCATTTTGTTTCGAAACTCATCACACAGGCTTCAAACATCAAAACAAACTTCACAAAACCATTCACCATGTTCCTCTGATCATTTCCCAATCCTCATTTATCCCTGAAACCACCCCAAGCAAAAATACGATTTCTCACCACTCTTGAACAGAACTTTATCAATCTCTCAAACCAGCCAAAAGAAATTCCAAACAAGCATTGCAAGCTTCTCAGGAGGTTCATTAGAGGCGTTTTGGACCAAAGAAGCAGCCAGAAAGTTCCAAAGATCAAAGCTCCAGTTCAGGTGAGCTCAAGAACATTTTTTCCAGAAACTTGTTTTTAAGTTACTAAATGATTCTTTATGCTTCACTGATCATGTTGATGTGTTTTGTTTTGAAAATGGTTGAGAAACGAGTATGTATTCGTGTTCTGAAATTTTTTGACCTAGAACTGTTTTTATTCGATTCTCACTTTTGATGTGTTTTAAATGTTGTTTGTTTGTTGATTCTTGATGTATGATGTATGGGGATCATTTCTGGGCAGAAAAATTGAGTGTTAGAAGCTTAGGGAGAGAGATAGCAATTTTCAGGGAGGGGTGTGGCCGGAGAAGATGACCGGAGGTCATTTCCGGCCACCTGAAAGTCATTAACTCATTAATCACGTTTAGGGTTCAGTTTAAATTTGGACCATGGATCTGTTTGACTTGCGTTGACTCCCGCGCGTTTGAAGGGCCCAGATCTTTCATTAAAACCCTAATCCTAATTTATTAAATTAATTAATTAGGTTTAGTTTAATTTGGTCAGTTTGAATGTGGACCACAGGATATGGCGCGGGTCAACTCCCTCCAAAACTAGTTTAAACCACAGCCCTTGGATTTGCATACTTCTCATAAATTCAATTTTTATTTCATTTAATTTGATTTATCTTTTACGAATTATTTAAAATAGTAAAAAACATTTAAAAATTCTGAAAATTTTTATCAAACATTTCATTAATTTTCAGAACCCAAAAATATTTTTATTTTTATTTTTTGCATTAAAAATCATTTTTAAATCATTTAAATGTTTATTTTTAATTAGTTAATGAAAATTAATTAATTAAAAATGCATTTAGGTATTTAAAAATCACAAAAAAAATTCACATTGCATTTCAAAAAATTTAGAAACATTATCAAATTCTCAAAACAAATTTCTTTTTGGTTCTTGATGCATTTTGGCAATTTTCATTGGAATTAAATTCATTTAATGGCAAGATTTTTGTTCAAACTTTGGAAAATCCATTCTGCCTAACCATTGAGAGTTTGAAGATGGTTCTTCTTGCATTGCATCCTCCATAGCATGTTGTTTATAGGATAAAATTGGTTTGAATTGATTTTCCATTTTGAATTTTGTTTTGCATTTTTCATTGTGAGGCACCCCAAAACCCTAGCCAACTTAGGAAATTCATAACTTGCACTAGGTTAAGAATTGGATCCCCTCCTTTGGGCAGTGAACTTGTGTAGGTTTAGGGTTCTTTTGATCCCATTTTTAAATTTTTATCTTATCATTTGCTTCTAGTTTTGGATTTTTGTGATGCATGTTGTTCATAAACCCTAATTTGTGCCTTCCTTTGCATCCATCTCTCATTTGCTTGCATTCAAGAACTTACCATGACATTTTGTGCATCCACATGATTCATAATACATCTTAGGACATATTAGAATCATGTTTGATCATTTCATCATTCCTTTGCCATGTGATATGCTCATTTCATCTCATAAACATTCATGAACTTCTATGGTTCAAAGCATGCCTCCTTTGCATCCTTATGCTTGTTTGATCATTCTCATCTCTTGTCATGTGTTTGCATCATCTCTTAGCATCATTGAAATCATGTTTATGCTCCTGACTTTGGTTTGCATCATGACATTTCATCTCATTTTCATTGCATTTCATTTCTTTTGCTAATTTTCAGGTGGTAAGTTGTTTTGAGAAGTGAATTTGCCTTCACTTCTCACAATCTCTCCTCATCTCTCTTGCATCATTGCTGCATTTTATCTTGTGAATTGGAGTGAGCTTGCTCATTCATGTTCATCTCTTACTTTCTTCTTCAAGCAACTTGTCTTCTTAAGTGAAGCAAGTTGTCCTGCTTCTCTCTGCTCCTTCCTCCTTTCATCTGCTTCTCTCCCTGGTGGCTCTTTGAAGATTTCTTTCTCTCAGAAGCCTCACAAACCCTAGGATCTCCAAGCATGATAATAATTAGGGTTTGATTAGTCCCCCATTTAGCTTTTACCTTTGTGTCATCTTTGTGTCTTCTCTTCTCATCTCTTAATCAAGGACTAAACCCTTAAGGTTTTAAGGCTTTGTGATTAAGCTTATGCCTGCATCCTTCTATTAGAATGGAGTGTATAACTTTAATCATTAGTGTTAAACCCTTGATGTGTTTAAATCCTTTAATTAATTCATCTAATAATCACTAAGACATCAAGCTTGTAACTTGGGCCTTGCATTAGGGTTCTAATTCTTCCTTAATTGGTTAAGAAGGACTAACCCTAGTGTTAATGGACAAGTCCCCCTCAATTTGTCTTACAAACCATAAAACTCACTTCTTAATCTCATCATTAACTAAAATCCACTTTAATAAAGGCTTTGTTTTGTCATGAGGTTAATCCCTAATCATGGATTAAGTTGAGGAGTCTTTCTCAGCTTAAATGTTCTCATCTATTATCCTTCTATTAGGATGGTGTAATGGGTCCATTAAATCCTTGATTATGGCTTAATCTCATTACTCAACACTAAACAAAAACAACAAAAACATCTAAATAAGTACAAGTAGGTTAATGATCTTAATCCTACATCATGGTGATTAAGTGTGAGGTGCTTACTTCATGCTTAAGGTATTCTCATTACCCCTAATCAGAGGGAGGATGTGATGAGTTTACTAACTTTTGGTTTAGACTTAAGCTCATTAACTTATGACAAACTTCAGAAAGCAATAAAAGACTGAAAACATCAAAAACAAACAATAATCGTCTCCTCCGGGATTCTTTTCTCATCTCATTCACTCACAAACGAGAACTCGCTTCTTCCGTCTAATGCAAGACAGTTTGCACCTGAGCCAGACAGGTCATACACTTGAGCATAGACAAGCAAGCAGTTCATAAGTCAATTCATCTTTCGGTCTCTTTGAGTCGAACTACGGTGTTCTGACTTCCTCATTGCACGAGAGGATACGTAGGCATAACTTAACAGTTATCGAACAAAAGTCTCTGTATATTCCCCCCTCTTCCAGCATTATTTCTGTAAGCCTCATAGTCTTGAGCTCCACACTCTTTCCTTACACTGACCCTTCTCCACTTCACTGCACATTTCTTTTACACTGACACTTGCATTCTTTTCCAGCTTTTGCACACAAAATAGCACTGACACTACCCCTTTTAAACACAAACTTTCAAGCGTGGATCCCGTCGAGTACGACGGACAATCTGGGTGCTAATACCTTCCCAGGTTGTAACCAACCCCCTTTCCCATTTTCTCTGGTTCGCAACCATCTTATCCATATCTTTTTCTTAGGTCTATGCAGCATTACCTTTCCTTCGGGATAAAAATGCCTAGCTGGTGACTCTTGTCTTCTGAGTTCACCCTTGTGTGTACTCTCCTCTTTCACCGACCGTTCGCGTCTGTACCCCTCTTGGCCGGGTGTCATTTGGTGGGAGCGACACATCTAAAATGAAATCTCTCTGCCCAGAATCAAACCCCACACATCACTGAATCAAAACCCCCAAACAAAAACCATTTTTCATTCATCAACAAGGCAAATCGAAACAAAACAAATTTAGGTCAGAAACTTTCAGACACTCCATACATACTCAATATTCCACCATTTTGAAAAGTAAACACATCAGAATCATCAGCACATCATAAGGATTCGATTAAGAACTTAAAAACAAGGTTCTGAGAAAAACGTTCTTGAGCTATACCTGAGATGGAACCTCCTGGTTCTGGGCTTTCTGGGCTCTCTCTTGATGCAAGTCCACTCCTTTGAACCCCCTGATGATGGAATGAAGCTTAGAAAATCTTGGGAGTGGCTGGCTTTTAAGTTTCAGCTCTGGTGTAGAAGGTTTTGAGGTTTTGGTATGTGGTGTTTCAGGATGTTTTGGTGGTTGATTATTGATCCATGGATGGTATGTGACTTATTGGTGAAGGAATTTTTTAGGTTTGATGGTTGTGGGCAGAGTTACGAAGAGATGAAGCTTTTGACAGTTTTTGTGCAATGTGATTGTGTGTGTCCTCTGAGCCTTTTTCCTTCTTGTTTTATGACCTTGAGGCAATCCATAAGCAATCCCAACAATTCAGGAGGGCAGGTATGCACTGTGGGAATGGTATGGGGTGATTGGCCAAAAGGTCAAAAATTGTGTACTTTAGGTATGGGTCATGGCAAAGGATATTTCCGTGCTTGAATTGCCTCAGCTAGCTTCAAGGAAGGCCATTGGATGTTCTGATGTGATCTGGAATGGGTGAAGGGTGAGATGTCATATGTTTTGCCTTTTTGCAACTTGTTGCATTTTGAAGCTTTTGGTCATGGATGTGTGACATCCCTTGGGCAATATGCAGCAAAATGTACCATATAATGTTGTTATGACACTTTGAGATTGATTAGAGACCAAACAAAAACCCTAAGAACCATTCTTGCAAGACTTCCCTCTTTGTGACTTTTATGAAAAATGGCTTATGATACTTGGAATCCAAGGCATGAAAGTGAGAAATTCTTTGGGTAAATCTGAATTATAGACCATGAATTATGTTTGTGTGATGATTAGTAGTTGATTTGAAGTCACATTTGGTTTTGCCAAGTGTTTTTGCAAGTTTCCTTTTTGGCACAAAAGTGAAAATTTAGTGATTTTGTCCAACTTTGCAAGGCCATAACTTTTGTTCTAAAATGAATTAGAATGAGTTCTTGTACTTTTTGAAAATGGGAGGATCCAATCTACAACTTTCATGACCAAGAATTTTCATTTGAAGCATTTTTGGATCAAAAAGAAGAGGTTGAAAAACTTTCCCAAAATGGCAAGTTTTCATTACAAGTCACTTTCCCAAAATGGCAACTTTGCAAATGGCTTGAAATTCTTCAATTTTATGAACTTATAACTTCTTATAAGATCAAATAAAGATCATATACATCCAAAATGATGGAGAAGAACCTTTGGTTGGGTAATTGGGGGCCTCAGTTGCATTGACTTGCTCAAGAAGTCATCTATTGATCAGATGCCTTCCCCATTGAATTTCTTCATGAAAATTGGTATGTATGATCCTTATAACATTTAGAGACCAATAGAAATAAAAATGACCAAAAAATTTGGAGTTATGGCCTCTGAAACCAAAACCCTAATTTTAGGTCATCTGTGCAGTTAAGCTTGGCTCTGCTTCCATGCCTTTCTCAGTTCTTGTGATTCTTTGACTTCCTTGACATTGGGAGGATATAATATGATGCTTGAACATACATGGAACCTCTTGCGATGATTTAAGACCTTTAGAGAGGCTCAGAAGGCTCATGGATTGCTCAGGTCACAAACCCTAGATGCAGATGACTTAGAACCAATGCAGTGAAGCAAAAATGCAATATGAGATGATATGATTGAACTTATGCAAATGAAAAGAATCACAAGCCATGAAGAAATGAGTGAGGTCAAATTTTGGGTGTTTACAGCTGCCCCTATTCAAACATGAGTTAGCTGTGCAGGATGTAAGCAACGGCTTAACAGGCAAACAAGATAACTTGTGGTTGAATACCAAAGACAGTCCAAAATTTGCACTCACTGAATGAAGAAGAAAAGGGATATAGATTGTAAAAGGAAATAAAGTATGATTATAAAGTGCGGGAGACGGAGGACGACCGTCGGGCAGAGGACGACTGCTGGGGTTAAAGCAAGGACGGGGACGACCGACATGCCGGGGAAATAAAGAGATTACGACGGGGACGGTCATCCAGTAAAGTAATAAGACTCTCTGGGGATTGAAGGTAAATGATGGGAACGACCATCGGGTTGAAGAAATAAATGATGAGGAACGGTCATCAAAGGTGAAGGATGATCACCTAGCAGGGGACGGCTTCTTTGTTGGGGAAAAGGATGAGGGACGGTCATCCAAGGTGAAGGACGATCACCTAGCAGGGGACGGCTGCTTTGTTGGGGAAAAGGATGAGGGACGGTCATCCAAGGTGAAGGACGATCACCTGGCAGGGTACGGCTGTCGAAAGTATCTCGACATAGGAAAAATGCCGTATAAAAAAGGTCGACGATAGGGACGGCCATCAGATAAGCATAATGAAGGAAGATCATCAAGAGGTGAAGGACGATCACCTTGCAGGGTACGGCTGCTCTCGGGGTTCATCGTGACATAGGACGAATGTCAGATAACAAGATCAACGATTGGTACGGCCATCGGATAAAATGATGAAGGACGATCATCAGAAGGGTGAAGGACGATCACCTAGCAGGGGAAGGCTGCTAAAATACCACGACATAGGACGAATGTCGGATAGAAAAGGGTTCTAATAGTGGAGACTCCGCTGGAAGAATGATGAAGGACGATCATCAAAAGGTGAAGGACGATCACCTGGCAAGGTATGACTGCCGAAAGTATCATGATACAGGACGAATGTCAGATAGAAAAGAAATTTTCTTTTTACTGGCGATTTGCTGAGAACTCTTCTGGGGAATGGTAGACACAGACGAGTGTCTAAATGCAAGAAAGGGTATAAGTGTTTGACATTGTGTATAGATTAAAGATGCGGACGAGCATCCTTAAGGCTATGATACGGACGAGTATCAGTAGAAACAAACGCTTGACGCATGTTCAGAGATGATGATGCGGACGAGTACCAACTAGTTATCAAAGAACACGGACGAGTGTTGACTCTGAGGGGATTTAAGTGGTGTATACAAGATACGGACGAGTGTATGAAAAAAGAGTGAGACAAATGCGAGTGTTCAACTTGCCGGGGGGCATGACACGAACGGGTGTCGGAAGGAGTGTATTATAAACAAGTATTTGGTTTACAAAGTATTTAGGCAACTATGCTGGGGAAGGTGACACGGACGGGTGCAATAAGGAGCATGTATCTGTATTCGTGAGTGCAAAGAGGATGCTTTGGCTTTCTGCCGGGGAGTTTGGGAAGTATTTTGTATATCGTTGATAGAATGTCAGTATTTACAAATGTTCGGTTCGACACATGGCTCATAATTATGCAATATGTTTGATTTTTTCCGTAATGCTTCGTATTAGACGGAATGCTACGCCCTGGGGGAAAATATGATGCGAATGCTATGATTATGCAAAGGTACCGATTCGGGATTCGGATCCCGTTGCTGTGGAGATCTCCGGCTGATCTGTTTGAAGTGGATATCCCAGCTGGGGATGAGATCATTGGCAGATCTGATATATGTGACTCTGCTTGAGGAAATAGATCACTAATAGATCTATCTTGGTAATGAGGGACCCAGCTGGGGTCTGTGGGAGCTTCTGTCACTTCGTTGTGAGATCATCAGACATTGCTCTTCTGGATAGAGGTTGGAGCTTTGCGGGGAGATGGTTCCCTGTCTGACACTTGGTTGGGGAGGAATGATCACTAGACGATCTTCCTAGAGATTTTTGTGATTCTACTGAAGATGACTGAAGTCTGGCCACTCAGCTGTGGGGAGAAAGAATCTCTAGTGCTATTTGGAAGATGAGATGAGTAAATAATGTTTAGTAAGTTTGCTGGGGAGAAACTTTCATGCCCCGTGTTGCGCTTTGACTACCTGCAATCCTGTCATGACAAAGAAACGTACAAGTATTCCAAGGTGTCCCTTACTGGGTTCCATCATAGGAGTTTAGACACTCCCGGGAGCAAATATATTTCCTGTGAGCATGTAATTTAGAGAAGACGCATCTGTATTTATGCCACCGATATATTAGGGACATCGGACATTTTTGCAAACGAAAACAAAATGTACGAGACAAAGTGTAACGAAAAATCTGATTTTATTAATTTTTGTGCCCTGAATTGGCAAATACAGTCAAGGAAACAGATCCCCTGAAATGAGGAGATTGTTACAAATTGAGAAACAAAAAGATGCTGGCAATGTTGATGATGCTTCAAGGAGATTCCCTTTTGCTATGACTTGTATGACATTGACGTTCTTCTCATCCTGCTTTTGAAGAAGGCTGATTCTGACCGACGCTCGAACCTTTCGAAGTTTACCATGTTGTAAGTGATACATACGAATTCAGAATGCAGTTGTTCGCTTATTCCCTTATTTTGCGTGGATCGCCCTTTCGGGTTTTCAATCCACCGGGATACCCATTTTTGCCTGAGTTGTCTAATGCGGCTTTTCAACTCAGCGGGTGTACATTTTATTTATTTATTTTTCCCTTATTTTTGCCCGAGTCTTTTATTCTGTTTTTGACTCGCCGGGATGCCCTATTTTTGCTTGGACTTACATTCTGTTTTTATGTCCAGCGGGTCATTAATGCGAAGTATTTTTTAACTACATCTGAATTCACAGGGGATAGGAAGTCTTCACCATCCATAGTACTGAGCATCAGTGCTCCACCAGAGAAAACTTTCTTTACTATGAACGGACCATCATAATTCGGAGTCAACTTGCCCTTGTGGTCTGTATGAGGAGGGAGGAGTCTTTTAAGCACAAGATCTCCTACTTGGTACTCTCGAAGCCTGACTTTCTGATTGAAGGCTTTCTTCATTCTCTTCTGATATAACTATCCATGACAGATTGCAGCTAATCTCTTTTCTTCAATCAGACCCAGTTGTTCGTATCGGGATCGGACCCATTCTGCCTCGTTCAGCTTAACATCGATTAGTACTCGCAAGGAGGGTAATTCAACTTAAACAGGTAGGACTGCCTCCATACCATACACCAGCTGATACGGTGTTGCCCCAGTGGATGTCTTGATTGACGTTCGGTACCCATGTAAAGCAAATGGTAGCATTTCATGCCAATCTTTATAGGTGACCACCATCTTTTGCACAATTTTCTTGATATTCTTGTTAGCTGCCTCAACAGCGCCATTCATCTTTGGCCTGTAAGGAGAAGAATTGTGGTGTTGGATTTTGAAGTCCCGACACAGTTCTGCCATCATTTTGTTGTTCAAGTTGGAACCATTATCAGTAATGATTCGCTCGGGCACTCCATACCGACAGATGATATCTCTCTTCAGGAATCAAGCTACCACTTGCCTTGTAACATTTGCATAAGAAGCTTCTTCGACCCACTTGGTGAAATAGCCAATGGCTACCAGGATGAATCTGTGGCCATTTGAAGCAGTCGGTTCAATCTTGCCAATCATATCAATGCCCCACATGGCAAAGGGCCAAGGTGAAGACATCACATTCAGGGGATTTGGAGGCACATGCACTTTATCTGCATAAATTTGGCATTTATGGCATTTCCTAGCATACGCACAACAGTCTGCGTCCATTGTGATCCAGTAATAGCCTGATCTGAGAAACTTTTTAGCCATGGCATGCCCTCCAGCATGGGTACCAAAAGATCCTTCGTGCACCTCGTGCATCAACAAGTCTTCTTCTGCCCTATCAACACATCTGAGAAGTACCATATCAAAGTTTCTCATATACAGGGAACCATCAGTATTCAGGAAGAAACTATCAGCCAACCTTCTTAATGTCTTCTTATCATTGGATGATGCCCCAGGTGGGTATGTTTGATCCTCCAAGAAGCATTTGATATCATGGAACCAAGGCTTATCATCTTTGACAACATCTGCTGAAAATACATACGCTGGTCTGTCAAGTCTGGATACTGAAATTCGCGGCACAAAGTTGGCAGCTTGAACTTTGATCATGGACGAAATGGTAGCCAGAGCATCTGCAAACAGATTTTCATCTCGAGGGATATACTCAAGCTTGACTGTTGTGAAGAAAGTCAATAACCTCCTTGTATAATCCCGATAAGGTATCAGATGATCTTGGTGGGTGTACCATTTGCCGTTGGTTTAATTAATTACCAAAGCTGAATCTCCGAACACAGTCAAAGTATTGATCCTGAGGTCAATAGGTTCCTCAAGACCCATAATACAAGCTTCGTATTCAGCTTCGTTGTTAGTGCAGTTAAAAGTGAGTTTTTCCGAGAAAGGCATGTGAACTCCTTTAGGTGTAATGAGTACTGCACCAACACCACGACCATTCATATTAACAGCCTCATCAAACATCATAGTCCATTCTTCTTCCGGGTTAGGCCCTTCAGTGTGAATAGGCTCTTCATGATCTTTTGCTTTTATGAACATGATGTCTTCATCGGGGAAGTCAAATCTCATAGGCTGGTAATCATCAATGGGTTGCTCAGCAAGGTAATCAGACAATAAACTGCCTTTGATGGCCTTCTGGGAGGTGTAATGAATATCATACTCTGTGAGGATCATTTGCCATCTTGCAACCCGTCCGGTAAGTGCTGGCTTCTAAAAAATGTACTTAACTAGATCCATCTTGGAGATCAATAAGGTAGTGTGGGTCAACATATACTGCTTCAGTCGGCGAGCAGCCCACGCTAAAGCACAACATGTTTTCTCGAGCAGTGAATAACATTGTTCACAGTCGGTAAACTTTTTGCTTAGGTAGTATATTGCATACTCTTTTCGACCAGACTCGTCATGCTGGCCCAACACACACCGCATTGACTCTTCTAATACTGTCAAGTACATTATTAGAGGTCTTCCTTCAACTGGAGGAATGAGGATTGGAGGCTCTTGTAAGTATCCCTTGATTTTATCAAAAGCCCTTTGGCAGTCTTCATTCCACCTAATTGTTTGTTCTTTTCTTAACAAATTGAACAGGGGTTCACAGGTTGTTGTAAGATGAGATATGAACCTTGAAATGTAGTTCAATCTACCTAGAAACCCCCAAACTTCTTTTTCAGTTTTTGGTGCAGGCATCTCTTGGATGGCTTTGACTTTGTCAGGGTCAACTTCAATCCCTTTCTCACTTACAATAAATTCCAGCAGCTTACCGGATCGCACCCCGAATATGCATTTGTTGGGGTTTAACTTCAATTGGTACTTCCTCAGACGCTTGAATAACTTCAACAAGTTCACCAGGTGGTCTTCTTCTGTAAGGGACTTGGCAATCATGTCATCCACATAACATTCAATTTCTTTGTGGATAATGTCATGGAATAACGTTACCATAGCCCGTTGATAAGTGGCACCAGCATTCTTCAGTCCGAATGGCATTACCTTATAACAGAATGTGCCCCAGTGTGTGATGAAAGTTGTCTTCTCCATGTCTTCAGGTGACATCTTGATCTGATTATATCCTGAAAATCCATCCATGAAGGAGAACACCGAGAATTGAGCCGTATTGTCTACCAATACATCAATGTGAGGTAAAGGGAAGTCATCTTTCGGGCTGACTCTGTTCAGATCCCGGTAATCCACACACATTCTCACCTTGCCATCTTTCTTAGGCACAGGTACAATATTAGCAACCCACGATGGATATCTAGTCACAGCAAGGAAACCGGCGTCCCACTGCTTTTGTACCTCTTCTTTTATCTTCATTGCCATATCTGGGCGAGTACGGCGCAACTTCTGTTTTACTGGCGGACAGTCTTCTTTCAGAGGCAGCTTGTGCATTACAATGTCGGTGTCCAACCCTGGCATATCCTGATAAGACCAAGCAAAAACATCCACATACTCCCGAAGCATATCAATCAGTTTCTCTTTTACTGAATCTTGCAGGCAGGCCCCGATCTTAACTTCTCTCAAGTCTTCTTCTGTACCAAGATTAACCGTCTCAACCTTCTCCTGATGAGGAGTGATAACCTTCTCCTCTTTCCTTAACAACCTGGCTAGCTCTTCAGGTAGCTCATAATCTTCTTCAACCCCTTCATCAACTTGATTGATTGGATTGTCAAAGTCATACGAAGTCATACGAAGTCATATCAGTGTTGTTGTCGGTGCAGTCTGGAGGGCACTTTCTGCAAGGGTTTAGATTTGTTCATTTTAGTGATCAGTTTTTATCTTATTTAGAAAAAGTTAAAATGAAGTTATTTATTTTGAAAAGCATTGCCATTTTATTTTTGTACAAAAAATGAAAAATGAAAAATAGTGAGCGGAAAAGAAAAGACTCATTTGCAAAAGATGTCCTGATATTCATTAATTGATCTTTGCACAAAATACAAGATGGCCCGATTACAAAATGAGTCCTGACATCTTGGGCAAGATGCAGGACTTGATGCATGCTTCAAAATACAGGAAATAATAATTACTCTGCAGGAGTAACCCTTATAATTTCCTTGGAAGACCAGTTTGAGACATGGCTCCCCGGGATCTTTGGACGTATCCAGCTTTCCAGGTTGCGCTCGTCTTCTGACTCATCTCCCAAGCTATTCACAGCATCTGGGGTGAGCATCCCCCCGCTCACAAACTTGGGCTCCGTTTCAGCCTCTGATTGATCTTGTCGAGTTGGTCTGTAACCCAACCCGAATCGGTCTTCTTTCTTCTCCACGGCAGCAGCTTGCCCCAGCCTTGGGCGGTACCTCCCTCAACAACCTTCCGGGCTTGCTGATATGATGTGATGGAGGTCCCAAGCACAACAGATGTTTCATTAATATTAAGGGCCTCAAACCCTTGGCTCATGGTTTCATGGATCTCCCCATCCATCTCAATGTATTTGAAAGTAGCCAGCTGGCTAACAAAAATATCCTCCTCCCCACAAATAGTAATGACTTGGCCTTCCCACTCGAATTTTAACTTCTGGTGAAGGGTTGACGTCACGGCGCCGGCGGCGTGTATCCATGGTCTACCCAATAGACAGTTGTAGGCAGGCTGTATATCCATCACAAAGAAGGTCGTTTTGAAAACCTGTGGGCCAATCATTATTGGTAATTCTATCTCTCCCAGAACTGATCTTTTAGAACCGTCAAAGGCTCTGACTACCAAGTTACTTGGGCGTAGTTCCAATCCATCATACTCCAACTTCACAAGGGCTTTCTTGGGCAGGACATTGAGGGATGACCCTGTGTCCACCAGTACGTGAGAAAGAACTGCACCCTTACACTCCAAGGTAATATGCAAAGCTTTGTTGTGATTGCGACCTTCTGTTGTCAGATCAGTGTTGGTAAATCCTAGTCCATTACTAGCGTTGACATTTCCAACCACAGCCTCTAACTGATTGACGGTAATCTCCTCCGGCACATAAGCTGCGTGCAGGACCTTCAGTAGTGCATTCCGATGAGCCTCGGAGCACATTAGCAATGATAGTATGGAGATCTTGGAAGGTGTTTGGTGAAGCTGGTCTACCACCTTGTAATCACTTTTCTTTATGATTCTCATGAATTCATCAACCTCTTGATCAAAAGGAGTCTTCAAAGCTTCTTTGACAACTTGTTCTTCTTGCACCATGCTCTTCCCTTTTGCCTTAGCAGCAGCTTCTGCTTCGACAATGGGTCTTGGAATTTGCGAGGCAAAGAGACGTCCGCTTCTAGTGAAGCCTCCGCCTCCCCCCACATTGTCTATCTGAGATGAAGAGGTTGATGATTCTAAAGTGATTTTCTGCCCCTCACAGTACAGATCTGAGCCATAATGCCAAGGGATGACACTATTGCTTTTGTAAGGAACTGGCCCAGGCACTGTGATAGTGACTGGACTGATAGCAGCTGCAGAAGGGACCACAATGGTGTATGGATCATAGTATATGGTGACTGGTGCTCTGGCAGGAGTGACATTTTGTGGGTTGTTGGCAGGGACGTTTGCAGGGTCATAGTATATTGTAACTGTTGAGACGCTTTCGTCAATTGTTGCTGATGTTGTAGAAGACACTATTGACTGGATGGGTGTTGAAATTGTAGCAGGGATGGTGACTGAACTTGCATCCGCTGAAGTGATTGATTGAGCAGTTGTTGGAGTTGTAGTAGAATCCGTTGGAACAATGGTTGTTGACGTTGTAGGAGTGTCTGTGATTGCCAGTGAAGGAATTGCTGGATTTGTAGGCGTCGTTGTAGTAATCTGAAGAATACCATCCTTAATAAGACCATTTATGCCGTCTCTCAGCCTTTCACACCCGTTAAATGCAATATTGCAATACCCACAGCCGAGCTCACACCCAGGGAACACTTGGCATCCTAAAAGCTGGGCTTTGATTTCAACCAAAGGCGTTCGAATCTGTGCAACACTGGTAATTAAGGTGGATGGTTTGCCTTCCTCAATAGCATTAATCCTAGGCTCGTTGTGACTAGGCATTGGATTTCTAGTGACATTTGGAGGAGGTGCAAAGTTGAGAGCTTTTGAGTCCACCAAGTCTTGGACTTTCATCTGTAAGGCCCTGCATTTTTCAGTATTATGCCCCGGTGCGTTTGAGTGGAATGCACACCTGGCATTGGCATCATAGTTCTTTGGCATATTGGAAGGATCTGGAGGTGTCAATGTTCTTAACTCAACCAGGTTGAGCTTCAGGAGTTGTGGCAAGAGTGCAACATACGGCATTGGGATTGGGTCGATTACTCTGTTTGCCTGTGATGGTCTTTGTTGGAAAGGACGTTGTTGTTGGTTGTTATTGCTGTTGTTGTAGGTTCTCTGTTGCGGATACTGAACTTGTTGTTGATACTGTGGTTGTTGTTGTTGAGGATATGCTGATTGTTGAGGAATCAGAGCTGGAATGGTAACAGCTGCTACTGACCGGTGAATATACTGAGGTCTGCCCCTGCTTGCATGAATGGAATTGGTCTCACCGGCTCTTCGGGGTCCCACAAAAGGTTTTCTGGGATTGCTGGATGAACTTGCACCATTGTCGGAAATCTTGCCCATCTTTAAAAGGCTTTCAATCCTCTCACCATCTATGACCACATCAGCAAAACTGGTAGAGGAGAAGGCAGCCAACATATCAATATATGTCCCTTGCAAAGTGTTCATGAACATGTCAGCCATTTCCCTTTCTGACATGGGTGGTTGGACAGCAGCAGCAAGCTGTCTCCACCTTTGGGAATATTCCCTGAAGCTTTCTCTGGAAGATTGAGACATTCCCATCAGAAGGGTCCTGTTAGGGGCCATGTCCAGATTGTATTGATATTGTCGGATGAAAGCTTCAGCCAAATCCTTCCAGCATCTTATGGTGGCCCTAGACAAGTGTGAATTCCATTCTCTTGAAGCCCTAGTCAGACTGTCTTCGAAGTAGAACCATTTGTCGGTATGGAATCAGATGCTCCTGGTGAGTATACTATTTGTCGTTGGTTTGATTGATTACCAAAGTTGAATCTCCGAATACAGTTAAAGTCTTGATCCTGAGGTCAATGGCTTCCTCAAGACCCATAATGCAAGCTTCGTATTCAGCTTCGTTGTTAGTGCAGTTAAAAGTGAGTTTTGTCGAGAAAGGCATGTGAACTCCTTTAGGTGTAATGAGTACTTCACCAACACCACGACCATTCATATTAACAGCCCCATCAAACATCATTGTCCATTCTTCTTCCGGGTCAGGCCCTTCAGTGTGAACAGGCTCTTCATGATCTTTTGCTTATATGAATATGATGTCTTCATCAGGGAAGTCAAATCTCATAGGATGGTAATCATCAATGAGTTGCTCAGCAAGATAATCAGACAGCACACTTCCTTTGATGGCTTTCTGGGATGTTTACTGAATGTCATACTCTGTGAGAATCATTTGTCATCTTGCAACCCATCCGGTAAGTGCTGGCTTCTCGAATATATACTTGACTGGGTCCATCTTTGAAATCAATAAGGTAGTGTGGGTCAACATATACTGCCTTAGTCGGCGAGCAGCCCACGCTAAAGCACAGCAAGTTTTCTCGAGCAGTGAATAATGTTGTTCACAGTCGGTAAACTTTTTTCTTAGGTAGTATATTGCATACTCTTCTCGACCAGACTCGTCATGTTGGCCCAGCACACACCCCATTGACTCTTCTAATACTGTCAAGTACATTATTAGAGGTCTTCCTTCAACTAGAGGCATAAGGATTGGAGGCTCTTGTAAGTACTCCTTGATTTTGTCAAAAGCCCTCTGGCAGTCTTCATTCCACCTGACCGTTTATTATTTTCTTAACAACTTGAACAAGGGCTCACAGGTTGCTGTAAGATGAGATATGAACCTTGAAATATAGTTCAATCTACCTAGAAAACCCATAAATTCTTTTTCAGTCTTTGGTGCAGGCATTTCTTGAATGGCTTTGACTTTGTCAGGGTCAACTTTAATCCCTTTTTCACTTACAATGAACCCCGGCAGCTTACTGGACCGTACCCCAAATGTGAATTTGTTGGGGTTTAACTTCAATTGGTACTTCCTCAGGCACTTGAATAGCTTCAACAGATTCACCAGGTGGTCTTCTTCTGTGAGGGACTTGGCAATCATGTCATCCACATAACATTCAATTTCTTTATGGATCATGTCGTGGAATAATGTCACTATAGCCCGTTGATAAGTGGCATCGACATTCTTCAGTCCAAATGGCATTACCTTATAACAGAATGTGCCCCAGGGTGTAATGAAAGTTGTCTTCTCCATGTCTTCAGGTGACATCTTGATCTGATTATATCCTGAAAATCCATCCATGAAGGAGAACACCGAGAACTGAGTCGTATTGTCGACCAATACATCAATGTGAGGTAATGGGAAGTTATCCTTCGGGCTAGCTCTATTCAGATCCTGGTAATCCACACACATCCGTACTTTACCATCTTTCTTAGGCACATTTACAATGTTAGCGACCCACGGCGAGTAACTAGTTACAGCAAGGAAACTGGCGTCCCACTGTTTTTATACCTCTTCTTTTATCTTCATTGCCATATCCGGACGAGTACGACGCAACTTCTGTTTTACCGGAGGACAATCTTCTTTTAGAGGCATCTTGTGCATAACAATGTCGGTATCCAGACCTGGCATGTCCTGATAAGACCAAGCAAAAACATCCACATACTCCCGAAGCATGTCAATAAGTTACTCTTTCACTGAATCTTGCAGACGGGCCCCGATCTTAACTTCTTTCAAGTCTTCTTATGTACCAAGATTAACCGTCTCAACTTCCTCCTGATGAGGAGTGATAACCTTCTCCTCTTGTCTCAACAACCTGGCTAATTCTTCAGGTAGCTCATAATCTTCTTCAACCCCTTCATCGGCTTGATTAATCGGATTGTCAAAGTCATACGAAGTCATAGCAGTGTCATTGTCGGTGCAGTATGGAGGGCACTCTCGGCAAGGGTTTAGATTTGCTCATTTTAGTGATCAGTTTTATCTTGCTTAGAAAAAGTGAAAATGAAGTTATTATTTTGAAAAACATTGCCATTTTATTTTTGTACAAAAAATGAAAAATGAAAAACAGTGAGCGAGAAAAAAGAGACTCATTTGCAAAAGATGTCCTGATATTCATTAATTGATCGTTTGCACAAAATACAAGATGTCCCGATTACAAAATGAGCCCTGACATCTTGGGCAAGATGCAGGACTTGATGTATGCTTAAATATAGGAAATAATAATTACTCTGCCGGAGTAACTCTTATAATTTCCTGGTGTTGCTCCCACCAAATGACACCTGGTCAGAAAGGGGTACAGACGCGAGCGGTCGGCGAAAGGAGGATGAGAACACACAAGGGTGAACTCAGGAAGAAAAGAGTCGCCAGCTAGGCATTTTTATCTCGAAGGAAAGGTAATGCTGCATAGACCTAGAAAGATATGGATAAGACGGTTGCGAACCAGAGAAACTGAGAAAGGGGGTTGGTTACAACCTGGGAAGGTATTAGCACCCAGATTGTCCTCCGTACTCGACGGGATCCACGCTTGAAAGATTTGTGTTTTAAAGGGGTAGTGTCAGTGCTATTTGTGTGCAACAGCTAGAAAAGAATGCAAGTGTCAGTGCAAAAGGAAATGTGAAGTGAGGTATGAGGGTGTCAGTGTAAGAGCAGAGTGAGAAGCTCAAGATAATGAGGCTAAAAGAATAATACTGAAAGGAGGGGGGATATACAGAGACTTTTGTTCGATAACTGTTAAGTTATGCCTACGTATCCTCTCGTGCAATGAGGAAGTCAGAACACCGTAGTTCGACTCAAAGAGACTGAAAGATAAATTGACTTGTGAACTGCTTGCTTGTCTATGCTCAAGTGTATGACCTGTCTGGCTCAGGTGCAAATTGTCTTGCATTAGACGGAAGAAGCGAGTTCTTGTTTATGAGTGAATGAGATGAGAAAAGAATCCCGGAGGAGACGATTATTGTTTGTTTTTTGTGTTTTCAAGCTTTTATTTCTTTTTGGAGTTTGTCATAAGAAAATGAGCTTAAGCCTAAACCAAAGGTTAGTAAACTCACCACATCTTCCCTCTGATTAGGGGTAATGAGAATACCTTAAGTATGAAGTAAACACCTCACACTTAGTCACCATGATGTAGGATTAAGATCATTAACCTACTTGTAATTATTTAGATGTTTTTGGAGTTTTTGTTTGGTGTTAAGTAATGAGTTTAAGCCATATTCAAGGATTTAATGGACTCATTACACCATCCTAATAGAAGGATAATAGATGAGAACATTTAAGCTGAGAAAGGCTCCTCAACTTAATCCATGATTAGGGATTAATCTCATGACCTAACAAAGCCTTTATTAAAGTGAATTTTAGTTAATGATAAGATTAAGAAGTGATTTTTATGGTTTGTAAGACCACTTGAGGGGGACTTGTCCATTAACACTAGGGTTAGTCCTTCTTAACCAATTAAGGAAGAATTAGAACCCTAATGCAAGGCCCAAGTTACAAGCTTGATGTCTTAGTGATTATTATGTAGATTGATTAAAGGATTTAAACACATTAAGGGTTTAACACTTAGGATTAAAGTTATACACTCCATCCTAATAGAAGGATACAGGTATAACCCTAATCACAAAGCATTAAAACCTTTAAGGTTTAGTCCTTGATTAAGAGATGAGAAGAGAAGACACAAAGATGACACAAAGGTAAAACTAATGGGGGGACTAATCAAACCCTAATTGTGATCATACTTGGTTTTTCCTAGGGTTCATGAGGCTTGCAAAAGATCTTCAGGAGAAAAGCCACCAGGAAAGAAGCAGAATGAAAGGAGGAGAAGCAAAAAGAAGCAAGACAACTTACTTCACTAAAGAAGATAAGTTGCTTGAAGAGAGAAGGAGAGGAGGAGCATGAATGAGCAAGCTCACTCTAATACACAAGATAAAATGTAGCAATGATGCAAGAGAGAGATGAGAAGAGATTGTGAGAAGTGAAGGCAAATTCACTTCTCAAAACAACTTACCACCTGAAAAGTTAGCAAAAGAAATGAAAGGCAATGAAAATGAGATGCAATGCCATGATGCAAGACAAAGTCAGAAACATGAACATGATGTTAATGATGCTAAGAGATGATGCAAACATATGCCAAGAGATTAGGATGATCATACAAGGATGAGGATGCAAATGAAGCATGCTTTGAACCATGAAAGTTCATGAAAGTTTATGAAATGCAATGGATACATAACATGGAAAATGGATGATGCAATGATCAAACATGATTCTAATATGTCCTAAGATGTCTTAGAAGTCATGTGGATGCACAAAATGTCATGGTAAGTTCATGTATGCAATCATATGGAAGATAGATGCAAATGAAGGCAAAAATTAGGGTTAACATACAATATGCAATGCAAAATTCAAAATCAGAAGCAAATGACATGATAAAAAATTGAAAATGGGAGAAAAGGAACTCTAACCCTACACAAGTTCATTGCCCAAAGGAGACCTAACTCTTAACTTAATGGGGGTTATGATTTTCTCAAGTTTGCTAGGGTTTTAAGGTACCTCAAAAGGAAAAATGCTCATCAAATTGAAAATGGAATAAAAATTCGAACCAATTTTAACCTAGAAACTACATGATATGAGGAATGCAATGCAAAAGGAACCAACATCAAACTCTTAATGGTTAGGCAGAATGAATTTTTCTAAGTTAGGACCAAAATATTGCCTTTTAAGAACTTTAATTCCAAAGAAAAATATCAAAGTATGTCAAGAACCAAAAAGAAATTTGTTTGAAGAGCTTGATATGTTTCTAAATGTATTAAAATGCAATGTGATTTTTTTTTGTGATTTTTAAATACCTAAATGTATTTTTAATTAATTAATTTTCATTAACTAATTAAAAATAAACATTTAAATGATTTAAAAATAATTTTTAATGCAAAAAATAAAAATAAAAATATTTTTGGGTTCTGAAAATTAATAAAAGATTTGATAAAAATTTTCAGAATTTTTTGATGTATTTTACTATTTTTAAAAATTCGTGGAAATAAATACAATGAAAATGAAAATTAAATTAAATAAAAGAGAAAGTATGCAAATCCTGAGGCTGAGATTCAAATGGGAAACGCGCGAATTGACTGGCGCATAATCTGAGGGTCCACATTCAAACTGACATTTTTAAAACTAAACCCTAATTAATTAACTTAATGACGTGGATTAGGGCTAAATGGGATGATCTGAACCATTGGATACGCGCGGGAAACACAATCGTACGCTCCACATTTAAACTGAGCCCTAATCCAGATTAAAACCCTAATGACATTCAGGTCACCGGAGAAGAGCTCTGGTCGTCTTCTCCGGTGACATCCCTCCCTGAAAAACCTCAACTTCTTCCCCAGGTCATTTCTGGAGCTCTAAAGCTCCAGATTTGTTCCTCTCACTCCCCTGAACCTAAATCTAACCTCAAATGGAATTTATTTCTAACCATTAACAAGATTCGAAGCAAGGTATAAAAATGGCAGAAATTTCAGACAAGCCATACATGCTCAATTCTTCATCATTTTCAAAAATTCAAAGTTCAACATGTTCAGGGGATCACACTTAACCAATTAATAACTTAAAATGAAGCTTCTGGAAAAATGAATTCGCATAGCTACCTGAGGTGAAGCTTTCAACCCTGGAGCTTTTTGGCTGCTTCTTTGGCCCAAGATGCCTTTAATGAACCTCCTGAGAAGTTTGCAATGCTTGGATGGAATTTCTTATGGCTGGTTTATGAGATTGATTCAGTTCAGCTCAAAGGGGGAGAGAAATCGTGTTTTTGATATGGGGGTTTCAGGGCAAAGTGATGGTTGGGAAATGATCAGTGGATCATGGTGAGAGATTCTGTGAAGTTTGTTTTGAGGTTTGAGGCTTGTGTATTGAGATTCGAAGAAAAATGCATAAGAGAGGATTTTTGGTGAATGATGTGTTATGGGAGGTTTTAGCTTCCAAGATTGTGTGAAAAATGATCCTTGAGGCATGTATGTGAAGCTGTGATTGGTCAGAGTAGTTGGTGTGGCTCAGCTTGATTGGTATGGCTCAAATTGCATAAAGTCAACTTTTGTGTAAGAGGAGGTATGGGCTGGTTCAGGCATGGTACAAAGGGGTGTCTGTTGCAGCTTGATTCAAGGATGACCATGGAAATGAGATTGAGGCAAATCAGCAAGTGGATTGAAACTTGTGGGGGTTCTTGCAATTTTCATGAAGTTTGGCCCTTTCTTGATTTCTTCATGCACAAGTCATGAAACTTGAGAATTCTTGGCACAAATCTGACTTTTAGGCATTGCATTGTGTTCGTATGATGATTAGAAGTCACAAATTGGTTTGGCAAAGGTTTTTGCAAGTTTCCCCCTTTGGTGCAAAAGTGGAATTTTAGTGATTTTGTCCAACTTTGACAAGCCATAACTTTTGATTCAAAATGAATTAGAATGAGTTCTTGTACTTTTTGAAAATGGGAGGATCCAATCTACAACTTTCATGACCAAAGTTTCTTCATTTGAGAAATTTTGAATCAAAAAGAGGAGGTTGAAAAACTTTCCCAAAATGGCAAGTTTGCATTACAAGTCACTTTCCCAAAAAGGCAACATTGCAAATGGCTTGAGATTCTTCAATTTTGTGAACTTCTAACATATTTTAAGATCAAATAAAGATCATACACATTCAAAATGATGGAGAAATCCCTTTGGTTGGGTCATTGGGGGCCTCAGATACCCTGATTTTGCACTGACTTGCTCAAGAAGTCATCTTGTGATCAGATGCCTTCCCCATTGAATTTCTTCATGAAAATTGATATACATGATCCTTATAACATATAGAGACCAATAGAAGCAAGAATGACCAACAAAATTGGAGTTATGGCCTCTGAAACCAAAACCTTAATTCTAGGTCATCTGTGCAGTTAAACCTGGCTCTGTTTCCATGCCTTTCTCAGTTCTTGTGATTATTTGACTCCATTAACCTTGGCAGGATATAATATGATGCTTGAACATACATGGACCCCTTTGAAGTGATTGATGACCTTTGGAGTGGCTCAAATGGCACAGGGACTTCTTAGATCACATACCCTAGATGCAGATGACTTAGAACCAATGCAGTGAAGCAAAAATGCAATATGAGATATTATGATGGAAACTATGCAAATGAAAAGAATCACAAGCCATGGTGAAATGAGTGAGGGCAAATTTGGGGTGTTTACAGCTGCCCCTATTCAAGCATGAGTTAGCGGTGCAGGATGTAAGCGACGGCTTAACAGACAAACAAGATAACTTGTGGTTGAATATCAAAGACAGTCCAAATTTTGCACTCACTGAATGAAGAAGAAAAGGGATATAGATTGTGAAAGGAAGTAAAGTATGATTATAAAGTGCGGGCGACGGAGAATGACCGTCGAGCAGAGGATGACTGCTGAGGATGAAGCAATGACGGGGATGACCGATATGTTGGGGAAAGTAATAAGACTCTCTGGGGATTGAAGGTAAATGATGGGGACGACCATCGGGTTGAAGAAAAATAAATGATAAGGAACGGTCATCAAAGGTGAAGGACGATCACCTAGCAGGGGACGGCTTCTCTGTTGGGGATAAGGATGAGGGACGGTCATCCAAGGTGAAGGACGATCACCTGGCAAGGTACGGTTGCCGAAAATATCACGACATAGGGCGAATGCCGGATAAAGAAGGTCGACGATGGGGACGGCCATCGGATAAGCATGATGAAGGACGATCATCAAGAGGTGAAGGACGATCACCCAGCAAGGTACGGCTGCTCTTGGGGTTTTATCACAACATAGGATGAATTTCGGATAACAAGATCAACGATAGGGACGGCCATCGGATAAAATGATGAAGGACGATCATCAGGAGGTGAAGGACGATCACCTAGCAGGGGACGGCTGCTGAAAATATCACGACATAGGAAGAATGTCGGACAGGAAGGGGTTCTAAAGAATAGAGACTCCACTGGGGATGATGAAGGACGATCATCTAAAAGGTGAAGGACGATCACCTGGCAGGGTACGGCTGCCGAAAATATCATGACATAGGACGAATGTCAGATAAAAAGGAAAAAGTTTATCAAGATTTGCCGGGAATTTTTCTGGGGAATGGTAGACACAGACGAGTGCCTAATTTTAAGAAAGAAAAGGTATAAGTGTCTGACACGGTGTATAGATTAAAGATGCGGACGAGCATCCTTAAGACTATGATACGGACGAGTATCAATGGAAACAAACGCTTGATGCATGTTCAGAGATGATGATACTGACGAGTACCAACTAGTTAACAAAGAACACGGACGAGTGTCGACTCTGAGGGGGTTTAAGTGATGTATACAAGATACGGACGAGTACCTGTATGAGTAAAAAGTGATGAGTGAGATATAGATGAGTATCCAACTCGCTGTGGAGAGCACGACACGGACGGGCGTCGGAAGAAGTGTATTATAAACAATTATTTGATTTATAAAGTGTTTAGGTAACTATGTTAGGGGAGGTGACACGGACGGGTGTCAGAGAAGTGTATAGATATATGTAAACATGTGTTTGTGAGTGCAAAGGGGACGCTTTGGCTTTCTGCTGGGGATATGACACAGACGAGTGTCAAGAAGCATCTGTAATGTATAAGTATCTGTTTGTAGAGAACGCTCGGGCGACTTTACTGGGGAATGATGACACAGACGAGTGCCAAAAGGAGTATGTATCTGTATTTGTGAGTGCAAACAGGGTGTTTCGGTTTTCTGTGGGGAGCTTGGGAAGTATCTCGTGTATTTGCAAGTGGGGGTATTGGTATACACAGCTGTTTGATTCGGAACACGACTTGTGATTATGCAATATGTTTGATTTTGCCGTAATGCTCCGTATTAGACGGAATGCTACGCTCTGGGGGAAAATTTGCTGCGAATGCTATGTTTATGCAAAGATACCAATCCGGGATTCGGATCCCGTTGCCGTGGAGATCTCTGGCTGATCTGCTTGAAACGGATGTCCCAGCTGGGGATGAGATCATTGGTAGATCTGACATATATGACTCTTCTTGAGGAAATAGATCACTGATAGACCTATCTTGGTGATGAGGGACCCAGCTGGGGTCTGCGGGAGCTTTCGTCACTCTGTTGTGAGATCTTCAGGCATTGCTCTTCTGGGTAGAAGCTGAAACCCTGCGGGGAGATAGTTCCCTGTCTGACACTTGGCTGGGGTAGAATGATGATTCAGCAACTCAGCTGGGGATAAAGCATCTCTGGTGCCATTCTGGAGGACGTGCCGAGTAAGTAATGATTTGGCAACTTGCTGGGGAGAAGCTTTCATGCCCCATGTCGCGCTTCGAACACCTGCAATCCTGTATGACAAAGAAACGCACAAGTACCCCGAGGTATCCCTTACTGGATTCCGTCATACGAGTTTAGACACTCCCGAGAGCAAATATATTTCCTGTAAGCATGTAATTTAGAAAAAGCGCATCTGGACTCATGCGATCAACATCTTTAGGACATCGGACATTTTGCAAATGAAAATAAAATGTACGAGACGAAATATGACTGAAAATCTGATTTTATTAATTTGTATGCCCTGAATTGGCAAGATACAGTCAAAGAAACAGATCCCCTGAAATGAGGAGATTGTTACAAATTGAGAAGCAAAAAGACGTTGGCAATGTTGATGACGCTTCAAGGAGCTTCCCTTTGCTATGACCCGTATGACATTGACGTTCTTCTCACCTCGCTTTCTGAAGAAGGCCGATTCTGACCGAAGCTTGAACCTTTCGGAGCTTGCTATGTTATAGGTGATACAGACGAATTCAGAATGCAGTTGTTCGCTTATTCCCTTATTTTGCGTGGATCGCCCTTTTGGGTTTTCAATCCACCGGGATACCCATTGTTTCCTGAGTTGTCCAATGTGGCTTTTCAACTCAGCGGGTGTACATTTTTTGTTTATTTTCCCTTATTTTTGCCCGAGTCTTTTATTCTGTTTTTGACTCGCCGGGATGCCCTATTTTTGTCTGGACTTACATTCTGTTTTTTATGTCCAGCGGGTCATTTTTATGCGAAGTATTTTTTAACTGTATCTGAATTCACAGGGGACAGGAAGTCTTCACCATCCATAGTACTGAGCATCAGTGCTCCACCAGAGAAAACTTTCTTTACTATGAATGGACCATCGTAATTCGGAGTCCACTTGCCCCTGTGGTCTGTATGAGGAGGGAGGAGTCTTTTCAGCACAAGATCTCCTACTTGGTACTCTCGAAGCTTGACTTTCTGATCGAAGGCTTTCTTCATTCTCTTCTGATATAACTGCCCATGACAGATTGCAGCTAATCTCTTTTCTTCAATCAAACTCAGTTGTTCGTATCGGGATCGGACTCATTCTGCTTCATTCAATTTGACATCCATTAGTACCCGCAGGGAGGGTAATTCAACTTCAACAGGCAGGACTGCCTCCATACCGTACACAAGCTGATACGGCGTTGCCCCAGTGGATGTTCTGATTGACGTTCGGTACCCATGTATAGCAAATGGTAGCCTTTCATGCCAATATTTGTAGGTAACCACCATCTTCTGCACAATCTTCTTGATGTTCTTGTTAGCCGCCTCTACAGCGCCATTCATCTTTGGCCTGTAAGGAGAAGAGTTGTGGTGTTGGATCTTGAAGTCCCGGCACAGTTCTGCCATCATTTTGTTGTTCAAGTTGGAACCATTATCAATAATGATTTGCTCGGGCACTCCATACCGACAGATGATGTCTCTCTTTAGAAATCAGACTACCACTTGCATAGTGACATTTGCATAAGAAGCTGCTTCGACCCACTTGGTAAAATAGTCAATGGCTACCAGGATGAATCTGTGGCCATTTGAAGCAGTCGGTTCAATCTTGCCAATCATATCAATGCCCCACATGGAAAAGGGCCAGGGTGAAGACATCACATTCAGAGGATTGGGAGGCACATGTACTTTATCCACATAAATCTGGCATTTATGGCATTTTCTAGCATAGGCACAACAGTCTGCATCCATTGTGACCCAATAGTAGCCTGATCTTAGCAACTTTTTAGCCATGCCCTTCCGCATGGGTACCAAAGGATCCTTCATGCACCTCGTGCATCAACAAGTCTTCTTCTACCTTATCAACACATCTGAGAAGTACCATGTCAAAGTTTCTCTTGTACAAGGAACCATCAGTATTCAGGAAGAAACTACCAGCTAGCCTTCTTAATGTCTTCTTGTCATTGGAAGATGCCCCAGGTGGGTATGTTTGATCCTCCAAGAAGCATTTGATGTCATGGAACCAAGACTTATCATCTTTGACAACATCTGCTGAAAATACATATGCTGGTCTGTCAAGTCTGGACACTGCAATTTGAGGCACAAAGTTGGCAGCTTGAACTTTGATCATGGATGAAATGGTAGCCAGAGCATCTACAAACTGATTTTCATCTCGAGGGATATACTCAAGCTTGACTGTTGTGAAGAAAGTTAATAACCTCCTTGTATAATCCCGATAAGGTACCAGATGATCTTGGTGGGTGTACCATTTGCCGTTGGTTTGATTAATTACCAGAGCTGAATCTCCGAACACAGTCAAAGTCTTGATCCTGAGGTTAATAGCTTCCTCAAGACCCATAATACAAGCTTTGTATTCAGCTTCGTTGTTAGTGCAGTTAAAGGTGAGCTTTGCCGAGAAAGGCATGTGAACTCCCTTAGGTGTAATGAGTATTGCACCAACACCACGACCATTCATATTAACAGCCCCATCAAACATCATAGTCCATTCTTCTTCCGGGTCGGGCCCTTCAGTGTAAATAGGCTCTTCACGATCTTTTGCTTTTATGAACATGATGTCTTCATCGGGGAAGTCAAATCTCATAGGCTGGTAATCATCAATGGGTTGCTCAGCAAGGTAATCAGACAACACACTGCCCTTGATGGCCTTTCAGGATGTGTACTGAATGTCATATTCTGTGAGGATCATTTGCCATCTTGCAACCCGTCCGGTAAGTGCTGGCTTCTCAAATATGTACTTGACCGGGTCCATCTTGGATATCAATAAGGTAGTGTGGGTCAACATATACTATCTCAGTCGGCGAGCAGCCCACGCTAAAGCACAACATGTTTTCTCGAGCAGCGAATAACGTTGTTCACAGTCGGTAAACTTTTTGCTTAGGTAGTAAATTGCATACTCTTTTCGACCAGACTCGTCATGCTGGCCCAACACACACCCCATTGACTCTTCTAATACTGTCAAGTACATGATTAGAGGTCTTCCTTCCACTGGAGGCATAAGGATTGGAGGCTCTTGTAAGTATTCCTTGATTTTGTCAAAAGCCCTCTGACAGTCTTCGTTCCACCTTACCATTTGTTCTTTTCTTAATGCTTGAACAAAGGCTCACAGGTTGCTGTAAGATGAGATATGAACCTTGAAATGTAGTTCAGTCTACCTAAGAACCCCCGAACTTCTTTTTCAGTCTTTGGTGCAGGCATTTCTTGAATGGCTTTGACTTTATCAGGGTCAACTTCAATCCCTCTTTCACTTACAATAAATCCCAGCAGCTTACCGGATCTCACCCCGAATGTGCATTTGTTGGGGTTTAACTTCAACTGGTACTTCCTCAGACGCTTGAATAACTTCAACAGATTCACCAGGTGGTCTTCTTCTGTGAGGGACTTGGCAATCATGTCATCCACATAACATTCAATTTCTTTGTGGATCATGTCATGGAATAATGTTACCATAGCCCGTTGATAAGTGGCACCCGCATTTTTCATTCCGAATGGCATCACCTTATAACTGAACGTGCCCCAGGGTGTGATAAAAGTTGTCTTCTCCATGTCTTCAGGTGACATTTTGATCTGATTGTATCCTGAAAATCCATCCATGAAGGAGAACACCGAGAACTGAGCCGTATTATCAACCAATACATCAATGTGAGGTAAAGGGAAGTTATCTTTCGTGCTGGCTCTGTTTAGATCCCGGTAATCCACACACATCCTCACCTTGCCGTCCTTCTTAGGCACAGGTACAATGTTAGCAACCCACGGCGGATAGCTAGTTACAGCAAGGAAACCGGCGTCCTACTGCTTTTGTACCCCTTCTTTTATCTTCATTGCCATATCTGGGCGAGTACGGCGCAACTTCTGTTTTACTGGAGGACAATCTTCTTTCAGAGGCAGCTTGTGCATGACAATGTCAGTGTCCAACCCTGGCATATCCTGATAAGACCAAGCAAAAACATCCACATATTCTCGAAGCATATCAATCAGCTGCTCTTTTATCGAATCTTGCAAGCAGGCCCCGATCTTAACTTCTTTCACTTCTTCTTTTGTACCAAGATTAACCGTCTCAACCTCCTCATGATGAGGAGTGATAACCTTCTCCTCTTGTCTTAACAACCTATCTAACTCTTCAGGTAGCTCATAATCTTCTTCAACCCCTTCATCAGCTTGATTGATTGGATTGTCAAAGTCATACGAAGTCATAGCGGTGTTGTTGTCGGTGCAGTCTGGAGGGCACTCTCTGCAAGGGTTTAGATTTGTTCATTTTAGTGATTGGTTTTATCTTATTTAGAAAAAGTGAAAATGAAGTTATTATTTTGAAAAAACATTGCCATTTTATTTTTGTAAAAAAAGTGAAAAATGAAAAACAGTGAGCGAAAAAGAAAAGACTCATTTGCAAAAGATGTCATGATATTCATTAATTTGATCTTTGCACAAAATACAAGATGGCCCGATTGCAAAATGAGTCTTGACATCTTGGGCAAGATGCAAGACTTGATGCATGCTTTAAAATACAGGAAATAATAATTACTCTGCAGGAGTAACCCTTATAATTTCCTGGGAAGACCAGTTTGAGACATGGCTCCCCGGGGTCCTTGGACGTATCCAGCTTTCCAGGTTGCGCTCATCTTCCGACTCATCTTCCAAATTGTTCACAGCATCCGGGGTGAGCATTCCCTCGCTGACAAACTTGGGCTCCTTGGCAGCCTCTGATTGATCTTGTTGAGTTGGTCTGTAACCCAACCCAAATCGGTCTTCTTTCTTCTCCACGGACAATAGCTTGCCCCAGCCTTGGGCGGTAACTTCCTCAACAACCTTCCGGGCTTGCTGGTATGATGTTATGGAAGTTCCCAGTACAGCAGATGCTTCATTAATGTTCAAGGCCTCAAACCCTTGGCTCATGGTTTCATGGATCTCTCTGTCCATCTCTATGTACTTATACGTAGCCAGCTGGCTAACAAAGATGTCCTCCTCCCCACAGATGGGGATGATTTGGCCTTCCCACTCGAATTTCAACTTCTGGTGAAGGGTAGACGTAATAGCGCCAGCGACGTGGATCCAAGGTCTACCCAACAGACAGCTGTAGGCCGGTTGTATGTCCATCACAAAGAAGGTGGTTTTTAAGGTCTGCGGGCCAATCAACACAGGCAAATCAATCTTCCCAAGCACTGATCTCTTAGAGCCATCAAACGCTCTCACCACCAAATTACTTGGTAGAACATTGAGTGATGACCCAGTGTCCACCAGTACATGAGATAAAACAGCACCCTTGCATTCCAAGGTGATATGTAAAGCCTTGTTGTGGTTATGTCCCTCTGTTGTTAAGTCAGCATTGGTAAAGCCCAGTCCGTGACTGGTGTTGACATTTGCAACCACAGTTTCTAGCTGATTAACAGTAATCTCCTCCGGCATGTATGATGCGTGCAGGACTTTCAACAGTGCATTCCTGTGAGCTTCAGAACACATCAATAGTGATAATATGGAGATTTTGGAGGGAGTTTGGTGAAGCTGGTCCACCACCTTGTAATCACTTCTTTTTATGATTCTCATAAACTCGTCTACATCTTGTTCAAAAGATGTCTTCTGAGTGTCTTTGATAGTCGGCTCTTCAGGTACCACACTCTTTCCTTTTGCTTTGGCAGCAGCCTCTGCTTTAACATTAGGTCTTTGCATTTGTGAGGCAAAAAGGCGTCCGCTTCTTGTGAAGCCTCCGCCTCCCCCAACATTATCAACTTGTGGAGAAGAGGTCGATGAATCCAGAGTGATTTTCTCCCCGTTGCAGTAGAGATCAGAGCCATAATGCCAAGGTATGGCATTACTGCTTTCATAAGGAACGGGTCCAGGCACTGTAATAGTAACTGGACTGACTGTCGCAGAGGAGGGTACTGTAATGGTGTGAGGATCATAGTAAATTGTGACCGGTGATCTGGTAGGAGGTGCCATGATTTGTTGTTGGAAATTGCTGTTGGGAGGAACGTCTGATGGGTCATAATAGATTGTAACTGTTGAAACATCTTCGTTAATTTTTGCTGGCGTTGTAGAAGATTCTGCTAATAACATGGATGCTGATGTTGTAGAAGAAAGGGTTATTGACATTTGATTTTTTAAAGTGATGGACGGAGCCATTGCTGATGATATTGATGAATCGGTAGGAATGATTGTTGCTGCTGTTGTAGAAGAATCGGGAATTGTTGTTAAAGGAATTGCTGGATTTGTAGGCGCCGTTGTCGAAATTTGAAGGATACCATCCTTGATAAGACCATCTATGCCGCTTCTCAACCTTTTGCACCCATTGACTGCAATGTTGCAATACCCACAACCGAGCTCACACCCGGGGAACACTTGGCATTCTAAAAGCTGAGCTTTAATTTCGACCAAAGGTGTTCGTATTTGTGCAACACTGGTGATCAAGGTAGATGGTTTGTCTTCCTCAATGGCATTAATCCTCGGCCCGCCATAATTAGGCATGGGATTTTTGTTGACATTCGGAGGAGGTGCAAAGTTGAGGGCTTTAGAATCCACCAGATCTTGGACTTTCATTTGTAAGGCCCTGCATTTTTCATTATTGTGACCAGGTGCATTGGAGTGGAAAGCACACCTGGCGTTGACATCATAATTCCTTGGGAGATTTAGGGGATCTGGTGGTGCCAACGTCCTTAACTCAACTAAGTTAAGCTTCAGGAGTTGTGGCAATAAGGCAGCATAAGGCATAGGGATGGGGTGAATCACCCTGTTTGCCTGTGATGGTCTTTGCTGAAAAGGGCGCTGTTGTTGGTTGTTGTTGCTGTTGTTGTAGGTTCTCTGTTGAGGATACTGAACTTGTTGTTGATATTGTGGTTGTTGCTGAGGATATGCTGATTGTTGAGGAATCGGAGCTGGAATGGTAACAGCTGCTACTGATCTGTGAACATACTGAGGTCTGCCCCTGCTTGTATGGATGGAATTGGTCTCACCGGCTCTTCGGGGTCCCACAAAAGGCTTCCTGGGATTACTGGATGAACTTGCACCACTGTCAGAAATTTTACCCATTTTTAATAGGCTCTCAAACCTTTCCCCAGCTATAACTACGTCAGCAATACTGGTAGAAGAAAAGGCAGCCAGTCTATCAATATATGTTCCTTGCAACGTATTCATGAACATGTCGGCCATTTCTCTTTCCGACATGGGTGGTTGGACAGCAGCAGCAAGCTGTCTCCACCTTTGGGCATATTCCCTGAAGCTTTCCCTGGAAGACTGGGACATTCCCATCAGGAGGGTCCTGTTAGGAGCCATGTCCAGATTATATTGATATTGCCTGATGAAGGCTTCAGCTAAGTCCTTCTAGCATCTAATGGTAGCTCTGGTCAAGTGTGAATACCACTCTCTCGAAGCCCCAGTCAGACTGTCTTCAAAGTAGAACATCCACAGCTTCTCATCCATAGTATAAGCTTTTAGTCTTCCCAGGAAAGACTGCAGGTGAGTTCGTGGACAAGAGGTTCCATTGTATTTCTCAAAGCACGGGGGTTTGAATTTGTGGGTAATTCTCACACCATCCACTAGCCCCATGTCCATTACATCGAAGCCCAAGGAATTCTGAGACTCCAAAGATCTCAACTTTTCAGCAATTTCATCTAACCTCCGATCATAGACTTCATCTCCTGCTCCCATTACAGTAAACTGCTCTTCCTGAGGATCTTCTTGCAAGATCCTGCCTGCAGCAGTATTTCCTTGTACATTTCTCGGGATGTTGACTTCCGGATCTAGATGGGGCCCAAATACTGGTGGATTAACATGAGGCTGGCCCTGCTCATTGTTACTTGTTCCTCCAGTTCCAAGATGAGGTTCCTCGGGAGTTTGTCTTTCCACTAGTTCCCTTAATCTTTCTTGACTCTAGGCCAAGCCAGTCATTACAGCCATAAATTGAGTCATTTGGTTCCTCATCTCCACTCTTTCATTAGCCATCTGAGTTCTGACCTCAGTCAGGTCCTGCTGTACTTGCTCCATTTGGATACCAGGAAGGTGGTTGCGAGTAGGGTACCGGTGCGTGCGGTTGACAGGGAACACTCGGTGACGAGCAATATTTCCTTAGATCACAGCAGAGTTAGAGACAAATAATAACAAAACCTACAAAACAAAACAAGGTTAGTATGCAATGCAGTATGCTTATTTGTTTTTCCAAGGTATCCGGCTTGGTTCTTGGTTTTGACCTTTCTAGACCTCGAGGAAGATGCTTGATGTTGCTGAGAAAAGAAACCCAATGAAAGCAAACTAATATATTACAAATGATGAACAAATACATAGTTTGTTTTACAACACATGCCCCTAGAGGGTCAAAATACAAAAAGAGAAAAGTACATCAAATGAAAATGAACAACAAGCAAAGAAGTCAAACATTCAGTCCAAACTCATCCTCTCTGACTTCCTTCAGGAGTGCCTCGGTCACTGGACCAGCCGGGTGCTCTGTAATGGTCCTAATGAGGAGGTTCCTGGTAGCAATGGCAGTGGTCAGCTTCTTGTGCCTGTCCTGGTCTTTTGATCTCTTCAATCCTGCTCTGAGCTTTAACTCTGAAATCTCCTTCTGGGCTGCCAACAAAGCCTCCTGCTGCTTCTTCTCATTGGCCTCCAACTGTTCAATCTTGGCTTGATTTTTCTGGTCTTCTTGTGTCCGGGCTTCAGTGATCCTGACCCACCTAGCCTGACTTTCTTGCAGATAAAGCTCAGTCCTAGCCTTCTGAAGCTTGGCTTCTTTACAGGCATTCTTCAATATTTGTTCCCCAGCCCTTGCTTTCCTGATATAGTCCTCTGTCTTCTCAATTTTGGCAAGATGCTCCACTCTAAGCTTTTCCAACATCTCAATGTCCAGACGACCATCACTCCTTTCCCAAAGGGTCTTCTTTAAAGCTTAAGACAGATTCTCATTCCTTTCCTTCAGCTTCTCAAATTCTTCCAGGCTGACAGTTGCTGCTGGCTGTGCTGTAGATGGTCTAGGTATGTCCTCGATGGTGAAAGGCATTCCAGTAATCTGAGCTCTAGTACGGGACCAATCATAGTACTGAGCTGAAGAAACATTATTACACCTTCCAAGAATAGCCATCCCTTTTGTATGAATGTTGTCCCAAGCCCAAGATGCTTGTCTGACAGCAGCTAAATTAGGCTTCACTTCACAATACAGGGTCTCAGCTAAATCTTGTACTCTGGGAGGGTGAACCAAAGCATAACCCAGTTGTCTCTTAAACAGCAAAGGATTGTAGTTTATGCAACCCTTTACTCCTATCAGAGGCACATTTGGGTATTGCCCACAGTGTGTGATAATGTCTTTGCCTTTGGTGCTCTGGGTGCACCACCTAATATCATCTGAAGTCAAAGCAATGAACCTCTTAGCCCAATTCTTCTGCTGGTGAGGATTCAAGAAGGCATCTGTCTTAGGTAGGTGTCTGAGCAGCCAGGTGTGAAACAAAGGAGCACAACATCTCACTAACTTCCCCCTTTGTTTCTCATTCCTCTGATGGATGGAGTAATAGAAATCTCCCAGTAATGTGGGTACTGGGTTCCTCAGAAGAAACAGATGAATGGCATTCTTGCTGATAAATTTGGGCTCATCCGCAAATAGTATAACCCCATATATGCTGAGGGCTAATAGTGCACAGATTGCCCTCCACTCTCCCAAGGAGGCCTTCAGGATGGCCTGAGAAATCAAGAAATCCAAGTGAAGACCAGGGATTCCAGCTTTTGTTGTCATGCTTTGTTCAATCAAGGCAGGCTCCAGGTACAATGCTTTTGCTACTTCTCCATTGCTGGGAAAAGTCATTTCTGGGTTGAAAGGGAGTCCACCCCTGATAGGTACTCCAGTCAATGAGGAAAACTCTTCCAGTAGAGGCCCTAACTGAAAGTCTGGGAAGGTGAAGCATCTCAAAGGAGGGTCATAAAACTGCAAGCAGGTGTGGATCATGCTCCTTTGAGAAGGGTCAAGGTCCATAACCATATACAGGATACCTCCATAGTGCTCTCTAAACAATGGGATGTGGTCAGGGGTGATAAGTGACTGGACTTGCCTGATGCCAGTCAGCACAGGCTCAAAGAAATGGTAGGATATGTTGCTTTTCCTGGGAGTAGTCATAAATGCTGAAGAGGAGGAAGATAGGTGCTGATGAAGATCAAGACTGATACTGGAGATGAGCCACTGACAGGCTGATGCTGGTGATGATGAGAATAGCTGAAGCAGATAACTGATGAAGCAGAGGTCTATGTAGAAGAAGGGGTCAAAACCAAACCAGATATAATGTGGATACCCTGAAAAACAAATAAACAAATGTTAAATGATGCAAATGATGATGTATGCAAATGATATGCAAGGGTTTGTAATCAGGAGCTGGATCTCATTATCTGTCTTGATATAAGCCCATGTATGTTCAAAGAAGGTCCAGATGGAGGCTTAGAAATCCAATAACCAGGGTGGGGGACTCAAATAAAGAGTCACATGTCCAGGGTTAATCACAAGAACTGTCCAAAGTGGATTACTCTTAAACAAAATCAGTAACAAGGTATGATATGTCCAAGGGTACCTGCAAACCTGTAAACAACCCAACCCCCTCACATGTAATGTTCTAGAACAAGGATCCTCAGACTTGGGTCAGTTATGAGAAGTGTAAACACTTCTAACCCGGAGGTACAGTGTTTACAATAACCATAAAAGATCCTCCTCTAATTCACCTTAGATTCAGAAGGTCATAATAAAGGTCATCCAGACTTTAGCAGGCTTCCCAGATAGCCCTAGCACTACAGGAAATCTGTAGCACAGAGTTCTCAAGAAGAAACCCACATCTGAACTGTGTTTCATATTCCCGCACCAGACCGAAATGGAATGGGAAAGAACATGAACCACTCTAACCTAGGTGTCACTCAGGTCCCAGGTATAGGACCTTAATCACTCAGTGGAACCCCACCCACCAAAACAGCAAACCAAATCCAGCAATGACAGTATGACAGTATGATATGTAAAACTGTAAAGAAAGAAAATAAACAAGATTGTACATAAAGCAATAAAATAAATAAAAAAACACAAATAGCACATAATACCCCAATAAACATAAATCAAACAAGCGCTAGGAGGAACCCACAAAAAGAACCAGAAGCCCTGGTTGCAATATAAGGGTCCCCAGCAGAGTCGCCAAGCTGTCGCTCCCACCAAATGACACCTGGTCAGAAGGGGGTACAGACGCGAACGGTCGGCGAAAGGAGGATGAGAACACACAAGGGTGAACTCAGGAAGAAAAGAGTCGCCAGCTAGGCATTTTTATCCCGAAGGAAAGGTAATGCTGCATAGACCTAGAAAGATATAGATAAGACGGTTGCGAACCAGAGAAACTGAGAAAGGGGGTTGGTTACAACCTGGGAAGGTATTAGCACCCAGATTGTCCGCCGTACTCGATGGGATCCACGCTTGAAAGATTTGTGTTTTAAAGGGGTAGTGTCAGTGCTATTTGTGTGCAACAGCTAGAAAAGAATGCAAGTGTTAGTGCAAAAGGAAATGTGAAGTGAGGTATGAGGGTGTCAGTGTAAGAGCAGAGTGAGAAGCTCAAGATAATGAGGCTAAAAGAATAATACTGAAAGGAGGGGGCATATACGGAGACTTTTTTTCGATAACTGTTAAGTTATGCCTACATATCCTCTCGTGCAATGAGGAAGTCAGAACACCGTAGTTCGACTCAAAGAGACTGAAAGATAAATTGACTTGTGAACTGCTTGCTTGTCTAAGCTCAAGTGTATGACCTGTCTGGCTCAGGTGCAAACTGTCTTGCATTAGACGGAAGAAGCAAGTTCTCGTTTATGAGTGAATAAGATGAGAAAAGAATCCCGGAGGAGACGATTATTGTTTGTTTTTTGTGTTTTCAAGCTTTTATTGCTTTTTGGAGTTTGTCATAAGAAAATGAGCTTAAGCCTAAACCAAAGGTTAGTAAACTCACCACATCTTCCCTCTGATTAGGGGTAATGAGAATACCTTAAGTATGAAGTAAACACCTCACACTTAGTCACCATGATGTAGGATTAAGATCATTAACCTACTTGTAATTATTTAGATGTTTTTGGAGTTTTTGTTTGGTGTTAAGTAATGAGTTTAAGCCATAATCAAGGATTTAATGGACTCATTACACCATCCTAATAGAAGGATAATATATGAGAACATTTAAGCTGAGAAAGGCTCCTCAACTTAATCCATGATTAGGGATTAACCTCATGACCTAACAAAGCCTTTATTAAAGTGAATTTTAGTTAATGATAAGATTAAGAAGTGATTTTTATGGTTTGTAAGACCACTTGAGGGGGACTTGTCCATTAACACTAGGGTTAGTCCTTCTTAACCAATTAAGGAAGAATTAGAACCCTAATGCAAGGCCCAAGTTACAAGCTTGATGTCTTAGTGATTATTAGGTAGATTGATTAAAGGATTTAAACACATTAAGGGTTTAACACTTAGGATTAAAGTTATACACTCCATCCTAATAGAAGGATACAGGTATAACCCTAATCACAAAGCCTTAAAACCTTTAACGTTTAGTCCTTGATTAAGAGATGAGAAGAGAAGACACAAAGATGACACAAAGGTAAAACTAATGGGGGGACTAATAAAACCCTAATTATGATCATACTTGGTTGTTCCTAGGGTTCATGAGGCTTGCAAAAGATCTTCAGGAGAAAAGCCACCAGGAAAGAAGCAGAATGAAAGGAGGAGAAGCAAAAAGAAGCAAGACAACTTACTTCACTAAAGAAGATAAGTTGCTTGAAGAGAGAAGGAGAGGAGGAGCATGAATGAGCAAGCTCACTCTAATACACAAGGTAAAATGCAGCAATGATGCAAGAGAGAGATGAGAAGAGATTGTGAGAAGTGAAGGAAAATTCACTTCTCAAAACAACTTACCACCTGAAAAGTTAGCAAAAGAAATGAAAGGCAATGAAAATGAGATGCAATTCCATGATGCAAGACAAAGTCAGAAACATGAACATGATGTTAATGATGCTAAGAGATGATGCAAACATATGCCAAGAGATGAGGATGATCATACAAGGATGAGGATGCAAATGAAGCATGCTTTGAACCATGAAAGTTCATGAAAGTTTATGAAATGCAATGGATACATAACATGGAAAATGGATGATGCAATGATCAAACATGATTCTAATATGTCCTAAGATGTCTTAGAAGTCATGTGGATGCACAAAATGTCATGGTAAGTTCATGTATGCAAGCATATGGAAGATAGATGCAAATGAAGGCAAAAATTAGGGTTTACATACAATATGCAATGCAAAATTCAAAATCAGAAGCAAATGACATGATAAAAAATTGAAAATGGGAGCAAAGGAACTCTAACCCTAAACAAGTTCATTGCCCAAAGGAGGAGACCTAACTCTTAACCTAATGGGGGTTATGATTTTCTCAAGTTTGCTAGGGTTTTAAGGTACCCTAGAAACTACATGATATGAGGAATGCAATGCAAAAAGAACCAACATCAAACTCTTCATGGTTAGGCAGAATGAATTTTTCTAAGTTAGGACGAAAATATTGCCTTTTAAGAACTTTAATTCCAAAGAAAAATATCAAAGTATGTCAAGAACCAAAAAGAAATTTGTTTGAAGAGCTTGATAATGTTTCTGAATGTATTAAAATGCAATGTGAATTTTTTTGTGATTTTTAAATACCTAAATGTATTTTTAATTAATTAATTTTCATTAACTAATTAAAAATAAACATTTAAATGATTTAAAAATAATTTTTAATGAAAAAAATAAATATAAAAATATTTTTGGGTTCTGAAAATTGATAAAAGATTTGATAAAAATTTTCAGAATTTTTTGATGTATTTTACTATTTTTAAAAATTCGTGGAAATAAATACAATGAAAATGAAAATTAAATTAAATAAAAGAGAAAGTATGCAAATCCTGAGGCTGAGATTCAAATGGGAAATGCGCGAATTGACTAGCGTGTAATCTGAGTGTCCACATTCAAACTGACATTTTTAAAACTAAACCCTAATTAATTAACTTAATGACGTGGATTAGGCTAAATGGGATGATCTGAACCATTGGGTACGCGCGGGAAACACAATCGTACGCTCCACATTTAAACTGAGCCCTAATCTAGATTAAATCCCTAATGACATTCAGGTCACCGGAGAAGAGCTCCGGTCGTCTTCTCCGGTGACATCCCTCCCTGAAAAACCTCAACTTCTTCCCCAGGACATTTCTGGAGCTCTAAAGCTCCAGATTTGTTCCTCTCACTCCCCTGAACCTAAATCTAACCTCAAATGGAATTTATTTCTAACCATTAACAAGATTCGAAGCAAGGTATAAAAATGGCAGAAATTTCAGACAAGCCATACATGCTCAATTCTTCATCATTTTCAAAAATTCAAAGTTCAACATGTTCAGGGGATCACACTTAACCAATTAATAACTTAAAATGAAGCTTCTGGAAAAATGAATTCGCATAGCTACCTGAGGTGAAGCTTTCAACCCTGGAGCTTTTTGGCTGCTTCTTTGGCCCAAGATGCCTTTAATGAACCTCCTGAGAAGTTTGCAATGCTTGGATGGAATTTCTTATGGCTGGTTTATGAGATTGATTCAGTTCAGCTCAAAGGGGGAGAGAAATCGTGTTTTTGATATGGGGGGTTTCAGGGCAAAGTGATGGTTGGGAAATGATCAGTGGATCATGGTGAGAGATTCTGTGAAGTTTGTTTTGGGGTTTGAGGCTTGTGTATTGAGATTCGAAGAAAAATGCATAAGAGAGGATTTTTGGTGAATGTTGTGTTATGGGAGGTTTTAGCTTCCAAGATTGTGTGAAAAATGATCCTTGAGGCATGTATGTGAAGCTGTGATTGGTCAGAGTAGTTGGTGTGGCTCAGCTTGATTGGTATGGCTCAAATTGCATAAAGTCAACTTTTGTGTAAGAGGAGGTATGGGCTAGTTCAGGCATGGTACAAAGGGGTGTCTGTTGCAGCTTGATTCAAGGATGACCATGGAAATGAGATTGAGGCAAATCAGCAAGTGGATTGAAACTTGTGGGGGTTCTTGCAATTTTCATGACGTTTGGCCCTTTCTTGATTTCTTCATGCACAAGTCATGAAACTTGAGAATTCTTGGCACAAATATGACTTTTAGGCATTGCATTGTGTTTATATGATGATTAGAAGTCACTTTCAAATCACAAATTGGTTTGGCAAAGGTTTTTGCAAGTTTCCCCCTTTGGTGCAAAGGTGGAATTTTAGTGATTTTGTCCAACTTTGACAAGCCATAACTTTTGAATCAAAATGAATTAGAATGAGTTCTTGTACTTTTTGAAAATGGGAGGATACAATCTACAACTTTCATGACCAAAGTTTCTTCATTTGAAGCAATTTTGAATCAAAAAGAGGAGGTTGAAAAACTTTCCCAAAATGGCAAGTTTGCATTACAAGTCACTTTCCCAAAAAGGCAACTTTGCAAATGGCTTGAGATTATTCAATTTTGTGAACTTCTAACATCTTCTAAGATCAAATAAAGATCATACACATTCAAGAAGTCATCTTGTGATCAGATGCCTTCCCCATTGAATTTCTTCATGAAAATTGATATACATGATCCTTATAACATATAGAGACCAATATAAGCAAGAATGACCAACAAAATTTGAGTTATGGCCTCTGAAACCAAAACCCTAATTCTAGGTCATTTGTGCAGTTAAACCTGGCTCTGCTTCCATGCCTTTCTCAGTTCTTGTGATTATTTGACTCCATTAACCTTGGGAGGATATAATATGATGCTTGAACATACATGGACCCCTTTTAAGTGATTGATGACCTTTGGAGTGGCTCAAATGGCACAGGGACTGCTTAGATCACATACCCTAGATGCAGATGACTTAGAACCAATGCAGTGAAGCAAAAATGCAATATGAGATGTTATGATGGAAACTATGCAAATGAAAAGAATCACAAGCCATGGTGAAATGAGTGAGGGAAAATTTGGGGTGTTTACACCTGGGAAGACCAGTTTGAGACTTGGTTCCCCGGGATCCTTGGACGTATCCAGTTTTCCAGGTTGCGTTCGTCTTCTTCCTCGTCTTTCAAACTGTTCCCAGCATCTGGGGTTAGCATTCCCCCGCTGACAAACTTGGGCTCCGTTGCAACCTCTGGTTGATCTTGTTGAATTGGTCTATAACCCAACCCGAATCTGTCTTCTTTCTTTTCAAGTGGCAGCAGTTTGCCCCAGCCTTGAGCGGTACACTCTTCAACAACCTTCCGGGCCTGTTGATATGATGTGATGGAAGTCCCAGACACAGCAGATGCTTAATTGATGTTAAGGGCCTCAAACCCCTGACTCATGGTCTCATGGATCTCCCCATCCATCTCTATGTATTTGTACGTAGCCAGCTGGCTAACAAAGATATCTTCCTCCACACAGATGGTGATGATTTGGCCTTCCCACTGGAATTTTAACTTCTGGTGAGGGGTAGACATAACAGCGCCAGCGGCGTGGATCCAGGGTCTACCCATCAGACAGCTGTAGGCGGGTTGTATGTCCATCACAAAGAAGGTAGTTTTAAAGGTCTGCGGGCCAAACAGGTAAATCGATCTCTCCAAGCACCGATCTTTTAGAGCCATCAAATGCTCTCACCATCAAATTACTCGGGCACAATACCAAGCCACCATACTCCAACTTCACCAAGGCTTTCTTTGGGAGGACATTGAGTGAAGACCCAGTTTCCACCAGTACGTGAGAAAGAATAGCACCCTTGCATTCCAAGGTGATGTGCAAAGCCTTGTTATGGTTGCGCCCCTCCGTTGTTAAATCAGCATTTGTAAAGCCCAGTCCATGACTGGTGTTGACATTTGCAACCACAGTTTCTAACTGATTAACAGTGATCTCCTCCGGCACGTATGCTGCGTGCAGGACTTTCAACAATGCGTTCCTGTGAGCTTCGGAACACATTAACAGTGATAATATGGAGATTTTGGAGGGTGTTTGGTGAAGCTGGTCCACCACCTTGTAATCACTCCTTTTTATTATTCTCATGAACTCGTCTACATCTTGTTCAAAAGAAGTCTTCTGAGTTTCTTTAACAGTTGGCTCTTCGGATACCACATTCTTTCCTTTTGCCTTAACAGCAGCTTCTGCTTCAGCATTAGGTTTTTGTGTTTGTGAGGCAAAAAGGCGTCCGCTTCTGGTGAAGCCTCTGCCTCCCCCAACATTGTCAATTTGTGGTGAAGAGGTTTATGAATTCAGAGTGATTTTCTCCCCATTGCAGTAGAGATCAGAGCCGTAGTGCCAAGGTATGGCATTACTGCTTTCATAAGTAACAGGCCCAGGTACCGTAATGGTAACTGGACTGATCGCTACAGCGGAAGGAACTGTAATGGTGAGCGTATCGTAGTAGATTGTGACTGGAGATCTGGCAGGAGGTGCTACAGTTAATTGTTGGAAATTGTTGCTGTTGTGAACATTTTTTGGGTCATAATAGATTGTGACCATTGAGACATCTTCAGTAATGTTTGTTGGCGTTGTAGAAGATTCCGCTGACAAAATAGGTGCTGATGTTGTAGAAGAAAAAGTTGTTGAACTCAGATCTGTTTAAATAATGGATGGAAGAACTTCTGGAGTTGTTGAAGAATCAGTAGGAATGATAGTTGTTGCGGTTGTAGGAGAAACTGTTGAAGGAAGAATTGTTGGTGTTGTAGGAGAATCCATTGTTGTTGAAACAAGAATTGTTGAAGGAGTTGTTGAAGTAATTTGCAAGATTCCATCTTTGATGAGGCCATCTATGCCAAACCTTAGCTTCTCACAACCATTACTACTTGTCTTGCATAATTCACAGCAGGCCCCACAGCCCGGGAACACTTGGCATCTTAAAAGTTGAACTTTGACTTCAGCCAGTGGTGTTTGAATCTGCGCAACATTATCAATTAGTGTAGATGGTTGGTTCTCCTCAATGGCATTAATCCGGGGCCTACCATGATTAGGCATAGGATTTCAGTTAACGTTCGGATGAGGTGCGAAATTGAGAGCTTTGGAATCTACCAAATCTTGCACCTTCATCTGTAAGGCTCTGCATTTCTCAGTATTGTGACCAGGTGCGTTGGAGTGAAAGGCACACCTGGAATTAACATCATAATTCTTTGGGAGATTAAGAGGATCTGGTGGTGCCAACGTCCTTAACTCAACCAGGTTAAGCTTCAGGAGTTGTGGCAATAAGGCAGCATAAGGCATAGGGATAGGGTCAATCACCCTGTTTGCTTGAGATGGCCTCTGTTGGAAGGGACGCTGCTGTTGGTTGCTATTGTTGTTGTTGTAGGTTCTTTGTTGCGGAAAATGAGATGGTTGTTGATAGTGATGTTGATGTTGTTGTTGTTGAGGATATAATGGTTGTTGTGGAACTGGAGCTGGGATGGTAACAGCTGCTACTGACCTGTGAGAATATTGGGGTCTGCCCCTGCTTGTATGAATAGCATTTGTTTCTCTCGCCCTTCAGGGTCCTGCAAAAGGTTTTATGGGGTTGCTGGAGGAACTTGCACCATTGTCGGAGATTTTGACCATCTTCAAGAGACTCTCAATTCTCTCACTAGCTATAACTACATCAGCAAAACCAGTAGAGGAGAAAGCAGCAAGTCTATCAATATAAGTCCCTTGCAAGGTGTTCATAAACATGTCAGCCATTTCTCTTCCTAACATGGGTGGCTGGACAACAGCAGCAAGCTGTCTCCACCCCTAAGCATAATCCCGGAAGCTCTCCCTTGAAGACTGAGACATGCCCATTAGAAGAGTTCTATTGGGGGCCATGTCTAGGTTGTACTGGTATTGCCGGATGAAAGCCTCGGCCAAGTCCTTCCAACATCTTATGGTGGCCCTTGTCAGATGTGAATAACATTCTCTTGAAGCTCTAGTCAGGCTGTCCTCGAAATAGAACATCCATAACTTCTCATCCATGGTATAAGCCTTGAGTCTTCCCAAGAAAGATTGCAGATGAGTACGCGGACAGGAGGTACCATTATACCTCTCAAAGCATGGGGGTTTGAATTTGTGGGGAATCCTCACCCCATCTACCAGTCCCATATCCATCACGTCGAAGCCCAAAGAATTATGAGATTCCAAAGATCTTAACTTTTCAGCAATCTCATCCAATCTTCTATCATATACCTCATCTCCATCCCCAATAACAGTAAATTGTTCTTCTTGGGGATCCTCTTGCAGGATTCTTCCCCCAGCAGTATTACCTTGAACATTCCTCGGGATGTTAACATCTGGATTCAGATGGGGTCCATATTCTGGTGGGTCAATACGAGGCTGCCCCGTTCATTATTGTTGGTTCCTCCTGTTCCAAGATGGGGCTCCTCAAGTGTCTGTCTTTCTACCAACTCTCTCAGTCTTTCTTGACTCTGGGCTAAGCCAGTCATGACAGCCATAAACTGATACATTTGGTTTCTCATCTCGACCCTTTCGTTTGCCATCTGATTTCTGACCTGATTCAGGTCCTGCTGTACCTGCTCCATTTGAATGCCTGGAAGGTTGTTACGTGTAGGGTACTGGTGTGTGCGGTTGACAGGGAACACTCGACGACGAGCAATGTTTCCTGAGATCACAACAAAGTTAGACACAATAATAATAAACAAAATCCTACAAAACAAAGATAAAGTCAGTATGCAATGCAGTAAGCTTATTCGTTTTCCAAGGTATCCGGTTCGGTTCTTGGTTTTGACCTTTCCAGGCCTCAAGGAAGATGCTTGATGTTGTTGAGAAAAGAATCCCAATGAAAACAAACTAAATATATTACAAATGATAAAAAAAATACATAGTATGTTTTACAATACATGCCCATGGAGGGTCAAAAATACAACAAAAGGAAAAGTACATCAAAAGGAAAGAACAACAAGCAAAGAGGAATCAAACATCCAATCCATAATCATCTTCCCTGACCTCCTTCAGGAGTGCCTCAGTCACTGGACCAGCTGGGTGCTCCGTAATGGTCCTAATGAGGAGGTTCCTAGTAGAAATGGCAGTAGTCAGCTTCTTATGCTTGTCCTAGTCATTTGATCTCTTTAACCCTGCTCGAAGCTTCAATTCTGAAATCTCCTTCTGAGCTGCCAATAAAGCTTCCTGCTGCTTCTTCTCATTGGCCTCCAACTGATCAATCTTGGTCTGAGTCCTCTGGTCTTCTTGTGCACGGGCTTTGGTGATCCTGACCCACCTAGCCTGGCTCTCTTGCAGATAGTGCTCAGCCCTAGCTTTCTGAATCTTGGCCTCCTTGCAGGCATTCTTCAATATCTGTTCCCCAGCCCTTGCTTTCCTTATGTAGTCCTCTGTCTTTTCAATTTTGGCCAGATGCTCAATTCTGAGCTTTTCCAATCTCTCAATGTCCAGGCGACCATCACTTCTTTCCCAAAGAGTCTTTTTCAAGGCCTGAGATAGCTGCTCATTCCTTTCCTTCAACTTTTCAAATTCCTCCAGGCTAACAGTTGCTGCAGGCTGTACTGTAGATGGTCCAGGTATGTCTTCCAATATGAAAGGCATCCTGGTAATCTGAGCTCTAGTACGGGACCAGTCATAATACTGAGCTGAAGAACCATTGTTACATTTTCCAAGAATAGTTATCCCTTTTGTCTGGATGTTGTCCCAAGCCCAGACAGCTTGCCTGACAGCAGCTGAATTAGGTTGCACTTCACAGTATAGGGTCTCAGCTAAATCCTGTCCTCTGGGAGGGTGAACTAAGGCATATCCCAATTGTCTCTTAAACAGTAAAGGGTTGTAATTGATGCAATCTTTTACTCCTATGAGAGGCATATTAGGGTACTATCCACAGCTGGTGATAATGTCCTTGCCTTTGGTGCTCTGGGTGCACCATCTGATATCATCTGAAGTTAAGGCAATGAACCTCTTGGCCCAATTCCTCTGCTGATGTGGGTTCAAGAAAGCATCTGATTTAGGCAGGTGTCTGAGTAGCCAAGAATTAAACAAGGGAGCACAGCATCTAACCAACTTCCCCCTTTGTTTCTCATTCCTCTGATGAATGGAATAGTAAAAATCCCCTAGCAATGTAGGCACTGGGTTTTTCAGAAGAAACAAATGGATGGCATTCTTATTGATAAATTTAGGCTCATCTGCAAACAGTATAGCCCCATATATGCTGAGGGCTAATAATGCACAGACTGCCCTCCACTCTCCCACTGCAGCCTTTAGGATGGCCTGAGAAATCAAGAAATCCAAATGTAAACCAGGAATCCCAGCTTTTGTTGTCATGCTTTGCTCAATAAGGGTAGGCTCCAAGTACAATGCCCTTGTTATCTCTTCACTTCTGGGAGTAGTCATCTCTGGGTTGAAAGGGATCCCACCTCTGATAGGCACTCCAATCAACAAAGAAAACTCTTCCAACAGAGGTCCCATCTGAATGTCGGGAAAGGTGAAGCATCTCAGTGGAGGGTCATAGAACTACAAGCATGTGTGAATCATGCTTCTCTGAGAAGAATCAAGATCCATAACTATATCCAAGATACCCCCATAGTGCTCTCTGAACAGTGGGATGTGGTCAGGGGTGATGAGTGACTGGACCTGCTTGATACCAGCCAGTACAGGCTCAAAAAAGTGATAAGATATGTTGCTCTTCCTTGGAGTAGTCAGGAGTGCTACTGAAGAAGCTGAAGACAAATGCTGATGAAGATCACAGACTGAAGCTGGAAGTAAATCTCTGACAGATTGATGCTGGTGGTGATGGAGATAATTGAAGCAAATGATGATGAAGACAATTGAAGCAGAGGTCTAAGCAAAAGAAGGGGCCAAAACCAAAACCAAGATACAAGGAGGTGGATACCCTGAAAAGAAAATAAACAAATGTCAAATGATGCAATGATGATATATGCAAATGATATGCAAGGGTTTGTGATCAAGAGATGGATCTGATTATCTGTCTTGATATAAGGTCCATGTAGGTTCAAACGTCCAGATGAAGGCTCAGAAATCCAGTAACCAGGGTGGGGGGACTCAAATAAAGAGTCAAATATCCAGGGTTAATCACAAGAACTGTCCAAAGTGGAGTACTCTTAAACAATACAGTAACAGGGTATGATGTGGCCAAGGGTTCCTGCAAACCTGTAAACAGCCCAACCCCCTCATAGGTAATGTTCTAGAACAAAGATCCTCAGACTTGGACCAGTTATGAGAAGTGTAAACACTTCTAACCCAGAGGTATAGTGTTTACAATAACCATAAAAGATCCTCCTTTAATTCACCCCAGATTCTGAAGGTCAAAATAAAGGTCATCCAGACTTAGCAGGCTTCCCAGATAGCCCTAGCACTACAGGAAATCTGTAGCACAGAGTTCTCAAGAAGAAACCCACATCTGAACCGTGTTTCATATTCCCGCACCAGACCGAAATGGAATGGGAAAGAACATGAATCACTCTAGCCTAGGTGTCACTCAGGTCCCAGGTATAGGACCTTAATCACTCAGTGGAACCCCACCCACCAAAACAGAAAACCAGATCCAGCAATGACAGTATGAAATATGCATAAGAATGTAAAGAAAGTAATAAATAGAGTTGTACAAAAAGCAATAAATAAAGCAAATAAATAAATACACATAACACATAACACCCCAGTAAACACAAATCAAACAAGAGCTAGAAGGAACCCACAAAAAGAACCAGAGGCCCTGGTTGCAGTATAAGGGTCCCCAGCAGAGTCGCCAAGTTTTCGCTCCCACCAAATGACACCTAATCAGATAGGGTACAGACGCGAACGGTCGGCGAAAGAGAGAATATGAAGATGAACTGAAAAGAGTCGCCAGCTAGGCATTTTTATCCCGAAGGAAAGGTAATGTTGCATAAACCTAGGAAAGATGGATAAGACGATCGCGAACTAGAGAAACTGAGAAAGGGGGTTGGTTACAACTTGGGAAGGTATTAGCACCCAGATTGTCCGTCGTACTTGTAAACACCCCAAATTTGCCCTCACCCATTTCACCATGGCTTGTGATCTTTCTCATATGCATAAACACAATCATATCATCTCATATCTCATTTTGATTCCCTGCATAGATTCTAAGTCATCTGCACCTAGGGTTTGTGATCTGAGCAATCCAAGAGCTTTTTTGAGCCACTCCAAAGGCCACCAATCACTTCAAAGAGGTCCATGAGTGTTCTTATATCATATTCCATCTCCTCAAAGTCAAAAATGCAAAGGAATCACAAGAACTAGGGTTTGAGTGGATGCAGAGCCAAGTTTGACTGCACAGTTGACCTAGAATTAGGGTTTTGGTTTCAGAGGCCATAACCCCAAATTTTTTGGTCATTCTTGTTTCCGTTGGTCTCTATATGGTATAGGGAGTATGCATATCAATTTTCATGAAGAAATTACATGGGGAAGTCATCTGATCAAGGGTTGACTTTTCAGACAAGTCAGTGTAAAATCAGGGCATCTGAGGCCCCCAATGACCCAACCAATGGGTGATCTTCATCATTTTGAGTGTATATGATCTTTATTTGATCATGGAAGAGGGTTGAAGTTCACAAAAATCAAGAATTTAGGGTTTTTGCAAATGTTGACTTTTTGGGCATAGTTGACTTTTCAAGAATGCATCATTTTAGGTCATTTTTCAAGCCTTGATTCTTGATCCAAAAATGCTTCAAATGGAAAAACTTTGGTCATGAAAGTTGTAGATCTCATCTTTCCCTTTTCAAAAAGTACAAGAACATGATCAAACTCTTCTTGGATCAAAAGTTATGGCATGACAAAGTTGGCTAAAATCATTGATTTTCAAGGCATGCCTCAAATGGAAATTTTGCAAAATCATGGACCAAGGCCAATTGCAACCTCTATTTCATTCCAAATCAATATGCAAACATTCTCTAAGTCATAAAATTCAGATTTGAACCAAGAATGCCCATGGTTATGGTTCATGTAACAAGACTTTTCACATGTGAACCAAAAAGGCAACAACTTGCAAAACACTCATGACACTTCCCTCAACTGGCTGCCTTGGCCTTTGAACCTTGCTAGCTCTCTCACCACACCATGCTGCGCCAGCCCTAGCCTTTGTACCAAGCTAGTATCAAGCCCATGCCTCTCTTACAAGAAATTTGACTTTTGGCAAAAGCAAACATCCCAATCACCACAGGCCATGTCACATCCTCTGGCCACATGCATTTGTTTATTGTATCCTTTGGCAAGCCATAACACTAGGCAGGCAAGGCTGAAACAACACACAACAACACATTCACAAAATACACCCCAGCTGCATAAGCCTTCGAATCTCTCTGCCCAGCCAAGAAACACTCAAACCATTTTCACCATTCAACTCACCATGCATCATTGAGTAGAAACCAGCAAGAACACAAGCCTGAATCAACCAGAACACCCCATAGCCATTCTTCACTTCATTTTGCAGTTCCTTTCGAATCTCTTTCCCTAGCTCACAAACAGCCAAACAAACCTTGCAAAGCTTCTCCATACATCATCTGGACCACAAACCACCATTCACAATGACCTGAAAGTGCCAGAATCACCATTGCCATTTCTGACTGAGTTGAAGCAGGAGCTTTCGAAACTCACTATCCAGCCAACATAAACTCTTCTTGAGCATTCAAACATCATCTGGGGATCAAGTGGAGTGGATTGCACAAGGAGAAGTGGCCAGAAAGTCATCAGAGTGAAAGCTTCGAATCTCAGGTAGCTTGAAATTTATTTTTCCAGAAATCATTTTTCATGTTATAAACTTGTTCTATGTGCTTCACTGATCATCCTGATGTCATTGGTTTCGAAAATGGCTTTGAAATGAGCATTTAATTTCTCTCTGAAACCTGCGTGCCCTAGTTTTCATTTTCTTCGATTCAGCTTATTTAGGAAGAAGAAATTTGTTTTGAGAGAGGGGTTTGATTCGTGAGTGTGTAAGGAACATTTCCCAACTCTTAGATTTTGTTTTTGTTACAATTTGAGGGAGTTTGAAGTTTTTCAGGGGAGTTGCTGGCCGGAGAAGACGACCGGAAGTCTTCTCCGGCCACCTGAGAGTGATTATGCCCTAATTACGTGATTAAATGCCATTTGAATTTGGACCTTTGGATGCGTTGAAAAAGTTGACTTCGCGCGCGTGTGAACGGCTAGGATGCAGTCATTAAACCCTAATCAGCATCATTTATTTAATTAATTAAGATTAATCCTGTTTGAATCTGGGCCATCAGATGGCGCGCGCAGTCAATGTTTTCAAACTCAGGCTCCATCCTGGCCCTCCATCCTGATTACTTTCATTTTATTTGATTTTAATTCATTTTCTTTTCATTTTTATTTGCACAATTATTTTAAAATAGTAAAAAATTCCTAAAAATTATGAAACTTTTTCTTAAAAGTTTTATTAATTTTCATGACACAAAAATATTTTTTATTTTATTTTTAGCATTAAAAAAGTATTTTTAAATATTTAAAAGATTATTTTTAATTGATTAATGGAAATTAATTAATTAAAAATACTTTTAGGTATTTAAAAATCACCAAAAAATTCATGAAATGTTCTAAGACATTTAGAAACATTGTCCAACCTTCAAACCAAATTTCTTTTTTGATCTTGATGCATTTTAAGAATTTTTCATTGAATTAAATCATTTTTTATGCATTAATTTGATCCTAAGTTCAAAAATTCATTTCTGCCTATCTAGGAAGGTTTGGACATTGATTCTTTTTGCTTTGTCTTTTGTTTAGCATGTAGTTTCTAGGATAAAATGGTCTTGATTTGATTCCTCATTTTCCAATTGTTTGGTATTTCTTTTGTTAAGAACCCTAAAAAACCCTAATAACTTAGAAAAATCATATCTTGAGATTGGTTAGGAGTTGAGACTTCCCCTTTGGACCTTGGTTTAGTATAGGTTTAGGGTTTCTTAGGATGGAATTTTCCATTTTTTATCTTAGGGTTTGCTTATGTTTTGGGTTTTTGCTTGATGTTTGATCCTTAAACCCTAATTTGAGCTTTCATTTGCATCCTTCTTGCATTCTCTTGCATAACATGACTTGTCTTTGCATTTTATGCATGCTTGTGTTTCATTTGACATCTTAAGACATGTATAAAGCATCTTTGATCATTGCATCTCATATTTGCCATGTCATTTGCCTTGTATGTTTCATAACTTTTCATGTTCATCCATGCTTCTAACTTGCATCATTTGCACCCATGATCTTGTATGAACATCTCCATGTCTTGCCTCATGTTTGCAGCACCTCATAACATCATAATCATCATCAACATGATTCTGGATTTGCTTAGCATCATGCCATTTCATCCCATCTTGCATTGCATTGCATTTCTTTCTAACATTTCAGGTGGTAAGTAACCTTGAGAAGTGAATTTGCCTTCACTTCTCATAACTTTTTCTTCTCATCTCTCTTGCATCCATTGCTGCATTTCTATATGTGTTTGAGTTTGAGCTTGCTCATTCTTTCTCCTCCCACTTTCTTTCTTCAAGTGACTTGACTTCTTGAATGAAGCAAGTTGCTTTGCTTCTCTTGATCTTGTTCATCTGCTTCCTGGTGGCTCCTTTGAAGATTGTTCCTGAAAACCTCACAAACCTTAGGAACAACCAAGCATGACAATGAATTAGGGTCTTGATTAGTCTCCCCTCATAGTTTTACCTTTGTGTCTCTTTTGAGTCATCTCTCCTCATCTCATAATCAGGGACTAAACCCTAAAGGCTTTAAGGCTTTGTGATTAAGCTTATGCCTGCATCCTTCTCTTAGGATGGAGTGTATAACTTTAATCCTAAGTGTTAAACCCTTAAGGTGTTTAACTCCTTAATCAATCCATTTAATAATCATCAAGACATCACACTTGTAACTTGGGCCTTGCATCAGGGTTCTAATTCTTCCTTAAATGGTTAAGAAGGACTAACCCTAGTGTTAATGGACAAGTCCCCCTCAAGTTGTCTTACAAATCATAAAATTCACTTCATCATCTTACCATTAAATAAAATCCACTTAATCAAAGGCTTGTTTTGTCATGAGTTTAATCCCTAATCATGGATTAAGTTGAGGAGCATTCCTCAGCTTAAACATTCTCATTTATTATCCTTCTATTAGGACGGTGTAATGAGTCTGTTTAATCTTTGATTATGGCTTAACCTCATTACTTAACACTAAACAAAAACACCAAAAACATCTAATTAATCACAAGTAGGTTAATGATCTTAATCCTACATCAAACGTGATTAAGTGTGAGAATCTGACTTCACACTTAAGGTATTCTCATTACCCCTAAACAGAGGGAAGATGTGATGAGTTTACTAAATCCATTGGTTTAGGCTTAAGCTCATTAACTTATGACAAACTTTCAAAAGCAATAAAAGACTGAAAACTCAAAAACAAACAATAATCGTCTCCTCCGGGATTCTTTTCTCATCTCATGCACTCACGAACGAGAACTCGCTTCTTCCGTCTAATGCAAGACAGTTTGCATCTGTGCCAGACAGATCATACACTTGAGCATAGGCAAGTAAGCAGTTCATAAGTCAATTCATCTTTCAGTCTCTTTGGGTCGAACTACGGTGTTCTGACTTCCTCATTGCACGAGAGGATACGTAGGCATAACTTAACAGTTATCGAACAAAAGTCTCTGTATATTCCCCCTCCTTCCAGCATCATTCTTTTAGCCTCATGATCTTGAGCATCTTATTCCTTTTCTTACACTGACACATCATTTATACACTTCACTTCTCTTACACTGACACCTGTACATCTTTTTTCCAGCTATTTTATACACAAATTGCACTGACATTACCCCTTTAAAACACAAATCTTTTAAGCGTGGATCCCGTCGAGTACGACGGACAATCTGGGTGCTAATACCTTCCCAGGTTGTAACCAACCCCCTTTCTCAGTCTCTCTGGTTCGCGACCGTCTTATCCATCTTTTTCTAGGTCTATGCAGCATTACCTTTCCTCCGGGATAAAAATGCCTAGCTGGCGACTCTATTCATCTCCAGTGAGTTCACGGCTGTGTGTCCTCATTGTTCCCTTCGCCGACCGTTCGCGTCTGTACCTTTATTTGGGCCATTCCCATTTATCGGGAGCGACAGTACTCGACGGGATCCACGCTTGAAAGTTTATGCTTAAAGGGGGTAGTGTCAGTGCTATCTGTGTGCAAAAGCTGGAAAAGAATACAAGTGTCAGTGCTGGAAAGTGAAGTGAAGAAAAGGAGTGTCAGTGTAAGAAAAGAGTGCAATGCTCAAGACAATGAGGCTTAAAAGAATAATGTTGGAAGAGGGGGAATATACAGAGACTTTTGTTCGATAATTGTTAAGTTATGCCTATGTATCCTCTCGTGCAATAAAGAAGTCAGAACACCGTAGTTCGACTCAATGAGACTGAAAGATAAATTGACTAATGAACTACTTACTTGTCTATGCTCAAGTGTATGACATGTCTGGCTCAGGTGCAAACTGTCTTGCATTAGACGGAAGAAGCAAGTTCTCGTTTGTGAGTGAATGAGATGAGAAGAGAATCCCGGAGGAGACGATTATTGTTTGTTTTTGATGTTTTCAATCTTTTATTGCTTTTGGAATTTGTCATAAGTTAATGAGCTTAAGCCTAAACCAAGGGTTAGTAAACTCATCACATCTTCCCTCTGATTAGGGGTAATGAGAATACCTTAAGTATGAAGTAAACACCTCACACTTATTCATCATGAAATAGGATTAAGATCATTAACCTACTTGCATTTATTTAGATGTTTTTGGAGTTTTTGTTTAGTGTTAAGTAATGAGTTTAAGCCATAATCAAGGATTTAATGGACCCATTACACCATCCTAATAGAAGGATGATAGATGAGAACATTTAAGCTGAGGAAGGCTCCTCAACTTAATCCATGATTAGGGATTAACCTCATGACAAAACAAAGCCTTTATTAAAGTGGATTTTAATTAATGGTAAGATTAAGATGTGATTTTTATGGTTTGTAAGACAACTTGAGGGGGACTTGTCCATTAACACTAGGGTTAGTCCTTCTTAACCAATTAAGGAAGAATTAGAACCCTAATGCAAGGCCCAAGTTACAAGCTTGATGTCTTTGTGATTATTAGATGAATTGATTAAAGTATTTAAACACATTAAGGGTTTAACACTTGGGATTAAAGTTATACACTCCATCCTCAGAGAAGGATGCAGGCACAAGCTTAATCACAAAGCCTTAAAACCTTTAGGGTTTAGTCCTTGATTAAGAGATGAGAAGATAAGACACAAAAGATGACACAAAGGTAAAACTAATGGGGGGACTAATCAAACCCTAATTTTTATCATGCTTGGGTATTCCTAGGGTTTATGAGGCTTGCAAGAGATCTTCAAGGAAAAGCCACCATGGAGGAAACATGATGGAAGGAGGAGAAGCAGAAAGAAGCAAGACAACTTACTTCACTTAAGAAGACAAGTTTCTTGAAGAAAGAAAGTGAGGAGGGAACATGAATGAGCAAGCTCACTCTAATACAAAAGTAAAATGCAGCAAAGAATGCATAAGAGAAATGAGAAGAGATTGTGAGAAGTGAAGGCAAATTCACTTCTCAAACACTTACCACCTGAAAAGTTAGCAAAAAGAAATGAAATGAAATGAAAATGGGATACAATGCCAAGATGAAAACCAAAACCAGAAGTATGTTCATGATGCTAATGATGCAAAGAGATGACATAAATGTATGTCATGAGATGAAGATGATCATACAAAGGATGGGAATGCAAATGAAGCATATAAGTGGCATGAAAGTTTATGAATGCACATTAAATGAAATGAAAGCAAAACATGGCAAATGGATGATGCAATGATCAAACATCATTTCAATATGTCCTAAGATGTCTTATATGTCATGTGGATGCACAAAATGTCATGGCAAGTTCATGTATGCAAGTTTATACAAGATGAATGCAAATGAGATGCAAAATTAGGGTTACATGAACATATGAGATGCATAATTCAAAAACAGAAGCAAAACATGAGATAAAAAATTGAAAATGGACTCAAAGGAATCCTAAACCTATACAAGTTCACCATCCAAAGGGGGAGGTCAGAAGCTTAACCTAGAAGGACTTATGATTTTTCTAAGTTTCTAGGGGTTTAAGGGTGATCCTAAAGGTAAAATGCCAAACAAATTGAAAATACATTATAAAAATGAAACAAAAATGATTTTAGGAACTTGAAGTCATGCATAACATAATGCAAAAAGAATCATTCACAAACTCACTTTGGTTCAAAAGTTATGAATTTTTGAAGTTAGGGTTAAAAATATTCAAGTTTAAGAACCCTAATTCAATTAAAAAAATGTCAAAGTATGATTAAAACCAAAAAGAAATTTGTGTGGTGAGTTTGTAAATGTTTCTAAATGTTTGAAAATGCTCTCTGAATTTTTTTGTGATTTTTAAATACCTAAATGTATTTTTAATTAATTAATTCTCATTAACTAATTAAAAATAACATTTAAATGATTTAAAAATAATTTTTTAATGCTAAAAATAAAAATAAAAATATTTTTGGGTCCTGAAAATTAAATAGAGGTTGGATAAAAAATTTCAGAATTTTTTGATGCCATTTTCTATTTTTAAAAATTTGTACAAATTAAATAGAAACAAAATGAAATAAAACAAATTAAATGGAAAAGTAATCTGATCCAATGATCCAGATTCAAAGTGGAAAGAAATTGGTTGATTGGCGCGTCATCCAAGGGTTGGGATTTGTCATGACCAATTAATCATAATTAATTAATTAAATGGTGGATTAGGGTTTAAACATGGGATCTGGGACGTCCACACGCGCGGTAAACCTAGGATCTAAGGGCCATTATTCAAACTCAGCTTAATTAATGGGATTAGGGCAAATTACTTTCAGGTGACCGGAACAGTGTTCCGGTCATCTTCTCCGGTGAGCACAAACCCTAGATTCTTCCCTAAGCCTCTAATCTCCAAATTTCTTGCCCAGAAATGATCCTCACCCATCCCTAAACCTAAATCCCCAAACAAAAATCATTTATTTTGCATCACGAACATGATTCGAACCAAAATGTAAAAACGGGCAAAATTTCAGAACACGCATACATCATGGTTTCTCAACCATTCTACAAAATAATCACATCCCCATGACCAGGGGAACACAGAGAATCATTCAAGAACATAAAAACAAGTTTCTGGGAAAAAAGTTCTTGAGCTATACCTGAGATTGAACCTCCTGATTCTGGGATTTCTAGATCCTTCTTTGGTGCAAATCCACTCCTATGAACCTCCTGATGATGAAATGAAGCTTAGAAAGCTTTGAGAGTGACTGGTTTTGAAATTCCAGCTCTGGTGTAGCAGATTTTGAGGTTTTGATATGTGATGTTTCAGGCTGTTTTGATGGTTGATTCTGGTTCTATAGATGATGTGTGACTTGTTGGTGAAGAAAAATTTGAAGTTTGATGGCTGTGGAAGGAGTTTCGAAGAGATGAAGGTTTTGACAATTGTTTGCGAATCCTTGCTTATGGGAGAGTTCAGGCTTGTGTGTGTGGTTGTTTCAAGTCCTTGAGGTCCACATAACATATGCTTATTGACCAGAGGGTTGGTAATGTCACAGCTTGATTGGTATGGGCAAAGATGTAAAAGTCAAGATTTTGTGTACCATAGGCATGGCTCGGGTCAGAGAAGATCTTAGGGCTTGTCTTGCTTCAGCTTGGATCAAGGAAGGCCTTTGGATCAGATTTTGTGAGCTGAATGGCCTTGATCAAGAGTTCCCAATGTTCTTGCATATTTCCCTCTTTGGAATTTCTTGTGAACCAAGGCAAGGAATCTTATGAATTCTTGGACAATTTGCAGCAAAATGAATCATATAATGTTGTTATGATGCTTTGAGATCAATTAGCAACCAAACCAATCATTAGAAGTCCTTTTTTGCAAAAATCCCTCTCTTGAGAATTTATGAAAAATGCCTTATGGAAGCTTGTGATCCAAGGCATGAAACTTTGTGAATTTGTGAAATTTCTGATTTTGGCAAGTTGAAATGATGCATAGAAGTCATTTAGAAGTCACAAAATGGTTTGGCATGAGGTTTTGCAAAAAATCCCTTTTGGCATGAAACATGAAATTATGTGATTTTTGCCAACTTTGGAAAGCCATAACTTGAGTTTAAAAATGAATTAGATCTTGTTCTTGTACTTTTTGAAAAGGGAATGATCCAATCTACAACTTTCATGACCAAGAATTTTTCATTTGAAACATTTTTGGTTGAGAAAGAGGAGGTTGAAAAAACTTTCCCAAAATGGAAAGTTTACATGACAAGTCATTTCCATATTTGGCAACTTTTGGTTTTGCCCACTTTTCTTCAAATTTGTGAACTTCTAAGAACTTAAATGATCAAATAAAGACCATATAACTTCATTTTGATGAAAAATCCATTTTGGTTCCATGTTGGGGGGCCTCAGAGTCCCTGATTTTGCTCTGACATGCTCAGGAAGTTACCCAGTGATCAAATGACTTCCATAATGAATTTTTCCATCAAACTGTGTATGCATGATCCTTATATCATATTGAGACCAATAGAAACAAGAATGACAAAAAAATTGGAGTTATGGCCTTTGAAACCAAAACCCTAATTTTAGGTCATCTGTGTAGTTAAAGCTGGCTCCGCATCCATGCCTTGCCAGTTCTTGTGATTTTCTGACTTCCTTGATCTTGGGAGGATATAATATGATTATTGAACATACATGGACCCTCTTGAGATGATTGAAGACCTTCGGAGTGGCTCAGATGGCTCAGGGATTGCTCAGATCACAAACCCTAGATGCAAATGACTTTGAACCAATGCAGTGAAGCAAAAATGCAACATGATGTGATATGATTGAACTTATGCAAATGAAAAGATCACAAGCCATAGTGTGAACTTAGTGAGGGAAAATTTGGGGTGTTTACAAAGAGGATACGTAGGCATAACTTAACTGTTATCGAACAAAAGTCTCTGTGTCTCCCCCCTCTTTCAGCATTCTCTTTTAAGCCTCATTCCTGAGCACTTCACCTCTTTCTTTCTTGCACTGACACTTGTACATTCTTTTCCTGCTTTTGCACACAGATAGCACAGACACTACCCCTTTAAACACAAATATTTTAAGCATGGATCCCGTCGAGTACGACGGACAATCTGGGTGCTAATACCTTCCCAGGTTGTAACCAACCCCCTTTCTCAGTTTCTCTGGTTCGCAACCGTCTTATCCATATCTTTTTCCAGGTTTATGCAGCATTACCTTTCCTTCGGGATAAAAATGCCTAGCTGGCGACTCTATTCAATTCACCTTCATTTCTCCTTTCGCCGGCCGTTCGTGCTTGTACCGGGATGCGAATCTTCGGGAGCGACACTGGGGAAAGAATTGAGAGCTTACTAAAGATGGGAAAGATCTCCGACAACGGTGCCAGTTTAAGCAGTGCAAGGAAGCCATTTGCTGGGCCCCGTAGATCTGGTGAAACAAATTCTATAAATGTGTGAAGAGGGAGACCCCAATATCTACCCAGATCAGTTGTTGTTGTTACTATCCCTGCTCCACCTCCTCAGTATACTCAACAACCACAACACTTTCCGCAACAACAACAATTTCCTCAACAGAGATCTTATAACAACAATAACAACAATCAACAACAACGCCCTTTTCAACAGCGTCCATCCCAGATCAACAGGGTGATTGACCCTATTCCAATGCCATATGCTACGTTGCTGCCACAACTCCTAAAGCTCAATCTTGTTGAGTTGAGGACATTGGCTCCACCTGATCCTCAGAACCTTCCAAGAAACTACGATGTCAACGCTAGGTGTGCTTTTCATTCTAATGCACCTGGTCACTCCACAGAAAAATGCAGAGCTCTGCATATGAAGGTCCAGGATCTGGTAGATTCAAAGGCCCTAAACTTTGTACCATTTCCCAACGTCATGAAAAATCCTATTCCAAGCCACAGTGGCCAAGGATTAATGCTATAGAGGAAGGCTCACCCATGAGTTTAATAGAAGATATTGCAAGTATTCAGACACCTCTGGCAGAGGTTAAAGCCCAACTTTTGAAGTGCCAAGTGTTTCCAGGTTGTAAGGCCTGTTGTGAATCATGCAAACTTTCCGAAAATGGGTGTGTAAGCTTGAGGAATGGCATTAATGGCTTGATCAAAGAGGGAATTCTGCAAATTACAACCACTGCTTCTACAACACTAGCAACTCTTTTGTCAACAACAAGTGATTCTTCTACAACTGCAACAACCATTGTTCCTACTGATTCATCTACAACTTCAGCAACCATTTCTTCCTCCACCTCAACAAACAACAGTTCCATTTCATCTCCTTCTACAACTCCAGCAACCACCAACAATGATGTCTCCACAATTACAATTTATTATGACCCGACAACGGTCCCGAACTCCAGCAACCTTCAACAATCTCAACAACAGTTTCAACCAAGCTTCAATTCGTCACCACCAACATCCACAAGAAGTCTTGTCACCATCTTTTATGATCCACAGACAATTACGGTACCAACTTCTGATGCAGTAAGCCAAGTCACCATCACGGTGCCAGGGCCTATTCCATATGATAAAGACAGTGTTGTACCATGGCATTATGGTGCTGACCTTTACTGCAACGGAGAAAAAGTCATTCTTGATTCTTCTATTCACACTCCCCAAGTGGATAATGTCGGGGGAGGCGGAGGCTTCACCCGAAGCGGACGTCTCTTTGCATCACAAGCTCCCAGAATTAATATTGAGGTTGAGGCTGTTGCCAAAGCCAAAGGGAAGAGTGTGATACCTGAAGAATCTGCATCAAAAGAGACTCATAAATCATCCTTTGATCTATATGTGGATGAATTTATAAGGATAATCAAAAGAAGTGACTACTAGGTTGTGGATCAGCTCCACCAGACTCCTTCTAAGATCTTTATACTATCCCTGCTGTTGTGTTCCGAAGCCCATCGGGATGCACTACTCAAAGTTCGGCACGCTGCCTACGTGCCAGAAGAGATCACAGTGAATCAGCTTGAAACAGTTGTGTCAAATGTCAATACTAGCCATGGGCTAGGTTTCACTGATGCTGATTTGACAACAGAAGGACGTCACCACAACAAAGCTTTGCACATAACCCTAGAGTGCAAAGGAGCTGTATTATCTCATGTTCTTGTAGACATTGGGTCCTCACTCAATGCCTTACCCAAGAAAGCTCTTGTCAAGCTCGAATATGATGGAATAGCTCTCCGACCAAGCAACCTTGTGGTCATAGCTTTTGATGGCTCCAAGAGGTCTGTTCTTGGAGAGGTGGAGCTTCTAGTGATAATCGGTCCACAAGTATTTAAGACTATTTTCTATGTGATGGACATTTAGTCGGCCTACAGCTGTTTGTTGGGCCGACCATGGATTCACTCCGCAGGCGCAGTAACGTCGACCCTTCACCAGAAATTGAAATATGAGTGGGAAGGACAGATTATCACCATCTGTGGTGAAGAGGACATATTTTTTAGCCATCTGGCTACAAACAAGTATATTGAGATGGATGGTGAAATCCATGAAACTATGAGCCAGGGGTTCGAGGCTCTGAACGTCAATAAGGCGACGACTGAAGTATTTGCTGCATCCCAGGAAGATAGGATGGGTACTTCAATTGTCTCCTATCAGCAAGCCCGGAAGGTTGTTGAAGACGATAATGCCCAAGGCTGGGGCAAGCTACTGTCGGTGGAAAAGAAGGAGGACAAATTCGGTTTGGGTTACAAACCATTCCGACAAGATAAATCAGAGGCTGCTAAAGAGCCCAAGTTCATCAGTGGGGGGATGCTCACCCCAGATGCTGTTAACAACCTGGAAGACGAGTCGGAAAGCGACCGCAACCTGGAGAGCTGGATACGTCCAAGGATCCCGGGGAATCAAGTCATTAACTGGTCTTCCTAGGAAATTATAAGGGTTACTCCTGCAGAGTAATTATTATTTCCTGTCTTTTTAGCATGCATCAAGTCCTGCATCTTGCCCAAGGTATCAGGACTCATTTTGTAATAGGGCCATATTGTACTTTTGTGCAAATGAATTATCAATGAATATCAGACATCTTTTGCAAACGAGTCTCTTTTTCGCTCACTGTCTTTTCATTTTTCACTTTTGTACAAAATAATAAAATGGCAATGTTTTCAAAACAAATAACTTCATTTTCACTTTTTCTAAACAAGATTAAAACTGATCACTAAAACGAACCAATCTCAACCCTTGCAGAGATTATCCTCCAAATTGCACCGACAACAGCACTGCTATGACCTTGTATGACTTCGACAATCCAATTAATCAAGCCGATGAAGGGGTTGAAGAAGACTATGAGTTACCCGAAGAGTTAGCCAGGTTGTTGAGGCAAGAAGAGAAAGTGATCACTCCTCATCAGGAGGAAGTTGAAATGGTTAATCTTGGTACCGAAGAGGATTTGAGAGAAGTGAAGATTGGGGCCAGTCTGCAGGCTTCAGTGAAAGAACAGCTCATTGACATGCTTCAAGAGTACGTCGACGTCTTTGCTTGGTCCTATCAAGACATGCCAGGTCTGGATAATGATATTGTTATGCACAAGCTGCCATTGAAGGAAGATTGCCCTCCAGTGAAGCAAAAGATACGCCGTACTCGTCCAGATATGGCCATGAAGATTAAGGAAGAAGTGCAAAAATAGTGGGACGCTGGTTTCCTTGTTGTAACTAGTTATCCGCCGTGGGTTGCTAACATTGTACCAGTGCCTAAGAAGGATGGAAAAGTACGGATGTGTGTGGATTACCGGGATCTGAATAGAGCTAGCCCCAAGGATGATTTCCCATTACCTCACATTGATGTATTGGTCGACAACACAACTCAGTTCTCGGTGTTTTTCTTCATGGATGGTTTTTCAAGGTATAATCAGATCATGATGTCACCCGAAGATATGGATAAGACAACCTTCATTACACCTTGGGGCACATTTTGTTATAAGGTAATGCCTTTTAGACTAAAGAATGTCGGTGCTACTTATCAACGGGCTATGGTAACGTTATTCCATGATATGATCCACAAAGAAATTGAATGTTATGTGGATGACATGATTGACAAGTCCTTTACTGAATAAGATCATCTGGTAAACCTACTAAAATTGTTCAAGCGTCTGAGAAAGTATCAGCTGAAGTTAAACCCCAACAAATGCACATTCGGGGTATGTTCTGGTAAGTTGCTGGGATTTATTGTAAGTGAAAAGGGAATTGAAGTGGATCCTGACAAAGTCAAATCCATTCAAGAGATGCCTGCACCTAGGACTGAAAAAAAAGTTTGGGGGTTCTTAGGTAGATTGAACTACATATCAAGGTTCATATCTCATCTCACTGCAACCTGTGAGCCCTTGTTCAAATTGTTAAGAAAGGAACAAACGGTCAGGTGGAACGAAGATTTTCAGAAGGCTTTTGACAAAATCAAGGAATACTTACAAGAACCTCCAATTCTTATTCCTCCAATTGAAGGAAGACCTCTAATAATGTACCTGACAGTATTAGAAGGATCAATGGGGTGTGTGTTGGGCCAACATGACGAGTCTGGCTGAAAAGAGTATGCAATATACTACCTAAGCAAAATGTTTACCGACTGTGGACAACGTTATTCACTGCTCGAGAAAACTTGTTGTGCTTTAGCGTGGGCTGCTCGCCGACTAAGACAGTATATGCTGACTCACACTACTTTATTGATCTCAAAAATGGACCCTGTCAAGTACATATTTGAGAAGCCAGCACTTACCGGAAGGGTTGCAAGATGGCAAGTGATTCTGACAGAGTATGACATTCAGTACACATCTCAAAAAGCCATCAAGGGCAGTGTACTATCTGACTATCTGGTTGAGCAACCCATTGATGATTACCAACCAATGAGATTTGACTTCCCTGATGAAGATATCATGTTCTTAAAAGCAAAAGATCATGAAGATCCTGTTCACACTGAAGGGCCTTACCCAGAAGAAGAATGGACAATGATGTTTGATGGGGATATCAACTTGAATGGGCGTGGAGTCGGTGCAGTGCTCTTTACACCTAAAGGAGTTCATATGCATTTTTCGGCAAAACTCACCTTTGCCTGCACCAACAACGAAGCTGAATACAAAGCCTGTATCATGGATCTTGAGGAAGCCATTGACCTCAGGATCAAGACTTTAACTGTATTCGGAGATTCAACTCTGGTAATCAATCAGACCAACGACAAATGGTACACTCACCAAGAGCATTTGATTCCATATCATGACTACACGAGGAGATTATTAACTTTCTTCACAACAGTCAAACTTAAGTATATCCCTCGAGACGAAAATCAGTTCGCAGATGCTTTAGCTACCATTTCCTCCATGATCAAGGTTCAAACTGCAAATTATGTGCCTCGGGTTTCGGTATCTAGACTAGACCGACCAGCGTACGTATTCTCTGTGGACATTGCTAAAGATGACAAGCCTTGGTTCCATGACATCAAGTGCTTATTGGAGGATCAAACATACCCACCTGGGGCATCATCCAATGATAAGAAGACATTAAGAAGGCTGGCCGGTAGTTTCTTCCTCAATGCTGATGGTTCATTATACAAGCGAAATTTTGACATGGTTCTACTCAGATGCGTTTATAAGAGAGAAGCAGACTTGCTGATGCACGAGGTGCATGAAGGTTCTTTCGGTACCCATGCTGGAGGACATGCAATGGCTAAGAAATTATTAAGATCAGGCTACTACTGGATCACTATGGATGCAGATTGTTGTGCCTATGCCAGAAAATGTCACAAATGCCAGATTTATGCAGACAAAGTGCATGTGCCTCCAAATTCTTTGAACGTGATGTCTTCACCTGGGCCCTTTTCCATGTGGGGAATTGACATGATTGGAAAGATCGAACCGACTGCTTCAAATAGGCACAAATTCATCCTGGTGGCCATTGATTACTTCATCAAATGGGTTGAAGCAGCTTCGTATGCAAATGTCACCAGACAAGTGGTAGCCTGATTTCAAAAAAAAGAGACATCATTTGTCGATATGGAGTTCCTAAGTGAATCATTACTGATAATGGTTCCAATTTGAACAACAAAAGGATGGCAGAACTATTCCGGGACTTCAAAATCTAACATTACAACTCTTCTCCTTACGGGCCAAAGATGAACGGCGCTGTTGAGGTAGCTAACAAAAACATCAAGAAGATTGTGCAGAAGATGGTGGTTACTTACAAAGACTGGCATGAAATGCTACCATTTGCTTTGCATGGATACCGAACCTCAATCAGAACATCCACTGGGACAACACTTTATCAACTGGTATATGGTATGGAAGTTATCCTACCTGTTGAAGTTGAATTACCCTCCTTACGGGTACTGATGGATGTAAAGCTGAATGAAGCAGAATGGGTCTGATCTCGGTACAATCAGTTGAATCTGATCGAAGAAAAGAGATTAGCTGCAATTTGTCATGGACAACTATATCAGAAAAGGATGAAGAAAGCCTTCGATCAGAAAGTCAGGCTTCGGGAATACCAAGTGGGAGATCTGGTGCTGAAAAGACTTCTTCCTCCTCATACAGACCACAGGGGAAAATGTACTCCAAACTACGATGGTCCATTCATAGTAAAAAAGGTTTTCTCTGGTGGAGCACTGATGCTCACTACTATGGATGGTGAAGATTTCTTATCCCCTGTGTATTCAGATGCAGTTAAAAAATACTTCGCATAAAATGACCCGCTGGACATGAAAACAGAATGTAAGTCCAGGCAAAAATAGGGCATCCCGGTGAGTCAAAAACAGAATAAAAGACTCGGGCAAAAATAAGGGCAAAAAAGTGTACACCCGCTGAGTTGAAAAGCCACATTGGACAGCTCAGGCAAAAATGGGTATCCCGGTGGATCGAAAACCCGAAAGGGCGATCCACGCAAAATCAGGGAATAAGCGAACAACTGCATTCTGAATTCGTCTGTATCATTTACAACACGGCAAGCTTCAAAAGGATAAAGCATCAGTCAGAATCAACCTTCTTCAGAAAGCAAGATGAGAAGAATGTCAAGGTCATACAAGTCATAGCAAAGGAAGCTCACTGGAGCGTCGTCAACATTGCCAGCGTTTTCACTTTTTCAATTTGTAACAATCTCCTCATTCCATGGGATTTGTTTCTTTGACTGTATCTGCCAACTCAGGGCACCCAGATTAATAAAATCAGAGTTTTCAGTCACACCTCGTTTTGTACATTTTTGTTTCGTTTGCAAAATGTCCAATACCTATGATATAATGTTGCATAAAACAAATGAGCCATTCTTAATAAATGCTTGCGAGAAATGTATTTACTCTCAGGAATATCTAACTCCTATGACAGAATCCAGTAAGGGATACCTCGGGATACTTGTTCGTTTCTTTGTCTTAACAAGTTGCATGTATTCAATACGCAGCATGGGGCATGCCAAGTACACTTCCCCAGCATACCTCCTCCCCAAGAAGTATCTAGAACGCTTTTCCCCAACGGAGTTGTCAAATCCTCCTTATCTCTAGCACAGGTCTACTCAACAGGAGCATCCCCAGCCAATCTCCCCACAGAAGTTCCAGCCTCTCCCCAGAAGAGCAATGCCTGAAATTATCACACAACAAAGTGACGGAAGCTTCCTTATCCCCTGCTGGGTTTCTCCTTACAGGATAAGTCTACCAATGATCTATTTCCCCAAGCAGAGCTATATATCCTAACAGATCTACCAATGATCTCCCCTAGCTGGGGCATCACTCCAAGCAGATCAACCAGAGATCCAATCTTCAATGGGATCCAAATCCCGGATCGATTTCCCTTTGCATAATCATAGCATTCGCATCATTTTTCCCCGCAAAGTGTAGCATTCCGTCTAATATGGAGCATTACGGCAAAAATCAAACATTTGCATGATCACAAGCCAGGTTCGAGTCAGTCTCCTGCAAATACCATCAATATTTCATTAACAATATATAAAGCTCACATCCCCTGCAGATATAAGCCAAAACATCCTCTTTGCATTCAGAATCCTATACATACCCTTTTGACACTCGTCTGTGTCACCTTTCCCCAGCACAGTTGCCGAAACACTTGTTGTAAACCATGTACTTGTTCATAGAACACTCCTTTTGACATCCGTCAGTGTCATCCTATCCCCACAGGTTGCCGGAACACCTTTTACACTCTCACATGCAAATATTTGTTCATAACTTATAAACTTTCTCTTTTGACAATCGTCCGTGTCACCTTTCACCAGTAAGTTGAACACTCGTCCGTATCTTCACCAACAATACTCACTCATACTTACAGAAGTCTTCGATACTCGTCTGTATCCTCTCTCTATATATTATCATTCCCCACAGATTCAAAACACATCCGTTTTATTTGTTAACCAGTTGGTACTCGTCCGTATCATCATCTCTGAACACACGTCAGCATTTGTTTCAACCGATACTCGTCCGTATCATGGTCTTAAGGATGCTCGTCTTTATCTTTAATCTATACACAGTGTCAAACACTTACACCTTTTATTCTAGAAAGCATAAACACTCGTCCGTGTTTACCATTTCCCAGTAGAACAAATTTCTTCTATCAGACATTTGTCCTATGTCGTGGTACTTCCGGCAGCCGTACCCTGCCAGGTGATCATCCTTCACCTTTGGATGACCGTCCCTCATCCTTCCCCAACGGAATCTCCATTATTGGAACCCTTTCATAATCCGGCATTCGTCCTATGTCGTGATATTTAGTAGCCGTCCCCTGCTAGGTGATCGTCCTTCACTTTTTGATGATCGTCCTTCATCATTTTATCCGATGGTTGTCCTCATCGCTGATCTTGTTATCCGACATTTTTCCTATGTCGTGATAAACCCCGAGAGCAGCCATACCCTGCTAGGTGATCGTCCTTCACCTCTTGATGATTGTCCTTCATCATGCTTATCCGTTGGCCGTCCCCATCGTCGACCTTTTCTATCCGACATTCGTCCGATGTCGTGATAAAGAGCAGCTGTCTCCTGCTAGGTGATCGTCCTTCACCTTTGATGACCGTCCCTCATCATTATTATTTATTCTTTAGCCTGATGTCCGTCCCCATCATGGCCTTTATTTTAACCCCCAGAGAGTCTTGTTTCTTTACCCGATGGCCGTCCCCGTCGTGGTCTCTTTATTTCCCCAGCTTGTCGGTTGTCCCCGTCATTGCTTAGCCTACCGCTTTATCCCCAGCAGTCGTTCTCTGCTCGATAGTCGTCCTTTGTCTCCTGCATTTAATAATCATGTTATATTATCTTTTACAATTTATATCCCTTTTCTTCTTATCCCTGGTGAGTGCAAATTTCAGACTGTCTTTGGTATTCAACCACAAGTTATCTTGTTTGTCTATTAAGCCAAGCGCTTACACCCTGCACAACTAACTCATGTTTGAATAGGGGCAGCTGTAAACACCCCAAATTTTCCCTCACTAATTTCACACCATGGCTTGTGATCTTTCATGTTGGAATTAGCATAAGCATCATACTATCTCACATTTCATTGTTGCTTCACTGCATAAGTTCAAGTTCATCTGCATCTAGGGTTTGTGATCTGAGCAATTCAAAGATCCATCTGAGCCACTCCAAATGCCTCCAAGCATTACAAGAGGGTCCATGTGTGTTATATTATCATATTACATCCCTCAAAGTTCAAGGAGGTCAAGAAATCACAAGAACTTGGAAAGCATGGAAGTAGAGCTAGGGTTTTCACTACACAGATGACCAAAATTAGGGTTTTGGTTTCAGAGGCCTTAACTCCATATTTTTGGGTCATTCTTGTTTCTGATGTTCTTAAGATGTTATAAGGATCATATGTACCAAGGTTTATGAAGAAATTCATTGTGGAAGTCATATGTTCATTGGGTAACTTCTTGAGCAAGTTAGAGCAAAATCAGGGCATCTGAGGCCCCCAACAATGGAACCAAAGGGGTATTTTCATAAAATTGAAGTTATATGATCTTTATTTGATCATTGAAATGCTTAGAAGTTCACAAAATTGAAGAAATTTGAGCTAAACCAAAAGTTGCCAAAAATGGAAATGACTTGTAATGGAAACTTTCCATTTTGGGAAAGTTCTTCAACCTCCTCTTTCTCAACCAAAAATGCTTCAAATGAAAAATTATTGGTCATAAAAGTTGTAGATTAGGTATTTCCCTTTTCAAAAATTACAAGAACATGTTTTAATTCATTATGGAACTCAAGTTATGATCTTTCAAAGTTGGCAAAAATCCTATAATTTTCAAGAATGCACCAAAGAGGATTTTTTGCAAAACCACTTCTCAAGGCTTCTAATGACTTCTAATGTGCCCAAATGTGACATAACATGATCAAACAACTTTAAAGCATCAGAATTGGCCCAAGATTTGGAAGGTTTAATGCCTTGAATCACAAGATACACCAAAGAGGGAAAATTTGCAAAACACATAGAAACCCTAGCATCAAGTGATCCAGCTGCAATGTTTCAATCCTATGGACCTCCTTGAACTCAGCTGAGGCCAGACACCCCTTCCAACCAAGCCTTCCATGACCCATACCTCAAGTACAACCAAACTTGACTTTTTGCAAAATCACCCATACCAATCAGCATAGCCCACACCAACTATTCTGACCTATCAAGACATGATATGTGGACTTTATGCAAGCCATAACACACAACACATAAGCCTGAAACACAACTAAGCTCAGATTACACAAAATCTCTCTTAAACTTCATCTCTTTGAAATTCATAAACCAGTCATCAAAACTGCAAAATTCTTTCACCAATCATCTCCACATAACCCCAAGATCGTTTCCCACCCCTCACATTGGCCTGAAACCACCTCAAACAAAAACACGATTTCCCTCACCTCTGAACTGAAACCTTCAAAACACTCCATATAAACTCCTTTCAAGCAATCCAGAAGCATAAGGGGATCAAGGGGAGTGGAAAAACACCAAAGAAGAGCCCAGAAAGTTCCATTTTCGAATGCTTCAACTCAGGTAACCTCAAGAACATTTTTTCCAGAAATGTGTTTTTAGGTTCTTATATTGTTCTATATGTTGCACTGATCATGGGGATGTGTTTGGTTTTGAAAATGATTAAGAAATAAGCATGTACTGACTGTCTGAAACTTTTCCCGTGAAAATGATTTTGTTCGTTTCTCTTGATTCGTGAAAAATAAATGGATTTTGTTGTTAGATTCTTGTTTAGGATGTTTAGTTGAGTGAATCTAGAGAGTTTGATGTGTTTTAGTGGCATTTTGATAAAGATGGGATGAAGGTCTCGCCGGAGAAGACGACCAGAAGTCTTCTCCGGCCACCTGAGGGTCATTAACCCCAATTTGAGTAATTAAGGCAAGTTTGAATTAGGACCCTTAGATTGCATCTCCCGCGCGTGTTTGAACGGCCCAGATCAGTCATTAAATCCTAACCCTTAATTAATTAGTCAGAATGAATCTCAGCCACTAGATTGTGCGCCAGTCAACTCCCTCCTGTCGCTCCCGGGATTTTCATCCTAGTACAAACGCGAAAGTGGCACGGAAAGGTTAGAGTCGCCAGCCAGACATTTTTATCCCGAATGAATGGGAAAGGTAATGTTGCACAAACCTGAGGAAGAAGGAAAGGACAAGGTCCTGCGAACCAAAGATCTGAGTTCGGGAGTCGGTTACGAATTGAGAAGGTATTAGCACCCCAATCCGTCCATCGTACCCGACGGGATCCATGCTTGCTTGTTTGTTTAAAAGGGTGAGAAATAAAGAATGCTGCTGAATAAAACTGCTACTGGAACTGGAATGAGAAAGGAGAAAGGAGAATGGAAAGAAAGAATGGAAAAAAGGGGAAATGTAGGGAAAATAAAGAATGTGCTCGAACGGGCCCTACCCCGCTGCCTACGTACCTCATCGGGATAATGAGGATCAGAGTCGACGTAGTTCGCCTAACCTAGGCGGGAACTATTTGTTTGTGTTTTTTATGCTGGAACTGCGTATGTCTATGCTCAGGTGTTGCAGGCTCGTCTGGTACGAGTGCGTTTACCGTCTTGCAAATGAGACAAGTAGTCGCGAGTTCGCGTTGTGAGTGAATGAGATGAGAAGAGAAGTTCCCGCAGGATAGTCGCTTATTGTTTGTTTTTTTGTCTTTTAAGAGAAATGTTTTGAATTTGTTTGTGAACGGTCTTGTACTAAGACCTATCCATCGCGGGAAGTATTTACACCTCGCCCCGAAACAGGACGCGTATAAACACTCCGCAACAAAGTCTCGTGTCGTACAAGATTGTTCGGTTTTTATTAAGTGTTTTATTGCTTTTCTTTTGAGATGAGAAAGAACGACTCAAGTGGATAAAAGGACAAAATCTAAAGGGAACTAAGACACAACCCTAAGTTTATTGTTTATTTACAAGTGATCCTATGGTTAATGGAGTTTTCTATTCCTAATGAGAAACTAGAAACTACTAGAATTCAACTTACTTCTTAATGAAGTTAAGTTGATTCTAAGAACAATGGGGAAACCTATACAAGTTGTAAAATCAAATGATAAGGCAAAAACAATGAAATTGAATTAAGAAATAAAATTCTAAAAATGCATTTAAAGGCATGAACTAAAAATAGTCCTATTTTATTTATTCTAATCCTAATGATAACAAAACTTTAAGCCTAAGTACTAAATCAAAGTTAAGCCTAATATTTTCATTCTAAAACTCCATATTAAAACTAGCCTAAGTCTATATTAGATTCTAGGATTAAATCTAATCTAAACTATATTTTTTTTTGGACTTTATTTTATGACCTAAACTAATGGGAATTATGCATAACTAAGCCTAAAAACTAATATCCTAAAAAATACTAAAACTTCTGGAAAAATTATGAAAATTAAACTATAGGGACCTAATACTATCTATAATATTGTACTAAAAGGGATCCTACAAAATCATATTTTTACTATGCCTAGAAATTATTTGTTTTCAACTAAGAATTAACAACTAATTTCTAAAGATTACACCCCTAAAACCTAAGATGAAAGGTCCTAAAAAATCCACTAAAAATATCCTAAGCACTATTATGAGTCCTCTAATTACAGAAAAAAGAATGGCTCAAAAATCCTACTGGAAGTTACCTAAATAAAATCAACAAAATCCAGCACAATTAAAGGAAATCCAAATAAAGCTAATTAAAAGAAAAAACAGAATTAAATCGGAAAATAACCAAAATTCAGAAAACAAAAATGTCACAAATTTCTAAATTGAATTAATTAACTACTGAAATTTTTGTATAATTTTCTAATGATTTTTACTATTTTTATTTGAATTATTTTCTAAACTATGATATTAACAAAAATAAAATTCTAAAGGAACTAAAATGGGGGGTGGATTTAGTATATTTTTAAGTTGTTTTTCTAATATGGGCTCAGCATGGGGGGTATCAATAGCAACATACACAGCCCATTTGCGCAGGCCTTGGGGGTGCATACAGCATGTTATTTTAGTGTTTTCCCTTATGGACTTTAAAGTGGGGTGCGACCAGCAGAAACATAAGAGCCTGTCGGACGGTGACAAGTGTCACCGCCGGTATGGCTGGAAAATCAAACAAATCACACTCCATCTCTGAAATTTAAATGACAGATTAATGGGGATTTACTGTGCTTTATTGTTCTTAATGCCCCTAATTTGTCATTAAAACTTATAAGATTCTAATTAAACCTTTGCTATTAATTTAAAATTACATAATGTCTACAATTAAAACAAACAAAAACGCGAGACAAGAGAAGTTGAACAAGAACCAAAACCCTAATCCCTTCCTCCCCTCTTCTTCCGCCGCCGAAACCCTAATTTCACCTTCTTCCTCTCCCGCGCCGCCGCAAACCTACTACTCTTCCTCTCTCGTCTTCTTCTTCTTCACCCTCGGCTTCTTCCAGCTTCGCCCTCGGCTTAACCCTCTTCTTCTCCCCACACCTTTCTCCTTCACATGAAACCTAGCCGCCGCCGCTACACTCCTCTTGCCGCCGCGGATTCGCCTCCTTCAACACCGCATCTCTCAATCTAAATAACAGCTTATCACTGCATAAAATCCCTTTCCCCTAATTCTAAAACCTAACCCTAAGCATCATGACCACCTCACCGGACCCCGAAAATCCTCACCGCCATGGATTCGACCCTATCACCTCTTTCTCCTTTCGAAATTAAGAACCACATCCAACTCTCTATTTGCTCGAATTGAAGAACAAAACTACACAATCTCTAGTTCAAAGATGCGGATCGTACCTTGTATTCTTCGTCAACGCTGAGGATTCGGATGTGGCTTCAAGACGCAATTTCTTCAGGTACGTGCTCTTATTTCGCTCCTCCTCTTCCTTCTGCTTCTCGCTTGCAAATTATGAATTGGTATTGAATCTGGATGTAATGGTTTCCCGCAGGTTGAACCGTATCAATGGTTGATCCAAAGATGATCTTCTGTCGGCGAAAGGTTAGTGAAGGTTTTCGAAGTTGATGCTGAGGGAAACCTTAAGAGGCAGGTTGATTGAGAAAAATGTGAAAGAGAAAGAATCCGGAGATTGATTATTAGGAGTCCACTGAAATATTGATTGGAGAAGAAGAAATCAGAATAAGGTCAGGGGAGAAGATGAGAAATGATCGTGTGCAGGGTGAAGGAGATGCAAATGGCTGAAGGATATTGAAGGTTGGTGATGGAGGAATTGTGGAAGAAGAATGAAGATTGGAAAAAGTTGAAGAAGAAGAAGAAGCTGTGAATAATTGAAGGAAAGTTTGGGGATTGTATAAGAAGGATGAGGTTGAAGAAAAGGGTCGGGAAGAAGATTGAAGAACAATGATTGAAGTTGGAGAAAAAGTGGTATGAAGAAGATTGAAGAATCGAAAAAATGGAGAAGGATTGGAAAATGGTGAAGAGAAAAAATGGTGAAGAAATGGAAGCCAACCCAATTGAAGAAGAGGAGCTCTCATTTATACAGAATTGAAAACTGTTTAATGAGAAATTCAGGTGAAGTTCTAGAAGCTTTTTCTGTTATTCTGTTATGATTAGATCCCTGAGTCAGTTTTAATTCTGTTATTTTTTCAGTTAAGAGTTTCTCAAATTCTGTTTTGATTATGTTATGAGGTTGGTGAATCCTGTTAGGATTCAATTTCTGAGTCATTCTGTTATTTGATTATAAGATGATAACCTTCCTGTTAGGAGCTTTCTTCTTTTCCTTTGTGAATTCAGTTAGATTGCTGGGACTTTTGATAGCTTCTTTTTTTTGCACTTGCAGGACCTTTTTTTTGAACTAAAGATTGAAGTGAAATCGAGAAATTCTGCTGAAAGCTGTGAGGAGAGTATGTGGCTGCTGAAGATACAAACGGCACAACGATGCTGACGACAATGATTGAAGCCAACTGCGGACTCGAAAGATTGATGACGCATCATTGATGATAGGAAATATTTTCACAAACATACCACCTACTCACTAGTGTCTCATTATTGATGTCGTATGACCAAATTCGAAGCATGAGCACAACAAGGTATAACACTCCAGTTCTCTTTTTATTGAATTCGATTTCACCCCTGAAACTATCATCGAAATTGTTATTCTTTTTGATCTTCTGTATGAATCTCTTGAGAAATTCGGATTGCCATTGAATCGCCCGTTGTTACTGAGTTCATGTTCCAGTTTCTTCTTATGATATGGTGTGAATCGAATTGTCAATCATGATTTCTTGATGCTTGCAGGTTTTAATTAGATGGAGATTTGATAAGGTTCTTTGGAGATTGAAAGATCTCGAAGAGTTGCTCATGCTGAAAAAGAGTGATTGAAGATCGTGATGGAGGGAAGAAACGATGGAAGGAGAGTGAAAAGAATCTCAGAGATTGATGTTGATGCAGATTCCCTTTTTGTGAATAGCTTATAGGAATTTTTTTTGTAACCGTGTAACTGATAATTTCCTTTTATCTTCTTGCTCTTTATTTTGTTTACAGAAAAGAATCATTCAATCTAGCTTCCGTGTAACATACAATGCGTTTTATCAATTTTTATTCTCTACTTAAAATGCAGTATGCTAGCCTTAAATGCTTGTAGCAACAACAAACAGTCCTTCTAGCTTTCAATTTAAAACCCTGAAGGCCAAATTCTTTACCAAAACAACACTGACAAACCTTTTCGATCTAGTTGCAAACAAATTATTGCTCACCTCAAAAGTTGCCATTTGAAAGCTACGGCCTGTATTCATTTCCATTCCTATTTGCACATAATAATACATGAATCATTTCTTCCCAAACAACCTTTCCCTTGTATAAAAACAACAACCTGTGTTTGTGCAATATCTGCCAATGACTTTTTTAATGGTGGGGATTCAGGCGAAAGAAAGGGTTGGTTGAGAGGGAAACCATGGTTTAAATCGGGTAAACAGGTGATTGTGGTTGTATGAAAAATGAATAGGATATGAAGTGAATTTTACAAGAATTAACATGAAATTGGCTCAATGAGATATTGTTAAGGATAATAACTTGAATAATAAAATCACATATGAATTGGATAATTACTTTCCGTTTGAATAATGGACCTAAAAAGGTAATCACTGGATTTTTTAAGATGGATGGTAAAAATTCCGAAATGAATAAAGGATTGACTTTAGAAAAGAAATGGGCTTGATGTTGAAAAAAAATGGTGGATGTTTAGAGACAACTGATGTGAAAAATGGAATGTTAAAGACGCGAATATGGACACACACAAAAATGTGACTTTGGCTACCACAACGGGATATGATCATGATGAATCAAAAAATGGGAATTGAATCGTAATAGCGATGGTTTGTATTTGAAATGGATATCAAGAACTAGAATTTGAACTTGAAAGGTGTCTTCCAAATAAACCAATAACTGCGCATTCCCTCTTAACCCAAATCGAATCCTTTCACATAATCCACTATTAAGAATTTTGATGCCATACTAAACTCCGCACAAACTCAGATTATTATTCTATGACAAATGGATCCAAACCAATCTTTGATACACTGGACCTCAATTGGTGAAGTGCCCTTCAAATCAATTCATTAACAAGAATTCCAAATTCTCCTTGAGATATTCAAATGATGAAGGATACAACTTGAGACGTTAAGAAGAGCCTATACTCTCACTCAGAGCCAATCTGATTGAACGCCTCAATAATAGGTTAGATGCACCAGTGAATATTCTCCACAAGTTCAAACCATAATAGATATGGACAAGGTACGAAACCCTAATTTCCACGGGCCTTGATCACATGTCTTAGGAGCCAATGCAATGCATGATTGAATGTTATGACCTAACGGGAATGTGGATGAATACAAAGCGATAAGCCAGTTAGATGGTAATAAATAAGAGGGCAAATTTTGAGGTATTACAGCTGCCCCTATTCAATCATCTGCAGACCTGAATGGATAATTGCAACAACTTTTAGACGTTCAAGGTATGGAGTGATTGAATACTCGAATAAAACCTGAAAATTTGCACACTGAGGGTAACGGAAATGCCATCTGCCCATTTATTTATTTATGTATTTTTTTGATTTTGACCTCTGAATAGGTAGTGAAAATAGAACCAGGTGGAAATATGCTGAGAAGAATGCCATCCTCGAATGACCACTAACACGGGATCCTCAGATCCAGTATTAAAACCCTCCTTGAATAGAAACACAATGGTATACCGGCCGCAGGCGATAACCATCAACAACAAAGACTGACCTCAGACAGACTTTGCAAAAGAGACAAACTGACCTCGATCAATAAGCTCAAAAGGTGAACTACTATCCTGGAATAATAGCCACACAAAACAAAAACAAGACCAACCGCAGAAGGACTTGAAGAAAAGAATGCCATCCTCGAATGACAATCCAAAAGATCCTCGGATCTAACACGAAACCATCCTCGAATGGAGACGCAAAGGTATACCAGCCTCAACTGATAACCAAACACAAAGCTGACCTCAGACAGACTTTGCAAAAGAGACAAACTGACCTCAATCAATAAGCTCGAAAAAGTGAACTACTATCCTCGAATAATAGCCACAACAACAAGACCAACCTCGGAAGGACTTGAAGAAAAGAACGCCATCCTCGAATGACAATTCAAAAGATCCTCAGATCTAACACGAAACCATCCTCGAATGGAGACGCAAAGGTATACCGGCCGCAGGCGGTAACAAAAAACAAAGAAAATAGGACAAGATGGAACGAGATCGTTGTACATAAACGAGAGCCCAAGCAAACAGGACCGTTGTACAAAACGGGAACCTGCGACGTGACTGTTGTACCAAACAAGACGCGGAATAAATGACCAACATTGACTTGAAAAGACAAGGATGTCAGAAAAATGATGTTGGTATCCTCTGTGCGGAGTACTTCAGGTTGAGACGATGTTATAGTTCGTACGTAATATACCTCAAAACTTACCCATGCTGGTATGCATATGTTTGAATTTATGGCGTAAGGCTCCACGATGATGGAAATGCTACGCTTTGGAGGATGTAAATGTAATGATGATTATGCATATGCAAATGCAAGGAGATCTCCCGATAAGGAGACCACCAGCATCCCGGATGGCTTGACTGGGAAGAACTGATGATCACTGCATTGATCTGATCCATCCTGATGAGGAGGAGACAACTCTGTGGGGAAAGCTGTCAATGATGCACCGGCTCTGAACAGCCGCCATTGCCAAAAATAAATTGGACTTTAAGATTGGAGAACCAAGACCCTGCTGGAGATGGACTCATCTTGAACTTTGATGGGGAAGTGAGGACCTCCTGACTTAATTGGGAACCAAAGGCATGGCACCGTTGAGGGAGAAAACTGCTGGGGAGGCAAAACACTCCTTATATTGCTGAGAATTGCCCCTGTCTGGGGGGAACCTTCTGCTTGGGGATGACACCCACTCTACTACCTTGTTGGGGGGAAATTTCAACTTCCACATGGCTGGGGATGATTGGAAACACCCTGGTAGATACTTGTTTCTGTTCAAACAAAAGGGAACGTCCATCCTGGACAATAGTCTTTAGCTCTGCTAGCAATACCAGTACCTGTACCTGCACGGACACAATCGATAGTACCTGCAACATAAAGAATTAGTTTGAGACCTGCTTGCCCCAGGCTCATAGCATGAATCATTGTGTAGGTATCTCTACACCCTTTCAGAGTTGTATTAAATGTTTCTATTCTCCTGCACGAGTTAAAAAGCATTCAAATGTTCATAACACAATGCAAGTTACCATTTGCGAGACGGTTTCACAATCAATCAATGCAAGATGAAAAAAGTAAAAACAAAGAAGCAAAATAGTCAATTGACTGAAGTTGAATTCTTATTGATTTGGAAAGGTGGCCCTGAATAGGCAATACAAAGGAAGCAGTTCCCTGGAATGAGGGAATAACTAAAAGAAAAAAAAAACTATCCTATTGGCAATGTGAGAAGTGAGACTCATCAAGTCTCAACCCAGTTATGACTCGTATGTCTTCAAGACGCTCCGCTCGCTCTGCCTTTTGAGAAAAAGTAAGTGAACTGATTTTCAACCCTTAGGATAGCCTCAACTGTAGGTAGGTCATGGATCTCGCAGATCGCAGTCGTTCGTGTTAATCCCTCTTTTGCGTGGATCGCCCTTTCAGGTTTTCAATTCACCGGGATACCCTTTTTTGCCTGAGTTGTCCGATGTGGCTTTTCAACTCAGCGGGTGTACATTTTTTTCAAGATTTCCCTAACTTTTGCCCGAGCCTTTTATTCTGTTTTTGGCTCGCCGGGATGCCCATTTTTGCCTGGATTATTATTCTGTTTTTATCCAGCGGGTCCTTTTTACACGAAGTATTTTCTTACTACGTCTGCGTTGACAGGGGGTTGGAAGTCTTCTCCGTCCATGGTTGTCAGCATTAAGGCTCCACCTGAGAAAACCTTTTTAACCACGAACGGTCCTTCATAGTTGGGTGTCCACTTGCCCCTGTGATCGTTGAGAGGAGGAAGAATTCTTTTCAGCACTAAATCTCCTGGCGTGTACCTCTGTGGTCGCACCTTCTTGTCAAAAGCTTGCTTCATTCGTCGCTGATACAACTGTCCATGGCATACAGCTGCTAGACGCTTCTCTTCAATTAGGCTCAATTGATTATATCTGGATCGGAGCCATTCAGCTTCATCTAGCTTGATGTCCATCACCAGCCTCAACGAGGGAATTTCCACTTCGATTGGTAAGACTGCCTCCATACCATATACTAATGAGAATGGAGTTGCCCCAGTGGAAGTACGTACGGATGTCCTGTACCCATGCAACGCGAAGGGTAACATCTCGTGCCAGTCTTTGTACGTCACGACCATCTTCTGCACAATCTTCTTGATGTTTTTATTAGCTGCCTCGACGGCGCCATTCATCTTCGGACGATATGGAGAAGAGTTGTGGTGTTCTATCTTGAAGTCTTGACACAAGTCATCCATCATCTTGTTGTTGAGATTAGAACCATTATCAGTAATGATCCTTTCAGGGACTCCGTACCGGCAGATGAGTCCCGCTTAATAAATCGAGCGACCACTTGTTTAGTGACATTGGTGTAGGATGCCGCTTCAACCCACTTCATGAAATAATCAATAGCAACTAGGATGAAGCGATGACCATTAGAAGCTGTTGGCTCAATCTTGCCAATCATATCGATGCCCCACATAGCGAATGGCCATGGTGAAGACATGACACTCAACGGATTCGGAGGCACATGGACCTTGTCGGCATAAATTTGACACTTATGGCATTTGCGGGAGTATTTGCAACAATCGGATTCCATGGTAATCCAATAGTATCCCGATCTCAATAATTTCTTGGCCATGGCATGTCCTCCAGCATGGGTACCAAAGGAGCCTTCGTGAACCTCCTGCATTAATAGGTCTGCTTCGTGTCTGTCCACACATCTGAGTAGCACCATGTCAAAGTTCCGTTTGTACAACACACCATCTTGATTCAAGAAGAAACCTCCTGCCAGTCTTCTAAGGGTCTTCTTATCCTTACTAGATGCCCCGGTCGGGTATTCCTGAGCCTTCAAGAAATGTTTGATGTCGTGGTACCAAGGCTTGTTATCTTCACCATCACCGACTGCAAAGACATAAGCAGGTCTTTCTAACCGGGAGACCGAAATTCGAGGCACGAAATTCTCTCGACAAACTTTGATCATGGACTATAAAGTTGCGAGAGCATCGGCGAACTGGTTTTCGTCTCTAGGAACATAGCTCAGCTTGACTTTAGTAAAGAAAGTTAACAGCCTCCTGACATAATCTCTGTAAGGACTCAAACGAGCTTGATGAACTAGCCATTTGTCGTTGACTTGATTTACCACCAAAGCAGAATCTCCGAAGATCTCAAGGTTCTTGACTCGCAAGTCTATTGCCTCTTCGATCCCCATGATACAAGCTTCATACTCTGCCTCATTGTTAGTGCATTCGAAGGTCAACCGAGCGGCGAGAGGTGTATGAACTCCTTCTGGTGAGATAATAACAGCACCTACTCCACTCCTATTCATGTTTACAGCCCCGTCGAACATCAACTTCCATCTGGATTCAGGGTCAGGCCCCTCCTCCGGAAGTGGTTCTTCATAGTCTTTAGACTTGAGGAACATGATGTCCTCATCCGGAAACTCAAACCTCATGGGTTGATAATCATCAATCGGCTGCTGGGCCAAGTATTCTGACAACACACTCCCTTTGATAGCTTTTTGTGAAGTGTACTGTATGTCATACTCCGTTAGTATCATCTGCCAACGGGCCACTCTTCCTGTCAAAGCCGGCTTCTCAAAAATGTATTTCACAGGATCCATCTTGGAAATTAAGAGAGTAGTGTGAGTTAGCATGTACTGTCTTAGTCGGCGAGCAGCCCATGCCAAAGCGCAGGAAGTTTTCTCGAGTAGTGAGTATCGCGTCTCACAATCGGTAAACTTTTTGCTAAGGTAATAAATGGCGTGCTCTTTTCGACTAGACTCGTCCTGCTGACCCAGCACACATCCCCTCGATCCTTCGAGCACAGTAAGATACATAATCAGAGGTCTCCCTGGCACTGGAGGCATAAGAATTGGCGGTTCTAACAGGTATTCTTTGATTCGGTCGAAAGCTTGCTGACAGTCTTCGTTCCATTTAATGGCCTGATTCTTCCTCAGAAGCTTAAAGATGGGCTCACACGTGGCCGTCAGGTGAGAAATAAACCGTGCAATGTAGTTTAGCCTCCCTAAGAAGCCACGCACTTGCTTTTCAGTCTTCGGCTCAGGCATTTCTTGGATAGCTTTCACCTTGGCCGGATCAACCTCAATTCCTCGTTCACTAACAATGAAGCCGAGTAACTTGCCAGAACGAACCCCGAAGGTACACTTATTCGGATTTAACCTCAGTATGAACTTTCGAAGCCTGTCAAACAATTTTTCTAGGTTGGCCAAGTGCTCTTCCTCTGTCTGGGATTTTGCTATCATGTCATCAACATAAACCTCAATTTCATGATGGATCATGTCGTGAAACAACGTCACCATTGCCCGTTGATAAGTAGCTACTGCATTCTTTAAACCAAATGGCATGACCTTGTAACAAAAGGTGCCCCAAGGAGTGATGAAAGTTGTCTTTTCCATATCCTCGGGAGCCATCTTGATTTGATTATAGCCTGAGAATCCGTCCATGAAAGAGAACACGGAAAACTGAGCAGTATTATCGACAAGTACATCTATGTGAGGTAGAGGGAAATCATCTTTGGGGCTGGCCCTATTCAAATCCCTGTAGTCCACACACATCCTGACTTTGCCATCTTTCTTGGGAACTGGCACAATGTTAGCAACCCACGGAGGATAACTGGTCACGGCCAAGAAGCCAGCATCAAACTGTTTTTGCACTTCTTCTTTTATTTTAATTGCCATGTCTGGACGCGTGCGCCTCAACTTCTGCTTTACCGGAGGACAGCCTTCTCTGAGAGGTAGCTTGTGTACCACAATGTCAGTGTCTAAACCAGGCATATCTTGGTAGGACCATGCGAAAACGTCAACGTATTCTCGAAGCATAGCCATCAAACGAGTCTTGACAGATTCTTCTAATGCAGCTCCGATCTTGACTTCTTTCTTGTCTTCTTCAGTACCCAGGTTTATTACTTCGACATCTTCTTCGTGCGGCTGAATCATCTTCTCCTCCTATTTAAGCAGTCTGGCCAATTCTTCGGGTAAATCGCAATCCTCTTCACCTTCCTCATCGGCTTGATAAATTGGATTGTCGAAGTCATACTCAGCCATAACAGGGTCGTCATTGATAAGATCCGGTGACGAGCACCTGCATGAATGATGATTCATGCAAGGATTTAGCAACAACTTGAGAAAATGAGAGACATTGCCATTTTAAAACTTTTCTTTCTTTTTGAAAAACAAAAGTAAAAAAAATGAAAGACAGAGAACAACATGAATGAATGTGAAACGTCAATTTTATTTATGATTGTGTTAATGAACAAATGAACCCTTACAAAGATCCATTATGCCTCGGGCAAGACATAGTGCTTTAATACAGGAAAAAAATAGAAACAAAACAATATTACTCTTCGAAAGAGGTGACCGAGATAAGCCTTTCCGATGTCCAGTTGCTAAGCTGAGTTCCTGGAGCGGCAGGCCTGATCCATTCATCCAATTCACAATCACTATCGACAATGTCATCCTGCACAACACTGATGCTTTCGTAGTCTACCACTCCCGCACTTGTGAAAGTAACCGGGATCTGACAACCTTTAGCACTTGGTTCAGACGAAGATCTTCCAGGGTGATAGCCAATCCCGAACATGTCTTTCTTTTCTGGCACTTCTACCGGACTGCCCCAGCCTTCTCGTATTCCAGATTCTACCAATTCAAGCGCTTGTTTATAAGAGGCTATGGAAACCCTTTTCTTCGGTACTTCAGGAGAAATTGCCAATGCGGATGCTTGCTCAGACTTCAAGGGCTCAAAAGCTTGACATGGGGTCTCAACTATTTCGCCATCCATCTCCACATATTTGAATGAGGCGAGATGACTAACAAAAATATCTTCTTCCCCACTGACAGTCACAATTTGACCCTCCCATACAAACTTTAGCTTCTGATGGAGTGTAGACGACACCGCACCTGCCGAATGTATCCAAGGTCTTCCGAGTAAACAACTATACGCAGGTTGGATATCCATCACGTAAAACGTGGTATTGAAGACTTGTGGACCTACCTTAATAGGTAACTCCACCTCTCCAAACACTAATCTTCTCGACCCGTCAAATGCTCGAACTACTAGATCACTGGGCTTTAGAACCACTCCATCATAGTCCAACTTCATCAGTGCTTTCTTGGGCAATACGTTCAAAGAGGATCCAGTATCTACCAACACGTGAGAGAGTACAACACCTTTACATTCCAGAGAAATATGCAATGCCCGATTATGAGCACGTCCGTCAGAAGTCAAATCCAAGTCTATGAAACCCAATCCATGACTGGCATTGACGCTGGACACCACCGTTTCTAACTGATTTACAGAAATATCCTGAGGCACGTATGCCTTGTTCAGAATATTTATGAGAGCTTTCCTGTGAGAGTTGGAACACATAAGCAAGGACAAGATGGAGATCTTCGACGGCGTCTGTTGCAGATGGTCCACGATCTTGTAGTCACTCTTCTTGATGATCCTCAGGAATTCTTCAGCTTCTTTATCAAAGGTGAGGTATGGATCAGTTGATGTAGTTGGATCATTGACAACTACTGGTTGCTTCCCTCTGGCTCTAGCTTGGGCTTCGGCAATATCTCTGGGCGGTATCACATTGTTTCTCAGTGTTTCTGGCGCAAACAACCTTCCACTTCGAGTAAAAACCCCTACTCCAACATTTTCTACTTGAGCTGGGGTTATACTAGTCGTGGCCAACTCTTGCCTCTGGCCGTTGCAATACACTTCACCACCATAATTCCAAGGAACAGCTCTGTCACTTTGGTACATTATGGGTCCAGCAGTGGTAATGGTTATTGGTGCCACTCTGGCTCGTGAAGGAACTTGAGATGGATCGTAAAAGATAGTTACTATGGATACTTCGCTTTCTTTTACAATCTTGTCAAATTGCAGCACTCCTTCATCAATCATACCTTGAATTCCGGCCTTCAATCGTTTACAACCATTGGTAGCTTCAGCACATTCTGAACAATCCTCCTTGCATCCAGGGAAGACACCTTTCTTCAACAAACAAACCTTGATAGTAACCAATGAAGTCTGCAAGTCATCTACATCATCCGCCAAATTCAAGTTCTCCCCTTCATCAATCGCACCAACCGTGCCCCTGTGAGGAGGCATGGGATTTTGCAGCACATTAGGAGAGGGAGCAAAATTGATCGCTTTAGAATCCAACAAGTCCTGAACAACATGCTTCAATGCTTTACAATTCTCAGTACTATGGCCGGGAGCTCCGGATGAAATTCGCATCTAGCATTTAAGTCATAACCTTCAGGAATTTGGCCTGGCTTCGGAGGTTGCAAGGTCCGGAGCTGAATCATTTGAAGCTGTAGGAGATTCTTCAAGAGCTGTGAGTAAGACATCGGTGGAGCTTCAAAATGTCTATCCTTCGGCTTCTGAGGGTAATACGGACGAGGGGATCTTGGCTGATACCCTTGTGAGCGCTGCGGCTGTGGAGGCTGGACCTGCTGTTGAACTGGTGGAGTTGAAATAGTGACAGGGGCCACTTGCTGATAATATCCTTGGTGAATCATTCCCCTCTGTGCGTATACTGCACTTGTTTCTCCTTCCCTCCTTTTCACAAAGGGTTTCTTGATACCAGACACCAAAGCGCTTCCATTCTGAATTTTCCCCTGTTTGAGCCAGCTTTCAATTCTTTCTCCAGTCAAGATAATGTCCGAGAAACCACTTGAGGAACAACCAGCCAATCTTTCCATGAAATGCCCTGGGAGGGTATTCAGGAAAAGATCGACCATCTCTCTTTCCAATAAAGGTGGTTGCACTCGGGCGGCTACCTCACGCCACCTTTGTGCATAATCCTTGAAGCTCTCCGAACTCCTCTGTGTCAAGCTCTGAAGCTGAGTACGGCTAGGTGCCATGTCAATGTTGTATTGATATTGTCTGAGGAAGGCCTCTCCCAAATCCTTCCAGCTTCTAATAGAGCTCCTCTCCAGCTTCATGTACCACTCCAAGGACCCTCCGGAGAGGCTATCCTGGAAATAGTACATCCAGAGTTTCTCGTCTTGCGTGTGGGCCGCGATCTTCCTGTAGAAGGCCTGTAGGTGAGTTTTCGGGCAGGAGCTGCCGTTGTATTTATCAAATGCTGGTGGTGTGAACTTGTGTGGAATGACCACCCCAGGCACTAAACCCATATCTGACACGTCAATCCCCAAAGTGTCTTTGCACTCAAGGGCCTTGACCTTCTCCGCAAGCACCAAGAAGTCATTAAGATTTCCATCACCGCCGAAACCCATATCGTTGTTGAAGTACTGGAATTGGTCCTCTTGCCTGTCGTGCACAGGAACGTACGTTGCCATAGCTGGATCTAGAACATGAGGTCCACCTGAGCCGTTGTTAGTGTTGGGGGGAGCCCCCAGCCCGCCGGAAGTGGTTGCCTGAGCATTATTATTAGGAGGAGTTAACCCTTGAATTGCATTTCTCAGCTCCTGCTGCCCCTGGGCCATCCCTTGCATCAGAGTCATAAATTATGCCATCTTGGTACGGACTTCATTGAGTTCTGTCTGCATGGCGTCCATTGCTATTCTTTGATTGTTGCGGGTCGCGTACCGATGAGGGATATCTTGTCGAAGGTACCGGGTCTTGGCGGCCCTCGCAATCTTTGCCTGTTGAACACAGATAAATTAAACACCCCGAAGAAAAACCTGCAAAGACAAAGACAAAATGCAAATGATGCGTATGCAATGCAGTGTGTTCCTTTTATTCTCGAGTCTTTTCCGTGTCCGGTCCTGGCATTAAGAAGATAAGAATTGGGAAGAAGACCCAAGTAATATTCAAACATAATGACGGCTGTGGAGAATTGGTGCTCATTACTCCGTGTCGGTGCAAATAACGAACAAGAAATCCAGAACAAATCAATCATCTAAACTGGAGTTTGAAAATACAAAGTCCCCGATGGGTGCCAATCACAATAACAACAAAAGTACATCACATATAGGGAATCCCACAACAAGCCTGTGGGTAATCCGAGTACAATAACATGAAATTAAACCCTAGGGAACTCTATATCTTTCAATCTCCAGCTAAGGCATTTGACGCTCTGGAACAGCTGAACCACATCTGGATGACCGGGCTCCTGGATGAGCTTCTGGATGAGGAGGTCCCTCGTATCAGAAGAAGCGTGTAACTCCTCGATCTGCTGTAGGAATGCTGCCTCATTCTCCTTGCTTTGACTCGACTCGGCCTTCGACCTTTTCACATCAGCTTTCAACTTCAAGTCCTCAATTTCCTTTTGAGCTTCCTTCAGTGCCTGTTGGCTTTCTGCTACGCGCTGGAGACGGTCTTTCTCTTGATGATAAGCCTTCCTGAGGAGTTCTTTCTGCCCATCTAAAGAATCCTGAAGACTTTTGATTTCCTGCTTGTGCTTGGCGTCTAACTCCTTTTGTTTCTTCAAATTTTCGTCCCATTTCTCCTGCCATAAGGTAACAGCTTCATTGGCTTCACTAAGATCTTTCTTCTCTCTTCGGCGCTGGGCCTTCTTGTGAGTCTCAGCTAAACCTTTCTTTCGGAAGTAGAGCTCTCTATCTTCAAAGTCCTTCTGCTTGAGACGGACTATTTCCTCGGCTTGTACAGCTTTATCCTCCAATCGGCGGTTCTAGATCATCAGCTTTTGACAAGAATTAAGAGCCTCTTGATTTTCAACCCTAAGTTGCTTAACCAAAGCTTCTAACTTCTGATATTCCTCCAAAGGCACCGTAGTAGGTGGTGGTAACGGTGCAGAGAAAGGGATTAGAGTCACTTGGGCTTTTTCTCTGACCCACGCTTCAAACTCGGGAAACATTTGGTTGTTGCTCTTGCCCAATCGATCTATACCCTTTTTAATAACCGTTTTCCAAGAACCTGCAGCCTCTCGCACCAGTGGGAGATTATCCTTCATAGGAAAATAAAAGGTCTGATCCAACTCTGAATCCTTGGGAACATTCTTCAAAGCGTATCCTAATTGTCTTCTCAAGAGTATGGGGTTGTAGTTAATGCACCCAGCTACTCCTAAGAGGGGAACATTAGGATACTTTCCACAGCTGGAAATAAGCTCTTTCCCTTTTAACCTTAAAGTGAACCATCTGATGTCTTTGGCAGTCAACGTGTTGAGCTTCTGCGACCAGATTACTTTGGGATCCGTGAACACTCCAGCAATAGGGATGTGCCTCATAAACCAAGTGTAGAACAACTGAGCACAACATCTAACCAAGCCGCCTCGTCTCTTCTCATTCCTATAATGCACTGAATAGTACAAGTCACCTAGGAGAGTAGGTACCGGATTCTTCAACACAAACAAATGAATAGCATTTATGTCCACAAACTTGTCCATATCAGCAAACAAAGCTATCCCGTACACAGATAATGCCAAGATAGCGCAAACTGAATCCCACTGCTTTTCCACGGCACACTCTTCAGCTTTTCTGACCAGAAACTCTAAGGGAAAACCAAGCACTCCGGCCTTGGTGGAAACCAGATTAGCAGATACTTCTGATGGGCTCAAATAAAGAGCCTTAGCAATGTCGGCGTGAGTCGGCCTTGTCATTTCTGAATTGAATGGAATCTGATCCTGGATCGGTAGTCTTAGAATCTCAACATACTCTTCTAGCAGTGGACCTAGCTGGAAATCTGGAAATGTGAAACATCGGAGTCTAGGATCATAGTACTGTAGCAAAGTATGATTGGCACTCTTCTGCGAACTATCCAAGCTGAAAACCATATCCAAAATATCACCATACTGCTGTTTGAAGAAATCCAAATGACCCGGGGTAATGAGAGACACCATCTGCTTGAGCAAGTCCACCTTGGTATCAAAAAACTTGTAGAAAATATTCTTCTTTCTGACGTCTTCCATTCTGAAGCAAAGATATGACCAGGAACCGGGAATAATGCAGACCCTGAGAATAAAAGAAACACAAATGATTAATGATGATATGATGCTTATGCAAGGCAAGGCATGTGATCATTGAAGTGTCTGTGATGTGCCAATCAAATAGTCAGGTGTCGATGCACGGTCTCAAAATCCAGATATCACAATAATTATCCCTCTGATTCGGGGTCCATATCTTAAGAACAGAAATCCATATCACAAAACTGAACCAAAGGCAAAGTGGGTATGCTGAAGGTATTAGGGTTCCTGCAAACCTGTAAACCCCTCCCAATCTCACAGGTGTGCTACTCGGGTCAACATCACGGACTCTCAAAGCCGAATAGCAATAATACGTTCACCATCTCCGAGAAATGGCTCATGACCAAATCAGGGAATCGGTTTGGTATTATGTACTACGCAGGGAGGTCTCAGTTGAGTCCGGAAAAACAAGCATCCCTCACAAGTCTCCAGCTTCAAGCACTGAATCGAGAAACAATAGTACATTCATCCTGAAGGGTACAATATTATCGTCATACGAACAGTTTGCTTTAACTGAATTCCTATGAGAGAACCAGGCCATCCTATGCGAGTTCCCAATGGACCCTCGGATGCGAGTGGGTTTGCCAACAAATGTGGTCTGCCACTGTCATCACTGGAGAGGGGTGTTCCCATTAAGGTCCTCGAAGATCGGTCACCAGATGCACATAACTATCAAGGTCGTACCCTGAAGTGAGGTAATCCCCACACAGGATAGTTCCAAGACGGTCGCAATCTGGGTGTGGAACACATCACCACCCATCATGGTGAGATACCATAAGAGTACAATGTCTGTCCACGCTAATCCTATGGTGCACTCAAGCCGGGTAGTTGGCTTATCTCACAGTAACTCCCAACCCACAGAAAAAATGAAAACCAGCACAGTCAGACAGTCCAGTATAATATGATGCATCGAAAATAAAATACTGAAAGCGGTAAATAAATGCGATAAAGTAAAACTGTAAAGAACTGTAAATAAAAACAATAAAGCTAAACTAAAGCACACAGTAACAAACAAATATACACCCAAAGAAACAAAACCAAACAGGCGCTAGGATTGACTCTACAAGGGAAACCGGAAGAATCAGGTTAGTCCCCAGCAGAGTCGCCAGCTGTCGCTCCCGGGATTTTCATCCTAGTACAAACACGAAAGTGGCGCGGAAAGGTTAGAGTCGCCAGCCATACATTTTTATCCCGAATGAATGGGAAAGGTAATGTTGCACAAACCTGAGGAAGAAGGAAAGGACAGGGTCCTACAAACCAAAGATCTGAGTTCGGGAGTCGGTTACGAATTGAGAAGGTATTAGCACCCCAATCCGTCCGTCGTACCCGACGGGATCCATGCTTGCTTGTTTGTTTCAAAGGGTGAGAAATAAAGAATGCTGCTGAATAAAACTGCTACTGGAACTGGAATGAGAAATGAGAAAGGAGAATGGAAAGAAAGAATGGAAAAAAGGGGAAATGTAGGGAAAATAAAGAATGTGCTCGAACGGGCCCTACCCCGCTGCCTACGTACCTCATCGGGATAATGAGGATCAGAGTCGACGTAGTTCGCCTAACCTAGGAGGGAACTACTTGTTTGTGTTTTTTTATGCTGGAACTGCGTATGTCTATGCTCAGGTGTTGCAGGCTCGTCTGGTACGAGTGCGTTTACCGTCTTGCAAATGAGACAAGTAGTCGCGAGTTCGCGTTGTGAGTGAATGAGATGAGAAGAGAAGTTCCCGCAGGATAGTCGCTTATTGTTTGTTTTTTTGTCTTTTAAGAGAAATGTTTTGAATTTGTTTGTGAACGGTCTTGTACTAAGACCTATCCATCGCGGGAAGTATTTACACCTCGCCCCGAAACAGGACGCGTATAAACACTCCGTAACAAAGTCTTGTGTCGTACAAGATTGTTCGGTTTTTATTAAGTGTTTTATTGCTTTTTTTTTTAGATGAGAAAGAATGACTCAAGTGGATAAAAGGACAAAATCTAAAGGGAACTAAGACACAACCCTAAGTTTATTGTTTATTTACAAGTGATCCTATGGTTAATGGAGTTTTCTATTCCTAATGAGAAACTAGAAACTACTAGAATTCAACTTACTTCTTAATGAAGTTAAGTTGATTCTAAGAACAATGGGGAAACCTATACAAGTTGTAAAATCAAATGATAAGGCAAAAACAATGAAATTGAATTAAGAAATAAAATTCTAAAAATGCATTTAAAGGCATGAACTAAAAATAGTCCTATTTTATTTATTCTAATCCTAGTGATAACGAAACTTTAAGCCTAAGTACTAAATCAAAGTTAAGCCTAATATTTTAATTCTAAAACTCCATATTAAAACTAGCCTAAGTCTATATTAGATTCTAGGATTAAATCTAATCTAAACTATATTTTTTTTTGGACTTTATTTTATGACCTAAACTAATGGGAATTATGCATAACTAAGCCTAAAAACTAATATCCTAAAAAATACTAAAACTTCTGGAAAAATTATGAAAATTAAACTATAGGGACCTAATACTATCTATAATATTGTACTAAAAGGGATCCTAAAAAATCATATTTTTACTATGCCTAGAAATTATTTGTTTTCAACTAAGAATTAACCACTAATTTCTAAATATTACACCCCTAAAACCTAAGATGAAAGGTCCTAAAAAATCCACTAAAAATATCCTAAGCACTATTATGAGTCCTCTAATTACAGAAAAAAGAATGGCTCAAAAATCCTACTGGAAGTTACCTAAATAAAATCAACAAAATCCAGCACCATTAAAGGAAATCCAAATAAAGCTAATTAAAAGAAAAAAACAGAATTAAATCGGAAAATAACCAAAATTCAGAAAACAAAAATGTCACAAATTTCTAAATTGAATTAATTAACTACTGAAATTTTTGTATAATTTTCTAATGATTTTTACTATTTTTATTTGAATTATTTTCTAAACTATGATATTAACAAAAATAAAATTCTAAAGGAACTAAAATGGGGGGTGGATTTAGTATATTTTTAAGTTGTTTTTCTAATATGGGCTCAGCATGGGGGGTATCAATAGCAACATACATAGCCCATTTGCGCAGGCCTTGGGGGTGCATACAGCATGTTATTTTAGTGTTTTCCCTTATGGACTTTAAAGTGGGGTGCGACCAGCAGAAACATAAGAGCCTGCCGGACGGTGACAAGTGTCACCGCCGATATGGCTGGAAAATCAAACAAATCACACTCCATCTCTGAAATTTAAATGACAGATTAATGGGGATTTACTGTGCTTTATTGTTCTTAATGCCCCTAATTTGTCATTAAAACTTATAAGATTCTAATTAAACCTTTGCTATTAATTTAAAATTACATAATGTCTATAATTAAAACAAACAAAAATGTGAGACAAGAGAAGTTGAACAAGAACCAAAACCCTAATCCCTTCCTCCCCTCTTCTTCCGCCGCCGAAACCCTAATTTCACCTTCTTCCTCTCCCGCGCCGCCGCAAACCTACTACTCTTCCTCTCTCGTCTTCTTCTTCTTCACCCTCGGCTTCTTCCAGCTTCGCCCTCGGCTTAACCCTCTTCTTCTCCCCACACCTTTCTCCTTCACATGAAACCTAGCCGCCGCCGCTACACTCCTCTTGCCTCCGTGGATTCGCCTCCTTCAACACCGCATCTCTCAATCTAAATAACAGCTTATCACCACATAAAATCCCTTTCCCCTAATTCTAAAACCTAACCCTAAGCATCATGACCACCTCACTGGACCCCGAAAATCCTCACCGCCATGGATTTGACCCTATCACCTCTTTCTCCTTTCGAAATCAAGAACCACATCCAACTCTCTATTCGCTCGAATTGAAGAACAAAACTTCACAATCTCTAGTTCAAAGATGCAGATCGTACCTTGTATTCTTCGTCAACGCTGAGGATTCGGATGTGGCTTCAAGACGCAATTTCTTCAGGTACGTGCTCTTATTTCGCTCCTCCTCTTCCTTCTGCTTCTCACTTGCAAATTATGAATTGGTATTGAATCTGGATGCAATGGTTTCCCGCAGGTTGAACCGTATCAATGGTTGATCCAAAGATGATCTTCTGTCGGCGAAAGGTTAGTGAAGGTTTTCGAAGTTGATGCTGAGGGAAACCTTAAGAGGAAGGTTGATTGAGAAAAATGTGAAAGAGAAAGAATCCGGAGATTGATTATTAGGAGTCCACTGAAATATTGATTGGAGAAGAAGAAATCAGAATAAGGTCAGGGGAGAAGATGAGAAATGATCGTGTGCAGGGTGAAGGAGATGCAAATGGCTGAAGGATATTGAAGGTTGGTGATGGAGGAATTGTGGAAGAAGAATGAAGATTGGAAAAAGTTGAAGAAGAAGAAGAAGCTGTGAAGAATTGAAGGAAAGTTTGAGGATTGTATAAGAAGGATGAGGTTGAAGAAAAGGGTCGGGAAGAAGATTGAAGAACAATGATTGAAGTTGGAGAAAAAGTGGTATGAAGAAGATTGAAGAATCGAAAAAATGGAGAAGGATTGGAAAATGGTGAAGAGAAAAAATGGTGAAGAAATGGAAGCCAACCCAATTGAAGAAGAGGAGCTCTCATTTATACAGAATTGAAAACTGTTTAATGAGAAATTCAGGTGAAGTTCTAGAAGCTTTTTCTGTTATTCTGTTATGATTAGATCCCTGAGTCAGTTTTAATTCTGTTATTTTTTCAGTTAAGAGTTTCTCAAATTCTGTTTTGATTATGTTATGAGGTTGGTGAATCCTGTTAGGATTCAATTTCTGAGTCATTCTGTTATTTGATTATAAGATGATAACCTTCCTGTTAGGAGCTTTCTTCTTTTCCTTTGTGAATTCAGTTAGATTGCTGGGACTTTTGATAGCTTCTTTTTTTTGCACTTGCAGGACCTTTTTTTTGAACTAAAGATTGAAGTGAAATCGAGAAATTCTGCTGAAAGCTGTGAGGAGAGTATGTGGCTGCTGAAGATACAAACGGCACAACGATGCTAATGACAATGATTGAAGCCAACTGCAGACTCGAAAGATTGATGACGCATCATTGATGATAGGAAATATTTTCACAAACATACCACCTACTCACTACTGTCTCATTATTGATGTCGTACGACCAAATTCGAAGCATGAGCACAACAAGGTATAACACTCCAGTTCTCTTTTTATTGAATTCGATTTCACCCCTGAAACTATCATCGAAATTGTTATTCTTTTTGATCTTCTGTATGAATCTCTTGAGAAATTCGGATTGCCATTGAATCGCCCGTTGTTAATGAGTTCATGTTCCAGTTTCTTCTTCTGATATGGTGTGAATCGAATTGTCAATCATGATTTCTTGATGCTTGCAGGTTTTAATTAGATGGAGATTTGATAAGGTTCTTTGGAGATTGAAAGATCTCGAAGAGTTGCTCATGCTGAAAAAGAGTGATTGAAGATCGTGATGGAGGGAAGAAACGATGGAAGGAGAGTGAAAAGAATCTCAGAGATTGATGTTGATGCAGATTCCCTTTTTGTGAATAGCTTATAGGAATTTATTTTGTAACCGTGTAACTGATAATTTCCTTTTATCTTCTTGCTCTTTATTTTGTTTACAGAAAAGAATCATTCAATCTAGCTTCCGTGTAACATACAATGCGTTTTATCAATTTTTATTCTCTACTTAAAATGCAGTATGCTAGCCTTAAATGCTTGTAGCAACAACAAACAGTCCTTCTAGCTTTCAATTTAAAACCCTGAAGGCCAAATTCTTTACCAAAACAACACTGACAAACCTTTTCAATCTAGTTGCAAACAAATTATTGCTCACCTCAAAAGTTGCCATTTGAAAGCTACGCCTGTATTCATTTCCATTCCTATTTGCACATAATAATACATGAATCATTTCTTCCCAAACAACCTTTCCCTTTTATAAAAACAACAACCTGTGTTTGTGCAATATCTGCCAATGACTCTTTTAATGGTGGGGATTCAGGCGAAAGAAAGGGTTGGTTAAGAGGGAAACCATGGTTTAAATCGGGTAAACAGGTGATTGTGGTTGTATGAAAAATGAATAGGATATGAAGTGAATTTTACAAGAATTAACATGAAATTGGCTCAATGAGATATTGTTAAGGATAATAACTTGAATAATAAAATCACATATGAATTGGATAATTACTTTCCGTTTGAATAATGGACCTAAAAAGGTAATCACTGGATTTTTTAAGATAGATGGTAAAAATTCCGAAATGAATAAAGGATTGACTTTAGAAAAGAAATGGGCTTGATGTTGAAAAAAAATGGTGGATGTTTAGAGACAACTGATGTGAAAAATGGAATGTTAAAGACGCGAATATGGACACACACAAAAATGTGACTTTGGCTACCACAACGGGATATGATCATGATGAATCAAAAAATGGTGAATTGAATTGTAATAGCGTTGGTTTGTATTTGAAATGGATATCAAGAACTAGAATTTGAACTTGAAAGATGTCTTCCAAATAAACCAATAACTGCGCATTCCCTCTTAACCCAAATCGAATCCTTTCACATAATCCACTATTAAGAATTTTGATGCCATACTAAACTCCGCACAAACTCAGATTATTATTCTATGACAAATGGATCCAAACCAATCTTTGATACACTGGACCTCAATTGGTGAAGTGCCCTTCAAATCAATTCATTAACAAGAATTCCAAATTCTCCTTGAGATATTCAAATGATGAAGGATACAACTTGAGACGTTAAGAAGAGCCTATACTCTCACTCAGAGCCAATCTGATTGAACGCCTCAATAATAGGTTAAATGCACTAGTGAATATTCTCCACAAGTTCAAACCATAATAGATATGGACAAGGTACGAAACCCTAATTTCCACGGGCCTTGATCACATGTCTTAGGAGCCAATGCAATGCATGATTGAATGTTATGACCTAACGGGAATGTGGATGAATGCGAAGCGATAAGCCAGTTAGATGGTAATAAATAAGAGGGCAAATTTTGAGGTATTACACCTCCAAATAACTTTGAATCTCAGCCTTAGGATCAACTGGCTTTCCCTTTTAATTCATTTTAATTCATTTTTTATTCTATTTCTTTTGCATATTTATTTTAAAATACTTAGAAAAATCCCAAAAATATTTCCTTTTGAATTTTTATTCCAAATATTTTTCTTAATCAGAAAATGATTTTTAATTTTTTTTTTGCAGAAAAATTGTATTTTTAAAATATTTTAATGTTTATTTTAATTAATTAAAATACCATTTAAGTTTCTAAAAATCACCAAAAAAATCAAGAATCATCCCTTTGCATTTAGAAGCATTTTCAAACTCTTCACACAAATTATTTTTTTAGGTTTGATGATTATTTGAGAATTTTATTTGAATTAAGGGTCATTTAAATCCTATTTTTGAACCCTAAATTGGAAAAATCTTTTCTGCCTAACGAAGAAGAGTTTGAAGATGATTCTTTTTGCATTGTTTTGTGCATATCATGTAGTTTCTAGGATAATTTTGGCATGAATTTATCTTTCATTTTCAATTTGTTTAGAATTTTACATTGAGGATCACCCAAAAAACCCTAGAAAATTAAGAAATTCATAACTCCTTCTAGGTTTGGCTTCTGACCTCCCCCTTTTGATGGTATTCTAGTATAATTTTAGAGTTTGTTTGTATGTGATTTCAATTTTTTATCATGTCATTTGCTTCTGTTTTGGTCATATGCATCTCATGTTGCCTTAAAACCTTAATTTTGTATCTTCATTTTCATCCATCTTGTATATGCATCCATACATGAACTTTCCATGACATTTCATACATTCATATGTCATCTTATGCATCTTAGGACATGTTATAATCATGCTTGATCATTTCTTTATTCATTTGCCATGATTTGCATTCATTTCCTTTCATAAACTTTCAAACTTCAAAGCATGCTTCCATTTGCATCTCATCTTTGTATGACCATTCATTGCACTTTGTATGCCTTTGCATCATGTCATAGCATCATTTGCATCATATGTATTCTTATGGTTTTAGTCTTTGCCTTTGCATATACATTGTTTCGTTTCTTTTCTTTCCTTATGCATCTTGTGCTAACATTTTCAGGTGGTAAGTTAATTTGAGAAGTGGATTTGCCTTCACTTCTCATTTTTCTTCATCTTTTTCATTTGCATCATTGCTGCATTTTTTATTGTCTTTGAGTGGGCTTGCTCACTTGGGTTCATCTCTCACTTTCTTTCTTTAAGTTACTTATCTTCTTCAATGAAGTAAGTAACTTATTTCTTCTGCTTCTTCCTCCTTTCATCTGCTTCTTCCTTTGGTGGCTTCTTTGAAGATCTTTCTCAAGCCTTACAAACCATAGGAACATCCAAGCATGACAATAATTAGGGTGTGATTAGTCCCCCTTAGTTTTTACCTTTGAGTCTTCTTTGTGTCTCTCTTCTCATCTCATCATTAGAGACTAAACATTTAAGGCTTTAGGACTTTGGAATTAGGGTTATGCCTGCATCCTTCTCTTAGGATGGAGTGCATAACTTTAATCCTAAGTGTTAAAACCTTAATTTGTTTAAACCTCTTAATCAATCCACTTAATGATCACTAAGACTTCAACTTGTAACTTGGGCCTTACATTAGGGTTCTAATTCTTCCTTTATGGTTAAGAAGGACTAACCCTAGTGTTTAATGGACAAGTCCCCCTCAAGTTGTCTTACAAACTTAAAATACACTTCTTAATCTCACCCTTAATTAAAATCCACTTTAATAAAGGCTTGTCATCTAATGATTTTAATCCCTAACCATGGATTAAGTTGAGGTATCTTCCTCAGCTTAAGTGTTCTCATCTATTATCCTTCTATTAGGATGGTGTAATGAGTTCACTAATCCTTGATTATGGCTTAAACTAATTACTTAACACTAAACAAAAAAACCCAAAAAAACATCTAAATAATCACAAACAGGTTAATGATCTTAATCCTACATCATCATGGCAATTAAGTTGAGATGCTTATCTCATACTTAGGTATTCTCATTATCCCTAATCAGGGAGGATATAATGAGTTTACAACCTTTGACTTAGGCTTAAGCTCATTAACTTATGACAAACACCAAAAACAATAAAAGACTGAAAACACAAAAACAAACAATAATCGTCTCCTTCGGGATTCTTTTCTCATCATCTTCAATCACAAACGAGAACTTGCTTCTTCCGTCTAATGCAAGACAGTTAGCACTTGAGCCAGACAAGTCATACACTTGAGCATAGACAAGCAAGCAGTTCAAAGTCAATTTATCTTTCAGTCTCTTTGAGTCGAACTACGGTGTTCTGACTTCCTCATTGCACGCGAAGATACGTAGGCATAACTTAACTGCTATCGAACAAAAATCTATGTGTCTTCCCCCTCTTTCAGCATTCTTTTCTAAGCCTCGGTTCTTGAGAAATTCACCTTTTGCACTGACACTTGTACATTCATTCCTAGATTTTGCACACAGATAACACATACACTACCCCTTTAAACACAATCTTTAAGCGTGGATCCCGTCGAGTACGACGGACAATCTGGGTGCTAATACCTTCCAGGTTGTAACCAACCCCCTTTCTCAGTTTCTCTGGTTCGCAACCGTCTTATCCATCTCTTTCTAGGTTTATGCAGCATTACCTTTCCTTCGGGATAAAAATGCCTAGCTGGCGACTCTATTCATCTTCACTTCATTTCTCTTTTCGCCGACCGTTCGCGTCTGCACCCTATCTGACCAGGTTTCTTTTCGGGGGAGCGACAGCTTGGCAACTCTGCTGGGGACCCTTATATTGCAACCAAGGCTTATGGTTCATTTTGTGGGTTCCTCCTAGCACTTGTTTGATTTGTGTTTACGTGGGTGTTATGTGCTACTTGTGCTTATTTATCGTTTTATTTATTGCTTTCTGTACAACTTTATTTATTGCTTTCATTTACAGTTTTATGCATTCCATACTGTCATTATCATTGGTGTTGGATCTGCTGTTTCTTTGGTGGGAGGGATTGTTGAGTGATTAAGGTTCCATGCCAGGGACCTGAGTGACACATAGGCTAGAGTGGCTTCATATTCTTTCCCATTCCATTTCGGTCTGGTGCGGGAATATGAAACACGGTTCAGACATAGGTTTCTTCTTGAGAACTCTGTGCTACGGATTTCCTATAGTACTAGTGCTATCTAGGAAGCCTATTACGTCTGGATGACCTTTTATGACCTTCAGCATCTGAGGTGAATTAGAGGAGGATCTTTTATGGTTATTGTAAACACTGTACCTCCGGGCTAGAAGTGTTTACAATTCTCATAACTGATCCAAGTCTGAGGATCCTTGTTCTAAAAAAATACATGTGAGGGGGTTGGGATGTTTACAGGTTTGCAGGAACCCTTGGTCTCATCATACCCTTGTTACTAATGTTGTTTTAAGAATGCACCACTTTGGACAGTTCTTGTGAAACCCTGGATTTGTGACTCTTTATTTGAGTTCCCCACCTGGTTACTGGTTTTCTAAAGCCTCCATCCGGACTTATGAACACATATGGACCCTATCAAGGCAGATACCAGATCCAGCACTTGATCACAAACCCTTTGCATATCATTCTACATACATCATTTTTTGCATCATTTAACATTTTCTTATTTGTTTTACAGGGTATCCACCTTCTTATCTTTGGTTTGGTTTTGACCTGTTCTGCTGCTCAGACTTCTTCAGTTATCTGCACCAGCATCTTCATCAGTGTTCCTTCTCCAGCATCATTCATCAGTTTGTCTTCATCAGAGACCCTTCTTCAGCACCTTCTCCAGTTATCTTCATCAGTCTTCAGCATTTACCTTCATCAGGGTTTCTCTCAGTCTTCTTCACCAGCATCCATTATCAGCATGGACACTTCCAGGAAGAGCAACATCACATACCACTTCTTTGAGCCCACCCTAACAGGCATCTGTTATCGAACAAAAATCTTTGTGTCTTCCCCCTCTTTCAGCATTCTTTTCTAAGCCTCAGTTCCTGAGCAATTCACCTTTTCCACTGACACTTGTACATTCATTCCTATCTTTTGCACACAGATAGCACATACACTACCCCTTTAAACACAATCTTTTAAGCGTGGATCCCGTCGAGTACGACAGACAATCTGGGTGCTAATACCTTCCCAGATTGTAACCAACCCCCTTTCTCAGTTTCTCTGGTTCGCAACCGTCTAATCCATCTTTTTCTAGGTTTATGCAACATTACCTTTCCTTCGGGATAAAAATTCCTAGTTGGCGACTCTATTCATCTTCACTTCATTTCTCTTTTTGCCGACCGTTCACGTCTGCACCCTATCTGACCAGGTGTCTTTTCGGGGGAGCGACAGCTACCACAGCCTCCAACTGGTTAACAGTTATCTCTTGTGGTACATATGCCATTTGAAAAACATTCAACAAAGCCTCCCGGTGAGCTTGGGAACACATTAACAATGACAGAATGGATATCTTGGATGGGGTTTGATTCAGCTCTTCAACCACCTTTTAGTCACTTTTCTTAATTATTCTCATGAATTCCTCAACTTCCTTTTCAAAAGTGCCCTGACTAGTGACAGGAGTTGTCACCTCTTCAGTCACTATCTGTTTGCCTTTAGCCTTTGCAGTAGCTTCATCTTCAGGATCACTTCTAAGAGCTTGAGGAGCAAAGAGACGCCCACTTCGAGTAAACCAACCAACCCCTCCGACATTCAGTACAGTCGGGTCAATATTCACTGTTTTACTCTCCACCTTTTGTCCTTCTACATACACATCTGAGCCATAGTGCCAAGGAATGGCCTTGTCATCAAAATAGGGAACTGGCCCCGTGTCGCTCCCCCGAAAAGACACCTGGTCAGATAGGGTGCAGACGCGAACGATCGGAGAAAGGAGAAATGAAGGTGAAGATGAATAGAGTCGCCAGCTAGGCATTTTTATCCCGAAAGAAAGGTAATGCTGCATAAACCTAAAAAAGATATGGATAAGACGGTTGCGAACCAGAGAAACTGAGAAAGGGGGTTGGTTACAACCTGGGAAGGTATTAGCACCCAGATAGTGCATCGTATTCGACGGGATCCACGCTTAAAAGATTGTGTTTAAAGGGGTAGGTGTATGTGCTATCTGTGTGCAAAAGCTGGAAGAGGAATATACAAGTCAGTGCAAAAGGTGAATGCTCAGGAATGAGGCTTAAAAGGAATGCTGAAAGAGGGGGAAAACACAGAGACTTTTGTTCAATAACTGTTAAGTTATGCCTACGTATCCTCTCATGCAATGAGGAACTCAGAACACCGTAGTTCGACTCAAAGGACTGAAAGATAAATTGACTGTGAACTGCTTGCTTGCCTATGCTCAAGTGTATGACTCGTCTGGCTCGAGTGCTAATTGTCTTGCATTAGACGGGAGAAGCAAGTTATTGTTTATGAGTGAGTGTGATGGGAAAAGAATCCCGAAGGAGACGATTATTGTTTGTTTTTGTGTTTTCAGTCTTTTATTGTTTTTGGTGTTTTGCATAAGTTAATGAACTTAAGCCTAAATCAAGGGCTTATAAACTCATTATATCCTCCCTGTGATTAGGGATATTGAGAATACTTTAAGTATGAGATAAGCATATCAACTTAATTACCATGATGATGTAGGATTAAGATCATTAACCTATTATGATTATTTAGATGTTTTTTGGGTTTTTGTCTAGTGTTAAGTAATGAGTTTAAGCCATAATCAAGGATTAGTGAACTCATTACACCATCCTAATAGAAGGATAATAGATGAGCACACTTAAGCTGAGGAATATACCTCAACTTAATCCATGATTAGGGATTAAAATAATTAGATGACAAGCCTTTATTAAAGTGGATTTTAATTAAGAGTGAAATTAAGAAGTGAGTTTTATGATTTGTAAGACAACTTGAGTGGGACTTGTCCATTAAACACTAGGGTTAGTCCTTTTTAACCAAGTTACAAGTTAATGTATTAGTGATTATTTGATGGATTAATTAATAGGTTTAAAAATATTAAGGGTTTAACACTTAGGATTAAAGTTATACACTCTATCCTAAGAGAAGGATGCATGCATAACCCTAATTCCAAAGTCCTAAAGCCTTAAAGGTTTAGTCTCTAATGATGAGATGAGAAGAGAGACACAAAGAAGACTCAAAGGTAAAAACTAAGGGGGGACTAATCACAACCCTAATTATTATCATGCTTGGATGTTCCTATGGTTTGTAAGGCTTGAGAAAGATCTTCAAGGAAGCCACCAATGGAAGAAGCAGATGAAAGGAGGAAGAAGTAGAAGAAATAAGTTACTTACTTCATTGAAGAAGATAAGTAACTTAAAGAAAGAAAGTGAGAAATGAACATGAATGAGCAAGCCCAATCAAAGACAATTAAAAATGCAGCAAAGATGCATATGAAGAAGATGAAGAGAAATGAGAAGTGAAGGCAAATCCACTTCTCAAATTAACTTACCACCTGAAAATGTTAGCACAAGATGCATAAGGAAAGAAATGAAATGAAATGAAACATATGCAATAACAAAGATCAAAACTAGAAGCATACATATGATGCAAATGTTTCTATGACATGATGCAAAGGCATACAAAGTGCAATGAATGGTCATATAAGAGAATGAATGCAAATGAAGCATGCTTTGAAGTTTGAAAGTTCATGAAGTTTAATGAAAGGAAATGAAAGCAAATCATGGAAAATGAATGAAGAAATGATCAAGCATGATTCTAACATGTCCTAATATGTCTAATATGACATGTGAATGCATTAGGTGTTATGGAAAGTTCATGCATGGATGCATATGCAAGATGAATGTAAATGAAGATGCAAAATTAGGGTTTTAAGGAAATATGAGATGCATATGGAAAAGACAGAAGCAAATGACATGATTAAAATTTGAAATCACACTCAAACAAACCATAAACCCATGTTAGGTTACCATCCAAAGGGGGAGGTCTGAAGCTAAACCTAGAAGGAGTTATGAATTTCCTAAGTTTCTAGGGTTTTTGGGGTGATCTTCAATGTAAAATGACAAACAAATTGAAAATGAAAGATAAATTCATGCCAAAAATATCTTAGAAACTAAATGATATACAAAAAACAATGCAAAAGGAATCATCTTCCAACTCTTCATGGTTAGGAAGAAGTGATTTTTCAAAGCTAGGGTTAGAAAAATATGATTTTATGAACCCTAAATTCAAAGAAAATTGTCAAGTTGTGATCAAAACCAAAAAGAAATTTGTATGAAGAGTTTGGAGATGTTTCTAAATGTGTTAAGATGCAACACGGATTTTTTGGTGATTTTTAGAAACCTAAATGATATTTTAATTAATTAAAATAAACATTTAAGTATTTTTAAAATGCTTTTTACATGCAAAAAATAAAATAAAAATTGTTTTTGGGTTGAAAAAAATATTTCAAGTGGAAATGCAAAAAATGAGATTTTTAAAATAATTTTTGGTATTTTTAATTAATTATGCAAGGAAAATGAAATAAAATGCAATAAAAAATGAAATAAATGAGAAGTATGCAAGATCTATGGCTGAGATTTGAAGTTGGGTGGCGGGAGTTGACTGCGTGCCAGATCCTAAGGTGGAGATTCAAACTGGCATTTGAATTTAATTAAAACCTAATTAACCTAATTAATGAGGATTAGGGCTAAACTGAGCAATCTGGGCCTTCTATTCACGCGCGGGAATCCTGATCTAAGGGTGGAAATTCAAACTGGGCTTAAACACGCTGCTAACCCTAATTAGGGCTAATGAACTTCAGACGACCGGAACAGTGGTTCCGGTAGTCTTCTCCGGTGACACCAAAAATCAAACTTCTTCCCTAGGTTGTTTTAGGATCTCTAAAGCTCCATATCAACTCCACAAACATCCCTAAGCATGAATCTACCCTCAAAACAAATTTATATTGAATCAAACTCAAGATACGAATCAAAACACAAAAATGGCAAAACTTTCAGAAGCAAGATACAGGCTCAATATTCAATCATTTTCAAAAATAAAAGGTGCAGTGTGATCAGTGAAGCATGCAGATCATTTCTATAACCTAAAAATCAAGTTCTGGAAAATTTGTTCTTGAGGTATACTTGAGATGAAGCTTTTCAGTTTGGCACTTTCTGGACCTCTCCTTGATGCTAAACCACTCCACTTGGTCCCCTGATGATGTTGCAAGACTTTGAATGATTTTAGAATGGCTGGATTGAGAGGATGAACTCTTGCTGCACCAGAATCGTGTTTTTTGTTTGTGGGGTTTCAAGCTTGTTTGATGGTTGGGAAATGATCTATGGATGATGGTGAGTTAGTTTATGAAGTTTGTTTGAAGTTTTATGGCTTGTGCTGAGCAAATCGAAGAAGATAAGTCTTTGAGGTATTTTTGTGAACTTGGTGTATGGGATGATTCAGGCCCCAAGTTTATGTGAAATGGCCTGCTTTTGGTCCACATAACATGTCTCTATTGGTCAGGGAGTTGTTGTGGCTGCAGCTGATTGGTATGGACCAAGTTGCAAAAAGTCAATATTATGTGTACTTGAGGTACGGGCTCATGCAGGGGTGGTTCAATGGCATGTCTGGCCTCATCATGAATCAAGGAGGTCCTTGGAACTTAGATTATGCAACTGGCACAGGTAGAGGCATGGCTGCAAGAGGTTTTGCAAGTGTTATGCAATTTTTCCCCTTTGAGAAATCTTGTGATGCAAGGCATGAAATGTTGTGGTTCCTAGGGAAATTCTGATCACAATGCATTGTACTATGTTTGTATAATGCCTAGAGATACATTAGAGGTCACAGAATGGCTTGGCATGTGAAATTGCAAAAATCCCTCTTTGGTATGAAAGTGAAAATTATGTGATTTTTGCCGACTTTGCAAGGCCATATCTTGAGTTATAGGAGGAATTAGATCAAGTTCTTGTACTTTTTGAAAAGGGAATGATCCAATCTACAACTTTCATGACCAACAATTTTTCATTTGAAGCATTTTTGGTTGAGAAAGAGGAGGTTGAAGAACTTTCCCAAAATGGAAAGTTTCCATTACAAGTCATTTCCATTTTTGGCAACTTTTGGTTTAGCTCAAATTTCTTCAATTTTGTGAACTTACAAGCACTTCAATGATCAAATAAAGATCATATGACTTCAATTTGATGAAAATATCACTTTGGTTCCATTGTTGGGGGCCTCAGATGCCCTGATTTTGCTCTGACTTGCTCAAGAAGTTACTCAATGAACAGATGACTTCCACAATGAATTTCTTCATCAAACTTGGTACATATGATCCTTATAACATGTTAAGAACATCAGAAACAAGAATGGCCCAAAAAATTGGAGTTAAGGCCTCTGAAACCAAAACCCTAATTTTGGTCATCTGTGTAGTGAAAACCCTAGCTCTGCTTCCATGCCTTGCCATTTCTTGTGATTTCTTGACCTCCTTGAACTTTGAGGGATGTAATATGATGATTGAATACACATAGCCCCTTTTGGAATGCTTGGAAGCCTTTGGAGTGGCTCAGATGGATCCTTGGATTGCTCAGACCACAAACCCTAGATGCAGATGAACTTGAACTATGCAGTGAAACAAAAAATACAATATGAGATGGTATGCTTATGTTTATGCAACAAATGAAAGATCACAAGCCAATGGTGTGGAATTAGTGAGGGCAAATTTGGGGTGTTTACACCCCGTAACAGTAATGGTTACTGGACTCACCTCTGGAACATAGATAATCACAGACTCTCTCCGAGTAGGAACTTCAGCAGGATCAAAATAAATTGTTACTATAGATACGCAATCATTTTTGTTGTCCACCTTGTCAAACTGTAGGGACCCCTCATCAATCAAACACTACAACCCAGCTTTCAAATCTCCGTAACCATTAACTGAATTCATACAACCCTCGCAGTCAAAATCACACCCTAGGAATACCTGCCCTTTCAGTAACCTATCTTTCACCACTAACAGTGAAGTCTTTACCTCTTCCACGTTCAAAATCAGGTTCAACCTCTCTCCACCATCAACAACGTTTATCCGGGGGCCTCCATGATTTGGAATGGGGTTTGATGTAACATTTGGAAGCGGTGCAAAGTTAATTGCTTTTGAGTCAATTAAGTCTTGGACCTTATGTTGTAATGCCCTGCACTTCTCCGTTGAGTGCCCGGGAGCTCCTGAGTGAAATGTGCATCTTGCGTTAACATCATACCCCACTGGAAGTTCTCCAGGTGGTGGTGGTGCCAATGTCCTCAACTGAACCAAGTTCAAATCTAACAATCTTTATAGTAGTGTTGTGTACGTCATAGGGATTTCCTCTAGCACCCTGTTAGCTGGACGAGCTTGTCTCTGTTGATAGGGTCTTTGCTGATAGTTATTGCAATGTGGTTGTTGCTGTTGTTGTTGTGGTTGTTGAACAAGGCTTGTGGGAATGGTGACAACTGCCACCTACTCGTAAGATCCCTTGTATCCACGACCCCGGCCTCGGCCGTACACAACATTAGTTTCTCCCTCTCTTCTTCTTGGAGGTCCATTAAAAGTTTTTCTGACACCACTTGAGCTACCTGCACAACTGTCTTGGATTTTGCCCATTTTCAGCAGCATTTCAACCCTTTCCCCGGCTATCACAATATCGTTAAACTTTGTCGCTGAACAAGACACCAGTCTCTCAATAAACACACCCTGCAGTGTTCCTATAAACATGTCTGCCATTTCATTCTCCAACAAAGGAGGTTGTACTTGAGCAGCAAGATGACGCCACCTCTGGGCGTACTCTTTGAACCCTTCTTTAGCACTCTGAGACATTGTCTGCAACTGGATACGATTTGGAGCCATATCCAAATTATACTGATACTGTTTCACAAATGCCTCAGCTAAATCCTTCCAGCTTCGAATATTGACTTTGCTCAGCTTCATGTACCATTCCAAGGAAGCTCCTACAAAATTATCCTGGAAGTAATACATCCACAACTTTTCATCATCTGTATGCGCAACAATCCTTCCCACAAAAGACTGAAGGTGAGTTTTCGGGAAAGCCGTGCCGTTGTACTTATCAAAAGTAGGGACCTTGAACTTGTAGGGAATTCTCACCCCTGGCACTAGGCCCAGATCAGTGATGTCAAACCCTAGAGAACTCTGAGACTGAATGGCGCGATTTTGCTCAGCCATTTCTTCAAATCTTCTATTTATGTCAACCCCCTGGCCTTCTGCCTCATCCAGCAAGGTGAATTGTTCATCCTGCCCATCCATCTGCATGTTATGCACTCCATCATTGATAATAGTGACCCCTGGTTGCACCATAGGGATTTCAATGTGACGGGCGCCAGCCCCGTTGCGATTACCTCCATATGTTGTCCCATTTTTCCTGGCCTGATTGTTCTCTACCAGTTCGCGCAAGCACTCTTGAGTTTGACCCATCCCAGCCATGAGGGTCATGAAGTTATCCATTCTTGTCCTTAAGTCAGCCAGATCCGCTTGCATATGATCCATTGCTCTCTCTCTGTTCACCTTTGTAGGGTATTTATGTATAGTTGACTATCTCTGAACCTTCTTTGGAGCTATAGTGCCTGAAATTGACATAAACGTTAGAAAACTGATGAACTACCTACAAAACAACAAACACATTATATGCATGCAATGTAACTATTCATATCTCCACATTCAGGCATTAATATGCCCCAGTTCTGGTATTTTTGACAGAGATTACTCCAGATGTCTCTTTGGAAACTAGCTTTTCAAACTCTTTCGAGGAGTATTCAGACCCTGATGGCTTCGGACCAACAACTTTGTTCATTCAGAGATGGTAACTGGAAGTATCATTGTATAACATGAACAAACTACCAACAACCAGAGTCATAGACATAAACATAATTCCCATAGGGTTACGATTCAATACAAAAACATAAAGACAAAGCAAGAATCCTACAACAAGCCTGTAGGTAGTCTGGATACAAATAACAATAAACTAAAACTCTAGGCTAAAGGAAGATTCAGGTTCCTCTTCTGCAGCCACCACCCCTGTCCAGCTCTTCTTGACGCCTGCTCTCAGCTTAAGATCTGCAATCTCCTTCATTGCTTCCTCCAAGGCTAGCTGGCTCTGTACTAATTGTTGAGTCTTTTCCCTTCGTATTTGTCGCTCCCGACAAATGAAAAACGGATCAGATGAAGGTACAGACGCGAACGGTCGGCGAAAAGAACAATGAGAACACACAGCCGTGAACTCACTGGAGATGAATAGAGTCGCCAGCTAGGCATTTTTTATCCCGGAGGAAAGGCAATGCTGCATAAGCCTAGAAAGATACGGATAAGACGGTTGCGAACCAGAGAGACTGAGAAAGGGGGTTGGTTACAACCTGGGAAGGTATTAGCACCCAGATTGTCCGTCGTACTCGACGGGATCCACGCTTAAAAGATTTGTGTTTTAAAGGGGTAGTGTCAGTGCAATCTGTGTATAAAATAGCTGGAAAAAGAATGTACAGGTGTCAGTGTAGGAGAAGTGAAGTGTATAAATGTACAGTGTCAGTGTAAGGACAGGAGTAAGATGCTCATGATAATGAGGCTAAAGAATAAAGCTGGAAGGAGGGGGGATGTACAGAGACTTTTGTTCGATAACTGTTAAGTTATGCCTACGTATCCTCTCGTGCAATGAGGAAGTCAGAACACCGTAGTTCGACCCAAAGAGACTGAAAGGTGAATTGACTGGTGAACTGCTTACTTGTCTATGCTCAAGTGTATGACCTGTCTGGCTCAGGTGCAAACTGTCTTGCATTAGACGGGAGAAGCAAGTTCTCGTTTATGAGTGAAGGTGATGAGAAAAGAATCCCGGAGGAGACGATTATTGTTTGTTTTTGAGTTTTCAGTCTTTTATTGCTTTTGAAAGTTTGTCGTAAGTTAATGAGCTTAAGCCTAAACCAATGGATTTAGTAAACCCATCACATCTTCCCTCTGATTAGGGGTAATGAGAGTACCTTAAGTGTGAAGTCAGATTCTCACACTTAATCACCTTTGGTGTAGGATCAAGATCATTAACCTACTTGTGATTATTTAGATGTTTTTGGTGTTTTTGTTTAGTGTTAAGTAATGAGGTTAAGCCATAATCATGGATTAAACAGACTCATTACACCATCCTAAAAGAAGGATGATAGATGAGAATGTTTAAGTTGAGGAAAGCTCCTCAACTTAATCCATGATTAGGGATTAAACCCATGACAAAACAAGCCTTTGATTAAGTGGATTTTATTTAATGATATGATGATGAAGTGAGTTTTATGGTTTGTAAGACAACTTGAGGGGGACTTGTCCATTAACACTAGGGTTAGTCCTTCTTAACCAATTAAGGAAGAATTAGAACCCTAATGCAAGGCCCAAGTTACAAGTGTGATGTCTTGATATTTATTAAATGAATTGATTAAGAGATCTAGACAAACAAAGGGTTTAACACTTAGGATTAAAGTTATACACTCCATCCTAAGAGAAGGATGCAGGCATAACCCTAATCACAAAGTCTTAAAGCCTTTAGGGTTTAGTCCCTGATTATGAGGTGAGAAGAGGAGACCTAAAGATGACACAAAGGTAAAAACTAAGTGGGGGACTATATCCTAAATATTCACATGCTCGGATGGTCCTAGGTTAGTGAGGCTCATTATCCTAAAGAAGAAGAGAAAGATGAAAGGAGAATGCTCCGTGGTGGCCTAAGCACACCTCCAGTTAAGAACAAAAAGAAGAAGATGAGAAAGAAGAATTGAGATGAATAAGAAATAGAATGAGAATGCAAAAAATGAATAAGATGACAATGCACAAACAGAGCCTACACCAGTAGGACTTCCAGATGCAACAGCAAGCAATAAAACCAGACCTCAGTGTTACCTAACGGAGGAGGTCCGTCGCCTCTTCAATAAGCGCAAGAAGAAATATCAAGAGAGATGTCAGGAGCTCAAAGTACGTCAAAGTATCACCAAGTAGCAAACGTCGAGTATCAAGTCTACATCATGGTAAAACTCAAACACAAGTGCAAAGTATCAAAGAAATCAAGGATTAATCGAGATAGGCATCAAGGATCAAGATCGACCTTAGAAATTGAAAATCAAGATTATCACCTAAAATCAATCAAATCGAATTAGAAGAAAAAAACAACTAAAAATCCTTACCACAAAAATTCAATTAAATCGGCTAATCAATTATCAACAAAATTTCAAAAAGTATGACAACAATGATATTCAAACTTTAACCAAGATCTATGTTAAAACCTAATAAATAAATAAAAAGTCAATTAAAACTACTTAGAAATTTAGTCAAGAAGAAAAAAAAGTTAAAATCCTAACAACAATTGAAGAGTTAACTTAAATTAAAAAAAAATGATAATTAAGAATTAAGAAAAATTCTAATTGACATTTAAAATTCTAATCAAAAGGTTAACAAAATTATATTAAAATTATTAATTAACAAAGTTCTAAATTAACTAAACCACATAACCAAAATTATTTAAATAAAACTATAATTAAATCTAACATATATTAAACCAAAAAGAAAAAGAATGTTAGCAAAAAAATATATAGAACAAAAAGAGAAAAGAAGGGTTTCTGCTGGGACATTTGGGGAACTCGCTGGCTTCATTGGGCTGGAGGAAAAGAAATCACGCACGGGCCAAGCCCAACATCAAAGCTAACATAACTGCCTGAGATGGGCGGGTCCTGGCATCATTCTGGCGGTTCGTATCCATGGTGTTTGGGCCTCCACTAAGACCGGGTCCATTTTCATGAGTCATAAACAAACTCAAACTCAGAAATGCATCAAACTGTGCCTCACACAAACCAGACGGTCTTTCTACGAACAAGAAGAACGGACCTCTGACTCGTTCTTAACATCACCGTCAACGGGATAACCCCTCACCGCCGTCCGGATCGCACCGCCGTTGCCGTCCAAGCTCTCCGTCACTCTCTCTCAACGCGGCTCATCCTTCTCTCCTTTCGATCGCAAGACGCCGGTCAGCAAAACAGCGGCGAAGCAACTCTCTCCGACCGGAGCCACTACTTGAAACAAAACCGAGAAGAGACTACGCCGGTGACGGAATCTGTGACATCATCACTTCGCCGAGACTTGCTTCGGCTTCTTCCTCGACCGCGTTACGAATCCACAGTTTTTTCGTTCTCAGCTTCAAATCTTGATCCGTATCCACTTCTTCTGTATTTTTGTTCTGTTTTCTGAGATTCACTTGGTTGTTGTGTTGATGTTATCATTGAAAAAAAAAGGTTGTTGGTTGTTTTGTGAAGTAGATTGTTCTGTTGTTGATAGTCGAAGAAGGCCGGTTGGTGTTGATATTCGGTTCTGAATCTGAAGTTGCTATGGTGTTGTTCTGAGATTTATGAGATTATGGAGATGGTGTGAAGGTGGTTATTGTGAGTTGAAGATTTGCAGTTTGTGAGGTTGCTAAAGGAGAAGCAAAGGTTGCTGTGTGTGTTTCGGTAGAGTTGGGAACGAGGGTTTTTGATTTGTAATGGTTGAGGTTTTGCGATGAAGAAAGGGAGGGTTTGAGGCATGTGAATGGGGCTGTGCGGCTGGTGTTTTGATGGACGTGGAAATGAGCAGGAAGCTTGGCTGAGGGAAATGCTGGAGTAGGCTTGCGCATCTGGCTGGGTGACTTGCAATTGTTTTTGCTTTATTGAAGGCTTGTGGAGCTGATGAAAATCTTGTCAGATGGCTAGGCTGTTGTGTGTGTCTTTTTTGTGTGATGAAAAGTGATGCTGAAGTGATGGCTGAGGGTAGAGATGTAGAGGGTGAGATGAAGAAAAAAAATAGTTGTGATGGTGAAACAAAAAATGGTGTGCTTGGTTTTAATGGTGATGAATTGAATATGGCGGCGGTAAGTTGAAGGAATTTTTGGTTTGGTTGTTGCTGTGTTTTGACGAAAAGGATGGATTAAGGTTATGTGAAAATGGTGGTGATTGCTGCTTGTTGTGGAGTTTTTTGCGGCTGCCCCCTTTTTTCTTTTGGGATCAACAAAATTATTCCTATTTATATGTAGGTCAACTCATTTTTCTTTTGACTATATTGACATGGGCTTAGGATGAAAAACAAATGGGCCTTGCTGAATTTTTGTGTAGTAGCAATGTAATGGATTCATGGAATGAGTTTTAATGGTTAAAAATGAACCTTTAAAATGTTTAGGATTGAAATTTGAATATGGAAAGATGAAAAATGGCTAACAAATTAACTTGTATATAAAAAATAAAAATAAAAAAATAAATGAAAGAAAGAAGAAGAGAAAAGAGAAAAGGTTTATGAATATTGGAAAATAATAAAAAGAAATGGATAATGAAAAATTAAATTAAATTAAAATGGATCATTGAGTTATTTATGGATATTGTTTAATTGGAAAATTGAAAATTTGGAAAAAATGGTCTATAATGGATTTACAAATGAGATTGGATATGAGAAATGATTATTGAATGAAATTCGGAATGAACTTGAATAAACCCTCTGCAAATATTTCCACTGACGCACACCTTGACTGAATTTAATCCAACAACCACACTCAAACTTTTTCCACTCATCTCTGACAAAAATGAATCTCCTCAACCACTTTGAATTCGTCCGAATCAATCACAGGGAAAATAAATCCACATATTGACACGACTGCACCCTAGGCACACATTAAGAAATCTCTTGATAGTTTAACCGAGATTAAAGCAAACGTCCATTCAAATTGTATCGTGAACAATCTTGCAGAACCCTTAGCTCATAGCAAGTCTCAGTTATAACCTTGATAATACCATAAGCACTTGATGCTCTTGACAAAGATAAACTCGATGCTTGATGAAGAAGAGACCCCCTAATTCACACTTCAATGCTGATGATGGGCCAGATGCACCCGTGAACAGTATTTGCAAGTGAAAACCTTGAATACCATTACCCAGGGAAATAAACCCTAATTCAGTGACAAAAGCAATATGAGGATGATGCCACTGATGGCTGCATAGCCAAAAAACCTTGAATTCTCCTGATAATCCACAAATAGGGACATGAAACCCTAATTCTCTGATGATCTCGATCCCATGTCTTAGGATCGTATGCAAATGATATGCGAAATGCGTATGAATGCAAAACGAAAAGCTCACAAAAATAGAAAAGCCAGAGGGCAAATTTGGGGTGTCTATAGCTGCCCCTATTCAAGCAACTGTTAATCTGAAAAGGATGAGAGCGACGGCTATTAGACGTTCAAGATAAACAGTGATTGAATACCAAAAGACCCTGAAATTTGCACTCACAGAATGAAGAAGAAAAAGGGATATAGATTGTAAAGGAAAATAAAGTATATTGTAAAGTGTGGGCGACGGAGGACGACCGCCGAGCAGGGGACGACTGCTGGGTAAAGAGCAATGACGGGGACGGCCGACATGTTGGAAAAGTGCGAAAAATAAACAATGACGGGGACGGCCGACATGCTGGGGTTAAAAGGGTTATGATGGGGACGGTCATCAAGATAAAGCTGTAAAATTCTCTGGGGATTAATGAAACATGACGGGGACGGCCATCAAGTTCATAAAGTAAAGTAACCAACGATGGGGACGGCCATCGGGCTAAAAGAAAAGGGACCACGACGGGGACGGCCATCGGGTTAAAGAATAAATGAAATAAATGATGAGGGACGGTCATCATAGGTGAAGGACGATCACCTAGCAGGGGACGGCTGCTCTGAAAGGCTTATCATGACATAGGACGAATGTCAGATAACAAGATCAACGACGGGGACGGCCATCGGATAAAATGATGAAGGAAGATCATCAAAAGGTGGAGGACGACCACCTAGCAGGGGACGGCTGCTAAATAACACGACACAGGACGAGTGTCGGATAAAGGTCAACGATGGGGACGGCCATCGGATGAGCATGATGGATGACAACCATCAAGAGGTGGAGGACGACCACCTAGCAGGGTACGGCTGCTCTCAGGGTTTATCATGACACAGGACGAATGTCAGATAAAAAGAAAATTGCTTTGTTGGCAATCTACTGGGGAGTAGTAAACACGGACGAGTGTTTATATCCAAGAAACAAAAGGTATAAGTGTTTTGACGATGTGTATAGATTACAGATGCAGACGAGCATCCTTAAAACTATGATACGGACGAGTATCAGGTAGAAACAACTACTGACACATGCTCAGAGACGATGATACGGACGAGTATCAACTGGTTATCAAGGAACACGGACGAGTGTTGATTCTGAGGGGACTCTTCTGGGGAATAGTAGACACGGACGAGTGTCTATATTCAAGAAGACACGAGTGTTTGACACGGTGTATGGATTAAAGATGCGGACGAGCATCCTTAAGACTATGATACGGATGAGTATCAGGTAGAAACAAACGCTTGACGCATGTTCTAAGATGATGGTACGGACGAGTACCAACTGGTTAACAGAGAACACGGACGAGTGTCGAATCTGTGGGGATATATAAATGGTGTATACACAATACGGACGAGTATCAGTATAAGAGTGATAGGTGTATAGATGAGTGTTTACTGCTGGGGAGAGCGACACGGACGAGTGTCAAAAGGAGAAGAGTGTAGTATGAACAAGTATCTGGTATACAAAGTATAGATGACTGTGCTGGGATATGACACGGACGGGTGCCAAAGGATTGTATATATATATACAAGTATCTGTGAGTGCAAAGAGGACGCTTTGGTTTTCTGTTGGGGACACGGACGGGTGCCACAAGGAGCATATATTGATGTTTGGGAGTGTGAGGCAACTGTTTTAGCTATTAACTCTCCGCTGGGGAATCTGGGAAGCATTCTGCATACTGCTGACGGGTTGAAAGCTTTCAACTCTGATGGGAACGAAGTGTTGGCAACCTGATGCTTGTTGGAGAGGTTTTCACTGGAGGAAAGACGACTCTGCGTGAGGTATACTTCGTTTAACTGTTTTGAACATCTGCTGAGGATCTGATCATCCTGCTCTGACTCCACTGGGGAGAATTTCTTCTTGCTCTGCTGGGGAAATCCCTTGGAAATGAGAATCCCGATGACTCTCTATGGGGAAAGATCATCTTTAGACTTGGCTAGGGAAGATGCTTGATCACACAATCCGGCTGAGGAGGGAATTCTGAAAATTCTAACTTTGTGGGGAAACAAGGCCTTCAACTGCCTGTTTGGGAAAACTTCACTGTGGACAGACAAGTCCGCTTGGGGATGAGAACGATTCAATCAGCCTTGAAGTTCTGTTGGGGATATCGTCTGCTCTAACTCAGCTGGGGATGTCAACCTTCATGGTTGAGCAAAAGATTTGGCAATGCTCTGCTGAGGAGAGACTTTGCTGGAGAATTAGAGATCGAAATAAGCCAAATTAAACCCCATGTATAGCATGACAACTGTGCTGGGAAGATATGCCAATGAAAATTGGCTTTGACTGAATGCGAATAACCAACTCCTCATGAGGGAATCTTGTCGGCTGAAAGAAGATCTTTATGCTCGGGGAAGAAATAAACTTCCAATGCCCTGCTGGTAAAATAAATACCAGACATTCCCTGAGAATTAACACAGTGCTTCAAACTTCTGAGCTCAACAAAAGCATTATTGATCATCCTGAGTGAACTATCATTCCCTTAACTCCTCAATTATACTATACTGCATCATCCATAAAAAGATCGTCTTCAGAGGATTTTACAGAAGACTTGGCATCCAGAATTGCCCCAGTGTCTTCAAACTCTCGCAGAAATTCAACAAGTCTTGAGATAACTGCCCCAGATTACGTCTTGAAACGATTCTTGCCCCACATCAGAGCTAAAACAGAAACCATGCGGTATGAAAATGCAATGCAAATGATGCAAGATGCAGACACATGCTCAATGCCAAGGATATGAAACAAGGATGGTTGGGCACTAGGGCCAGGTTGATAGATATATATTTTTTTTGGGTTGCCAAGCAATTGGACTTTTGAAGGTGACTTACCAAACGAGAACTGGTTTATAAAAGGTAGGCCAACAGACGAGAACTGATGGGCAAAGAATAAGTCGTCAGACGAGAACTGACTCCTTAGGTTCATTGTCAAACGGGAATTGACTCTGAAAAAGAATGAATACCAGACGAGAACTGGCGTTCAATGGGTTGAATGAAAAGGTGACCAGACGAGAACTGGTTAAAACGATTCGCCTACCAGACGAGAACTGGTATTTGAAATTGGTTTGCCAGACGAGAACTGGACTTTGGGTTTGTTTGCCGGACGAGGACTAGACTCTGAAAAGTTTGCCAGACGGGAACTGGACTTTGAAAAGGCTTGCCAGACGAGAACTGGACTTTGAAAGGTTGATAAGCTGGGGTTACGAGGCCCTGGATGTGAGATCTGATGTTTGTGGGGTTGGATGCCCAATGCACTTATGATGCGTATGCTCTAGAGATGCGACATGAATAACGTATGCAAATAATTTATGCAATGCTTATGAAAGGCTAGAAAAACTCCCGAGGTGGGAAGAAAGGTCTTAGTGACAAGGCTTTTGGTTGAGAAGGGTGACAAAGGTGACGGTGGGTAGCATGATTTCCCGACACTCGTCTTGAACTCTGAGATTACTGATATACTTGCTCTGCATAGCTAAAGTTTGCCCCTGTTGGGCGAGTCTCTGAACAGACTGTTGCTGATTATCCAATTTCTGGAATAGAAAACTTGGATGTCCTCTCGAGGAGAGTTGCACTTAGTGAGCTCTGGAATTATTCTGCCCCGGTATGAGCGTGGAAGCGACTTGACTCACTCTGACTGGGCATTGGAAGAATTGACCCTTAGTCAACGGAAGCTCCGGGTGTCCTGCCCCTGCTTGGGAGATTCAGCTCTGATCAACTGACTTTGAATGACGTTCCTCGATCAACTGATGCTTGGGAACTCTCTTTACCCTGACAGATTCCTTGGTCGACAAAGCCACTGGATAACATGCCCCTGATTCATAGGCTGACAGGATGCTCTTGATTCTAGCCATCATTGTTGAATAATCAAGTTCCTCGTGATTGCTCTCTGTAGGAACTTCCCTGATGTCACAGACTGACTTGCAATTAAAACTGCTTATTCACAAATGGTAATTTTAATGCAGTACACATGCAAGTTTTGAAAATTTATTTATTTTAGTGCTGTGACAGTGTGTGACGAATGGATGATTAGTCCAAACGTAGTGATGAGGAAGCAAATCGTTAGGAGTCAGCTTACGCAACCTTGTCGTAGTATGCTTTCAGAATTGAACCTGATTCAATTAGGACTTTCAAGGGTTATAACGTGGTCTGGTTCACGGTTTTAGAAAGAAGGATTTATGGCTCAAAGTTTATCTGTGCCCACCCATTCTCCTTGATGTTCTTCAGTCCTACATTCCGCTAATTCGGCCTAAACGCTCGCCTCTCGACAGGGTTTTGTAATGGTTGAGGAACCAATGACATTGCCGGTTTATACACCAATGAGGTTTCTTGGAGTAACAGTCACCCCTTCTGACTTTGTGTCTGTAGTCACACGACTTTGTTCTAATGGAACTTTTTTGATATATTTTTACTCCCTAATTTTTGCCTGGACTGATTCTTTCTGAATGTTTTTTTTCGATTTTGAAGTCCAGCGGGATGCCCTAACTTTTGCCTAAGTCATATGTTTTCACACATTTTTCGACTTAGCGGGCTTTATTTCTTTTTTTTTTCTTTGATTTTTGTTGAACAAATCGTGTGACACTGGCTTGTCATGACTTGCTGAAAGGGTTGACTGCCTCATTCCTTTGTTGGTGAGGGATAACCACTGTGGTTTCACATCCCTTGACCTCTTGAGGTGTAATGAATAAAGGTAATGGATCCTCGGATGCACACTCCTTTGGAAATTTGAACGCTCGGTCAAATTAACTGATAACTACCCTACCCCGGGTTGAATGTGGGGTTTTTTCGTTTTAGAAAAGAAACTCCTACTTCAAGGCTCAAAGGGGTTGACGAGGGTCTATCTTCCTTATATCTCCGGTGTTTGGGAATCGAAGCAATGCCTGTACATCGTCAGCAGGTTCTGCCCTGAAAGCATACCTTGAAAAATTATGGGTATTCAGTTGTCATCATCCTCCCTCAAACCTGCTAAACAACAGTGAAATAAATGGGAGGTATATGGATGCAATTTTTTTTTTTTTTTCGTTTTTCAATGCAAGTAAAGAAAAATGAGCGAATGCGACATAATTGATTCAAAAGTGCAAGATCACTACATTGACATTACCATTCAAAATAACAATGCTTAAAAGACAAGTAGCTGCTAACAGGAAAGAAACTACAATGCAAATGATAAAAGGATACAATGATCGCCAACTCTGATGACATCTTCTCTTCGGAGCCACTGAAATCAGGAGACGCTTCTCTGAAGTCTTTGAACTCAATCAGGTGAGAGGTTGACGTGCACAACCAAGCTTCCTTCTGGAAAGGAAATGTAGCCCTTGTCGATCAATTGTTGTACTTTGGCTTGAAAAGCTTTGCAATCCTCAGTTGAATGCCCAATCGATCCACCATGATACCCGCACTGCTCATGAGGATTGTACCCTGGAGGGTACGGCTCTGGCAACGGCTTGAGAGGCTTAGGAACCACCAAAGAGCTCTGAACTAGATGCGGCAAGAGTTCACTGTATGCCATGGGGACTGGATGAAGAGGAGCAATCCTTCTTTCCAGATTGTTACGAGGCCTAGGCTGGCTCTGCAGTTGATTCTGAGGTCTTCGACCATGAGCTTGCAGATTTGGACGAGGAGGAGTCCAAGGCTTCTGATACGGTGCTTTGAGCATTGCCGAATGCCCGTAAGAGTAATCGGATTCAGGAAAAGATGATCTCTTAGAAGATGTTGTTCTAGAATATTTGATATTCGCCATGACTGCACTGACGTCATTCCATTCTTCCTCTTGGGAGCTAACAACAGACTCACCTTCACTAGTTGGGATATTCGAAAAGTCCTGGATCTTTCCACTTTTGAGCAGGCTCTCAATGCGTACTCCAACTATCATCAAATCAGAGAAGCTTGTCATCCCAATGCTACTCATTCTTTCCAAGTATGGACCCTGCAAGGTGCCCACGAACAGGTCAATTAGTTCTCTGTCTGAAAGTGGTGGTTGCACTTGGGCTGCCAATTCTCTCCACCGCTGTGCATATTCTCTGAAAGATTCACCACTCCTCTGGGATAGGCTCTGCAAGTGCGTGCGATTGGGCGCCACGTCCATATTGTACTGGTATTGCTTTACGAAAGCTCTGGATAAATCATTCCAAGATCGGATATGACTGCTTTCCAAATCCATGTACCAACTTAAAGATGCCCCATTTAAACTGTCCTGAAAACAGTGAATCATCAACTTATCATTGCAGGCGTGGGAAGTCATTTTTCTACAGAACATCACCAAATGACGCTTCGGGCAACTGACACCAGTGTATTTCTCAAACTTCGGAGTCTTGAAATTTGGAGGGATGACAAGACCAGGCACCAAACACAGGGTTAGAGCATCGAAACCGAAGGCATCAGGATCCGCTAGGGCTTTGAGTCGTTCGTCCAACACACGAAATCTTTCAGCACGATCAATAACTTGAGGATCCTTGGTTTTCACAAGAGGGATTGCCCCTTGGAAGTCTGGCATAGGGAAGGCAAAACTCTGATAATCTGTAGTATCAGAAGAAGATGAAGGTCCACCTCGGACAGCAGATGGTTCAGGTACATTCTGATTCACGATCGGGGTCTGTGCAAGCTGAGCTTGAGCAAGATTGTTCACTTGTGGAAGATCTTCATCAGGAGAAAGACCATACAGAGGATTGGTCATTGAAGTGAAACCAGGTGGAAACTCAACATTCTGACGGTTGTTCTCTGACATAGCTGCTGACGGCTTTCAAACTGACCCTTTACCTCTTGACGCTGCTCAATCTTCCTTCAAACACTGTCGTCTTCCAACAGTTAACACTTGTTCAAACTGAGTACCGGGAAATCAACTGGCTGGTCATGGACAAAAGAGGAAGGATGAGCTCTCTGGAGGAGGAAAATGCAATGCAGATGCAGATGCAAAATGCAATATGATGATGCAAAAGATGCAAAGACATGGGATCACAGCTGGAAACTGCCTGGAATCTGGGATACCGCCAAGAATCAAGTGTCTGTAACCACAAGATCTGCATAATAACCCAAAATGGTAACTGAAAACCGGAGGTCAACAACTTCAGGATCATAGCGACCGGATCAACAACTGTACTGGTAATGGGGGTATGTTGAGGTCAAGGGTTCCTGCAAACCTGTAAACAACCCAACCCTCTCACAGGTGGTGCTCTAAAACAAGGATCCTCAGACTTGGATCAGTTATGGGAAGTGTAAACACTTCCAACCCGGAGGTACAGTGTTTACAATAACCATAAAAAATCCTCCTCTAATTCTCCTCAGTTTCTGAAGGTCATAATAAAGGTCATCCAGACTTAGCAGGCTTCCCAGATAGCCCTAGAATTGCAGGAAATCTGCAACACAGAGTTCTCAAGAAGAAACCCATATCTGAACCGTGTTTCATATTCCCGCACCAGACCGAAATGGAATGGGAAAGAATATGATTCACTCTAGCCTAGGTGTCACTCAGGTCCCAGGTATAGGAACTTAACTCTCAATGAATCACCCACCCGCCAAAACAAAACCAGATCCAGCCAGCAGCATGACAGTATGATATATACAAAAGCAATAAAGAAAGCAGTAAAGCAAATGTACATAAAGCAAAATAAGTACAAATATACAAACACAAATAAGCACATAATACCCCAATAAACACAAATCAATCAAGCGCTAGGAGGAACCCACAAAAAGAACCAGAAGCCCTGGTTGCAGTATAAGGATCCCCAGCAGAGTCGCCAAGCTGTCGCTCCCGACAAATGAAAAACGGATCAGATGAAGGTACAGACGCGAACGGTCGGCGAAAAGAACAATGAGAACACACAGCCGTGAACTCACTGGAGATGAATAGAGTCGCCAGCTAGGCATTTTTTATCCCGGAGGAAAGGCAATGCTGCATAAGCCTAGAAAGATACGGATAAGACGGTTGCGAACCAGAGAGACTGAGAAAGGGGGTTGGTTACAACCTGGGAAGGTATTAGCACCCAGATTGTCCGTCGTACTCGACGGGATCCACGCTTAAAAGATTTGTGTTTTAAAGGGGTAGTGTCAGTGCAATCTGTGTATAAAATAGCTGGAAAAAGAATGTACAGGTGTCAGTGTAGGAGAAGTGAAGTGTATAAATGTACAGTGTCAGTGTAAGGACAGGAGTAAGATGCTCATGATAATGAGGCTAAAGAATAAAGCTGGAAGGAGGGGGGATGTACAGAGACTTTTGTTCGATAACTGTTAAGTTATGCCTACGTATCCTCTCGTGCAATGAGGAAGTCAGAACACCGTAGTTCGACCCAAAGAGACTGAAAGGTGAATTGACTGGTGAACTGCTTACTTGTCTATGCTCAAGTGTATGACCTGTCTGGCTCAGGTGCAAACTGTCTTGCATTAGACGGGAGAAGCAAGTTCTCGTTTATGAGTGAAGGTGATGAGAAAAGAATCCCGGAGGAGACGATTATTGTTTGTTTTTGAGTTTTCAGTCTTTTATTGCTTTTGAAAGTTTGTCGTAAGTTAATGAGCTTAAGCCTAAACCAATGGATTTAGTAAACCCATCACATCTTCCCTCTGATTAGGGGTAATGAGAGTACCTTAAGTGTGAAGTCAGATTCTCACACTTAATCACCTTTGGTGTAGGATCAAGATCATTAACCTACTTGTGATTATTTAGATGTTTTTGGTGTTTTTGTTTAGTGTTAAGTAATGAGGTTAAGCCATAATCATGGATTAAACAGACTCATTACACCATCCTAAAAGAAGGATGATAGATGAGAATGTTTAAGTTGAGGAAAGCTCCTCAACTTAATCCATGATTAGGGATTAAACTCATGACAAAACAAGCCTTTGATTAAGTGGATTTTATTTAATGATATGATGATGAAGTGAGTTTTATGGTTTGTAAGACAACTTGAGGGGGACTTGTCCATTAACACTAGGGTTAGTCCTTCTTAACCAATTAAGGAAGAATTAGAACCCTAATGCAAGGCCCAAGTTACAAGTGTGATGTCTTGATATTTATTAAATGAATTGATTAAGAGATCTAGACAAACAAAGGGTTTAACACTTAGGATTAAAGTTATACACTCCATCCTAAGAGAAGGATGCAGGCATAACCCTAATCACAAAGTCTTAAAGCCTTTAGGGTTTAGTCCCTGATTATGAGGTGAGAAGAGGAGACCTAAAGATGACACAAAGGTAAAAACTAAGTGGGGGACTATATCCTAAATATTCACATGCTCGGATGGTCCTAGGTTAGTGAGGCTCATTATCCTAAAGAAGAAGAGAAAGATGAAAGGAGAATGCTCCGTGGTGGCCTAAGCACACCTCCAGTTAAGAACGAAAAGAAGAAGATGAGAAAGAAGAATTGAGATGAATAAGAAATAGAATGAGAATGCAAAAAATGAATAAGATGACAATGCACAAACAGAGCCTACACCAGTAGGACTTCCAGATGCAACAGCAAGCAATAAAACCAGACCTCAGTGTTACCTAACGGAGGAGGTCCGTCGCCTCTTCAATAAGCGCAAGAAGAAATATCAAGAGAGATGTCAGGAGCTCAAAGTACGTCAAAGTATCACCAAGTAGCAAACGTCGAGTATCAAGTCTACATCATGGTAAAACTCAAACACAAGTGCAAAGTATCAAAGAAATCAAGGATTAATCGAGATAGGCATCAAGGATCAAGATCGACCTTAGAAATTGAAAATCAAGATTATCACCTAAAATCAATCAAATCGAATTAGAAGAAAAAAACAACTAAAAATCCTTACCACAAAAATTCAATTAAATCGGCTAATCAATTATCAACAAAATTTCAAAAAGTATGACAACAATGATATTCAAACTTTAACCAAGATCTATGTTAAAACCTAATAAATAAATAAAAAGTCAATTAAAACTACTTAGAAATTTAGTCAAGAAGAAAAAAAAGTTAAAATCCTAACAACAATTGAAGAGTTAACTTAAATTAAAAAAAAATGATAATTAAGAATTAAGAAAAATTCTAATTGACATTTAAAATTCTAATCAAAAGGTTAACAAAATTATATTAAAATTATTAATTAACAAAGTTCTAAATTAACTAAACCACATAACCAAAATTATTTAAATAAAACTATAATTAAATCTAACATATATTAAACCAAAAAGAAAAAGAATGTTAGCAAAAAAATATATAGAACAAAAAGAGAAAAGAAGGGTGTCTGCTGGGACATTTGGGGAACTCGCTGGCTTCATTGGGCTGGAGGAAAAGAAATCACGCACGGGCCAAGCCCAACATCAAAGCTAACATAACTGCCTGAGATGGGCGGGTCCTGGCATCATTCTGGCGGTTCGTATCCATGGTGTTTGGGCCTCCACTAAGACCGGGTCCATTTTCATGAGTCATAAACAAACTCAAACTCAGAAATGCATCAAACCGTGCCTCACACAAACCAGACGGTCTTTCTACGAACAAGAAGAACGGACCTCTGACTCGTTCTTAACATCACCGTCAACGGGATAACCCCTCACCGCCGTCCGGATCGCACCGCCGTTGCCGTCCAAGCTCTCCGTCACTCTCTCTCAACGCGGCTCATCCTTCTCTCCTTTCGATCGCAAGACGCCGGTCAGCAAAACAGCGGCGAAGCAACTCTCTCCGACCGGAGCCACTACTTGAAACAAAACCGTGAAGAGACTACGCCGGTGACGGAATCTGTGACATCATCACTTCGCCGAGACTTGCTTCGGCTTCTTCCTCGACCGCGTTACGAATCCACAGTTTTTTCGTTCTCAGCTTCAAATCTTGATCCGTATCCACTTCTTCTGTATTTTTGTTCTGTTTTCTGAGATTCACTTGGTTGTTGTGTTGATGTTATCATTGAAAAAAAAAGGTTGTTGGTTGTTTTGTGAAGTAGATTGTTCTGTTGTTGATAGTCGAAGAAGGCCGGTTGGTGTTGATATTCGGTTCTGAATCTGAAGTTGCTATGGTGTTGTTCTGAGATTTATGAGATTATGGAGATGGTGTGAAGGTGGTTATTGTGAGTTGAAGATTTGCAGTTTGTGAGGTTGCTAAAGGAGAAGCAAAGGTTGCTGTGTGTGTTTCGGTAGAGTTGGGAACGAGGGTTTTTGATTTGTAATGGTTGAGGTTTTGCGATGAAGAAAGGGAGGGTTTGAGGCATGTGAATGGGGCTGTGCGGCTGGTGTTTTGATGGACGTGGAAATGAGCAGGAAGCTTGGCTGAGGGAAATGCTGGAGTAGGCTTGCGCATCTGGCTGGGTGACTTGCAATTGTTTTTGCTTTATTGAAGGCTTGTGGAGCTGATGAAAATCTTGTCAGATGGCTAGGCTGTTGTGTGTGTCTTTTTTGTGTGATGAAAAGTGATGCTGAAGTGATGGCTGAGGGTAGAGATGTAGAGGGTGAGATGAAGAAAAAAAATAGTTGTGATGGTGAAACAAAAAATGGTGTGCTTGGTTTTAATGGTGATGAATTGAATATGGCGGCGGTAAGTTGAAGGAATTTTTGGTTTGGTTGTTGCTGTGTTTTGACGAAAAGGATGGATTAAGGTTATGTGAAAATGGTGGTGATTGCTGCTTGTTGTGGAGTTTTTTGCGGCTGCCCCCTTTTTTCTTTTGGGATCAACAAAATTATTCCTATTTATATGTAGGTCAACTCATTTTTCTTTTGACTATATTGACATGGGCTTAGGATGAAAAACAAATGGGCCTTGCTGAATTTTTGTGTAGTAGCAATGTAATGGATTCATGGAATGAGTTTTAATGGTTAAAAATGAACCTTTAAAATGTTTAGGATTGAAATTTGAATATGGAAAGATGAAAAATGGCTAACAAATTAACTTGTATATAAAAAATAAAAATAAAAAAATAAATGAAAGAAAGAAGAAGAGAAAAGAGAAAAGGTTTATGAATATTGGAAAATAATAAAAAGAAATGGATAATGAAAAATTAAATTAAATTAAAATGGATCATTGAGTTATTTATGGATATTGTTTAATTGGAAAATTGAAAATTTGGAAAAAATGGTCTATAATGGATTTACAAATGAGATTGGATATGAGAAATGATTATTGAATGAAATTCGGAATGAACTTGAATAAACCCTCTGCAAATATTTCCACTGACGCACACCTTGACTGAATTTAATCCAACAACCACACTCAAACTTTTTCCACTCATCTCTGACAAAAATGAATCTCCTCAACCACTTTGAATTCGTCCGAATCAATCACAGGGAAAATAAATCCACATATTGACACGACTTCACCCTAGGCACACATTAAGAAATCTCTTGATAGTTTAACCGAGATTAAAGCAAACGTCCATTCAAATTGTATCGTGAACAATCTTGCAGAACCCTTAGCTCATAGCAAGTCTCAGTTATAACCTTGATAATACCATAAGCACTTGATGCTCTTGACAAAGATAAACTCGATGCTTGATGAAGAAGAGACCCCCTAATTCACACTTCAATGCTGATGATGGGCCAGATGCACCCGTGAACAGTATTTGCAAGTGAAAACCTTGAATACCATTACCCAGGGAAATAAACCCTAATTCAGTGACAAAAGCAATATGAGGATGATGCCACTGATGGCTGCATAGCCAAAAAACCTTGAATTCTCCTGATAATCCACAAATAGGGACATGAAACCCTAATTCTCTGATGATCTCGATCCCATGTCTTAGGATCGTATGCAAATGATATGCGAAATGCGTATGAATGCAAAACGAAAAGCTCACAAAAATAGAAAAGCCAGAGGGCAAATTTGGGGTGTCTACAGCTGCCCCTATTCAAGCAACTGTTAATCTGAAAAGGATGAGAGCGACGGCTATTAGACGTTCAAGATAAACAGTGATTGAATACCAAAAGACCCTGAAATTTGCACTCACAGAATGAAGAAGAAAAAGGGATATAGATTGTAAAGGAAAATAAAGTATATTGTAAAGTGTGGGCGACGGAGGACGACCGCCGAGCAGGGGACGACTGCTGGGTAAAGAGCAATGACGGGGACGGCCGACATGTTGGAAAAGTGCGAAAAATAAACAATGACGGGGACGGCCGACATGCTGGGGTTAAAAGGGTTATGATGGGGACGGTCATCAAGATAAAGCTGTAAAATTCTCTGGGGATTAATGAAACATGACGGGGACGGCCATCAAGTTCATAAAGTAAAGTAACCAACGATGGGGACGGCCATCGGGCTAAAAGAAAAGGGACCACGACGGGGACGGCCATCGGGTTAAAGAATAAATGAAATAAATGATGAGGGACGGTCATCATAGGTGAAGGACGATCACCTAGCAGGGGACGGCTGCTCTGAAAGGCTTATCATGACATAGGACGAATGTCAGATAACAAGATCAACGACGGGGACGGCCATCGGATAAAATGATGAAGGAAGATCATCAAAAGGTGGAGGACGACCACCTAGCAGGGGACGGCTGCTAAATAACACGACACAGGACGAGTGTCGGATAAAGGTCAACGATGGGGACGGCCATCGGATGAGCATGATGGATGACAACCATCAAGAGGTGGAGGACGACCACCTAGCAGGGTACGGCTGCTCTCAGGGTTTATCATGACACAGGACGAATGTCAGATAAAAAGAAAATTGCTTTGTTGGCAATCTACTGGGGAGTAGTAAACACGGACGAGTGTTTATATCCAAGAAACAAAAGGTATAAGTGTTTTGACGATGTGTATAGATTACAGATGCAGACGAGCATCCTTAAAACTATGATACGGACGAGTATCAGGTAGAAACAACTACTGACACATGCTCAGAGACGATGATACGGACGAGTATCAACTGGTTATCAAGGAACACGGACGAGTGTTGATTCTGAGGGGACTCTTCTGGGGAATAGTAGACACGGACGAGTGTCTATATTCAAGAAGACACGAGTGTTTGACACGGTGTATGGATTAAAGATGCGGACGAGCATCCTTAAGACTATGATACGGATGAGTATCAGGTAGAAACAAACGCTTGACGCATGTTCTAAGATGATGGTACGGACGAGTACCAACTGGTTAACAGAGAACACGGACGAGTGTCGAATCTGTGGGGATATATAAATGGTGTATACACAATACGGACGAGTATCAGTATAAGAGTGATAGGTGTATAGATGAGTGTTTACTGCTGGGGAGAGCGACACGGATGAGTGTCAAAAGGAGAAGAGTGTAGTATGAACAAGTATCTGGTATACAAAGTATAGATGACTGTGCTGGGGATATGACACGGACGGGTGCCAAAGGATTGTATATATATATACAAGTATCTGTGAGTGCAAAGAGGACGCTTTGGTTTTCTGTTGGGGACACGGACGGGTGCCACAAGGAGCATATATTGATGTTTGGGAGTGTGAGGCAACTGTTTTAGCTATTAACTCTCCGCTGGGGAATCTGGGAAGCATTCTGCATACTGCTGACGGGTTGAAAGCTTTCAACTCTGATGGGAACGAAGTGTTGGCAACCTGATGCTTGTTGGAGAGGTTTTCACTGGAGGAAAGACGACTCTGCGTGAGGTATACTTCGTTTAACTGTTTTGAACATCTGCTGAGGATCTGATCATCCTGCTCTGACTCCACTGGGGAGAATTTCTTCTTGCTCTGCTGGGGAAATCCCTTGGAAATGAGAATCCCGATGACTCTCTATGGGGAAAGATCATCTTTAGACTTGGCTAGGGAAGATGCTTGATCACACAATCCGGCTGAGGAGGGAATTCTGAAAATTCTAACTTTGTGGGGAAACAAGGCCTTCAACTGCCTGTTTGGGAAAACTTCACTGTGGACAGACAAGTCCGCTTGGGGATGAGAACGATTCAATCAGCCTTGAAGTTCTGTTGGGGATATCGTCTGCTCTAACTCAGCTGGGGATGTCAACCTTCATGGTTGAGCAAAAGATTTGGCAATGCTCTGCTGAGGAGAGACTTTGCTGGAGAATTAGAGATCGAAATAAGCCAAATTAAACCCCATGTATAGCATGACAACTGTGCTGGGAAGATATGCCAATGAAAATTGGCTTTGACTGAATGCGAATAACCAACTCCTCATGAGGGAATCTTGTCGGCTGAAAGAAGATCTTTATGCTCGGGGAAGAAATAAACTTCCAATGCCCTGCTGGTAAAATAAATACCAGACATTCCCTGAGAATTAACACAGTGCTTCAAACTTCTGAGCTCAACAAAAGCATTATTGATCATCCTGAGTGAACTATCATTCCCTTAACTCCTCAATTATACTATACTGCATCATCCATAAAAAGATCGTCTTCAGAGGATTTTACAGAAGACTTGGCATCCAGAATTGCCCCAGTGTCTTCAAACTCTCGCAGAAATTCAACAAGTCTTGAGATAACTGCCCCAGATTACGTCTTGAAACGATTCTTGCCCCACATCAGAGCTAAAACAGAAACCATGCGGTATGAAAATGCAATGCAAATGATGCAAGATGCAGACACGTGCTCAATGCCAAGGATATGAAACAAGGATGGTTGGGCACTAGGGCCAGGTTGATAGATATATATTTTTTTTGGGTTGCCAAGCAATTGGACTTTTGAAGGTGAATTACCAAACGAGAACTGGTTTATAAAAGGTAGGCCAACAGACGAGAACTGATGGGCAAAGAATAAGTCGTCAGACGAGAACTGACTCCTTAGGTTCATTGTCAAACGGGAATTGACTCTGAAAAAGAATGAATACCAGACGAGAACTGGCGTTCAATGGGTTGAATGAAAAGGTGACCAGACGAGAACTGGTTAAAACGATTCGCCTACCAGACGAGAACTGGTATTTGAAATTGGTTTGCCAGACGAGAACTGGACTTTGGGTTTGTTTGCCGGACGAGGACTAGACTCTGAAAAGTTTGCCAGACGGGAACTGGACTTTGAAAAGGCTTGCCAGACGAGAACTGGACTTTGAAAGGTTGATAAGCTGGGGTTACGAGGCCCTGGATGTGAGATCTGATGTTTGTGGGGTTGGATGCCCAATGCACTTATGATGCGTATGCTCTAGAGATGCGACATGAATAACGTATGCAAATAATTTATGCAATGCTTATGAAAGGCTAGAAAAACTCCCGAGGTGGGAAGAAAGGTCTTAGTGACAAGGCTTTTGGTTGAGAAGGGTGACAAAGGTGACGGTGGGTAGCATGATTTCCCGACACTCGTCTTGAACTCTGAGATTACTGATATACTTGCTCTGCATAGCTAAAGTTTGCCCCTGTTGGGCGAGTCTCTGAACAGACTGTTGCTGATTATCCAATTTCTGGAATAGAAAACTTGGATGTCCTCTCGAGGAGAGTTGCACTTAGTGAGCTCTGGAATTATTCTGCCCCGGTATGAGCGTGGAAGCGACTTGACTCACTCTGACTGGGCATTGGAAGAATTGACCCTTAGTCAACGGAAGCTCCGGGTGTCCTGCCCCTGCTTGGGAGATTCAGCTCTGATCAACTGACTTTGAATGACGTTCCTCGATCAACTGATGCTTGGGAACTCTCTTTACCCTGACAGATTCCTTGGTCGACAAAGCCACTGGATAACATGCCCCTGATTCATAGGCTGACAGGATGCTCTTGATTCTAGCCATCATTGTTGAATAATCAAGTTCCTCGTGATTGCTCTCTGTAGGAACTTCCCTGATGTCACAGACTGACTTGCAATTAAAACTGCTTATTCACAAATGGTAATTTTAATGCAGTACACATGCAAGTTTTGAAAATTTATTTATTTTAATGCTGTGACAGTGTGTGACGAATGGATGATTAGTCCAAACGTAGTGATGAGGAAGCAAATCGTTAGGAGTCAGCTTACGCAACCTTGTCGTAGTATGCTTTCAGAATTGAACCTGATTCAATTAGGACTTTCAAGGGTTATAACGTGGTCTGGTTCACGGTTTTAGAAAGAAGGATTTATGGCTCAAAGTTTATCTGTGCCCACCCATTCTCCTTGATGTTCTTCAGTCCTACATTCCGCTAATTCGGCCTAAACGCTCGCCTCTCGACAGGGTTTTGTAATGGTTGAGGAACCAATGACATTGCCGGTTTATACACCAATGAGGTTTCTTGGAGTAACAGTCACCCCTTCTGACTTTGTGTCTGTAGTCACACGACTTTGTTCTAATGGAACTTTTTTGATATATTTTTACTCCCTAATTTTTGCCTGGACTGATTCTTTCTGAATGTTTTTTTTCGATTTTGAAGTCCAGCGGGATGCCCTAACTTTTGCCTAAGTCATATGTTTTCACACATTTTTCGACTTAGCGGGCTTTATTTCTTTTTTTTTTCTTTGATTTTTGTTGAACAAATCGTGTGACACTGGCTTGTCATGACTTGCTGAAAGGGTTGACTGCCTCATTCCTTTGTTGGTGAGGGATAACCACTGTGGTTTCACATCCCTTGACCTCTTGAGGTGTAATGAATAAAGGTAATGGATCCTCGGATGCACACTCCTTTGGAAATTTGAACGCTCGGTCAAATTAACTGATAACTACCCTACCCCGGGTTGAATGTGGGGTTTTTTCGTTTTAGAAAAGAAACTCCTACTTCAAGGCTCAAAGGGGTTGACGAGGGTCTATCTTCCTTATATCTCCGGTGTTTGGGAATCGAAGCAATGCCTGTACATCGTCAGCAGGTTCTGCCCTGAAAGCATACCTTGAACAATTATGGGTATTCAGTTGTCATCATCCTCCCTCAAACCTGCTAAACAACAGTGAAATAAATGGGAGGTATATGGATGCAATTTTTTTTTTTTTTCGTTTTTCAATGCAAGTAAAGAAAAATGAGCGAATGCGACATAATTGATTCAAAAGTGCAAGATCACTACATTGACATTACCATTCAAAATAACAATGCTTAAAAGACAAGTAGCTGCTAACAGGAAAGAAACTACAATGCAAATGATAAAAGGATACAATGATCGCCAACTCTGATGACATCTTCTCTTCGGAGCCACTGAAATCAGGAGACGCTTCTCTGAAGTCTTTGAACTCAATCAGGTGAGAGGTTGACGTGCACAACCAAGCTTCCTTCTGGAAAGGAAATGTAGCCCTTGTCGATCAATTGTTGTACTTTGGCTTGAAAAGCTTTGCAATCCTCAGTTGAATGCCCAATCGATCCACCATGATACCCGCACTGCTCATGAGGATTGTACCCTGGAGGGTACGGCTCTGGCAACGGCTTGAGAGGCTTAGGAACCACCAAAGAGCTCTGAACTAGATGCGGCAAGAGTTCACTGTATGCCATGGGGACTGGATGAAGAGGAGCAATCCTTCTTTCCAGATTGTTACGAGGCCTAGGCTGGCTCTGCAGTTGATTCTGAGGTCTTCGACCATGAGCTTGCAGATTTGGACGAGGAGGAGTCCAAGGCTTCTGATACGGTGCTTTGAGCATTGCCGAATGCCCGTAAGAGTAATCGGATTCAGGAAAAGATGATCTCTTAGAAGATGTTGTTCTAGAATATTTGATATTCGCCATGACTGCACTGACGTCATTCCATTCTTCCTCTTGGGAGCTAACAACAGACTCACCTTCACTAGTTGGGATATTCGAAAAGTCCTGGATCTTTCCACTTTTGAGCAGGCTCTCAATGCGTACTCCAACTATCATCAAATCAGAGAAGCTTGTCATCCCAATGCTACTCATTCTTTCCAAGTATGGACCCTGCAAGGTGCCCACGAACAGGTCAATTAGTTCTCTGTCTGAAAGTGGTGGTTGCACTTGGGCTGCCAATTCTCTCCACCGCTGTGCATATTCTCTGAAAGATTCACCACTCCTCTGGGATAGGCTCTGCAAGTGCGTGCGATTGGGCGCCACGTCCATATTGTACTGGTATTGCTTTACGAAAGCTCTGGATAAATCATTCCAAGATCGGATATGACTGCTTTCCAAATCCATGTACCAACTTAAAGATGCCCCATTTAAACTGTCCTGAAAACAGTGAATCATCAACTTATCATTGCAGGCGTGGGAAGTCATTTTTCTACAGAACATCACCAAATGACGCTTCGGGCAACTGACACCAGTGTATTTCTCAAACTTCGGAGTCTTGAAATTTGGAGGGATGACAAGACCAGGCACCAAACACAGGGTTAGAGCATCGAAACCGAAGGCATCAGGATCCGCTAGGGCTTTGAGTCGTTCGTCCAACACACGAAATCTTTCAGCACGATCAATAACTTGAGGATCCTTGGTTTTCACAAGAGGGATTGCCCCTTGGAAGTCTGGCATAGGGAAGGCAAAACTCTGATAATCTGTAGTATCAGAAGAAGATGAAGGTCCACCTCGGACAGCAGATGGTTCAGGTACATTCTGATTCACGATCGGGGTCTGTGCAAGCTGAGCTTGAGCAAGATTGTTCACTTGTGGAAGATCTTCATCAGGAGAAAGACCATACAGAGGATTGGTCATTGAAGTGAAACCAGGTGGAAACTCAACATTCTGACGGTTGTTCTCTGACATAGCTGCTGACGGCTTTCAAACTGACCCTTTACCTCTTGACGCTGCTCAATCTTCCTTCAAACACTGTCGTCTTCCAACAGTTAACACTTGTTCAAACTGAGTACCGGGAAATCAACTGGCTGGTCATGGACAAAAGAGGAAGGATGAGCTCTCTGGAGGAGGAAAATGCAATGCAGATGCAGATGCAAAATGCAATATGATGATGCAAAAGATGCAAAGACATGGGATCACAGCTGGAAACTGCCTGGAATCTGGGATACCGCCAAGAATCAAGTGTCTGTAACCACAAGATCTGCATAATAACCCAAAATGGTAACTGAAAACCGGAGGTCAACAACTTCAGGATCATAGCGACCGGATCAACAACTGTACTGGTAATGGGGGTATGTTGAGGTCAAGGGTTCCTGCAAACCTGTAAACAACCCAACCCTCTCACAGGTGGTGCTCTAAAACAAGGATCCTCAGACTTGGATCAGTTATGGGAAGTGTAAACACTTCCAACCCGGAGGTACAGTGTTTACAATAACCATAAAAAATCCTCCTCTAATTCTCCTCAGTTTCTGAAGGTCATAATAAAGGTCATCCAGACTTAGCAGGCTTCCCAGATAGCCCTAGAATTGCAGGAAATCTGCAACACAGAGTTCTCAAGAAGAAACCCATATCTGAACCGTGTTTCATATTCCCGCACCAGACCGAAATGGAATGGGAAAGAATATGATTCACTCTAGCCTAGGTGTCACTCAGGTCCCAGGTATAGGACCTTAACTCTCAATGAATCACCCACCCGCCAAAACAAAACCAGATCCAGCCAGCAGCATGACAGTATGATATATACAAAAGCAATAAAGAAAGCAGTAAAGCAAATGTACATAAAGCAAAATAAGTACAAATATACAAACACAAATAAGCACATAATACCCCAATAAACACAAATCAATCAAGCGCTAGGAGGAACCCACAAAAAGAACCAGAAGCCCTGGTTGCAGTATAAGGATCCCCAGCAGAGTCGCCAAGCTGTCGCTCCCGACAAATGAAAAACGGATCAGATGAAGGTACAGACGCGAACGGTCGGCGAAAAGAACAATGAGAACACACAGCCGTGAACTCACTGGATATGAATAGAGTCGCCAACTAGGCATTTTTTATCCCGGAGGAAAGGCAATGCTGCATAAGCCTAGAAAGATACGGATAAGACGGTTGCGAACCAGAGAGACTGAGAAAGGGGGTTGGTTACAACCTGGGAAGGTATTAGCACCCAGATTGTCCGTCGTACTCGACGGGATCCACGCTTAAAAGATTTGTGTTTTAAAGGGGTAGTGTCAGTGCAATCTGTGTATAAAATAGCTGGAAAAAGAATGTACAGGTGTCAGTGTAGGAGAAGTGAAGTGTATAAATGTACAGTGTCAGTGTAAGGACAGGAGTAAGATGCTCATGATAATGAGGCTAAAGAATAAAGCTGGAAGGAGGGGGGATGTACAGAGACTTTTGTTCGATAACTGTTAAGTTATGCCTACGTATCCTCTCGTGCAATGAGGAAGTCAGAACACCGTAGTTCGACCCAAAGAGACTGAAAGGTGAATTGACTGGTGAACTGCTTACTTGTCTATGCTCAAGTGTATGACCTGTCTGGCTCAGGTGCAAACTGTCTTGCATTAGACGGGAGAAGCAAGTTCTCGTTTATGAGTGAAGGTGATGAGAAAAGAATCCCGGAGGAGACGATTATTGTTTGTTTTTGAGTTTTCAGTCTTTTATTGCTTTTGAAAGTTTGTCGTAAGTTAATGAGCTTAAGCCTAAACCAATGGATTTAGTAAACCCATCACATCTTCCCTCTGATTAGGGGTAATGAGAGTACCTTAAGTGTGAAGTCAGATTCTCACACTTAATCACCTTTGGTGTAGGATCAAGATCATTAACCTACTTGTGATTATTTAGATGTTTTTGGTGTTTTTGTTTAGTGTTAAGTAATGAGGTTAAGCCATAATCATGGATTAAACAGACTCATTACACCATCCTAAAAGAAGGATGATAGATGAGAATGTTTAAGTTGAGGAAAGCTCCTCAACTTAATCCATGATTAGGGATTAAACCCATGACAAAACAAGCCTTTGATTAAGTGGATTTTATTTAATGATATGATGATGAAGTGAGTTTTATGGTTTGTAAGACAACTTGAGGGGGACTTGTCCATTAACACTAGGGTTAGTCCTTCTTAACCAATTAAGGAAGAATTAGAACCCTAATGCAAGGCCCAAGTTACAAGTGTGATGTCTTGATATTTATTAAATGAATTGATTAAGAGATCTAGACAAACAAAGGGTTTAACACTTAGGATTAAAGTTATACACTCCATCCTAAGAGAAGGATGCAGGCATAACCCTAATCACAAAGTCTTAAAGCCTTTAGGGTTTAGTCCCTGATTATGAGGTGAGAAGAGGAGACCTAAAGATGACACAAAGGTAAAAACTAAGTGGGGGACTATATCCTAAATATTCACATGCTCGGATGGTCCTAGGTTAGTGAGGCTCATTATCCTAAAGAAGAAGAGAAAGATGAAAGGAGAATGCTCCGTGGTGGCCTAAGCACACCTCCAGTTAAGAACAAAAAGAAGAAGATGAGAAAGAAGAATTGAGATGAATAAGAAATAGAATGAGAATGCAAAAAATGAATAAGATGACAATGCACAAACAGAGCCTACACCAGTAGGACTTCCAGATGCAACAGCAAGCAATAAAACCAGACCTCAGTGTTACCTAACGGAGGAGGTCCGTCGCCTCTTCAATAAGCGCAAGAAGAAATATCAAGAGAGATGTCAGGAGCTCAAAGTACGTCAAAGTATCACCAAGTAGCAAACGTCGAGTATCAAGTCTACATCATGGTAAAACTCAAACACAAGTGCAAAGTATCAAAGAAATCAAGGATTAATCGAGATAGGCATCAAGGATCAAGATCGACCTTAGAAATTGAAAATCAAGATTATCACCTAAAATCAATCAAATCGAATTAGAAGAAAAAAACAACTAAAAATCCTTACCACAAAAATTCAATTAAATCGGCTAATCAATTATCAACAAAATTTCAAAAAGTATGACAACAATGATATTCAAACTTTAACCAAGATCTATGTTAAAACCTAATAAATAAATAAAAAGTCAATTAAAACTACTTAGAAATTTAGTCAAGAAGAAAAAAAAGTTAAAATCCTAACAACAATTGAAGAGTTAACTTAAATTAAAAAAAAATGATAATTAAGAATTAAGAAAAATTCTAATTGACATTTAAAATTCTAATCAAAAGGTTAACAAAATTATATTAAAATTATTAATTAACAAAGTTCTAAATTAACTAAACCACATAACCAAAATTATTTAAATAAAACTATAATTAAATCTAACATATATTAAACCAAAAAGAAAAAGAATGTTAGCAAAAAAATATATAGAACAAAAAGAGAAAAGAAGGGTTTCTGCTGGGACATTTGGGGAACTCGCTGGCTTCATTGGGCTGGAGGAAAAGAAATCACGCACGGGCCAAGCCCAACATCAAAGCTAACATAACTGCCTGAGATGGGCGGGTCCTGGCATCATTCTGGCGGTTCGTATCCATGGTGTTTGGGCCTCCACTAAGACCGGGTCCATTTTCATGAGTCATAAACAAACTCAAACTCAGAAATGCATCAAACTGTGCCTCACACAAACCAGACGGTCTTTCTACGAACAAGAAGAACGGACCTCTGACTCGTTCTTAACATCACCGTCAACGGGATAACCCCTCACCGCCGTCCGGATCGCACCGCCGTTGCCGTCCAAGCTCTCCGTCACTCTCTCTCAACGCGGCTCATCCTTCTCTCCTTTCGATCGCAAGACGCCGGTCAGCAAAACAGCGGCGAAGCAACTCTCTCCGACCGGAGCCACTACTTGAAACAAAACCGAGAAGAGACTACGCCGGTGACGGAATCTGTGACATCATCACTTCGCCGAGACTTGCTTCGGCTTCTTCCTCGACCGCGTTACGAATCCACAGTTTTTTCGTTCTCAGCTTCAAATCTTGATCCGTATCCACTTCTTCTGTATTTTTGTTCTGTTTTCTGAGATTCACTTGGTTGTTGTGTTGATGTTATCATTGAAAAAAAAAGGTTGTTGGTTGTTTTGTGAAGTAGATTGTTCTGTTGTTGATAGTCGAAGAAGGCCGGTTGGTGTTGATATTCGGTTCTGAATCTGAAGTTGCTATGGTGTTGTTCTGAGATTTATGAGATTATGGAGATGGTGTGAAGGTGGTTATTGTGAGTTGAAGATTTGCAGTTTGTGAGGTTGCTAAAGGAGAAGCAAAGGTTGCTGTGTGTGTTTCGGTAGAGTTGGGAACGAGGGTTTTTGATTTGTAATGGTTGAGGTTTTGCGATGAAGAAAGGGAGGGTTTGAGGCATGTGAATGGGGCTGTGCGGCTGGTGTTTTGATGGACGTGGAAATGAGCAGGAAGCTTGGCTGAGGGAAATGCTGGAGTAGGCTTGCGCATCTGGCTGGGTGACTTGCAATTGTTTTTGCTTTATTGAAGGCTTGTGGAGCTGATGAAAATCTTGTCAGATGGCTAGGCTGTTGTGTGTGTCTTTTTTGTGTGATGAAAAGTGATGCTGAAGTGATGGCTGAGGGTAGAGATGTAGAGGGTGAGATGAAGAAAAAAAATAGTTGTGATGGTGAAACAAAAAATGGTGTGCTTGGTTTTAATGGTGATGAATTGAATATGGCGGCGGTAAGTTGAAGGAATTTTTGGTTTGGTTGTTGCTGTGTTTTGACGAAAAGGATGGATTAAGGTTATGTGAAAATGGTGGTGATTGCTGCTTGTTGTGGAGTTTTTTGCGGCTGCCCCCTTTTTTCTTTTGGGATCAACAAAATTATTCCTATTTATATGTAGGTCAACTCATTTTTCTTTTGACTATATTGACATGGGCTTAGGATGAAAAACAAATGGGCCTTGCTGAATTTTTGTGTAGTAGCAATGTAATGGATTCATGGAATGAGTTTTAATGGTTAAAAATGAACCTTTAAAATGTTTAGGATTGAAATTTGAATATGGAAAGATGAAAAATGGCTAACAAATTAACTTGTATATAAAAAATAAAAATAAAAAAATAAATGAAAGAAAGAAGAAGAGAAAAGAGAAAAGGTTTATGAATATTGGAAAATAATAAAAAGAAATGGATAATGAAAAATTAAATTAAATTAAAATGGATCATTGAGTTATTTATGGATATTGTTTAATTGGAAAATTGAAAATTTGGAAAAAATGGTCTATAATGGATTTACAAATGAGATTGGATATGAGAAATGATTATTGAATGAAATTCGGAATGAACTTGAATAAACCCTCTGCAAATATTTCCACTGACGCACACCTTGACTGAATTTAATCCAACAACCACACTCAAACTTTTTCCACTCATCTCTGACAAAAATGAATCTCCTCAACCACTTTGAATTCGTCCGAATCAATCACAGGGAAAATAAATCCACATATTGACACGACTGCACCCTAGGCACACATTAAGAAATCTCTTGATAGTTTAACCGAGATTAAAGCAAACGTCCATTCAAATTGTATCGTGAACAATCTTGCAGAACCCTTAGCTCATAGCAAGTCTCAGTTATAACCTTGATAATACCATAAGCACTTGATGCTCTTGACAAAGATAAACTCGATGCTTGATGAAGAAGAGACCCCCTAATTCACACTTCAATGCTGATGATGGGCCAGATGCACCCGTGAACAGTATTTGCAAGTGAAAACCTTGAATACCATTACCCAGGGAAATAAACCCTAATTCAGTGACAAAAGCAATATGAGGATGATGCCACTGATGGCTGCATAGCCAAAAAACCTTGAATTCTCCTGATAATCCACAAATAGGGACATGAAACCCTAATTCTCTGATGATCTCGATCCCATGTCTTAGGATCGTATGCAAATGATATGCGAAATGCGTATGAATGCAAAACGAAAAGCTCACAAAAATAGAAAAGCCAGAGGGCAAATTTGGGGTGTCTACAGCTGCCCCTATTCAAGCAACTGTTAATCTGAAAAGGATGAGAGCGACGGCTATTAGACGTTCAAGATAAACAGTGATTGAATACCAAAAGACCCTGAAATTTGCACTCACAGAATGAAGAAGAAAAAGGGATATAGATTGTAAAGGAAAATAAAGTATATTGTAAAGTGTGGGCGACGGAGGACGACCGCCGAGCAGGGGACGACTGCTGGGTAAAGAGCAATGACGGGGACGGCCGACATGTTGGAAAAGTGCGAAAAATAAACAATGACGGGGACGGCCGACATGCTGGGGTTAAAAGGGTTATGATGGGGACGGTCATCAAGATAAAGCTGTAAAATTCTCTGGGGATTAATGAAACATGACGGGGACGGCCATCAAGTTCATAAAGTAAAGTAACCAACGATGGGGACGGCCATCGGGCTAAAAGAAAAGGGACCACGACGGGGACGGCCATCGGGTTAAAGAATAAATGAAATAAATGATGAGGGACGGTCATCATAGGTGAAGGACGATCACCTAGCAGGGGACGGCTGCTCTGAAAGGCTTATCATGACATAGGACGAATGTCAGATAACAAGATCAACGACGGGGACGGCCATCGGATAAAATGATGAAGGAAGATCATCAAAAGGTGGAGGACGACCACCTAGCAGGGGACGGCTGCTAAATAACACGACACAGGACGAGTGTCGGATAAAGGTCAACGATGGGGACGGCCATCGGATGAGCATGATGGATGACAACCATCAAGAGGTGGAGGACGACCACCTAGCAGGGTACGGCTGCTCTCAGGGTTTATCATGACACAGGACGAATGTCAGATAAAAAGAAAATTGCTTTGTTGGCAATCTACTGGGGAGTAGTAAACACGGACGAGTGTTTATATCCAAGAAACAAAAGGTATAAGTGTTTTGACGATGTGTATAGATTACAGATGCAGACGAGCATCCTTAAAACTATGATACGGACGAGTATCAGGTAGAAACAACTACTGACACATGCTCAGAGACGATGATACGGACGAGTATCAACTGGTTATCAAGGAACACGGACGAGTGTTGATTCTGAGGGGACTCTTCTGGGGAATAGTAGACACGGACGAGTGTCTATATTCAAGAAGACACGAGTGTTTGACACGGTGTATGGATTAAAGATGCGGACGAGCATCCTTAAGACTATGATACGGATGAGTATCAGGTAGAAACAAACGCTTGACGCATGTTCTAAGATGATGGTACGGACGAGTACCAACTGGTTAACAGAGAACACGGACGAGTGTCGAATCTGTGGGGATATATAAATGGTGTATACACAATACGGACGAGTATCAGTATAAGAGTGATAGGTGTATAGATGAGTGTTTACTGCTGGGGAGAGCGACACGGACGAGTGTCAAAAGGAGAAGAGTGTAGTATGAACAAGTATCTGGTATACAAAGTATAGATGACTGTGCTGGGGATATGACACAGACGGGTGCCAAAGGATTGTATATATATATACAAGTATCTGTGAGTGCAAAGAGGACGCTTTGGTTTTCTGTTGGGGACACGGACGGGTGCCACAAGGAGCATATATTGATGTTTGGGAGTGTGAGGCAACTGTTTTAGCTATTAACTCTCCGCTGGGGAATCTGGGAAGCATTCTGCATACTGCTGACGGGTTGAAAGCTTTCAACTCTGATGGGAACGAAGTGTTGGCAACCTGATGCTTGTTGGAGAGGTTTTCACTGGAGGAAAGACGACTCTGCGTGAGGTATACTTCGTTTAACTGTTTTGAACATCTGCTGAGGATCTGATCATCCTGCTCTGACTCCACTGGGGAGAATTTCTTCTTGCTCTGCTGGGGAAATCCCTTGGAAATGAGAATCCCGATGACTCTCTATGGGGAAAGATCATCTTTAGACTTGGCTAGGGAAGATGCTTGATCACACAATCCGGCTGAGGAGGGAATTCTGAAAATTCTAACTTTGTGGGGAAACAAGGCCTTCAACTGCCTGTTTGGGAAAACTTCACTGTGGACAGACAAGTCCGCTTGGGGATGAGAACGATTCAATCAGCCTTGAAGTTCTGTTGGGGATATCGTCTGCTCTAACTCAGCTGGGGATGTCAACCTTCATGGTTGAGCAAAAGATTTGGCAATGCTCTGCTGAGGAGAGACTTTGCTGGAGAATTAGAGATCGAAATAAGCCAAATTAAACCCCATGTATAGCATGACAACTGTGCTGGGAAGATATGCCAATGAAAATTGGCTTTGACTGAATGCGAATAACCAACTCCTCATGAGGGAATCTTGTCGGCTGAAAGAAGATCTTTATGCTCGGGGAAGAAATAAACTTCCAATGCCCTGCTGGTAAAATAAATACCAGACATTCCCTGAGAATTAACACAGTGCTTCAAACTTCTGAGCTCAACAAAAGCATTATTGATCATCCTGAGTGAACTATCATTCCCTTAACTCCTCAATTATACTATACTGCATCATCCATAAAAAGATCGTCTTCAGAGGATTTTACAGAAGACTTGGCATCCAGAATTGCCCCAGTGTCTTCAAACTCTCGCAGAAATTCAACAAGTCTTGAGATAACTGCCCCAGATTACGTCTTGAAACGATTCTTGCCCCACATCAGAGCTAAAACAGAAACCATGCGGTATGAAAATGCAATGCAAATGATGCAAGATGCAGACACGTGCTCAATGCCAAGGATATGAAACAAGGATGGTTGGGCACTAGGGCCAGGTTGATAGATATATATTTTTTTTGGGTTGCCAAGCAATTGGACTTTTGAAGGTGAATTACCAAACGAGAACTGGTTTATAAAAGGTAGGCCAACAGACGAGAACTGATGGGCAAAGAATAAGTCGTCAGACGAGAACTGACTCCTTAGGTTCATTGTCAAACGGGAATTGACTCTGAAAAAGAATGAATACCAGACGAGAACTGGCGTTCAATGGGTTGAATGAAAAGGTGACCAGACGAGAACTGGTTAAAACGATTCGCCTACCAGACGAGAACTGGTATTTGAAATTGGTTTGCCAGACGAGAACTGGACTTTGGGTTTGTTTGCCGGACGAGGACTAGACTCTGAAAAGTTTGCCAGACGGGAACTGGACTTTGAAAAGGCTTGCCAGACGAGAACTGGACTTTGAAAGGTTGATAAGCTGGGGTTACGAGGCCCTGGATGTGAGATCTGATGTTTGTGGGGTTGGATGCCCAATGCACTTATGATGCGTATGCTCTAGAGATGCGACATGAATAACGTATGCAAATAATTTATGCAATGCTTATGAAAGGCTAGAAAAACTCCCGAGGTGGGAAGAAAGGTCTTAGTGACAAGGCTTTTGGTTGAGAAGGGTGACAAAGGTGACGGTGGGTAGCATGATTTCCCGACACTCGTCTTGAACTCTGAGATTACTGATATACTTGCTCTGCATAGCTAAAGTTTGCCCCTGTTGGGCGAGTCTCTGAACAGACTGTTGCTGATTATCCAATTTCTGGAATAGAAAACTTGGATGTCCTCTCGAGGAGAGTTGCACTTAGTGAGCTCTGGAATTATTCTGCCCCGGTATGAGCGTGGAAGCGACTTGACTCACTCTGACTGGGCATTGGAAGAATTGACCCTTAGTCAACGGAAGCTCCGGGTGTCCTGCCCCTGCTTGGGAGATTCAGCTCTGATCAACTGACTTTGAATGACGTTCCTCGATCAACTGATGCTTGGGAACTCTCTTTACCCTGACAGATTCCTTGGTCGACAAAGCCACTGGATAACATGCCCCTGATTCATAGGCTGACAGGATGCTCTTGATTCTAGCCATCATTGTTGAATAATCAAGTTCCTCGTGATTGCTCTCTGTAGGAACTTCCCTGATGTCACAGACTGACTTGCAATTAAAACTGCTTATTCACAAATGGTAATTTTAATGCAGTACACATGCAAGTTTTGAAAATTTATTTATTTTAATGCTGTGACAGTGTGTGACGAATGGATGATTAGTCCAAACGTAGTGATGAGGAAGCAAATCGTTAGGAGTCAGCTTACGCAACCTTGTCGTAGTATGCTTTCAGAATTGAACCTGATTCAATTAGGACTTTCAAGGGTTATAACGTGGTCTGGTTCACGGTTTTAGAAAGAAGGAAGATACAAAGTCTTTGTTATTTCTTCATCTGATGGAGGATCCTTCAGTGGATAGCCAAATTTCTTTCTAGACAGCACAGAGTTATGACTTATTATTCCCTTCCTACCTAACAAGCTCACATAAGGAAATTCACCACACCTTGTAATAAACTCCTTCCCCACTAAGTTTCTGCTACACCCCCAAGTTATATCATCAGATGTTAACCCCATCAATCTTCTAGCCCACTTCCAATCTTGCTTAAGATCTTTGAACGGTCCTGACTTTGGAAGCTTCTTAGAAAACCACTCAGCAAACAACAGAGCACAACAATTCACGTACCCTTTCCTTTTCTCATTTATGTGATGGACACCATAGTAAAAGTCTCCCAACAGCGTAGGCACTGGGTTTTCTTTAATGAAAATGGTGATAGCCTCCAAGCTTACCCACCCTTTCTCTCCTGGGAATAGACTTGTCCCATATACCATTAATGCTAACAATGTACTGAATTCTAACCACTTCCCTCCCAAAGCAAACACATGAGCCTCTGTGATAAGAAAATCCAGAGCAAACCCCTTTCCCTTGCTAGCTTCCAGCTCCATCTTTACTCTAAGCATACTCAAATGACAGGCACCTGCTATATCCTTGTACGGGGGAAACTTCTCTGCAGCATAATAGGAAACACCATTCCTGATAGGAACCTTTAGGATGTTAGAAATATCCTCCATAGTAGGAGCCAAGACATAGTCAGAAAATACAAAAATTCTCAATTGAGGATCATAAAACTGCAACAAAGAGTGAAGGCTATCTCTCTGATCAACAATAGGCTTGTTCATGTAACCCAAGATCTTCCCATACCGGCTTCTGAAATCACCTGAAACCTTTTCGTTCATCAAGCCCACCAGTTTCTAAATACCCTCAATTTCTGGTTGCGGGAAAGTGTAATGAGCATTCCTTTTTCTGGGTATCTCTTGGACTTCTGCCATCTGGAGAAATAATGAATACCAGAATCGGGTATAATGGATAAATGACAACCTGAAATGATAACACAAACAGTTAATGCAAGTATGATGCAATGCAAATGCAATGTAGGCATATGATCAACAACTGGGACTGTCTGGATACTGAATACTTGACCCAAGTGACCAAGAACCATAATCCTCTGAATAAAGCCCCATGAACAAGAACTCAGTCTCAAATAAGCCCCAAACCAGATATCAGATGACTTAAGAACTCCAGAATCCATGTAACCATATCAAACCATAGAACTGTGCTAGTAATGAGTTATGATGAGGTTAAGGGTTCCTGCAAACTTGTAAACCCCTTTCCATTTCACGGGTGTGCTCCGGGTCAAACATCACGGACTCTCAAATCCGAATAGCAATAATACGTTTACCATTTCTGAGAAATGGCTCATGACCAGATCAGGGAATTGGTTTGGCATTATGTACTACTCAGGGAGGTCTCAGCGTGAGTCCGGGAAAAACAAGCATCATTTATAAGTTCCCAACTTCAAGCACTCAAGTAGAGAAACAATAGTACATTCAGCCCATAGGATACAGTACTATCGTCATACGACCATACGCTTTGACTGAGTTCCTATAAAAGAACCAGGTTATCCTATGCAAGTTCCCAGTGGGCCCTTGGGTGCGAATGGGTTTGCCACAAAATGTGGTTTGCCATTGTCACCACTGGAGAGGGATGTTTCCACAAAGGTCCTCAATGATCGGTCCCTAGATGCACATAACTATCGAGGTCGTGTAATGATCCAAGAAAGATTCATGCATCAAAACATTTCCAAGACAGTCGCAAGTCTAGGTGTGGAACTCACTACTACCAACATAGCAAGATGCCATGAAGCCAAAGTGACTGTCCATGATAAGTCCTAAGGTGAACTCGAGCCCCGGTTACGAGCTCATCTCACAGTAACAAATCCCAGTCCCACCAAACAGAAAACCAGTACAGCCAGACAGTCCAGTATAATATATATGATGCATGAAAATAAATACTGAAAATTGTAAATAAAGCTGTTAATAAAACCATAAATAAATAACAGTAAAATAAACATGTAACAACAAAGAATCAACACCCAAAGAAACAGAAACACGCAAGCGCTAGGAGAGACTCTCAAGGGAAACTAGAGATTATGGGTTCGGTCCCCAGCAGAGTCGCCAGTTGTCGCTTCCTGGATTTCCATCCTGGTACAAACGCGAAAGTGGCACGGGAAAGGGTAGAGTCACCAGCCAGGCATTTTTATCCCGAAGGAACGGGAAAGGTAATGTTGCACAAACCAGAAGAAAAGAAAAGGAAGGACAAAGGTCCTGCGAACCAAAGAAACTGGGTTCGGGAGTCGGTTACGACCTAGGAAGGTATTAGCACCCCAGATCGTCCGCCGTACCCGACGGGATCCACGCTTGCAAAGAAACTGTTTCAAAGGGTGAAGAAATGAAAGCTGCTGCAAAACTGAAACTGAAACTGGATAAGAAAGAAAAGAAAGGGGGAAAATGTAGGGAAAATAAAAGAGTGTGCTCAAATGGGCCCTACCCCGCTGTAACACTCCAAATTTGCCCTCTTCTTTTTAGCATCATCATTGTAATACCTCAAAAATTTCCCTCTCATTTCCTCAACATTTTGCATAGTATTTAGCATACATAAGTTCATAAAATAACCAAAAAAACATTGCATCATGTGCAACAGAGCTAAAGCATAGGCATGTGGTCAAGTGTTGAAGCAACTGAAGGCTATACAAAGGCTACTAAGGGGACTCAAAGCTCCTCAATCATGTGAAGAGGGTCCACAACATCCCACAAGTCTCTATTTGAAGCCTCAAGTCTCAGAAAGATGTGATTGGTTCCAAGAATGCAAGCAGTGCAACATCTCCTGAGGAAATGATCCAAATTAGGGTTTCAATTGTGAAGGGCTTCTCCATGAATTTTTGAGCAAATATGGATTCCATTGTGTCCTATATGACAACAAGTGTATAGGTTTCAAATTTCATCCACAAATTCATTTTGGGAGAGGTTCAATTGATCAGATGATTGAAAATCAGGCATTTGGGGAAACGTAAACCATGCTGAAGAAAAAGTCAACTCTTGACTTTTTAAGAGAAAAATCATGAAATTAGGGTTACAAGAATCCTATGGTTCAAATTTGATCAAGAAATGATGGAGGAATCAAGAGAAATCAAGAAAATCAAAACTTACCATTTTTGGAAAATTAGGGTTTTCAAAAATGGCAAGTTTTGGCTATTTTGGGCAGCTACTTTGAATGAGGCCTTCTCCCAAAATATGAAAGATATGAAAATTCTACTTGGAGCCAATTAAAGAGGGCATCATGAGCTTCAAATCCATAGGTGGAACTCTTCCATAGCATAACAAATGAGAGAGATATGGTCTTGCAAAGTTGAAGGAAAGCAGGGCAAAATGCAAGTCATGGGCAGGGCACAGGCAGGCCAGCACGCGCGCCCTGCCTGGCATTTCATCAAACATGTGGAGGTCAGAATGTCAAGCCATTTTTCTTGGTCAAAAACACTTCAAATCAAATTTTCTTGAACTACAAAGTTGTTCCCCTACATGATTACTACAACTTTCATGTTCAAGGTTTTTTTTATTTGATCAATGGTTTAAAAGTTATGGGGAGGCAAAGTGTAAGGGATCAAACTGCAAAAATGCAAGGCATCTGGCCAGGCCAAAGACAGGCCAGGCAGGCCCTCTTTGCAGCTTCATGGCATGATGTTTAATTGCATATTTGAGATGGTTAGAGGTCATATTTCATTTTGAACCAAACATCAAACATGTTCTATGAAGATTGATCTTCAATTAGCTCCTAAAAATTACATCATTTTGTGCTTTGATCATGGAGAATTCATTCTTGAAATATCATGTGTCATGACTGATTTTCTTGATGCACAAGTTATTGGATCAAAGGAGGTTGCAAACTCATTTCAGTGTGCACATTCCATCTCATGATATGATCACTAAGGCTTTGTAATTATAGTGTATTTGGTCCTATGTTGGCATGTTCACCATAGCTGTGATGTTCCATTCCATTGAAGCTCGAGCAAAAGGAAAGCTTCATTCACATTGCACCATCTGATCTTTCATCTCTATGACATCACCTCAAGCTTTATGCTAACCAAGGTGGACAACATCATACCTGATCAGATTCGAGCAACTTCATCCAGCTGCATTGGCATTGCTTCTCACACCTTCACTTTGATCCATTCAACACCAGTTAGAACTAACCATAGTTCTAACTGTTAACTATGGTTAGCAACTGTTAACCATGGATATAAGAGGCTGATCATAACTGAATTTGAGACCACCACTCTCATTTGCACAAATTCACCCCAAAATCCACAGAGTTTTCTCTCTGCAATTTGAAGAATTCCCTTCTGCATTTGGCTTCGAGCCAGTTTCAATCTTCATCAATCTTCCTCCTTCTTCCACAATTCATCATCATCAAGGCATTGCGATTAAGATCCCTGGATTCCATAGCTTGATTCTCCAAAGATCAAGCTCTGCATATTTTGAAGCTTCACTGCATTTTGGATCAAAGCTCCTCAAATTGCATCAATCTGGCTTCATTCATCTTCAATCCCTCACCAATATCATCTCAAGCTCAAGATCTATGGCTTTGGTAACTTGAAGTATTCAGAGATCAACACTGCATAGCATTTATCTTTACTATATTTTCATCAACAATTTAGGATTCAAAGCTTCCAAAGTGTTTATTTCACTTCAATTGATCAAGATCCAGATCAAGCTAGCTAAGGATCCTTATCTCTAGCCTTCTAGCAACAATTTGATAGCTCTGCAATTCAGGTATGTCCTGAAATTTTACTTGCTCGAATTGTATTTTCTTCATTGGTTTTATGTTGAGTGAAGCTTGATAGAATTTATTGGATGACTGGCTAGTTGATATGCACCCTAGGTGCTTAGATCTTTTTTTCAGGTTGATCTTCTTGCCTTTTATTTGAGTAATTTAGGGACCCTAAATGAGAGGTGAGGCCATATTCTTGATCAGTGATGAGAGGCGAGTTGAACTATGGTTTTAGATTTCATTTTTATGGTGTTTTGAGCAAGCTCTAGGTTGGGGACAATCGGAGAAGATGACCGGAATTCATCTCCGGTCATCGGAACAGTATGCCCTAATTTTTATCAACTTTAAAACATGTGCGTTGGATCTTTATCATCCTAGGGCTCTATGCGTGCAAGCACATTAATGAGAGACCCTCCATATCACGTGGCTCTGAGTTTGAAGGAGTTGACCTTGACTTGCTTGCATGTGTGTGTGTCCGTCATAGTGTCCATGAGCATTTCATCTGATCCTCTGAACCTGTTTACTTTGACTTTGAAGTTGATCCAGTGGCCATGATTGAGTCAACATTCTTGACTGAGGGTACACAATAACCTGGTAAACCAATGCCTTTGAACCTGGGCCTTCTTCACTATCCACACCCCCAGCATGCGCGCCTTAGGCCCAATTCAGTGTGTTTTCCTGTTCTTCACACCCCCAAGGCCCAGTCCAGCATTTCTTTTAATTTCTATTTCCTTCTTTTATTATTCATTTTATTACATTTTCGTTTCTCAATTTTTAAAATACCAAAAAGCCATTAAAAATTCCCAAATAATTCATGACCACTCTTCATAATTTTCTTTAATTTTCCTTTTTTTTAGATTGTGTTTTTGTCCAACATTAAAGTCAGAATTAATTTTCCTTTTATTTGTTTCTTAAATTTCATCATTTTTGATATGTCACATTGTCCATTTTTATTCTCACAAACCATACATGATAAATGTGTCATTCATTTTGTGTTGCCTTCCTATGCCATTAAACCTCATCAAACAATTTTTCTCTGGATTTTTAGGTCTTGTTTGGATCAATTTTGAGTCCTTTCTTTCACTTGTGTCCACAAAAACCCTAATTGAATTCTAACCTCCCATTAACCACTTAAAAAGAGGAATTTTAATGTGATCTTTTGCACACAACATACTCTCTGGATTTTGTATTGGGTTGTCAAATTTTATCATTTTTATAGGTCATTTGATATTTTTCTAAGTTGCTTGAGTCTTAAGTCTTCTTTTGTCCTTTTAGATGTTTCTCCCACTTCTATGTGAATAAGGCATTCATGCCATTGATTCAAGGTCTTGTCTTTGTTTATTTTGAATCACATTAGAGGTACTTAACTTGGAAATCCATCCTTGAGTCTTCACTTTTTGTTTTTAGGCCTTACTTGAGTCATAAGTCATACATGTTCTATTTTAACCTAATTCTCCTTCATCCTTCCATCTTAAGCACTTCAAAATCCTTTTGTGCATGAATTAACTTCATATTGTCATTGTTTTGAGTCTTATAAGTGTTTTATAATCATCCATGTTTGTTCATCTCATTTTATAATCATCTTGCTTCCTTTTGAACTCCATTTGTCACTTAAGGAACTTTGAAAACCCTAATGTGAACACCTAGCCTTATGATGATTCTTAACCCACCATTTGTGGACATTTTCCAAGTTTAATTTCCATCTTGAACTCATGTTAAGCCCCTGGGTTTTATATGGGGAAGTCAAGTTCCTTTGGTTATTTTTGAATATTTTCCTAAGTCATTTTTGTTTCACCTTTCATAACCATGCTTCTATGTGTTTCTTCTCACCTTTTAATCTCATACTAGAGTGCCTTCAACTTGGGTCTCTTATTTTTCATTTGATCCATTCATTTCCTTCACTTTCCTATAGTGTTATGTTCTGACATTTTCATTTACCTTTGAGTTTAAGGGATTTTAGCAATAGTAATCACTTAGGTTATCTCTCTAACTTCATCATTAAGATCTAGTGGTGCCTTAGGGCATAGTTTGACTTTAATCCACTTAATCCTTTTAGAAATATTTGAATTGTTTTATCTACTGACTTTTTAGGTATGGTACCTTATAAGATGCTTTAGGATTAGGTATTGACCATAGGAGTTCATTAACATCTTTCCCAAGTTAGTGTGAGTTCTTGTGTGAAGTTTGCCATTTGTTTATGCTTTCAATATGCATTGTCATTCAAACTCTTGTTTTGTAGGGGGGGGAAGATTAGGTAATCACTTAATTCTTTATTTCTTATGCATTTATTTTCCTTTCCTTGGCACTTTGTGCCTTGTTCATAGGTTCCCTCTTTCTCTCTTTAGATTCAACTTAACTTCCTTAGGAAGTAAGTTGAATTCTAACTTGTTCTTTCTTCTCATTAGGTTAGAAAACCTCATTAACCCTAGGATAACACTTGTAATATGACTTAGGGTTGTGTCTTAGTCCCCCATTAGCTTTGACCTTTTCCTTTTTGAGTCTTCTCTTCTCATCTTCAAACAAAAATCCAAAAAGACTTAATAAATACATGAAAGGATCCCTTGTGTATAGCCTTATTCCATGGGGCACTTTCATTCATTCCATATTGGAATGGTGTAAGCTTGTCTAGCATGATGTACAAGTCTCATCAAGGGGCTATTTCACAAAGAAAAATCTAAAAGATACTTCTTCACAAAAGCTACAAAACACTTAATAAAGTTCAACAAGCTAGTGAACTCAAACCCTAATCCTTGGAAACAAGTCTTGGATAAATTCTCCTTATTTGGTGTGCTTGTTCTATTATTCCATCTTGGAATATAGTAGAAAGTACACATTGCATGGAAAATATTTTGAATTCACTTCCTTGTGCCAAATTCATACAAAACTCTTAAAAAGACAAAAATAAACAATAAGCAACTTTCCTGCGGAAACTTCTTTTCTCACCTCATTCACTCTAAACGCAAACTTGCGACGACTTGTCTCGCATGCAAGACGGTAAACGCACTCGTACTAGACGAGCCTGTAACACCTGAGCATAGACATATGCAGTTCCAGCACCTAAAAAACACAAACAAATAGTTCCCGCCTTAGTTAGGCGAACTATGTCGACTCTGATCCTCATTTTCCCGATGAGGTACGTAGGCAGCGGGGTAGGGCCCGTTCGAGTATATTCTTTATTTTCCCTACATTTCCCTCTTTCTTTCTCTTTTCTTATTCCCTTCTCATTCCCATTCCAGTTCCAGTAGCAGTTTTATTCAACAGCACTCTATTTTCTCACACTTTGAAGCAAACAAGCAAGCGTGGATCCTGTCGGGTATGACGGATGATCTGGGGTGCTAATACCTTCCCAGGTCGTAACCGACTCCCTAACCCAGATCTTTGGTTCGCAGGACCTTGTCCTTTCCTTATTTCTTAGGTTTGTGCAGCATTACCTTTCCCATTCCTTCGGGATAAAAATGCCTGGATGGCGACTCTACCTTTTCCGCGCCACTTTCGCGTTTGTACTAGGATGAAAATCCCAGGAGCGACAGCTGGCAACTCTGCTGGGGACCGAACCCAGAATCTCTGGTTTCCCTTGTAGAGTTAATCCTAGCGCTTATTTTTTTTTGTTTATTTGGGTGTTTATATGTGTGTGTTGTTGTGTTTATTTATTGTTTTCATTTACAATTTACTTTACAGCTTTATTTACTGCTTTCAGTATTTATTTTCCATGCATCATATTATACTGGATTGTCTGGCTGTGCTGGTTTTCATTTTTTCTGCGGGATGGGAGTTACTATGAGATAAGTCAAGTACCCGGCTTTAGTGCACCTAGGACTTAGAGTGGTTCCACTTTGGCTTCATGGCATCTTGCTATGTTGGTATTTGTGAGTTCCACGCCTTGACTTGCGACCTTCTCGGGAATGTATTGATACCGGAATCTTTCTGGGTTAATACGCTACCTTGATAGTTATGTGTAGTCAAGGGACCGATCATTGAGAACCTTTGTGGAAACACCCCTCTCCAGTGATGACAGTGGCAGACCACATTTGTTGGCAAACCCACTCGCATCCGAGGGCCCACTGGGAACTCGCATAGGATGGCCTGGTTCTCTCATAGGAATCCAGTTAAGGAAAACTGTTCGTATGACAATAGTATTGTACCCTTTAGGATGAATGTACTATTGTTTCTCGATTCAGTGCTTGAAGCTAGGAACTTATGAGGGATGCTTGTTTTTCCGGACTCAGCTGAGACCTCCCTGAGTAGTACATAATGCCAAACCGATTCCCTGATTTGGTCATGAGCCATTTCTAGGAAATGGTGAATGTATTATTGTTATTCAGCCTCGAGAGTCCGTGATGTTTGACCCAAGTAGCACACCCGTGATATTGGGAGGGGTTTACATGTTTGCAGGAACCCTAAACTTCAACATACCCTTGTATGCCAGTACACTTCAGTGATATGATCTTGTTCTGTAAATTATGGATTCTGAAGTCATAAACTCCTGATCAGAGATACTTGTGATGATGTTTTGGCCTTGCACAGACACTTGATCACTTAATTCACTACATAGTCACGTCACTGATCACATGCCTTGCCTTTCATAGCATCATAGCATCATTAATCATTTTGTGTTCTTTTTATTCCCAGGGTTCATTACCTCCTAGTCCTCGTCATATTTGCTGCTTCACATGGAGATTCCAAAGAAGAGAAATGTCCATTATACGTTCCCGCATCCAGAGACAGATGGTATTCAAAGGTTAATTGGCTTGATGGGGGACAAAGTGCTTGATGATTTCAGAAGAGAGTTTGGAAAGATCTTAGACTACGTGAATAAGCCAACCACTGATCAGAGGGATAACTTGCATTCTCTACTGTAGTTCTACGATCCACAGCTGAGGGTTTTTGTTTTCCCTGACTACATCTTGGCTCCAACATTAGAAGAGATATCCAGCATCCTCAAAATCCCTATCAAAAGTTGTGCTCCTTACTATGGACTAGAGAAGATGCCTTCATCCGAAGATATAGCTGAGTTTTTTCTTCTAGATTTATCCAAAGTTAACAGAGAAGTGGATTCCACCAAGGGTAAAGGACTTTTCTTAGATTTTCTTATCAAGGAAGCTCAGGACCTGGCCTCTGAGAACAAATGGGCTAAGTTCAGCACCTTGTCTGCTTTGATAGTGTATGGGACTAGTTTGTTTCCAGGAGAAAAGGGTTTAATTAACATGGAAGCCAGCATTATATTTTCCAGGAGAAATCCAATACCCACTTTGCTAGGTGACTTTTACTACGGGGTTCACCATAGAAATGAAAAGAGGAAAGGACATGTAAATTGTTGTGGTCCTTTATTTGTTGATTGGTTTGTAAGGCAACTCCCTAAATCAGGACCTTTTTAGGATTTGAAACAATCTTGGAAGTGGTCCAAAAGATTAATGGGCTTAACCTCAGCTGACATTGCATGGGGATGCAACAGAGATCTTGTGGGCAAAGAATTGTTGGTCAGTTGTGGTAGCTTCCCAAGTGTGCCTCTGTTAGGAAGGAAAGGTGGGATCAGTTACAATACTATCTTGTCCAGGAAGCAGTTTGGTTATCCATTAAGAAATGTTCCTTTGATTGAAGAGGCAAATGAATCTTTGTACTTTCCAGCAGAAGGAAATCTCAAGAAGAGCATGTTTTTATCCCAATCTCGGGAATTTAGGGTGACAAAAGGGAAGAAATACTTTGGGAGAGTGGATCCCAACACTTATGATCCTTTCGCCAGCTGGTTGGAGGATCGTGTGAAGACCTAGTTGCTCCCATTTTCTAGAGAAACACCTCTCTACCCTAAGGAGGTAGCACCTACAACTTCAGTGCCTCTTCAAGATTATCAAAAGTTGGAAGCCTTGGTTCAACAGCTCAGGTTGGAGAATCAAGAAGCTTACAATTCATGCCAGAAACTGAAGATGCAGAATCAAAAGTTGGAGGAAAGAGCTCGCAAAGCTGAAGAGATGGTTAGGCTCAAGCAGCAAGATTTTCAAGACATAGAGCTTTACTTCAAGAAAAAAGGATTAGTTGAAACTCACAAAGCGGTCCAATGTCAGAAGGAAAGGAAAGAATTGAACGAAGCTAATGAGGCTATCACCCTATGGCAGGAAAAGTGGGAAGACAATGTGAAAAAGCAGAAAGAGTTGGAAGTCAAGCATAAGCTAGAAATTAAGTGTCTCCAAGATTCTTTGGATGGACAAAAAGAGCTCCTTCAGAAGGCTTATTATCAAGAGAAAATTCGACTCCAAGGTCTAGAAGAAAGCCAACAAGAAGTAAAAGAAGCTCAGAAGGAAATAGAAGAGTTGAAATTGAAAGTTGATGTCAAGAAAGCCAGGATTGATGCCATTACGGACCAAGAAAGTGAAAAGGTGTTCTTGCAGCAAATTGAGGAATTACATGCCTCCTTTGACCTTAGGGATATCCTGATCCAATGACTCATACAGGAACCATCACATCCATAGATAGCTCAGCTGCTGCAAGGCGTCAAGCGCCTTAGTGGGAGATTGAAGGATGTAGATTTTTCTAGGTCTTAGTCTTATGATTTGGATTACCCATAGGCTTGTTGTGGGAATCCTCTGTCTCTTGATGTACTTTCCCTTTTGATGTATGAACTTGTACCCATTGAGGTTTTTGCTATTACAGTTTCCTTTTGATTCACCCAGAGTCTCCGTTTGATTATCTGTTGCACGGACACAAAATATTGAATGTTGCCACTCCACATCTGAATGCCATGCAAGATCTTCTTTTCTCAACACCGGAATGGGAAAGTAAATAAAACCTTGGGAATAAAAGGAACACATTGCATTGCATACGCATCATTTGCATCTTTCTTTGTTTCTTTGCAGGTTTTCTACAGGTTGCTTAATTTATTTGCATTTCAGGAAAAGATTGCGAGAGCTGCCAAGACCCGGCATCTCCGACAAAATATCCCGCATCGTTACGCAACTCGCAACAACCAGAGGACAGTCATGGACGATATGCAAACTGAGCTCAACGAGTTTTGCACCAGAATGGGAGAGTTCATGGTCATGATGCAAGGGATGGCTCAGGGGCAGCAAGAGTTAAGGAATGCAATTCAGGGGCTCAACCCTCCTCAAACTAATATCCCTGTAACCACTCCTGACATGTAAGTGACTATTCCTAACACCAATAATGGCCCAGGTGGACCTCAAGTTCCAGAACAGGGCACAACAACTTTCATTCCAGTACAGACAGGCAAGAGGATTAGTTCCCTTCTTTCTAACAATGACATGGGATTCGGCGTAGAAGGAAATCTTCAAGACTTTTTTATGCTTACTGAGAAAGTCAAAGCCCTCAAGTGTATAGACACTTTGGGGATAGATGTGTCTGACATGGGCCTAGTCCCCGGGGTGGTTATTCCTCACAAATTCAAGCCTCCTGCTTTTGACAAGTATAACGGTAGCTCCTGCCCTAAAACTCATTTGCAGGCATTCTACCGAAAGTTTGATGCCCATTCTTGGGATGAAAAGCTCTGGATGTACTACTTCCAGGATAGTCTCTCTGAAGGGTCTTTGGAATGGTATATGAAGCTAGAGAGAAGCTCTGTGAGTAGCTGGAAGGAGTTGGGAGAAGCATTTCTGAAGCAGTACCAGTATAACATTGACATGGCGCCCAGTCGCACTCAAATTCAGAATTTGACCCAGAAGAACTCAAAAAGCTTCAAAGATTACGCACAAAGGTGGCGTGAAGTGGCTGCTAGGGTGCAACCACCATTGCTCGAAAGAGAAATGGTCGACCTTTTCTTGGACACCCTCCCTGAGCATTTCATGGAAAGGTTAGCCGGTTGTTCTTCAAGCGGCTTTTCGGGTATTATATTGACTAGGGAAAGAATAGAGAGTTGGATTAAGCATGGGAAGATCCAAAATAGTGGCACTTCAACATCTGGCATCAAGAAGCCTTTCGTGAAGAGGAGAGAAGGAAAGACTGGGGCAGTATACATGCACAGAGTTGGAGGTAACAGAGGTGTTTATCAGCAAGTGGCCCCTGTCACTATTTCAGCCCAACCTGTTCAACAGCAAGTCCAGCAGCCGCAACAACAACGCCAATGAGGGTATCAACAAAGAGCTCCTCATCCATATTGTTCATAGAAGACCAGAGAAAGACATCTCGAAACTCCGTTGATGTCTTATTCACAGCTTTTAAAGAATCTCCTACAGCTCCAGATGATTCAACTCCAAACTTTACAACCCCCGAAGCCAGGCCAAATCCCCGAGGGTTATGATACAAATGCCAGATGTGAATTTCATTCTGGAGCCCCCAGGCATACTACAGAGAACTGCAAAGCACTGAAGCATGTTGTTCAAGACCTACTGGATTCTAAAGCGATTAATTTCGCTCCTACTCCTAATGTAATTCAGAACCCCATGCCTCCTCACGGAGGTACGGTTGAGGCAATTGATGAAGGGGAGAATCTGAACCTGGTGCGCGACGTCAACGACTTGCAGACCCCGTTGGGTGTTGTTAAAGTTTGCTTGTCACAAAAGGGTATTTTTCCTGTGTGTGAAGTTGATTGTCCAGGATGTGCTGAAGGAGTGTTGCAGTTTGACAAGATTGTGAAAGGAAGTGAAGTCTCTACAGTAACCATCTTCTACGATCCATCTCGAGTTCCTTCACGGGCTAGAGCGGCACCGATAACCATCACCACTGCAGGACCAGTAATGTATCAGAGCGATAGAGCCATTCCCTGGAATTATGGTGGCGAAGTATATTGTAACGGCCAGAAGCAAGAGTTGGCCACGTCTAGTACAACCCCAGTTCAAGTAGAAAATGTTGGAGTAGGGGGCTTTACTAGAAGTGGAAGGTTATTTGCGCTGGAAACACTAAGAAATAGTGTGATATGACCCAGAGACACCGCAGAAGCCCAGGCTAAAGCAAGGGGGAAGCAGCCAGTGGTTGTCAATGAACTCGCACCGGTAACTGGTCCAAACCTTACCTTAGATAAAGAAGCTGAAGAATTTCTGAGGATTATCAAAAAGAGCGATTACAAGATTGTGTACCATCTGCAGCAGACTCCGTCGAAGATTTCCATCATGTCCTTGCTCATGTGTTCTAATTCCCACAGGATGGCTCTCTTGAATATTCTGAACAAGGCATATGTGCCTCAGGATATTTCAGTAAATCAGTTGGAAGCGGTGGTATATAGTGTCAATGTTAGTCACAGATTGGGTTTTACAGACATGGATCTAACATCTGAAGGGCGTGCTCATAATTGGGCATTTCATATCTCTTTAAAATATAAAGGTGCAATACTCTCTCACCTGTTGGTAGATACCGAATCATCGTTGAATGTTTGTAACACGGTGGGAGAACTGACTTTTAGTTATGTTGCGGATAGCAAGAGTCGCCACCGACTTTTATTTTATCCAAAAGGAAAGGACATAAAAGAACAGGAAAGACCTTAAAAAGATTTTGAGTTCGGGGGGTAGGTTATACAAAGGGAAGGTGTTAGCACCCTTTATATCCATGGTTATCCATGGGCTCTTAGTTACTTAGCTCACTTTAAATTGTTTTGAAAAGGTGTAATGCGTGATTAGAAACTTTCTAAGTACTTTATAATGATCCTCGTAAGGATGTATATAAAGAATTGTTTTTGAAAATTTGTTTGAAAAGTATGGCGTAAAGAGTATTTTGAAAGGTGAGCAAGTAATTAAGAGAAACCTACCCTATATAAAGTTTTTACTGTTCTTATGTTCTTTCAATGGTAAGACTATCCCTATTATTAAGGAATAGGTAGTCATTACCGTGGATGTGATAAGGGACATGTGTAGGGACATCTGAATATAGACAACTGCAAGGTGTCTTTAGCAATTCGTAAGGACTTATCATCTTTTATTCGAAGGGACAAGATCATTTATCGTAGGCAACCTCGAAGGGACTTGATCTTATAAACGGAAGGGACCTGATGATATTTGTGAAGGGACTTTGCTTAAGACACCTTACTTGACCTTTTGAAATAGGCAACATGAGGGTAACCTTAGAAAGTGCAAGATGGCGATCAAAGATCGACTTACGTGTGTGAGTGTTCATATTCAAATATTTATCTTATTTAAATTAATTATTCTAAGTTAATTTTAATTACAAGTATGTTATTCACACCCTAGAATTACTAACCACACAATAAATATATTCATAATAGAAATTAAGCAAAAATATAAATCTAAACTATTACAAAGCTTCGGGACAAATACAATATAATCGAGAAATATAATAAAGATAAATAATAATAAATAAGCAATAATAATCAATAATAATAAGAATTAAGATAAAAGGTTAGAAAAATAAAAATAAGAGAAATAAGAAATTAGCAAATTAATATAATTTTTTTTTAAATATTTAATAAAGAAAATAGATTTTAATAATAATAAATAAATACTAAATTATTCACATATTAAACAAATGATAAATAATTAATTATAATTTATAAAGAAAATTAGGTTAAATTTGAAAATTAAGAAAAATTAGGGTTAGGGTGATAGAAATTAGGGTTAGGGTTATGATAATGAGAATTAGGGTTTTTTTATTATTAATTTAAACATAATTAATTTATTTACAAAATATATACAATAATAAATATAAAATAAATATAAACAATTTGATTTTTTTAGAAAAATAAATTATGAATAATAAAAAAAAAGTTTTTTTTTTGTATAAGAAACTAATATAAAACATTTTCTTAAAATTATTATTTAAGAAATTAATTAGATTAAACAAATATAAAATAAACAAAATAATGAAAAAAATGAGAAAAAAAACATACCTGGGGCTGGTATTCGAACCCAGGCCCTAGGCTCTCCCCACTCTGGACCAACAACATTACCACCAGGCCAAGCGCATCTTGATGTTTATGATGTGATTATCAATTCTTTTATTATCACCTGTAGAAAATCAAATAAAAAGCAACAAAACAAAATGGCCTGGGGGGAATCGAACCCATGACCATCACATTCACAAGCAAACACACAAACCAGCTGAGCCACATGAGGCGCGTTCAGCATATAATCAACAACAAAAAATTATGTTTTAAACAAGCTTTTTGAATTATGATTTTGGCGCCACTGAACTTCATCTTCTTCCTTGGTTGCTGCGAAAATTCCTACGAAATTTCATATAAACTTTCCTGCGAATTTTCCTGCACACGAAAACCTACAAAATTCGTAACATCTTATATCCATACAGTTTTTCCAAATTGATCATGCCAACATGATCAATACAGTTCATTTAACTTATTTATGTTATTAAAATGTATTTATATTAGCTGAATCAAGAAACCCTAATTCAAAGCTTGAAACCCTAACATGGTCGAATTCGTATTAGTCAGTGAATCTCCAAGATATTTGCCCAGAATCCATCCTCACATGATAACAAACAAAGTTAGATACACAAAAACAGTTTATGACACATGAATAAGAGGAATCGAAACTTTCAAAAATATGAACAAGATGTAATCGGTATGCATGGTTCAGCATGATTTGAATGCAAATAAGGATTGAAATAGCATCAGAGAACCCTAGGGATCATGTCTCAACCTTCAAAAATCCTTAATACCTCCTGAAAATCAAAATCCGAATTGGTGTTTTTCTTTGAAATTTTGAAGTTTGATTCTTGTATTGGAGGCTGCCAAAATTCGTCCCCTCCCTTGCTTTTAGTTTGTCTACTTGTATGTAATAGAATTAGGTCAAAAGTTGTGGATTTATGGGATTTTTAGAGGTTACTTGATCATGAAGATTCACCTCTCTCAAATATTCAAAAAATATTATCACACCTTTCTAAATTGTGTCAATCTGATCTCACATGATTTCAATCAACTTTAATTGATATTTAAGAATTTCTAGAAGAAGAATCATGTCTAAATATTGATTTTTATATTTTATTTAAATTTAATTTGACTTTTAATGGATTAAATCAAAATAAATAATAAATAAATAATAAAAAATCAGAATTTGGTTGCTTTGGGTCGTGCTAGAGGTCCTTGTATGGATTAGATCACAACATTGCAAGCCCATTTGGAGAAATTTGGTTTTAAGGCCTTGTTTGCTTCATAAACCTCCCAAAAATTTCCTAAATTTTCAAAGACATATCTCCCTCAATTTTAAGGCTATGAAGGTGTTATTGGACATTTTGGAAAGATTAAAGAGTCCTCTAACAAACCTCTTTGGTCTCATATCCATATACTTTACCATTTTCAAATTATGCCCTTTGGAAGATGCTGACTTTTTGTTGACTTTTAAAATGACCTCTAATGTCTTAAACCATATCTTCCAAATGAAGCATTTTTGGGCTTGGCTTGTGAGACACAAAGTTTTAGAAAATTCAATTTCCTTCAGAATGAGCTTTGGATGGGAAATTTTTGATGAAGCATGTGAAAGTTATGGCTGGTAAAAGTTTAGTTGACTTTTCCTGTGAAAACCCTAATTTAGAAACTCCTGATTCTTGATGATCTGAAATCTCCTTGATGAATCATGATCAACCCTTGATCAAATGATGAATTTTACTTCATAAACTTGATATTGGCAAAAAATTATGAAGTTTGACTTTGATTTGACCACAATTGACCTTAGTTTGACTTTTTAACCACTTTGACTGATTTTAGCCTATCTGATCATTTGACTGAGAAAACCTTTTGGGAAAGCCTTGAAACTTGACATAGGGATTCTTGAAGACATATAGGATGATATGAAGCTCACTTGAAGCCTTGGAAATCCATTTAGCCTGATGAAACTCAAAACCCCAATTTAGGATGCATTGCTTAGGAGGATGCTTTGTCTGAGGGAATTGTCAAACTTTCTGACTAATAGTGAACCTTGTGAACCTCTTGGGACACCTTAGCACACAATGTCTGGTCTAGGTGAGGGCAAATTTTGGGGAGCAACAACTTCCCCTGTTCAATTTTCTGAAACCTGAGGGGTTAGATTAGCCTGTGTGCCATTCGTAACTTGGAAGGTTGAAGGGGATTGAACACAAAAGCCCAAAAATTTGCACTCGCCGGTGCGTAAAGTAATGTTGCTGATTGGTTGTATATGCTTGGAGTGGGCTTAAAGATGCCACTCAGAGGAACTGGAGATGGGCTTATAGATGTCATCCATAATATGATAGTATCTTTATGTTGTCACTGGATATCAGTACTAAGTCTTCGTATAGGCCGTCTCTGAATCATTCCTGTAACATGGTTTGAGTTGAATGTCAGCACTAGATCTTAGTATAGATCATCTCTGCATTATCTCTGGGGGAAAATAATATCCTTCATTAGGTTTCAGTATTTAGATCTTCGTATAGATCGGCCCTAAACCATCTTTAGGAACATACTTTAATTTAAGCATCAGAATCAAATCTTCGTGGCAATCTTTTCTAAATTGCTTTTGGTAATATCTTGGGCTAAGTACAAGATCTTCGTATAGATTGTACCATCCAAAGATAAACTATTGTATAGACCATTAGAAATAAATCTTCGTGGTGATTATCTCTTCTGGAAATATCCCAGATTAGGTAATAGATCTTCGTATAGACCATTTATATACCATCCCAAGGATAGAAAGAATATCAGGATTAAATCTTCGTGACGATCATTCCTGAACCTCTTCTGAAAGAATCTCTTGGATTAAGTGCTAGATCTTCGTATAGATCATTTACACATTATTCCAAAGATAGTTGACCATCAGAAATAAATCTTCGTAACGATTATCTCTTCTAGAAATATCCTGGATTAAGCACTAGATCTTCGTATAGATCATTTACGTACCCTTCCAAAGACAACTTGAGCATCAGGATTAAATCTTCGTGGCGATTACTCCTGAATTGCTTATGGTAATATTCTGGACTGAACAATAGGTTTTCGTATAGACCATTTATGTACCATCTCAAGGACAACTTGTATTGATCATCAGAAATGAATATTCGTAGCGATTATCTCTGAATTGTTTGATAGTGTTTATCTGCCTGCAACTATCCTGAAAAGGAAAGGTTAGTTTTTGCAAGATGCATGTATGGCATGATGCTCTTAATTAATAATGTCATATGGGTTATGGATGCGTATGCCATGATATAATGTAAATGATGTATGTATGAATCATGTAGCTAGAAGCGTCTGGATATCTCTGTATAACAACTGCTGGCTTAGGGAAAATAAATCTCGGTTTGTTGCTGAGGAATATGAGGACTTCGTTCTCGTCTTGTTTGATAGTATAGTACTTATAACCTCCCGTCTTCGTTCTTCGTGCTTCTTATTGAAGGAATAAGTTCCTGAGTACCCTGACTGAGGATAAAAGAGATGGACATAAATCCAAGGGGGAGATGTTACTCGAAGTATCTATAAAGATAAATTTACTCTGCTGGGGATTTGTGATTATTCTGTGGGGATGAACCGGCGAAGCTTCGTTGAATTACTACCCTCGTTCGTCCTTAGTAAATATTATTACTGCATTTTATGCATTTCTGGTAAACATCAATCATATTCAAAAACATACATACATTCAAAGATAACTAATGGACGTTTTCGTTTAGGTAAACAGGGTAAAAGTAAATCTGGATTCAAAGACGAGATTTTATTTATTTTAGAAAATAGCTTATACACAGGCAAGTTTGTACAAGGAGACAGAAATCCTAGTAAGAGGAATTCGTCGTAAAAGTTTTACAAAAACAAAGAAAACAGCTATGTGAGAAATAATCCTATTGAGTTTCAATTCCACTATTGCCATTATCTTCAAGTATCCCATCCTTTGCTGTTGAGATGGAAATGATTGGATTGATCTTTATCTGTTCGAACTTGAGTCAGGTAGCACAACTGGTTGGGGTTACATGGGTGATCCAACGAGACATAGTCATACGCTTTAATCCCTAACTTTTTCCTGGATTGCCTTTTCAGATTTTCAATCCACCGGGATACCCTTTTTTGCCCAAGCCGCCCTTTCAGGTTTTCGACTTGCCGGGTGTACATTTTTTTATATATCCCTAATTTTTTCCCGAACCCTTTTGGTTCGCGGGGATGCCCTTTTTTTGCCTAGGCCAGTCAACCTAGCGGGTCTCTTTTTATGCGTAGTATTTTTTAACTATGTTTGTGTTTACAGGCTGTGGAAAATCTTCACCGTCCATAGTAGTAAGCATCATGGCTCCTCCTGAGAATACTCTCTTGACTACAAATGTTCCTTCATATGTAGGAGTCCATTTGCCCCTATAATCACCCTGTGGTAATGTGATACGCTTGATTACCAAGTTTCCAGTCTGATATACCTTTTGCTTAACTTTCTTATTAAAAGCTTTGATCATCCGTTTTTGGTACATCTGACCGTGACAAACAGATGCCAGCCTTTTCTCATCAATCAAATTTATCTAGTCAAGTCGAGTCTGAATCCACTCATCTTCATCCAAGCCTGCATCCTTCATGATTCTTAAGGAGGGGATCTGAACTTCAATGGGTAGAACTGCTTCCATGCCATAGATTAAGGAGAATGGGGTTGCCCCTGTTGAAGTACGTATTGTAGTACGATAACCGTGAAGAGCAAATGGTAACATCTCATGCCAATCCTTATACGTAACAGTCATCTTCTGTAGGATCTTCTTAATGTTCTTATTAACAGCTTCTACTGCCCCATTCATCTTTGGACGATATGGAGAAGAGTTATGATGCTTAATCTTGAACTGCGTACAGAGATCAGTAATCATGGTGTTATTCAGGTTAGAGCCATTATCTGTGATAATCCTTTTAGGGATGCCATACCTACATATGAGATTATTCTTAATGAATCGAGCCACAACATTCTTTGTAACAGATGCAAATGAAGCTGCCTCAACCCACTTTGTAAAGTAATCAATGGCCACCAAGATGAAACGATGCCCATCAGAAGCAGTAGGCTTGATCTCACCAATCATATCAATGCCCCACATGGAAAAAGGCCAAGGAGCAGTCAACACATTCAATGGAGCTGGAGGTATATGCATTTTATCAGCATAAATCTGACATTTGTGACATGTTTTAGAATGTTGGTTGCAGTCAGCTTCCATGGTAGACCAATAGTATCCTGCTCTCAATATCTTCTTTGCCATGGTATGACCACTAGAATGAGTGCCAAAGATCCCATCATGCATGTCTTCCATAATCTTTATTGCTTCCTTATTATCCACACAACGAAGTAAAGTCGAATCATGATTGCGTTTGTACAAAATTCCATTACTCAAGAAGAACTTAGCAGAAAACCTCCTCAGAAACTTCTTATCTTTGACAGATGCCCCTTTAGGGAACTCCTGAGTTTCAAGATATCTTTTCACTTCATAGAACCAAGGCTTTTCCTCTCCTCCTTCAGTGTTAATCTCATTGCAGTATGCAGGCTTCTCAAATCTATCAATAGTAATCTTGGGAGCTTCATCATCCCAGCTAATCTCAAACATAGATGCCATGGTGGCTAATGCATCTGCCAATTGATTCTCTCCTCGGGGAATATGTCCAAAGGTAATCTCTTCAAAATATGGGATCAAAGATAACACATGCTCTCTATAAGGAATGATATTTTCATGCTTGGTATCCCATTCTCCTTTAATCTGACTAACTACCAGGGCTGAATCTCCATATACGTCCAGAAACTGAATCTTCATTTCAATGGCAGCTTTGATACCCATGATACATGCCTCATACTCAGCCATGTTATTGGTACTATAGAAACAAAGTCTCGCAGTAATTGGGGTATGACAACCTTCAGGGGAAATGATCACAACACCAACACCATTACCAAGCGCATTAGAAGCTCTGTCAAAAACCATAGTCCATCGGGATCCTTGTTCAGGTCCGTCATATTGTCCAGGTTCTTTGGTAATAATCATAATGTCTTCATCAGGGAACTCAAAACTCATTGACTGATAATCATCCACTGCTTGATGAGCCAAATGATCAACTACCACACTCCCCTTAATGGCCTTCTGAGTAGTGTACTGTATATCATATTCTGTTAAGATCATTTGCCATCTCGCTATTCGTCCGGAGAGAGTAGGTTTCTCGAATATGTACTTGATTGGATCCATCTTTGAAATCAACAAGGTAGTATGAGTCAACATATACTATCTTAGTCGGCGAGCAGCCCATGCCAAAGCACAACAAGTTTTCTCGAGCAGTGAGTATCTTGTTTCACAGTCGGTAAATTTTTTGCTAAGGTAGTATATTGCCTGCTCTTTTCGACCAGACTCGTCATGTTGCCCCAACACACACCCCATTGAGTTGTCTAATACTGTTAAGTACATGATCAAGGGTCTTCCATCAACTGGTGGCATCAAGATTGGTGGTTCTAGGAGATATCTCTTGATTTCATCAAAGGTTATCTGGCACTCGTCATTCCATTCCATTACCTGATCTTTCTTCAACAACTTGAAGATGGGCTCACAGGTAGCTGTTAGCAGGGAAATAAACCTTGCAATGTAATTCAGTCGTCCCAAGAAGCCTCTTACTTCCTTTTCAGTACGGGGAGCAGGCATTTCTTGTATAGCTTTTACTTTTGCAGGATCCACCTCAATACCTTTTCCACTGACAATGAAGCCCAGGAGTTTACCAGACCTAACTCCAAAAGTACACCTGTTTGGATTCAATCTTAGTTTATACTTCTTCAACCTCTCAAACAACTTGTGCAGGTGATCAAGGTGTTGTTCTTCATTCTGGGACCTGGCTATCATATCATCCACATATACCTCTATCTCATGATGAATCATATCGTGAAACAAAGCCACCATAGCACGCTGATATGTTGCCCCGGCGTTCTTCAAACCAAATGGCATCACCTTATAACAAAAAGTACCCCACTGTGTGACAAATGTAGTCTTCTCCATATCTTCAGGGGACATCTTGATCTGATTGTAACCAGAAAAACCATCCATGAAAGAGAATACCTTATGCTGAGCAGTGTTGTCTACCAAAATATCAATATGCGGAAGTGGAAATTCATCTTTAGGGCTGGCCTTATTCAAATCCCTGTAATCCACACACATGCGTACCTTACCATCCTTCTTAGGTACTGGTACCACATTTGCAACCCATTGAGGATAAGAAGTCACAACTAAGAACCCTGCATCAAACTGTTTCATCACATCTGCTTTAATCTTTTCATACATTTCGGGACGCATGCGACGAACCTTCTGCTTCTTCGGACGACAATCTTCTTTTACTGGTAAACGGTGAACCACAATGTCTGTATCCAACCCTGGCATATCTTCATAGGACCAAGCAAAGATCTCCACATAATCACGTAACATCTGGATCAATCTGCTTTTAGCACCATCCTCTAACTCAGCTCCTATCTTGACCTCTTTCCTGTTTTCTTCAGTTCCTAGATTCACAACTTCGATTGGCTCTTCATGTGGCTGTATAGCTTTCTCTTCTTGTTGTAATAACCTAGCAAGCTCTACAGGTACTTCACAATCTTCCTCCTTTCCATCTTCAGCTTGATAGATCGGATTCTCGAAATTATAATTGGCAATAGTAGAATTGTTATCAACAGGATCCAGAGTGGATGAGGATCTGCATTTTAGTGATGTGGGTGTGTGTAAGAACACATAGCTGATAAAACATAAATAACAATAAAAGAAAGACAAGGAGCACAATATTTACGAAAACGAAACATCCATTGATTTTTATTGAATGAAGTATGCAAATGAAATGACATCCCGAAACAAGCATACCATTGTGCCCCGGGTAAGACACAAGGCTTAAAAGTTTAATTGTTCAAAATTACAAACTTAAAATAAAAACACAGTAATAGTATTTACTCCTAACTAAAGGAGATAGGAATAACGTCTCCAGTCTTCCAATTGTTGAGCCCATCACCCATGGTAGGAAAGATCCAATCATCCAGGTTGTAGTCTTCATTAAAGTCACCCACAACATTAATTTGATCTCTTATGACCCCTTGATTGGTGATACGAATAGCACGAGCACGACGAACCGCCCTCTGAGATTCTGCAGTGAAACCCAAACCAAATTTGTCAGACTTGTAAGGGATGTTGGGAAGCTGACCCCAAATAGTAGACCACCTTTTGCAACCACAACCTTAGCATCTTTGAGGGAGGCCATTGCAGGAGTTATGTTAGTAACCATAGGAACTCTTTCAGAAGCAGGAACAGACTGAGGAACAGGATCAGAGCAAGGAACAACTTCAAATGTTTGACACGGAGTTTCAACCATTTCACCTTCCATTTCTACATACTTGAAAGTATTCACGTGGCTAACCATGTACTCTTCTTCACCATAGACAGTGACAATTTTGTTTTTCACCGGGTATTTCAGCTTCTGATGCAAGGTGGAAGTCACAGCACCTACCCCATGGATCCAGGGGCGCCCAAGCAAACAAGAATACGCAGGACGAATATCCATTACATAGAAAGTAGAGTTAAAGACTTAAGAGCCTACTTTGATTGGGAGGTCTACTTCTCCATGTACCACTCTTCTTGAACCATCAAAGGCCCTCACCACTACGTCACTTGGTCTTAACACAATATCTTTAGGACTGAGCTTGTCCTTAAACTCTTTAGGGAGCACATTCAATGAAGAACCATTGTCCACTAGTACATGAGACAAGATAGTGCCTCTACATTCAATGGAGATATGCAGAGCTCTGTTATGGTTTCTCTTGGCAGGAGTCAAATCAGCATCAGAAAAGCCCAACCCATTATCACTTGTCAGATGCGCCACACAATTCTCAAATTGATCCACAGAAATCTCATTTGGCACATTAGCAGTCTTCAGGAACTTAATTAAAGCTTTAGCATGAGCCTTAGAACACAGCAGCAAAGATAACATGGAGATTTTGGAGGGAGTATGCCCTAATTGGTCAACAATATCATAATCACTCTTGCGAATGATCTTCAGTACTTCTTCCATTTGTTTAGAAAGATTTTCAGCAGCTGGTGCCTCAGCTTGCACAGGTTCAATTACAGGAGCTTTGCCCCGAGCATCAGTACTTGGCTCAGAGATGGAAGTAGTGGTTGGAGTAACTGCACTTTTAGAGGTAGCTTGAGGAGAGAATATTCTTCCACTTCTAGTGATCTTACTAGATCCAGGAATATTATCCACATCAAGATTAACATCAGTAACAGGCACATCAGTCAAAGGTTCTTGTTTGACACCATGGATATAAACATCAGAACCATAATTCCAGGGTATAGCTTTATCAGAAGTATAAGGAACAGGGCCAGGAGTGGTGATGATCATGGTAGCCATTCTAACTTCAGCAACAGTCTTCACAGGGCCTTCAGCAATAATCTTGACAGGACCTTTAGAAGTGATCCTGACAGGGCCTTTGGAGGTAATCTTTACTGGTACTTTATCAACCATAGCTACATCTTCAAGCTTCGTACTTCGAGTCAGATGTTCATACATACTTTCAACAGAAGGTGTCCTCTCAAACAATATAGTGTAATTGTCCATGAGGCGTTGAATACCATCCTTCAACTTCCAGCAAGTATCAGGTTTGTAGGCACAATAGAAATAGTCTTCATTACAACCTGGAAAGAATCCAGCCTGCACCAGCTTCTTCTTGATTATGGGTAGAGGAGTAGTCACATCTGATACTGAGGAAACATAGGAAACCTCATCAACAGCATTAACAGTCTTCTCATGGTTGGGCATAGGAGCAGTGATCACATTTGGGGTCCCAGGAGGGTCAAATTCAATTTCCCCAGCTTCAATCATGTCTTGAATCTTGTTTTTCAACACCCAGCAGTTGTTGGTGTCATGTCTTGGACTATTAGAATGATAAGCACATCTTGCATTAGGTTTGTATCGAGGAGAGGATGTATTAGGATTTTGAGGAGGATCCCTCAAAGTAATGAGTTCCCCTTTCAACATGTGTTGCAAGGCTTGGGCCAGTGACATGTTGATCTTAGTGAACTATCTTCTAGGCTTCTGTTGATTGTTTTGTTGTGGCTCTGGTGTTGCAGGAGTAGGATTGGAAATATGAACTGCTCCCATAGATTGGTGACTCCTGTTACGACTATGTTGACCATACATAGCATTAGACTCCTTCTTTCCACTAGGGGGATTCTTAGCAGTGCTTGATGAAGAGGCACTCATTTGTATATTACCACTTCTTATACCACTTTCCATGCGTTCTCCAGTCATTATCAGCTCAGTGAAACCAGATGATGAACTTCCAATGAGGTGACTATAAAAAGGACCATTCAGCGTACTCATAAACATATCCACCAGCTCCCTGTCAGTCAGAGGAGGTTGAACTCTGCTAGCTAGGTCTCTCCATTTTTGGGCATACTCTTTGAAACTCTCCTTAGCACTCATAGACATGCTTTGGAGCTGCATGCGAGTCGGTGCTAAATCAGCATTATATTGGTATTGCCTATAGAAGGCCTCAGCAAGATCATTCCAATCACGGATATTAACACTTTCCAGTTGATAGTACCATTCCAATTGAGCTCCAGACAAGCTCTCTTGGAAGAAATGAATCCATAACTTCTTATCAGCAGTATGTGGTTGAATCCTCCGGACATAGGACCTTAGATGCATCTTAGGACATGAAACACCATCATATACCACAAAAACAGGAACCTTGAAACCAATAGGTATAATCACTCCAGAAACTAAACTCAAATCTTCAAAATTAAGCCCAGAAGATTTTTATAGCTCCATAGCATTCATTCTGTCTACCAGCATCTTGTACTTCTCCTCACTAGCAAGATCATGATAATAATTAGCCTCAGAATCAGAATCTCCCACAGTGTCATGAAGACTACCTCCCTCTTTCTCAGAATTTTCAGACTCAAAATCCTCAATCTGTTCCTTTGTCTTGATAGGTCCTCTAAATCTTCTTCCCAGGTTGATGAGACCCCCTGATTTTCTAGTCTTCTTCTTCTTCTTAGCCAGCAGTGTCTTCAACTCATCCTGTCCCTTGGACAAGCTCAGAATCAACTCTTGGAATTGTGCATTCTGAGCCTGGAGATCCTTGACAGTCTGTTCAAGAGCCATTTCTGCTGAAATAAACAGCGAGAAGATAAGATACATGTTCATAAGAAACCTGTGATAAAATGACATGGTATGTAAATGCGTATGCAATGTTTTCAAGGACCACGGGATTTAAATTTGTTTAAACAATCAGAAAGTAAACTTTTATTAGTAATCAATAAAATTGTTTGCCTCTTGGGCTTACAACAAAATGAAATGAATACAAAGATGGGGTTTTAAGTCTCCCATGGACGTTTCCTCTTTGTGTTGGGGTATGAGTTGAGATTCTGTTCCTCGTGAAGTTGTTTTGTCAGCTCTAGGATTCTTTCTTGACTAGCTTTGAAATGAGTCTTGAACGTATCCCTTTGCTCCTTCAACTGGATCCAGGACCTCTGTAATTCTTCCATGTTAGTGGGCATGTCTGGATGAAGAATGATATAAGGAGTATCTCTTTTAACAACAGGCTCCATGGTAACTGGCAGAATAGCAGGATATGGCGTCATAAGAGTCTGAGCACGTGCTCGTATCCATCTGAGATAAGGTTCCATAGGAATAATGTACTTTGGTTCCAGAGTCTTGCTGTCAACCTTGTTCACCTTGCCCCAAGCTCGTATAAACCTTTGACGGTAACCTTACAGATCGTTGTCGTAATCGAACACAATACCCTGAATAAGCATGTTATGAGGACCATTACTCCGAGCATAACCAAACTGGCGTAGAGCTAGAGAAGGGTTGTAAGTAATGCCCCCTCTTATGCCAAGTAGTGACACATTAGGGAATTCCCCACAACGGTCAATGATAGTAACATTCTCCATGGATCTAGTGCACCAATGAATGTCTGAATGAGAAAGTGACATGATCCTCTAGGACCACCTTAACCCTTGTTCATTCTTCATCACTGATCGAGGAAGGTGAGAAATAAACCACCTAGAAAGTAGAGGTATGCAGCACATCAGAGTTCCTCGTGCTTTCGTAGTACGGGTATGGAGAGAATGTAAGATGTCTCCAAGTAAAATAGGCACTGGAATGCGAGTCAGAAATATGTTGATGGCATGTACGTCTATGAACTGGTCTGGATTAGGGAACAACACTAAGCCATAGATCAATAGAACTAAGATCTCCTTAAAAGCATCATAACTCATAGCCTTCAGGAACACTTGAGCTTTCTCCATCAATACCTTAGCAAGGATACCATTAACTCCACTTCTCGTTTCTAGGACAATGTCTGATTTCTTCAAATGTAGGGTTGCAACAATGACTTCGGGTTTAGGCTCTTTTTCTAAACTTGTGAAGAGTCTCTGATCAAGGATAGGTATACCCAATAGTTTGGAGAATTCTTCCATTGTAGGAACCAACTGATAGTCGGGGAATGTGAAGCAATGATGTTTAGGATCAAAGAACTGAATTAGGATACTCATCATGTCTTCATTAAAACCTGAAGTGACTAGATCCAGTAGGTGACCATGCCTCTTGATGAATTTGGAGTTTTCAGAAACTTGAGAGACCAATTCCTTAAGCTTAGGAGGTATTCCTACAAAGTTGATCCGGATAGTATTCCTACGAGCAGAAGCCATGACCTGCAACAAAGAACAAAGATAAATCCTTTGGTCCTTGAAATGGTTAGTGAAAATTCTATGCTTATGATGCATGATGATGTTATGATGTTATGCTCAATCACAAACATGTGGCACACACAAACAAGTCACACAATAGCCCTAGGTTTGAAGGCTAGCATGAGGTTTAAAGGTAAGTACCCTCCCCTGAAGTTTAGTTGGTTCATCTTGTCCTATAAAGTAACTAGGTTCTAAGGGATCTCAATATCATTGATCCTTCACAAGGGTGGATGTTCAGTAGGCAACTTACTTGCCAACCAAAACCCTCTAAGTTTAGGATCTCAATGAGCGTAGCATCGAGTATCAACCAACTTTAAACTTCTCCAAAGCCGGTTATCTCACTACTTTCTAAAGGCCAAGATGGGATGACTAAGGTTCTAAAAGTCAGTTAGTGTATTGACCACATATGGCAGCCTCATATTATCCTCAACTTTAGTTAAGGAACATAAGCACCAACCAAGAAGTCACACTAACTATGGCCACCTGATCAACCATATCGGTATACGTCGTACAATTTCCTTTGTCTATTGCCATTTACCTAAGGTACACTAGATCCGGGTTAGGATCTTTCACACATAAGAGCCCCAACAAGTAAATTAAAGCAAACAAAGCAAACAAATTTAAAGTGATCTAATTCCTAAGGGTACCCCTCTTTAATAATTCCCCAGCAAAGTCGCCAATTCTATAACACGGTGGGAGAACTGACTTTTAGTTATGTTGCGGATAGCTGATAACGAGAATAAGTATCGTTTTTATTGCTATGTTTCAATAACGTTTTATCGCATATTTTTCGTTTTAACACCCGATTCCTCGAGTTTTCTTTGTCATTTTGCAGGTACATCATATACAGAGCTAAATCATGAGCCACAAGTGAAATGAACAAAAAAAACCATGAAAAGATGAAGAAAAGAGGAATTCTGCATAACCTGCACTTTTTGTAACAGTCACGATCGTCACCTAGGAGTCACGACCGTGACACGCTAAAAGGAGCAGTCACGGTCGTCACAAGTCCCTCACGACCGTGACGCGCATAAGACACGGAAGACGAACGTGACACCCTTGTCACGAACGTGACAAGGGGAATTTAGGGTATTTTGATGAGACTTGGTCATGAACGTGTACGCTACGTGAATCCAACCTTCCTATTCTCCCGCAGACCCAGTATGTCAACCATTTCCTGGATTTTCTCAATTTCTACGAGGCCCATGCACCAACTCCAACTGCCAAGCCCAAAACATTGATCCTATAAATAGCTTAACTTCAAGAAACAATTGACAGAGTTTTGATTTTAATTTTCTTGCGGAAGCTCTGCCGTTTTTATTTGCACCCTTTATTTTTCCAGCATTTATTTTACTTGCTTTAATTTTTTGTATCCCAACCAACCATATAACAATTTCCAACATTAGGAAATTGTTATAATTTAATTTGTTTCAAAACCTTCAGAATTCTTTTAGAAATTTTATTTCCGATTCCGGTCCGTACTCCGAGTTTCCAGGCTGTGGAAGAAGGAGTCTAACATTTTGATTGTATTTAGGTTTTTATTTAAATTGCATTTATATTAATGTTAAGTATTTATTTTTCTGTTATGCATATTTTATTTTGTGTTTTTCTGCCTCTGTCTGGTTCAACAATCATGAGTAGCTAAACACCTTAGGGCGGTATGTAATTAAAATAAACTAAATCGTTAAAATCAATTCTAGGCTTAAAATAATTAAGAGCTTAAAATTATGGCTGAAACTTTTTATTATAAAATCAACCTTTTTGTTACGAGAGTAAGGAAAGTGTAATAGGTTAGGTCAAGACCAAGAGAGTGTGAGATTTTAACCAGATAGCTAAAGTTAGGCATTTAATTTAAACACAGCGAGAGCGCTTTAAAATGAATTAGAATTACTAAGTTTCCAAAAATTATTTCTAAACACTTATGGGCTAGCGAGAGCAGGCATAGGGCTTTAGGGGTAAGATCTGAGATAAGACCACGAGAGTGTGAGTTAAAGATATTTAAACTAGTAACCTCTACAGAATAGATTAAGTGAATCATCTTTATAAGCCTAGATTAGATTGACCCGCCTAAGTTATCATAATTACATATCGACCGCTTAGTATTATTTCATTAAACTTAAATTTAATTCCCGCCTTTAATCTTTAAAAACAACCAAAAAATCGTGACAACCATTCACCTTAGCTAAACTAGTAAATCCTCTAGCACTAAGTAATCATAAAGTCCCTGTGGATCGATAATCTTAAATATTACTTCGATAGGCTGTGCACTTGCAGTTAAGATACCGCTAGACACATATTAAAGTACGTCTGTAGCCCGTCAAGTTTTTGGCGCCGTTGCCGGGGACCTTAATTTAGTTACTAGTGCACTTTAGGGTAGCATTGTCTAGACTAAGGTAACAACTATTTTCTTTTCTTAATCTAAATTCCCGAGTGTATGCCAAGTACTCGCTCTCAAGGCGAAGACTTGCAACCTCTAATCCCAGAATCGGAACGCTTCTTACACGTAAGAAGACGGATATTCGATTACGAACAAAATTACAATATTCCAGATCTTCAAATAGATCCACCTAAACCAGTCGTAACATCAAAGGACGCAGAGATGGATGAAGAACAGAATCACCCACTCAAATATTATGCTAGTCCTTCGCAAGCTGAACCGCATTCCAGCATTGCCGCACTGGCTATCAACCGAAACGATTTCGAACTGAAACCTTCGCTGATATCAGCCGTGCAACAAAATCAATTCGCCGGAAATCCTACCGAGGATCCGAATCTTCATCTTTCGATCTTTGTGCAGTACGCAGATACCGTAAAAGCCAATGGAGTTACCCAAGAAGCTATTAGACTACGTCTTTTTCCTTTTTCACTTCGAGACAGAGCGAGAGCCTGGCTTCAATCTCTGCCTTCGAATTCAGTAACTACGTGGGAGGAACTGAAGAGAGTTTTCTTGACCAGATATTTCCCACCTAGCAAGACAGCTATGCTAAGCGCTCAGATCAACGGATTTAAGCAAAGGGAAAACGAATCACTTTTCGAAGCTTGGGAACGCTATAAGGATATGCTGAGACTTTGTCCACATCACGGATTAGTAGAATGGATGGTCATCCATACCTTCTATAATGGACTCTTGTACAATACAAGAATGACAATTGACGCTGCCGCAGGCGGTGCACTGATGGACAAAGAATATAACGATGCTTATGCACTTATCGAAAGTATGGCTCAAAACCATTACCAATGGGGAAGCGAGAGAGTCGCAACTGAGAAACCAACAAAAGGAGGTATGTACGTAGTGAGTAGTATAGACCAAGTCAATGCAAAGTTTGACCAATTAAACCAAAAGATCGACAACTTGGCCATAACACCAACAACCACCGTGGTTGCAGTAACACCTAACTGTGAGTTATGTGGAGTTCCAGGACATGATGTTCCTGATTGTCAACTATTAATAGGAATTCCCACAGATCAAGTGAATTATGCTCAAGGAAACCCATACTCAAACACATACAACCCAGGTTGGAAGAATCATCCGAACTTCTCCTATAAGAATAACAATGCTTTATACGCACCAGGTCAAGCACCAGCTACACCACTAGGATATCAAAAGACTGCTCCTAATGTCCCTAGAAAATCGAACCTTGAATTGATGATGGATAACTTCATAGCTAACCAATATCAAACAAACAAGGACTTCTTAAACCAAAACATACACACTAGTGAGCAGATTAAGCAATTAGTGAGCAAAGTAGATGCATTAGCTACACATAACAAAATGCTTGAAACTCAGATTTCACAAGTATCTCAACAACAAGCACCTACCGCTGCACCAGCTGGAGTATTTCCTGGACAACCTCAACCTAATCCGAAAGGATAGGCCAATGCTGTGATATTAAGAAGTGGCAAGGAACTTCACGGACCTACCGATCCAAGACTTGACAATCCAGCCATGTACCAAAAACCGGATAAACCGACTGAAATGGTGAATGATCCAGAAGAAAAGGAAGATGATAATCAAGAGACAGTGGAGAAAGAAAAGCCTTATGTGCCTCCACCACCCTATAAACCACCAATTCCGTACCCTCAGAGATTAACCAATTCCAAGACGATGGGCCAGTTTAAGAAATTTGTCGAACTTCTGAAACAGTTGAATATTACTATTCCGTTTACAGAAGCTATCACTCAAATGCCCTCGTATGCTAAGTTTTTAAAAGAAATTTTATCTAATAAGAAAAAGATAGAGGATAACGGAACCGTTACACTTACTGCTGAGTGTAGCGCCATAATTCAGAATAATATGCCTCCTAAGCTAAAAGATCCTGGAAGTTTCTCTATACCCTGTGTAATAGGAAAATTCGTCATTGACAAAGCTCTATGCAATTTAGGAGCCAATATCAGTGTTATGCCCTTAACGATTTGCAAAAGGCTAGACATGGGAGACCTAAGACCAACTAAAATGTCTGTTCAACTAGCCAATCGCTCTATTAAATATCCTGTAGGCATACTAGAAAACGTCCCAGTACGTATAAGACAATTCTACATCCCTACTGATTTCATAATCATGGACATTTCTGAAGACTCCACTACACCTATCATACTAGGAAGACCATTCTTAGCTACCGCCGGAGCTATAATAGACGTAAAGAAAGGAAAGCTAACCTTTGAAGTAGGTGAAGAGAAAGTTGAATTTATTTTAACACAATTCTTACAATCACCAGCTATAGAGGATACATGCTATCTATTGGACGTAATTGACGAATGTGTAAGAGAAACGGAAATGAAAGAGACTACCTATTCTGAAATTATGAAAATTCAAATCCCTCCGATTTTCGAAGATGATAATTGGCGTAAACCATATCAGGATGATAGTCTAAGCGAAAGTTTAGCACTTACACCGGACCCCATGCCAAGTAAAGATAAACCTACATTAGGGTTAAAAACTTTACCTAAGAACCTAAGATACGAATTCTTAGACATTGAATGTACAAGACCAGTTATAATCAATTCCAGTTTAGGAACAATCGAAACAAAGAAACTTTTAGATGTCTTAAAGAAATATCCTACTGCGTTAGGATATAACATATCTGATCTCAAAGGAATATGCCCTTCAATTTGTATGCATCGTATTCTGCTAGAAGAAGATTGCAAAACCTCCAGAGAATCTCAAAGAAGAATTAACCCAATCCTTAGTACTGTAGTAAAGGAAGAAGTTAAGAAACTACTAGATGCCGGAATAATATATCCAATCTCTGATAGTAAATGGGTTAGTCCAGTACATGTAGTACCAAAGAAATGAGGTATCACTGTTGTGAAAAACGCTAAAGGCGAATCGATATCACAAAGAGTAGTGACGGGACATAGAGTGTGCATCGATTATCGTAAACTAAACAAAGCCACTCGAAAAGATCATTTCCCACTACCTTTTATAGATCAAATGTTAGAACGATTAGCCGAGCATTCGTATTTCTGTTATCTTGATGGTTACTCAGGATTTTTCCAAATCCCTATCCACCCAGATGATCAAGAGAAGACTACATTCACATGCCCTTATGGAACGTTCGCTTATAGACGAATGCCCTTTGGATTATGCAACGCTCCTGCAACCTTTCAAAGATGTATGATGTCAATCTTCGCATATTTTATAGACAACATCATGGAAGTGTTCATGGACGACTTCTCTGTATGCGGGAAAAGTTTTGAAGGATGTCTATCAAATTTAGAAATGGTGTTAGAAAGATGTGTAAAAGTAAACCTCGTGCTTAACTGGGAGAAATGTCATTTTATGGTCAGAGAAGGAATCGTACTAGGACACGTTATATCCGACAAGGGAATTGAAGTTGATAAAGCTAAGATAGAAGTCATAAAAGATCTTCAACCCCCTAAAATCGTTCGAGAAATACGAAGCTTTTTAGGACACGCCGGTTTCTACCGACGATTCATCAAAGATTTCTCGAAGATCACTAAACCTCTTACCGGTTTATTAATGAAAGATGCTGAGTTCATATTCAATGAAGATTGTCTTAAAGCATTCAAAACTCTAAAAACAGCCCTCATCACCGCACCAATCATGCAACCCCCTGACTGGAGATTACCTTTCGAAATCATGTGCGATGCGAGTGACTATGTTGTAGGCGCAGTTCTAGGCCAGAGGAAGGAAAAGAAACTTCATGCGATTTACTATGCCAGTAGAACCTTAGATTCTGCTCAGATGAACTACGCCACTACTGAAAAAGAATTGTTAGCAGTTGTCTTTGCGCTTGACAAATTCCGTTCTTACCTAGTGGGAGCGAAAATAATCGTTTACACAGACCACGCTGCTATCAGATATCTATTGACTAAGAAAGATGTTAAACCAAGACTCTTGAGATGGATTTTACTCTTACAAGAGTTTGATCTCTAAATAAAAGATAAGAAAGGTACTGAAAACGTCGTAGCGGACCATTTATTTAGAATAGAAGGTATTAAACCCGAACAAGTGCCGATTAACGATGATTTTCCGTATGAACAGCTGATAGCACAAATAGGAAGCGACCCAGTTCAGTTAGACATAGATGAACCAGAACCCGTGGAAACAATCCAAACAACTGTAGGACTGCCATGGTACGCTGACATTGTCAACTACCTAGCTGCAGGAGCTTTTCCACCTGATTTAACCTATCAGCAGAAAAAGAAATTCTTTCACAATCTCAAACATTACTATTGGGATGAACCATTATTGTTCAAAAGAGGACCCGATGGAATCTTTCGTCGATGTATTCCCGAAGAAGAAATAGAACATGTCATTGCTCATTGCCATTCATCTCCTTATGGTGGACATGCAAGCACTTCCAAGACTTGTGCAAAAATCTTGCAAGCCGGCCTATTCTGGCCTAATCTATGGAAAGATGTCCACATCGCTGTTATAAATTGTGATCGGTGTCAACGTGTTGCACCCCAAAATTCGCCCTCACAATACAAGACTTTGTGTGCTAAGAAGGTTCACAAGGTTCACAAGGTTCACAATACATACAAGACCTTTCATGAGGTTCATGAAGTCTACAAAGACACTTTATGAGGTTCACAAGACCTCCCATGAGGTTCACAAGGTTCACAAGACATTTTATGATGGTTCACAAGGTTCACAAAGTTCACAAATAGTCAGAAGATTTGACAACTCCCTCAGACAATGCACCTCCTAGGCAGTGCATCCAAAACTAGGGTTTTGACTTTAATCAGGCTAAATGAACTTCCAAGACTTCAAGTGAGCTTCATAACATCTTATATGTGTGTAAGAACTCCCATGACAAGTTTCAAGACTTTTCTCAAAGGTTTGCTCAGTCAGATGATCAGATAAGTCAAAATCAGTCAAAGCAGTTAAAAAGTCAAACTGAGGTCAACTGTGGTCAAACCAAAGTCAAACTTCATGATTTTTTGCCAACATAAAGTATATGAAGTAAAATTCATCATTTGATCAAGGGTTGATCATGATTCATCAAGGAGATTTCAGATCATCAAGAATCAGAGGTTTCTAAATTAGGGTTTCCTTAGGAAAAGTCAACTGAACTTTGACCAGCCATAACTTTCACATGCTTCATCACCAAGTCTCCATCCAAATCTCATTTTGAAGGAAATTGAATTCTCTACAACTTTGTGTCTCACAAGCCAAGCCCAAAAATGCTTCATTTGGAAGGTATGAGCTAGGACATTATAGGTCCTTTTGAAAGTCAACAAAAAGTCAACAACTTCAAAAGGGCATAACTTGAGAATGGTAAATGATATGAACATGAAACCAGTGGGGTTGGTTAGACGAATCTTCAAGCTTTCCAAAATGTCCAAGAACACCCTCATGGCATTAAAATTGAAGGCTGTGTGCCCTTGCAAAGTTGGGAAATTTTTGGCTGGTTTATGAAGAAAATGGAGGTTTAAAACCAATTTTTTCTAAATGGGCTTGCCATATGATGACCCAAACCACACCAAGACATCATGCACGAAATTAAATTAATATTTTCATTATTTTATTTATTTTATTTTTATTTATTATGATTTTTTATATTAAAAATCATTTTAAATTCAAAATAAAATATAAAATGATGAAGATTTAAAATGATTTGTCTTCTAGAACGTCATCAAGTTTATTTGGATCTAATTGATACAAGAGTTATGAAGATTATCTTAAAATAGCAAGTTCATATCAAGAATATTCAAATTTTAAAGGCCAATCTTTTTCAATCTCAAACTACCAAAAAATCCAAAGTCTTGAGCAATGTTTTTGACCTAATTCATTCACTCATATATATAGAACATTTAGCAATCAAAAGAACACGAATTCGCAGCCTCTCATATCATCTTCAAGTTTCAAAAATTTCATCCAAAACTCAAATTCGGTTTGATACTTCTAGCCTCTCTCAAGACAAACTAAAGGTTGCAAATCGTTCCTGGAGGGTCATATAATGTTTCTGGATCACTAAAACATCCATTATTGCATTGAAACTCCATGGCCGAATGCATCATATTCATGTCTTTATGTTTTTTTCGATTTCATACATATGACTGGTTTTAAGTATATTTGACATTTGCTTTGTGTTTGTGAGGTTACAAGGAATGTTTCTGGACATTTAACTCAAAGTTTCATGGCTTGAATCGAAAATTGCCATGGCTAGGGTTAGAGCTTTCAAATTAGGGGTTCACGAAATACCTAATATAAATGACTAATAAAACCATGGCTGGACTGTATTCACTGCAAGGATCATGTTTGTATGTTTAATTTGATGAAATTTTACACATTGTGAGAGATACAATTTTCGCAGGTTCTTGAAAGTGAGAATTCGTAGGAAAATTTGCAGGTGTATTCGCAGGTGTTTTCGCAGGAAATATGAGGAAGAAGAAGAACCCTGCGCGCGAATCTCATAGTTCAAAATTTGTTTTAAAATATTATGTTTTTATTTCTGTTTTGTTTCACAAGCATTGTGCTTGGCCCAGTGGTATGAAGCGCGCGTGTGTAGCCAGATGACCTGTGTTCGAATCCTGGCTTCCCAATTTTTGCTTGTTTTTCAGTTTAATTATTAGGTGTAATATATTATGTATTATAGTTGCTATGTTAACAGGTGCCCTCTCCCAACTGGAATGGTTAAAGTGTTTGTGTGATGCTTGAAGGTCCTGGGTTCGATCCCCCCAGGCCTTTTGTTTTGTTTTATTTTCTTTGATTTTCAGGAACAAGGCATAAAACAAATTCTTCTCCTTTTCTTGGCATCAGGCGCGTATTGGCCTAGTGGTTGCTGCTGATGGATGGAATGCTTGGAGGCAAAGGGGTTGGGTTCAATCCCCAGCCCAGGTAAGTTCTTTTAATTCTGTTTTATTTATTTTGTTAATTGTTTATTATTGAATATTATTCATATGCTTAATATGTAAATAGATCTAGATTAATATATGTTCTAAAAAATTCTAAAAAAACATAATAATATTTTCTAAAACTAATTTTTTTTATTAACATGTATATATTATTATTATATATAATTTGTTTGTATAATTGAGTTAATATTTAATATTTAACATTTTTGCATATAAACCCTAATTTATTTTTTATAAACCCTAAAAACATTTTTTTTAAATCAAACCCTAATTTTCTTTATTCATAACTTAATCTTATTTTTATTTAATCATTGTACATATTTTTTATAATTTGTTTATAATCTTGTTTAAAATAATTGAAATTTTGTTATAATTAATATTATTTTCATAATATGCATATATCCCATAAATTGTTTATAATTTAATTTTATATGTAAATAAATTTTAATAATACGTTTAGAAATAATTAAAAATTGCCAAATTAATTTTTATAGTTATAATTCTATTTTCATATCATGTTTATAATTAACTTTTTTTTTTATATATAATTTACATATAACTTAAAAATTTTATAATAATTAGTATAAATGTTTATATTTTAATATTAAATAATAATTGTTTATAAAATTGAATTTTTTTATTATTATAATATTCTTGTTTATTTCATTATTATTATTAATTATGTTTATATGATTATTACTAACCCCATTTAATCTTATTATTATTTTCTACTAACCCAATTATAATTATTTATTTATTTTGCTTATTATATTTAATTTTGCTTTTATTATTATTATGTAATTGCTCCTTGGTGTAATATTTATTTATAATGTTTATTATTTATATTTTATACTATGGTTAGTAAATAGGGAGTGTAAATATACTTGTAATTTAAAATTAATTTAGATCATTTAAATTAAGATAAATATTAAATTGAACACTCACACACGTAAGTCGATCTTTGATCGCCATCTCACTTCCTTAGGGATACCTCTCATGTTGCCTAACATAAAAGGTCAAGTAGGGTGTATAAAGCAAAGTCCCTCAATTTCACATCATCTAGTCCCTACAGTTTAAAAAAGATCAAGTCCCTTCGAATGTTGCCTTCGTAATGATCTTGTCCCTTTCGAATAAAGATGATAGTCCCTTCAAATTGCTTATACACCCCACAGTTGCCTAAAATAACAGATGACCCTTCACATGTCCCTCACATCCAAGGTAATGACTACCTATTCCTTAATAATAGGGATAGTCTTACCATTTAAAGGATTCAAGAACAGAAAAGACTTAAAACTTAGGGTAGGTTCCTCTTAGATACTTGCTCACTCTTCAAAACAATTTCAAACACTTCACAATTTCAAACAAATTTTCAAAACAAAGGTTTATACGCATCCGTACATGGGTCATTATAAACACTTAAGAAAATTTTTATTCACACACTTCACATTTCAAAAACATTTTAAAGTGAGCTAAGTAACTAAGAGCCCATGGATAACCATGGATGTAAAGGGTGCTAACACCTTCCCTTTACATAACCTACCCCCCGGACCCAAAAATCTTTTAAAAGGTCTTTCCTGTTCTTTTATGCCTTTCCTTTGGATAAAATAAAAGTCGGTGGCGACTCTTGCTATCCGCAACATAACTAAAGTCAGTTCTCCCACCGTGTTACAGAACTGGCGACTCTGCTGGGGATTTAAATTAAAGAGGGGTACCCTTAGGAATTAGATCACTTTAAAATTGTTTGCCTTGTTTGCTTTATACTTACTTGTTGGGCTCTTATGTGTGAAAGATCCTAACCCGGATCTAGTGTACCTTAGGTAAATGGCAATAGACCAAGGAAACTGTACGGCGTATACCGATATGGTTGATCTGGTGGCCATAGTTATTGTGACTTCTTGGTTGGTGCTTATGTTCCTTAAGTCAAGTTGAGGATAATATGAGGCTGCCATATGTTGTCAATGCACTAACTAACTTTTAGAACCCTAGTTATCCCATCTTGGCCTTTAGAAAAGTAGTGAGATAACCGGCTTTGGTGCAGACTGAAGTTGGTTGATACTCGATGCTACGCTCATTGAGATTCTAAACTTGGAGGGTTTTGGTTGGCAAGTAAGTTTCCTACTGAACAACCACCCTTGTGAAGGATCAATGATATTGAGATCCCTTAGAACCTGGTTACTTTGTAGGACAGGATGAACCAACTAACTTCAGGGGAGGGTACTTACCTTTGAACCTCATGCAAGCCTTTAAACCTAGGGCTATTGTGTGACTTGTTTATGTGTGCCACATGTTTGTGATTGATCATAACATCATGACATCATCATGTATCATAAGCATAACATTTTCACTAACCATTTCAAGGACCAAAGGATTTATCTTTGTTCTTTGTTGCAGGTCATGGCTTCGGCTCGTAGAAACACTATCAGGATCAACTTTGTAGGGATACCTGCTAAGCTTAAAGAGTTGGTTTCTCAAGTGTCTGATCATTCCCAGTTCATCAAGAGACATGGTCACCTATTGGATCTAATCACCTCAGGATTCAATGAAGACATGATGAGTGTTCTGTTTCAGTTCTTTGACCCCAAGCACCATTGCTTCACATTCCCTGACTATCAGCTGGTTCCTACAATGGAAGAGTTCTCTAAACTTCTGGGTATACCTGTTCTTGATCAAAGACCTTTCACAGGCTTGGAGAAAGAGCCTAAACCTGAAGTTATTGCTGCATCTCTACATCTGAAGAAGTCTGACATTGTTCTAGAAACGAGAAACGGAGTTAAGGGTATTCTTGCTAAGGTATTAATGGATAAATCTCAAGTGTTCTTGAAGGCTATGAGCTACGATGCTTTTGAGGAGATCTTAGCCTTATTGATTTATGGCTTAGTATTGTTCCCCAATCCTGATCAGTTCATAGACGTTCATGCCATCAACATATTCCTGAGTCACAATCCAGTGCCTACATTACTTGGAGACATCCTACATTCTCTTCATACCTGTACTACAAGGGCAAGAGGAACTTTGATGTGCTGCATACCTTTGCTTTCTAGGTGGTTTATTTCTCACCTTCCTCGCTCAGTAATGAAGAATGAGCAAGGGTTCAGGTGGTCCAAGAGGATTATGTCACTCTCTCATTCAGATATCCATTGGTGCTCCAGATCTATGGAGAATGTCACCATCATTGACCGTTGTGGGGAGTTTCCTAATGTGCCACTTCTAGGCATAAGAGGAGGCATCACCTACAACCCCTCTCTAGCTTTACGACAGTTTGGTTACGCTCGGAGTGATGGCCCACATGACATGTTGATTCAGGGCACTGTGTTTGATTACGACAACGATCTTCAAGGTTATCGTCAGAGATTCATACGAGCATGGGGAAAAATAAACAAGGTTGACAGCAAGACTTTGGAGCCTAAGTACACTATTCCTATGGAGGATTATCTCAGATGGGTGCGATCTCGTGCTCAGACCCTCATGATGCCATATCATGCTATCCTGCCAGTTACCATGGAACCTGTTGCTGAAGGAGACACTGCTTATACCATCCTTCACCCAGACATGCCCACTGACATGGAAGACTTACAGAGGTCCTGGATCCAGTTGAAGGAGCAAAGGGATACTTTCGAGGCTCATTACAATGCAAGCCAAGAAAGAATCCTGGAACTAACGAAGCAACTTCACGAGGAACGAAATCTCAACTCATACCTCAACATAAAGAGGAAACATCCATGGGAGACTTAAAACCCCATCTCTTGTATTTATTTCATTTCATTTTCTGTAAGCCCAAGGGGCAAACAAATTTATTACTAATAAAAGTTTACTTTCTTAATTGTTTAAGCAAATTTAGATCCTGCGGTCCTTGAAAACATTGCATACGCATTTACATACCATATCATTGCATCACAGGTTTCTTGTGCACAGGTTTCTTATCTTCTCGCTGTTTATTTCAGCAATGGCTCTTGAACAAACAGTCAAAGATCTCCAGGCTCAGAATGCCCGATTCCAAGAGTTGATTCTGAACTTGTCCAAGGGACAAGATGAGTTGAAGACACTGCTGGCTAAGAAGAAGAGTCCTGAGGACAACAAGGATGGTCAGTTGGAACAATTGCGAGCTGAGATAACAGAAATGAGGATCCAGATGAATGGCCAGGTGGCTCTTATCCAAAGTTTAGCTCAGGGGCAAGAAGAGCTGAGAACCTTTGTCCAAAAACTTCAAAGTAATGGAGTCAGGAATCTAATTGTCAATCAACCTCCGTTAAAACAAGCTGATTTGGTTGAAAGGAAGATGAGGATAAAAGAAGGTAAGAAACCGGTTACCACTGATTGTTCTTCAGTTAAAGAAAAAAGACATGGTAAAGTTAATCCACCTCAAAACAAGGGATGTAGAAGACAGTTTATCAAATTCAGCACTCCAATGTCACAAGTTCTGCAATGCTTGTTGGAGATGAAACTAATTTCCTTGAAAAATTCTCCTCAAAATCCTAAAACTTCCTCTCCTCGCTATAATCCCAAGGCAAGGTGTGGGTATCACTCCAACTGTCCTGGACATGATACTAATAGTTGTTGGACATTGAAGAAAAAGATCCAAGACCTGATTGACGAAGGAATCCTAGAGGTTACTCCAGAAGGTCAAGTTGAATTCTACTATCACCCATCAAACACCGAAGCTGCAAGACAAGTTGCCCAGTGTAGCAAGAAAGGAAGCCTACCTATTCCTGTTGAGATATGGGGCACCTTGGGACATCCAAGTGGTAAATTTGATTTCATGGTAAAGTATACTGCTCCTCAAAGTTCACAAATTGCAATTGAGGACATTCAGCCAACTGGATGGGACAACATTTGAATTTTCATTTGTAATTTCTTTTATTTGTTTGAACACTTACTATTATGTTAAACTTTTGTTTTCATTAATGCATTGCATATGTTTGTCTTGAATTAATCCATTCGTTCCACTATATTTTGAATTATGCTTCTTATTTCTATCTTGTGATATTTAACTCCTGATAAAGCTATAAGCCTGTAGAGGGAGGATGACGAAAACAATACCATAATATTAGGCAGTATGCTTTTGAACAGACTATGCTGACGATGTACAAGCATTGTTTCAATTCCTAAACAGTGGAGATATAAGGAAGTTAATCCCTAGTCAACCCTTTTGAGCCTATGAAGTAGGAGTTTTCATTCTCGCACAAATTAAAACCCTTATTCATAACCTGGGGCAGGGTAGTTACTCGGTTAACTCAATTATGCCAATTGTTTGTGTTGTACACAACTAATGATGGTTCTCTATAATCATTAAACCTGACAGTCAATATCCAGCAAAAGAAAACCTCACTAAGTCAAAACCCATGAAGGAGACTTAGTAAAAAATTAAGACATCCCGCTGACTGTAACCTTGAAATAAACAGTTCAGGAAAAGTCAAAAGAAAAAAAGAGGTCACTATGAATCCTCAACAAAGAAAGATGACTAAATGTTCAAATAATTTTCGGTTTCTGAACCATCATAAATGTCAGTGTTACAATTCCAAACTCCTTTGAGCCTCAATGCATAAGTTAACTGAGCATAAGACTGAAGAACATCATGGAGATTGGGTTGGGTACAAATAAAATTTGAGCCTTTATCATTTGTTTCTTAAACCGTGAACCAGGCCACGTTACAACCCTTTAAAAGTCCTAACTGAAGCATGGTTAGTTCGAAAGTGTACTGCTACAAAAAGGTATCCTGACTCCTTTAGGGCTTATTATAAAACTTGAGCTAATATCACAGTTTTCTTATAAAAAAAAAATTATTTTTCAAAAACTTCAAGACAGACATAAGCATTGCATTTTTGAATATATTTGTTTGCATATACCTGAGTGTTTGACAAATAGAGAAACTTACAGGATGAATGTTCAATGAACCAAAGTCCTTCCGATAAACAAAGTTGCTTCCTGGATCAAAGTCCATGTATACAAAGGGGCATAGTCATTATCTCCCAACCAAGGGGGCAGGCCATGATACTGCCTAACTCATGTGAGGAAATCAGGACAGGATTCAGTTATGTTTAAGTATCCAGGGGCAGATCTCCACATCTGTCTAAATTACCGAGGGTAACATTACAAAGTTCATAATGCCAGGGGCATAGCCACTGTTTCCCAGTCAAGGGGCATACCAACTTACTGTTCAATTCATTTGGGGCAATCAGGTCCAGATTCAACAATGCTTAATAGCCAGAGGCAGCTCTCCTCATATATTTGAATTTCATGATGTCAGGGGCATATTATTGTGAGGCACTCTGTTTATTTCTCTTGAGGTAACTACATTCAGATACTTCCATTATGGTATAATTCATCCTCAACCAAGGGGCAATGCTTTCTCTTCAAATCTAATGCCCGTAGCGTATATGGTTCATCACAATTTGAAGACACATTCCTCTCATTGTATTACCTTGATATTGGATTCTCAGCTGAAACCATGATGGAAATTAATTTTCTATGCCAGTAGTATCAGATGGTGTCAGTATCATGTCTTCAGATCCAGCTATGAGGATTTCTGGGAAGGTATTCAGGAAAGTTAAAAATTTCAGGATCTCCAAATCCAATTGGTTATACACTCTCGAAGTTGAAACGATTATGTTTTCAATTTCAGCTTTACTTTTCATCTGAATCCATATTTACTTTTACCCTATTTACATAAGCGAAACGTCCATTGGTTGGGCTTGAATGTATGTATGCGTTTGAATATGATTAATGTTTACCAAAAATGCATGTATGCTTAATATGATTGATGTTTACCAGAAATGCATGAAAATGCAGTAATAGTATTTACTAAGGATGAACGAGGGAAGGATTTCAATAAAGTTTCACCGGTTCATCCCTACAAGACAGCTACAAATCCCCAATAGGGCAAATCCATCTTCATAAGTACTTCGAGTCATATCTCCCCTGGAATTTATATCCATCTCTTTTATCCTCATACGGATAGTCGGGAATTTATTTTTCCAATAAGAGTACGACGAACGAAGACGGGAGGTTATATATACCCTACTATCGAACGAAGACGGGAGGTTATGTATACCTTGCTATCCCCAGCAGACGGAAGGTTATATATACCCTACTATCGAACGAAGACGGGAGGTTATATATACCCTACTATCGAACGAAGACGGGAGGTTATGTATACCTTGCTATCCCCAGCAGACGGAAGGTTATGTATACCCTACTATCAAACAAAGACGGGAGGTTATGTATAATATATTATCAAACAAGACGGGAACGAGTTCCTCAGCAATGAATCGGGATTTATTTTCCTGGCCAGCAGTTGTTATACGAAGATATCCAGACGCTCCAGGCTGCATGATGCATACATACATCATTTACATCATATCATACATATACATAGATACATAATACATTACTTGAGTGCATCATATTATACATGCATACATAATACATAAACTAATATTACCATACAGAATGCTACCTTATTTTCAGGTTAATTCTCCAACAGACAGACTTCATCAACAACTTGTGACTATTGGGCCGTTGTTTATCTTCCCAAAGATTACCACTTCCTCAGGATGTTGTTTATCCTCCTGAAAGCATATTATTTCCTCAGAATGGTGTTTATCCTTCTGAAAGCATATCATTCCCTCAGGACGTTGTTATCCTCCTAAAAGCATATTATCTCCTCGGGACGTTGTTTATCTTCCTGAAAGCTATCATCACTTCCTCAGGATGTTGTTTATACTCCTGAAAGCATATTATTACCTTGGGCCGTTGTTATCTTCCCAAAGGTTACCACTTCCTCAGGATGTTGTTTATCTTCCTGAAAGCTATCACCCCTACCTCAGGACGTTGTTATCCTCCTAAAAGAATATCATTCCCTCAGGACGTTGTTATCCTCTTGAAAGCATATTATTACCTCAGAACGTTGGTTATCCTTCTGAAAGCATATCATTCCCTCAGGACGTTTTTATCCTCCTGAAAGCATATTATTTCCTCAGAACGTTGTTTATCTTTCTGAAAGCATATCATTACCTCGGGACGTTGTTTATCCTCCTGAAAGCTATTACCACTACCTCGGGATGTTGTTTACCTTCCTGAAAGCTATCATTATACCTTCATATTTTGGACTGCTTTATCCTCCAAGAAATGTACCTGAAGAATTTTCTCCAAGTGGCATCTTTAAGCCCACTCAAGCATACTCAAATAATCATCTGTATCACTCTATGCACTGGTGAGTGCAAATTTTTGGGCTTTTGTGTTCAATCCCCTTCAACCTTCCAGGTCACAACTGGCACATATACCAATCTAACCCCTCAGGTTTCAGAAAATTGAACAGGGGCAGATGTTGCACCCTAAAATTTGCCCTCACAATACAAGACTTTGTGTGCTAAGAAGGTTCACAAGGTTCACAAGGTTCACAATACATACAAGACCTTTCATGAGGTTCATGAAGTCTACAAAGACACTTTATGAGGTTCACAAGGTTCACAATACATACAAGATCTTTCATGAGGTTCATGAAGTCTACAAAGACACTTTATGAGGTTCACAAGGTTCACAAGACCTCCCATGAGGTTCACAAGGTTCACAAGAAATTTTATGATGGTTCACAAGGTTCACAAAGTTCACAAATAGTCAGAAGATTTGACAACTCCCTCAGACAATGCACCTCCTAGGCAGTGCATCCAAAACTAGGGTTTTGACTTTAATCAGGCTAAATGAACTTCCAAGACTTCAAGTGAGCTTCATAACATCTTATATGTGTGTAAGAACCCCCATGACAAGTTTCAAGACTTTTCTCAAAGGTTTGCTCAGTCAGATGATCAGATAAGTCAAAATCAGTCAAAGTAGTTAAAAAGTCAAACTGAGGTCAACTGTGGTCAAACCAAAGTCAAACTTCATGATTTTTTGCCAACATCAAGTATATGAAGTAAAATTCATCATTTGATCAAGGGTTGATCATGATTCATCAAGGAGATTTCAGATCATCAAGAATCAGAGGTTTCTAAATTAGGGTTTCCTTAGGAAAAGTCAACTGAACTTTGACCAGCCATAACTTTCACATGCTTCATCACCAAGTCTCCATCCAAAGCTCATTTTGAAGGAAATTGAATTCTCTACAACTTTTTGTCTCACAAGCCAAACCCAAAAATGCTTCGTTTGGAAGGTATGAGCTAGGACATTATAGGTCCTTTTGAAAGTCAACAAAAAGTCAACAACTTCAAAAGGGCATAACTTGAGAATGGTAAATGATATGAACATGAAACCAGTGGGGTTGGTTATAAGACTCTTCAAGCTTTCCAAAATGTCCAAGAACACCCTCATGGCATTAAAATTGAAGGGTGTGTGCCCTTGCAAAGTTGGAAAATTTTTGGTTGGTTTATGAAGAAAATGGAGGTTTAAAACCAATTTTTTCTAAATGGGCTTGCCATATGATGACCCAAACCACACCAAGACATCATGCACGAAATTAACTTAATATTTTCATTATTTTATTTATTTTATTTTTATTTATTATGATTTTTTATATTAAAAATCATTTTAAATTCAAAATAAAATATAAAATGATGAAGATTTAAAATGATTTGTCTTCTAGAATGTCATAAAGTTTATTTGGATCTAATTGATACAAGAGTTATGAAGATTATCTTAAAATAGCAAGTTCATATCAAGAATATTCAAATTTTAAAGGCCAATCTTTTTCAATCTCAAACTACCAAAAAATCCAAAGTCTTGAGCAATGTTTTTGACCTAATTCATTCACTCATATATATAGAACATTTAGCAATCAAAAGAACACGAATTCACAGCCTCTCATATCATCTTAAAGTTTCAAAAATTTCATCCAAAACTCAAATTCGGTTTGATACTTCTAGCCTCTCTCAAGACAAACTAAAGGTTGCAAATCGTTCCTGGAGGGTCATATAATGTTTCTGGATCACTAAAACATCCATTATTGCATTGAAACTCCATGGCCGAATGCATCATATTCATGTCTTTATGTTTTTTTCGATTTCATACATATGACTGGTTTTAAGTATATTTGACATTTGCTTTGTGTTTGTGAGGTTACAAGGAATGTTTCTGGACATTTAACTCAAAGTTTCATGGCTTGAATCGAAAATTGCCATGGCTAGGGTTAGAGCTTTCAAATTAGGGGTTCACGAAATACCTAATATAAATGACTAATAAAACCATGGCTGGACTGTATTCACTGCAAGGATCATGTTTGTATGTTTAATTTGATGAAATTTTACACATTGTGAGAGATACAATTTTCGCAGGTTCTTGAAAGTGAGAATTCGTAGGAAAATTTGCAGGTGTATTCGCAGGTGTTTTCGCAGGAAATATGAGGAAGAAGAAGAACCCTGCGCGCGAATCTCATAGTTCAAAATTTGTTTTAAAATATTATGTTTTTATTTCTGTTTTGTTTCACAAGCATTGTGCTTGGCCCAGTGGTATGAAGCGCGCGTGTGTAGCCAGATGACCTGTGTTCGAATCCTGGCTTCCCAATTTTTGCTTGTTTTTCAGTTTAATTATTAGGTATAATATATTATGTATTATAGTTGTTATGTTAACAGGTGCGCTCTCCCAACTGGAATGGTTAAAGTGTTTGTGTGATGCTTGAAGGTCCTGGGTTCGATCCCCCCAGGCCTTTTGTTTTGTTTTATTTTCTTTGATTTTCAGGAACAAGGCATAAAACAAATTCTTCTCCTTTTCTTGGCATCAGGCGCGTATTGGCCTAGTGGTTGCTGCTGATGGATGGAATGCTTGGAGGCAAAGGGGTTGGGTTCAATCCCCAGCCCAGGTAAGTTCTTTTAATTCTGTTTTATTTATTTTGTTAATTGTTTATTATTGAATATTATTCATATGCTTAATATGTAAATAGATCTAGATTAATATATGTTCTAAAAAATTCTAAAAAAACATAATAATATTTTCTAAAACTAATTTTTTTTATTAACATGTATATATTATTATTATATATAATTTGTTTGTATAATTGAGTTAATATTTAATATTTAACATTTTTGCATATAAACCCTAATTTATTTTTTATAAACCCTAAAAACATTTTTTTTAAATCAAACCCTAATTTTCTTTATTCATAACTTAATCTTATTTTTATTTAATCATTGTACATATTTTTTATAATTTGTTTATAATCTTGTTTAAAATAATTGAAATTTTGTTATAATTAATATTATTTTCATAATATGCATATATCCCATAAATTGTTTATAATTTAATTTTATATGTAAATAAATTTTAATAATACGTTTAGAAATAATTAAAAATTGCCAAATTAATTTTTATAGTTATAATTCTATTTTCATATCATGTTTATAATTAACTTTTTTTTTATATATAATTTACATATAACTTAAAAATTTTATAATAATTAGTATAAATGTTTATATTTTAATATTAAATAATAATTGTTTATAAAATTGAATTTTTTTATTATTATAATATTCTTGTTTATTTCATTATTATTATTAATTATGTTTATATGATTATTACTAACCCCATTTAATCTTATTATTATTTTCTACTAACCCAATTATAATTATTTATTTATTTTGCTTATTATATTTAATTTTGCTTTTATTATTATTATGTAATTGCTCCTTGGTGTAATATTTATTTATAATGTTTATTATTTATATTTTATACTATGGTTAGTAAATAGGGAGTGTAAATATACTTGTAATTTAAAATTAATTTAGATCATTTAAATTTAAAGATAAATATTAAATTGAACACTCACACACGTAAGTCGATCTTTGATCTCCATCTCACTTCCTTAGGGATACCTCTCATGTTGCCTAACATAAAAGGTCAAGTAGGGTGTATAAAGCAAAGTCCCTCAATTTCACATCATCTAGTCCCTACAGTTTAAAAAAGATCAAGTCCCTTCGAATGTTGCCTTCGTAATGATCTTGTCCCTTTCGAATAAAGATGATAGTCCCTTCAAATTGCTTATACACCCCACAGTTGCCTAAAATAACAGATGACCCTTCACATGTCCCTCACATCCAAGGTAATGACTACCTATTCCTTAATAATAGGGATAGTCTTACCATTTAAAGGATTCAAGAACAGAAAAGACTTAAAACTTAGGGTAGGTTCCTCTTAGATACTTTCTCACTCTTCAAAACAATTTCAAACACTTCACAATTTCAAACAAATTTTCAAAACAAAGGTTTATACGCATCCGTACATGGGTCATTATAAACACTTAAGAAAATTTTTATTCACACACTTCACATTTCAAAAACATTTTAAAGTGAGCTAAGTAACTAAGAGCCCATGGATAACCATGGATGTAAAGGGTGCTAACACCTTCCCTTTACATAACCTACCCCCCGGACCCAAAAATCTTTTAAAAGGTCTTTCCTGTTATTTTATGCCTTTCCTTTGGATAAAATAAAAGTCGGTGGCGACTCTTGCTATCCGCAACATAACTAAAGTCAGTTCTCCCACCGTGTTACACAACGCACCGGTAATATTTCAAGAAGAGATGAAATGCCTCAAAAAGGAATATTAGAAGTAGAAGTCTTTGACGTCTGGGGAATAGATTTCATGGGACCATTTCCATCATCTTTCGGTAATAATTAAATACTCGTAGCTGTCGATTATGTTTCAAAGTGGATTGAAGCTATAGCTTCTCCTACAAATGACACATGAGTAGTAATAAAGCTCTTCAAAAATATAATCTTTCCCAGATTCGGTGTGCCTAGACTCGTCATAAGTGACGCTGGCTCGCACTTCATTTCAAAAATCTTTGACAAATTACTATCTAAGTATGGAGTAAGACACCGTGTGGCAACACCATATCATCCACAAACAAGTGGACAAGTCGAAGTCTCGAACAGAGAAATTAAACAAATCTTAGAAAATACTGTTGCCATATCTCAGAAAGATTGGTCATCTAAACTTAATGAAGCTTTATGGGCTTATAGGACAGCTTACAAGACACCCATAGGAACTACACCTTTCAAATTAGTATATGGAAAATCTTGTCATCTCCTGGTAGAACTAGAACACAAAGCTTATTGGGCGATCAAAACTCTCAATATAAACTATAATGCTGCAGGATAAAAGCGAATCCTAGATATTAACGAATTAGAAGAGTTAAGGCTAGATGCTTATGAGAATGCTAAGATATATAAAGAAAGAACCAAGCGATGGCACGATAAACGCCTATCTAGGAAAGAATTTAGTGTGGGAGACGTTGTACTCCTCTTTAATTCAAGATTTAGGCTCTTTCCTGGAAAACTAAAATCTAGATGGTCAGGACCCTTTGAAATAACTAGAGTGTTCCCGAGCGGAGCAATAGAAATTAAGGGTAGGAATAGTGAACCGTTCATAGTAAACGGACAACGTTTAAAACATTACCATAATGTTTAAAATAGAGATTATGCAAATAGTCTAAGTCTTTTAGAATTGTCCACTAATTTCCCTGATTAATCTACGCCTAAGCATTACGTCAGGCTTTTGACGATAAAAACAGCGCTTAGTGGGAGGCAACCCATTTAATCATTTAACCATTTTGATCATTTTATTATTTTGTCATTTATCATTTTATTATTAGTTTATTTGTTTTGTCATTTTATTATAGTTTTATTTCATTATTACTATTATTGCTTTTATTTATGCATCTAGTTCCTTATTTTCCTTATTTTAATTTTTAAATCACTTTTACAGATTTTCTAAAGTCTTTTCCACTTTCCTTCTCCCCTTGATTTGTTTCCTCCGTATTTACACTAACTATGGCTAACCAACCGATAAACCTTATGGAAACCAAATTTAGAGGTAGGAACCAAAGAATGAAATTTGAAGAGTTATCACAGAGACCAATGGATTTGACTCTGTACCCGGATGATCTGACTATGGAAACCTTAGGTATACATGATAGCATCCTATACTTGTTTAACCGACTTGGATGGGAGAATGCACTGATTAAACAAAAGTTTGTGACTTACCGCGAGCTCACCCTTGAGTTCCTCAGCTCCTTAGTTTACTTACCCGAGCGCGGTTTTGGATTCAGGAAAGGATTTATCAGTTTCTGCCTTTTTGGAATAGAATATGACTTTAACCATAGAGAACTAGCTGACTTATTAGGATTCCCTAGTGAACCCTTTGCTTTTACTACCACATAGGTAGAATTGATGGACATTGAGCTGGATTTCTTTTGGGGAACCTTAACCGGAAATTACCATCCTGAACCAAATAACATGAACAATGATGAGATACATAACCCTGCTATCCGTTACTTCCATAAGATCCTTGCCCACACCTTCTTTGGAAAAGAAGAGAACCTTACTGGAGTATCTAAAGATGAGATATTCATTATGTCATGTGTGACTAATGGACAGCCAGTCAATGGTGTGCCTTTCATGATGCAAACCTTCACCCGAATCCAAGAAGAACCTGATTTACCCATATTAGTAGGAGGTCTTGTCACCATGATTGCTGATGCCTTAGGACTTAGATACCAATTACACAGGTGTAACTGTTTAGGTACCATCCGTCCTATGAATCTTAACTTTTGCTTTAACCGCCATATCATAAGGAATTTAGGACAACCACCTTTTGAGTACCTAATCAGGAATGAAGTAGTAACCCTGTTCACACTACCAAACCATGCTAGAGTCAGTGTTCACAATAAGGAAAATTGGCTTTATGAGCTTACCCCTCCTGACTATCCATCTACTCCTGAAACACCTCAATCTTACAAGATAAGGGATGATATAATGACCGATGTAGAAAGTGACCCTGAGACACCTCCTGGTTACCATGACATTGACCACACTGACGAAGTGATTGAAACCCCTGAAGTGAATCAAGTAGAATATGCTGACAACTTAAAGAAAATCATGAACACTCTTGAAGCTTACCAAGCCGATATAAATACTGTTAAGGATGAGATTAAGAGCATGCGATTGGACATTATAGGTTTAACTGACATAACATGTGAGCAATTCTACCACCTGAACTCTACAATCGAAGATTTGAAGAAGCACTTTTGAAAATGCTGTAGTGATCTAACTTATTTCATCTATTGTTTTCGTTTCTAGTTAGTTTAACATTTCGCAAACATTTTCGTACTTTATTTTTATTAATGTAATTTCCCTTCAATTATTAAAGCAAAGCACTTCTAGTTTACAAATTTTTCCAATTTAATCAATTTCTATGCTTTCAATCCATTTCCTGTTATATTTAAATTGATTAATGTTTTATATAATTTCTCATGTGATGAAGTTTACCAATTTATGTTGATATTATATATTGTTTGTGTTTAAAATAGAATGAGAAGTGATCATAAAAAATATAAATTGTATTGAACATGAGAGAGATAATGCATTCTGGAAAATATTCTAAGTTTTAATCCCTCACGGTCGTCATCACCTTCTAACGATCGTGACAAGCTAATTAGCGCGTCACGACCGTCATCCCCCCATCATGACCGTGACGACCCCAATTATAGGGATTCTGAGAAACAGAACTGTTCTTCTTCGAAACCTCTTCCTTTTTCAACTTCCACAACATTCAAAAACCCCCCATTATCTCTTTCAACTCCCGTAACCTCCCATTACCCAAATTAAACTCCATTAACATCTCCATTTACTCCAAACCTATCACATTCTCATCTTGCACTTAATCCGAACCAATTTCCTCACATTTTACACTTTTCTCACAAAACTCAAAAGCCTCTCATCTCCCACTCTTGTTCTTGCATGCAATGGAAGAAATTCAGTTTAGAGATGGAGAGCATGGAGATAACCAGAGACAGAAGTTCATCAGATTCCAGAACCGTGGTGTTCAACCCACGCGATATGTCGACACTGAATGTTTGAGAGAGTTGGGAATGCTCAACAGTGTGAAGAACCTGCTTCGGAAGGTTGGTTTGTGGCATTTATGCAGTCAGCCCTAGCCTACATTCGAGCTTCTGACATTGGAATTTCTGAGCTCGTTTCATTACATCACTCCTACCGGTTCACAAAGTCAACTCACCGGCGTTGCTAAGTTCAGATTGCTCGGCCGGGAGTTCGAAGTTACACAAACAAGGATCGCCGAGCTGCTAGGCTTCGATCACGGCGATGATGCTCATCTCCGCGTGCCGGACAACTTCAGTGAAACCGCTTTCACCTTATGGCACGACATCACCAACACCCGTGCCTCAGCCTTTCAAAGCCTGAATGCTACACATATCCACAACCCGGCGATCAGATACTTTCATCGCATCATCTGCAATACCATTTTTGCAAGAGAGAGCAACCACAAGCTTAACTCCAAGGAGCTCTTGTTCTTGCACTACGCCTTACATGATGAGCGCATCAATGCTGCCCCATTCATGCTATCCCATATCCAGTCCATAGCGTAAAGAAGCGCAACCCCCTTCTACATAGGCGGCATTGTCACTACCCTCGCCATTCAGCTGGAGCTTGGTGACTTGGTCATCAATTTGCCTCGCAGAGCCGCAGAGTTCCTAACGAAGAATTATTGCAGGTCCGCCCACTTGATTTCTCAGAGAGAGGATGGTAGGTTTAGCCCTGTTATCCAAGGCACTATTTATCACCACATCATCTTGTCGTGCCGTGACCGCATCGATCCGTCCAACCGAGCCAACTGGCTATTTGCTTTACCGGATGCTGCCGGCCACGCCCCCATTATTGATGAGCAGGCCGATCAACCAGTGGACGAGATGCAAGACACCATGGATGCAGCTGAGCATGTCCAGGACATTCCTGAGTCATCCACCCGACAGCCTCCGTGCGATTCATCAGCAGAACCAGATGAATGCCGCACTGGAGCGAAGGCAAAAAGAGCAACATGATGCATTACTCCTAGTTGTTGCCACCAACCAGAGGACGACTGATGAGAAGCTCGGAGAAATCTTTAGCGAGCTAGAGTCTTTGCGCATTGATATCACTGCTATCACAGGCACCGGTTCTGATCCTGAAGCGACTCCGACCAGACGCTCCTGCACCAGAAGCCGAGGCAGTGGTCATCAGCAGCCTTAGTTTTAGTTTTTGTTTATGTTTTTCCATTTCCGTTGTGCTTTACCCGCTATTGTATCACAACATTGAGGACAATGTATGATATAGTGTGGGAGAGGTACCTTTCATTTTCCGCATTTTCCCTTTCCGCACTTTCCATTTCGTTGTATTTCCTTTTCGTATTTTTAATGAAACAGAGTAATATTTGTGCTATTTTCTTTAGTTTCAAACTTTCCCCGTTTATTTAGCCATACCGAAAAAAAATCTTTAATTTATTCTTCGCATTACCCGACTTACCTACGAAATCATAATTAGGAAGCTGAGAACGATTCAACAAGATCAATACAGTCTTGACACCTTAGACTTCCCACTTAAGCATTCCGCTCCGATAATTGTTACGACTACACCTTAAGTTTCAGTTCAAAAGTAACCCCTAGTAGTTTATACTAGCAGTCAGCACCGTCTGAACACAAACCACGTGGGGAGCCGATGAATATAAGTGTTTGATGCCTAATCTATAATGATCCTTCATATCTCGATGCAAATGAAAAGAAATTGCACCAAAGTACACGGTCGCATATAAGAAACGAGAAATATGAGAAGGAGTCCATTGCGGGTTGGTTCAGAGGTACTGGTTCTGAACTCGGTAGGGCGTGCTACGGCTCGATCCCCCACAACCTCCAAATTGGATAATGTATATAGGGTTGCCACATTCGTGTACCAGACCCCGTGCTTATAAAGGACCAAAGTCACTAACCGGCTACTCCACTACGTGCGTGCTAAGGCAAATGGCTTAATGTGATTGCGCTAGAATGAAACCGGGCGAAATAAGATCGAAAGACTCTAGGTGGAATCGTAACGCAATTACCGAATGTTTCGTTAAACGGGAAGTAGACGACTTAGCTTGTTGCTTGTGTCATTAGTGTATCGTTAGTGTTTTATCAAAGTACCGGTTTATCTGACAAAACGATCCTTCGTACGGTTTGTTATGTGTGTGCGTTGATGAAAACTTGTCCGACAATTTTCAAACGACTATTTGCTTGAGGACAAGCAAGGGTTTAAGTTTGGGGAAGTTTGATAACGAGAAAAAGTATCGTTTTTATTGCTATGTTTCAATAACGTTTTATCGCATATTTGTCATTTTAACACCCGATTCCTCGAGTTTTCTTTGTCATTTTGCAGGCACATCATATACAGAGCTAAATCATGAGCCCCAAGTGAAATGAACAAAAACAACCATGAAAAGATGAAGAAAAGAGGAATTCTGCATAACCTGCACATTTTGTAACAGTCACGATCGTCACCTAGGAGTCACGACTGTGACACGCTAAAAGGAGCAGTCACGGTCGTCACAAGTCCCTCACGACCGTGACGCGCATAAGACACGGAAGACGAACGTGACACCCTTGTCACGAACGTGACAAGGGGAATTTAGGGTATTTTGATGAGACTTGGTCATGAACGTGTACGCTACGTGAATCCAACCTTCCTATTCTCCCGCAGACCCAGTATGTCAACCATTTCCTGGATTTTCTCAATTTCTACGAGGCCCATGCACCAACTCCAACTGCCAAGCCCAAAACATTGATCCTATAAATAGCTTAACTTCAAGAAACAATTGACAGAGTTTTGATTTTAATTTTCTTGCGGAAGCTCTGCCGTTTTTATTTGCACCCTTTATTTTTCCAGCATTTATTTTACTTGCTTTAATTTTCTGTATCCCAACCAACCATATAACAATTTCCAACATTAGGAAATTGTTATAAATCTAAACTATTACAAAGCTTCGGGACAAATACAATATAATCGAGAAATATAATAAAGATAAATAATAATAAGTAAGCAATAATAATCAATAATAATAAGAATTAAGATAAAAGGTTAGAAAAATAAAAATAAGAGAAATAAGAAATTAGCAAATTAATATAATTTTTTTTTAAATATTTAATAAAGAAAATAGATTTTAATAATAATAAATAAATACTAAATTATTCACATATTAAACAAATGATAAATAATTAAATATAAATTATAAAGAAAATTAGGTTAAATTTGAAAATTAAGAAAAAATAGGGTTAGGGTGATAGAAATTAGGGTTAGGGTTATGATCATGAGAATTAGGGTTTTTTTATTATTAATTTAAACATAATTAATTTATTTACAAAATATATACAATAATAAATATAAAATAAATATAAACAATTTGATTTTTTGAGAAAAATAAATTATGAATAATAAAAAAAAAGTTTTTTTTGTATAAGAAAGTAATATAAAACATTGTTCTAAAAAAATTATTATTTAAGAAATTAATTAGATTAAAAAAATATAAAATAAACAAAATAATGAAAAAAATGAGAAAAAAAACATACCTGGGGCTGGGATTCGAACCCAGGCCCTAGGCTCTCCCCACTCTGGACCAGCATCATTACCACCAGGCCAAGCGCGGCTTGATGTTTATGGTGTGAGCATCAATTCTCTTATTATCACCTGTAGAAAATCAAATAAAAAGCAACAAAACAAAATGGCCTGGGGGGGAATCGAACCCAGGACCATCACATTCACAAGCAAACACACAAACCAGCTGAGCGACATGGGGCGCGTTCAGCATATAATCAACAACAAAACATTATAATTTAAACAAGCTTTTTGAATTATGATTTTGGCGCCACTGAACTTCATCTTCTTCCTTGGTTGCTGCGAAAATTCCTACGAAATTTCATACAAACTTTCCTGCGAATTTTCCTGCACACGAAAACCTACAAAATTCGTAACATCTTATATCCATACAATTTTGCCAAATTGATCATGCCAGCATGATCAATACAGTTCATTTAACTTATTTATGTTATTAAAATGTATTTATATTAGCTGAATCAAGAAACCCTAATTCAAAGCTTGAAACCCTAACATGGCCGATTTCGTATTAGTCAGTGAATCTCCAACATATTTGCCCAGAATCCATCCTCACATGATAACAAACAAAGTTAGATACACAAAACCAGTTTATGACACATGAATAAGAGGAATCGAAACTTTCAAAAATATGAACAAGATGGAATCGGTATGCATGGTTCAACATGATTTGAATGCAAATAAGGATTGAAATAGCATCAGAGAACTCTAGGGATCATGTCTCAACCTTCAAAAATCCTTAATACCTCCTGCAAATCAAAATCCGAATTGGTGTTTTTCCTTTGAATTTTTGAATTTTGATTCTTGTATTGGAGGCTGCCAAAATTCGTCCCCTCCCTTGCTTTTAGTTTGTCTACTTGTATGTAATAGAATTAGGTCAAAAGTTGTGGATTTATGGGCTTTTTAGAGGTTACTTGATCATGAAGATTCACCTCTCTCAAATATTAAAAAAATCTTATCACACCTTTCTAAATTGTGTCAATCTGATCTCACATGATTTCAATCAACTTTAATTTGTATTTAAGAATTTCTAGAAGAAGAATCATGTCTAAATATTGATTTTTATATTTTATTTAAATTTAATTTGACTTTTAATGGATTAAATCAAAATAAATAATAAATAAATAATAAAAAATCAGAATTTGGTTGCTTTAGGTCGTGCTAGAGGTCCTTTTATGGATTGGATCACAACATTGCAAGCCCATTTGGAGAAATTTGGTTTTAAGGCCTTGTTTGCTTCATAAACCTCCCAAAAATTTCCTAACTTTTCAAAGACATATCTCCCTCAATTTTAAGGCTATTAAGGTGTTCTTGGACATTTTGGAAAGCTTAAAGAATCCTCTAACAAACCTCTTTGGTCTCATATCCATATCCTTTACCATTTTCAAATTATGCCCTTTGGAAGATGCTGACTTTTTGTTGACCTTTAAAATGACCTCTAATGTCTTAAACCATATCTTCCAAATGAAGCATTTTTGGACTTGGCTTGTGAGACACAAAGTTGTATAGAATTCAATTTCATTCAAAATTAGCTTTGGATGGGAAATGTTTGATGAAGCATGTGAAATTTATGGCTGGTCAAAGTTCAGTTGACTTTTCCTATGAAAACCCTAATTTAGAAACTCCTGATTCTTGATGATCTGAAATATCCTTGATGAATCATGATCAAGCCTTGATCAAATGATGAATTTTACTTCATAAACTTGATGTTAGAAAAAAATTATGAAGTTTGACTTTGATTTGACCACAGTTGACCTCAGTTTGACTTTTTAACCACTTTGACTGATTTTAGCCTATCTGATCATTTGACTGAGCAAACCTTTTGGGAAAGTCTTGAAACTTGACATAGGGATTCTTGAATACATATAGGATGCTATGAAGATCACTTGAAGCCTTGGAAATACATTTATCCTAATGAAACTCAAAACCCTAATTTAGGATGCATTGCTTAGGAGGATGCTTTGTCTGAGGGAATTGTCAAACTTTTTGACTAATAGTGAACCTTGTGAACCTTTTGAACCTCTTGGGACACCTTAGCACACAATGTCTGGTCTAGGTGAGGGCAAATTTTGGGGTGCAACAATGTTCTGCCCAAGAAAGCATTGATGAAGTTGGATTATGATGGAGTAGTTCTAAAGCCTAGCGACCTGGTAGTTAGAGCATTTGATGGGTCGAGGAGATCGATGTTCGGGGAGTTGGAGTTACCAATTAAATTAGGTCTATAAATCTTCAATACCACATTTTACGTAATGGATATACAGCCTGCATATGGCTGTTTGCTTGGAAGACCTTGGATACATTCAACAGGAGCAGTATCGTCCACACTTCACCAAAAGCTAAAGTTCATCTGGGAGGGTCAAATTGTAACTGTCAGTGGGGAAGAAGACATTTTTGTTAGTCATTTGGCTTCATTCAAGTATGTGGAGATGGATGGCGAAATAGTTGAAACTCCATGTCAGGCTTTTGAGCCCTTGAAAAATGAACAAGCATCTGCAGTGGCAGCTTCTCCTGAAGAACCAAAGAAGGAAGTTTTCGTGGCCTATTATAAGCAAGCTCTTGAGTTAGTAGAGTCAGGGGTGCGAGAAGGCTGGGGCAGTCTAGTAGAGGTGCCAGAAAATAAAGATATGTTCAGAATTGGTTATCATTATGGGCAGTTATCGTCTGGACCAAGTGCTAAAGGTCATCAAAGCCCGATTACTTTCACGAGTGCGGGAGTGGTGGATTATGGAAACATCAGTGTCGTTCAGGATGACGCAGTTGATAGTGACTGTGACTTAGATTAGTGGATCAGGCCTGCTGTTCCAGGGACTCAGCTTAGCAATTGGACATCAGAAAGGCTTATCTCAGTCACCTCTTTCGAAGACTAATAATTTTTGTTTCTGTTTTTTCTGTATTCAAGCACTATGTCTGGCCTGGGGCATAGTAGCTTTTTGTAAGGGTTCTTTTGTTCTTAACACAATTCATAATCATAAATAAAGCTTACGTTTCACATTCATCCATTTTGTTCTTTTTCTTTCATTTTTTGCTTTTGTTTTTCAAAAAAAAGAAAGAAAAGTTTTTTGAATGGTAATGTTTCTCATTTTCTCAAGTTTTTGCTAAAGCCTTGCATGAATCACCATTCATGCAGGTGCTCGTCACCGGATCTTATCAATGACGGCCCTATTATGGCTAAGTATGACTTTGTCAATCCAATTTATCAAGCTGATGATGAAGGTGAAGAGGATTGCAAACTACCTGAAGAATTGGCCAGACTGCTTAAACAGGAGGAGAATATGATTCAGCCGCACAAAGAAGTCGTCGAAGTGATAAACTTGGGTACCGAAGAAGACAAGAAAGAACTCAAGATCGGGGCCGTATTAGAAGAATCTGTCAAGACTCGTTTAATTACTATGCTTCGAGAGTATGTTAATGTCTTTGCATGGTCCTACCAAGATATGTCTGGTTTAGACACTGACATTGAGGTGCACAAGTTACCTCTGAGAGAAGACTTCCCTCCAGTGAAGCAGAAGTTGAGGCGCACACATCCTGATATGGAAATTAAGATAAAAGAAGAAGTACAAAAGCAATTTGATGCTTCTTTCTTGGCTGTGATCAATTACCCTCCGTGGGTTGCCAACATTGTGTCGGTCACTAAGAAAGACGGTAAGGTCAGGATGTGTGTAGACTACAGGGATTTGAATAGGGCCAGCCCTAAAGACGACTTCCCTCTGCCTCACATAGATGTGCTCGTCGATAATACTACTCAGTTTTCTGTATTCTCTTTCATGGACGGGTTTTCCGGTTATAACCAGATCAAGATGTCTCCCGATGATATGGAAAAGACAACCTTCATCACGCCTTGTGGTACTTTCTGTTACAAGGTCATGCCGTTTGGCCTGAAGAATGTTGGGGTCACTTTTCAACGGGCGATGGTGATGCTATTTCACGACATGATTCATCATGAAATTGAGGTTTATGTTGATGATATGATAGTGAAATCCCAAACAGAAGAAGAGCACTTGGTTAATCTAGCAAAGTTGTTTGACAGACTCCAGAAGTTCAGATTAAGGTTGAATCCGAATAAGTGCACCTTCGGGGTTCGTTCCGCAAAGCTACTCGGCTTCATTGTTAGTGAGCGAGGAATTGAGGCTGATCCAGGCAAAGTGAAAGACATCCAAGAGATGCCTGAGCCAAAGACTGAAAAGCAAGTGCGTGGTTTCTTAGGGAGACTAAATTACATTGCACGATTTATCTCTCACCTAACGGCCACATGTAAGCCCATATTTAAGCTTCTGAGGAAGAATCAGGCCATTAAATGGAATGAAGACTACCAACAAGCCTTTGACCGAATCAAAGAATACCTACTAGAACCTCCAATTCTCATGCCTCCGGTACCATGGAGACCTTTGGTTATGTATCTTACAGTGCTTGAAGGATCGATGGGATGTGTGCTGGATCAGTACGACAAGTCTGGTCAAAAAGAGCACGCCATTTATTACCTTAGCAAAAAGTTTACTGATTGTGAGACACGCTACTCATTACTCGAGAAAACTTGCTGCGCTTTGGCATGGGCTGCTCGTCGACTAAGACATTACATGCTGGCTCACACCACTCTCTTAATTTCCAAGATGGATCCTGTGAAATACATTTTTGAGAAGCCGACATTGACAGGAAGGGTAGCCCGATGGCAGATGATACTAACAGAGTACAATATACATTACACTTTTCAAAAGGCAATCAAAGGGAGTGTATTGTCATAATACTTGGCTCAGCAACCAATCGATGATTATCGACCCATGAAATTCGAGTTTCCGGATGAGGACATCATGTTCCTCAAGTTAAAAGACTGTGAAGAACCACTTCTGGAGGAGGGGCCAGACCCTGAATCCAAATGGAAGTTTATGTTTGACGGAGCTGTGAACATGAATGGAAGTGGAGTGGGTGTTGTTATCATCTCGCCAGAAGGGGTCCATACACCTTTAGCTGCTCGGTTGACTTTCGAATGCACTAACAATGAGGCGGAGTATGACGCTTGCATCATGGGGGTCGAAGAGGCAATCAACTTGCGAGTCAAAAACCTCGAGATCTTCGGAGATTCTGCTCTGGTTGTGAATCAAGTCAATGACAAATGGCTAGTTCATCAACCTCACTTGGTTCCTTACAAAGATTATGTCAGGAGGTTGTTAACTTTCTTCACCAAAGTCAAGTTGAATTATATTCCTCGAGATGAAAACCAATTCGTCGATGCTCTAGCAACTTTGTCGTCTATGATTAATGTTTGTCAAGAGAATTTCGTGCCTCGAATTATGGTATCCCGTCTTGAAAGACCGACTTATGTCTTTGCAGTTGACAATGGTGAAGATAACAAACCTTGGTATCATGATATCAAGCATTTCTTGAAGGCTCAAGAATACCCGGCTAGGGCATCCAGTAAGGATAAGAAGACCCTCAGAAGACTGGCAGGTGGTTTCTTCTTGAATCAAGATGGTGTGCTATACAAGCGAAACTTCGACATGGTTCTGCTCAGATGCGTGGATAGACACGAAGAAGACCTGTTGATGCAAGAGGTTCATGAAGGCTCCTTTGGTACCCATGCTGGAGGACATGTTATGGCCAAGAAATTGTTGAGATCGGGATATTATTGGATCACCATGGAATCCGATTTCTATAAATACTCCCGTAAATGTCACAAGTGTCGGATTTATGCTGATAAGGTCCATGTGCCTCCGAATCCATTGAGTTTCATGTATTCGCCATGGCCGTTCGCCATGTGGGGCATTGATATGATTGGCAAGATCGAGCCGACAACTTCTAACGGTCATCGCTTCATCCTGGTTGCTATAGACTACTTCACGAAGTGGGTCGAAGCGGCATCTTATGCCAATGTCACTAAACAAGTGGTAGCCTGGTTTATTAAAAGAGACATCATTTGCCGGTACGGAATTCCTGAAAGAATCATTACTGATAATGGTTCTAATCTCAACAACAAGATGATGGCTGACTTGTGTCAGGATTTCAAAATAGAGCATCACAACTCTTCTCCATATCGCCCGAAGATGAATGGCGTCGTCGAGGCGGCCAATAAGAACATCAAGAAGATCGTGCAGAAGATGGTTGTAACATACAAAGACTGGCATGAGATGCTACCTGTCATACCCCAAATTTGTCCTACCATCTTTAACTTAATCTCTAAGGGATAATTTGGCTTTTGGCCATAATCTCCTAAGAATTAAGTTGTGTTTATGTCCATTATAAACCAACAAATCTTGTAGGTACAACGTATCCAAGAAGAGATAAAATATTGGGTCTCATTCCTATGGATTGTCAATGCATACCAATCATTTTGTTTGTGAATTTTTTTTATGCATGATTCACTTTGGTGTTCGGTACGAGATATCAGCAAAGTCTGTTAACTTTCTTCAAATCTACTCTTGGGCCATCCTAGGGAGTTGTTTAAAAGTAGCGTTGGATTTTCTTTAAGACATTTCAGGATGTGTTTCCAAAATTGATGTCAGTTTTACTTTTATACTTTGCTACTTTTTTCCTCAAAATGCTAATGCAAATGGATTGTTCTTCAAAATATTGTTTTGAGTTGATACAAAACAATGGAACCAAAATATTCAAAATACATGTCAAAGGTTATGTTTTGTGATATTCATTCATGCTCATGCCCAAATCATAATGAAAGTTACAAGTTCAAATGAGATTTCAAATTAATGTCCAATATTTCCAAAAAAAAGGGCAATTGTATCATCTTTATACCAAAGTCAGTACAAATTCTCCAGGTAATTTAAGCCAGACAAGTACAAACAAGGGCTATGTTTTACAAATGTTACAAAAAAACTCAGAACTAAGATCCTTTAGCAATCCCAAGTCACCTGAGTTTCATCCCAAGTCATTATTCTTGATTTCTCGCACACTACGGCTTTGTTAGAGTTTCCTCTATTCTTAATTGTTCATCATCTTTGCAACAACAAATTGAAATGATAGGCCTTCAAACCAAGTTGTCATTCCGTCCCCATGCCAGACCATTCACTTTCAAAACAATTTGCATATTCTTTATGTTAATGTCATCATCAAGTTCTTCGTGACCAAAGCATTCATGCTCCATGTTTATGCCAAAATCTGGAAAATGCCCAAGAAAGAAACGCAAGGAGTTCTTGGTGGTCTTCGGTTTGGTGACTTCCGTATGACGTGCTGAAAGCAAGCTGCCACTACCTGAAACATTGCTGCATAATGAGTATACTATTAGGATGCATCCCAAAATTTCGAAACACGGTGTTAGCCAACAAAGATAAATCCAATCCGACAGTCATACCAAATACCTGCTAAAAAAGGCGATACCATCGGGATAGATTCGTACCTAAAACAACTCTGCACCAAATAAAAGCCAGATCTTTTCTTATTATTCCATGACTCCACCGTCAAGCTGCCATAATTCTGTTTCAGCTAGCGAAACCTCATAATACCATCCAAAACAAAAAAAAGTGAGTGAATTATAGGACTGCATGATAAACATGCTCGCAGTTGCCTATATTCGTTAATGCTTCGCCGCTATACTCACCGTGAACACACTCTTGAAGACCAAGTGAATGTGAAGATATTGATGGACCTGCACATCAATCATGAACAAAGCATCATTCAAAAGTCTAAATAAGGACAATATTATAGTTCAAAGATGCACATTTTAAAAGGGTTCAAGGACTTGATTTGTTTTACAAAGTTACTTCATTAACAAAAAACAAGGAATGAAAGTTGGTTTTTTTTCCTTCAAAGCCAAATTCCAAAGTCTGCAATAAGGAAAGATAGACCATGCTGCAAATTCTTGAAATAAGCAAAAGATTATCCTTCCACAACCTGACTCAATACACAAACCAAACAGAAATTACTTTGCTTGAATAATAAGATTTCTAAAAATGAGAAAGGTTGAATAAGCAAGAATATCATGTCAACATGAGAACCAATGCAGCCACATAACATTAAAGCAAGTCAAAGATTGAGGACTTGGTACGTACCAGCTAATTCGTACTCGATGCGTACAACCTGTCATGACAGATACATCAAAGCCTCTCTTTCAAGGCTGCAGAAGATCAAAACAAGGAAACCGGTTCATTATCAAAGGTATAAGCAGGCATATGATTCATGTAATATCGCAGCAGCAACACGGTCAATAGCAAGCACAAGAAAGCATGTTTAGCGGTATCGCAATAACAAATTCACAAGCAACTAAAAGTCCAAGTAACATGGTCCTTACATCAATAATGAGGTGATCTTCTTCATGCCAAACAACTCTTGAGTTTTTACGTGCATCCTATTTCACCAACTTCTATCTAGGCACAAGCCATGCCTTTTGCTCTCAGTGGAAGGGATTTGTTTGGATTATGTTGAAACTGGTAGTGGGAAGACCACAACTTTCACTACTCTTACGATACAGCATTGCTTGATCCAGCCTATAATTCGACGTAGAGATGATCCCCTGGCATTAGTTTTGGCTCCTACTAGAGAACCTGCTCAATAAATAGAAAAAGAGGAGTCTGAACTTAGAGCAGGAGTTGAAATAGCAGTTGCCAACCCTGGAAGATTCATTGAACACATACAACAAGCAGTCAAGGAGGGAAGTCAAGGCTCGAACCGATTATTGAAAAAAAAAGTTACAGCAGTACTACAAGCAAGCCATTAAAGAAGTGTTCTCACCATTCATACTCCAAATGACAAGAGCAAGCATCCGAGCATTACGGAAAGCATCATTCCAGCCATAGGATCTGTTGAATCATCTTGAATCTCATCTGAAACATAACCAAAATTGAGTCAGTATTCCAATTCAATTATCTCATCACCAAGCCGCATAATAAAGTAACCTGCAAAGCAAATCTCTCTGTGCTTGTGTACCATGGAAGCAGTCGAACCAAAGATCCTTATGAGCTTGCCAAGTATGATGTTGTTTTGACTACTTAGCATGGAAGTTCCCTAAGCAGCCTCTAGTTGACAAAGATGATGGAGAAAAAGAAACTTATGACGATCCTGCAATGAGTAAGAAAAGGAAATGCCCTCCTAGTTCAAAAAGTGGCAAGAAGAAGAATTTGGACAACATGATGCTTGAGGATGCTGCACGTCCTCTTGCAAAAGTACCCTGGTTTAGAGTTGTCCTGGATGAAGCCCAGAGTATAAAGAATCACAGAACTCAAGTTGCAAGGGCCTGTTGGGATCTTCGAGCTAAGGGCAGATGGTGCTTGTCCAGAACTCCAGTACAAAATTCAATTGATGATCTCTACAGTTACTGTAGATTTATACGACATGATCCTTATGCTGTGTACACATCATCTGTTCAACAATCAAGATTCCTATCAGCAGAAATCCATCAAATAATGCATAATATGAAACTAAGTAATCAGAGAACATTATAAGCAAGAAGAAAAGTTCAAGTATCAACAAGTTTAGTTATACCTCATATGTTCACGCTGCATGTTTTGTTTCTTTTCAGCCTTCGCACTAGTATTCGATCCTTCAAGCCATCTGCAATGAACTCAAGGAAAGCTAATCAATGAAAAAGAACAAAGCAGAATCAAAACTTTGAGAAATCTCACAATTTAATACATGCAATATGTCACGGTTTCATTCAAAGGGGTTTCTCCGGTTTCTCATATACCATTACGCCAAGTTTATCGCCTCTTCAAAGGACCTCATCAAGGTCATATCTCAGTAAAGAATCCAAATTCAAAACAATTGAATTCCTGCACCAGGAAAACAAACTCACTCAATAAGAAGCCAAACAAGATATCCATAGCAGTAAAAATCATGAGTCAAAATCCAACGAATTTCAGTGTGGCCCACCCCTCATTCTAGAAATCTGTTGTTTCACTACAGACAAAGAATGGTGACTCACCTATCTTGGTCCCCACAAAGGGAATATTCCTTCTAACGGATTGCAAAACCAGCTCACAATTTCCTCACTCACTCTCACACGATTTTTCACTCTCCTCACACGTATCAGACAATCTCAATATTCCTCTATAAAAGCCAATGATTGGCACAGATTCAAAAAGACCTACAGACCAGAAAACACTAACACAGAAATTGACATGCCACCATACCTGAAAAACCCTAGCCGCAAATACACATAGAGGGCCACCAACGGACAGAGAAACCCTAGCGACTAAGCAAAAAACGGCAGAACCGAAATTCATCAAAACACCTAAATCACTCAAAAAAAACGGGCTCTCCTAAAAGTTGCTCAGAGTTTCTCATTGAAACTCTGAAGCAATTCGAGCTAAACCCAAGCGTAATCAACAACAATAACACTAAGAAAACGCACAACAATAGAAAAGCATACAAGAAGAAGAAGTAGCAGAAGTTAGAAGAAGTAGGGCAAGGCTCAGCGATTTGGAGATCGAAAGAGGAAGCTAGAGCGATAAATTACCTTTCCCATGAAGCTAGAAATCGGACTTTGTCTGACTCAGGTATAAACGCTTAACCCTAAGTTGCGAATCTTATCATCTGTGCCTAGTTGAGTTTGAAATGAGATCTTTGCTTGATTCGATTTTGTCAATATGTGATAGATATTTGGTTTGCAAATTTGAAAATGGTGGATTTGTTTGTTTTTATTTTGATGATGGGATGAACGATGAAGGTCAAGTTTGCTTCTCCTCTTGAAGAAGAACAAGAACTGAGTTTATATAAATCCACTGTGGTACTTTTGGTTCTGTGTTTATCTCTTTCATTTAGAGGAAGAGCGTTGGTTTTAGAGAGATAATGAGACATGTTTTCTTTTCTGTTTTTTCCATTTATTTAATGTGTTTATTTGATGTCAATTTGTCATCATAAGCATTAATAAGCCTCCTGATTTATCTGTTGCACCGCCCCAAAGTATCTCACACTGCCCCATGTTATCTTTAACAATGTGACTAATGGGGGAAGGCATTAGCTGTACACGAAGCTGTGACCGATGATGCATTCTAGCTAGGTCTGTTTTGTTTCTTTTTAAATTTTTTTGCCCATCTAATACATTTGGTTTATTTGTGACCTATTGGATGGAAGTTTTTATTTTATCTGCCGGTTCGGATTTACCCTAAAATCAGGAATCTTATTTCCTTCTTTTTTATTTTGTTTTGCTTTTTAAAAAAAAGAATAGAAGAAATCAAAACAAAAAATATATGTAATTAATTTCTAAACAATTTTGTTTAAATTAATTTAATCAGTTTTCTAATTAATTTAATTAAGTAATCTTGTTTAAATTAATTATGTAGTTTCTCCTTATCAAAAATGCATAGATTAATTAAATAGATTTTTTGTTTAATTAGATTAATGAATTTGGTAGTTAATCTAATTAAATATTGCTATTTAATTAATTAACTTTTCTCCTTTGCTCGATTATGTGTGTGATATGAGTTTTGCGTATGCTCGATTTCTATTTGCTTGTGACATGATACAATGCTTACTTGTGTGATTACTTTCGCATTTTTGACGATAAATTGCTAAGTAAAAAACGAACGCACATTAAGATTAGTCATTTCAAAGATAAACGAAATCTTTGGCCCAACGCCAAGTAAACATCCATATGCACTTCACTTCATACACACACGTAAGTCGATCGTTTCTCGATCGCCATCTGCACAAACTTTGCACCTTACACTTTTAGCAACATTTTCAATTTAACGAATCAACGCATTGCGCTTGTTTTCCCTAGTTAGTCTTTAGCTTAGTTCCTCAACTTTGCGAGTCGAGCACATTGTGCATCGCTAACAAAACCAACAAATAAACTTCCATTTGCATTCACCTTAAACTTCAAAACACCGAAATGTTACTTCTTAGATCCAAACCCTTGATCCAACATCAAGCGGTCTTAGGAAACAAAACACTTCAATAAATGCGAGGAAAATTGCACGCCATGAGCCTTAAGCGATAGAAAGGAGGATAACGAGCTCTCGTTACTCGCTCCGATTATTTCGGCGCAAGACATTCGTCTTGTTGGACGAAATAAACTATCCATAGTCTTTGGTGCAAATGGACTCTTAAATCCTTTCATCGAAGAAAGGTAATAAAATCAACAACCATCACCTGTATCAGGCCGAACTACGAAGCTCTGACTTTCCCATTGCACAAGGGAATATGTAGGCACGAGGATCTCAATCCTTGCCGAGCCCCTAGGATCAATAAACCCTTTAGTTCAACAAGTAATCATAAGTATAGACATCCTTTCGCGCGTGACAATCTAGATGGTTCCCATCGAGTACGATGGATGTAGGAGGTGTTAATACCTTCCTCCTACATAACCGACTTCCGAACCCCGACAATGGTTTGCGATGACCTTGTTTTATCCCTTCTTGGTGGTTTTATCTATATTTACCATTTCCCTCTTCGGGAATAAATAAAATTAGGTGGCGACTCTCAAGTCAGCCCAGCCGCGACCGCGTTCGCGAGGGATCGTATTTTTCGAGGTACAACAGCTGGCGACTCTGCTGGGGAAGGTTCACCCCTATGCAAGTCGAGCCTAGTCTAGGTTTCCACGCTCGTTTGAATTGTTTGATTATGTGTTACTTGTGTATCGCTTTCTTTATTGCTTTACATTTTATATCCTTATTGTGGATCTTTGGTACTGGATTGATACTTTGATCAAAACAACTTGAGGGAAAGGCTCTATACCCGGGTCTATGAGTGTAAACATAAGTTAGCGAGGTTGTGTAGTATGGGCTCCCGAGGGAACCTCTCTCGTGGGTTGTCGATACGAAAACCTCACTCGGAGTAGATTTTAATGGAAATACTGACAACCGTCTAGCTCTTGGCGTGTGTGCTCAGATGTTTTCATTAGAGTCGTCGACTCTGAGGACCTTTAGAACCTGTTGGTTAAAAACATCGGTTGATGGTTGCGTAGTATTGGGCACCAGGGTTCGTCCTCGCGTGGCTCGATACGAAGACCTCACCTGGAATAGACTTACTCAATGGAGTTGATTGACTGTCAAAATATATAAAAATTGACATGTGCATCAAACAATTGAGGGAGGTCCATAACTCCGGGACTTTGTTTTAAACCTCGTGTCGATGATCACGTAGTATAGGGCACCCGGAGATTTCTCTCTTGTGTGGCTCGATACGAAGATTTCACCCAAACGAAATCCATATGGTGGAGTCAATCAACTGTCATGTTGATGGCGTGTGTGATGAACAACCATGTGAATTGTTAACTTTGGTATCCTTAAACTATAGAGGTCACCTGGTGAGATCCTTGTGAGGAGAATAATCAAAGTATCGTCCATATGTACCTCGGACTTATGAAATCCCGTAACTCTGGTCCTATGATCCTGGATCCTGCATTTCATTTACACATCATTTCATATGCATTGCATATCATTTTCCCAAAACAAAAAGAGCTTATCCATCCTTTGTCCATATCAGAGTTGATATCTCGACACTTGTATCAGACTTGAAGTAGCTTTAAGGACTATGGATCCTTTGGAGCGAAGCCATGTTAATTTAAGAGGAGATGTAGACTCAATGAAGAAACAGGTGGAGCAACTTGTGGAGGCCATGATAGCCTTGGCAAAAAGAGAGGACAGCATTCAACGAACGGCAGTTGGGGATTCTATTACACAAAAGTGTCACATTGTCAGGAATGAGAATTCCTCATCAGTTGACGCCATGGAATATCATAGTTTTTCAATCTCCGCGCCTAATCCCAAAGGGTCAAACCTGGTATTGAATGCTGAACAACCTCAAAATCCTGAGTTTGCTGAAAGATGTCGTGTTTTGGAAGAGAAACTTGAGGCCTTAAAAGAACATGATGCTTTTGGTCTGAACGCTTCTGACTTATGTTTAGTGCCTGATGTGGTAATCCCTCCAAAGTTCAAAATGCCAAAATTTGAGAAGTATGAAGGAGATAATTGTCCAAAGAATCATTTGGTGATGTTCTGTAGAAAAATGACCACTCATATTAGGAACGATAAACTAATGATTCACTGTTTCCAAGACAGCTTGAGTAGAGCATCATTGAACTGGTACACACAGCTAAAGAGTAGCCACATCCAATCATGGTTGGACTTGTCCAGTGCTTTCATGAAGCAGTATGACTACAATTTCGACATGGCTCCAGACCGTATACAACTGCAAGGGTTATCTCAAGAAAGCGATGAACCATTCAAAAAGTATGCTCAAAGATGGAGAGATTTAGCTGCTTGTGTTCAACCACCAATTTTAGAGAAAGAGCTGGTTGGATTATTTATGGATAGTTTGCAAAGTCCGTATATCGAAAGAATGATAGGCAGCTCTTTTCCCGACTTTTCACAATTGGTGTCAGTTGGAGAGCGAATTGAGATCCTACTCAAGAGTAGAAAAGTACAGGACATCTCAAACGTCCAGACTAGTGAAAGAGAATCAATTGTCAGTTCCCAAGAAACAGGGGAGGAAACTAATGCAGTTTGGGAAGCTCTACAAGCTCCATCTCCAGTGCCTTATCAACAGTACCCATGCAGAGGACCTCCTCAATATCGACAACAAGTTGCACATCAAGAGCCAATGCAACAACAACGTACTCCACAACGGCGTCCTTACTACGCTAAAAGACCAAAAAGGCATTTTGATCAATTGTCGATGCTTCATAGTCATATACTTCCATGTTTGTTTAATAATGGGTTGGTAGAGCCAAGGAAGATAGATCCAATGCCTCTTCCACATCGACCAAACTTTGATCCTAACGCTTATTGTGGCTTCCATGCCAACTCACCGGGACATTTGACTGATGATTGCCAACAATTCAAAAATAAAGTCCAGGATCTGATTGATTCCAAGGTAATCTCATTCACACCTCAGGGAATTCAAATCCACAATCAGGCAGGCTCATCAATCCATGTCATGGAAGAGGTCGCTGAGAGTACATGCGAAGATGGTTCTCAAACTGATCTTGAAGAGCAATTCTGAATTAAGGCTTCCCAACAGCAAATCAAAGCTCAGTCCCTCAACACTGGCAATATTTAGCTCATGTCATTACTTTACATATGTAGTTTCTTTTCTATTAGGTGCTACTTGCTTTTAAGAACTGTTGTCTTTAATGGTAATATTAATGTAATGAACATGCATGTTTTGAACAAATCCATTCGTATTCACTCACATTTTCCTACTTATTGCAAAAAATAAAAAAAATACACTTTACCTCCTTTATCACGTTGATAGCAAATATTTGAGGGAGGATGACGAAAACGAAATACCCATAATTGCTGATAATATGCTTTCTGAAAGAATTTTGTTGATGATATACAGGCATTGTTTCAAATCCCCAAACACTGGAGAGATAAGGAGTTAATCCCTAAACAACCATTTCGAGCCTAGAAGTAGGAGTTTTTGTCGGATATTCAAAACCCTTATATTTAACCAGGGACAGGGTAGTGTTCAATTAACCTGACTGTACATCTAAACTACAAGATGAAACATTCCAATCTGGAAATCCATCCATGACCAATGACTTGGCAGTTACAATCCTTCAAAAAAAAAGAAAAAATAGAAGAGCCCGCTAAGTTGAACATCCTAATAGGAGACTTAGGCAAAAGTTAGGGCAATCCCGATGGACTAAAGACTTCAAAAAATAACAGTCCATGCAAAATTAGGGATCAAAAGCAAAATAGTAGAGAGAGGTTGTCAAAATCCTTAGTAAAAACAAAATAAGTTGCAGTGACCATCTCATCCAAAACCAAAAGGGTCACTAACATCCCAGAAAAATAAATATGGTGACTGCCATTAAAAAAAGGGGGGTCTGGAACAATCATCTTCAACCATTACACCTTCAGGCTCTCATAGGAGACAAACATGTGTGTCATTTAACTGAACGTAGGACTGGAGAACATCACGAAGATGGGTGGGTACAAAATATTTGAGCCTATATCCTTTGTTTCATAACCGTGAACCAGACCACGATACAACCCTCAAAGGACCTAATTGAAGCAGGGTTTATTCTGGAAGCGTATTTCAGCAAGGTTGCGTAAACTGACTCCTAAAAAGATTTGCTAATCTTCTCCTTGTTGTATCACAAATCACTAGCTAAATCAGCACAATGTTTGGACAATCGAGCCATTCGTCACACACTATCACATCATTCAAATAAATGATTTTTTCAAAACTCGGATGAATATTGCATTAAAATTACTATTTCTAGACAAATAAATTTTAATTGCAAGACAACATTTAGTATCTAAAGAAATTCAAAATAAGGAAAAGTCAAAGAGGAGCTTGAGAATTCATTGGCATTGACTCGAATCAAGATCACTCCTAATCAGGGGCAAGACTTTCAATGACTGTATGGACCTGAGAATTGGTTGGTCGAAAATCAAATTTCCAAGCATTAGAATTAGACTACCTCAATTAGTAGCCTATCTGGGGAAAATAATTCATGATCACCTAGTTCGGGGCAAGTCCTTCCAAAGACTCAGACAGGGGCAACTCTCCATGAGACCCAGATATTGAGGCAACATGTAACATGTCAAATTAGGGTACAATCATTCTCGAGGCTTCTATCTGAAGAAGATTCCTTCAAAGTCCCTACAGACTGGGGCAAGGTAGTGATAAAATGAGGCCTTAGGGCTAAGCCAAAGCATAATCAACATGCATTGATTATGTCGCTACGCTCATTTTAAAGTCATCATGACATCAGTCAAAGAAGTTGAAATTCTGTCAGCAACATACCACTTCAACAATAGATCAAACTTGGGGACACCACAAATGGTCGCATCCATCCTCCGATTAGAGTATCGTCGGATACCAAGTGTCGAGAAGTCAATACCCTTCACCACAATTCCCAAAAGTCCACTATGGTGGAAACTACCAGAAAGCTCAAAAGTCCAACAGTGTTTGGCACAACTTAAAAGTCCAAGTTATCTTGGCATTTCTCACAATCCAATCTTTTCAACTCTGTGTTGATGTCTTTACCCTTTTCAATTCAACTTTGTGTTGATATCTTTGCTTTCTCAACTCCGTGTTGATACCTTTATCTTCTTCAACCCTGTGTTGATGATACCTTTTCAACTCTGTGTTGATATCTTTGCTTTCTCAACTCCGTGTTGATACCTTTATCTTTTTCAACTCTGTGTTGATGATATATCTTTGCTTTCTCAACTCCGTGTTGATACCTTTATCTTTTTCAACCCTGTGTTGATGATACCTTTGCAACTCTGTGTTGATACCTTTAGCTTTTCAACTCTGTGTTGATACCATTGCCTTCTCAACCCTGAGTTGATACCTAGTGAGTCTTTTCACCCTTGCTTTCAAAACCACTAAAAAAACGAAAGTCCACCCGTGGAGTGGCATCTTTCCAAAGTCCAATTTCATTGGCAACTATAAAAAAAAACTTACCTCCAGTATACTCAACCATTGGCATTGTCACAAGCATGGCATGCATAACATTCTTGTCCGAAAGCAAGAATGTCATCAAACACGATCATATCAATCATAAAAAAATATGTGCATCAAAATTTCAACAATCGCATCATATGAATCACTGTGCATCATGCAATGCATAGTATTCATGTATAACATAACATAGCAGGATCCAGGACATGCATCCCGGACAATCCTCTTTCAAAGTCGGGTTTTTCTCCTCCGAAAAGAGCTGATACTCCGCACGTGCTCGCGGATTTATTCCCCCAGTAAATCATTCTTCAAACTTTATAGTTGATGATGATGTCATCCACCATCTTCGTTGCTCTCTAAGCAGAGAGTATCCTGAAAGTTTGAACGAGATACTGCTTTAGAATCCTCCGAAGAACCTTAATCGAAAAGGTGCTGCTTCGCAAGACCCGAAGAATCTCATATGGTGATGGAGATACTGTTCTAGTATCATTGAAGATCCTTGAATATAAGGAACTGCTTCGCATGATCTAGAAAATATCATGCCATTGTTTGATATACTGCTCTAAATATCCCCAAAGAGCCTTTATTGTTAAGGTACTGCTTTGCCTGGATTAGAGAATCTCATTGGATCAAAATACTGCTTTGGAATCCTCCGAAGAACCTTAATCGAAAGGGTACTGCTTCGCAAGATCTGGAGAATCTCATGTTCGAAAAGATACTGTATAGCATCACCGAAGAGCCTTGATTGTAAGGAACTGCTTCGCATGACCTAGAAAGTCTTATGCCATGGGAGAGAAATACTGCTCTAAATATCACCAAAGAGCCTTCATTGGTAGGGTACTGCTTTGGTGAACTAGAGAATTTCAATTGTTCGAGATACTGCTTTGGCCTTCTCCGAAGAACCTTAATCAACAAGATATCGCTTCGCGAGACCCGAAGAATCTCATTGTTCGGTAAAGACACTGTTCTAGTATCACTGAAGATCCTATGTTTAAGGAACTGCTTCGTATGATATGAAAATCTTACCCTATTTATTCGAGACATTGTTCTAACGTCCACAAAGAGCTTTCATTGGTAAGGTACTGCTTTGATGGACTAAAAGAATCTCATGCTTTGTTAAGACACTTGTTCTAGAGTCATTGAAGATCCCTGACCAAAGGAAACTGCTTCATATGACTTAGAAAATATTATGCATTTGTTGAGATGTTTCTCTAAGTATTAATAGAGAGCCTTGAGTATGAGTATCTGCTTTGTTGGATCAGAGAACATCATAGATTAAGATACTGATTTGGATATTTTCCGAAGAGCCTTTATTGTTAAGGAACTGCTTCGCGAGAGACAAATAATCTTTTATTTGGTAATGATATTGTTCTAGTATCACAGAAGAGCCTTGACTAAAAGGAGCTGCTTCGCATGATCTAGGAAATATTATACCATTATTCGGGATACTGCTTTGGAATTCTCCGAAGAACCTTAATCAAAGAGTTACTTCTTCGCATGACCCAAATAATCGCATTTCTGTTAAAGTCTTGTCCTCGAGGAAGCCCTAATTCATAAGGGACTGCTTTGTACGACTTGGAGAAGTTTTATTCATCGAATTGGGATGCTGCTTTGTTGTTACGAAGAATCTCATACATTTTGTACAATTTTCCAATCTTATCCTCATATCCTTTTCGGTGGTGTCGCATTTTCTCTTTTGTCGGACAAATTTCGGGTTCTTTTTATATCTAATCGACTTCTACCCCAAAAAGATTGAACTCCATGCAGCAGTTCATTCCTTTGGGTGCAAGGCAATTAGATAGGGGCATCTGTCATACCCCAAATTTGTCCTACCATCTTTAACTTAATCTCTAAGGGATAATTTGGCTTTTGGCCATAATCTCCTAAGAATTAAGTTGTGTTTATGTCCATTATGAACCAACAAATCTTGTAGGTACAACGTATCCAAGAAGAGATAAAATATTGGGTCTCATTCCTATGGATTGTCAATGCATACCAATCATTTTGTTTGTGAATTTTTTTTATGCATGATTCACTTTGGTGTTCGGTACGAGATATCGGCAAAGTCTGTTAACTTTATTCAAATCTACTCTTGGGCCATCCTAGGGAGTTGTTTAAAAGTAGCGTTGGATTTTCTTTAATACATTTCAGGATGTGTTTCCAAAATTGATGTCAGTTTTACTTTTATACTTTGCTACTTTTTTCCTCAAAATGCTAATGCAAATGGATTGTTCTTCAAAATATTGTTTTGAGTTGATACAAAACAATGGAACCAAAATATTAAAAATACATGTCAAAGGTTGTGTTTTGTGATATTCATTCATGCTCATGCCCAAATCATAATGAAAGTTACAAGTTCAAATGAGATTTCAAATTAATGTCCAATATTTCCAAAAAAAAGGGCAATTGTATCATCTTTATACCAAATTCAGTACAAATTCTCCACGTAATTTAAGCCAGACAAGTACAAACAAGGGCTATGTTTTACAAATGTTATAAAAAAACTCAGAACTAAGATCCTTTAGCAAGCCCAAGTCACCTGAGTTTCATCCCAAGTCATTATTCTTGATTTCTCGCACACTACGACTTTGTTAGAGTTTCCTCCATTCTTAATTGTTCATCATCTTTGCAACAACAAATTGAAATGATAGGCCTTCAAACCAAGTTGTCATTCCGTCCCCATGCCAGACCATTCACTTTCAAAACAATTTGCATATTCTTTATGTTAATGTCATCATCAAGTTCTTCGTGACCAAAGCATTCATGCTCCATGTTTATGCCAAAATCTGGAAAATGCCCAAGAAAGAAACGCAAGGAGTTCTTGGTGGTCTTCGGTTTGGTGACTTCCGTATGACGTGCTGAAAGCAAGCTGCAACTACCTGAAACATTGCTGCATAATGAGTATACTATTAGGATGCATCCCAAAATTTCAAAACACGGTTTTAGCCAACAAAGATAAATCCAATCTGGCAGTCATACCAAATACCTGCTACAAAAGGCGATACCATCGGGATAGATTCGTACCTAAAACAACTCTGCACCAAATAAAAGCCATATCTTTTCTTATTATTCCATGACTCCACCGTCAAGCTGCCATAATTCTGTTTCAGCTAGCGAAACCTCATAATACCATCCAAAACAAAAAAAAGTGAGTGAATTATAGGACTGCATGATAAACATGCTCGCAGTTGCCTATATTCGTTAATGCTTCGCCGCTATACTCACCGTGAACACACTCTTGAAGACCAAGTGAATGTGAAGATATTGATGGACCTGCACATCAATCATGAACAAAGCATCATTCAAAAGTCTAAATAAGGACAATATTATAGTTCAAAGATGCACATTTTAAAAGGGTTCAAGGACTTGATTTGTTTTACAAAGTTACTTCATTAACAAAAAACAAGGAATGAAAGTTGGTTTTTTTTTTCCTTCAAAGCCAAATTCCAAAGTCTGCAATAAGGAAAGATAGACCATGCTGCAAATTCTTGAAATAAGCAAAAGATTATCCTTCCACAACCTGACTCAATACACAAACCAAACAGAAATTACTTTGCTTGAATAATAAGATTTCTAAAAATGAGAAAGGTTGAATAAGCAAGAATATCATGTCAACATGAGAACCAATGCAGCCACATAACATTAAAGCAAGTCAAAGATTGAGGACTTGGTACGTACCAACTAATTCGTACTCGATGCGTACAACCTGTCATGACAGATACATCAGAGCCTCTCTTTCAAGCCTGCAGAAGATCAAAACAAGGAAACCGGTTCATTATCAAAGGTATAAGCAGGCATATGATTCATGTAATATCGCAGCAGCAACACTGTCAATAGCAAGCACAAGAAAGCATGTTTAGCGGTATCGCAATAACAAATTCATAAGCAACTAAAAGTCCAAGTAACAGGGTCCTTACATCAATAATGAGGTGATCTTCTTCATGCCAAATAACTCTTGAGTTTTTACTTGCATCCTATTTCACCAACTTCTATCTAGGCACAAGCCATGCCTTTTGCTCTCAGTGGAAGGGATTTGTTTGGATTATGTTGAAACTGGTAGTGGGAAGACCACAACTTTCACTACTCTTACGATACAACATTGCTTGATCCAGCCTCTAATTCGACGTAGAGATGATCTCCTGGCATTAGTTTTGGCTCCTACTAGAGAACCTGCTTAATAAATAGAAAAAGAGGAGTCTGAACTTAGAGCAGGAGTTGAAATAGCAGTTGCCAACCCTGGAAGATTCATTGAACACATACAACAAGCAGTCAAGGAGGGAAGTCAAGGCTCGAACCGATTATTGAAAATAAAAGTTACAGCAGTACTACAAGCAAGCCATTAAAGAAGTGTTCTCACCATTCATACTCCAAATGACAAGAGCAAGCATCCGAGCATTACGGAAAGCATCATTCCAGCCATAGGATCTGTTGAATCATCTTGAATCTCATCTGAAACATAACCAAAATTGAGTCAGTATTCCAATTCAATTATCTCATCACCAAGCCGCATAATAAAGTAACCTGCAAAGCAAATCTCTCTGTGCTTGTGTACCATGGAAGCAGTCGAACCAAAGATCCTTATGAGCTTGCCAAGTATGATGTTGTTTTGACTACTTAGCATGGAAGTTCCCTAAGCAGCCTCTAGTTGACAAAGATGATGGAGAAAAAGAAACTTATGACGATCCTGCAATGAGTAAGAAAAGGAAATGCCCTCCTAGTTCAAAAAGTGGCAAGAAGAAGAATTTGGACAACATGATGCTTGAGGATGCTGCACGTCCTCTTGCAAAAGTACCCTGGTTTAGAGTTGTCCTGGATGAAGCCCAGAGTATAAAGAATCACAGAACTCAAGTTGCAAGGGCCTGTTGGGATCTTCGAGCTAAGGGCAGATGGTGCTTGTCCAGAACTCCAGTACAGAATTCAATTGATGATCTCTCCAGTTACTGTAGATTTATACGACATGATCCTTATGCTGTGTACACATCATCTGTTCAACAATCAAGATTCCTATCAGCAGAAATCCATCAAATAATGCAGAATATGAAACTAAGTAATCAGAGAACATTATAAGCAAGAAGAAAAGTTCAAGTATCAACAAGTTTAGTTATACCTCATATGTTCACGCTGCAAGTTTTGTTTCTTTTCAGCCTTCGCACTAGTATTCGATCCTTCAAGCCATCTGCAATGAACTCAAGGAAAGCTAATCAATGAAAAAGAACAAAGCAGAATCAAAACTTTGAGAAATCTCACAATTTAATACCTGCAATATGTCACGGTTTCATTCAAAGGGGTTTCTCCGGTTTCTCATATACCATTACGCCAAGTTTATCGCCTCTTCAAAGGACCTCATCAAGGTCATATCTCAGTAAAGAATCCAAATTCAAAACAATTGAATTCCTGCACCAGGAAAACAAACTCACTCAATAAGAAGCCAAACAAGATATCCATAGCAGTAAAAATCATGAGTCAAAATCCAACGAATTTCAGTGTGGCCCACCCCTCATTCTAGAAATCTGTTGTTTCACTACAGACAAAGAATGGTGACTCACCTATCTTGGTCCCCACAAAGGGAATATTCCTTCTAACGGATTGCAAAACCAGCTCCCAATTTCCTTACTCACTCTCACACGATTTTTCACTCTCCTCACACGTATCAGACAATCTCAATATTCCTCTATAAAAGCCAATGATTGGCACAGATTCAGAAAGACCTACAGACCAGAAAACACTAACACAGAAATTGACATGCCACCATACCTGAAAAACCCTAGCCGCAAATACACATAGAGGGCCACCAACGGACAGAGAAACCCTAGCGACTAAGCAAAAAACGGCAGAACCAAAATTCATCAAAACACCTAAATCACTCAGAAAAAACGGGCACTCCTAAAAGTTGCTCAGAGTTTCTCATTGAAACTCTGAAGCAATTCGAGCTAAACCCAAGCGTAATCAACAACAATAACACTAAGAAAACGCACAACAATAGAAAAGCATACAAGAAGAAGAAGTAGCAGAAGTTAGAAGAAGTAGGGCAAGGCTCAGCGATTTGGAGATCAAAAGAGGAAGCTAGAGCGATAAATTAGCTTTCCCATGAAGCTTGAAATCAGACTTTGTCTAAATCAGGTATAAACGCTTAACCCTAAGTTGCGAATCTTATCATCTGTGCCTAGTTGAGTTTGAAACGAGATCTTTGCTTGATTCGATTTTGTCAATATGTGATAGATATTTGGTTTGCAAATTTGAAAATGGTGGATTTGTTTGTTTTTATTTTGATGATGGGATGAACGATGAAGGTCAAGTTTGCTTCTCCTCTTGAAGAAGAACAAGAACTGAGTTTATATAAATCCACTGTGGTACTTTTGGTTCTGTGTTTATCTCTTTCATTTAGAGGAAGAGCGTTGGTTTTAGAGAGATAATGAGACATGTTTTCTTTTCTGTTTTTTCCATTTATTTAATGTGTTTATTTGATGTCAATTTGTCATCATAAGCATTAATAAGCCTCCTGATTTATCTGTTGCACCGCCCCAAAGTATCTCACACTGCCCCATGTTATCTTTAACAATGTGACTAATGGGGGAAGGCATTAGCTGTACACGAAGCTGTGACCGATGATGCATTCTAGCTAGGTCTGTTTTGTTTTTTTCTAATTTTTTTGCCCATCTAATACATTTGGTTTATTTGTGACCTATTGGATGGAAGTTTTTATTTTATCTGCCGGTTCGGATTTACCCTAAAATCAGGCATCTTATTTCCTTCTTTTTTATTTTGTTTTGCTTTTTTTTAAAAAAAGAATAGAAGAAATAAAAACAAAAAATATATGTAATTAAGTTCTAAACAATTTTGTTTAAATTAATTTAATCAGTTTTCTAATTAATTTAATTAAGTAATCTTGTTTAAATTAATTATGTAGTTTCTCCTTATCAAAAATGCATAGATTAATTAAATAGTTTTTTTGTTTAATTAGATTAATGAATTTGGTAGTTAATCTAATTAAATATTGCTATTTAATTAATTAACTTTTCTCCTTTGCTCGATTATGTGTGTGATATGAGTTTTGCGTATGCTCGATTTCTATTTGCTTGTGACATGATACAATGCTTACTTGTGTGATTACTTTCGCATTTTTGACGATAAATTGCTAAGTAAAAAACGAACGCCCATTAAGATTAGTCATTTCAAAGATAAACGAAATCTTTGGTCCAACGCCAAGTAAACATCCATATGCACTTCACTTCATACACACACGTAAGTCGATCGTTTCTCGATCGCCATCTGCACAAACTTTGCACCTTACACTTTTAGCAATATTTTCAATTTAACGAATCAACGCATTGCGCTTGTTTTCCCTAGTTAGTATTTAGCTTAGTTCCTCAACTTTGCGAGTCGAGCACATTGTGCCTCGCTAACAAAACCAACAAATAAACTTCCATTTGCATTCACCTTAAACTTCAAAAAACCGAAATGTTACTTCTTAGATCCAAACCCTTGATCCAACATCAAGCGGTCTTAGGAAACAAAACACTTCAATAAATGCGAGGAAAATTGCACGCCATGAGCCTTAAGCGATATAAAGGAGGATAACGAGCTCTCGTTACTCGCTCCGATTATTTCGGCGCAAGACATTCGTCTTGTTGGACGAAATAAACTATCCATAGTCTTTGGTGCAAATGGACTCTTAAATCCTTTCATCGAAGAAAGGTAATAAAATCAACAACCATCACCTGTATCAGGCCGAACTACGAAGCTCTGACTTTCCCATTGCACAAGGGAATATGTAGGCACGAGGATCTCAATCCTTGCCGAGCCCCTAGGATCAATAAACCCTTTAGTTCAACAAGTAATCATAAGTATAGACATCCTTTCGCGCGTTACAATCTAGATGGTTCCCATCGAGTACGATGGATGTAGGAGGTGCTAATACCTTCCTCCTACATAACCGACTTCCGAACCCCGACAATGGTTTGCGATGACCTTATTTTATTCCTTCTTGGTGGTTTTATCTATATTTACCATTTCCCTCTTCGGGAATAAATAAAATTAGGTGGCGACTCTCAAGTCAGCCCAGCCGCGACCGCGTTCGCGAGGGATCGTATTTTTCGAGGTACGACACTACCATTTGTGTTGCATGGGTATAGAACGTCAGTGCGTACTTCAACAGGGGCAACCCCGTTCTCACTGGTGTACGGTATGGAGGCAGTCCTACCAATTAAAGTGGAAATCCCCTCGTTGAGGTTAATGATGGACATTAAGCTAAATGAAGCTGAGTGGCTCCGGTCCAGGTATAATCAATTGAGCCTCATTGAAGAAAAGCGCCTAGCAGCTGTATGTCATGGACAGTTGTATCAGCGGCGGATGAAGCAGGCTTTTGACAAAAAGGTACGACCACAGAGGTACATACATGGTGACTTGGTGCTGAAAAGGATTCTTCCTCCTCTTAACGATCACAAGGGAAAGTGGACACCCAACTATGAAGGACCGTTCATGGTTAAAAATGTGTTCTCAGGTGGAGCCTTGATGCTGACAACCATGGACGGAGAAGACTTCCAATCCCCTGTCAACGCAGACGCAGTAAGAAAATACTTCGTGTAAAAAGGACCCGCTGGATAAAAATAGAATAAAGATCCAGGCAAATATGGGCATCCCGGCGAGCCAAAAACAGAATAAAATGCTCGGGAAAAAATTAGGGAAATCTTGGAAAAAAAATGTACACCCGCTGAGTTGAAAAGCCACATCGGACAACTCAGGCAAAAAAGGATATCCCGGTGGATTGAAAACCTGAAAGGGAGATCCACGCAAAAGAGGGATTAACACGAACGACTACGATCTGCGAGATCCATAACCTATCTGCAGCTGAGGTTATTCTAAGGGTTGAAGATCAGTTCAATTACCTTTCTCAAGGAGCAGAGCAAGTGGATCGTCTTGAAGATATACGAATCATAACCGGGTTGAAACTTGATGAGATCCACTCATTACATTTCCAATAGGATATTTTGTTTTCCTTTTTGGTTGTTTCCTCTTTCCAGGGAGCTGCTTCCTTTGTATTTCCTATTCATGTCATTTTTCCGAATCAATAAAAATTCAATTTCAGTCAACTCGTGACTATTTGCTTCTTGTTTTTGTTTTTCACCTAGAATTGATTGATTGCGAAAACGTCTAGCATATTGTGATTTATATTGTGTTGCGAACACTTGAATGCTTTCTAACTCGTGCAGGAGGACAGAAACATTTAATACAAGTCTGAAAGGGTGTCAAGATGCCCAAATAATGATTCGTGCTACGATCCTGGGGAATACAGGTCCCAAACTAACTCTCCATGTTGCAGGCACTATCGATTATGTTTATGCAGGTCCATGTACAGGTGTTGCTAACAGAGCTAAAAGCATATTCCTAGGAGGAACATTTCTTTATGCTTGAACAAGAACACATGCCTTCCAAGGTGTCTCCAGTCATCCCCAGTAAAGTTGGAAGTGTTGAAATCTCTCCCAGCAAGGCAGCGGAATATGGGTGTCCTCCCCAAGAAGAAGCTTTCCTTCAATCACAGGGGAAATTCCCAGCAGTACAAGGAGTGTCTTTCCTTCCCAGCAAGTGTCTTCCTCAGCAATGTCATGCCTATGGTTCCTAGTTAAGTCAGGAGGTCTCCACTTCCCAACCAGGGTGCAAGAAGGGTCTATCTCCAGCAGGGTCTTGGCACTCCAATCTTAAAAGTCCAATTTATTTTTGGCAATGGCGGCTGTTCAGATCCGGTGTATCATTGACATCTTTCCCCGCAGAGTTGTCTCCTCCTCATCAGGATGGATCAGATCAGTGCAGTGATCATCGTTTCTCCCCAGTCAAGCCATCTGGGATACTCGCAGTCTCCTTTTCGAGAGATCTCTTTGCATTTGCTACACATAATCCTCATTACATTTGCATTCTCCAAAGCATAGCATTTTCATCATGGAGCATTACGCTATAAATCCAAGCATGTGCATGCTAACATGGGCCAGTTTTGAGGTATTACGTACAACCCATAACATATTTTCAACCTGAAGTGTTCCCCGCAGAAAATACTTATACCATTTACCAGACATCTTTGTCTTTCCAAGTCAATGTTGTATTTTTTTGTGGCTTGGTCCTGCCCAGCAGTTGCGTGTTTTCTATGTGGCTTGGTTCTGCCCAGCAGTCACATCTCCGAGTTCCGTTTTGTACAATGGTCTCGTTTCTTGGTCCTGCCCAGCAGTCACGTGTTTTCTTTGTGGCTTGGTCCTGCCCATCAGTCACATCTTCGAGTTCTGTTTTGTACAATGGTCTCGTTTCAAAGCCCTGTTTTATACAACAGGTTCCCTTTTCGTGGCTTGGTCTTGCCCAGCAGTCGCGTGTTTTCTTTGTGGCTTGGTCCTGCTCAGCAGTCACATCTTCAAGTTCCATTTTATACAATGGTCTCGTTCAAAGCCCTGTTTTGTACAACAGGCTCCCTTTTTGTGGCTTGATTCTCTCAGCAGTCACGTCGCAGGTTCTCGTTTTGTACGACGGTCCTGTTTTCCTGGGCTCTCGTTTATGTACAACGATCTCGTTCCACCTTGTTCTTTTCCCGCTACCTATTCAGAGGTCAAAACAAAAAATATATATAAATAAAAGGCAGATGGTATTTCTATTACCCGCCGAGTTCAAATTTCCAGGTTTTATTCGAGTATTCTATCACTCCATACCTTGAATGTCTAAAAGCTTTCGCGATCATTCATTCGAGCTTGTAGATGATTGAATAGGGGCAGCTGTACTACCTCAAAATTTTCCCTCTTATTTCCTCAACATTTTGCATAGTATTTAGCATACATAAGTTCATAAAATAACCAAAAAAAACATTGCATCATGTGCAGCAGAGCTAAAGCATAGGCATGTGGTCAAGTGTTGAAGCAACTGAAGGCTATACAAAGGCTACTAAGGGGCCTCAAAGCTCCTCAATCATGTGAAGAGGGTCCACAACATTCCATAAGTCTCTATTTGAAGCCTCAAGTCTCAGAAAGATGTGATTGGTTCCAAGAATGCAAGCAGTGCAACATCTCCTAAGGAAATGATCCAAATTAGGGTTTCAATTGTGAGGGGCTTCTCCATGAATTTTTAAGCAAAGATGAAATCCATTGTGTCCTAAATGACAACAAGTGTATAGGGTTCAAATTTCATCCACAAACTCATTTTGGGAGAGGTTCAATTGATCAGATGATTGAAAATCAGGCATTTGGGGAAAAGTCAACCATGTTGAAAAAAAGTCAACTCTTGACTTTTTAAGAGCAAAATCATGAAATTAGGGTTACAAGAATCCTATAGTTCAAATTTGATCAAGAAATGATGGAGGAATCAAGAGAAATCAAGAAAATCAAAACTTACCATTTTTGGAAAATTAGGGTTTCCAAAAATGGCAAGTTTTGGCTATTTTGGGCAGCTACTTTGAATGAGGCCTTCTCCCAAAATATGAAAGATATGAAAATTTTACTTGGAGCCAATTAAAGAGGGCATCATGAGCTTCAAATCCATAGTTGGAACTCTTCCATAGCATAAAAAATGAGAGATATATGGTCTTGCAAAGTTGAAAGAAAGTAGGGCAAAATGCAAGTCATGGGCAGGGCACAGGCAGGCCAGCGCGTGCGCCCTGCCTGGCATTTCATCAAACATGTGGAGGTCAGAATGTCAAGCCATTTTTCTTGGTCAAAAACACTTCAAATCAAATTTTCTTGAACTACAAAGTTGTTCCCCTACATGATTACTACAACTTTCATGTTCAAGGTTTTTTATTTGATCAATGGTTTAAAAGTTATGGGGAGGAAAAGTGTAAGGGATCAAACTGCAAAAATGCAAGGCATCTGGCCAGGCCTAAGACAGGCCAGGCAGGCCCTCTTTGCAGCTTCATGGTATGATGTTTAATTGCATATTTGAGATGGTTAGAGGTCATATTTCATTTTGAACCAAACATCAAACATGTTCTATGAAGATTGATCTTCAATTGGCTCATAAAAATTACATCATTTGGTGCTTTGATCATGGAGAATTCATTCTTGAAAGATCATGTGTCATGAATGATTTGATTGATGCACAAGTTATTGGATCAAAGGAGGTTGCAAACTAATTTCAGTGTGCACATTCCATCTCATGCTATGATCACTAAGGCTTTGTAATTATAGTGTATTTGGTCCTATGTTGGCATGTTCACCATAGCTGTGATGTTCCATTCCATTGAAGCCCAAGCAAAAGGAAAGCTTCATTCACATTGCACCATCTGATCTTTCAGCTATATGACATCACCTCAAGCTTCATGCTAACCAAGGTGGACAACATCATACCTGATCAGATTCGAGCAACTTCATCCAGCTGCATTGGCATTGCTTCTCACACCTTCACTTTGATCCATTCACCACCCGTTAGAAATAACCATAGTTCTAGCTGTTAAATGTGGTTAGCAACTGTCAACCATGGATATAAGAGGCTGATCATAAATGAATTTGAGACCACCACTCTCATTTGCACAAATTCACCCCAAACTCCACTGAGTTTTCTCTCTGCAATTTGAAGAATTCCCTTCTGCATTTGGCTTCGAGCCAGTTTCAATCTTCATCAATCTTCCTCCTTCTTCCACAATTCATCATCATCAAGGCACTGAGATTAAGATCCCTGATTCCATAGCTTGATTCTCCAAAGATCAAACTCTGCATATTTTGAAGCTTCACTGCATTTTGGATCAAAGCTCCTCAAATTGCATCAATTTAGCTTCATTCATCTTCAATCCCTCACCAATATCATCTCAAGCTCAAGATCTATGGCTTTGGTAACTTGAAGTATTCAGAGATCAACATGCATAGCATTTATCTTTACTGTATTTTCATCAACAACTTAGGATTCAAAGCTTCCAAAGTGTTTATTTCACTTCAATTGATCAAGATCCAGATCAAGCAAGCTAAGGATCCTCATCTCTGGCCTTCTAGCAACAATTTGATAGCTCTGCAATTCAGGTATGTCCTGAAATTTTACTTGCTCGAATTGTATTTTCTTCATTGGTTTTATGTTGAGTGAAGCTTGATAGAAGTTATTGGATGACTGGCTAGTTGATATGCACCCTAGGTGCTTACATCTTTTTTCAGGTTGATCTTCTTGCCTTCGATTTGAGTAATTTAGGGACCCTAAATGAGAGGTGAGACCATATTCTTGATCAGTGAGGAGAGGCGAGTTGAACTATGGTTTTAGATTTCATTTTTAAGGTGTTTTGAGCAAGCCCTAGGTTGCGGACGATCGGAGAAGATGACCGGAATTCATCTCCGGTCATCGGAACAGTATGCCCTAATTTTCATCAACTTTAAAATGTGTGTGTTGGATCTTTATCATCCTAGGGCTCTAGGCGTGCCAGCACATTAATGAGAGACCCTCCCTATCACGTGGCTCTGAGTTTGAAGGAGTTGACCTTGACTTGCTTGCATATGTGTGTGTCCGTCATAGTGTCCATGAGCATTTCATCAGATCCTCTGAACCTGTTTACTTTGACTTTGAAATTGATCCAGTGGCCATGATTGAGTCAACATTCTTGACTGAGGGTACACAATAACATGGTAAACCAGTGCCTTTGAACCTGGGCCTTCTTCACTATCCACACCACCAGCATGCGTGCCTTAGGCCCAATTCAGTGTGTGTTCCTGTTCTTCACACCCCCAAGGCCCAGTCCAGCATTTCTTTTAATTTATATTTCCTTCTTTTATTATTCATTTTATTACATTTTCGTTTCTCAATTTTTAAAATACCAAAAAGCCATTAAAAATTCCCAAATAATTCATGACCACTCTTCATAATTTTCCTTTTTTTTTAGATTTTGTTTTTGTCCAACATTAAAGTCAGAATTAATTTTCCTTTTATTTGTTTCTTAAATTTCATCATTTTTGATATGTCACCTTGTCCATTTTTGTTATCACAAACCACACATGATAAATGTGTCATTCTTTTTGTGTTGCCTTCCTATGCCACTAAACCTCATCAAACAATTTTTTTCTGGATTTTTAGGTCTTGTTTGGATCAATTTTGAGTCCTTTCTTTCACTTGTGTCCACAAAAACCCTAATTGAATTCTAACCTCCCATTAACCACTTAAAAAGAGGAATTTTAATGAGATCTTTTTCACACAACATACTCTCTGGATTTTGTATTGGGTTGTCAAATTTTATCATTTTTATAGGTCATTTGATATTTTTCCAAGTTGCTTGAGTCTTAAGTCTTCTTTGGTCCTTTTAGATGTTTCTCCCACTTCTATGTGAATAAGGCATTCATGCCATTGATTCAAGGTCTTGTGTTTGTTTCTTTTGAGTCACATTAGAGGTCCTCTAACTTGGAAAGCCATCCTTGAGTCTTCACTTTTTGTTTTTAGGCCTTACTTGAGTCATAAGTCATGCATGTCTTATTTTAACCTAATTCTCCTTCATCCTTCCATCTTAAGCACTTCAAAATCCTTTTGTGCATGAATTAACTTCATCTTGTCATTGTTTTGAGTCTTATAAGTGTTTTATAATCATCCATGTTTGTTCATCTCCTTTTATAATCATCTTGCTTCCTTTTGAACTTCATTTGTCACTTAAGGAACTTTGAAAACCCTAATGTGAACACCTAGCCTTAGGATGATTCTTAACCCACCATTTGTGGACATTTTCCAAGTTTACTTTCCATCTTGAACTCATGTTAAGCCCCTGGGTTTTGTATGGGGAAGTCAAGTTCCTTTGGTTATTTTTGAATATTTTCCTAAGTCATTTTTGTTTCCCCTTTCATAACCATGCTTCTATGTGTTTCTTCTCACCTTTTAATCTCATACTAGAGTACCTTCAACTTGGGTCTCTTCTTTTTCATTTGATCCATTCATTTCCTTCACTTTCCTATAGTGTTAAGTTCTGACTTTTTCATTTACCTTTGAGTTTAAGGGATTTTAGCAATAGTAATCACTTAGGTTATCTCTCTAACTTCATCCTTAAGATCTAGTGGTGCCTTAGGGCATAGTTTGACTTTAATCCACTTAATCCTTTTAGAAATATTTGAATTGGTTTAGCTACTGACATTTTAGGTATGGTACCTTATAAGATTCTTTAGGCTTAGGTATTGACCATAGGAGTTCATTAACATTTTTCCCAGGTTAGTGTGAGTTCTTGTGAGAAGTTTGCCATTTGTTTATGCTTTCAATATGCATTGTCATGATAACTCTTGTTTTTTAAGGGGGAAGATGAGGTAATCACTTCATTCTTTATTTGTTATGCATTTATTTTCCTTGCCTTGGCACTTTGTGCCTTGTTCATAGGTTCCCTCTTTCTCTCTTTAGATTCAACTTAACTTCCTTAGGAAGTAAGTTGAATTCTAACTTGTTCTTTCTTCTCATTAGGTTAGAAAACCTCATTAACCCTACGATAACAATTGTAAGATGACTTAGGGTTGTGTCTTAGTCCCCCATTAGCTTTGACCTTTTCCTTTTTGAGTCTTCTCTTCTCATCTTCAAACAAAAATCCAAAAAAGACTTAATAAATACATGAAAGGAACCCTTGTGTATAGCCTTATTCCATGGGGCACTTGCATTCATTCCATCTTGGAATGGTGTAAGCTTGTCTAGCATGATGTATGTAAACACCCCAAATTTTCCCTCACCTATTACACCATGGCTTGTGATCTTTTCATTTGCATAAGTTCAATCATAGCACCCCATATTGCATTTTTGCTTCACTGCATTGGTTCAAAGTCATATGCATCTAGGGTTTGTGATCTGAGCAATCCAAGGGCCATCTGAGCCACTCCAAAGGGCTTTAATCGTTTCAAAAGGGGCCATGTATGTTCTAGCATCATATTATACCCCCCCCCCAATATCAAGGAAGTCAAAGAATCACAAGAACTGAGAAAGGCATGGAAGCAGAGCCAGGTTCAACTGCACAGATGACCTAAAATTAGGGTTTTGGTTTCAGAGGCCATAACTCCAAATTTTTTGGTCATTCTTGATTCTATTAGTCTCTATATGGTATAAGGATCATGCATACCAATTTCCATGAAGAGATTCAATGGGGAAGGCATCTGATCATAAGATGACTTCTTGAACAAGTCAGTGCAAAATCAGGGCATCTGAGGCCCCCAATCACCCAACCAAAGGATATTCTCCATCATTTTGAATGTGTATGATCTTTATTTGATCTTAGAAGATGTTAGATGTTCACAAAATTGAAGAATTTCAAGCCATTTGCAAAGTTGCCATTTTGGGAAAGTAACTTGTAATGTAAATTTGCCATTTTGGGAAAGTGTTTCAACCTCCTCTTTTTGATTCAAAAATGCTTCAAATGAAAAATCATTGGTCATGAAAGTTGTAGATTGGATCCTCCCATTTTCAAAAAGTACAAGAACTCATTCTAATTCATTTTAGAACAAAAGTTATGGCCTTGCAAAGTTGGACAAAATCACTTATTTTTCACTTTTGTGCCAAAGAGGAAACTTGCAAAAACACTTGCCAAAACCAAATATGAATTCAAGTCAACTTCTAATCATCACACAAACATCATTCATGGTCCATAATTCATATTTGCCCAAAGGATTTCTCATTTCTATGCCTTGAATTACAAGTTACATAAGGCATTTTTTCATGAATCTTCAAAATTGAATCTTTTGCATAAGGAACTTTCAATGCTTGAATAGGACACTAATTGATCTCAAAGCATTCTAGCAACTTCATATAGTTCATTTTGCTGCATTTTGTCCAAGAATTCACAAGATTCTTTGCCTTGGTTCATAAGAAAGTTCAAAGAGGGAATTATGCAAGAATATTGAAAACTCTTGATCAAGACCATCCAGCTCACAAAATCAGATCCAAAGGCCTTCCTTGACTCAAGCTGAAGCAGGACAAGCCCTAAGATCTCCTCTGCCATAGCCCATACCTATGGTACACAAAATCTTGACTTTTTGCATTTTTGCCCATGCCAATCAAACTGTGCCACTACCAACTCTCTGCCCAATCAGAGCCTCATATGTGGACCTCAAGCATTCCAAAACACAACACACACAAGCCTGCAACCTCCCATAAGCCAGGATTCCAAAAAACTGTCAAAAAACTTCTCCTCTTCGAAACTCCTCCCACAGCCACAAAACCTCCATTTTTTCTTCACCAACAAATCACATACCATCCATAGAACAAGAACCAACCCTCAAAACAGCCAAAAACATCACATACAAGAACCTCAAAACCTGCTATACCAGAGCTGGAACTTCAAAACCAGCCATCCTCAAAGTCTTCTAAGCTCCATATCATCTTCAGGAGGTTCATTGGAGTGGGCTTGCATCAAAGGAGGACCCAGAAAGCTCATAATCAGAGGGTTCCCATCTCAGGTAACATGAAGAAATTTTTACCCAGAAGCTAGTTTTTAAGTTCTTTTATGGTTCTATATGCTCCCCTGATCATGGGGATATGATTACTTTTGAAAATGGTTGAGAAACCACCATGTATGTGAACTCTGAAACTTTTTCCCGTTTTTACATTTTTGTTCGATTCGTGTTCATGGAGTGAAATAAATGAGTTTTAGTTGGGGGTTTAGGTTGATGGCTGTCAGGGGATCATTTTTGTGAAAGAAATTTGGAGTTTGGTGGCCTGAGAAAGAAGCTAGGGTTTGGGCTCGTCGGAGAAGACGACCGGAACACTGTTCCGGTCGCCTGAAGGTGGTTTAGCCCTAATCCTGTAATTAAGTCTAGTTTAAATTTAAGCCCTTGATCTGGCTTTCCCGCACGCTTTGAACGGCCTGGATTTTGTGGTTTAGCCCTAATCCAGTCATTAACATTAATTAATTAGGTTTAAAATTTGAATCTGCCAGAATCAATCCCAGCCACTGAAACGCGCACCAGTCAACTCCCGCGTCCCAACTTTAAATCCTGGCTCTTGGATTGGCTTAGTTTTCATTTATTTCACTTTTATTTTCCTTTTAATTCATTTGTTTTGCCCATTTTATTTAAAATATCAAAACACATCACAAAAATCTCATTTTTTGCATCATACCTTAAAATATTTTTCTCTTTCTGGAAATAATTTTATTTTTATTTTTTGCATAATTTTCGTTTTTTAAAAATATTTAAATGTTTATTTTAATTAATTAATGAGAATTAATTAATTAAAATAGCATTTAGGTTTCTAAAAATCACAAAAACATTCACATTGCATTTTGATGTATTTAGAAACATTATCAAACTCTTCAAACAAATTTCTTTTTAGTTCTTGATGTACTTTGACATTTTTCTTTGGAATTAAATTTATTAAAAGGCAATATTTTTGTTCTAACTTAGAAAAATTCATTCTGCCTAACCATGAGGAGTTTGATGTTGGTTCTTTTTGAATTGCATTCTTCATATCATGTAGTTTCTAGGGTAAAATTGGTTTGAATTTATCTTTCATTTTCAATTTGTTGTGCATTTTTCCTTTTGAAGTACCTTAAAACCCTAGCCAACTTGAGAAAATCATAACCCCCATTAGGTTAAGAGTTAGGTCCCCTCCTTTGGGCAGTGAACTTATGTAGGGTTAGGGTTCCTTTGTTCCAATTTTCAATTTTTTATCTTGTCATTTGCTTCTGACTTTGAATTTTGCATTGCATATTGTATGTAAACCCTAATTTTTGCCTTCATTTGCATTCATCCCTTATTTGCTTGCATTCATGAACTTGCCATGACATTTTTCACATCCACATAACTTCTAAGACATCTTAGGACATATTAGAATCATGTTTGATCATTGCATCGTTCATTTGCCATGTTATGCATTCATTCCATTTCATAAACATTCTTGAACTTTTATGGTTCAAAGCATGCTTCATTTGCATCCTCATCCTTGTATGATAATCTCCATCTCATGACATACATTTATGCCATCTCTTTGAATCATTAGCATCATGAATATGCTTCTGACTTTGGTTTTCATCTTTGCATTTCATCTCATCATCACTTCATTTCATGTCCTTTGATTAACCTTTCAGGTGGTAAGTACTTGAGAAGTGAATTTGCCTTCACTTCTCATAATCTCTTCTCATCTCTCTTATGCATCATTTCTGAATTTTACTTTTGTAATAGAGTGAGCTTGCTCATTCATGCTCCTTCTCCTCTTTCTTTCTTCAAGCAACTTATCTTCTTAAGTGAAGTAAGTTGTTTTGCTTCTTTTTGCTTCTCCTTCTTTCATTCTGCTTCTTCCTTGGTGGCTTTTCTCCTGGAGATCTTTTGCAAGCCTCATAAACCCTAGGAACAACCAAGCATGATAACAATTAGGGTTTGATTAGTCCCCCATTAGTTTTACCTTTGTGTCATCTCTTTGTGTCTTCTCTCCTCACCTCATAATCAAGGACTAAACCTTAAAGGTTTTAAGGCTTTGTGATTAAGCTTATGCCTGCATCCTTCTCTTAGGATGGAGTGTATAACTTTAATCCTAAGTGTTAAGCCCTTAATGTGTTTAAATCCTTTAATCAATCCATCTGATAATCACTAAGACAATAAGCTTGTAACTTGGGCCTTGCATTAGGGTTCTAATTCTTCCTTAATTGGTTAAGAAGGACTAACCCCGGTGTTAATGGACAAGTCCCCCTCAAGTTGTCTTACAAACCATAAAATTCACTTCTTAATCCTTACCATTAACTAAAATCCACTCTAATAAAGGCTTTGTTTTGTCATGAGGTTAATCCCTAATCATGGATTAAGTTGAGGAGCCTTTCTCAGCTTAAATGTTCTCATCTATTATCCTTCTATTAGGATGGTGTAATGAGTCCATTAAATCCTTGATTATGGCTTAAACTCATTACTTAACACTAAACAAAAACTCCAAAAACATCTAAATAATTGCAAGTAGGTTAATGATCTTAATCCTACATCATGGTGATTAAGTGTGAGGTGTTTACTTCATACTTAAGGTATTCTCATTACCCCTAATCAGAGGGAAGATGTGATGAGTTTACTAACCTTTGGTTTAGGCTTAAGCTCATTTTCTTATGACAAACACAAAAAGCAATAAAAGACTGAAAACACAAAAACAAACAATAATCGTCTCCTCCGGGATTCTTTTCTCATCATATTCACTCACAAACGAGAACTCGCTTCTTCCGTATAATGCAAGACAGTTTGCACCTGAGCCAGACAGGTCATACACTTGAGCATAGACAAGTAAGCAGTTCACAAGTCAATTTACCTTTCAGTCTCTTTGAGTCGAACTACGGTGTTCTGACTTCCTCATTGCACGAGAGGATACGTAGCCATAGCTTAACAGTTATCGAACAAAAGTCTCTGTATATCCCCCCTCTTCTAGAATTATTCCTTAAGCCTCATAATCTTGAGCATTTCACTCTTGTTCTTGCACTGACACTCTCATATTCACTTCACATTTCCTTTGGCACTGAAACTTGCATTCTTTTCCAGCCTTTGCACACAGATAGCACAGACACTACCCCTTTAAACACAAATCTTTCAAGCGTGGATCCCGTCGAGTACGACGGACAATCTGGGTGCTAATACCTTCCCAGGTTGTAACCAACCCCCTTTCTCAGGTTTATGCAGCATTACCTTTCCTTTGGGATAAAAATGCCTAGCTGGCGACTCTTTTCTTTTGAGTTCACCCTTGTGTGTTCTTCTCCCTTTCGCCGACCGTTCGCGTCTGTACCCCATTTGACTTAGCCTCATTTGGTGGGAGCGACAATGTACAAGTCTCATCAAGGGGTTATTTCACAAAGAAAAATCTAAAAGATACTTCTTCACAAAAGCTACAAAACACTTAATAAAGTTCAATAAGATAGTGAACTCAAACCCTAATCCTTGGAAACAATTCTTGGATAAATTCTCCTTACTTGGTGTGCTTGTTCTATTATTCCATCTTGGAATGTAGTAGCAAGTACACATTCCATGGAAAAGAGTTTGAATTCACTTCCTTGTGCCAAATTCATACAAAACTCTTAAAAAGACAAAAACAAACAATAAGTGACTTTCCTGCGGGAACTTCTTTTCTCACCTCATTCACTCTAAACGCGAACTTGCGACGACTTTTCTCGCATGCAAGACAGTAAATGCACTCGTACCAGACGAGCCTTGCAACACCTGAGCATAGACATACGCAGTTCCAGCACCTAAAAAACACAAACAAATAGTTCCCACCTTAGTTAGGCGAACTACGTCGACTCTGATCCTCATTTTCCCGATGAGGTACGTAGGCAGCGGGGTAGGGCCCGTTCGAGCACATTCTTTATTTTCCCTGCATTTCCCTCTTTCTTTCTCTTTTCTTATTCCTTTCTCATTCCCATTCCAATTCTAGTAGCAGTTTTATTCAGCAGCACTCTATTTTCTCACCCTCTGAAGCAAACAAGCAAGTGTGGATCCCGTTGGGTACGACGGAAGATCTGGGGTGCTAATACCTTCCCAGGTCGTAACCGACTCCCGAACCCAGATCTTTGGTTCATATGACCTTGTCATTTCCTTCTTTCTTAGGTTTGTGCAGCATTACCTTTCTCATTCCTTCGGGATAAAAATACCTGGTTGGCGACTCTACCTTTTCCGCGCCACTTTCGCGTTTGTACTAGGATGAAAATCCCGGGAGCGAAAATCATCATATCATAATCATCATAAGCATTCCATATCCTTAGCATTTTGCATAGAAAAGATGAAGCATATCACTTGCATGTTCCAGCATAAGGCATATGATCAATCATCTGAGAACTCGTGATCTTACAAGGCAAAGTCAAGAGCATGGTGACCTGACAGGAAGCTCACAGGATCTTTTGTACAAGCTGGGTGTCATGGTCAAAGCCCTAAAAAAAATTGAGAATCAAGATTAGATTGGAATGGTTGGCGCCGGGGTATTCTTGGAGTTTCCCACCAAAAGGAGGGAGAATTCAAAATTTCCTTGTGTTAACCGGTTAACGCTTTGGTTAACCAGTTAATGACTGCAAATTTTGAATTCCTGCAGCAAGTTCAGCATGTGATTTGGCTCCATTTTCTGATTTTTATTCATTTTTGAATTATGGAGAAGGATCTAGATGATTTACCAAGCCTAATTCCAAGGCTAGATCCTAATCACTTTCTAAGCTAATTCCAATCCTTTTTTTTGGAATCCAAACCAAAATTTTGGGCCCCAAACCTAGAGGATATTTATTCCATTTTCCTCCAAACCAAGAAAAAAACTTTCATAATTCACTTCTCATTTTTCTGAATTTTCACTACTCTCTCACCATTCTCTCATTTTCTCTCCCAATTTTCCAAATCACTCAAAGTTCCTCTTTGAAGATCACAAAACTTTTCATTAAAGTTTGTAGATCTCGGAACTAGACCTCCATCCATAGCTTCTTTGCATCAATTTGTTGGTTTCACTACTCGGTTCAGATCTAATTTTATGATTAGAAGTGCTTTTGGAGCAAAGTTCTCCATCAAAATCCTTTGCTTGCATTTATTTTGCATGGTGTGGGAAGATTAGCACCGGATCTTCGAAGTTTTCCGTGATATTCCTCATTTCCAGCTCAAACAACATTTACCAAAGCATATCTCATCTTTGTAGGTTGGTTAAATTCAGATCTATCTATGTTTTTAGCTTATTTGCATGCTTGTGCTTAGATCCACCATGTGCTTGTGTATTTGCTTGTCTTTCTTAAATTGTTTAGTTGATTTGTGATCGGATCTATGTGTTAATGTTCATGAGCTTAATGATGTTTGATTAATGTGAATTGATCTTACTATTTCATGCATAATTGATTGTTGGACTGTTGAGGAATTATATGAAATAAGCTGTTTAGAACTGATTTTTTTCTACAGGAAATTATTGTTGTTCGCACAGTGTTAACCGGTTAACGCTTTGGTTAACCGGTTAACGCATCTGTTTTCTGTGTTATTTGCTGCAGGTTTGAATTGGTTAATCGGTTAACGCTTTGGTTAACCGGTTAACACTGAAGCAGAGTGCCAAGTTTGGGCTGTTTTGAGCTTGTTTGCTTCTCTTACTTGCTTTAATCATCATGGATCATTGTATGATCATTTTGTATGCTAGTTTAGGGTGGTTTGCTTGCTGGTTGATGCATGCTTTCATTTTCTCGACACGTAAATTCATGTATTTGCAAAGCTTTGCATGTTGGTTGATCTTGTCTTCTTGAAACTTTGAGCATGTTAATCCCATGGATTGTGTTGATGTGCTAGCATTGATTGATGTGCTGAATGTGTGCTGGAATTTTTGCTAACATTTGTAGGTGCAATGGTAAGTGAAGTGTGGATGTTTATCCATATTTCAACTCTTCATCTCTTCTTCTTACTTTGCTTTCTACTTTGTGGTTTTTGATGTTACTTATGCCATCATGCATTTCAACTCTTCATATTTCCCCCCTTAGAAGCAACTTATCTCCTTTAGAGGAGTAAGTTGTTCTCTAGCTCTCCTCTCCTTTTCTTCTCCTTTGATCTTCTTTTCCCTTAGGATAGTTTCAAACCACACTAACCTTAGGACCACTTTTGCATGATAACTTTAGGTTTAGTCATTCCCCATTAGACTTTTACCTTTTCTCCTTTGTGTAATACCTCAAAATTTTCCCTCTCATATCCTCAACATTTTTCATAGCATCTTGCATATATAAATTCATAAAATAATCAAAAAAACATTGCATCGTGTATATCATAGCTGAGGCATAGGTATGTGATCAATGATTGGAGAAACTGAAGGCTATACAAATACAATCAAAGGGCCACAAATCTTCTCAATCATGTGCAAGGGGTCTACAACATCCCATAAGTCTCCATTTGAAGCCTCAAGTCTTGGAAAGAAGTGAATAGCTCCAAGGAATGCAAGCAGTGCAACATCTCCTGAGGGAATGATCCAAATTAGGGTTTCAATTATGAAGGGCTTCTCCATGAATTTTTTAGCAAAAGTGGATTCCATTGTGTTCTATATGACAACAAGTGTATAAGGTTCAAATTTCATCCACAAGTTCATTTTGGAAGAGGTTCAATTGGTCAGATGATTGAAAATCAGGAAATTGGAGAAAAGTCAACCAGGCTGGGTAAAAAGTCAACTCTGGACTCCTTAAGGTCAAGGTCATTTTAGTCACAAAGGACCTATGGACCAAATTTGATCAAGAAAGAATGGAGAAATCAAAGAAAAAACAGTTTTTGGGGACTATGTATCGATACATACGAGTTTTGTATCGATACATGTTTTTTGTGTAGTTTTGGAAATGGACTATGTATTGATACATAAGCAGGATGTATTGATGCATGATCAGAAAAACTTGTAGGATGCATCGATGCATCCATGTTATGTATCAATACATATCAGTTAAAAAACTGACATGCATCGATGCATCCGTGTTATGTATCGATACATATCAGTTAAAAAAACTGACATGTATCGATGCATCCGTGTTATGTATCAATACATAGTTGTTTTTTTTTGCTGAAAATTGCTAATGCTTCATTATGTATCGATGCATACCCATATCTATCAATACATGATGTTGTTTTTCTTCTAAAAAGTTGTTGTATGATGCATAAAAAAAGGGCAATGACAGTGTTGTCTTGGGGATAAGTTCAGGGGTGACTTGTGCACATACTAGAGCTCATTTAGCTTCACATTTGCTTCAATTCAAACCTCAACCATTGCTGCTACATTAGATTGGTCCTCACCACAAGGATCATGAGTTGGTGTACACTAGATCCATTGGTCTCAAGCTGCATTTAGCCTCTGATTTTGTTGCATCAGCAGGTTATCATTATGTGTATGCAGGACCACTTTAAAGGTTGTACATCTCACAATCAAGTGAGCAAACTCAAGATGCAATCATTGGGCAACTAAGCTGGTGTTTCACTTCACTAGTCTTCAGCATAAGCTTCATGTTCTCTGTAACATTGGATTGGTTTCAACTGAAGAAGGTTCTAGAAATCCAGTTGGCACAACTGCCATAACTAACTTCACTCATTTAACTCACTTAACTCAGTTAACCAAGGCTAATTAACCCTGGTTCTAACTGTTAACCAGAGGTCTAATTCTCTATAAAAGGATGAGTAGTGACTGAGTTTTGGGGTTCAACTTCATTTTCACTCAAATCACACCAAAATCCTCAAAATTTGGCTCTGCATTTTGAAGGATTAAGCTTCCACAACCATAACATTTATCTTCTTCTTCCTTGTGCTTCTTAAAACATCATTCATAGTGCATTTTCATGGAGATTTGAAGCTGGAAATTTGAAGTTGCATCATCACAACATTTCCACCTTTTGGATTGAACAAGCTAAATCATCATCCAACAAGCCTCATTGAGCATCAATTCATCACCAGCATCACGATTTGCAGCATATCCATGGAGTTTATAGCTTGAATCATCAAGAATTCACTTCTGAATTTTTTGTAACTTCATCAATTTCTCAAGATTCTTCATCAACAAAGTGTTTATTTCACTTCACAACGGATCAAGATCAAGCATACAAGACCTTGGAACCTCATCTCTGGAATTCTACAACTCTAAACACCACTGAATTTCAGGTTTCATCTTCAATTCCATTGACACGAATTCTGATTTTTTTGTTTGTTTTATGTTGATATGAGCTCCATAAGAGCAATGCTTGTGCTGGCTAGTTGATAGGCACCTTAGGTGCTTACATTAAATTCTTAGGTTGATTCTTGTGTGCTTCGATTCGCATTATTCATGAGCCTTAGGAGAAAATCAAGTCTATATGGTTGACGTACTTAAGGAGACGAACCTATCTATGGCCTTATTTTTCAGTTTGGTAGACATTTGTCCAAAACCTAACCAGAGAGTGATCGGAGAAGATGACCGGAGTTTAGCTCCGGTGACCGTAATAGTAAACCTAGCATTAAGTGGGAACATAACACAGCCGTTAGATCAGTTTCAATCTGACGAACCAGAATCAGCCACCACATTAATGATCATGTGCCAATCATGTGCCATAATTTGTGAAGAGTTTTTCAGATCACTATTTGCACCCCAGCATGTTTGGGTTCAACCCAATTCAATTCAGCTTTTCACTTCTTGCACCCCTCTCCATTTGCCTTGTTTTCTTTATTTTTCTGTTTTACATAACTTTCAATTTTAATCCAACAAAAATACCACAAATCATGATAAAATTCCCCAAAAATCACAGAGACTTCCTAACTCATTTTAGAACTTTTCCACACTCTCACTTTCTAAGTTTTAACCATTTTCCATTTTATTTCGATTTTACATTTAATTAGTTTGCTATGGAATTCTTGTAGTTGCACTTCATTTTGTTCATTTTATTTCTCCCACTTCCAATAATCTTTTTAGCCCATTCATTTTGCTATGATTAGAGGACTAGTGATAGGACCTGGAATAATATTTGGTAGATTTTTAGGTCATTTATCCATTGTTTTGGTAGCTTAGTTCATATAAGATTGTGATTAGTTCTTAGATGGACTTAAGTGACTATTTACATAGTTAGACTAGGAATTTTTAGGAGATTTTTTAACACAATATTATAGTCAGGTTAGGGACCCTAGAGAATTAATTTCATATTTTTTCCAGGACTTTTATTATTTTTAGTGCATTAATTTTTAGTCCATTTTTTATATTGTAAATCCACCTAGTTTAGCTTAGGATTTTATGGTTCATTAAGATGTAGCTTAATTAAGTTTGAACTTAGAATATTAGGATGACTTAATTTAGTTTAGCTACTGATTTTAGAATGTTTACATTAAATAAATTCCTTTAGTTTTAGGACTTAGGCTTAGAATTCCCTTTAAGTGTGTTTACAGGAGGTTTAGCCTTAATTTCGGTTTTATGCTTTAATATGCATTTTTTAATTAATACTTCTTCATCTCATTTTATGTTTTTGCCTTAATATTTGTGTTTCCACTTGTATAGGCTTCCCCATCTTTAGAACCAACTTAACTTCCTAAGGAAGTAAGTTGAGTTCTAATTATCTTTTCTTCTTTTCCTTTTCTTCCTTAGGATTAGAAAACTTCACAAACCATTAGGATCACATTTTGTACATAATAAATAACTTAGGGTTGTGTCTTAGTCCCCCATTAGCTTTGACCTTTTGCAATTTGAGTCTTTCTTTCTCACCTCATAAAGAAAATAATAAAAATACTTAATAAAAATCGAACGTTCTTATACGTCACGAGACTTTGTTGCGGAGTACTTATACGCGTCCTGTTTTGGGGCGAGGTGTAAGTTTTTACCACGATCGATAGGTCTCAGTATGAGAATGTTCACAAACAAATTCAAAACACTTCTCATATAAGAAAAACAACAAACAATAAGCGAATATCCTGCGGGAACTTATCTTTCTCATCTCATTCATTCTGAACGCGAACTCGCGACGACTTGTCTCGCATGCAAGACGATAAATGCACTCGTACCAGACGAGCCTGCAACACATGAGCATAGACATACGCAGTTCCAGCCATAAAAAACACAAAAAAATAGTTCCCGCCTTAGTTAGGCGAACAACGTCGACTCTGATCCTCATTTTCCCGATGAGGTACGTAGGCAACGGGGTAGGGCCCGTTCGAGCACATTCTTTATTTTCCCTACATTTTCCCTATTCTTTCTTTTTGCTCTCTTTTTCCTATTCCTTTCTCATTTCCATTCCCATTCCAGTTAGTAGTTTATTTGTTCAGAAGCATCTTATTTCTCACCCTTTGAAGCAAACAAACAAGCGTGGATCCCGTCGGATACGACAGATGGTCTGGGGTCCTAATACCTTCCCAGGTCGTAACCGACTCCCAAACCCAGATCTTTAGTTCGCATGACCTTGTCCTTTCCTTCTTCCTCAGGTTTGTGCAGCATTACCTTTCCCTTTCCTTCGGGATAAAAATTCATGGCAGGCGACTCTACCTTTTTCGCGCCACTTTTGCGTTTGTACTAGGATGAAAATCCCGGGAGCGACAGCTGGCAACTCTGTTGGGGACCAAACCCATAATCTCTGGTTTCCCTTGTAGAGTCATTCCTAGCGCCTATTTGGTTTTGTTTCTTTGGGTGTTTATCTGTTTGTTGTTGTGTGCTTTAATTTAGCTTTACTGTATTCATTTACAGTTTTACTTTACAGTTTACTTTACAACATTTATTTACTGCTTTCAGTATTTATTTTCCATGCATCATATTATACTGGACTGTCTGGTTGTGCTGATTTTCATTTTTTCTGTGGGATGGGAGTTACTGTGAGATAAGCAAAATACCCGGCTTGAGTGCACTATAGGATTAGCGTGGACACGTTGTACTCGCATGGTTACATGATGAGTGGCGATGTGTTCCACACCCAGACTGCGACCGTCTTAGGACTATTCTGTATGGGGGTATTTCCCCAATTCAAGGTACGACCTTGATAGTTATGTGCATCTGGTGACCGATCTTTGAGGACCTTAATGGAAACACCCCTCTCCAGTGATGTTAGTGGCAGACCACATTTGTTGGCAAACCCACTCGCATTCGAGGGTCCATTGGGAACTCGCATAGGATGGCCTCGTTCGCTCATAGGAATCCAGTTAAAGAAAACTGTTCGTATGACGGTAGTATTGTACCCTTCAGGATGAATGTACTATGGTTTCTCGATTCAGTGCTTGAAGCTGGGGACTTATGAGGGATGCTTGTTTTTCCAGACTTAGCTGAGACATCCCTGAGTAGTACATTATTCCAAATTGATTCCCTGATTTGGTCATGAGCCATCTCTCGGAAATGGTGAACGTATTATTGTTATTCGGCTTTGAGAGTCCGTGATGTTTGACCCGAGTAGCACACCCGCGAGATTGGGAGGAGTTTACAGGTTTGCAGGAACCCTAAGACCTTCAACATACACGCTTTGCCATTGGTTCAGTTTGGTGATCTGGTTCTCTTGTACTTTGGTTCTAAGATATGGATCCTGGATCAGGGGGATTGTTATTGTGATATGTTGATATTGTGGCCTTGCACCGACACCTGATTATATGATTGGCACATCACAAACACTTCACTGATCACATGCATCGCCTTGTATAAGCATCATAACATCATTAAGAATTTGTGTTTCTTTTATTCTCAGGGTTTGCATTACTCCCGGTTCCTGGTCATATCATTACTTTAGAATGGAAGACGTCAGAAAGAGGATTGTGCACTACAAATTTTTTGATACCAAAGTGGACTTGATTAACCAAATGGTGTCTCTTATTACCCCGGGTCATATGGGATACTTCAAGGAAAAGTATGGTGATATTCTGGACTTGGTATTCAACTTGGATAGCTCTCAAAGAAGCGACATTCACACTTTGTTGCAGTATTACAATCCACGGCTCAGGTGTTTCACTTTTCATGACTTTTAGTTGGATCCTATACTGGAAGAGTATGTTGAGATTATGGGAGTGTCAATCAAGGATCAGATTCCTTTCAACTCAGAGATGATTAGGCTAACCCATTATGACATCGCCAAAGATCTTTATTTGAGCTCATCCGAAGTATCTGCAAATCTAGCTACCACCAAAGCGAAGGTACTTGGTTTCACTCTAGAGTATCTGGTTAGAAGGGCTGGAGAACTTGCAGTGACAAATCAGTGGGATTCTGTTTGCACCATCTTAGCATTATCCATTTATGGGATCATCCTGTTCGTTGATATGGACAAATTTGTGGACATAAATGCTATTCATGTATTCGTGCTGAAGAATCTGGTGCCCACTCTCCTGGGTGACTTGTATTATTCAGTGCACTATAAGAATGAGAAGAAGTGAGGAGGTCTAGTTAGATGTTATGCTCCCTTATTCTACAGGTGGGTTATGAGACATTTGCCTACCACTGAGAGTTTCACTGATCCTAATACTACTTGGGCCCAGAAGCTAAGTACATTGTCTGCCAGAGATATTAGATGGTTTACTTTGAAGCTGAAAGGAAAGAGTTTCATTACCAGTTGTGGGAATTACCTCAATATGCCTTTATTAGGAGTATCAGGGGGTATCAACTACAACCCCCATTCTCTTAAGAAGACAGCTGGGGTACGCACTCAAAGAGATTCCCGATGAATCCGAGTTATTCCAAACTTTCTACTTCTCGGTAAAGGATAATCTTCCATTGGTCAGAAAAGTTGCAGGCTCTTGGAAAGTAATCAAAAGAAAAGACATGACATGTCTAGGCAAGAGCAATAACCAGATGTTCCCTGAATTCTAAGCTTGGATAAAGGAGGAGGTTCAAACGGGTCTAGTCCCTTTTACTATACCAACTCCACCTCCAGCAACTGTGCCTTTAGAGGATTACCGAAAATTGGAGGCTTTGGTCAAGCAGATTAGAGTTGAAAATCAGGAGGCTCACAACTCTTGTTAGAAATTGATGATTCAAAACCAGCTGTTAGAAGATAGAGCTCTCCGAGCTGAAGAAATAGTTCGGCTTAAGCAGAAGGACTTTGATGAAAGTGAACTATACTTTAGTAAGAGAGGATTGGCTGAGATCCATAAGGCGAGTCAACGTCGGAGGGATAAGAAAGAATTGAATGAAGCTAATGAAGCCATCACACTTTGGCAAGAGAAGTGGAGCGATCACCAGAAAAAACAAAAGGAGGTAGAGGCTGAATTCAAGTTGAAGATCAAAAACCTTCAGGATGCCCTGGTCGAGCAAGGAAAGTTAGTTCAGAAGGCCCAAGAGCAATAGAGAGAATACCTTCATCAGATGACAAATAGTCAACAAATAGCTGAAGATATCCAGAAAGAAGTTGAAGAGTTGAAGCTTCGAGATGATGTGAAGAAGTCAAAAGCCGAGTCGGGTCCGAGCAAAGAAAATGAGAAGGAATTCCAGCAGCAGATTGAAGAGTTACATGCTTCCTTTGATCTAAGGGATCTCCTCATCCAGAGACTCATCCGGGAGCCTGATCATCCGGATATAGCTCAGTTGTTCCAAAATGTCAAGCGCCTTAGCTGGAGGCTGCAAGACTTAGAGCTCCCTCGAGTTTAGTTTCATGCTATTGTACATGGATTACCCACAGGCTTGTTGTGGGATTCCTTTTATTGATATACTTTGTTGTTCTTTTGATTGGCACCCTTCGGGGACTTTGTTGTTTCAAACTTCAGTTTATGTAATTGACTTGCTTTGAATCTCTATTTGTTATCTGTTGCCCCGACACGGGGTAATAAGCACCAATTCTCCACGGCTGTCACGTTATTTGAACATCATATGGGTCTTCTTCCAAATATTATTCTCCTAATATCAGGACGGGAAAGGAGAAAAACCTTGAGGATAAAAGAAACACATTGCATTGCATACACATCATTTGCATTTTCTTCTTTGTTTTTGCAGGTTTTCTACGGGTTTCTTAACTTATTTGTGTTACAGGCAAAGATTGCGAGAGCTGCCAAGACTCGGCATCTCCAACAAAATATCCCACATCGCTACGCAACTCGTAGAAACCAGAGGACATTCATGGATGCTATGCAAACTGAGCTTAGTTTCGCACCAGAATGGGAGAATTCATGGTCATGATGCAAGGGATGGCTCAAGGGCAACAAGATTTGAGAAATGCAATTCAGGGGATCAACCCTCCTCAGACTAATCCTCCTGTAAGCACTCCTGAAGTACAAGTGATTCCTCCCAACACCAACAATGGCCCAGGTGGACCTTAAGTTCCAGGGCCTGGCACAACAACCTTCATCCCGGTACAAGACAGACAGGAGGATCAGTTCCCTCCTTTTAACAACGACATGAGGTTCGACGGAGAAGCAAATCTTCAGGACTTCTTGATGCTTGCTAAGAAAGTCAAAGCCCTCGAGTGTAGAGACACTCTGAGGATAGATGTGTCTGACATGGTCCTAGTCCCTGGGGTGGTTATTCCTCACAAATTCAGGCCACCTACTTTTGACAAGTATAACGGTAGCTCCTACCCTAAAACTCACTTACAGGCATTCTACCAGAAAATTGCTGCCTATACTAGGGATGAAAAGCTCTGGATGTACTACTTCCAGGATAGTCTCACAGGAGGATCCTTGGAATGGTATATGAAGCTAGAGAGAAGCTCTGTGAGAAGCTGGAAGGAATTGGGAGAAGCGTTCCTCAAGCAATATCAGTATAATATTGACATGGCACCCAGTCGCACTCAACTTCAAAGTCTGACTCAGAAGAACTCCGAGAGCTTCAAAGATTATGCACAAAGGTGGTGTGAGATGGCTGCCAGAGTGCAACCACCTTTGTTGGAGAGAGAAATAGTAGACATGTTCCTGGATACCCTCCCTGGGCATTTCATGGAAAGGCTAGCTGGATGTTCCTCAAGTGGGTTCTCATATATCATCTTGACTGGCGAGAGGGTAGAAAGCTAGGTCAAGCAAGGGAAGATTCATAATAGGGGCGCTTCAAGTTCTGGTATCAAGAAGCCCTTCATAAAAAGGAGAGAAAGAGAGACTGGGGCAGTATACACGCAGAGGGGAGGAAGTAATGGAGGGTTTTAGCAGCAAGTGGCCCCGTCACTATATCAGCTCAACCTATTCAACAACAAGTTCAACCACCGTAGCCGCAACACCAACAAGGGCATCAACAAAGAACTCCTCGTCCATATTACCCCCAAAGGACCAGAGAAAGACATCTCGAAACTCCGCCGATGTCTTATTCACAGCTTTTGAAGAATCTCCTACAACTTTAGATGATTCAACTCCGAACTCTACAACCCCCGAAGCCAGGCCAAATCCCTGAGGGTTATGATAAAAACGTCATATGCGAATTTCATTCCGGAGCTCACGGGCATACCACAGAAAACTGCAAAGTTCTGAAGCATGTTGTTCAGGACCTACTGGATTCTAAAGTGATTAATTTCGCTCCTACTCCTAATGTAACATAGAACCCCATGCCTCCACACTGGGGTACATTTGGGGAAGTGATTGTCCAGGGTGTGTTGAAGCTCCAAATGGTTGTGAGCAGTTGAAAACAGAGATCCAAAGTATGATTAATGAAGGAGTGTTGCAGTTTGACAAAGTTTTAAAGGAAAGCGAAGTCTCCATAGTAACCATTTTCTACGATCTACCTCAAGTTCCTACACAGGCCAGAGTGGCACCGATAACGATTACCACTGCAGGGCCAGTAATGTATTAGAGTGATAAAGCCATTCCCTAGAATTATGGTGGTGAAGTATATTGTAACGGCCAGAAGCAAGAGTTCGCCACGCCTAGCACGACCCCAACTCAAGTAGAAAACGTTGGAGTATGGGGTTTTACTAGAAGTGGAAGGTTGTTTGCGCCGAAAACACTAAGAAATAGTGTGATACCACCCAGAGACACCGCAGAAGCCTAGGCTAAGGCAAGAGGGAAGCAGCCAGTGGTTGTCAATGAGCTCACGCCAATGACTGATCCAGACATTACGTTTGATAAAGAAGCTGAAGAATTTTTTAGAATTATCAAAAAAAGCGATTACAAGATTGTGTACCATCTGCAGCAGACCCCATCGAAGATTTCCATCTTGTCTTTGCTAATGTGTTCTGACTCCCATAGGAATTCTCTCTTGAATATTCTGAACAAGGCTTATGTGCCTCAGGATATTTCAGTAAATCAGTTAGAAGCGGTGGTATCTAGTGTCAATTCCAGTCATGGATGGGGCTTTACAGACATGGATCTAACATCTGAAGGGCGTGCTCATAATCGGGCACTGCATATCTATTTAGAATGTAAGGGTGCAGTACTTTCTCATGTGTTGGTAGATACTAGATCATCGCTGAATGTTCTTCCTAAGAAGGCATTGATGAAGTTGGATTATGAGGGTGTGGTTTTAAAGCCTAGCGACCTGGTGGTTAGAGCATTTGATTGGTCGAGGAGATCAGTGTTCGGGGAGGTGGATTTACCAATTAAAGTAGGTCCACAAATCTTCAATACCACATTCTACGTAATGGATATACAACCTGCATATAGTTGTTTGCTGGGAAGGCCTTGGATACACTCGGCAGGGGCAGTATCATCCACACTTCATCAAAAACTAAAGTTCTTCTGGGAGGTCCAAATTGTAACAGTAAGTGGGGAAGAAGACATTTTCGTCAGTCATCTGGCTTCATTCAAGTATGTGGAAATAGATGGCGAGATAGTTGAAACTCCATGTTGTAAACACCCCAAATTTTCCCTCACGCATATCACACCATGGCTTGTGATCTTTCATGTTGGCATAAGCATAAGCATACCATCTCATATTGCATTTTTATTTCATCTGCACAGTTCAAGTTCATCTGCATCTAGGGTTTGTGATCTGAGCAATCCAAGAATTCATCTGAGCCATACCAAAGGCCTCAAAGCTTTCCAAGAGGGTCCATGTGTGTTCTATCATCATATTATGTCCCTCAAAGTTCCTGGAAGTCAAGAGATCACAAGAACTAGCAAAGGCATGGAAGCAGAGCTAGGGTTTTCACTACACAGATGACCAAAATTAGGGTTTTGGTTTCAGAGGCCTTAACTCCAAATTTTTGGGTCATTCTTGTTTCTAATGTTCTTAAGATGTTATAAGGATCATGTGTACCAAGTTTGATGAAGAAATTCATTGTGGAAGTCATCTGTTCACTGGGTAACTTCTTGAGCAAGTTAAGTCAAAATCAGGGCATCTGAGGCCCCCAACAATGGAACCAAAGGGGTATTTTCATCAAATTGAAGTTATATGATCTTTATTTGATCTTAGAAGAGGTTGGAAGTTCACAAGATTGAAGAATTTTGAGCCATTTGCAAACTTGCCAAAAATGGAAATGACTTGTAATGGAAACTTTCCATTTTGGGAAAGTTTTTCAACCTCCTCTTTCTCAACCAAAAATGCTTCAAATGAAAAATTATTGGTCATGAAAGTTGTAGATTAGATCTTTCCCTTTTCAAAAAGTACAAGAAAATGTCTTGATTCATCCTAGAAATCAAGATATGGCCTTTCAAAGTTGGATAAAATCCTAAAATTTCAAGTTTTATGCCAAAGAGGGATTTTGCAAATTGGCATGTTAAGGCATTCTAATGACTTCAAATGGATACAAACATTTCACAATATGTCAAATGGACCTCTAAACATCAGAATTGTGCTTTGAATCAAGTGTTTTCATGCCTTGAACTTCAAGAAATCTCAAAAGGGCCAAAACTTTCAAGAATTGCAAAATGGTATGAATCTCTTCATCCACTTGTGCCAGCATGCCAAAACCAATTCCATGGCTCTCAACAATGTCAGCTGAGGCCAGACACCCCAAGAACTCAGGCATGCACCATGCCCATACCTCAAAGTACAAAATCTTGACTTTTTGCTACTTGGCCCATACCAATCACACTATGCCACCACCCACTTTCTGAACACTCTCATTGGCCTATACTATCCTTATGGAACACATTTCATAAGACACAAGCAGCTGAATCTTGCTCATACTCAGAATCCCCAAAACTTGTCAAAACCTTCAAGCTTTCGAAACTCACTCCTCAGCCAACAAAAGTCACAAACTCTTCCACCAATCAACTCAGCATCACCCCAGGATCATTTCCCACCTATCACCATAGCTTAAAACACAACCAATACCAAACACGATTTCTGGTGCAGCAGAGTTGAAACATCAAAACCAACCATTGCAAGCTTGTTGCAAGCATCAAGGCATCCTCAGGAAGTTCATTGAAGTTGATTTGCACAAGGGAGGAGGCCAGAAAGCTCAAAACTGCAAAGCTTCATCTCAAGTATACCTCAAGAACATGTTTTCCAGAACTTGTTATTTAAGTTAAAATATCAATCTTCATGTTCCCTTGATCACTCTGATATGTTTGTTTTCGAAAATAGTTGAGAAATGAGTATGTATAGTTGTTCTGAAATTTTTGACCTAGAACTTGTTTTCTTCGATTCAGCTTTGTTATGCATGATAAATGATTTTTGTTTGTGGATCCATGTTCATTGATGTTAGAGGAATGATTCTGGGCAAAAATTAGGAGTTTTGATGCTTGTTTGAGTTTTTGGATTTTTGTCTCGCCGGAGAAGATGACCGGAGCAAGCTCCGGTCACCTGAAAGTCATTAGGTTTAATTAATTAGGGTTTAGTCAGGTTTGAATGTGGGCCTTTAGATTTTAGGGTTAGCGCGCAAATGAGTGGTTCAGATTCGTCCATTAGCCCTAATTTCATTTAATTAGTTTAATTAATTCAGTTTAGCTTAGATTGAATCCCAGCCACACAATCACGCGCCAGTCAACTCCCTCCCTTTTTGTTTGAATCCTGACCCTCAGATGCGCTGACTTTCTCATTTAATTCATTTTATTTTATTTTCCTTCTATTTCTTTTGCATAATTATTTTAAAATAGCAAAAATCATCCAAAAAATATTTCCTTTTGCATTTTGGTTTTAAATATTTTTCTCAACCTGAAAACATTTTTATTTTTATTTTTTGCATTAAAAAAGTATTTTTAAAATATTTAAATGTTATTTTTAATTAATTAAAGTCTTTTAATTAATTAAAAATACATTTAGGTTTCTAAAAATCACCAAAAAAATTATGAATCACCCCATTGTATTTAGAAACAATTTCAAACTCTTCACACAAATTCTTTTTAGGTTTGATCATAGTTTGTGAATTTTCTTGGAATTAAGGGTCATTAAATCTCATTTTTTGAACCCTAACTTTAAAAAATCATTTCTGCCTAACCAAGAAGAGTTTGAAGATGATTATTTTTGTATTGTCTTGCATATGGAATTTAGTTTATAGTTCTTTTATCTCATGAATTTATCTTGCATTTTCAAATTGATTTGCATTTTTCCCTTTGAACCACCCAAAAAACCCTAGAAACTTAGGAAATTCATAACTTGTGATTGGTTAGGCTTCTGACCTTCTCCTTTGGGGTGTGACCTAGTATGGGATTAGGGTTTGTTTGAGCTTGGTTTCAATTTTTTATCATGTCATATGCTTCTTTTTTGTTCATTTGCATCTTGCTTGTCCATAAAACCCTAATTTTATGTGTTCATTTGCATTCGTCTTGTATATGCATCCATACATGAACTTGCCATGACATTTCTTGCATTCATATGTCATATTAGACATCTTAGGACATGTTAGAATCATTCTTGATTATTTCTTCATTCATTTGCCATGATTTGCATTCATTTCATTTCATTAACTTTCATGTGTTTTCAAACTTCAAAGCATGCTTACATGACATCTCATTCTTGTATGATCATACATATGCACTTTGTATTCCTTTGCATCATCTTACATGACATTAACATTGCATAAACACTTATGAATTTGCTCATTTCATCTCATATCATCTCATTTAATTTCATTTCCTTATGATTTATACCTTATGCATTCATGCTAACATTTACAGGTGGTAAGGTACTTTGAGAAGTGGATTTGCCTTCACTTATCACCTCTCCTTGTCCCTTTCATTTGCATTTAGCTTGTCTTTTAAGTGAACTTGTTCACTTGTGTTCCATTTCTCTCATTTTCTTTCTTTAAGTTACTTATCTTCTTCAATGAAGTAAGTAACTTACTCTTCTGCTTCTTCCTCCTATCATTTGCTTCTTCCATTGGTGGCTTCCTTGAAGATCTTTCTTAAGCCTCACAAACCATAGGAACATCCAAGCATGATAATAATTAGGGTTGTGATTAGTCTCCCTTATTTCTTACCTTTGAGTCTCCTTGAGTCTCTCTTCTCATCTCAATAATCAAAGACTAAACTCTTAAAGTTTTAGGACTTTGGAATTAGGGTTATGCCTGTATCCTTCTATTAGGATGGAGTGTATAACTTTAATCCTAAATGTTAAACCTTTTATTTGTTTAAATCTCTAAATCAAATCACTTAATAATCACCAAGACTTTATCTTGTAACTTGGGCCTTACATTAGGGTTCTAATTCTTCCTTATGGGAAAGAAGGACTAACCCTAGTGTTTAATGGACAAGTCCCCCTCAAGTTGTCTTACAAACCATAAAACTCACTTCTTAATTTCATCCCTTAAGTAAAATCCACTTAATAAAGGCTTTGTTATATAATTAATTTAATCCCTAACCATGGATTAAGTTGTGGTGTCTTCCTCAGCTTAGGTGTTCTCATCTATTATCCTTCTATTAGGATGGTGTAATGAGTTCACTAATCTGTGATTAGAGATTAAACTAATTACTTAACACTAAAAAAAAACCAAAAACATATAAATAATCACAAGTAGGTTAATGATCTTAATCCTACATCATCATGGAAATTAAGTTGAGATGCTTATCTCATACTTAACTATTCTTATTATCCTTAATCAGGGAGGATATAATGAGTTTGCAAGCCTTTGATTTATGCTTAAGCTCATTAACTTATGCAAAACACCAAAAACAAATAACAAAACTGAAAACATCAAAAACAAACAATAATCGTCTCCTTCGGGATTCTTTTCTCATCACATTCATTCACAAACGAGAACTTGCTTTTTCCGTCTAATGCAAGACAGTTAGCACTCGAGCCAGATGAGTCATACACTTGAGCATAGGCAAGCAAGCAGTTCATCAGTCAATTTATCTTTCAGTCTCTTTGAGTCGAACTACGGTGTTCTGACTTCCTCATTGCACGAGAGGATACGTAGGAATAACTTAACTGTTATCGAACAAAAGACTATTTGTCTTCCCCCTCTTTCAGCATTCTTTTTAAGCCTCAGTTCTTGAGCATTCACCTTTTTGCACTGACACTTGTACACTTCTTTTCCAGCTTTTGCACACAGATAGCACTTACACCTACCCCTTTTAAACACAATCTTTAAAGCGTAGATCACGTCGAGTACGACGGACAATCTGGGTGCTAATACCTTCCCAGGTTGTAACCAACCCCCTTTCTCAGTTTCTCTGGTTCGCAACCGTCTTATCCATCTTTTTCCAGGTTTATGTAGCATTACCTTTCCTTCGGGATAAAAATGCCTAGCTGGAGACTCTATTCAGTTCACCTTCATCTTCTCTTATCTTCAACCGTTCGCGTCTGTACCCTATCTGACCTAGGTGTCTTTTCGGGGGAGCGACAGCTTGGCGACTCTGCTGTGGAACTATCTTGCAACCAGGGCTTCTGGTTCTTTTTGTTGGTTTCTCCTAGCGCTTGTTTGACTTGTGTTTACGGGGGTGTTATGGTCTACTTGTGCTTATTTTTTATTGCTTTATTTATTGCTTTATGTACAACTTTATTTATTGCTTTCATTTACATTTATATGCATTTCATACTGTTATCATCACCTGTGCTGGATCTGTTGTTTCCTTTGGTGGGAGGGATTTTGAGTGATTAAGGTTCCATACCAGGGACCTGAGTGACACATAGGATATAGTGGCTTCATATTTGTCATACCCCAAATTTGTCCTACCTTTACCATTTTTATTTTCTGTTTATTAACCATTAGTCAAAAAGTCAAAAAATATGCATTAATCCATTTTATTTCCGTCTAATAGGTATCTCAAAAATCTGTTCCCCTTTAAATCCATTTAGTCCATAAATCCGTCCCATTTTTTTTTATATATACTTTTCATTTTTTTTTTAAGTCAATTTACAAAATAAAAAAAATCTTTTTCTCATCTTATTATTAATATCATTACTATGTTTCACTATTATTATAATTATTTTCATTATTATTCTTATTATTTTCATTTTTATTTCCTATTTTTATTATCACAATTTACTTTTATTACTATTTTATTATTATTATTATTTTATTATTTTGTTATTCTCTTGCTTTTATTATTATTCCAATATTCTTATTATTATTATCTCAAAAAAAAAAAAACTTTTTACATTTTACTAAATCACCAATTCATTTTTATTTTTTTATTATTACTATCTTATTTATCCCATTTCTTTATTACTATTATTTTTTGTTCCCATTTTTATTTTTATTATTAGTATGGTTACTTTTATTATCATTATTATTATTATTATTATTATTATTATTATTTTTTTTTTTTTTTTTTTTTTTTTAGATTAAACCATTTCATTCCATTATCTTCTTTTATTTAATTTATTTCCATTATCATTTTTATTATTAGTCTTATTTCTATTATTTTATTATCATTATTATTATTATCTATATTATTTCTATTAGTGTTATTATTAGTAATATTATTAATATTGTTATAACTATTATTATTATATTTTAACTTTTGAGTATGTAATCAGCATTTCATTTATCAGTATAACTTCATCACTGCCTCGTGCCAAGGTGCATAGAAAAGAAAATTTGGCTTTGAGGATACCAATTGCTCATACCACTACAGACAAAACCATTTTGGTGAATCACCCACTTGAGGTCCCCATAGATTCCGTTACAACCTAGCCCATTACATATTGGGAAGCACATGATTTCATATTGCAGCACAACATTAAAATCTTCAGCATTACACCACCATCATCCTGTACAAATTCCTCCCAACAGCAACTAACAACCCATTTTTGTTTTTCCATTCTTATCCTCTAATTTCATCCCAATCTCCCATTCTATATAATGAGCATTTACTGTTCCTTTTGAGAAAAAAGAAGAAAAAAAAACAAAACCAAACTCACACCTTTTTTATTCATCTTCATCAGATTCAACAAAACTTTTGAAAAACCGAAACCTGTAAACCACAAAAACTCAGCCTTCAACCGCGAACCGTCACCCTTTCACCATCAGCAGCACGAACTTCACCTCAAGCCGTTCACAGACCGCAAACCATATCCATCCTCCAACTGACCACCGCGCCAACACCGCCGGAAAACAGCAGCAAGCCGCCGACAGACAGAAACCGTGCCGGAAAACCAAACCAGCCACCGTTTCTGCAAAACACATAAACATCATAACACCCATCTCATCACCACCGTAAGCCGTTCACCTCCATAACCACTGAAACAAAACCCATCCGCGTCGTTATCACCATCAAATCACTATAACCCAACCTTGAAAATCCGTCAAACCCAGAACCTCCTCCGCGCGAATCTTCAAACCGGAACCTCACCACGAAACCGCCTATAAACAACAAGCCTAACCAACAAGACCAAACCCTTCCCGGAAACCGCAAACAGCAACCTGAAGCCGCATCACTATTCCGAAACCCCTTCGCTATCCAAAGCCGTCAACTTTCTCACCGTTGCAACACCAACAACGAAAGCCGCCGCTCGCAGGCCCAGCCGCCCACCACCACGACTACAAACCTCAGCCTCCACAAAACAGACCCGCCGCCCTCCAAAAAACGAAATCACCGCAAGCCATCGCTGAAGCAACCCACCTGCGTTGCCATTGAAGCCGAACCCGCGAAGAATCCGAGACGAACCTGACCGCCGCACGCCGAGAGACGAAGTTGAAGCAGAGCGTGAAAGGTCGAGAGTGAGGAATCCGAATCGAAACCATCCGGGAAACATAGATCCACCGTGAGTGAGGTAGTATCGCGGCCATTCTTTTTTTTTTCCAGAAAAAGAGGATTTCTTGTTCTGTTGAATGCAGCGAATTTTTTTCTTTTTTATATATATATTCTTTTCAGTTCCTATTTTAAAACTTACCTGGTTATGCTATGGATTATAGGCTTAGTCCTTTTGTTTTTTTTAATAATTTCACTACCTGTTTCCTTATGCACCCTACACGATTATACACACACAAAAGAAATATAGCACACTGTCCCTTTTTAATTTTATATATTTTTTTCATTCTATAGGAGCATGATATGCTAGCTCATAAACCTTGTTTTTTTACTAAACAGACTCTCTAATCTTACACTAGACCCCCTCTGTTTTCATAATTTTCATAGTTTTTATTTTGATTTAATATTGTTATAAGTTAATTTTTATTTTACAATTCATTTCTTCTATCTTAATTTACTTGGTTATTATTTACCTTTTGTTTAGAAAAATGACATAAAAAAATATATTTGTTAGCAATCTCTTGATCTTATTTTTATAAAAAGGGCCAATGATATAGCAAACGGCCGCTTTTCGCCCGATTACATTTAATCGGAGATGAACGGTCAATATGAGGCCCCCCTTTGTATTTAATTTTTTATTTCATTCCGACAAAACAAACTTGTAAATCAATTTATTTTATTTTATTATTCTTAATGTTATTTAATTTTTTTAATTATTCAATTTAATTCAATTATAGTAAATTCAATTCATTCAATTTATTTAATTTATTTTTGCATTTCAAATTACGATTCGACTCCTTATAGAATGGTTCCCATTTTGAACCGATTCTAAGGCAGTTCACGAACAAAATTTCGTCGCGTCCCAAAAGGTCCAACGCCTTCGAATAGTTGCGCTCGATTAAAAGGTCCAACGCCTCCGAATAGTTGCGTCCCGAATAAACAGGCCGAACGCCTTCGAATAGTTCAAAAACACACTGCACACACGCTTTCTCTTGGGCTAATTACAACGAGACCTCTTTATTTCTCGCAATCCCCTGTATTTATTTTGTACCCCTCTCCCTTTACTTTGTACGCATTTTATTTTCCGCATCTTATTTAATTTCGAATCCTTGGTCCAACGCCAAGCGATTGCACTTGCACACCTGCACTTTATTTTTCAGTTATCTTTTTCGTTTAGGATCCACTCCGCCTTTGCGAGCCGAGCGATTCGTGCCTCGCTAACAAAACCACAAAAATAACCTCCATTTGCATGCACCCTTTAAACTTCAAAAAACCAAAACATTTCGATTAGATCCAAACCCTTGATCCAACGTCAAGCGGCTTTAGGAAATAAAAACACTTTAATAAATACGAGAAGATTTGTACGCCACGAGCCTTAAGCGGTAGAAAGGGGGATAACGAGCTTTCGTTACATCGCTCCGATTATTTCGACGCAGGACACTCGTCTTGTTGGGCGAGATAAACTATCCATAGTCTTTAGTACATTCGACTCCTAAACCCTTTCATCAACGAAAGGTAATAAAATCAACATCCATTACCCTTAGTAGGCCGAACTACGAGGCTCTGACTTTCCCATTGCACACGGGAGTACGTAGGCACGAGGATCTCAATCCTTGCCGAGCACCTAGGTTCAATCTAACTTATAATTCAACTCATTTCCCTCTAGCAAGCAATTCGTTTAAGCATAGACATCCTTTCGCGCGCGTTAACTTAGATGGTTCCCATCGAGTACGATGGATGTAGGGGGTGCTAATACCTTCCCCCTGCATAACCGACTCCCGAACCCAGGCAATGGTTCCGTTGACCTTTGTCCTCATCCTTTTTCTCCCGGGTTGTATCTATATCTTCCCTTTCCCTCTTCGGGAATAAATAGAATTAGGTGGCGACTCTTCGGTCCGTCCAGCGCGCGGCTCCGTCCATTCGGATCGCGTGAGGTCGTATTTTTCGGGGTACGACAGCTGGCGACTCTGCTGGGGACTGGTTCACCCCTATGCAAGTCAAGCCTAATCTAGGTTGCTTCACGCTTGTTTGTATGCTTACCTTTATGTCTTACTTGTTTATCTTTTACCGCTTTCTTTATCGCTTTCCATATTATACCTTGTGGTTCTTGGATCGATATTTTGAACTTGAGTGAAAGGCTTTATACCCGGGCTTTCGAATGAAAACATAAGTTAGCGTGGTTGTGTAGTATGGGCTCCTGAGAGAACCACTCTCATGGGTTGTCGATACGAAAACCTCACTTGGAGTAGATGCTAATGAGAACAATGACGACCGTCAAGCTTTTGACGTGTGTGCTCAGTTATTTTCATTAGGGTCGTCGACTCTGAGGACCTTTAGAACCTTTTGGTTAAAACATCGGTTGATGGTTGCGTAGTATGGGGCACCAGGGTTCGCCCTCGCGTGGCTCGATACGAAAACCTCACTTGGAATAGACTTACTCAATGGAGTTGATTGACTGTCAAGGATATATAAAACTGACATGTGCATCAAACAATTGAGGAAGGTCTATAACTCTGAGACTTTGTTTTAAACCTCGTGTCGATGATCGCTTAGTATGGGGCACCGAGGGCCTTCCCTCTCGCGTGGCTCGATACAAAGATCTCACCCAAAAGAGATTCATATGGTGGAGTCAATCAACCGTCATGCTTATGGCGCGTGTGATGAACAGCCATATGAATTGATAACTTTGGGATTCCTAAAACCCTAGAGTCTACCCAGTGAGTTCCTGATCAGAGTATCCTCCATCTGTACCTTGGATTCGTGAGACCCTGATCTTGTGATCCTGGATTCTGACATTGCATATCATTACATTTGCATCATTTATTCATCTTGCATTTCATTCCAAAAAATCGAAAACTTATTTTCATGTTCCTCCATCTTCAGTAAATCAAGCTAGTTTCCCGGCGCCCGTATCGAGCTAGACGACCGTATCTAACTAGAGCCAACACTAGAAGACTGATGGACGTGATTCAGGAAGAACAAGCTGCCATGAGGGAAGAGATTGACTCGGTCAAGGGCAAGATTGACCAGATTTATGAGACTTTGCAAGCTTTAGCAAGAATGGAAGAACGTCGTGAAGTTGCTGCAGCAATGAACAATGCTCAAGTGCAAGGATCTACCTCACGAGCAATGCCTTCAGTTCCAGTTCCAAATCCTTTGGTCTATGGTTTGCCTCCAGGTTTCACTCCTGTTGTTGAAGAGGTCACTTCCCAACCAATACCTGCTTCTGGTGTTACTGTTGGTGCTATTCCTCAAGCTCAACCTATTCCAAATCAAGTCCAGTTTCCTCAAACTGAAGAGAATCATCAAGTTGAGTATGAGATGCATACTGCCGTTCCAATCACCAATCCTTATGCTGTTCAAGAATCTGAAGCTATGAAGATGTGCCGCGAGTTAGCTGAAAAACTCCGAATCATGGAAGGACACAACTCAACTTCTCTGAGTGCCTCATACATGTGCTTAGTTCCGGATGTTGTGATCCCTGCTAAATTCAAACTTCCAGAATTCGAGAAATATAAAGGCCTCAGCTGTCCTGAGCTTCATTTAAGGATGTACTGCAGAAAAATGGCCGCTCATGCCAAAGATGACAAGCTCATGATCCATTGCTTCCAAGACAGCCTGTCTGGAGCGTCATTAGAATGGTACATGCAGCTTGAGCGCAACAATGTTCGTACTTGGCTCGATTTATCTGATGCATTCAAAAAGCAGTACAAGTACAACACTGATCTTGCTCCTAACCGTACTCAACTTCAGAGTATGTCTCAAAAGGAGAGTGAATCCTTTAAGGAGTACGCCCAACGCTGGAGAGAGTTAGCTGCCAGAGTTCATCCACCTTTGGTTGACCGTGAATTGATCGATATCTTCATGGGTACCCTACAGGGGCAATACTACGAGAAGCTGATCAGCAGCGTATCTTCTGGATTTTCCGACATGGTGATGGTCGGAGAAAGAATCGAAGAAGGCCTGAAGAGTGGAAAGATCCAAGGAGGCTCTAGCAGCCAAAACAATGCCAAGAAACCTTTCAATGGGTACAAAAAGGGCGAAACAAACGCCGTTTCCGCTGCAAGTGGGAATTTTCAACAGAGTGCACCGGCACCGGTTCCCTACTACCAGTATCCCTATGTTGCTGCTGCACAATATGCTCCTATTCCATATCAGCCAGTTCCTCCAATGCCTTATCAGCAGGCCTTTCAAGCTTTATTTCCGCCTCAGATGGCTCATCAACCACGTCCACCTCCAATGGTTGCGAATGCGCAGTATGCGCCCAATCCATACCAGCAACATGCTTATCAACCACGGCCTGGTCAACAGCAACAACGCGCTCCTCAACAGCGTCCACCATATCAGCAAAGAGGATATGATAGGCACATCGATCCCCTGCCTATGACGTATACCAAAATCTTTAAGGGGCTAATGGCAAAAGGAACTCTTGTGTTGAAAGATATGCCACCTCAGACTGGTAATGCCCGGAACTATGATGCCAATGCTCGCTGTGAGTATCACAAAGGCGCTCCAGGTCACAACATCGGGAACTGCTATGCTTTCAAACACTTGATTCAGGATATGATCAACTCTAAGGACCTCACTCTCACTCTGAGAAATCCAAATGTCCAGAGTGATCCAATGCCGTCACACGGTGCCAACAAGTGAAGACATCTGAAGGGTTTGTTGAAGACCAAGCTGAGTAGTCTCCAACTTTGAAGTATTCAATCAAGAGAAGTTCAATTCCTCAAATCAAGGCAGCCATCGCCATTTATGATTTCCGCATTCTTGTTGTTTTGTAATGTTTGTTTAAGTACTATTTGCTCTGAATATTGTTATCTGTACTTGGTTATGTTAATGTTATGTTTATGCATGTTTTGAATTAATCTATTCGCATTCGCTCATCATTTGTCATTTATCGCAAAATCACAAAAATATTTCCCTCACTTCACTTTAGCAAATATTTGAGGGAGGATGATGAAAACAAAATACCCATAACTGTTGTGGTATGCTTTCGGATAAAACCTCGTCAATGATGTACAGGCATTCTTTCAAATCCTCAAACACTGGAGATATAAGGAGTTAATCCCTAGTCAACCACTTCGAGCCTAGAAGTAGGAGTTTCTTTCGGATACAACCCTTACATTTAACCCAGGGCAGGGTAGTTGTTCAGTTAACCCGACTACACCTTCGAATCGCAAGATGAGATATCCCGTCAGAGGACCATCAACAAATGACTTGGCAGTCACAATATTCAACAAAATACAAAAAGAAAAAGAAAAAAAAGAAGAAAAAACACTAAGTTGAGCACCCAAAGGGAGACTTAGTCGGAAAAAAAAATCAAAAGAGGAGCTCAAATCCTCAGCAAAAACAAAGCAACGATCAGGTGACTACCAAAACAAAATCAAAGGGTCACCAACAACAAAATAAGATGATTTCCATTTTTCAAGCGAACATTAAAGCTTCATCTTCATTCTTGAAAAGTCAAAACAAATGCATGTGTAGAGTTAACTGAATGTAGGACTGGAGAACAATACGAAGAAGGGTTGGGTACAAATAACTTTGAGCCTTATACCTTTATTTCTCAAACCATTAACCAGACCACGTTACAACCCTCAAAAGTCCTAATTGAGGCAGGGTTTATTCTGAAAGCATGCTACCAACAAGGTTGCGTAAATTGACTCCCATATATTTGTTAATCTTAAATCTCGATTGCACATTATTCTTGCTGCATTTTTCACGCACTTTCTAAATCAGCACCTCGTTTGGGCCAACGGTCCATCCGTCACACTATCACAATCATTCAAATAAATTGACTTTTTCAAAACTTACATGAGCTTTACATTAACACTGTCATTTGTGTATGAACAATTTAATTGCAATTTAGTGCTTGACGTCAGTACAATCTCAACAAGGGGCAATCAAAAGAAAATTTGAGCTTCCTTGATGCCAACATGAATCAAGACTACTTCAGCAGCCCAATCAGGGGCAAATCATTCTTAACAACCCAATCAGGGGCAAATTATCTTCAAACAGCCCAATCAGGGGCAAGTCACCTTCAAAAGCTCAATCAGGGGCAGGTCATGCCATGGCCATTGTCAAAGCTTCCCCGTCAATTTTATTTCAAATACCCTACAGGCAGGGGCAAGCATACAAGGAGCAAATCTTCCTATCTCTTCTCCCCAGCTAAGAAGCAAATTTCGCTGGACATTGGCAATCATTCGAAGCAAATCAGGCTTCACGTGCCAATTATGTCGCTTCTCTCATCAGCAGATAACCGAACTTGGAGCTTTCAGATTCGTCTTCTGATCATACATCGTCGAAGATCGAGTGTCGGGAAATCAGTCCCTCCACCCACCCAAAAGTCCAATTACCATTGGCAACTACCAAACCGAAAGTCCACCAAGCTGGCACCTTTCTTTTTTCAATCACTCATATGCATCATTATGCATCATTAACGTCATAAGCATCATTTGCATCAATCATTTACAACATGTGCGTCATATGCATGCCCAAACAAAAAAAACAACTTTTTATTTTCCCCAACAATTTCAACTTACATCTCAGTGCATAGAACATTTGCATTGTATCTCCATCCCTATGGAATACCATTTCAAAACAATCAATCATACATTGCATAGTTCAGGATCCAGGATCATACAAGTTTCCAGTCCTTTCCCCAGCGGAGGATCGCATCAATCGAAGACCCCTGGCATCCCCTTGGCGGATTCAATAGCCGTGTTTAATTTTCAGTCCCTTTGCCTTATCATCCTCTGGTGATAAGTGAGTTTATTTTTCTGTTTGTTGCCTTATCATCCTCTGTTGATAAGTGAATTTATTTTCAGTTTATTGCCTTATCATCCTCTGTTGATAAGTGAGTTTATTTTTCTGTTTATTGCCTTATCATCCTCTGTTGATAAGTGAGTTTATTTTTCTGTTTATTGCCTTATCATCCTCTGTTGATAAGTGAGTTTATTTTCTGTTTATTGCCTTATCATCCTCTGTTGATAAGTGAGTTTATTTTTCTGTTTATTGCCTTATCTTCCTCTGTTGATAAGTGAGTTTATTTTTCTGTTTATTGCCTTATCTTCCTCTGTTGATAAGTGAGTTTGTTTTCAGTTTATTGCCTTATCATCCTCTGTTGATAAGTGAGTTTATTTTTCTGTTTATTGCCTTATCATCCTCTGGTGATAAGTGATTTATTTTGATAATTTGTTTTGCAATGTCACCCATCATTTCCAGTTTATTTCATTCGTTGTTTTCGCAATTTCTTTTCGGACAAATTTGGAGTCTGTTAATATCTAATTATCTTATACCTTGAAAGATTGAACGCGAGCCAGTTCATCTTATTCGGTCTAAGCTAATTCGATAGGGGCATCTGTCATACCCCAAATTTGTCCTACCTTTACCATTTTTATTTTCTGTTTATTAACCATTAGTCAAAAAGTCAAAAAATATGCATTAATCCATTTTATTTCCGTCTAATAGGTATCTCAAAAATCTGTTCCCCTTTAAATCCATTTAGTCCATAAATCCGTCCCATTTTTTTTTATATATACTTTTCATTTTTTTTAAGTCAATTTACAAAAGAAAAAAAAAATTTTTCTCATCTTATTATTAATATCATTACTATGTTTCACTATTATTATAATTATTTTCATTATTATTCTTATTATTTTCATTTTTATTTCCTATTTTTATTATCACAATTTACTTTTATTACTATTTTATTATTATTATTATTTTATTATTTTGTTATTCTCTTGCTTTTATTATTATTCCAATATTCTTATTATTATTATCTCAAAAAAAAAACTTTTTACATTTTACTAAATCACCAATTCATTTTTATTTATTTATTATTACTATCTTATTTATCCCATTTCTTTATTACTATTATTTTTTGTTCCCATTTTTATTTTTATTATTAGTATGGTTACTTTTATTATCATTATTATTATTATTATTATTATTATTATTTTTTTTAGATTAAACCATTTCATTCCATTATCTTCTTTTATTTAATTTATTTCCATTATCATTTTTATTATTAGTCTTATTTCTATTATTTTATTATCATTATTATTATTATCTATATTATTTCTATTAGTGTTATTATTAGTAATATTATTAATATTGTTATAACTATTATTATTATATTTTAACTTTTGAGTATGTAATCAGCATTTCATTTATCAGTATAACTTCATCACTGCCTCGTGCCAAGGTGCATAGAAAAGAAAATTTGGCTTTGAGGATACCAATTGCTCATACCACTACAGACAAAACCATTTTGGTGAATCACCCACTTGAGGTCCCCATAGATTCCGTTACAACCTAGCCCATTACATATTGGGAAGCACATGATTTCATATTGCAGCACAACATTAAAATCTTCAGCATTACACCACCATCATCCTGTACAAATTCCTCTCAACAGCAACTAACAACCCATTTTTGTTTTTCCATTCTTATCCTCTAATTTCATCCCAATCTCCCATTCTATATAATGAGCATTTACTGTTCCTTTTGAGAAAAAAGAAGAAAAAAAAACAAAACCAAACTCACACCTTTTTTATTCATCTTCATCAGATTCAACAAAACTTTTGAAAAACCGAAACCTGTAAACCACAAAAACTCAGCCTTCAACCGCGAACCGTCACCCTTTCACCATCAGCAGCACGAACCTCACCTTAAGCCGTTCACAAACCGCAAACCATATCCATCCTCCAACTGACCACCGCGCCAACACCGCCGGAAAACAGCAGCAAGCCGCCGACAGACAGAAACCGCGCCGGAAAACCAAACCAGCCACCGTTTCTGCAAAACACATAAACATCATAACACCCATCTCATCACCACCGTAAGCCGTTCACCTCCATAACCACTGAAACAAAACCCATCCGCGTCGTTATCACCATCAAATCACCATAACCCAACCTTGAAAATCCGTCAAACCCAGAACCTCCTCCGCGCGAATCTTCAAACCGGAACCTCACCACGAAACCGCCTATAAACAACAAGCCTAACCAACAAGACCAAACCCTTCCCGGAAACCGCAAACAGCAACCTGAAGCCGCATCACTATTCCGAAACCCCTTCGCTATCCAAAGCCGTCAACTTTCTCACCGTTGCAACACCAACAACGAAAGCCGCCGCTCGCAGGCCCAGCCGCCCACCACCACGACTACAAACCTCAGCCGCCACAAAACAGACCCGCCGCCCTCCAAAAAACGAAATCACCGCAAGCCATCGCTGAAGCAACCCACCTGTGTTGCCATTGAAGCCGAACCCGCGAAGAATCCGAGACGAACCTGACCGCCGCACGCCGAGAGGGACGAAGACGAAGTTGAAGCAGAGCGTGAAAGGTCGAGAGTAAGGAATCCGAATCGAAACCATCCGAGAAACATAGATCCACCGTGAGTGAGGTAGTATCGCGGCCATTCTTTTTTTTCTCCAGAAAAGAGGATTTCTTGTTCTGTTGAATGCAGCGAATTTTTTTCTTTTTTATATATATATTCTTTTCAGTTCCTATTTTAAAACTTACCTGGTTATGCTATGGATTATAGGCTTAGTCCTTTTGTTTTTTTTAATAATTTCACTACCTGTTTCCTTATGCACCCTACACGATTATACACACACAAAAGAAATATAGCACACTGTCCCTTTTTAATTTTATATATTTTTTTCATTCTATAGGAGCATGATATGCTAGCTCATAAACCTTGTTTTTTTACTAAACAGACTCTCTAATCTTACACTAGACCCCCTCTGTTTTCATAATTTTCATAGTTTTTATTTTGATTTAATATTGTTATAAGTTAATTTTTATTTTACAATTCATTTCTTCTATCTTAATTTACTTGGTTATTATTTACCTTTTGTTTAGAAAAATGACATAAAAAAATATATTTGTTAGCAATCTCTTGATCTTATTTTTATAAAAAGGGCCAATGATATAGCAAACGGCCGCTTTTCGCCCGATTACATTTAATCGGAGATGAACGGTCAATATGAGGCCCCCCTTTGTATTTAATTTTTTTTTTTCATTCCGACAAAACAAACTTGTAAATCAATTTATTTTATTTTATTATTCTTAATGTTATTTAATTTATTTAATTATTCAATTTAATTCAATTCTAGTAAATTCAATTCATTCAATTTATTTAATTTATTTTCGCATTTCAAATTACGATTCGACTCCTTATAGAATGGTTCCCATTTTGAACCGATTCTAAGGCAGTTCACGAACAAAATTTCGTCGCGTCCCAAAAGGTCCAACGCCTTCGAATAGTTGCGCTCGATTAAAAGGTCCAACGCCTCCGAATAGTTGCGTCCCGAATAAACAGGCCGAACGCCTTCGAATAGTTCAAAAACACACTGCACACACGCTTTCTCTTGGGCTAATTACAACGAGACCTCTTTATTTCTCGCAATCCCCTGTATTTATTTTGTACCCCTCTCCCTTTACTTTGTACGCATTTTATTTTCCGCATCTTATTTAATTTCGAATCCTTGGTCCAACGCCAAGCGATTGCACTTGCACACCTGCACTTTATTTTTCAGTTATCTTTTTCGTTTAGGATCCACTCCGCCTTTGCGAGCCGAGCGATTCGTGCCTCGCTAACAAAACCACAAAAATAACCTCCATTTGCATGCACCCTTTAAACTTCAAAAAACCAAAACATTTCGATTAGATCCAAACCCTTGATCCAACGTCAAGCGGCTTTAGGAAATAAAAACACTTTAATAAATACGAGAAGATTTGTACGCCACGAGCCTTAAGCGGTAGAAAGGGGGATAACGAGCTTTCGTTACATCGCTCCGATTATTTCGACGCAGGACACTCGTCTTGTTGGGCGAGATAAACTATCCATAGTCTTTAGTACATTCGACTCCTAAACCCTTTCATCAACGAAAGGTAATAAAATCAACATCCATTACCCTTAGTAGGCCGAACTACGAGGCTCTGACTTTCCCATTGCACACGGGAGTACGTAGGCACGAGGATCTCAATCCTTGCCGAGCACCTAGGTTCAATATAACTTATAATTCAACTCATTTCCCTCTAGCAAGCAATTCGTTTAAGCATAGACATCCTTTCGCGCGCGTTAACTTAGATGGTTCCCATCGAGTACGATGGATGTAGGGGGTGCTAATACCTTCCCCCTGCATAACCGACTCCCGAACCCAGGCAATGGTTCCGTTGACCTTTGTCCTCATCCTTTTCCTCCCGGGTTGTATCTATATCTTCCCTTTCCCTCTTCGGGAATAAATAGAATTAGGTGGCGACTCTTCGGTCCGTCCAGCGCGCGGCTCCGTCCATTCGGATCGCGTGAGGTCGTATTTTTCGGGGTACGACAATATTCTTTCCCATTCCATTTCGGTCTGGTGCGGGAATATGAAACAAGGTTCAGACATGGGTTTCTTCTTGAGAACTATGTGCTACGGATTTCCTGTAGTACTAGGGCTATCTGGGATGCCTGCTAAGTCTGGATGACCTTTTTATGACCTTCAGCATCTGAGGTGAATTAGAGGAGGATCCTTTGTGGTTATTGTAAACACTGTACCTTCAGGTTAGAAGTGTTTACACTTCTCATAACTGATCCAAGTTTGAGGATCCTTGTTCTAGAACAATACAAGTGAGGGGGTTGGGATGTTTACAGGTTTGCAGGAACCCTTGGCCTCATCATACCTTGTTACTAGTTTTTGTTAAGGTTGTATCATTTTGGACTGATCTTGTGAAACACTGGACTTGTGACTCTTTATTTGAGTCCCCCACCTGGTTACTGGTTTTCTAAGCCTCCATCCGGACTTATGAACACACATGGACCCTATCAAGGCAGATAACAGATCCAGCACTTGATCATAAACCCTTTGCATATCATTCTGCATACATCATTTTTCATCATTTAACATTTGTCTATTTTTTTACAGGGTATCCACATCTTATCTTTTGTTTGGTTTTGACCTGTTCTACTACTCAAATTCCTTCAGCTACCTGCACCAGCCTCTGCATCAGTTATCTTCACCAGAGATTCTTTTCAGCTCTCTTCATCAATTGTCTTCATCAGAGACTCTTTTTCAGCATCTTTTTCAGTTACCTTCATCAGTACTTATCCTCAGTCTTCTTCATTAGCATCCATTGTCAGCATGGACACTTCCAGGAAGAGCAACATCACCTATCACTTCTTTGAGCCCACTTTGACAGGCATCAGGCATATGCAGTCTCTCATCACTCCTGATCATGTCCCATTATTCAGGGAACATTATGGAGGCATTATGGACATGATCATGGATTTGGATGCATCCTAGAGGAGCATGATCCACACCTGTCTCTAGTTTTATGACCCTCCTCTCAGATGTTTCACTATTCCAGATTTTCAGCTAGGACCATTGATGGAAGAAGTCTCTATGTTGTTAGGTGTCCCTATCAGGAGAGGGATTCCTTTCAACCCAGAGATGGTTGCTCCCAAGAATGAAGATATAGCTAGGGCTTTGCACTTGGAACCTACCCTCATTGACCAGAGCATGACCACTAAGGCTGGAATCTCAGGCCTTCACTTGGATTTCTTGGTTACTCAGGCCACCCTGCATGCTGTAGCAGGGAAGTGGGAAATTGTTTGTGGCCTCCTAGCCCTCAGCATATATGGAGTTATCTTGTTTGCAGACGAGCCAAAGTTTGTAAGCAAGAGTTCTATTCACGTGTTCTTATTGAGGAATCCATCCCTACCTTGCTTGGAGACTTCTACTACTCAGTGCATCAAAGGAATGAGAAGCAAAGGGGAAGATTGGTCAGATGCTGTGCACTCCTTTTCTACTGTTGGTTGTTAAGGCACTTGCCGAAGTCAGACACTTTCTTGAATCCTCATCAGCCAAGGAACTGGGCTGAGAGGATGATTGCCCTTACATCAGAAGACATCAGATGGTTCACTCAGAGCTCCAAGGGCAAGGATATCATTACTAGTTGTGGGCAGTATCCCAATGTACCCTTGATTGGAGTAAAAGGTTGCATCAACTACAACCCTTTTCTTTTCAAAAGGCAATTAGGGTATGCTTTGGTACATCCCCCAAGAGGGCAAGATTTGACAGAAACCCTCGTGACATCCAGCACAACCTTGCCATTGTCAGACAGGCAGCCTTGGCATGGGACAATATTCAGACTAAGGGGACAGCTATCCTTGGCAAGTGCAACAACATAGCCTCATCTCAGTATCTTGACTGGTCTTGTGTCAGGGGACAAATCACCCGTATGACATTCACCTTAGAGGATGTACCCGGACCATCAGCAGTGGAGCCTGCAGCTACTGTTAGCTTAGAGGAGTTTGATAAATTGAAATAAAGGAATACTCAGCTCTCTGAAGCTTTGAAGAAGACCCTCTGGGAGAGGAATGACAACCGTTTGGATAATGAAAGGTTAGAGAAGCTCCAGATTGAGCACTTGACCAAGATTGAGAAGATGGATGACTACATCAGAAAGGCTAGAGCAAGAGAGTTAGTGCTGAAGAATGCTTGCATGAAAGCTAAGACTCAGAAGGCCAGAGCTGGACATTACTTAGAGGAGAGTCAGGCTAGGTGGATCAGGATCACTGAGGCTCGTGCACAGGAAGATCAAAGGACCCAAGCTAGGATAGAGCAACTGGAGGCTAGTGAGAGGAAGAATCAGGCAGATTTGTTAGCAGCACAGAAGGAGATCTCTGAGTTGAAACTTCGGGCGGGGTTGAAGAGGTCAAAGGATCAGGATAAGCACAAGAAGTTGACCAGGGCCATTGCCACCAGGAACCTTCTCATCAGGACAATCACAGAGCACCCAGTTGGTCCAGTGAATGAGGCTCTCCTGAAAGAAGTCAGAGAGTATGACTTTGGAATGGATGTTTGATTTCCTTGTATTTGTACCTCCTTTTGTTTGTACTTTTGATTTTGTTGTTGTATTTTAACCCACCATGGGAACTTTTGTTGTAATCAAACTATGTATCTTCACATTTTTGTAATATATGGTTTGTATTATTTCATGGGCTTTATCTCTCTGCAACATCATCATTTCCTCGAGGTCTGGAAAGGTCAAAATCAAAGAACCAAACCGGATACCCTTGGAAGACAAATAGGCATCCTGCATTGCATACTAACATCTTTTCTTTGTTTTGTAGGTTTTTGTTTTGTTTTTGTTTCTCACTTTGTTGTGATTTCAAGAAACATTTCTCGTAGAAGAGTGTTCCCCGTCAATAGAGTGCACCGGTATCCGACAAAAAACAACCTTCCGGGATTACAAATGGATCAGGTTCAACAGGATTTGACTGATGTGAGGGTCCAAATGGCCAATGAAAGGGCAGAGATGAGGGCCCAAATGAATCAATTTATAGCAGTGATGACTGGTTTGGCTCAGAGCCAGGAGAGACTGAGAGAGTTAGTCGAGCGGAAAACTCCCGAGGAAAACCACCCAGGTACAGGGGGTACCAGTAACAACGATCACGTACAGCCTCGTACTGATCCCCCAGAGTTTGGACCTCATCTGAACCCAGACATCAATGTTATAAGAAACATCCAAGGTAACACTGGAGGGAGGGCCTTCCAGGAGGACCCTCAGGAAGAACAGTTTACTGTGGTTGGGGCTGGAGATGAAGTTTACGATCGTCGATTGGATGAAATTGCAGAAAAGCTAAGGTCTCTTGAATCCCAAAACTCTCTGGGTTTTGATGTCATGGATATGGGATTAGTGGAGGGGGTTAGAATTCCTCACAAGTTCAAACCTCCCTATTTTGAAAGATACAATAGCACATCCTGCCCACGTACCCATCTCCAATCTTTCCTGGGGAGATTGAAAGCCTACACCATGGATGAGAAACTATGGATGTTTTACTTCGAGGATAGCTTGACAGGGGCATCCCGAGAGTGGTACTCTCACTTGACCAGGGCCATAGTAAGGAATTGGAAAGACTTGGCTGAAGCCTTCATTCGTCAGTATCAATATAATTTGGATATGGCTCCAAACAGAACCCTTCTGATGGGAATGTCACAGTCTTCCCGAGAAAGCTTTAGAGAGTACGCCCAAAGATGGAGGCAACTAGCTGCTGCCGTCCAACCCCCGATGTCTGAAAGGGATATGGCAGATATGTTCATGAATACTCTCTAGGGTACTTATATTGACAGATTGGCTGCATTTTCTTCCACCAGCTTTGTAGACGTGGTTATAGCCGGGGAAAGAATTGAGAGCTTACTGAAGATAGGAAAGATTTCTGACAACGACACTAGTTCAAGCAGTGCAAGGAAGCCATTTGCTGGGCCCCGTAGATCTGGTGAGACAAATTTTGTACATATGGGAAGAGGGAGACCCCAATATCTGCCTAGATCAGTTGCTGCCATCACTATTCCTACTCCACCTCCTCAATACACTCAACAACCATAGCACTTTCCTCAACAGCCACAATTTCCTCAACAAAGATCCTACAAACACAATAACAACAACAAACAACAACGCCCTTTTCAGCAGCGGCCATCTCAGATCAACAGGGTGATTGACCCTATACCAATGCCATATGCCACATTTTTACCACAACTCCTAAAGCTTAATCTTGTCGAGTTAAGGACATTGGCTCCACCAGATCCTCAAAATCTTCCGAGAAATTACGACGTCAATGCCAGGTGTGCTTTTCATTCTAATGCGCCTGGTCATGCCACATAAAAGTGCAGGGCTCTACATATGAAGGTCCAAGATCTGGTAGATTCAAAGGCCCTGAATTTTGCACCACCTCCCAATGTCACGAAGAATCCTATGCCCAGCCTTGGTGGGCCGAGGATTAATGCAATAGAGGAAGGCTCACCCATGAGTTTGATTGAAGATATTGCAAGTATTCAGACACCTCTGGCAGAGGTTAAAGCTCAGCTTTTAAAATTCCAGGTGTTTCCAGGTTGTGAGGCCTGTTGTGAATCTTGCAAGGTTTCTGTGAACGGGTGTGCGAGCTTGAATAATGGCATCAATGGCTTGATCAGAGAGGGTATTCTACAATTAACCACAACAGCTTCTACAACACCAACAACTCATTTTTCTAATGGTTCTCCTACAACTGCAACAACAATTGTTCCTACAGACTCATCTAGAACTACATTAACCACCTCTTCCATCACTTCAACAAACAACAGTTCCATCTCATTAGCTTCTACAACTATAGAAACCACCAACAACGACTTCTCCACAGTTACTATCTATTATGACCCTACAACGGTCCCAAACTCCAGCAACCTTCAACAACAATCTCATCAACAGTTTCATTAACAACCAAGCTTCAATTCATCACCACCAACATCCACCAGAATTCATATCACCATCTTCTATGATCCAAATACAATAACGGTTCCAACCTCTGCTGCAGTTAGCCTAGTCACCATCACGGTGCCAGGGCCCATTCCGTATGACAAAGACAGTGATGTACCATGGAATTATGGTGTATACCTTTACTGCAACGGAGAAAAAGTCCTTCTTGATTCTTCAGTTCCTGCCCCACAAGTGGATAATGTCGGGGGAGGCGGTGGCTTCACCCGAAGCGGACGCCTCTTCGTGTCACAAGCTCCAAAGACCAGTACTGAGGCGGAGGTTGCTGCCAAAGCCAAAGGGAAAAGTGTGGCACCTGAAGAACCCGCGCCAAAAGAGACTCATAAATCATCCTTTGATCAGGATGTGGATGAATTTATGAGGATAATTAAAAGAAGTGACTACAAAGTTGTGGATCAGCTCCACCAGACTCCTTCTAAGATCTCCATCTTATCCCTGCTGTTATGTTCCGAAATTCATCGGGATGCACTACTCAAAGTCTTGCACGCTGCCTATGTGCCGGAGGAGATCCCAGTGAATCAGCTTGAGACAGTAGTGTCCAATGTCAATACCAGCCATGGGCTAGGTTTCACCAATGCTGACTTGACAACAGAAGGATGTCACCATAACAAAGCTTTACACATCACCCTAGAGTGTAAAGGAGTTGTGCTCTCTCATGTTCTAGTTGAAACTGGGTCCTCACTCAATGTCCTGCCGAAGAAAGCTCTTGTCAAGCTCGAATATGATGGTATAGCTCTCCGACCAAGCAATCTGGTGGTCAGGGCTTTTGATGGCTCCAAGAGGTTTGTTCTTGGAGAGGTGGAGCTGCCTGTGATAATCGGTCCGCAGGTCTTTCATACTACTTTCTATGTGATGGACATTCAGCCAGCCTACAGCTGTTTGTTAGGTCGACCATGGATTCACGCTGCTGGCGCAGTTACGTAGACCCTTCACCAGAAATTGAAATATGAGTGGGAATGACAGATTATTACCATCTTTGGTGAAGAGGACATCTTTGTTAGCCATCTGGCTACATACAAATACATTGAGATGGATGGTGAAATCCATGAAACTATGAGCCAGGGGTTCGAGGCTCTGAACGTCAATGAGGCGATGACTGAAGTATTTGTTGCATCCTAGGAGGATAGGATGGGTACTTCAATTGTCTCCTATCAGTAAGCCCGGAAGGTTGTTGAAGATGGAAATGCTCAAGGCTGGGGAAAGCTGCTGCCGGGTGAAAAGGAGGAGGACAGATTTGTTTTGGGTTACAAACCATTCCGACAAGATCAAGAAGAGGCTGCTAAAGAGCCCAAGTTCATCAGTGGGGGGGTGCTCATTGTCGCTCCCAAAGATTTGCATCCCGGTACAAGCGCGAACGGTCGACGAAAGGAGAAATGAAATGAACTAAATAGAGTCGCCAGCTAGGCATTTTTATCCCGAAGGAAAGGTAATGCTGCATAAACCTAGAAAAGAGATGGATAAGATGGTTGCGAACCAGAGAAACTGAGAAAGAGGGTTGGTTACAACCTGGGAAGGTATTAGTACCCAGATTGTCCATCGTACTCGACGGGATCCACGCTTAAAAGATTATGTTTAAAGGGGTAGTGGTGTGTGCTATCTGTGTGCAAAAGCTGAGAAAAGAATATACACGTGTCAGTGCAAAAGAGGTGAAATGCTCAGGAACAGAGGCTTAGAAAGAATGCTGAAAGAGGGGGAAGACAAAGAGACTTTTGTTCCATAACAGTTAAGTTATGCCTACGTATCCTCTCATGCAATGAAGAAGTCAGAACACCGTAGTTCGACCCAAAGAGACTGAAAGATAAATTGACTATGAACTGCCTGCTTGTCTATGCTCAAGTGTATGACTCGTCTGGCTCGAGTGCTAATTGTCTTGCATTAGACGAAAGAAGCAAGTTCTCGTTTGTGAATGAGTGTGATGAGAAAAGAATCCCGGAGGAGACGATTATTATTTGTTTTTGTGTTTTCAGTTTTGTTATTGTTTTTGGTGTTTTGCATAAGTTAATGAGCTTAAGCCTAAATCAAGGGCTTGTAAACTCATTATATCCTCCCTTGATTAGGGATAATGAGAATATTTAAGTATGAGATAAGCATCTCAACTTAATTACCATGATGATGGAGGATTAAGATCATTAACCTACTTGTGATTAATTAGATGTTTTTGGTTTTTTTTTGGTGTTAAGTAATGAGTTTAAGCCATAATCAAGGATTAGTGAACTCATTACACCATCCTAATAGAAGAATAATAGATGAGAACACTTAAGCTGAGGAAGATACCTCAACTTAATCCATGGTTAGGGATTAAATTCATGACAAAATAAGCCTTTATTAAATGGATTTTAATTAAGAGGTGAGATTAAGAAGTGGGTTTTATGATTTGTAAGACAACTTGAGGGGGACTTGTCCATTAAATACTAGGGTTAGTCCTTCTTAACCATAAAGGAAGAATTAGAACCCTAATGTAAGGCCCAAGTTACAAGATGAATTCTTAGTGATTATTAGATGGGTTAATTAAGAGGTTTAAACAAATTAAGGGTTTAACACTTAGGATTAATGTTATACACTCCATCCTAAGAGAAAGATGCAGGCATAACCCTAATTCCAAAGTCCTAAAACCTTAAAGGTTTAGTCTCTGATTATGAAGATGAGAAGAGAGACTCAAGGAGACTCAAAGGTAAAAGCTAAGGGAGACTAATCACAACCCTAATTAGTATCATGCTTGGATGTTCCTATGGTTTGTGAGGCTTAAGAGAAGAAGTCTTCTAGGAAGCCACCAAGGAGAAGCAAGATGAAAGGAGAAGGAAGCAGAAGAATAAGTTACTTACTTCCTAAGAAGATAAGTAACTTAAAGAAAGAAAGTGAGAAAGAAAGAACACAAGTGAGCAAGCCCACTCAAAGACAATCAAAAATTCAGCAAAGATGCAATATAAAAAGATGGGAAGAAGTGGGAGGTGAAGGCAAATCCACCTCTCAAACAACTTACCATTAACCTAAAAAGTTAGCACAAGATGCATAAAGAAAGAAATGAGATGAAACAATGTATATGAATGATCATACATGATGCATGTACATGATGCAAATGATGCAAATGATGATATGATATGATTCAAAGGCATACAAAGTGTATATGAATGATCATACAAAGAATGAGATGTCATGTAGGCATGCTTTGAAGTTTGAAAGTTAATGAAAGCAAATGAATGCAAATCATGGCAAATGAATGAAGAAATGATCAAGCATGATTCTAACGTGTCCTAAGATGTCTAAGATGACATATGAATGCATGAAATGTCATGGCAAGTTCATGTATGGATGCATATGCAAGATGAATGCAAGTGAAGATGCAAAATTAGGGTTACATGAAAGGATGAGATGCAAATGGCAAAGAAAGAAGAAAATGACATGATAAAAAATTTAAAATGCACTCAAAGGAACCCTAAACCTATACTAGGTTACCATCCAAAGGGGGAGGTCAGAAGCTAAACCTAGAAGAAGTTATGAATTTCCTAAGTTTCTAGGGTTTTTTGGGTGATCTTCAATGTAAAATGCCAAACAAATTGAAAAGGAAAGATAAATTCATGCCAAAAATATTCTAGAAACTAGATGATGTGTGTGAAACAATGCAAAAAGAACCAACTTCAAACCCTTCATGGTTAGGCAGAAAAGATTTTTCAAAGGTTAGGGTTTAAAAATGTGATTTTATGAACCCTAAATTCAAAGAAAATTGTCAAGTGATGATCAAAACCAAAAAGAAATTTGTATGAGGGGTTTGAAAATATTTCTAAATGTGTTAAGATGCAACATGAATTTTTTGGTGATTTTTATAAACTTAAATGTTATTTTAATTAATTAATTTCCATTAATTAATTAAAATAAACATTTAAATATTTTAAAAATACAATTTTTATGCAAAAAGTAAAATAAAAATCATTTTCTGATTAAGAAAAATATTTGGAATAAAAATGCAAAAGGAAATATTTTTGGGATTTTTCTAACTATTTTAAAATAAATATGCAAGAAAAATGAATAAAAATAAAATAAAAATGAGTTTAAAGGGAAGTATGTTGATCGAGTGGTCCAGGTTTAAATGAAAAAGGGAGGGAGTTGACTGCTCGCCAGATCCAAGGGTGGAGATTCAAACTGGCTTAATTATTTAATTAATTTAATTAATCAGAATTAAACCCTAAGTGAAATGATCCTAGCCATTTGTTCCTAATCTAATCCAGATCCAAAGGCCCAGAACACGTCTGGCAAATAAAACCCTAATTAAGCCCTAATCACATTCAGATGACCGGAACAGTGCTCTGGTCATCTTCTCCGGCGATACCAAATTCCCAACTTCTTCCCTAAGACAAATTAGGAGCTCTAACTTTCCAGAAATGATCCCCTTACTACCCCAAACAAGAATCAAACATCAAATAACATTTATATTGCATCAATCATGAGATTCGAATTAAAACATAAAAACTGCAAAAGTTTCAGAAGCACGATACAAGCTCAAATCTCAACCATTTTCAAAAGTAAAAGGTGCAGTGTGATCAGTAAAGCATGAAGAACATTTCTATATCAAAAATTACAAGTTCTGGAAAATTTGTTCTTGATGATACCTGAGCTTGAGCTTTCTCAATCTGAGCTATCTGGGCCTCTTCTTGGTGCCAATCAACTCCAATGGACCTCCTGAGGATGCTTTGATGCTTGGAATGAATTTATTTGGGCTGTTTTGAAGGTTTCAATTCAGAGGGGTGAAATCGTATTTTGGATTCTTGAGGTTTCAGGCTTGTTTAATGGTTGGGAAATGATCTAGAGGGTGTATGGAAATGATTGGTGAAGTTTGTTTGAAGTTTTGATGGTTGGTTTATGAGTTTCGAAGAAATGAAGTTTGAGAGGGATTTTGGCAATCTGAATGTGTGAGATGATTCAGGCTCCAAGATGTTATGAAATGTGATCCTTAGGGCATTTATGTGAAGATGTGATAGGTCAGAAGAGTTGTTGTGGGCTATGCTGATTGGTATGGTGTGAAATGCAAAAAGTTAAGTTTGGTTGTACTTGAGGTATGGATCATGGCAGGCCTGGTTGCAAGGGGTGTCTGGCCGCAACTGAGTTCAAGGAGGACCATAGAAACAGATTTGGCATGCTGGCACAAGTGTATGGGAAGATCTATACCATTTTGCAAATTTGAGAAGTTTTGGCCCTTTTAAGATTTCTTGAAGTTCAAGGCATGAAAATGTATGATTCTTGGGCCAATTCTGATCAAAATGAATTGTACTATGATGGTATGATGTTTAGAGATGCATTAGAGGTCATGAAATGGCTTGGCAAGTGATTTTGCAAAAAATCCTCTTTGGTGTATTCTTGAAAATTATAGGATTTTTGCCAACTTTGAAGGATCATAACTTGAGTTCCATAATGAATTAGAACATGTTCTTGTACTTTTTGAAAAGGGAAAGACCTAATCTACAACTTTCATGACCAAGAATTTTTCATTTGAAGCATTTTTGGTTGAGAAAGAGGAGGTTGAAGAACTTTCCCAAAATGGAAAGTTTCCATTACAGGTCATTTCCATTTTTGGCAACTTTTGGTTTAGCTCAAATTTCTTCAATTTTGTGAACTTCCAAGCACTTCAATGATCAAATAAAGATCATAGAACTTCAATTTGATGAAAATACCCCTTTGGTTCCATTGTTGGGGGCCTCAAATGCCTTGATTTTGCTCTGACTTGCTCAAGAAGTTACCCAGTTAACAGATGACTTCCACAATGAGTTTCTTCAACAAACTTGGTACATATGATCTTTACAACATCTTAAGACCATTAGAAACAAGAATGGCCCTAAAATTTAGAGTTGAGGCCTTTGAAACCAAAACCCTAATTTTGGCCATCTGTGTAGTGAAAACCCTAGCTCTGCATCCATGCCTTGCCAGTTCTTGTGATTTCTTAACTTCTTTGAACTTTGAGGGATATAATATGATGATAGAACACACATGGACCTTCTTGGAACACTTGGAGGCCTTTGGAGTGGCTCAGATGGATCCTTGGATTGCTCAGATCACAAACCTTAGATGCAGATGAACTTGAACTATGCAGATGAAACAAATATGCAATATGAGGTAGTATGCTTATGTTTATGCAACAAATGAAAGATCACAAGCCATGGTGTGAATATGAGTGAGGAAAAATTTGGGGTGTTTACAGCTGCCCTTATTCAAGCATGAGTTAGCTGTGTAGGGTGTAAGTGCCTTGCTTAACAGACAAACAAGATAACTTGTGGTTGAATACCAAAGACAGTCCAAAATTTGCACTCACTAGGGAGAAGAAGAAAAGGGATATAAATTGTAAAAGATGGTATAGTATGAATATCAAATGAAAAACGATGGAGGACGACCATCGAGCAGAGGACGACTGCTGGGGATAAAGCGGTAAGTAAAGAAATGACGGGGACGGCCGACAAGCTGGGGAAATAAAGAGACTATAACGGGGACGGCCATCAGGTAAAGAAACAGGATTCTCTGGGGATTAAAGTAAAGGAAATGATGGGGATGGCCATCAGGTTTGCAAAGTAAAGCAAACAACGATGGGGGCGCGCCATCGGTTCAAAGAATAAATGAAATAATGATGAGGGACGGTCATCAAAAGGTGAAGGATGATCACCTAGCAGGGGACGGCTGCTCTTTGTCACGACATAGGACGAATGTCGGATAGAAAAGGTCGAAGATGGGGACGGCCATCAGATAAGCATGATGAAGGACGATCATCAAGAGGTGAATGATGATCACCTAGCAGAGTACGGCTGCTCTCGGGGTTTATCACGACATAGGACGAATTCCGAACAACAAGATCAACGATGGGGACGACCATCGGGTGAAATGATGAGGGACGATCATTAAAAGGTGAAGGACGATCACCTAGCAGGGGACGGCTGCTAAATATCACGACATAGGACGAATGTCAGATGGAAAAGGGTTCCAATAATGGAGACTCCGCTGGGGAAAGGATGAGGGACGGTCATCCAAAGGTGAAGGACGATCACCTGGAAGGGTACGGCTACCGAAAATATCACGACATAGGACGAATGTCGGATAGAAGAATATTTGTTCTATTGGTGACTTACTGGGGATTGGTAAACACGAACGAGTGTTCATGCTTAAGAATAAAAGGTATAAGTGTTTTCACACTGTGTATAGATTAAAGATGCGGACGAGCATCCCTAGGACCATGATACGGACGAGCATCAGTAGAAACAAACGATGACACGTGTTCAGAGATGATGATACGGACGAGTACCAATTGGTTAACAAAGAACACGAACGAGTGTCGGATCTGTTTGAGGAGTGATATATATACAAGATACGGATGAGTATCTTTTGTATATGTATGAGTGGATATTGTTGGTGAAGTATGAGCAAGACACGGACGAGTGTTCAATTTGCTGGGGAAAGTATGACACGGACGAGTGTCAAGAGAGAATATGTAAGTTATGAACAAGTATTTGTATGTGAGAGTGTAAAAGGTGTTCTGGCGACCTGTGGGGATAGGATGACCCGGGCGCGTGTCGAAAGGAGTGTTATTATAAACAAGTGTTTGATTGGAAACAAGTGTTTCGGCAACCGTGCTGGGGAAAAGTGACACGGACGAGTGTCAAAAAGGTATGTATAAGTATTTGTATTTGAAAGTGCAAAAGGTATGCTTTGGCTTATATCTGCGGGGAATAATATGATACGGACAAGTGTCGAAAGAGTGTATATAAACAGGCATTTGTGTTGGAGAGTGCAAAGGGGACGCTTTGGCTTTTCTTTGCATGGGATGAATTTTTGTATATTTTTCGCTGATGAAATACTGATGGTAATTGCAGGTGACTGGCTCAAACCTGGCTTGTGATCATGCAAATGTTTGATTTTTGCCGTAATGCTCCGTATTAGACGGAATGCTACGCTTATTTGGTGAATAGGATGCAAATGCTATGATTATGTAAAGAGAAACTGATCCGGGATCCGGATCCCACTGAAGAAAAGATCTATGGCTGATCTGCTTGGAGGGATGTCCCAGATGGGGAAGAGATCATTGGTAGATCTTTTAGGAGATATAACTCTGATTGGGGAAATAGATTATTAATAGGTCCATCCGTAAGGAGAACTCAGCTGGGGAGAAGGAAGCTTTTGTCACTTTGTTGTGCAAGAGTTTCAGGCATTGCTCTTCTGGGGAGAGGCTGGAAATTCTGTGGGGAGCTTGGCAGGGGATGCTCCTGTTGAGTAGACCTGTGCTAGGGATGAGGAGGCTTTGACAACTCCGCTGGGGAAAGCAATCCAGATACTTCTTGGGGAGGAGGTATGCTGGGGAAGTGTGTTTGGCATGCCCTATGATGCGTATTGAATACCTGCAATCTGTTAAGACAAGAGAAATGCACAAGTATCCCGAGGTATCCCTTACCGGATTCCGTCATAGAAATTAGATATTCCTGAAAGTAAATATATTTCCCGCAAGCATTTATTAAAAATGGCTCATTTGTTTTATGCAAATATTATATCTTGGATATTGGACATTTTGCAAACGAAACAAAAATGTACAAGAAGAGGTGTGACTGAAAATCTGATTTTATTAATCTGGGTGCCCTGAATTGGCAAATACAGTCAAAGAAACAAATCCCCTGGAATGAGGAGATTGCTATAAATTGAGAAAAGTAAAAGTGTTGGCAATGTTGACGACGCTCCGATGAACTTCCTTTGCTATGACCTGTATGACCTTGACGTTCTTCTCATCTTGCTTTCTGAAGAAGGTTGATTCTGAACGATGCTTTATCCTTTCGAAGCTTACCGTGTCGTGAGTGATACAGACGAATTCAAAATGCAGTTGTTCGCTTATTCCCTGATTTTGCGTGGATCGCCCTTTCGGGTTTTCAATCCACCGGGATACCCATTTTTGCCTGAGCTGTCCAATTGGGCTTTTCAACTCAGCGGGTGTACCTTTTTTTTTTCAATTTTCCCTTATTTTTGCCCGAGTCTTTTATTCTATTTTTGACTCGCCGGGATGCCCTATTTTGCATGGACTTACATTCTGTTTTTATGTCCAGCAGGTCTTTCTATGCGAATTATTTTTTAACTGCATCTGAATTCACAGGGGATAAGAAATCTTCACCATCCATAGTAGTGAGCATCAGTGCTCCACCAGAGAAAACCTTCTTTGCTATGAACATACCATCGTAGTTTGGAGTCCATTTGTCCCTGTGGTCTGTATGAGGAGGAAAAAGTCTTTTCAGCACAAGATATCCCACTTGGTATTCCCGAAGCCTGACCTTCTGATCGAAGGCTTTCTTCATCCTTTTCTGATATAGCTGCCCATGACAGATTGCAGCTAATCTCTTTTCTTCGATCAGATTCAGTTGATTGTACCGAGAACGGACCCACTCTGCTTCATTCAGCTTTACATCCATCAGTACCCGTAGGGAGGGTAGTTCAACTTCAACAGGTAGGACGGCCTCCATACCATACACCAACTGATAAGGTGTTGCCCCAGTAGACGTTCTGATTAAGGTACGATACCCATGCAAGGAAAATGGTAGCATTTCATGCTAGTCTTTGTAAGTAACCACCATCTTCTGCACAACTTTCTTGATGTTCTTGTTAGCTGCCTCAACAGCGCCATTCATCTTTGTCCTGTAAGGAGAAGAGTTGTGATGTTGAATTTTGAAGTCCCGACAAAGTTCTGCCATCATTTTGTTGTTCAAATTGGAACCATTATCAGTAATGATTCGCTCGGGTACTCCATATCAACAAATGATGTCTCTTTTCAGGAATCTGGCTACCACTTGTCTGGTGACGTTTGCATAGGAAGCTTCTTCGACCCATTTAGTAAAGTAATCAATGGCTACCAGGATGAATCTGTGGCCGTTTGAAGCAGTTGGTTCGATCTTTCAAATCATGTCAATGCCCCACATGGCAAAGGGCCAGGGTGAGGACATTACGTTCAACAGATTTGGAGGTACATGCACTTTGTCTGCATAGATCTGGCATTTATGGCACTTCCTGGCATAGGCACAACTGTCTGCATCCATTGTGATCTAGTAGTAACTTGATCTTAATAATTTCTTAGCCATTGCATGCCCTCCAGCATGGGTACCAAAAGATCCTTCATGTACCTCGTGCATCAGCAAGTCTGCTTCTTTCTTATCAACACATATGAGTAGCACCGTGTCAAAGTTTCGCTTGTATAATGAACCATTAGCATTAAGGAAGAAACTTCCAGCCAACCTTCTTAATGTCTTCTTATCATTGGATGATGCTCCAGGTGGGTATGTTTGATCCTCTAAGAAGAATTTGATATCATGGAACCAAGGCTTGTCATCTTTATCAATGTCCACAGAGAATACGTATGCTGGTCGGTCCAATCTGGATACCGAAATCCGAGGCACATAATTTGCAGTTTGAACTTTGATCATGGAGGAAATGGTAGCTAAAGCATCTGCGAACTGATTTTCGTCTCGAGGGATGTACTCAAGCTTGACTGTTGTGAAGAAAGTTAATAATCTCCTCGTATAGTCGCGGTATGGAATCAGATGCTCTTGGTGAGTGTACCATTTGTCGTTGGCCTGATTGATTACCAGAGTTGAATCTCTTAATACAATTAATGTCTTGATCCTGAGGTCAATGGCTTCCTCAAGACCCATGATACAGGCTTAGTATTTGGCTTTGTTGTTGGTGCACGCAAAGGTGAGTTTTGCCGAGAAAGGCATATGAACTCCTTTAGGTGTAATGAGCACTGCACCAACTCCACGTCCATTCATATTGACAGCCCCATACAACATCATTGTCCACTCTTCTTCTGGGTCAGGCCCTTCAGTGTGATAAGGCTCTTCATGGTCTTTGGCTTTTAGGAACATGATATCTTCATCAGGGAAGTCAAATCTCATGGGATGATAATCATCAATGGGTTTCTCAACTAGATAGTCAGACAGTACACTGCCTTTGATGGCTTTTTGAGATGTGTAATGAATGTCATACTTTGTTAGAATCATTTGCCATCTTGCAACCCTTCCGGTAAGTGCTGGCTTTTCAAATATGTACTTGATGGGGTACATCTTCGAGATCAACAAAGTAGTGTGGGTCAACATATATTGTCTCAGTCGGCGAGAAGCCCACGCTAAAACACAACAAGTTTTCTCGAGCAGTGAATAACGTTGTTCACAATCGATAAACGTTTTGCTTAGGTAGTATATTGCATACTCCTTTCGACCAGACTCGTCATGCTGGCCCAACACACACCCCATTGATCCTTCTTATACTGTCAGGTACATTATTAGAGGTCTTCCTTCAACTGGAGGCATAAGAATGGGAGGTTCTTGCAGGTACTCCTTGATCTTGTCAAAAGCCTTCTGACAATCTTCGTTCCACCTGACCGTTTGTTCCTTTCTTAATAATTTGAACAGGGGCTCACAGGTTGCAGTAAGGTGAGATATGAACCTTGATATGTAGTTCAATCTACCTAAGAACACCCTAACTTCCTTTTCAGTCCTAGGTGCAGGCATCTCCTGAATGGCTTTGACTTTGTCAGGATCGACTTCAATTACCTTCTCACTTACGATGAATCCCAGCAGCTTACTGGACCGTACCCCGAATGTGCACTTGTTGGGGTTTAACATCAGTTGATACTTTCTCAGACGCTTCAACAACTTCAGCAGATTTACCAGATGATTTTCTTCAGTGAAGGACTTGGAAATCATGTCATCCACGTAGCATTCAATTTCTTTGTGGATCATGTCGTGGAATAACGTTACCATAGCCCGTTGATAAGTAGCACCGGCATTCTTTAGTCCAAAAGGCATTACCTTGTAACAAAATGTGCCCTAAGGTGTGATGAAGGTAGTCTTCTCCATGTCTTCGGGTGACATTCTTATCTGATTATACCCTGAAAAACCATCCATGAAGGAAAACACCGAGAACTGAGCTGTGTTGTCGACCAATACATCAATGTGAGGTAATGGGAAATCATCCTTCGGGCTAGCTATATTCAGATCCCGGTAATCCACACACATTCGTACTTTTCCATCCTTCTTAAGCACTGGTACAATGTTAGCAACACACGGCGGGTAACTAGTTACAGCAAGGAAACCGGCATCCCACTGTTTTTGTACTTCTTTCTTAATCTTCATTGCCATATCTGGACGAGTACGGCGTAGCTTCTGCTTCACTGGAGGACATTCTTCTTTCAATGGAATCTTGTGCATAACAATATCCGTATCTAGACCTGGCATGTCTTGATATGACCAAGCAAAGACGTCGACGTACTCTCGAAGCATGTCAATGAGTTGTTCTTTTACTGAAGCCTGCAGACTGGCCCCAATCTTCACTTCTTTCAAATCCTCTTCGGTACCAAGATTAACTGTCTCAACTTCCTCCTGATGAGGAGTGATCACTTTCTCTCTTGCCTCAACAACCTGGCTAACTCTTCAGGTAACTCATGGTCTTCTTCAACCCCTTCATCAGCTTGATTAATTGGATTATCGAAGTCATACGAGGTCATAGCAGTGTTGTTGTCGGTGCAATCTGGAGGATAATCTCTGCAATGGTTGAGATTTGTTCGTTTTAGTGATCAGTTTTAATCTTGTTTAGAAAAAGAATGAAGTTATTTATTTTGAAAACATTGCCATTTTATTGTTTTGTACAAAAATGAAAAATGAAAAGACAATGAGCGAAAGAAAAAAAAAGACTTGTTTGCAAAAGATGTCCGATATTCATTGATAATTCATTTGCATAAAATTACAATATGGCCCTATTACAAAATGAGTCCTGACACCTTGGGCAAGATGCAGGACTTAATGCATGCTAAAAGACAGGAAATAATAATTACTCTGCAGGAGTAACCCTTATAATTTCCTGGGAAGACCAGTTAAGGACTTGGTGCCCCGGGATCCTTGGACGTATCCAGCTCTCCAGGTTGAGGTCGCTTTCCGCCTCGTCTTCCAGGTTGTTAATAGCATCCGGGGTGAGCATCCCCCAACTGATGAACTTGGGCTCTTTAGCAACCTATGATTGATCTTGTCGGAATGGTTTGTAACCCAAACCGAATCTATCTTCCTTCTTCTCCACTGGCAGCAGCTTGCCCCAGCCTTGGGCATTACCATCTTCAACAACCTTCCGGGCTTGCTGATAGGAGACAATTGAAGTACCCATCCTATCCTCCTGGGATGCAGCAAATACTTCAGTCGTCGCCTCATTGACATTCAGGGCCTCGAACCCTTGGCTCATAGTTTCATGGATTTCACCATCCATCTCAATATATTTATATGTAGCCAGATGGCTAAAAAAGATGTCCTCCTCACCACAGATGGTGATAATCTGTCCTTCCCACTCATATTTCAATTTCTGGTGAAGGGTCGACGTTATTGCGCCTGCGGCGTGAATCCATGGTCGACCCAACAAACAGCTGTAGGCCGGCTGAATGTCCATCACATAGAAAGTAGTCTGAAAGACCTGCGAACCGATTATCACAGGTAGCTCCACCTATCCAAGATAGACATCTTGGAGCCATCAAAAGCACTGACCACAAGATTGCTTGGCCGGAGAGCTATTCCATCATATTCGATCTTGACAAGAGCTTTCTTCGGTAGGACATTGAGTGAGGACCCAATGTCTACAAGAACATGAGAGAGTACAGCCCCTTTGCACTCCAGGGCTATGTACAAAGCTTTGTTGTGGTGACGTCCTTCTATTGTCAAATCAGCATCAGTGAAACCTAGCCCATGGCTAGTATTGACATTAGACACCACTGTCTCAAGCTGATTCACTGTGATCTCTTCCGGCACGTAGGCAGCGTGCAGAACTTTGAGTAGTGCATCCCAATGGGCTTCGGAACACAGCAGCAGGGATAATATAGAGATCTTAGAAGGAGTCTGGTGGAGCTGATCCACAACTTTATAGTCACTTCTTTTAATTATCCTCATAAATTCATCCACATCTTGATCATAGGATGATTTATGAGTCTCTTTTGATGTAGATTCTTCAGGTATCACACTTTTCCCCTTGGCTTTGGCAGCAGCTTCTGCCTCAGTATTGGTTCTTGGAGCTTGTGAGGCAAAGAGGCGTCCGCTTCGGGTGAAGCCTCCGCCTCCCCCGACATTATCCACTTGTGGGGTAGGAACTGAAGAATCAAGAAGGACTTTTTCTCCGTTGCTGTAAAGGTCAGCACCATAATGCCATGGTACAGCACTGCCTTTATCATATGGGATTGGCCGTGGCACCGTGATAGTGACTAGGCTCACTGCAGTAGAAGTTGGAACCATAATTGTCTGTGGATCATAAAATATGGTGACAGGACTTCTTGTGGATGCTGGTGGTGGTGAATTGAAGCTTGATTGAAACTGTTGTTGAGATTGTTGAAAGTTGTTGGAATTTGGGACCATTGTAGGGTCATAATAGATAGTAACTGTGGAGACATCATTGTTGGTGATTGCTGAAGTTGTAGAAGGAGATGACATGGAACTGTTGTTTGTTGAAGTGAAGGAAGAAATGGTTGCTGAAGTTGTAGATGAATCAGTAGGAACAATGGTTGTTGCAGTTGTAGAAGAATCACTTGTTGTTGACAAAAAGGTTGCCAGTGTTGTAGAAGCAGTTGTAGCTATTTGCAGAATGCCTTCTTTAATCAAATCATTGATTCCATTCCTCAAGCTTGCACACCCGTACTCGGAAACCTTGCAAGATTCACAATAGGCCTTACAACCTGGAAACACTTGGCATTTCAAAAGCTGAGCTTTAACCTCTGCCAGAGGTGTCTGAATACTTGCAATATCATCAATCAAACTCATGGGTGAGCCTTCCTCTATGGCATTAATCCTTGGCCCACTGTGGCTTGGCATAGGATTTTTCATGACATTGGGAGGTGGTCAAAAGTTCAGGGCCTTTGAATCTACCAGATCCTGGACCTTCATATGCAGAGCCCTGCATTTTTCCGTGGAATGACCAGGTGCATTGGAATGAAAAGCACACCTAGCGTTGACATCGTAATTTCTTGGAAGGTTCTGAGGATCAGGTGGAGCCAATGTCCTCAACTCAACAAGATTGAGCTTTAGGAGTTGTGGTAGCAATGTGGCATATGGCATTGGAATAGGGTCGATCATCCTGTTGATCTGAGATGCCTGCTGTTGGAAAGGGCGTTGTTGTTGATTGTTGTTATTGTTGTTGTATGACCTCTATTGAGGGAACTATGATTATTGTGGAAAGTGTTGTGGTTGTTGAGTATACTGAGGAGGTGGAGCAGGGATAGTAACAGCAGCAACTAATCTGGACAGATATTGGGGTCTCCCTCTTCCCATGTGCACAGAATTTGTTTCACCAGATCTATGGGGTCCAGCAAATGGCTTCCTTGCACTGCTTGAACTGGCACCATTGTCGGAAATCTTTCCCATCTTCAGTAAGCTCTCAATTCTTTCCCCAGCTATCACCACATTTGCAAAGCTGGTGGAAGAAAATGCAGCCAATCTGTCAATATAGGTACCCTGGAGAGTATTCATGAACATGTCTTCCATCTCCCTTTCAGACATCGGGGGTTGAACGGCAACAGCTAGTTGCCTCCACCTTTGGGCATACTCCCTAAAGCTTTCACAGGAAGACTGAGACATTCCCATCAGAAGGGTCCTGTTTGGAGCCATGTCCAGGTTATATTGATACTGACGGATGAAAGCTTCAGCCAAGTCTTTCCAATTTCTTACTGTGGCTCTGGTTAAGTAGCAGTACCATTCTCGGGATGCCCCTGTCAAGCTATCCTCGAAGTAAAACATCCATAGCTTCTCGTCCATGGTGTATGCTTTTAATCTTCCCAAGAAAGACTGAAGGTGGGTACGTCGGCAGGATGTGCCATTATATCTTTCAAAACACGGGGGTTTGAAATTGTGAGGAATTCTCACCCCTTCCACCAATCCCATGTCCATGACATCAAAACCTAGAGAGTTTTGGTATTCAAGAGACCTTAGCTTCTCTGCAATTTCATCCAACCGACAGACGTAAACTTCGTCTCCAGCCCCGACCACAGTAAACTGCTCTTCTTGAGGATCCTCCTACAAGACCCTTCCTCTAGTAGTGTTACCCTGGCTGTTTCTTATGGCATTGATGTCTGGGTTCAGATGAGGTCCAAACTCTGGTGGATCAGTGCAAGGCTGCACATGATCGTTGTTACTGGTACCTCCTGAACCTGGATGGTGTTCCTCGGGAGTTTGTCGCTCAACCAACTCCCTCAGTCTTTCCTGGATCTGAGCTAGATCAGTCATCACTTTCATAAATTGATTCATTTGATTTCTCATCTCAACCCTTTCATTGGCCATTTGGGCCCTCACTTCAGTCAAGTCTTGTTTAACCTGATCCATCTGTACTCCCGGAAGGTTGTTTCTTGTCGGGTACCGGTGTATTTTGTTGACAGGGAACACTCTTCTGCGAGCAATGTTTCCTGAAACCACAATAAAGTGAGAAACAACAACAAAACAAAAACCTACAAAACAAAGAAAATGTTAGTATGCAATGCAGGATGCCTCTTTGTCTTCCAAGGGTATCCGGTTTGGTTCTTTGGTTTTGACCTTTCCAGACCTCGAGGAAATGTTGATGTTGAAGAGAGATAATGCCCACAAAATAATACAAACCATATATTACAAAAATTGTGAAAATACATAGTTTGATTACAATAAAGTCCCCATGGTGGGTCAAAATACAACAACAAAATCAAAAAGTACAAATAAGAAGGAAGTACAAATACAAAGAAATCAAACATCCAATCCAAAGTCATCCTCCCTGACTTCCTTCAGGAGAGCCTCAGTCACTGGACCTACTGGGTGTTCTGTGATAGTTCTGATGAGGAGGTTCCTGGTAGCAATGGCCCTGGTCAACTTCTTGTGCTTATCCTGATCCTTTGACCTCTTTAACCCCGCCCGGAGTTTCAATTTAGAGATCTCCTTTTGTGCTTCTATCAAAGCTGCCTGGTTCTTCTTCTCACTAGCCTCCAGCTGCTCTATCTTAGCTTGGGTTCTTTGATCTTCTTGTGCACGAGCCTCAGTGATCCTGATCCACCTAGCCTGGCTCTCTTCTAAGTAATGCTCTGCCCTAGCCTTCTGAGTCTTTGCTTCCTTGCAAGCATTTTTCAGTACTAACTCTCCTACTCTAGCCCTTCTGATGTAGTCATCCGTCTTCTCAATCTTGGTTAAGTGCTCAATCCGGAGCTTCTCTAACCTCTCATTATCCAGACGGCTAACATTTCTCTCCCAGAGAGTCTTCTTAAAGGCTTCAGAGAGTTGAGTATTCCTCTCTTTCAGTTTCTCAAACTCTTCCAAACTGACAGTAGCTGCAGGTTGCACTGTTGAAGGTCCAAGTACATCTTCTAAAGTGAATGGCATCCGGGTGACCTGTCCCCTGACACGAGACCAATCAAGATACTATGTTGAAGCTATATTGTTGCATTTTCCAAGGATAGCTGTCCCCTTAGTCTGAATGTTGTCCCAGGCCCAGGCTGCCTGTCTGACAATAGCAGAGTTGTGCTGGATGTCACAATAGAGGGTCTCTTCCAAGTCTTTCCCTCTTGGGGGATGAACCAAAGCATATCCTATCTGTCTCTTGAAGAGCAAAGGGTTGTAGTTGATGCAGCCTTTTACTCCAATCAAAGGTACATTAGGATATTGCCCACAACTAGTAATGATGTCTTTGCCCTTGGTGCTCTGAGTGCACCATCTGATGTCTTCGGATGTAAGGGCAATCAATCTCTTAGCCAAGTTCCTTGGCTGACGAGGGTTCAGGAAAGTGTCTGATTTTGGCAAGTGTCTTAGCAGCCAACAGTAATAAAGGGGAGAATAGCATCTGACCAGTCTTCCTTTTTGCTTCTCATTCCTTTGGTGCACTGAATAATAGAAGTCTCCAAGCAAGGTAGGAACTGGGTTCCTCAATAAGAACAGGTGAATAGCATTCCTGCTTACAAACTTTGGCTCCTCTGCAAACAAGATAACTCCATATATGCTGAGTGCCAAGAGTGCACAAACAGTATCCCACTTCCCTGTTGCAGCATGCAGGGTGGCCTGGGAGATCAAGAAGTCTAGGTGAAGGCCTAAAACCCCAGCCTTGGTGGTCATGCTCTGATCAATAAGGGTAGGCTCCAAGTGCAATGCCTTAGCTATGTCTTCATTCTTGGGAGCAACCATCTCAGGGTTAAAAGGAATCCCCTTCTGATTGGAACTCCTAACAACATGGAAAATGCTTCTAGCAGAGGTCCCAACTGAAAATCAGGGAATGTGAAGCATCTAAGAGGAGGGTCATAGAACTGTAGACATGTGTGAATCATGCTCCTCTGGGATGCATCTAGGTCCATGATCATGTCCATGATGCCACCATAATGTTCCCTGAATAGAGGGATATGATCAGGAGTGATGAGAGACTAGATCTGTCTGATGTCTATCAGGGTAGGATCAAAGAAGTGGTATGTGATGTTGCTCTTCCTCGAAGTGTCCATGCTGACAATGGATGTTGGTGAAGAAACTGATGAGAAACCCTGATGGAAGTAACTATTGAGAACTGATGGAGATAACTGGAGGAGGTGCTGAAGAGGGGTCTCTGATGAAGACAAACTGATGAATGTGCTGAAGAAGGAACTTTGATGAAGATGCTGGTGTAGATAACTGAAGAAGTCTGAGCAGCAGTACAGGTCAAAACCAAACCAAAGATAAAAAGGTGGATACCCTGTAAAACAAATAAGAAAATGTTAAATGATTCAAAATGATGTATGCAGAATGATATGCAAAGGGTTTGTGATCAAGTGCTGGATCTGTTATCTGCCTTGATAGGGTCCATGTGTTCAAAAGTCCGGATGAAGGCTTAGGAAACCAGTAACCAGGTGGGGGACTCAAATAAAGAGTCACAAATCCAGGGTTTCACAAGAACTGTCCAAAGTGGTGCATTCTTAAACAAAACTGGTAACAGGGTATGATGAGGCCAAGGGTTCCTGCAAACCTATAAACATCCCAACCCCCTCACATGTAATGTTCTAGAACAAGGATCCTCAGACTTGGATCAGTTATGAGAAGTGTAAACACTTCTAACCCGAAGGTACAATGTTTACAATAACCATAAAAGATCCTCCTCTAATTCACCTCAGATGCTGAAGGTCATAAAAGGTCATCCAGACTTAGCAGGCTTCCCAGATAGCCCTAGTACTACAGGAAATATGTATCACAGAGTTCTCAAGAAGAAACCCATGTCTGAACCGTGTTTCATATTCCCGCACCAGACCAAAATGGAATGGGAAATAATATGAAGCCAATCTAGCCTATATGTCACTCAGGTCCCCGGTATGGAACCTTAATCACTCAATGATCCCCCACCCACCAAGGAAACAGCAGATCCAGCACATATGATAATGACAGTATGAAATGCATAAAACTGTAAATGAAAGAATAAATAAAGCTGTACAGAAAGCAATAAATAAAGCAATAAATAAAAAGCCCAAGTAGCAGATAACACCTTCGTAAACACAAATCAAACAAGCGCATGGAGGAACCCACAAAAACAACCAGAAGCCCTGGTTGCAATATAAGGATCCCCAACAGAGTCTCCAAGCTGTCGCTCCCAAAGATTTGCATCCCGGTACAAGCGCAAACGGTCGGCGAAATGAGAAATGAAATGAACTGAATAGAGTCGCCAGCTAGGAATTTTTATCCCGAAGGAAAGGTAATGCTGCATAAACCGATAAAAGAGATGGATAAGACGGTTGTGAACCAGAGAAACTGAGAAAGGGGGTTGGTTACAACCTGGGAAGGTATTAGCACCCAGATTGTCCGTCGTACTCGACGGGATCAACGCTTAAAAGATTGTGTTTAAAGGGGTAGTGGTGTGTGCTATCTGTGTGCAAAAGCTGAGAAAAGAATATACACGTGTCAGTGAAAAAGAGGTAAAATGCTCAGGATTTGAGGCTTAGAAAGAATGCTGAAAGTGGGGGAAGACAAAGAGACTTTTGTTCGATAACAGTTAAGTTATGCCTATGTATCCTCTCGTGCAATGAAGAAGTCAGAACACCGTAGTTCAACCCAAAGAGACTGAAAGATAAATTGACTATGAACTGCATGCTTGTCTATGCTCAAGTGTATGACTCGTCTGGCTCGAGTGCTAACTATCTTGCATTAGACGGAAGAAGCAAGTTCTCGTTTGTGAATGAGTGTGATGAGAAAAGAATCCCGGAGGAGACGATTATTGTTTGTTTTTGTGTTTTCAGTTTTGTTATTGTTTTGGGTGTTTTGCATAAGTTAATGAGCTTAAGCCTAAATCAAGGGCTTGTAAACTCATTATATCCTCCCTTGATTAGGGATAATAAGAATACTCAAGTATGAGATAAGCATCTTAACTAAATTACCATGATGATGGAGGATTAAGATCATTAACCTACTTGTGATTAATTAGATGTTTTTGGGTTTTTGTTTGGTGTTAAGTAATGAGTTTAAGCCATAATCAAGGATTAGTGAACTCATTACACCATCCTAATAGAAGGATAATAGATGAGAACACTTAAGCTGAGGAAGATACCTCAACTTAATCCATGGTTAGGGATTAAATTCATGACAAAACAAGCCTTTATTAAATGGATTTTAATTAAGAGGTGAGATTAAGAAGTGGGTTTTATGATTTGTAAGACAACTTGAGGGGGACTTGTCCATTAAACACTAGGGTTAGTCCTTCTTAACCATAAAAGAAGAATTAGAACCCTAATGTAAGGCCCAAGTTACAAGATGAAGTCTTAGTGATTATTAGATGGGTTAGTTAAGAGGTTTAAACAAATTAAGGGTTTAACACTTAGGATTAAAGTTATACACTCCATCCTAAGAGAAGGATGCAGGCATAACCCTAATTCCAAAGTCCTAAAACCTTAAAGGTTTAGTCTCTGATTATGAAGATGAGAAGAGAGACTCAAGGAGACTCAAAGGTAAAAGCTAAGGGGGACTAATCACAAACCTAATTATTATCATGCTTGGATGTTCCTATGCTTTGTGAGGCTTAATAGAAGAAGTCTTCTAGGAAGCCACCAAGGAGAAACAAGATGAAAGGAGAAGGAAGCAAAAGAATAAGTTACTTACTTCCTAAGAAGATAAGTAACTTAAAGAAAGAAATTGAGAAAGAAAGAACACAAGTGAGCAAGCCCACTCAAAGACAATAAAAAATGCAGCAAAGATGCAATATAAAAAGATGGGAAGAAGTGCGAGGTAAAGGCAAATCCACCTCTCAAACAACTTACCATTAACCTGAAAAGTTAGCACAAGATGCATAAAGAAAGAATGCAAAGGCAAAGACCAAAACCAGAAGCATGTACATGATGCAAATGATGATATGATATGATTCAAAGGCATACAAAGTGTATATGAATGATCATACAAAGAATGAGATGTCATGTTGGCATGCTTTGAAGTTTGAAAGTTCATGAAAGTTAATGAAAGGAAATGAATGCAAATCATAGCAAATGAATGAAGAAATAATCAAGCATGATTCTAACATGTCCTAATATGTCTAAGATGACATATGAATGCATGAAATGTCATGGCAAGTTCATGTATGGATGCATATGCAAGATGAATGCAAGTGAAGATGCAAAATTAGGGTTACATGAAAGGATGAGATGCAAATGGAAAAGACAGAAGCAAATGACATGATACAAAATTGAAAATTCACTCAAAGGAACCCTAAACCTATACTAGGTTACCATCCAAAGGGGGAGGTCAGAAGCTAAACCTAGAAGGAGTTATGAATTTCCTAAGTTTCTAGGGTTTTTTGGGTGATCTTCAATGTAAAATGCCAAACAAATTGAAAAGGCAAGATAAATTCATGCCAAAAATATCCTAGAAACTACATGATGTGTGTGAAACAATGCAAAAAGAACCAACTTCAAACCCTTCATGGTTAGGCAAAAAAGATTTTTCAAAGGTTAGGGGTTAAAAATGTGATTTTATGAACCCTAAATTCAAATAAAATTGTCAAGTGATGATCAAAACCAAAAAGAAATTTGTATGAGGGGTTTGAAATTTTTTCTAAATGTGTTAAGATGCAACATGAATTTTTTGGTGATTTTTAGAAACTTAAATGTTATTTTAATTAATTAATTTACATTAATTAATTAAAATAAACATTTAAATATTTTAAAAATATAATTTTTATGCAAAAAAATAAAATAAAAATCATTTTTTGATTAAGAAAAATATTTGGAATAAAAATGCAAAAGGAAATATTTTTGGGATTTTTCTAACTATTTTAAAATAAATATGCAAGAAAAATGAATAAAAATAAAATAAAAATGAGTTTAAAGGGAAGTATGTTGATCCAGTGGTCCAGGTTTAAATGAAAAAGGGAGGGAGTTGATTGCGCGCCAGATCCAAGGGTGGAGATTCAAACTGGTTTAATTATTTAATTAATTTAATTAATCAGAATTAAACCCTAAGTGAAATGATCCTAGCCATCTGTTCCTAATCTAATCCAGATCCAAAGGCCCAGAACGCATCTGGCAAATAAAACCCTAATTAAGCCCTAATCACATTCAGATGACCGGAACAGTGCTCCGGTCATATTCTCCGGCGAGACCAAATCCCCAACTTCTTCCCTAGGCCAAATTAGGAGCTCTAGCTTTCCAGAAATGATCACCTAACTACCCCAAACAAGAATCAAACATCAAACAACATTTATATTGCATCAATCATGAGATTCGAATCAAAACATAAAAACTGCAAAAGTTTCAGAAGCACGATAAAAGCTTAAATCTCAACTATTTTCAAAAGTAAAAGGTGCAGTGTGATTAGTGAAGCATGAAGAACATTTCTATAACAAAAATTACAAGTTCTGGAAAATTTGTTCTTGATGATACCTGAGCTTGAGCTTTCTTAATCTGAGCTATCTGGGCCTCTTCTTGGTGCCAATCAACTTCAATGGACCTCCTGAGGATGCTTTGATGCTTGGAATGAATTTATTTGGGCTGTTTTGAAGGTTTCAGTTCAGAGGGGGGTGAAATCGTGTTTTGGATTCTTGAGGTTTCAGGCTTGTTTAATGGTTGGGAAATGATCTGGAGGGTGTATGGAAATGATTGGTGAAGTTTGTTTGAAGTTTTGATGGTTAGTTTATGAGTTTCGAAGAAATGAAGTTTGAGAGGGATTTTGGCAATCTGAATGTGTGAGATTATTCAAGCTCCAAGATGTTATGAAATGTGATCCTTAGGCATGTATGTGAAGTTATGATAGGTCAGAAGAGTTGTTGTGGGCTATGCTGATTGGTATGGTGTGAAATGCAAAAAGTCAAGTTTGGTTGTACTTAAGGTATGGGTCATGGCAGGCCTGGTTGCAAGGGGTGTCTGGCCTCAGCTGAGTTCAAGGAGGACCATAAAAACTGATTTGGCATGCTGGCACAAGTGTATGGGAAGATCTATACCATTTTGCAAATTTGAGAAGTTTTGGCCCTTTTAAGATTTCTTGAAGTTCAAGGCATGAAAATGTATGATTCTTGGGCCAATTCTGATCAAAATGAGTTGTACTATGATGGTATGATGTTTAGAGATACTTAGAGGTCATGAAATGGCTTGGCAAGTGGTTTTGCAAAAAATCCTCTTTGGTGTATTCTTGAAAATTATAGGATTTTTGCCAACTTTAAAGGATCATAACTTGAGTTCCATAATGAATTAGAACATGTTCTTGTACTTTTTGAAAATGGAAATACCTAATATACAACTTTCATGACCAAGAATTTTTCATTTAAGCATTTTTGGTTGAGAAAGAGGAGGTTGAAGAACTTTCCCAAAATGGAAAGTTTCCATTATAGGTCATTTCCATTTTTGGCAACTTTTGGTTTAGCTCAAATTTCTTCAATTTTGTGAACTTCCAAGCACTTAAATGATCAAATAAAGATCATAGAACTTCAATTTGATTAAAATACCCCTTTGGTTCCATTGTTGGGGGCCTCAGATGCCCTGATTTTGCTCTGACTTGCTCAAGAAGTTACCAAGTGAACAGATGACTTCCACAATGAATTTCTTCATCAAACTTGGTAAATATGATCTTTACAACATCTTAAGAACATTAGAAACAAGAATGGCCCAAAAATTTGGAGTTGAGGCCTTTGAAACCAAAACCCTATTTTTGGTCATCTGTGTAGTGAAAACCCTAGCTCTGCTTCCAAGCCTTGCCAGTTCTTGTGATTTCTTGACTTCTTTGAACTTTGAGGGATATAATATGATGATAGAACACACATGGACCTTCTTGGAACACTTGGATGCCTTTTGAGTGGCTCAGATTGATCCTTGGATTGCTCAGATCACAAACCCTAGATGCAGATGAACTTGAACTATGCAGATGAAACAAATATGCAATATGAGGTAGTATGCTTATGTTTATGCAACAAATGAAAGATCATAAGTCATGGTGTGAATATGAGTGAGGGAAAATTTGGGGTGTTTTCACTCACCCCAGATGTTGTTAACAACCTGGAAGACGAGGCGGAAAGCGACCTCAACCTGGAGAGCTGGATACGTCCAAGGATCCCGAGGCACCAAGTCCTTAACTGGTCTTCCCAGGAAATTATAAGGGTTACTCATGCAGAGTAATTATTATTTCCTGCTTTTTTTAGCATGCATCAAGTCCTGCATCTTGCCCAAGGTGTCAGGACTCATTTTGTAATAGGGTCATATTGTAATTTTGTGCAAATGGATTATCAATGAATATCGAACATCGTTTGCAAACAGGTCTCTTTTTTCGCTCACTGTCTTTTCATTTTTAACTTTTGTACAAAACAATAAAATGGCAATGTTTTCAAAATAAATAACTTCATTTTACACTTTTCTAAACAAGATTAAAATTGATCACTAAAATGAGCAAATCTCAACCCTTGCAGAGATTAACCTCCAGATTGCACCGACAACAGCACTGCTATGACCTTGTATGACTTCGACAATCCAATTAATCAAGCTGATGAAAGGGTTGAAGAAGACTATGAGTTACCTGAAGAGTTAGCCAGGTTGTTGAGACAAGAAGAGAAAGTGATTACTCCTCATCAGGAGGAGGTTGAAACAGTTAATCTTGGTACCGAAGGGGATTTGAAAGAAGTAAAGATTGGGGCCGGACTGCGAGCTTCAGTAAAAGAACAACTTATTGACATGCTTCGAGAATACATCGACGTCTTTTCTTGGTCCTATCAAGACATGCCAGGTCTAGATATGGACATTCTTATGCACAATCTGCCATTAAAAGAAGATTGCCCTCCAGTGAAGCAAAAGCTACGCCGTACTCGCCCAGATATGGCCATAAAGATTAAGGAAGAGGTACAAAAGCAGTGGGATATCGGTTTCTTTGTTGTAACTAGTTTCCCGTCGTGGGTCTCTAACATTGTACCAGTGCCTAAGAAGGATGGCAAAGTACGTATGTGTGTCGATTACCGGGATCTGAACAGAGCTAGCCCGAAGGATGATTTCACATTACCTCACATTGATGTATTGGTCGACAACACAGCTCAGTTCTCGGTATTTTCTTTCATGGATGGTTTTTCTGGGTATAATCAGATCCATATGTCACCCGAAGACATGGAGAAAACAACCTTCATCACACCTTGGGCACATTTTGTTATAAGGTAATGCCATTTGGACTGAAGAATGCCGGTGCGACTTATCAACGGGCTATGGTAACGGTATTGCACGATATGATCCACAAAGAAATTGAATGCTACGTGGATGACATGATTGCCAAGTCCCTTACTGAAGAAGATCATCTGGTAAATCTGCTGAAGTTGTTCAAGCGTCTGAGAAAGTATCAATTGAAGTTAAACCCCAACAAATGCACATTCGGGGTATGTTCCGGTAAGTTGTTGGGATTTATCGTAAGTGAGAAGGGAATTGAGATTGATCCTGACAAAGTCAAAGCCATTCAGGTGATGCCTGCACCTAGGACTGAAAAAGAAGTTCGAGGGTTCTTAGGTAGATTGAACTACATATCAAGGTTCATATCTCACCTCACTGCAACCTGTGAACCCTTGTTCAAGCTGTTAAGAAAGGAACAAACGGTCAGGTGGAACAAAGATTGTCATAAGGCTTTTGACAAGATCAAGGAGTACCTACAAGAACCTCTGATTCTTATGCCTCCAATTGAAGGAAGACCTTTAATAATGTACCTGACAGTATTAGAAAGGTCAATGGGGTGTGTGTTGGGCCAGCATGACAAGTCTGGTCGAAAAGAGTATGCAATATACTACCTAAGCAAAAAGTTTACCGACTGTGAACAATGTTATTCACTGCTCGAGAAAACTTGTTGTGCTTTAGCGTGGGCTGCTCGCCGACTAAGACAGTATATGTTGACTAACACTAATTTGTTGATCTTAAAGATGGACCCCGTTAAGTACATATTTGAGAAGCCAACACTTACCGGAAGGGTTGCAAGATGGAAAATGATTCTGACAGAGTATGACATTCAGTACACATCTCAAAAGGCCATCAAAGGCAGTGTGTTGTCTGACTATCTAGCTGAGAAACCCATTGATGATTACCAACCCATGAAATTTGACTTCACTGATGAAGACATCATGTACCTAAAAGCAAAAGATCATGAAGAGCCTGTTCACACTAAAGGGCTTGACCCAGAAGAAGATTGGACAATGATGTTTGACGGGGCTGTCAATATGAATGGTCGTGGAGTTGTTGTAGTGCTCATTACACCTAAAGGAGTTCACATGCCTTTCTCGGCAAAACTTACCTTTGCTTGCACTAACAACGAAGCTGAATACGAAGCATGTATCATGGGCCTTGAGGAAGCCATTGACCTCAGGATCAAGACATTGATTGTATTCGGAGATTCAGCTTTGGTGATCAATCAAACCAACGGGAAATGGTACACTCACCAAGAGCATATGATTCCATACCGTGACTACACGAGGAGATTATTGACTTTCTTCACAACAGTCAAACTTGAGTATATCCCTCGAGATGAAAATCAGTTCGCAGATGCTTTAGCTACCATTTCCTCCATGATCAAGGTTCAAACTGCAAATTATGTGCCTCGGATTTCAGTGTGCAGACTAGCCCGAGCAGCATACGTATTCTCTGTGGACATTGCTAAAGATGACAAGCCTTGGTTCCATGACATCAAATGCTTCTTAGAGGATCAAACATACCCACCTGGGGCATTATCCAATGATAAGAAGACGTTAAGAAGGTTGGCCGGTAGTTTCTTCCTTAATGTTGATGGTTCATTATACAAGCGGAATTTTGACATGGTTCTGCTCAGATGTGTTGATAAGAAAGAAGCAGACTTGCTAATGCACGAGGTGCATGAAGGATCTTTCTGTACCCATGCTGGAGGACATGAAATGGCTAAGAAATTGTTAAGATCGGGTTACTACTAGATCACAATGGATGCAGACTGTTGTGTCTATGCGAGAAAGTGCCACAAATGCCAGATATATGCAGACAAAGTGCATGTGCCTCCAAATCCTTTGAACGTGATGTCTTCACCTTGGCCCTTCGCCATGTGGGGCATTGACATGATTGGGAAGATTGAACCTACTGCTTCAAATGGCCACAGATTCATCCTAGTAGCCATTGATTACTTCACCAAATGGGTGGAAGCAGCTTCATATACAAATGTCACCAGACAAGTGGTAGCCAGATTCCTAAAAAGAGACATCATTTGTCGATATGGAGTACCCGAGCGAATCATTACTGATAATGGTTCCAATTTGAACAACAAAATGATGGCAGAACTATGCCGGGACATCAAAATCCAACATCACAACTATTCTCCTTACAGACCAAAGATGAATGACGTTGTTGAGGCAGCTAACAAAGACATCAAGAAGATTGTGCAAAAGATGGTGGTTACTTACAAAGACTAGCATGAAATCCTACCATTTGCCTTGCATGGGTATCGAACCTCAATCAGAACGTCCTTTGGGGCAACACCTTATCAGCTTGTGTATGGTATGGAAGCTGTCCTAACTGTTGAAGTTGAGCTACCCTCCTTACGGGTACTAATGGATGTAAAACTGGACGAAGTAGAGTGGGTCCGGTCTCGGTACAATCAACTGAATCTGATCGAAGAGAAGCGATTAGCTGCCATCTGTCATGGGCAGTTATATCAGAAAAGGATGAAGAAAGCCTTCGATCAGAAAGCCAGGCTTCAGGAATACCAAGTAGGAGATCTTGTGCTAAAAAGACTCCTTCCTCCTTATACAGACCACAGGGGCAAGTGGACTCCAAATTACGATGGTCCATTCATAGTAAAGAATATTTTCTCTGGTGGAGCACTGATGCTCACTACTATGGATGGTGAAGATTTCTTATCCCCTGTGAATTCAGATGCAGTTAAAAAATACTTCGCATTAAATGACCCGCTGGACATAAAAACAGAATGTAAGTCCAGGCAGAAATAGGGCATCCCGGCGAGTAAAAAACAGAATAAAAGACTCGGGCAAAAATAAGGGAAAATTGAGAAAAAAAATGTACATCCGCTGAGTTGAAAAGCCGCATTGGACAGTGTAAACACCCCAAATTTGCCCTCACCCATTCACACCATGGCTTGTGATCATTTCATATGCATAAACACAACCATATCCTCTCATATCACATTTTTGATTCACTGCATTGTTTCAAAGTCATCTGCACCTAGGGTTTGTGATCTGAGCAATCCAAGAGCTTCTTGAGCCACTCCAAATGTCAACAATCACTTCAAAGGGGTACATGTGTGTTCTTATATCATACTACATCCTCTCAAAGTCAAAAATGCCAAAGAATCACAAGAACTGGGATTGGTATGGATGCAGAGCCAGGTTTGACTGCACAGTTGACCTGAAATTAGGGTTTTGGTTTCAGAGGCCATAACTCCAATTTTTTTGGTCATTCTTGTTTCCATTGGTCTCTATATGGTATAAGGAGTATGCATATCAATTTTCATGAAGAAATTCCATGGGGAAGTCATCTGATCAAGGGTTGACTTTTCAGACAAGTCAGTGCAAAATCAGGACATCTGAGGCCCCCAATGACCCAACCAAGGGGTGATCTTCATCATTTTAAGTGTATATGATCTTTATTTGATCATGGAAGAAGGTTGAAGTTCACCAAATTCAAGAATTTGAAGTTTTTGCAAAGTTGACTTTTTAGGGCATAGTTGACTTTTAAGGAATTTGTCAATTTAGGTCATTTTTCAAGCCTTGCTTTTTGATCCAAAAATGCTTCAAATGGAAAAACTTTGGTCATGAAAGTTGTAGATCACATTTTTCCCTTTTCAAAAAGTACAAGAACATGATCTAATTCATTTTTGATCAAAAGTTATGGTGTGACAAAGTTGGCAAAAATCACTAATTTTCAAGTTGTGCACCAAATGAGAAACTTGCAAGAACTTTGTACCAAGGCATTTGCAACTTCTAGTTCACATCAAACCAATGCACAAACATTCTATGTGACCTAAAGATCATATTTGAACCAAAATATCACATGTTCATGGTTGGCAAGGCAAGAGATTTTCATGAAATTTCAAAAGGAACCAACTTGCAAAACCACTCATCACACTTCACCAACTTGTTGCCTTGGCTGCTGAGCCACCCTAGCCTCACTCACACACCATGCTGCGCCAGCCCCCATGCTTGTACCAGCCTAGAACCAAGCCCATGCCTCTCTTACAACAAAGTGGACTTTTTGCAAAAGTGAACTTACCTATCACAGCAGGCCAAGTCACATCAACTGACCAATAAGCTTTGTTTATGTGGATCAAATGCTGGCCATTTCATACATCAAGCCAGCCTGAAGAAAGCCATAGCATCACTTCTCCATTTTCACTCCATAGAGAAAAAGCCTTCGAATCTGTTTCCACAAGCCATAAACACTAAAACAAATTCCACATATCAACTCACCTTGCTTCACTGACTAGAAACCAACCATTGTTTTGGCCTGAGACCCTCCATATCACAAACACAATTTTCACACTCCCTTGGTCAGAGCTTCTGCAAACTCACTCAAGAGGCTGTTTAAACTCCAACCAAGTATCCAAAGCTTCAAAGGGGGATCATTGGGACCTGTTTGAGCCAAAGAACTAGCCAGAAGGTGCCAGAGATCAAAGCTCCGGTTCAGGTGAGCTTCATGAACATTTTTTCCAGGAACTCGTTTTTAAGTTCTTAATTGGTTCTCTATGTTCCACTGGTCATGATGATATGTTTGGTTTCGAAAATCATTGAGTTTTGAGCATGTATGGTGTTCCTGAAAATTTTTGACCTAAACCCCTTTTGCTTCGATTCAGCTTTGTTGTGTAAAATAAATGAGTTTTGGCTGTTGATTCTTGCTCTATGATGTTTGGGGATGGTTTCTGGGCAGAGAAATTAGGTTTTAGTGAGCTAGGGTGAAAGTTGGCATTTTTCAGGGAGGGTGCTGGCCGGAGAAGACGACCGGAAGTCTTCTCCGGCCACCTGAAAGTCATTAACTCCTAATTAGGGTTAGGGCACCAGGTTTGAATGTGAGCCAATGGATTGTGTTTCCCGCGCGCAATTGGAGGGCCAGGATCATTTCATTAAGATTTAATTGTGGATTAATATTTAATTAATTAGAATTAAGGAAGTTTGAATCTGGGCCGTCCAGATGCGCGCCCAGTCAAACCTTGTGAAGCCCAGAATCAATCTCAGCCTCTCCTTTTGATTACTTCCATTTATTTCAATTTTTATTTCATTTCTTTTCTTTTGTTTTCACCAATTTATTTAAAATAGCAAAATTCGTTTAAAAATTATGAAATTTTTTATCCTGAGTTTCATTAATTTTTAAAACACAAAAATATTTTTATTTTCATTTTTTACATTGAAAAAGTATTTTTAAATATTTAAAAGATTATTTTTAATTGATTAATGAAAATTAATTTATTAAAAATACTTTTAAGTATTTAAAAATCACCAAAAAATTCATGAAATGTTCTAAGACATTTAGAAACATTGTCCAACCTTCAAACCAAATTTCTTTTTTGATCTTGATGCATTTTAAGAATTTCTCATTCAATTAAAATCATTTTTATGCATTAATTTGATCCAAAGTTCAAAAAATCATTTCTGCCTATCCATGAAGAGTTGGACATTGATTCTTTTTGCATTGCATTGTGTTTAGCATGTAGTTTGTGAGATTAAATGGCCATGATTTGATCTTTCATTTTCAATTTGTTTGTTAATTTTCTTGTTTGGAAACCCTAAAACCCTAAAAAATCTTGTAAAAATCATAACTTGAGATTGGTTGTGAGTTGAGACCTCTCCTTTGGGCATTGGTTTAGTATAGGATTAGGGGTCCTTTGAGTGGCATTTTCAATTTTTTATAATGTTGTTTGCTTCTGATTTTGATTTTTGTTTGTTGCATTGATCATAAACCCTAATTTGGGCTTCCATATGCATCCATCTTGCATTCTCTTGCATAACATGACTTGCCATGACATTCCATGCTTCCATGTGATTCATTTGACATCATAAGACATATTGAAAGCATGTTTGATCATTGCATCATGTATTTGCCATGTTGTATGCCATGTGCACTTCATAACTTGTCATGTATGTTCATGTCTCCTAACTTGCTTCATTTGCATTCATAAACTTGTATGATCATTTCCATGTGCTGCCTCATGTTTGTAGCATCTCATAGCATCATTAGCATCATGTATATGCTTCTGGTTTTGTCTCTCATCATGTCATCTCATCCCATTTTGCATTGCATTGCATTTCTTTTCTAACCTTTCAGGTGGTAAGTGATTTTTGGGAAGTGAATTTGCCTTCACTTCTCATAACTTTTCTTTTCATCTCTCTTGCATCCATTGCTGCATTTTTGTTATGTGTTTGAGTTTGAGCTTGCTCATTCCTCTTCTTCTTACTTTCTTTCTTCAAGTGACTTGACTTCTTGAATGAAGCAAGTTGCTTTGCTTCTCCTGATCCTTTCATCTGCTTCCTGGTGGTTCCATTGAAGACTTCTCTTGAAAACCTCACAAACCTTAGGAACAACCAAGCATGACAATGATTAGGGTTTTGATTAGTCTCCCCTCTAAGTTTTACCTTTGTGTCTCTTTTGAGTCTTCTCTTCTCATCTCATAATTAGGGACTAAACCCTAAAAGGCTTTAAGGCTTTGTGATTAAAGCTTATGCCTGCATCCTTCTCTTAGGATGGAATGTATAACTTTAATCCTAAGTGTTAAACCCTTAATGTGTTTAACTCCTTTAATCAATTCACTTAATAAGTATCAAGACATCACTTGTAACTTGGGCCTTGCATTAGGGTTCTAATTCTTCCTTAAATGGTTAAGAAGGACTAACCCTAGTGTTAATGGACAAGTCCCCCTCAAGTTGTCTTACAAACCCTAAAAATCACTTCATCATCATATCACCTAATAAAATCCACTTAATCAAAGGCTTGTTTTGTCATGAGTTTAATCCCTAATCATGGATTAAGTTGAGGAGCTTTCCTCAGCTTAAACATTCTCATCTATTATCCTTCTATTAGGATGGTGTAATGGGTCTGTTTAATCCTTGATTATGGCTTAACCTCATTATTCAACACTAAACAAAAACACCAAAAACATCTAAATAATCACAAGTAGGTTAATGATCTTAATCCTACACCATGGTAATTAAGTGTGAGAATCTGACTTCACACTTAAGGTATTCTCATTACCCCTAAACAGAGGGAAGATGTGATGAGTTTACCAACCCATTGGTTTAGGCTTAAGCTCATTAACTTATGACAAATTCTCAAAAGCAATAAAAGACTGAAAACACAAAAACAAACAATAATCGTCTCCTCCGGGATTCTTTTCTCATCTCATTCACTCACAAACGAGAGCTCGCTTCTTCCGTCTAATGCAAGACAGTTTGCATCTGTGCCAGACAGATCATACACTTGAGCATAGGCAAGTAAGCAGCTCACAAGTCAATTCACCTTTCAGTCTCTTTGGGTCGAACTACGGTGTTCTGACTTCCTCATTGCACGAGAGGATACGTAGGCATAACTTAACTGTTATCGAACAAAAGTCTCTGTATATTCCCCCTCCTTCCAGCATTAATCTTTAAGCCTCATATTCTTGAGCAGTTTATTCTTATTCCTACACTGACACTGTACATTTATACACTTCACACTTCTTTTACACTGACACCTGTACATCCTTTCCAGCTCTTTTATACACAGATTGCACTGACACTACCCCTTTAAAACACAAATCTTTTAAGCGTGGATCCCGTCGAGTACGGCGGACAATCTGGGTGCTAATACCTTCCCAGGTTGTAACCAACCCCCTTTCTCAGTCTCTCTGGTTTGCAACCGTCTTATCCGTATCTTTTCTAGGCTTATGCAGCATTGCCCTTCCTCCGGGATAAAAATGCCTAGCTGGCGACTCTATTCATCTCCAGTGAGTTCACGGCTGTGTGTTCTCATTGTCCCTTTCGCCGACCGTTCGCGTCTGTACCTTTATTTGGGCCATTCCCATTTATCGGGAGCGACAGCTTGGCGACTCTGCTGGGGACTCTTATATTGAAACCAGGGTTTCTGGTTCTTTTTGTGGGTTCCTCCTAGCGCTTGATTGATTTGTGTTTACTGGGGTGTTATGTGCTTATTTGTGTTTGTATATTTGTATTCATTTTTGCTTTATGTACAGTTTTGTTTATTGCTTTCTTTATAGCTTTATGCATATATTATCATATTGTCATACTGTGCTGCTGGCTGGATCTGTTGTTTGCTTTGGTGGGTGGGTGTTCTATTGAGAGTTAAGGTCCTATACCTGGGACCTGAGTGACACCTAGGCTAGAGTGAATCATATTCTTTCCCATTCCATCTCGGTCTGGTGCGGGAATATGAAACACGGTTCAGATATGGGTTTCTTCTTGAGAACTCTGTGTTGCAGATTTCCTGCAATACTAGGGCTATCTAGGAAGCCTGCTAAGTCTGGATGACCTTTTAGTACTGACCTTCAGAAACTGAGGTGAATTAGAGGAGGAACTTTTATGGTTATTGTAAACACTGTACCTCCGGGTTAGAAGTGTTTACACTTCTCATAACTGATCCAAGTCTGAGGATCCTTGTTTTAGAACACCACCTGTGAGGGGGTTGGGCTGTTTACAGGTTTGCAGGTACCTTGACCTTAGAACACCCTGTTACTTTGATTTGATTAAGAATACTCCATTTTGGGACAGTTCTTGTGATTCTAAAACCCTGGACATGTGGCTCTTTATTTGAGCCCCCCACCTTGGTTACTGGATTTATAGACCTCCATCTGGAATTCTTGAACATACTTGGACCTATATCAGAGTTTTTGATCAGATCCAGCTCAGTCACAAACCCTTGCATATCATTTGCATACATAAACATTGCATCATATTGACATTTGCTTATTTGTGTTTCAGGGTATCCACTCTCATCTTTGGTTTTGGTTTTGACCCCATCTTTAGCATTGACCCATCTTCATCAGCATCTGCTTCAGCTATCACCTGCACCAGCCAATCAGTGGCCCATTCTTCAGTGTTATTATCAGCACCTGTCTCTACTCATCTTCAGCATCATGGCTCCTAAAAAGAGCAACATCACCTATCACTTTTTCCAGCCAGAGCTATCTGACATCAGGAGGATTCAGACCCTGATCACTCCCGATCACATACCATTGTTCAGGGAACACTTTGGAGATATACTTGATATGGTTATGGATCTGGACCCTTCACAGAGAAGCCTGATCCACACCTGCCTTCAGTTTTATGATCCCCCATTGAGGTGTTTTACTTTCCAAGACTTTCAGTTAGGCCCTCTATTAGAAGAATACTCATCATTGGTTGGTATGCCTATCAGGGGTGGAATCCCTTTCAACCCTGAGATGGCCTTTCCTGGTAATGGAGAAGTAGCAAAGGCTTTACATCTGGAACCTGTTCTGATTGAGCAGCATATGACTTCTAAAGCTGGGATCCCTGGCTTCCATCTGGATTTCTTGATCTCTCAAGCTACCCTGAAAGCTTCTTTAGGAGAGTGGAAAGCTGTCTGTGCTTTATTGGCCTTGAGTATATATGGAATTATATTGTTTGCAGATGAGCCTCGATTCATTAGCAAGAATGAAATCCATCTTTTCATCTTGCAGAACCCAGTGCCCACTTTATTGGGGGATCTCTATTATTCAGTGCATCAGAGGAATGAAAAGCAGAGGGGAAGATTAGTGAGGTGTTGTGCTCCATTGTTCCACACTTGGCTTCTCAGGCATCTACCCAGGACAGATGCATTTTTGAACCCTCATCAGCAGAGAAACTGGGCTAAAAGACTCACTGCTCTAACTTCAACTGATATCAGGTGGTGCACCCAAAGCACCAAGGGCAGGGATATCATCACCAGCTGTGGGCATTTTCCCAATGTGCCCCTAATAGGAGTTAAGGGTAGTATCAATTACAACCCTCTGCTGTTCAAAAGACAACTGGGCTATGCGCTGGTCCACACTCCTAAGGCACAAGACTTGGTTGAGACTCTTTATTGTGAGAACAAGCCTAATTTGGCTACTGTTAGGCAGGCAGCCTGGGCCTGGGATAATGTTCAAACCATGGGAATAACCATTTTGGGGAAGTGCAGCAATGTGGCATCAGCACAATATTATGAATGGTCCCGTGCCAGGGCTCAATTCTCTGGGATGCCCTTTACCATAGAAGATATGCCTGAATCATATTCAGCACCACCCCCTGCCACTATCAGTTTGGAGGAGTTTGAGAGCTTGAAGGAAAGAAATGAGAAGTTAACTCAGGCTTTGCAGAAGACTCTCCGGGAGAGGAATGATGGTAGGTTGGATATTGAGAGGTTGGAGAAGTTGAGAGTGGAGCATCTGACTAAGATTGAGAAGTCTGGGGATTATATCAAAAAGTCTAAGGCTGGAGAACAAATTCTGAAGAATGCTTGCAAAGAAGCCCAGTTCCAGAGAGCAAGGACAGACTTGTATCTGAAGGAGAGTCAAGCTAGGTGGGTCAGGATCACCGAGGCTCGTACTCTGGAGGACAAGAGAGTTCAAGACAAGATGGAGCAATTGGAAGCTAGTGCAAAAGTGCAGCAAGAAGCCCTGGCAGCAGCCCAGAAGGAGATATCAGAGCTAAAGATCAAAGCTGGAGTGAAGAGGTCAAAGGACCAAAGCCAGCACAAGAAACTAACAGCAGCTGTTACGACCCGGAATCTCCTCATCAGGAATCTCACGGAGCGTCCGGCTGATCCTGTGACCGAAGCACTTCTCAAGGAAGTTCGTGAGGATGAGTTTGGTCTTGGTGTTTGACCATTTGTTTGTTGTTGCTTTCATTCCATGTACTTTTATTTTCCTGTAATGTATTTTGACCCCTCAGAGGGCTTGTATTTGTAAACAAACTATGTACCATTTTGCTTTTGTAATATATGTATTAGTTTGTTCCGTCCGAGTTTCACTTCAAAAGCAACATCAACAGCATCTTCAAGGGTCTGGAAGGGTCAAAACTGAATGCCAAGCTGGATACCTTGAAAACAAATAAGCATACTGCATTGCATGCTAACCCTTTTGTTTGTTTTGTAGGTTTGTTTTATTGCCACTAACTCTGTTGTGATATTCAGGAACTATTGCTCGGCGCCGGGTATTTCCCCTCAATCGTCTGCACCGTTATCCGACCCGTAATAACCTTCCGGGCATTCAAATGGATCAGATGCAGCAGGACCTTACCGAGGTCAGAAACCAAATGGCCAATGAAAGGCTAGAAATGAGGAATCAAATGACGCAGTTTATGGAAGTAATGAACAACATGGCTCAGAGCCAAGAAAGATTGAGGGCCATGGTGGAAAGGCAAAATCAAGAAGATCCACATATAGGAACTGCTGGCACAAGCAATAACGAGAGGGTCCAACCTCATGTCAATCCCCCTGTATTTGGACCTCACCTCCATCCTGAGGTCAACATCCCTGCAAATGTTCAAGGGACTGCCACGGCAGCCAGGGTGCTGCAAGAAGACCCCCAAGAGGATCAATTCACAGTAATGGGTGCTGGGGAAGAAGCTTATGATAGAAGGCTGGATGAGATAGCTGAGAAATTGAGGTCCTTAGAGTCTCAAAACTCTTTGGGATTCGATGTCATGGACATGGGCTTGGTAGACGGGGTCAGGATTCCCCATAAGTTTAAGCCTCCTTGTTTTGAAAAATACAACGGGACTTCATGCCCCCGGACTCATTTACAATCATTTCTGGGGAGGCTGAAGGCCTATACTATGGATGAGAAGCTCTGGATGTTCTATTTCGAAGATAGCTTGACAGGAGCTTCAAGAGAATGGTACTCTCATCTGACGAGAGCAACTATCAGGTGTTGGAAGGACCTGGCAGAGGCCTTTATCAGACAGTATCAGTACAACTTAGATATGGCACCCAACAGGACCCTCCTAATGGGAATGTCACAGTCGTCAAGGGAAAGTTTCCGAGAATATGCCCAGAGATGGAGGCAATTGGCTGCCGCTGTTCAGCCACCTATGTCTGAGAGGGAAATGGCAGATATGTTTATGAACACCCTCCAGGGAACATATATTGACAGGCTGGCTGCTTTCTCTTCCACTAGCTTTGCAGATGTTGTCATAGCTGGGGAGAGGATTGAGAGCCTGTTAAAAATGGGCAAGATCTCAGACAACGGTGCAAGCTCGTCCAGTAGTACAAGAAAGCCTTTTGCAGGCCCAAGAAGAACTGGCGAGACCAATGCCATCCACACCAACAGGGGCAGACCCCAGTATGTTCACAGATCAGTGGCAGCAGTCACCATTCCCGCTCCAGCTCATCCTCAACCAGTTTACCAACCTCCGCAACAAAACTATCAACAACAACCTCAGTACCATCAACAAGCTCAATATCCTCCGAGAAGTTACAACAACAGCAACACCAACAACAATAACCAGCAAAGGCCATTCCAACAGAGGCCTTCTCAAGCCAACAGGGTAATCGATCTGATCCCTATGCCATATGCTACATTGCTGCCACAACTCCTGAAACTCAACCTAGTTGAGCTAAGGACGTTGGCACCTCCAGATCCCAACAGTCTGCCAAGAAATTATGACTCCAACGCCAGATGTGCCTTCCATTCAAATGCACCTGGCCATAGTACAGAAAAGTGCAGAGCTTTGCACATGAAGGTACAAGACCTGGTAGACTCAAAAGCTCTGAATTTCGCACCACCACCTAATGTCAATAAGAATCCTATGCCGAACCACGGGGGTCCCAGGATTAACGCTATTGAAGAAGACAAGCCGTCTTATTTAATAACCAGTGTGGGTCAGATCCGGACACCGTTGGTAGAAATTAAGGCTCAGCTCCTCGAATGTCAAATGTTCCCGGGGTGTGAGTTGGGGTGTGCTTACTGCAATATTTCAGTCAATGGGTGCGATAACCTGAGGGATGGCATAGACGGTCTCATTCAGAGTGGCCAACTTCAGATCACCACATCATTTCCTACAAATCCAGCAATCTCATCAGCAACAACTCCAGAACCTCCTACAACTGCAACAACCATTGTTCTTGACAATTCTTCGGCTTCATCAACAAGTACTTCATCTATTATCTCAACTGATCAGTTATCAACAAATTTTTCTTCTACAACTTCAGCATCACTCCATTTCGAAACTCCTACAGCAACAACATCCATCCTTCCACCAATGTCTCCTACAACATCAGCAACAAATCATGAAGATATCTCAACTGTCACAATATTTTATGATCCTGAAAACAACTCTGTCTACAACTCAGAAGGTGCTGCTCCCATAAGAGCACCGGTCACAATTTATTACGATCCACAAACTATCACAATTCCTTCCACAGCTGCAGTCAGCCCAGTCACTATCACGGTGCCTGGACCAGTACCTTATGAAAGTAGTAAAGCCATCCCCTGGCATTAAGGCTCGGACCTGTACTGCGAAGGACAAAGAATCACTTTTGAATCATCAACCCCTGCACCACAAATTGACAATGTGGGAGGAGGCGGAGGCTTCACTCGAAGCGGACGTCTTTTCGCTCCACAAATTCAGAGACCCACTGCCGAAGCAGAAGCTGCTGCTAAAGCAAAAGGAAAAATCTTGGTGCAGGAAGAGCAGACTGTTAAAGAAGCTTTGAAAACACCCTTCGATCAAGAGGTTGATGAGTTCATGCGAATCATCAAGAAGAGTGATTATAAAATAGTGGATCAGCTTCATCAGACGCCTTCCAAGATCTCAATCCTATCATTGCTTATGTGCTCCGAAGCCCATCGGAACGCACTACTCAAAGTCTTGCACGCAGCTTATGTGCCTGAAGAGATCACTGTCAATCAACTGGAAGCTGTGGTTGGAAATGTCAATGCTAGTCACGGACTAGGGTTCACCAATACTGATTTGACAACGGAAGGCCGCAACCATAACAAAGCCTTACACATAACCATGGAATGTAAAGGTGCTGTCCTTTCTCATGTGCTGGTAGACACGGGGTCATCCCTCAATGTCTTACCTAAGAAGGCCCTGGTGAAGTTAGAATATGATGGATTGGCGTTAAGACCCAGCAACCTGGTGGTGAGAGCCTTTGATGGTTCAAAGAGATCGGTTCTGGGAGAGATCGAGTTGCCCATAACGATTGGCCCGCAGACCTTCAAAACGACCTTCTACGTGATGGATATACAGCCTGCCTACAGCTGTCTATTGGGTAGGCCATGGATTCACGCCGCTGGCGCCGTGACCTCTACCCTTCACCAGAAGTTAAAATATGAGTGGGAGGGTCAAATCGTTACAATCTGTGGAGAGGAGGATATTTTCGTCAGCCACCTGGCTACCTATAAGTATATTGAGATGGATGGGGAGATCCATGAAACAATGAGCCAGGGTTTTGAAGCTTTGAATGTCAATGAAACATCTGCTATGCCTGGTACTTCAATATCATCATACCAACAAGCCCGGAAGGTTGTTGAGGGAGGAAATGCCCAAGGCTGGGGCAAACTGTTATCGGTGGAGAAGAAAGAGGATAGATTTGGGTTGGGTTACAAACCAACTCAACAAGATCAAGCAGAGGCTGCAAAGGAGCCCAACTTTGTGAGTGGGGGGATGCTCACCCCTGATGCTGTCAACTGTCTGGAAGACGAGCTGGAAGAAGAACGCAACCTGGAAAGCTGGATTCGTCCAAAGATCCCGGGGAGCAGTATCTCAAACTGGTCTTCCCAGGAAATTATAAGAGTTACTCATGCAGAGTAATTATTATTTCCTGTATTTTTATAGCATGCATCAAAGTCTTGCATCTTGCCCAAGATGACAAGACTCATTTTGTAATCGGGCCATCTGTACTTTTTGTGCAAACAAGATTAATCAATGAAATATCAGACATCTTTTTGCAAACGAGTCTTTTCCTTTTCCGCTCACTGTTTTTCCATTTTTCTTTTTGTACAAAAAATAAATGGCAGTGTTTTCAAAATGACAACTTTATTTCACTTTTCTAAAACAAGATTAAAATCAAATCACTAAAATGAACAAACTGAACCCTTGCAGAGTGTGCCTTCCAGACAGCACCGACAACAGCACGGCTATGACTTCGTATGACTTTGACAATCCAATCAATCAAGCTGATGAAGGGGTTGAAGAAGAATATGAGCTTCCTGAAGAGCTAGCCAGGTTGTTAAGACAAGAGGAAAAGGTTATTACTCCTCACCAGGAGGAGGTTGAAGTGATCAATCTTGGTACAGATGAAGACGTGAAAGAAGTTAAAATCGGGGCCTGCCTACAAGACTCAGTGAAAAGACAATTGATTGGCCTGCTTCAAGAGTATGTGGACGTGTTTGCTTGGTCTTATCAAGATATGCCAGGGTTGGATACCGACATTGTCATGCACAAGCTGCCTTTGAGGGAAGAATGCCCACCGGTCAAACAGAAACTGCGTCGTACTCGTCCGGACATGGCAATGAAAATCAAAGAAGAGGTGCAAAAGCAATGGGACGCCGGGTTCCTTGCCGTGACTAGCTATCCACCGTGGGTTGCTAATATAGTACCTGTGCCTAAGAAGGACGGCAAAATAAGGATGTGTGTTGACTACCAGGATTTGAACAGAGCCAGCCCGAAGGATGATTTCCCACTACCTCACATTGACATATTGGTGGATAATACAGCTCAGTTCTCGGTATTCTCCTTCATGGATGGATTTTCAGGATACAACCAGATTAAGATGTCACCTGAAGACATGGAGAAGACAACCTTCATCACACCCTGAGGCACGTTCTGCTACAAGGTAATGCCATTTGGGCTCAAGAATGCTGGCGCAACATATCAACGGGCTATGGTAACATTATTCCACGATATGATCCATAAAGAAATAGAATGTTATGTGGATGACATGATTGCCAAGTCCCTTACTGAAGAAGACCACCTGGTGAATCTACTGAAGTTATTCAAGCGTCTGACGAAATACCAACTGAAGCTGAACCCGAACAAATGCACATTCGGGGTGCGATCTGGTAAGCTGCTGGGTTTTATTGTAAGCGAGAAAGGGATTGAAGTTGACCCTGATAAAGTCAAAGCTATTCAAGAAATGCCTGCACCAAGGACAGAGAAGGAAGTTCGAGGGTTCTTAGGTCGATTGAACTACATCTCACGGTTCATATCTCACCTTACGGCCACCTGTGAGCCCTTGTTCAAGTTGTTAAGAAAAGAACAAACGGTCAGGTGGAATGAAGACTGCCAGAAGGCTTTTGACAAGATCAAGGAGTACTTACAAGAACCTCCAATCCTTATGCCGCCAGTTGAAGGAAGACCTCTAATAATGTACTTGACAGTATTAGAAGAGTCGATGGGGTGTGTGTTGGGCCAGCATGACGAGTCTGGTCGAAAAGAGTATGCAATATACTACCTGAGCAAAAAGTTTACCGACTGTGAACAGCGTTATTCACTGCTCGAGAAAACTTGCTGCGCTTTAGCGTGGGCTGCTCGCCGACTAAGACAGTATATGTTGACCCACACTACTTTGTTGATCTCAAAAATGGACCCAGTTAAGTACATATTTGAGAAGCCAGCTCTTACCGGACGGGTTGCAAGATGGCAAATGATTCTCACAGAATACGACATCCAGTACACCTCTCAGAAAGCCATCAAGGGCAGTGTACTATCTGAATATCTTGCTGAGCAACCCATTGATGATTACCAGCCTGTGAGATTTGACTTCCCTGATGAAGACATCATGTTCATAAAAGCAAAAGATCATGAAGAGCCTGTTCATACTGAAGGGCCTGACCCGGAAGAAGAATGGACTATGATGTTCGATGGGGCTGTTAATATGAATGGTCGTGGTGTTGGTGCAGTACTCATTACACCTAAAGGAGTTCACATGCCTTTCTCGGCAAAACTCACTTTCAACTGCACTAACAACGAAGCTGAATACGAAGCTTGCATTATGGGTCTTGAGGAAGCCATTGACCTCAGGATCAAGACATTGACTGTGTTCGGAGATTCAGCTCTGGTAATCAATCAAACCAACGGCAAATGGTACACACACCAGGATCATCTGATACCTTACAGGGATTATACAAGAAGGTTACTGACTTTCTTTACAACGGTCAAGCTTGAGTATATCCCTCGGGACGAGAATCAGTTTGCAGATGCTCTGGCTACCATTTCGTCCATGATCAAAGTTCAGACTGCCAACTTCGTACCTCAGATCTCAGTGTCCAGACTTGACAGACCAGCATATGTGTTTGCAGCAGATGTTGTTAAAGATGATAAGCCTTGGTTCCATGACATTAAGTGCTTCTTGGAGGATCAAACATACCCACCTGGGGCATCTTCCAATGATAAGAAGACTTTGAGAAGGCTTGCTGGTAGTTTCTTTCTGAACACTGATGGGTCTTTATACAAAAGGAACTTTGATATGGTACTCCTCAGATGTGTTGATAAGACAGAAGCAGACCTGTTGATGCATGAAGTGCACGAAGGATCCTTTGGTACCCATGCAGGAGGGCATGCCATGGCTAAGAAATTGTTGAGATCAGGGTATTACTGGATCACGATGGATGCAGACTGTTGTGCTTACGCCAGAAAATGCCATAAATGCCAGATCTATGCAGATAAGGTGCATGTGCCTCCCAATCCTTTGAACATAATGTCTTCACCCTGGCCCTTTGCTATGTGGGGCATTGATATGATTGGCAAGATCGAGCCAACTGCTTCAAATGGCCACAGATTCATCCTGGTCGCCATCGACTATTTCACCAAGTTGGTTGAAGCAGCCTCATATGCAAACGTCACAAGACAAGTGGTAGCCAGATTTCTGAAAAGAGATATCATCTGTCGATACGGAGTGCCCGAGCGAATCATTACTGATAACGGTTCCAACTTAAACAACAAAATGATGGCAGAGCTATGCCGGGACTTCAAGATTCAACATCACAATTCTTCTCCTTACAGGCCAAAGATGAATGGCGCTGTTGAGGCAGCAAATAAGAATATCAAGAAGATTGTGCAGAAGATGGTAGTCACCTACAAAGACTGGCATGAAATGCTACCGTTTGCCTTGCATGGGTACCGCACATCAATCAGAACATCCACTGGGGCAACACCGTATCAGCTTGTGTATGGTATGGAAGCAGTCCTACCTGTCGAAGTTGAATTACCCTCTCTCCGGGTACTGATGGATGTTAAGCTGAACGAAGCAGAGTGGGTCCGATCCCGATACGAACAACTGAGTCTGATTGAAGAGAAAAGATTGGCTGCAATCTGTCATGGACAGTTGTATCAGAAAAGAATGAAGAATGCCTTCGATCAGAAAGTCAGGCATCGAGAGTACCAAGTAGGAGATCTTGTGCTGAAAAGAATCCTCCCTCCTCATACAGACCACAGGGGCAAGTGGACTCCAAACTATGAAGGACCATTCGTGGTAAAGAAAGTTTTCTCTGGTGGAGCGTTGATGCTCAGCACCATGGATGGTGAAGATTTCCCGTCCCCTGTGAATTCAGATGCAGTTAAAAAATACTTCGCATAAATGACCCGCTGGACATAAAAACAGAATGTAAGTCCAGGCAAAAACAGGGCATCCCGGCGAGTCAAAAACAGAATAAAAGACTCGGGCAAAAATAAGGGAAAATGAATGAAAAAATGTACACCCGCTGAGTTGAAAAGCCGCATTGGACAGCTCAGGCAAAAATGGGTATCCCGATGGATTGAAAACCCGAAAGGGCGATCCATGCAAAATAAGGGAATAAGCGAACAGCTGCATTCTGAATTCGTTTGTATCATCTACAACTTGGTAAGCCTCGAAAAGATCAAGCTTCAATCAGAATCAACGTTCTTCAAAAAGCAAGATGAGAAGAACGTCAAAAGTCATACGGGTCATAGTGAAGAGGAAGCTCTTTAAAGCGTCATCAACACTGCCAGCATTTTTGTTTCTCAATTTGTAACAATCTCCTCATTTCAGGGGATATGTTCCTTTGACTGTATCTCGCCAATTCAGGGCATATGAATTAATAAAATCAGATTTTCAGTCATGTCTCGTTTTGTACGTTTTATTTGCAAAAAATGTCTGATGTCTTAAAAGAAAAACTGATTGCATAAGAATACAGATGCTTATCTTCAAATAAAAACATGCTTGCAGGAAATATGCTTACTCTCAGAAGTATCTAAACTCCTATGACGGAATCCAGTAAGGGATACCTCGGGATTACCTTGTGCGTTTCTCTATCTTTTTCAGGATTGCAGGTATCCAGAATGCAACTTGGGGCATGTAAGCTTCATCCCAGCAAGCTGGCGAATCAACACTCAATTTTAGCACCCGAAGTGCTTTCTCCCCAGCTGAGTTGCCATTCATGACTCCTCCCAGCTGAGTCGGCCATTTATTACTTATCCCCATCAGAATGGGCAAGTATCACAGGAGATGCCCATATCCCCTGCTGAGTCAAGAAGTTACCGTAACAGAATTTCTAGGGAGGTCTTTCAGTGATTCCTCTCTTTCTCCCCAGCCGAGTTGCCATCTCGCCCTCAGCCAAGTATAAGAGTCAGGAAGTTATCTCCCCACAGAGTTCCAGCCTCTATCCAGAAGAGCCGCGCATGAAGAACTCACAACAGAGTGAAGAAAGCTTCTACAAACCCCAGCTGGGTCCTATGTTTATTAGGATAGGTCTATCAATGGCCCGAATCCCCAAGCAGATATCATATCATCAGACCTACTAATGATCTCATCCCCAGCTGGGATGTCTACTTCAAACAGATCAGCCAGAGATCTTCGCAGCAACGGGACCCGGATCCCGGTTTGGTATCTTTGCACAATCATAGCATTCGCATCATATTTACCCACAAAGCGTAGCATTCCGTTTTAACACGGAGCATTGCGGCAAAAATCCAACACATAGCATAATCATAAGCCATGTTTTGAATCAGCACTTGTGAATAATGACAGCTCATCAATGTATAGAAAAATCCCCACCAGAATCCCCAGCAAAAGCAGCTGCCTCACAAATCACAAACACCAGTATATACTCATTTTGACACCCGTCTGTGCCATTTTCCCCAGTAAAGTCACCTGAACACTCTTTACAAACAAAACCACCAGTATATACTCATTTCGACACCCGTCCGTGTCATACCCCAGCAGAAAGCCAAAGACACCCTCTTTGCACTCACATATACCTATATACACTTTCTTGACACCCGTCCGTGTCATATCCCCAGCACAGTCACTTACACTTTGTATATCAGATGCTTGTTCATATCACACTTTCGACACCCGTCCGTGTCACTCTCCCCAGCAGTTAAATACTCATACTTATACAAATACTCGTCCGTATCTTATATACCACTTATATATCCCCTCAGATTCAACACTAGTCCTTGTTCTTTGTTAACCAGTTGGTACTCGTCCATACCATCATCTCAGAACATGCGTCTAAAAGTTTGTTTCTACATGATACTCGTCCGTATCATAGTCTTAGGGATGCTCGTCCGCATCTTTAATCCATACACTGTGTCAAACACTCTGGTCTTCTTGAATATAGATACTCGCCTATGTCTACTATTCCCCAGAGTCCTCTCAGATTCAACATTCGCCCGTGTTCTCTGTTAACCAGTTGATACTCGTCCGTATCATCATCTTTGAACACGCGTCAGTATTTGTTTCTACCCGATACTCGTCCGTATCGTAGTCTTAAGGATGCTCGTCCGCATCTTTAATCTATACACAATACCAAACACTTATACCTTTTGTTTCTTGGATATAAACACTCGTCCGTGTTTACTACTCCCCAGTAGATCGCCAACAAAGCAAATATTTCTTTTTATCTAACACTCGTCCTGTGTTATGATAAAACCTGAGAGCAGTCGTACCCTGCTAGGTGGTCGTCCTCCACCTCTTGATGGTCGTCCTCCATCATGCTCATCCGATGGCCGTCCCCATCGTTGATATTTAGCAGCCGTCCCCTGCTAGGTGGTCGTCCTCCACCTCTTGATGATCGTCCTTCATCATTTTATCCAATGGCCGTCCCCATTGTTGATTTTTGGTTATCTGGCATTCGTCCTATGTCATGGTAAACCCTGTGAGCAGCCGTCCCCTGCTAGGTGGTCGTCCTCCACCTCTTGATGGTCGTCCTCCATCATGCTCATCCGATGGCCGTCCCCATCGTTGATATTTTCGGCAGCCGTACCCTGCCAGGTGGTCGTCCTCCACCTTTGATGGTCGTCCCCATCATAATTCCTTTATTCCCCAACAGAGCAGCCGTCCCCTGCTAGGTGATCGTCCTTCACCTTTGATGGCCGTACCCCATCATCTGTTTATTTCATTTATTCTTTAACCCGATGGCCGTCCCCGTCGTGGTCCCTTTTCCTTTTCTTTTAGCCCGATGGCCGTCCCCATCGTCGGTTACTTTGCTTTATGAACTTGATGGCCGTCCCCGTCATGTTTCATTAATCCCCAGAGAATTCTACAGCTTCATCTTGATGGCCGTCCCCATCATAATCTTTTTTCCAGCTAGTCGGCCGTCCCCGTCTTGGCTTTACCTTTAATCCCCAGCATGTCGGTCGTCCCCGTCATTGCCTTACTTCACACACTTTGCCCAGCATGTCGGTCGTCCCCGTCATCGCTATTCACCCAGCAGTCGTCCTCTGCTCGACGGTCGTCCTCCGTCGCCCACACTTTACAATATACTTTATTTTCTTTTACAATCTATATCCCTTTTCTTCTTCATTCTGTGAGTGCAAATTTTGGACTGTCTTTGGTATTCAACCACAAGTTATCTTGTTTGCCTGCTAAGCCGTTGCTTACATCCTGCACAGCTAACTCATGTTTGAATAGGGGCAGCTGTAAACACCCCAAATTTGCCCTCACCCATTCACACCATGGCTTGTTATCATTTCATATGCATAAACACAACCATATCCTCTCATATCACATTTTTGATTCACTGCATTGTTTCAAAGTCATCTGCACCTAGGGTTTGTGATCTGAGCAATCCAAGAGCTTCTTGAGCCACTCCAAATTTCAACAATCACTTCAAAGGGGTCCATGTGTGTTCTTATATCATACTACATCCTCTCAAAGTCAAAAATGCCAAAGAATCACAAGAACTGGGATTGGTATGGATGCAGAGCCAGGTTTGACTGCACAGTTGACCTGAAATTAGGGTTTTGGTTTCAGAGGCCATAACTCCAATTTTTTTGGTCATTCTTGTTTCCATTGGTCTCTATATGGTATAAGGAGTATGCATATCAATTTTCATGAAGAAATTCCATGGGGAAGTCATCTGATCAAGGGTTGACTTTTCAGACAAGTCAGTGCAAAATCAGGGCATCTGAGGCCCCCAATGACCCAACCAAGGGGTGATCTTCATCATTTTAAGTGTATATGATCTTTATTTGATCATGGAAGAAGGTTGAAGTTCACCAAATTCAAGAATTTGAAGTTTTTGCAAAGTTGACTTTTTAGGGCATAGTTGACTTTTAAGGAATTTGTCAATTTAGGTCATTTTTCAAGCCTTGCTTTTTGATCCAAAAATGCTTCAAATGGAAAAACTTTGGTCATGAAAGTTGTAGATCACATTTTTCCCTTTTCAAAAAGTACAAGAACATGATCTAATTCATTTTTGATCAAAAGTTATGGTGTGACAAAGTTGGCAAAAATCACTAATTTTCAAGTTGTGCACCAAATGAGAAACTTGCAAGAACTTTGTACCAAGGCATTTGCAACTTCTAGTTCACATCAAACCAATGCACAAACATTCTATGTGACCTAAAGATCAGATTTGAACCAAAAGATCACATGTTCATGGTTGGCAAGGCAAGAGATTTTCATGAAATTTCAAAAGGAACCAACTTGCAAAACCACTCATCACACTTCACCAACTTGTTGCCTTGGCTGCTGAGCCACCCTAGCCTCACTCACACACCATGCTGCGCCAGCCCCCATGCTTGTACCAGCCTAGAACCAAGCCCATGCCTCTCTTACAACAAAGTGGACTTTTTGCAAAAGTGAACTTACCTATCACAGCAGGCCAAGTCACATCAACTGACCAATAAGCTTTGTTTATGTGGATCAAATGCTGGCCATTTCATACATCAAGCCAGCCTGAAGCAAGCCATAGCATCACTTCTCCATTTTCACTCCATAGAGCAAAAGCCTTCGAATCTGTTTCCACAAGCCATAAACACTAAAACAAATTCCACATATCAACTCACCTTGCTTCACTGACTAGAAACCAACCATTGTTTTGGCCTGAGACCCTCCATATCACAAACACGATTTTCACACTCCCTTGGTCAGAGCTTCTGCAAACTCACTCAAGAGGCTGTTTAAACTCCAACCAAGTATCCAAAGCTTCAAAGGGGGGTCATTGGGACCTGTTTGAGCCAAAGAACTAGCCAGAAGGTGCCAGAGATCAAAGCTCCAGTTCAGGTGAGCTTCATGAACATTTTTTCCAGGAACTCGTTTTTAAGTTCTTAATTGGTTCTCTATGTTCCACTGGTCATGATGATATGTTTGGTTTCGAAAATCATTGAGTTTTGAGCATGTATGGTGTTCCTGAAAATTTTTGACCTAAACCCCTTTTGCTTCGATTCAGCTTTGTTGTGTAAAATAAATGAGTTTTGGCTGTTGATTCTTGCTCTATGATGTTTGGGGATGGTTTCTGGGCAGAGAAATTAGGTTTTAGTGAGCTAGGGTGAAAGTTGGCATTTTTCAGGGAGGGTGCTGGCCGGAGAAGACGACCGGAAGTCTTCTCCGGCCACCTGAAAGTCATTAACTCCTAATTAGGGTTAGGGCACCAGGTTTGAATGTGAGCCAATGGATTGTGTTTCTCGCGCGCAATTGGAGGGCCTGGATCATTTCATTAAGATTTAATTGTGGATTAATATTTAATTAATTAGAATTAAGGAAGTTTGAATCTGGGCCGTCCAGATGCGCGCCCAGTCAAACCTTGTGAAGCCCAGAATCAATCTCAGCCTCTCCTTTTGATTACTTCCATTTATTTCAATTTTTATTTCTTTTCTTTTCTTTTGTTTTCACCAATTTATTTAAAATAGCAAAATTCGTTTAAAAATTATGAAATTTTTTATCCTGAGTTTCATTAATTTTTAAAACACAAAAATATTTTTATTTTCATTTTTTACATTGAAAAAGTATTTTTAAATATTTAAAAGATTATTTTTAATTGATTAATGAAAATTAATTTATTAAAAATACTTTTAAGTATTTAAAAATCACCAAAAAATTCATGAAATGTTCTAAGACATTTAGAAACATTGTCCAACCTTCAAACCAAATTTCTTTTTTGATCTTGATGCATTTTAAGAATTTCTCATTGAATTAAAATCATTTTTATGCATTAATTTGATCCAAAGTTCAAAAAATCATTTCTGCCTATCCATGAAGAGTTGGACATTGATTCTTTTTGCATTGCATTGTGTTTAGCATGTAGTTTGTGAGATTAAATGGCCATGATTTGATCTTTCATTTTCAATTTGTTTGTTAATTTTCTTGTTTGGAAACCCTAAAACCCTAAAAAATCTTGTAAAAATCATAACTTGAGATTGGTTGTGAGTTGAGACCTCTCCTTTGGGCATTGGTTTAGTATAGGATTAGGGGTCCTTTGAGTGGAATTTTCAATTTTTTATAATGTTGTTTGCTTCTGATTTTGATTTTTGTTTGTTGCATTGATCATAAACCCTAATTTGGGCTTCCATATGCATCCATCTTGCATTCTCTTGCATAACATGACTTGCCATGACATTCCATGCTTCCATGTGATTCATTTGACATCATAAGACATATTGAAATCATGTTTGATCATTGCATCATGTATTTGCCATGTTGTATGCCATGTGCACTTCATAACTTGTCATGTATGTTCATGTCTCCTAACTTGCTTCATTTGCATTCATAAACTTGTATGATCATTTCCATGTGCTGCCTCATGTTTGTAGCATCTCATAGCATCATTAGCATCATGTATATGCTTCTAGTTTTGTCTCTCATCATGTCATCTCATCCCATTTTGCATTGCATTGCATTTCTTTTCTAACCTTTCAGGTGGTAAGTGATTTTTGGGAAGTGAATTTTCCTTCACTTCTCATAACTTTTCTTTTCATCTCTCTTGCATCCATTGCTGCATTTTTGTTATGTGTTTGAGTTTGAGCTTGCTCATTCCTCTTCTTCTTACTTTCTTTCTTCAAGTGACTTGACTTCTTGAATGAAGCAAGTTGCTTTGCTTCTCCTGATCCTTTCATCTGCTTCCTGGTGGTTCCATTGAAGACTTCTCTTGAAAACCTCACAAACCTTAGGAACAACCAAGCATGACAATGATTAGGGTTTTGATTAGTCTACCCTCTTAGTTTTACCTTTGTGTCTCTTTTGAGTCTTCTCTTCTCATCTCATAATCAGGGACTAAACCCTAAAGGCTTTAAGGCTTTGTGATTAAAGCTTATTCCTGCATCCTTCTCTTAGGATGGAGTGTATAACTTTAATCCTAAGTGTTAAACCCTTAATGTGTTTAACTCCTTTAATCAATTCACTTAAAAAGTATCAAGACATCACTTGTAACTTGGGCCTTGCATTAGGGTTCTAATTCTTCCTTAAATGGTTAAGAAGGACTAACCCTAGTGTTAATGGACAAGTCCCCCTCAAGTTGTCTTACAAACCCTAAAAATCACTTCATCATCATATCACCTAATAAAATCCACTTAATCAAAGGCTTGTTATGTCATGAGTTTAATCCCTAATCATGGATTAAGTTGAGGAGCTTTCCTCAGCTTAAACATTCTCATCTATTATCCTTCTATTAGGATGGTGTAATGGGTCTGTTTAATCCTTGATTATGGCTTAACCTCATTATTCAACACTAAACAAAAACACCAAAAACATCTAAATAATCACAAGTAGGTTAATGATCTTAATCCTACACCATGGTAATTAAGTGTGAGAATCTGACTTCACACTTAAGGTATTCTCATTACCCCTAAACAGAGGGAAGATGTGATGAGTTTACCAACCCATTGGTTTAGGCTTAAGCTCATTAACTTATGACAAATTCTCAAAAGCAATAAAAGACTGAAAACACAAAAACAAACAATAATCGTCTCCTCCAGGATTCTTTTCTCATCTCATTCACTCACAAACGAGAGCTCGCTTCTTCCGTCTAATGCAAGACAGTTTGCATCTGTGCCAGACAGATCATACACTTGAGCATAGGCAAGTAAGCAGCTCACAAGTCAATTCACCTTTCAGTCTCTTTGGGTCGAACTACGGTGTTCTGACTTCCTCATTGCACGAGAGGATACGTAGGCATAACTTAACTGTTATCGAACAAAAGTCTCTGTATATTCCCCCTCCTTCCAGCATTAATCTTTAAGCCTCATATTCTTGAGCAGTTTATTCTTATTCCTACACTGACACTGTACATTTATACACTTCACACTTCTTTTACACTGACACCTGTACATCCTTTCCAGCTCTTTTATACACAGATTGCACTGACACTACCCCTTTAAAACACAAATCTTTTAAGCGTGGATCCCGTCGAGTACGGCAGACAATCTGGGTGCTAATACCTTCCCAGGTTGTAACCAACCCCCTTTCTCAGTCTCTCTGGTTCGCAACCGTCTTATCCGTATCTTTTCTAGGCTTATGCAGCATTGCCCTTCCTCCGGGATAAAAATGCCTAGCTGGCGACTCTATTCATCTCCAGTGAGTTCACGGCTGTGTGTTCTCATTGTCCCTTTCGCCGACCGTTCGCGTCTGTACCTTTATTTGGGCCATTCCCATTTATCGGGAGCGACAGACAGCTCGGGCAAAAATAGGTATCCTGGTGGATTGAAAACCTGAAAGGGCGATCAACGCAAAATCAGGGAATAAGCGAACAACTGCATTCTGAATTCGTCTGTATCACTCACAACATAGCAAGCTTCGAAAGGATAAAGCATCAGTCAGAATCAACCTTCTTCGGAAAGCAAGATGAGAAGAACGTCAAGGTCATACAGGTCATAGCAAAGGAAGTTCACCGGAGTGACGTCAACATTGCCAACATTTTTACTTTTCTCAATTTTTAGCGATCTCCTCATTTCAGGAGATTTTTTTCTTTGACTGTATTTGCCAATTCAGGACACCCAGATTAATAAAATCAGAAGTTTTCAGTCACACCTCGTTTTGTACATTTTTGTTTCGTTTGCAAAATGTCCAATATTCATGATACAGTACTTGCATAAAACAAATGAGCCATTTTAATAAATGCGTGAAGGAAATATATTTTTACTTTCAGGAAAACCTAACTCCTATGACGGAATCCGGTAAGGGATACCTCGGGATACTTGTGCGTTTCTTTTGTCTTAACAGATTGCATGTATTCATTACGCAACATGGGAAATATCAAGCATCGCATCCCCATAATGCTACTTCCTGGAAGTTACCTCCCCCTCAAGCAGGATCTCCCGAGCAATATATGAACTGCTTATCCCCGCAGAGTTCACATCTTCTCCCCAGAAGAGCAATGCCTGAAACCCTTACACAACAAAGTGATGAAAGTGTCCCTCTCCCCAGCTAAGTTCTCTCCGGATAGATCTACCAACGATTTGTTTCCCCAAGCAGAGTTATCTCTCCTGGAAGATCTACCAATGATCTCTTCCCCAGCCGGGGCATCCTTCAAAGTAGATCAGCCAGAGATCTTTATCCCAGCAGGATCTGAATCCCGGATCGGTTTCAATTTTGCATAATCATAGCATTGGCATCATATTCACCAAATAAGCATAGCATTCCGTCTAATACGGAGCATTACGGAAAAACTCAAACATTCGCATGATCACAAGCCAGGTTCGAGCCAGTCACCTGCAAATACTATCAGTATTTCATCAGCAATGTATATAAAAACTCACATCCCCTGCAAATAAAAGCCAAAGCGTCCCCTTTTCACTCTCAAACACAAATGCCTGTTCATATTCATATATACTCTTTTCGACACTCGTCTGTGTCGTCTTATCCCCTGCAGGTCGCCAGATATCTTTTGCACTCTCAAATTCAGATACCTATACATACTCTTTTGACACTCGTCCGTGTCATCCTTCCCCAGCATGGTTGCCAGAACACCTTCTACAAACAAACACTTATAACACACTCTTTCGACACCCGTCCGTGTCATCCTATCCCCACAGAAAGGCAAAGTACATCCTTTGCATTATCGAAACAGATGCCTGTTTATATATAATACTTATTTGACACTCGTTCGTGTCATACATTCCCCAGCAAGTTGAAAACTCGTCTATGTCTTGCTCATACTTCACCAGCAAATCTGTACTCACTTATACAGAAGTCTTTGATACTCGTCCGTATCTTGTATATATATCACTCCACAAACAGATACGACACTCGTCCGTGTTCTTTGTTAACCAGTTGTTACTCGTCCGTACCATCATCTCTGAACACGCGTCAGCGTTTGTTTCTACCGATACTCGTCTGTGTCATGGTCCTAAGGATGCTCGTCCGCATGTTTAATCTATACGCAGCGTCAAACACTTATACCTTTTATTTTTTAGCGTGAGCACTCGTCCGTGTGTCACCGAGAAAACAACTATCTTCTTTCCGACATTCATCCTATGTCGTGATACTTTCGGCATCCGTACCCTGCCAGGTGATCGTCCTTCACCTTTGGATGACCGTCCCTCATCCCTTTCCCTAGTGGAATCTCCATTATTGGAACTTTTCTATCTGACATTCGTCTTATGTCGTGATAAAGAGCAGTCGTCCCCTACTAGGTGATCGTCCTTCACCTCTTGATGATCGTCCTTCATCATTTTATCCGATGTCCGTCCCCATCATTGATCTTGTTAATCGACATTCATCCTATGTCATGATAAACCCCGAGATCAGCCGTACCCTACTAGGTGATCGTCCTTCACCTCTTGATGATCGTCCTTCATCACGCTTATCTGATGGCCGTCCCTATCATTGATCCTTTTTTATCCGACATTTGTCCTATGTTGTGATAAAGAGCAGTCGTACCCTGCTAGGTGATCGTCCTTCACCTTTGATGACCGTCCCTCATCATTATTTCATTTATTCTTTAACCCGATGGCCGTCCCCATCATTGTTTACTTTACTTTTCAAACCTGATGGTCGTCCCCGTCAGTGCTTTAATCATTTCTTCAATCCCTAGAGAATCTTGTTTCCTTACCTGATGGCCGTCCCCATCATGATCTCTTTATTTCCCCAACTTGTCGGTCGTCCCCGTCATTGCTTTACTTACCGCTTTATCCCCAGCAGTCGTCCTCTGCTCGATGGTCGTCCTCCATCGACTTCATTTGATAATCATACTTTACTACACTTTACAAATTATATCCCTTTTCTTCTTCTATCCAGCGAGTGCAAATTTTGGATTGTCTTTGGTATTCAACCATAAGTTATCTTGTTTGTCTGATAAGTCAGGCGGTTACATCCGGCACAGCTAACTCATGCTTGAATAGGGGCAGCTGTAAACACCCCAAATTTTCCCTCACTCATATCACACCATGGCTTGTGATCTTTCATGTTGGCATAAGAATAAGCATACCATCTCATATTGCATTTTTATTTCATCTGCATAGTTCAAGTTCATCTGCATCTAGGGTTTGTGATTAGAGCAATCCAAGAATTCATCTGAGCCATCCCAAGGGCCTCAAAGCTTTCCAAGAGGGTCCATGTGTGTTCTATCATTATATTATGTCCCTCAAAGTTCATGGAAGTCAAGAGATCACAAGAATTGGTAAAGGCATAGAAGCAGAGCTAAGGTTTTCACTACACAGATGACCAAAATTAGGGTTTTAGTTTTAGAGGCCTTAACTCCAAATTTTTGGGCCATTCTTTTTTCTAATGTTCTTAAGATGTTATAAGTATCATGTGTACCAAGTTTGATGAAGAAATTCATTGTGGAAGTCATTTGTTCACTGGGTAACTTCTTGAGCAAGTTAAGTCAAAATAAGGGCATCTGAGGCCCCCAACAATGGAACCAAAGGGGTATTTTCATCAAATTGAAGTTCTATGATCATTATTTGATCTTAGAAGAGGTTGGAAGTTCACAATATTGAAGAATTTTGAGCCATTTGCAAACTTGCCAAAAATGGAAATGACTTGTAATGGAAACTTTCCATTTTGGGAAAGTTTTTCAACCTCCTCTTTCTCAACCAAAAATGCTTCAAATGAAAAATTATTGGTCATGAAAGTTGTAGATTAGGTCTTTCCCTTTTCAAAAAGTACAAGAACATGTCTTGATTCATCCTAGAACTCAAGATATGGCCTTTCAAAGTTGGCAAAAATCCTAAAATTTCAACTTTTATGCCAAAGAGGGATTTTGCAAATTCGCATGTTAAGGCATTCTAATGACTTCAAATGGATACAAACATTTCACAATATGTCAAATGAACCTCTAAACATCATAATTGTGCTTTGAATCAAGTGTTTTCATGCCTTGAACTTCAAGAAATCTCAAAAGGGCCAAAACTTTCAAGAATTGCAAAATGGTATTGTAGATGTTTAAGAATTGGCAGAATTTTTGACCAACAAGAAATGTTGAATTCAGTTCAGAATGTCCTATCAAATGTTGGGACATTATCAAACAGAGTATGTGATCTTATTTTAGGATGTCTCATCAGATGTTGGGACATTGTGTAAATAACTTCAGTTCAGTTTTTCAGGATGTCCCAACAGATGTTGAGACATCTCAGACCTGCTACCAGAATTAATTAATGATTAACTGATCAGAGATATTTAAGGAGAATTATCTGGAATTAATTAATGATGGTTGAAAACAGAACAAGGCGCATCTGTAGGGAGTTTTATATTGAAGATTTAGATTAAAACAGAAGACCTAAATCACCTAGAATCTAGGAGGTAACAAACCCTAAATTCAAGGTGGAAGCTGCATGCGCATTAGGGTTGGATCCTCTGCAGAAAGCCCAAATTACAGATACCTATTTAAGCAACAAAAACTCATAGAATTAAGTACGAATTTCAGAAGACCAAATAGGGTGTCTAGTGTTTTAATAGCAGGTTGTTTTTTTATGTACCACTTTATGAGCTTTTAAGCAAAAGTGCATTTGTGACTTGATTGAAACTGTTAAGTAAGATCAAGCTGTATTGTTTGAAGGATGTCTTCAATTTCAGTAAACTTGTAAACTTGATCACTGTGTGATTGAGGGGGAGTGAGTAGGGTACTCTTATCTAAGGTGTGTCTTAGGTAGAAATTGCATTGGGTAGTTATTAAGTGATAGATTAAACAGGGTGGTTTAAGTCTAGAATTAATATTACTAATAGTGGATTTCCTCCTGGCTTGGTAGCCTCCAGATGTAGGTGTGGTTATACACTGAACTGGGTTAACAAACTTCTGTGTTGTTTACTTTTCTTGCTATTTAAGTTTTGGTTAAATTTGTCAAGTGTCCTATCAAGTGTTGGGACATCTCTTAGGACATCTCATACCTGATCACAGAATTTCAATTGGTATCAGAGCAGGCACCCTGCCTGTTTATACTGGGTGAGATCTAGGGAATACAAATTCTGTAACATGGACAGAGATTTAGGGTCAGTAAATAGACCACCTATACTGAATGGATCTAATTATGACTACTGGAAGCCAAGAATGATTGCATTCTTAAGGTCACTTGACAACAGGGCATGGAGAGCAGTCAATGTTGGATGGGATCATCCTGTTCAAGACACCAAAGATGGATCAAAAGTGCTGAAACCTGAAGAAGAATGGGGTAAGGAGGAAGAAGACTCAGCACTAGGCAACTCAAAAGCCTTAAATGCTTTATTCAATGGCATTGATAGGAACATTTTCAGACTTGTGCATCATTGTGAGCTGGCCAAAGATGTTTGGGATACTCTCAAAACAACTCATGAAGGAACATCAAAAGTAAAAATGTCAAGACTTCAACTTCTCACCACCAAGTTTGAAAACTTGAGAATGAAGGAAGATGAATCAATTCATGAGTTCTATATGAACATCTTGGATATAGCCAATACTTCTGGAGCTTTGGGAGAAAAGATGACTGATGAAAAGCTAGTAAGAAAGATTCTCAGATCTTTGCCAAAAAGATTTGACATGAAAGTCACTGCAATAGAAGAAGCTCAAGACATATGCTCCATGAAAGTTGAAGAACTCATTGGTTCCCTTCAAACTTTTGAGATGGGAATGAATGACACAAATGTCAAAAAGAACAAAAGCATAGCCTTGGTGTCAAATACAGATGAAGAAGAGGATGATGAATCAGCAAATGATAAAAGCTTATCAGAAAACCTTGCCTTGCTTGGAAGACAATTCAAACAGATTCTCAGAGGAATGGAAGGCAAATCCAAACCTAGTGGAAGAAACACAAACTCTGAGAACAGAAGACCTTATGATGCTAACAAAAGATTAAAGTATGCTGAAAAGACCAGTCAAGATAAAGGGGTCAAATGCCATGAATGTGAAGGATATGGACACATCAAGATTGAATGTCCTACCTACTTGAAGAGGCAAAAGAAAGGACTCTCTGTGACCTGGTCTGATGAAGACTCAGGAGATTCAGAAGAAGAATCAGCTAAGTATATTACTGCTCTAGCTGGACTGTGTGAATATGATAGTGATTCCAGTTGTGGAGAACTTACTTATGAAGAACTTGAGCAAGCATTCAAAGATCTATACAAAAGAAGCTCTGAAATATGTAGTGAAGTTATAAAGCTAAAGAAGCAGAATGAGGCATTAGAAGATGACAAAGCAAATGATCAGGAGATCATTGACACCTTAAAAAGTGAAGTAAGCCTTCTCAACTCTAAGTTGGAACATATGTCCAAATCTGTTAGAATGTTGAACAGCAGCTCAAACACACTGGATGTTATTCTCAGCAATAATAAACATTCAGGGGACACAAGTGGACTGGGATATAACAGAGATGAAGCCATCTCTAGCAAAACTACTTCAAAAACTACACAGTCAAACAAGATGTCCCAACAGATGCTCCAACATCAGAACACAAAGACAAACATAATGTTCCAACAGATGTCTCAACATTCTGGAAAGAACAAAATGAAGAAGAAGTATCAAAGATGGAGATGCCATCACTGTGGAAGATTTGGGCATATCAAACCTCACTGCTATAAGCTACATGGATATCCAAATCAGATGTATCAGCAACCTTCCAAGCAGAATGTAGAAGGTACCAAGAAAGTGTTGCATAGACATCAAAGAAATCAGCAACCTCCTAAGCAGAAGACAGAGGTCATCAAGAAGGTTTGGAGACCAAAAGCTGACATTCAGACTGATCAAAGCCACATACCCAAGAACAAGATCATCAATCAAGCTTGGAGATCAGCTGAACAACACACAGGGCAGAAGCATCAAAAGAAATCTCAACTCATTTGGTCAAAGAAAAGTACTGCATACATAGCACATACATCTCTGAGAGTATCAGCTAAAGAAGACTGGTACTTTGACAGTGGATGCTCAAGACACATGACTGGATTGAAGAATTTGCTAGTAAACTTAAAATCACATTCATCCAGGTATGTTACCTTTGGAGATGGAGCTAAAGGAGAAATCAAGGGAGTTGGAACCTTGGATTGTCAAGATGTTCCAAGATTAGATGATGTGCTGCTAGTTAAAGGTTTAACTGCTAACCTGATCAGCATAAGTCAACTATGTGATCAAGGATACAGTGTAAACTTTACCAAATCTGAATGTATAGTGACTAACAAAGAACAAGAGGTTGTCATGAAAGGAGCCAGATCTAAAGACAACTGTTACATGTGGGAATCCCAAAATCTCAGTCTCACTTCAACCTGCTCTCTAGCTAAAGAAGAAGAAGTGAAACTGTGGCATCAAAGACTAGGTCATCTTCATTTCAAGGCATAAAGAAGATCATATCTATGGATGCTGTAAGAGGTATTCCTAAACTGAAGATTGATGATGGCAAAATATGTGGTGAATGTCAAATAGGCAAGCAAACTAAGATGTCCCATCCAAAGCTCCAACATCTGACAACTTCCAAAGTTTTGGAACTTCTACATATGGATCTTATGGGACCTATGCAGGTTGAAAGTCTTGGTGGTAAGAGGTATGCCTATGTTGTGGTTGATGATTTTTCAAGATATACATGGATAAACTTCATCAAAGAAAAGTCAGATGTATTTGATGTATTCAAAGAATTATGTCAAAGATTGCAAAGGGAAAAATCCAGCTGTGTGATCAGAATAAGAAGTGATCATGGAAAAGAATTTGAGAATCAAAAGTTCTTAGATTTCTGTTCTTCAGAAGGAATCAATCATGAGTATTCTTCACCTATCACTCCTCAACAGAATGGGATTGTTGAAAGGAAGAATAGAACCATTCAAGAATCAGCAAGAGCTATGATCCATGCTAAAAAGTTACCTCTATACTTTTGGGCTGAAGCTATGAACACTGCCTGTTACATCCATAACAGAGTTACTTTAAGGAAAGGAACTTTGTCCACAATATATGAAGTCTGGAAGGGCAGAAAACCCACAGTTAAGTACTTCCATGTTTTTGGAAGTATCTGTTATATTCTGGCAGATAGGGAGCAAAGAAGAAAAATGGATCCTAAAAGTGATGAAGGGATTTTCCTTGGATACTCCATAAACAGCAGAGCATATAGAGTATTTAATTCTAGAACCAAGGTTATCATGGAATCCATAAATGTGATAATTGATGATGCTTCTACAGATGTCCCAGAAGATGTTGGAACATCTGTTGATATCAAGATTGAAGCTGAAGAAAAGAATGATCAATATAACTTCACTCAAACTGATACAAGGACAGAAGAATCAAGCAAACCTCCTTCCATCAGAATACAAAAGGATCATCCCAAAGACTTAATAATTGGTGATCCCAACAGAGGTGTAAGCACTAGATCAAGAGAAGTGATTTCAGGTTCTTGTTTTGTTTCCAAAATAGAACCTAAAAATGTCAAGGAAGCTCTCACTGATGAATACTGGATTTGTGCTATGCAAGAGGAATTAGGTCAATTCACAAGGAATGAAGTATGGAATCTTGTACCTAGACCTGATGACATAAATGTGATTGGTACAAAATGGGTGTATAAGAACAAGTCAAATGAACAAGGAATTGTTACAAAGAACAAAGCTAGACTTGTGGCTCAAGGATACACTCAAATTGAAGGGGTAGACTTTGATGAAACCTTTGCTCCAGTAGCAAGGCTTGAATCAATAAGACTACTGTTGGGAATTGCTTGTATCTTAAAGTTCAAGCTATTTCAAATGGATGTGAAAAGTGCCTTTCTTAATGGTTATCTTAATGAAGAAGTATATGTAGAGCAGCCTAAAGGATTTGTTGATCCAAGCTGTCCAAATCATGTATACAAACTAAAGAAAGCACTTTATGGTTTGAAGCAAGCTCCAAGGGCATGGTATGAGAGACTAACCACATTTCTTATCAAGCAAGGATACAGAAAAGGTGGGATTGATAAAACCCTGTTTGTTAAAGATGAAGAAGGAAATGTCATGATTGCTCAAATATATGTTGATGACATTGTCTTTGGTGGGATGTCTGATAAGATGGTCAAACATTTTGTCAAGCAGATGGAATCTGAATTTGAAATGAGTCTAGTAGGTGAGTTAACCTACTTTCTTGGTCTACAAATAAAGCAAATGGAAGACTCAATGTTCATCTCACAAAGCAAGTATTCCAAGAACATAGTCAAGAAATTTGGAATGGAAAATGCTGCTCACAAAAGAACTCCTGCCCCCACACATTTAAAGCTGACTAAAGATGAAAAGGGTGAGAATGTAGATCAAAGCTTATACAGAAGCATGATTGGAAGCTTGTTATACTTGACTGCTAGCAGACCAGACATTGCTTTTGCAGTAGGAGTTTGTGCAAGATATCAAGCTGATCCTAAAGTCAGTCATCTCAATCAAGTCAAGAGAATCCTTAAATATGTTAATGGTACTTGTGACTATGGCATAATGTACTTTCATGGTTGCAAACCAATTCTCACTGGCTTCTGTGATGCTGATTGGGCAGGAAGTGCTGATGACAGAAAAAGCACTTCAGGAGGATGTTTCTTTCTAGGAAACAATCTGATTTCTTGGTTCAGTAAGAAACAGAATTGTGTATCCTTATCTACAGCTGAAGCTGAGTATATAGCAACAGGTAACAGTTGTTCTCAGTTGGTTTGGATGAAGCAGATGCTCACTGAGTACAATGTCCCACAGGATGTCATGACATTGTACTGTGATAACTTAAGTGCAATCAACATATCAAAGAATCCTATCCAACATAGCAGGACAAAGCATATTGATATCAGACATCATTTCATCAGAGATCTTGTAGAAGAAAAGGTGATTTCATTGGAGCATGTAGCTACAGATCTGCAGTTAGCTGATATCTTTACCAAAGCATTGGATGCTACACAATTTGAGAACTTAAGGGGCAAACTTGGAATCTGTTTATGTGATATTTAGCAGTTAATGAGATGTGCCAACATGTCATATGACATTGCATGGCATAAGGTCCAGATGGCAAAACCAGTCTGGACAAGATCCTTGGGAATTCCATCCCTAATCATTTGCACTATAACGGTTACTTATTTAGTAACTACTTATAAGCAGCTATCAAGATTCTCATCATACTATCACAAGCAAATCACATTAACTAGCATTCCTTCAGAAATCATAAACCCTAAAGCTGTTCATCTATCTTCCTCTACAATGTCTCAAAACCCTAAAACTACTGAGGAAGTTCTCAACCAGGAAGACGTAGTTCATGCCACTCCCATCTCTGTGGTACCAATGCAATCAACACCATTGGACGAACTCAGGGGAAGCGCTTCTCACACTAAAAAGGCAAGAACTCCAAAGAGAGGTAAAGATCAAGTCAGAAGCAAAGCTAAAGGCATTCCCTCTCCTGCTAACATGCCCCCAAAATCCTCCAAATATGTTGATGATTCCATCAAGGAGATTGTCAACCAAATTCTCTTTGAACAAAGAGTGGTGAGTGGGATCTCAGTTCCTTTGAACACCATGCCTGCACCTCAAGAAGAACCAGCTCAAACTGCAGAGGACACTCCTGCAGAACAAGATGTCCCAAGAGATGTTGGAACATCTGCAGAAGAGAAAGAAAATTCATCTGATGCTGATACTGAACAGACTGAGGACCAGAAAAAGGCCTCAAGTGAAAGTGATAAAGAAACCTCTGAGGATCAGATCAAAGCATCAAATGAAGATCAAATCCCTGCTGATCAAAGAACTGAAGAAGAGACTGCTCAATCTCCTCCAGTAGTCAATCTGGAGCAGGACTCTGATGCAGAAATCATAGCATCTGTTAAACCAAGCATAGCCAAGAGGATAAGATCCAGGAAAGGCAAGATGCAAGCTGAAGCAGCAATCCCTGAGAAGAAGAAGGCTAGTCCAAAGAAAGGCAAGGCTAAAGCTACCTTTGGTCCAACAAAACCATGGAGCAAAGTTCAAACCCAGAAGAGAAAAGCTGCCACACCATCAGATTCAGATGTTGGATCAGATGTCCCAACATCTCCTCCCAAGAAGAGACCAGCATCATCCAGAGCTTCAACTGCTGTTCCAGAAGCTCCCTTGGACAACATTTCATTCCATCATGTCTCCAGTGTCAACAGATGGAAATATGTGTACCAAAGAAGGGTTGCTCTAGAAAGAGAACTGAGCAGCAATGCACTTGAGTGCACAGAACTGATTGACCTCATCTCTGCTGCAGGACTTTTCAAAACAGTCTCAGACCTCTCTCCCTGCTATGAACTTCTTGTCAAAGAGTTCATTGTGAATCTTCAGGAGGATTGCTCAAATGGTAAGTCCTCTGAGTTTAGAAAAGTTTTTGTTAGAGGTAAATGTGTCCAGTTTTCTTCTCAAATCATCAATGAGTATCTAGGAAGAGAAACAGATGGACCCAATGAGCTAGGTAAGACAGATAATCAAGTCTGTAAAGTGATCACTGCAGACCAGGTCAAGGCATGGCCTGTGAAGGGTAAGCTCTCAGTGAGCATGCTTACCAGAAAGTATGCCATGCTGAACAGGATTGGAACTGCTAACTGGGTGCCTACCAACCACACTTCTTCAATCTCAACTGGTTTGGCCAGATTCATCTATGCTGTGGGAACTCAAACCAAGATGGACTATGGAGCTTTTATCTTTGATCAAACCATGAAGCATGCCAGCTCCTCAGCAACAAAGCTTCCAATAGCCTTTCCATCATTGCTGTGTGGTATAGTGCTTAATCAATACCCTGGCATTCTCACTGACAAGGATACATCATGCAAAAGAGAAAGCCCCCTGGCTTTTCACTACAAGTTATTCCTCAGTCATCATGCAGCAGATGTTGAAGCACCTTCTGGGACATCTGCAGGTCCTTCAACTGCTAAGAATCCAATCTCCAAGAAGGCTTTAATTGCTGAACTCAAAAGCACCTGCAAAGAGCTTGAAGCTAGAAAGCAGAAGCTTGAGGAAATCATTCAAAGGTTGGAGAGTGAAGAAGACCAGAAAGCTGCCTCTGATGAAGAAAGTGAAGCTGATGAAGATAGTGGAGCTGATGAAGAAACAGAAGCTGAGGAAGAAACTGAGAGTGATGAATCTGAGTGATCTATGTATGTGAGGCAAATGTAATGACAGCAATGTATTTCTTTGGCCCCTAATTTTGTGTCTACCAAGGGGGAGAACAACATCAAATCAAATTGTAATTGCTGTTTAAGTATGAATGAAAAAATCTATTTGTTTGCTTCTGAACTGAATAGTGTTTTTCTGTTGCAACAAGATTGGATACATATATGTTTGAGGGGGAGTAATCTCAAATAAGAATCAACAGAAAAGTAATGCTATACTCTGATAAAAAGAACTTCTGCTGCACTCTGAAAACCAGAAAAGATGTTAGCCAAAAATTAGCCAAAGGGGGAGTTTGTAGATGTTTAAGAATTGGCAGAATTTTTGACCAACAAGAAATGTTGAATTCAGTTCAGAATGTCCTATCAAATGTTGGGACATTATCAAACAGAGTATGTGATCTTATTTCAGGATGTCTCATCAGATGTTGGGACATTGTGTAAATAACTTCAGTTCAGTTTTTTAGGATGTCCCAACAGATGTTGAGACATCTCAGACCTGCTACCAGAATTAATTAATGATTAACTGATCAGAGATATTTAAGGAGAATTATCTGGAATTAATTAATGATGGTTGAAAACAGAACAAGGCGCATCTGTAGGGAGTTTTATATTGAAGATTCAGATTAAAACAGAAGACCTAAATCACCTAGAATCTAGGAGGTAACAAACCCTAAATTCAAGGTGGAAGCTGCATGCGCATTAGGGCTGGATCCTCTGCAGAAAGCCCAAATTACAGATACCTATTTAAGCAACAAAAACTCATAGAATTAAGTACGAATTTCAGAAGACCAAATAGGGTGTCTAGTGTTTTAATAGCAGGTTGTTTTTTTATGTACCACTTTATGAGCTTTTAAGCAAAAGTGCATTTGTGACTTGATTGAAACTGTTAAGTAAGATCAAGCTGTATTGTTTGAAGGATGTCTTTAATTTCAGTAAACTTGTAAACTTGATCACTGTGTGATTGAGGGGGAGTGAGTAGGGTACTCTTATCTAAGGTGTGTCTTAGGTAGAAATTGCATTGGGTAGTTATTAAGTGATAGATTAAACAGGGTGGTTTAAGTCTAGAATTAATATTACTAATAGTGGATTTCCTCCTGGCTTGGTAGCCTCCAGATGTAGGTGTGGTTATACACTGAACTGGGTTAACAAACTTCTGTGTTGTTTACTTTTCTTGCTATTTAAGTTTTGGTTAAATTTGTCAAGTGTCCTATCAAGTGTTGGGACATCTCTTAGGACATCTCATACCTGATCACAGAATTTCAGGTATGAATCTCTTCATCCACTTGTGCCAACATGCCAAAACCAATTCCATGGCTCTCCACAAAGTCAACTGAGACCAGGCACCCTAAGAACTCAGGCCTGCACCATGCCCATACCTCAAAGTACAAAATCTTGACTTTTTGCAACTTGGCCCTGTTGCACCCCAAAATTTGCCCTCCACAAGACAAGTCATTGTGTACTAAGAGGCTCACAAGGTTCACATGGTTCACAAGACATCTCATGAGGTTCACAAGGTTCACAAAGTTCACAATTAGTCAGAAAGTTTGACAATTCCCTCAGACAATGCATCCTCCTAAGCAAGGCATCCTAAAGTAGGGTTTTGACTTTAATCAGGCTAAATGGACTTCCAAGACTTCAAGTGAGCTTCATAACCTCCTATATGTGTTCAAGAATCCCCATGTCAAGTTTCAAGACTTTCCCAAAAGATTTGCTCAGTTAGATGATCAGATAGGTTAAAATTAGTCAAAGTAGTTAAAAAGTCAAACTGAGGTCAACTGTGGTCAAACCAAAGTCAAACTTCATGATTTTTTTGCCAACATCAAGTATATGAAGTAAAATTCATCATTTGATCAAGGGTTGATCATGATTCATCAAGGAGATTTCAGATCATCAAGAATCAGGAGTTTCTAAATTAGGGTTTTCACAGGAAAAGTCAACTGAACTTTGACCAGCCATAACTTTCACATGCTTCATCAAAAATTTTCCATCCAAAGCTCATTTTGAATGAAATTTAATTCTCTACAACTGTGTCTCACAAGCCAAGCCCAAAAATGCTTCATTTGGAAGGTATGAGCTAAGACATTATAGGTCATTTTAAAAGTCAACAAAAAGTCAACAACTTCCAAAGAGCATAACTTGAGAATGGTAAAAGATATGGACATGAGACAAAAGAGGTTGGTTAGAGGACTCTTTTAGATTTCCAAAATGTCCAAGAACACCCTCATAGCATTAAAATTGAAGGATTTGTGCCCGTGCAAAGTTGGGACATTTTTGAGTGGTTTATAAAGTAAATGGGGTCTTAAAACCATAATTCTTCAAATGGGCTGACATTTTGGTGATCCAATATGTTCCATGACATCATGGACGAAATTAATTTAATATTTTCATCATTTTATTCATTTTATTTTTATTTATTATGATTTTTTATATTAAAAATCATTTTAAATTCAAATAAGATATAAAAAAGTGAAGATTTAAAATTATTTTGTTTCTAGAAAGTCATAAAGGTTATTTGGATCTAATTGATACAACAATTATGAAGATTGTCTTAAAATAGAAAGCTCATATCAAGAATATTCAAATTTTTAAAGCTAATCTTTTTCAATCTTCAATGATCCAAATATCCATCAAATTGGTAAAGTTTTTAACCAAATTCATTCACTCATATATAATGAACATTTAGCAAACCATAGAGCACGAATTGACAGCCTCCTCATATCATCTTCAAGCTTCAAAAATATCATAAAAAACTCCAATTCGTTTTGGTACTTTTAGCCACTTTCAAGATAAACTAAAGGTTGCAAATTGTTCCTTGAGGTTCACTGATTGTTTCTGGATCATAAAATCATCCATCCATGCCCTAAATCGTGAAAACCGAATGCACATTGTTCATATTTTAACTTTTTTCGATTTGAATGATTTACACATTGATAATGAAAACTAACTGTTGGTTTGTGTTTATGATGATGTTTGGATACTTTCTGGATGAATCAATTGGATTTTAGGTACACGGATGCTTAGACACCATTGTTAGGGTTTTGAGGACAATTTAGGGTTTCGTGATTTAAGGAATATAAATGAATTCTAAGACCATGGATCAACTCTAATTGACCTTTGGATTGTTTTGGTATATTTAATTTGATAAAATTTTGCTGTTTTGTTGATGATTGAGTTTCGTAGGGTTTGCTGCAAATGGAAATTCGCAGGAAAACTTATAGGAAAAATCGTAGCAAAATTCGTAAGTCAGGAGGAAGAAGATGAAGTCCAGCGCGCCAAGTCCATATTTCAAATTTTGATATTATATTTTATGATATTGTTGTTATTATTATTTCAGAAGAACAAGTTGGATCAGTTGGTTAGCATGCGCGTGTGAGATAGAAAGGGTCCTGGGTTCAACCCTTCCCCAGGCCATTTGTTTTTTTGTTATTTTCACTGATTTTTGCAAGTTAAAAATAAAAAGAACGCAACCTATTTTGTTATCACCAGCGCGCAGCTGGTCTAGTGGTTGGCTTGTTGGTCCAAGGAGCATGAGGCCTAGGGCATGGGTTCGATCCCTGCCCCAGGTAAGTTGCAATTTTTTCTTTTATTTTCTGATTTGTTTTATTTAATTCTTTTGTTTAACTATTTTATTATTAAAAAAATATAATTATGTTTAACATGTAAATAATTCTAAATTAATATTTATATGTTCTAAAAAATTTCTAAAAAATATTTTCTAAAACTAATTTCTTATTTATTTGAATTAAAATATGTGTATACTTGTTTAAAAATTAAATTAGTATTAAGTATTAAATTAAAATATTTTTGTACTTAAAACCCTAATTATATTTAAACCCTAATTTATTTTCTAAACAATTCAAAACCCTAATTTTCTTTTAAAACTTTAATTTCTCACTTTAATTATTCTTGTTTAATTATACTTAATAAATATTTCTAATATATATATATATATATATATATATATATATATATATATATATATAATTGAATTATTAATTATGTTTATTCATGTAAATAAATTACTATATAATTATTATTATTATTTTCATCTTAAAATCATTTAAAAATTGTTTATCTAAAAATTGTTTATCTAATAAATTACTATGTAATAATCATAGTATTTTTATTGTTTAATTATAAATTGCTATGGTTAGTAAAATAGGGAGTGAAAACATGTTTGTGTTTAAAATTTGAATTTAGATCACTAATTATAAGATAAATATTTGAATTTGTACACGCACACATGTAAGTCGATCTTGGATCGCCATCTCACTTCTTAAGGGTTACCTCTCATGTTGCCTAAACAAAAAGGTCAAGTAAGGTGTATAAAGCAAAGTCCCTTCTCTTATTAATATCATCTTGTCCCTTTAAAGATTATAAGATCAAGTCCCTTCATGGTTGCCTTCGTAAATGATCTTGTCCCTTTCGAATAAAAGATGATAAGTCCCTTTGAATTGCTAAGTATACCTTACAGTTGCCTAATAACAGATGACCCTTCACATGACCCATACAACATCCAAGGTAATGACTACCTATTCCTTAATAATAGGGATAGTCTTACCATTGAAAGGACATTTAAGAACATAAAAGATTTAACTTAGGGTAGGTTCCTCTTATGTACTTGCTCACTCATTCAAAAACACTTCACGTTTTCAAACAATTTTCAAAACAAAGTCTTTATATATATCCGTACATGGATCATTATAAAGTACTTAAGAAAATTTCTAATCACACACTACACTTTTTAAAACAGTTTAAAGTGAGCTAAGTAACTAAGAGCCCATGGATAACCATGGATGTAAAGGGTGCTAACACCTTCCCTTTACATAACCTACCCCCCGAACCCAAAAATCTTTTAAGGTCTTTCCTGTTCTTTTATGCCCTTTTCTTTGGATAAAATAAAAGTCGGTGGCGACTCTTGCTATCCACAACATTTAACTAAAGTCAATTCTCCCACCGTGTTACAGAACTGGCGTCTCTGCTGGGGATTTAATAAAAGAGGGGTACCCTTAGGAATTAGATCACTTTAAACTTGTTTGCTTTGTTTGCTTTACTTTACTTGTTGGGTGCTCTTATGTGTGAAAGATCCTAACCCGGATCTAGTGTACCTTAGGTAAATAGCAATAGACCAAGGAAACTGTACGGCGTATACCGATATGGTTGATCTGGTGGCCATAGTTAGTGTGACTTCTTGGTTGGTGCTTATGTTCCTTAATTCAAGTTGAGGATAATATGAGGCTGCCATATGTTGTCAATACACTAACTGACTTTTAGAACCCTAGTCATCCCATCTTGGCCTTTAGAAAGTAGCGAGATAACCGGCTTTGGTGAAGACTGAAGTTGGTTGATACTCGATACTACACTCATTGAGATCTTAAACTTAGAGGGTTTTGGTTGGTAAGTAAGTTGCCTACTGAACAACCACCCTTGTGAAGGATCAATGATATTGAGATCCCTTGGAACCTGGTTACTTTATAGGACAGGATGAACCAACCAAACTTCAGGGGAGGGTATCTACCTTTAAACCTCATGCAAGCCTTCAAACCTAGGGCTATTGTGTGACTTGTTTGTGTGTGCCACATGTTTGTGATTGAGTATAGCATCATAACATCATCATGCATCATAAGCATAGCATTTTCACTAACCATTTCAAGGACCAAAGGATTTATCTTTGTTCTTTGTTACAGGTCATGGCTTTTGCTCGTAGGAATACTATCCGGATCAACTTTGTAGGAATACCTCCTAAGCTTAAGGAATTGGTCTCTCAAGTTTCTGAAAACTCCCAGTTCATCAAGAGGCATGGTCACCTACTGGATCTAGTCACTTCAGGGTTCAATGAAGACATGATGAGTGTTCTGTTTCAGTTCTTTGATCCTAAACATCACTGTTTCACATTCCCCGACTACCAGATGGTTCCTACCATGGAGGAGTTCTCCAAGCTTCTGGGTATACCTATTCTTGATCAGAAACCCTTCACAGGCTTAGAAAAAGAGCTTAAACCTGAAGTCATTGTTGCAGCTCTACATTTGAAGAAATCAGACATTGTCCTAGAAACGAGAAGCGGAGTTAAGGGTATTCTTGCTAAGGTGTTGATAGAGAAGGCTCAAGTGTTCTTGAAGGCCATGAGCTATGATGCTTTTGAGGAGATCTTAGCCTTGTTGATTTATGGCTTAGTGTTGTTCCCCAATCCAGATCAGTTCATAGACGTTCACGCCATCAACATATTTTTGACTCATAACCCAGTGCCTACATTGCTTGGAGACATCTTACACTCTCTTCATACTCGTACTACAAAGGCGAGAGGGACTCTGATGTGCTGCATACCTTTATTGTCTAGGTGGTTTATTTCTCACCTTCCTCGATCAGTGATGGGTGTGATCTCGTGCTCAGACTCTTATAATGCCATATCCTGCTATCCTGCCAGTTACTATGGAGCCTGTTGCTGAAGGAGATACTTCTTATACCATCCTTCATCCAGACATGCCCATTGACATGGAAGATTTACAGAGGTCCTGGATCCAGTTGAAGGAGCAAAGGAATACTTTTGAGACTCATTACAAAGCAAGTCAAGAAAGGATCCTGGAGCTAACAAAGCAACTTCACGAGGAGCAGAATCTCAACTCATACCTCAACACAAAGAGGAAATGTCCATGGGAGACTTAAAACCCCATCTTTTGTATTTATTTCATTTTTTATTGTAAGCCCAAGGGGCAAACAAATTTATTACTAATAAAAGTTTACTTTTTGGTTGTTTAAACAAATTTAAATCCTGTGGTCCTTGAAAACATTGCATATGCATACCATATCATTGCATCACAGGTTTCTTATGTACAGGTTTCTTATCTTCTCGCTGTTTATTTCAGCAGAAATGGCTCTTGAACAAACAGTTAAAGATCTCCAGGCACAAAATGCACAGTTCCAAGAGCTGATCCTGAACTTGTCCAAGGGGCAGGATGAATTGAAGACACTGCTGGCCAAGAAGACTAAGAAGACTAGAAGGTCAGGAGGCCTAATCAACATGGGAAGAAGGTTCAGAGGTCCTGTCAAGACCAAGGAATAGGTTGAAGAATATGAGTCTGAAGACTCTGAGAAAGAGGGAGGCAGTCTCCATAATACAATGGGGGATTCTGATTCTGAAGCTAACTACTATCATGATCCTATGAAGATAAGTTCAAGATGCTGGTGGATAGAATGGATGCTATGGAATTTTAAAAGTCTCCAGTGCTGGATTTTGAAGATCTGAGTCTGATATCTGGAGTGGTTATACCCATTGGTTTCAAGGTCCCTACTTTTGTAGTTTATGATGGTGTTTCTTGTCCCAAGCTGCATCTGAGGTCCTATGTCCGGAGGATCCAACCCCATACTGTTGATAAGAAGTTGTGGATCCATTTCTTCCAAGAGAGCTTGTCTGGAGCTCAATTGGAATGGTACTATCAGTTGGAGAGTGTGAACATCTGTGATTGGAATGATCTTGTTGAGGCCTTCTATAGGCAATATCAATACAATGCTGATCTAGCCCCTACTCGCATGCAACTACAAAGCATGTCTATGGGTGCTAAAGAGAATTTCGAGGAGTATGCCCAGAAGTGGAGAGACTTGGCTGGTAGAGTACAACCTCCTCTAACTGACCGGGAGTTAGTGGACATGTTTATGAGTACGCTGAATGGTCCTTTTTATAGTCATCTCATTGGAAGCTCATCATCTGGCTTCACTGAGCTGATAATGACGGGAGAGCGCGTAGAAAGTGGTATAAGGAGTGGCAAGATACAAGTGGGTGCTTCTTTATTAAGTACTACAAAGAAGCCCCCTAGTGGGAAGAAAGAGTCAAATGCTGTTTATGGTCAACCTGATCGTAATAGGAGGCACCAATTTGTGAGTGCGGTTCATATCTCCAATCCTACTCCTACAACACCAGAGCCACCACAGGGCAATCAACAGAGGCCTAGAAGACGGTTCACCAAGCTCAACATGTCAATGGCCCAAGCCTTGCAACACTTGTTGAAGGGTGAACTCATCACTTTGAAGGACCCTCCTTAGAACCCCAATGTTACCTCTTCCAGGTACAATCCTAATGCACGATGTGCATATCATTCTAATTGTCAGGGACATGATACCAACAATTGTTGGATATTGAAGAATAAGATTCAGGATATGATTGATGCTGGAGAGATTGAGTTTGACCTTCCGGGTACTCCAAATGTGATTACTGCTCCCATGCCAAATCATGAAAAGACTGTTAATGCCATTGATGAAGTTTCACCTATTTCCTCAGTTGCATATGTGACTACACCATTGTCTGTTATTAAGAAGAAGTTGGTACAAGCTGGGTTCTTTCCAGGTTGTAATGAAGATTGTTTCTATTGTGCTTATAAACCGGATAGTTGCTGGAAGTTGAAGGACGAAATTCAACGCCTCATGGACAATTACACAATATTGTTTGAGAGGACACCTTCTGTAGAAAGAATGGTGGAACGTATAACTCAAGGTGCGAAGGTTGAAGAGGTGGATATGGTTGATAAAGTGCCAGTAAGGATCACTTCCAAGGGCCCTGTCAAAATCACTCATAAGGGTCCAATTAAAATTACTGCTGAAGGCCCTGTGAATATTGTTGCTGAAGCTAGAGTGGATCCTATGATCATTACCACTCCAGGTCCTATTCCGTATACTTCTGATAAAGCGGTGCCTTTGCATTACGGTTCTGATGTTTATATCCACGGTGTTAAGCAGGAACCCTTAGCTGATGCACCTGTTGTTGATGAAAACCTTGATATTGATAATATTGTTGGATCTAGTAAGATCACAAGAAGTGGAAGAGTTTTCTCTCCTCCAGCTACCTCCAAGAATACAGTTACTCCAACTAATACCTCCACTGCTGATGCTCGGGGCAAAGGTCCTGTTATAGAACCTTTGCAAGCTGATGCACCAACTGCTGATGATCTTTCTAAGCAGATGGAAGAAGTACTAAAGATCATTCGTAAGAGTGATTATGATATTGTTGATCAATTGGGGCATACTCCCTCCAAGATTTCCATGTTGTCTTTGTTGCTGTGTTCTGAGGCTCATGCCAAAGCCTTGATTAAATTCTTGAAGACTGCTCACGTACCAAATGAGATTTCTGTAGATCAGTTTGAAAATTATGTTGCGCACTTGACCTATGATAATGGGTTAGGTTTCTCTGATGCTGATTTGACTCCTGCTAAGAGGGATCATAACAGGGCTCTACATATCTCTATTGAATGCAAGGGCACTACCCTATCACATGTGTTAATAGACAATGGTTCTTCACTGAATGTGTTGCCCAAAGAGGTTCTGAATAAGCTTAGTCCTGAAGATGCTGTGTTGAGGCCCAGTAATATAGTGGTGAAGGCTTTTGATGGTTCAAGAAGAGTGGTGCACGGAGAAATAGATCTCCCAATCAAAGTAGGTTCTCAGGTCTTCAATGCTACCTTTTATGTAATGGATATTCGTCCTTCGTATTCTTGTTTGCTCGGGCGCCCCTGGATCCATGGGGCAGGTAGTGTGACCTCCACCTTACATCAGAAGCTGAGATATCCAGTAGAGGGAAAGGTTGTCACTGTTTACGGAGAGGAAGGATATATGATTAGCCATGTGAACACATTTAAATATCTTGAAGTGGAAGGGGAATATGTTGAGACTTCGTGCCAGACGTTTGAAGTAGTTCCTTGGGTTGTTCCTAATGTTGAAGATCCTCCTGTTGTCAAGAAAGTTCCTGTGGTCACAAGAGTACCTCCTACAATGGCCTCCCTCAAAGATGCTAGAGCTGTGGTGGATGAAGGTGGTTGTACTATTTGGGGTCAGCTTCCTGACATTCCTTACAAGTCTGACAAATTTGGTTTGGGTTTCACTGCAGAGTCCCAGAAGGCCGTTCGTCATGCTCGTGTTGTTCGTATCACCAATCAAGGATTATGAGAGATCAGATCAATGATGTGGGTGACTATGATGAAGACTACAATTTGGATGCTTGGATTTTTCCTACTGTGGGTGCTGGGCTCAATAATTGGAAAGCTGAAGATGTTATTCCTATCTCCTTTAGTCAGGAGTAAATACTATTACTGTGTTGTTACTTTTAAGTTTGTAATTTTTTGAACAATTGAACTCTTAAGCCTTGTGCCTTACCCGGGGCACAATGGTGTGCTTGTTTCGGGATGTCATTTCATTTGCATACTTCATTCAATAAAAATCAGTGGACATTTCGTTTCGTAAATATTGTGTTCCTTGTCTTTCTTTTCTTTTATTTTTGTTTTATCAGCTATGTGTTCTTACACACACCCACATCACTAAAATGCAGATCCTCATCCATTCTGTATCCTGTTGATAACATTTCTACTATTGCCAATTATAATTTCGAGAATCCGATCTATCAAGCTGAAGATGGAAATGAGGATGATTGTGAAGTACCTGTAGAGCTTGCTAGGTTGTTACAACAAGAAGAGAAAGCTATACAGCCACATGAAGAGCCAATCGAAGTTGTGAATCTGGGAACTGAAGAAAACAGGAAAGAAGTCAAGATAGGGGCTGAATTAGAGGATGGTGTCAAGAGCAGATTGATTCAGATGTTACATGATTATGTGGAGATCTTTGTTTGGTCTTATGAAGATATGCCAGGGTTGGATACAAACATTGTGGTTCACCGTTTACCAGTAAAAGAAGATTGTCGTCCAAAGAAGAAAAAGGTTCGTCGCATGCGTCCTGAAATGTCAGAGAAGATTAAGGCAGAGGTGATGAAACAATTTGATGCAGGGTTCTTAGCTGTGACTTCTTATCCTCAGTGGGTTGCAAATGTGGTACCCGTGCCTAAGAAAGATGGTAAGGTACGTATGTGTGTAGATTACAGGGATTTGAACAAGGCCAGCCCCAAAGATGACTTTCCACTTCCTCATATTGATGTTCTGGTAGACAACAATGCTCAGCATAAGGTATTCTCTTTCATGGATGGTTTCTCTGGTTACAATCAAATCAAGATGGCACCCGAAGACATGGAGAAGACAACATTTGTTACACAGTGGGGTACTTTTTGTTATAAAGTAATGCCATTTGGTTTGAAGAATGTCGGGGCAACATATCAGCGTGCTATGGTGGCTTTGTTTCACGATATGATTCATCATGAGATAGAGGTATATGTGGATGATATGATAGCCATGTCCCAGAATGAAGAGCAACATCTTGATCACCTGCATAAGTTGTTTGAAAGGTTAAAGAAATACAAGTTGAGATTGAACCCAAACAAGTGTACTTTTGGAGTTAGGTCTGGTAAACTCCTGGGTTTCATCGTCAGTGGAAAAGGTATTGACGTAGACCCTGCTAAAGTGAAAGCTATACAAGAGATGCCAGCTCCCCGTACTGAGAAGGAAGTTAGAGGTTTCTTGGGACGACTGAATTACATTGCAAGATTTATTTCCCAATTAACTGCTACCTGTGAGCCAATCTTCAAGTTGTTGAAGAAAGATCAGGTAATGGAATGGAATGATGAGTGCAGATAGCATTTGATGAAATCAAGAAATATCTGCTAGAACCACCAATTTTGATGCCACCAGTTGATGGAAGACCCTTGATTATGTACTTAACAGTATTAGACAACTCAATGTGGTGTGTGTTGGGGCAACATGACGAGTCTGGTCGAAAAGAGCAGGCAATATACTACCTTAGCAAAAAGTTTACCGACTGTGAAACAAGATACTCACTGCTCGAGAAAACTTGTTGCGCTTTGGCATAGGCTGCTCGCCGACTAAGACAGTATATGTTGACTCATACTACCTTATTGATTTCGAAGATGGATCCAATCAAGTACATATTCGAGAAACCTGCTCTCTCCGGACGAATAGCAAGATGGCAAATGATCTTAACAGAATATGATATACAGTATACTACTCAGAAGGCCATTAAAGGAAGTGTTGTAGCTGATCATTTGGCTCATCAAGCAGTGGATGATTATCAGTCAATGAGTTTTGAGTTCCCTGATGAAGAAATTATGATTATTACCAAAGAACCTGGACAATATGACGGACCTGAACAAGGATCCCGATGGACTATGGTTTTTGATGGAGCTTCTAATGCACTTGGTAATGGTGTTGGTGTTGTGATCATTTCCCCTGAAGGTTGTCATACCCCGATTACTGCAAGACTTTGTTTCTATTGTACCAATAACATGGCTGAGTATGAGGCATGTATCCTAGGTATCAAAGCTGCTATTGATATGAAGATTCAGTTCCTGGACGTATATGGAGATTCCGCCCTGGTAGTATATCAGATCAAAGGAGATTGGGATACCAAGCATGATAACCTCATTCCTTACAGGGAGTATGTGTTGTCTTTAATCCCACATTTCAAAGAGATTACCTTTGGACATATTCCCCGAAGAGAGAATCAGTTGGCAGATGCATTAGCCACCATGGCATCTATGTTTGAGATTAGCTGGGATGATGAAGCTCCCAAGATTACCATTGACAGATTTGAGAAGCCTGCATATTGCAATGAGATTGACACTGAAGAAGAAGAGGAGAAGCATTGGTTCTATGAAGTGAAAAGATATCTTGAAGCTCAGGAGTTCCCTGAAGGGGAATCTGTCAAAGATAAGAAGTTTCTGAGGAGGTTTGCTGCTAAGTTCTTCTTGAGTAATGGAATTTTGTACAAGCGTAATCATGATTCAACTTTGCTTCGTTGTGTGGATAAGAAGGAAGCAACATAGATTATGGAAGATATGCATGATGGGATCTTTGGTACTCATTCTAGTGGTCATACTATGGCAAAGAAGATATTGAGAGCAGGTTACTATTGGTCTACCATGGAAGATGACTGCTATCAACATTCCAGAACATGTCACAAGTGTCAAATCTATGCTGACAAAGTGCATATACCTCCATCACCATTGAATGTGTTGACTGCTCCTTGGCCTTTTGCCATGTGGGGCATTGATATGATTGGTGAGATCAAGCCTACTGCTTCTAATGGGCATCGTTTCATCCTGGTTGCTATTGATTACTTTACTAAGTGGGTGGAGGCAGCTTCATTTGCATCTGTTACTAAGAATGTGGTGGCTCGATTCATTAAGAATTATCTCATATGTAGGTATGGCATCCCTGAAAGGATTATTACTGACAATGGCTCTAATCTAAACAACACTATGATTACTGATCTCTGCACGCAGTTCAAGATTAAGCATCACAACTCTTCTCCGTATCGTCCGAAGATGAATGGGGCAGTAGAAGCTGCTAATAAGAACATTAAGAAGATTCTACAGAAGATGACTGTTACTTACAAGGATTGGCATGAGATGTTACCATTTGCTTTTCATGGTTATCGTACTACAATACGTACTTCAACAGGGGCAACCCCATTCTCCTTAGTATATGGTATGGAAGCAGTTCTGCCCATTGAAGTTCAGATACCCTCCCTAAGAATCATGAAGGATGCAGGCCTTGATGAAGATGAGTGGATTCAGACTCGACTTGACCAGATAAATTTGATTGATGAGAAGAGGTTAGCAGCTGTTTGTCATGGTCAGATGTACCAGAAACGGATGATCAAGGCTTTTAATAAGAAGGTTAAGCCAAAGGTATATCAGGCTGGTGACTTGGTAATCAAGCGTATCATATTACCACAGGGTGATCCTAGGGGCAAGTGGACTCCTACATATGAAGGACCATTTGTAGTCAAAACAGTATTCTCAGGAGGTGCCATGATGCTTACTACTATGGATGGAGAAGACTTCCCACAGCCTGTAAACGCAGACATAGTTAAAAAATACTACGCATAAAAAGAGACTCGCTAGGTTGACTGGCCTAAGCAAAAATAAGGGCATCCCGGCGAACCAAATGGGTTCGGGCAAAAATTAGGGATATATATAAAAAAAATGTACACCCGACAAGTCGAAAACCTGAAAAGGCGGCTTGGGCAAAAAAGGGTATCCCGGTGGATTGAAAACCTGAAAGGGCAATCCAGGCAAAAGTTAGGAATCAAAGCGTATGACTATGTCTCGTTTGGATCACCCATGTAACTCCAACCAGTTGTGCTACTTAACCCAAGTTCGAACAGATAAAGATCAATCCAATTGTTTCCGTCTCAACAGCAGAAGATGAGATACTTGAAGATAATGGCAATAGTAGAATTGAAACTCAATAGGATTATTTCCCACATAGCTGATTTTCTTTGTTTTGTAAAAAAATTTATGACGAATTCCTCTTACTAGGATTTCTGTCTCCTTGTACAAACTTGCCTATGTATAGGTCACTTTGTGATATGAATAAAATTTCATCTTTGAATCCAGATTTACTTTTACCCTATTTACATAAGCGAAACGTCCATTGGTTGTGTTTGAATGTATGTATGCTTTTGAATATGATTGATGTTTACCAGAAATGCATAAAATGCTTAATATGATTGATGTTTACCAAAAATACATGAAAATGCAGTAATAGTATTTACTAAGGACGAACGAGGGAAGGAATTCAACGAAGCTTCGCCGGTTCATCCCCGCAAGACAACTACAAATCCTTCAGTAGGGCAAATCTATCATCATAAATACTTTGAGTTACATCTCCCCTTGAATTTATGTCCATCTCTTTTATCCTTATTCGGGATATTCAGGATCTTATTCCTCCAATAGGAGTACGATGAACGAAGACGGGAAGTTATAAATATTATACTATCAAACGAGACGGGAACGGGTTCCTCATATTCTTCAGCAACGAATCAGGATTTATTTTCCCTAGCCAGCAGTTGTTATACAAAGATATCCAGATGCTTCAGATTGCATGATTCATACATACATCATTTACATCATATCATAACATATATACCATAAATGCATAATACATTTACTTAGGTGCATCATACTATGCATGCATATATATTGCATAAACTAACATTTTCCTTGCAGGAAAGTTATATGCAGGTAAACCAATATCAACAATCTACAACATGTCAGAAATGATCCATACATTACTCAAAATGTCCTCGGAGAGTAGGCAAACGATCTGTAATAAGATCCATTCCCTAATCCAGGATATTTCTAGAAGATTTCATCTATCTAGCCCTTGAATAGCAGGCAAATGGTCTATACAAAGATCCATTCCCTGGTTCAAGATATTTTTTAGAAGAGCTAATCCTGACGTTCTTTTGCCCCTTGAATAGTAGGCAAACGATCTGTACAAAGATCCATTCCCTGGTTCAAGATATTTTTCAGAAGAACAAATCCTGACGTTCTTTTGGCCCTTGAATAGCAGGCAAACGATCTGTACAAAGATCCATTCCCTGGTTCAAGATATTTTTCAGAAGAACTAATTCTGACGTTCTTTTGACCTTGGAGAGTAGGCAAACGGTCTATACGAAGATCCATTCCCTAATCCAGGATATTTCCAGAAGATTTCATCTATCTGGCCTTGAATAGCAGGCAAACGGTCTGTAAAAAGATCCGTTCCCTGGTTCAAGATATTTTTCAGAAGAACAAATCCTGACGTTCTTTTGGCCCTTGAATAGCAGGCAAACGGTCTGTAAAAAGATCCATTCCCTGGTTCAAGATATTTTTCAGAAGAACAAATCCTGACGTTCTTTTGACCTTGAATAGCAGGCAAACGGTCTGTACACAGATCTATTCCCTGGTTCAAGATATTTTTCAAAAGAACTAATTCTGACGTTCTTTTGGCCCTTGAATAGTAGGCAAACGGTCTGTACAAAGATCCATTCCCTGGTTCAAGATATTTTTCAGAAGAACTAATCCTGACGTTCTTTTGACCTTGAATAGCAGGCAAACGGTCTGTACAAAGATCCATTCCCCTGTTCAAGATATTTTTCAGAAGAACTAATCCTGATGTTCTTTTGACCTTGAATAGCAGGCAAACGGTCTGTAAAAAGATCCATTCCCTGGTTCAAGATATCTTTCAGAAGAACAAATCTTGACGTTCTTTTGGCCCTTGAATAGCAGGCAAACGGTCTGTAAAAAGATCCATTCCCTGGTTCAAGATATTTTTCAGAAGAACAAATCCTGACGTTCTTTTGACCTTGGAGAGTAGGCAAATGGTCCGTACAGAGATACATTCCCTAATCCAAGATATTTCCAGAAGAGATAATCGCCACGAAAATTTATTTCTACTGGTCCATTCAACAATTCAAATCATGTTGCTTAAACGATTCAGAGACGGCCTATACGAAGACCTAGTACTGATATCCAGTATCAACATAAAGCTATCATCACATCCTGATATTTTAGATGGCATCTCCAAGCCCATCTCCAGATGGCATCTCTAAGCCCATCTCCAGTTCTTCCAAGTGGCATCTTCAAGACCACTCAAGAATATACAACTAATCATCAGTGTTACTCTACGCACTGGTGAGTGCAAATTTTTGGGCTTTTATGTTCAATCCCCTTCAACCTTCCAGGTCACGAATGGCACATATACCAATCTAACCCCTCAGGTTTCAGAAAATTGAACAGGGGCAGTGTTGCACCCCAAACTTTGCCCTCCACAAGACAAGTCATTGTGTACTAAGAGGCTCACAAGGTTCACAAGGTTCACAATACATCTCATGAGGTTCACAAGGTTCACAAAGTTCACAATTAGTCAGAAAATTTGACAATTCCCTCAGACAATGCATCCTCCTAAGCAAGGCATCCTAAACTAGGGTTTTGACTTTAATCAGGCTAAATGGACTTCCAAGACTTCAAGTGAGCTTCATAACCTCCTATATGTGTTCAAGAATCCCCATGTCAAGTTTCAAGACTTTCCCAAAAGATTTGCTCAGTCAGATGATCAGATAGGTTAAAATTAGTCAAAGTAGTTAAAAAGTCAAACTGAGGTCAAATGTTGTCAAACCAAAGTCAAACTTCATGATTTTTTTGCCAACATCAAGTATATGAAGTAAAATTCATCATTTGATCAAGGGTTGATCATGATTCATCAAGGAGATTTCAGATCATCAAGAATCAGGAGTTTCTAAATTAGGGTTTTCACAGGAAAAGTCAACTGAACTTTGACCAGCCATAACTTTCACATGCTTCAACAAAAATTTTCCATCCAAATCTCATTTTGAAGGAAATTGAATTCTCTACAACTTTGTGTCTCACAAGCCAAGCCCAAAAATGCTTCATTTGGAAGGTATGAGCTAAGACATTATAGGTCCTTTTAAAAGTCAACAAAAAGTCAACGACTTCCAAAGAGCATAACTTGAGAATGGTAAACGATATGGACATGAGACCAAAGAGGTTGGTTATAGGACTCTTTAAGCTTTCCAAAATTTCCAAGAACACCCTCATAGCTTTAAAATTGAAGGATTTGTGCCCTTGCAAAGTTGGGAAATTTTTGAGTGGTTTATGAAGTAAATGGAGTCTTAAAACCATAATTCTTCAAATGGGCTGACTTTTTGGTGATCCAATATGTTCCATGACATCATGCACGAAATTAATTTAATATTTTCATAATTTTATTCATTTTATTTTTATTTATTATGATTTTTTATATTAAAAATCATTTTAAATTCAAATAAGATATAAAAAAGTGAAGATTTAAAATTATTTTGTTTCTAGAAAGTCATAAAGGTTATTTGGATCTAAGTGATACAAAAATTATGAAGATTGCCTTAAAATAGCAAGTTCATATCAAGAATATTCAAATTTTTAAAGCTAATCTTTTTCAATCTTCAATGATCCAAATATCCATCAAATTGGTAAAGTCTTTAACCTAATTCATTCACTCATATATAATGAACATTTAGCAAACCATAGAGCACGAATTGACAGCCTCCTCATATCATCTTCAAGCTTCAAAAATCTCATCAAAAACTCCAATTCGGTTTGGTACTTTTAGCCACTTTCAAGACAAACTAAAGGTTGCAAATTGTTCCTTGAGGTTCACTGATTGTTTCTGGATCATAAAATCATCCATCCATGCCCTAAATCGTGAAAACCGAATGCACATTGTTCATATTTTAACTTTTTTCGATTTGAATAATTTACACATTGATAATGAAAACTAACTGTTGGTTTGTGTTTATGATGATGTTTGGATACTTTCTGGATGAATCAATTGGAATTTAGGTACACGGATGCTTAAACACCATTGTTAGGGTTTTGAGGACAATTTAGGGTTTCGTGATTTAAGGAATATAAATGAATTCTAAGACCATGGATCAACTCTAACTGACCTCTGGATTGTTTTGGTATATTTAATTTGATAAAATATTGTTGTTTTGTTGATGATTGAGTTTCGTAGGGTTTGCTGCAAATGGAAATTCGCAGGAAAACTTATAGGAAAAATCGTAGCAAAATTCGTAAGTCAGGAGGAAGAAGATGAAGTCTGTAAACACCCCAAATTTTCCCTCACCCATTCACACCATGGCTTATGGTATTTTCATATGCATAAGTTCAATCATAGCATCTCATATTGCATTTTTGATTCATTGCACTGGTTCTAAGTCATTTGCATCTAGGGTTTGTGATCTGAGCAATCCAAGAGCCATTTGAGCCACTCCAAAGGTCATCAATCATTTCAAAGGGGTCCATGTATGTTCAAGCATCATATTATATCCTCTCAAAGTCAAGAATATCAAAAAAATCACAAGAACTGAGATTGGCATGGAAGCAGAGCTAGGTTTGACTGCACAAATGACCTAGAATTAGGGTTTTGGTTTCAAAGGCCATAATTCCAAATTTTTTTGTCATTCTTGTTTTTATTGGTCTCTATATGGTATAGAGATTATGCATATCAATTTTCATGAAGAAATTCCATGGGGAAGTCATCTGATCAAGAGTTGACTTTTTGAGCAAGTCAGTGCAAAATCAGGGCATCTGAGGCCCCCAATGACCCAACCAAAGGGTGTTCTTCATCATTTTGATTGTGTATGATCTTTATTTGATCATGGAAGATGTTAGAAGTCCACAAAATTGAAGAATTTCAAGCTATTTGCAAAGTTGACTTTTTGGGAAAATGACTTGTAATGGAAACTTACCATTTTGGGAAACTTTTTCAATCCTTGCTTTTTGATTCAAAAAGGCTTCAAATGAGAAAACTTTGGTCATGAAAGTTGTAGAATGGATCATTCCCTTTTCAAAAAGTACAAGAACTCATTCTAATTCATTTTGGATCAAAAGTTATGGCTTTTCAAAGTTGGGAATAATCACATAATTTCAAGTTATGCACCAAAGAGGCAAAGTTGCAAAACCACTTGCCCAAGCAAATTGTGCTATCAAATGGACTTCTAATCTTCATACAAACATAAACCAATGTCTAAAAATCAGAATTGGCCCAAGAATTATGCATTTTGATGCCTTGAATCTCATGAATTTCCAAAGTGGCCAAACTTTGGGAAATTTGCAAAACATCTCATAAACTTCATGCAACTTGCTGAATCATCTCAAAACTAATTCCATGGACCTCCTTAATCTCAGCTGAGCAAGGACAGGCCAATGAGCTAGCTACACCATTGCCCATACCTCAAGTACAACACTTTTGACTTTTTGGCAAAAACACCCATACCAATCCCACAGTGACACAACAACTCTCTAATCCAGACCTTACAAACACACTCCAAGGATTCATTTGCATCACACACACAAGCCTGAAACTCTCTCTAAGCCAGCATTCTCATTTTTCACCTCTTATGCAACTTCCTTCGAAACTCATCATACAAACATCAAACACAAAAACAAACTTCATAGAACATCTCAGCATGTTCCACTGATCACAAACCAACCATTGTTTTGGCCTGAAACCTCCCACATCACAAATACGATTTTCACACTCCCTTGGCCTGAGCTTCTGCCAACTCCCTCTAGAGGCCATATAAACTCCAACTAAGTGTCAAAAGCTTCAAAGGAGGATCATTGGAGCTTGTTTGAACCAAAGAAGCAGCCAGAAAGTCCCTGTTTCAAAAGCTCAATCTCAGGTAACATGAAGAACTTTTTTTTTCCAGAAATGAGTTTTTAAGTTCCTAGATTGTTCCTCATGCTTTGCTGATCACTCTGATGTTTTTACTTTTTGAAATGGTTGAGAAACAAGCCTGTATCGAAGCTCTGAAACTTTTCCAGATTTTATGTTTTGATCCATATCTTGAGTTGTAGGTTATATAAATTTGTTTTGATGCTTGATTCGTGTTCAGGGTGATTAGGAGATGTGATCTGGAGCTTTAGAGCTCTTGATTTTGCCTAGAGAAGAAGATTAGGTTTTGTGCTCGCCGGAGAAGATGACCGGAACCACTGTTCTGGTCATCTGAAAGTGATTAAATTAGGGTTAGGGTTTAGGTGAGTTTGAATGTGAGCCATTGATTTCCTTTTCCCGCGCGTATCCAATGGTCCAGGTTTCTTGTATTAGCCCTAATTTTGGATTAATTAAGTTAATTAAGATTAGGAAATTTAAATCTCCAGAATTGATCTGAACCCTCCATTCACGCGCGGGTCAACTCCCTCCAAAAAACTTTGAATGCTGGCCATTGATCCCTTTTACTTTCCATTTAATTCATTTAATTTCATATTTTTGTTATTTGTTTTGCATAATTATTTTAAAATACATAAAAAATCCAAAAAAATATTTTCTTTCTGCATTTTTATTCTAAATATTTTTCTTAACATAAAAACAATTTTTATTTTATTTTTTACACTTTTAGACTATTTTAAAAATATTTAAATGTTTATTTTAATTGATTAATGAAGATTAATTAATTAAAATAGCATTTAGGTTTCCAAAAATCACAAAAAAATTCATATAGCATTTAGAAACATTTAGAAACATTGTCCAACTCTCAAACCAAATTTCTTTTTTGTTCTTGATGCCTTTTGATCATTTTCAATGGAATTAATTTCATTTCAAAGCAATATTTTGTTTCAAACTTCAAAAATTCATTTCTGCCTAACCATTGAGAGTTGGACAATGATTCTTTTTGCATTGCATCTTGTATAGCATGTAGTTTATAGGATTAAATTGGCTTGATTTGATCTTGCATTTCCAATTTGTTCTGCATTTTTCTTGTCAAGGTACCCTAAAACCCTAGCAATCTTAGGAAATTCATAACTCTCACTAGATTAAGAGTTGGATCCCCTCCTTTGGGCAGTGAGTTTGTATAGGTTTAGGGTTCCTTTGATTGCATTTTCAAATTTTTATCATGTCATTTTCTTCTGGTTTTGGATTTTTGCTTTGTGTGTTGATCATAAACCCTAATTTATGCCTTCCTTTGCATCCATCTTCCATTTGCTTGCATACCATGACTTTCCATGACATTTTGTGCATTCATTTGATTCATAAGACATCTTAGGACATATTAGAATCATGTTTGATCATTGTATCTTTCATTTGCCATGTTGTATGTCATTTGCATTCCATAACTTTTCAGGTATGTTCATGGTTCTAAGCATGCTTCCCTTGCATCCATATGTTTGTATGATCATCCTCATGCCTTGCCTCATGTTTGCATCATCTCCTAGCATCACTAACATCATACTCATGCTTCTGGTTTTGGTTTGCATCATGACATTGCATCTCATTTTGCATTGCATTTCATTTCTTTACTAACTTTTCAGGTGGTAAGTTGTATTGAGAAGTGAATTTGCCTTCACTTCTCACAATCTCTTTTCATCTCTCTTATACATCATTGCTGCATTTTTGTATGTGTATTGAATTGAGCTTGCTCACTCTTGTTCATCTTACTTTCTTTCTTCAAGCAACTTGTCTTCTTAAGTGAAGCAAGTTGTTTTGCTTCTCTTTGCTTCTTGCTCCTTTCATCTGCTTCACTCCTGGTGGTCCTTTGAAGATTTCTTTCTTAAACCCCACAAACCCTAGGAATGACCAAGCATGATAACATTTTAGGATTGTTTAGTCCCCCTTAGACTCTTTCCTTTGAGTTTTCTCTTTGAGTCTTCTCTTCTCATCTCATAACCAGGGACTAAACCCTAAAGGCTTTAAGGCTTTGTGATTAAGCTTATGCCTGCATCCTTCTATTAGGATGGAGTGTATAACTTTAATCCTAAGTGTTAAACCCTTAATGTGTTTAAGTCCTCTAATCAATTCACTTAATAATCACCAAGACATCAAGCTTGTAACTTGGGCCTTGCATTAGAGTTCTAATTCTTCCTTAATTGGTTAAGAAGGACTAACCCAAGTGTTAATGGACAAGTCCCCTTCAAGTTGTCTTACAAACCATAAAACTCACTTCTTCATCTTATCATTAACTAAAATCCATCTAATAAAGGCTTTGTTTTGTCATGAGGTTAATCCCTAATCATGAATTAAGTTGAGGAGTCTTCCTCAGCTTAAACATTCTCATCTATTATCCTTCTATTAGGATGGTGTAATGAGTCTGTTTAATCCCTGATTATGGCTTAAACTCATTATTTAACACTAAACAAAAACAACAAAAACATCTAAATAATCACAAGTAGGTTAATGATCTTAATCCTACATCATGGTGATTAAGTGTGAGATATTGACTTCACACTTAAGGTATTCTCATTACCCCTAATCAGAGGGAGGATGTGATGAGCTTACTAACCCATTGGTTTAGGCTTAAGCTCATTAACTTATGACAAACTTCCAAAAGCAATAAAAGACTGAAAACTCAAAAACCAACAATAATCGTCTCCTCCGGGATTCTTTTCTCATCTCATTCACTCATAAACGGGAACTTGCTTCTTCCGTCTAATGCAAGACAATTTGCACCTGAGCCAGACAGGTCATACACTTGAGCATAGACAAGTAAGCAGTTCACAGGTCAACTTGTCTTTCAGTCTCTTTGGGTCGAACTACGGTGTTCTGACTTCCTCATTGCACGAGAGGATACGTAGGCATAACTTAATAGTTATCGAACAAAAGTCTCCGTATATCCCCCTCTTTCCAGCCTTATTTCTTAAGCCTCATAGTCTTGAGCATTTCACTTCTGTTCTTACACTGACACTTCACTTATGTACACTACACTTCTTTTACACTGACACTTGCATTCTTTCCAGCTTTGACACACAAATTGCACTGACACTACCCCTTTAAAACACAAATCTTTTAAGCGTGGATCCCGTCGAGTACGACGACAATCTGGGTGCTAATACCTTCCCAGGTTGTAACCAACCCCCTTTCTCAGTCTCTCTGGTTCGCAACCGTCTTATCCATCTTTTCCTAGGTTTATGCAGCATTACCTTTCAGAAGGAGATTTCAGAATTGAAGATTAGGGCTGGTGTGAAGAGGTCAAAGGACCAAGACAGACACAAGAAGCTGACCACTGCTATTGCCACCAGAAACCTTCTTATCAGGAACATCACAGAGCATCCGGCCGGTCCTGTAACTGAAGCACTTTTGAAGGAGGTTAAAGAGGATGAGTTTGGCTTAGATGTTTGACTTATTTGCTTGTTGTTATTTCTATTTCATGTACTTTTCTTTTTTTGTGTTGTATTTTGACCCTTCAGGGGCATATGTTGTAAAAACAAACTATGTATGATCCACCATTTGTAATGTATTTGTCAGTTTGTTTCATTTGAGTCTCTCTCTCTCTCTCAAGCAACATCAAAGCATCTTCCTCAGGGTCTGGAAAGGTCAAAACCAAGTGCCAAGCCGGATACCTTGGAAACAAATAAGCATACTGCATTACATACTAACTTTTGTTTTGTTTTGTAGGTTTTTGTTTTGTTTGTTACTAACTCTGTTGTGGTTCAGGAATTATTGCTCACCGTCGGGTGTTCCCTCTCAACCGTCCACACAGATATCCTACTCGCAACAACCTTCCTGGTATCCAGATGGATCAAGTACATTAAGAGCTGACAGAGGTCAGGACCCAGATGGTTAACGAAAGGCTGGAGATGAGAAAACAAATGACCTAGTTCATGGAAGTGATGAATGGCTTGGCTCAAAGTCAAGAAAGATTGAGGGCATTGGTGGAAAGACAAACCCCGGAAGAACCTCCTCTGGGAACTGGAGGAACAAGTAACAATGAGAGGGGTCAGCCTCATGTTAATCCACCAGTATATGGGCCTCATCTGCATCCGGAAGTCAACATCCCGGGTATTGTGCAAGGAAATACTACTGGAGGAAGGGTTTTACAGGAAGACCCCCAAGAAGAGCAGTTTACTGTGATGGGAGCTGGGGATGAAGTTTATGATAGGAGGCTCGATGAAATTGCTGAGAAGTTGAGATCTCTAGAGTCTCAAAATTCCTTGGGTTTCGATGTCATGGATATGGGGTTAGTGGATGGGGTAAGAATTCCTCACAAGTTTAAACCCCCGTGCTTCGAGAAGTACAATGGAACTACCTGTCCACGAACTCACTTGCAGTCCTTTCTGGGGAGACTTAAGGCATACACCATGGATGAAAAACTATGGATGTTTTACTTTGAAGATAGTTTGACTGGAGCTTCAAGGGAGTGGTACTCTCACTTGACCAGAGCTACCATCAGGTGCTGGAAAGACCTAGCTGAAGCTTTCATCAGGCAGTACCAATAAAATCTAGACATGGCTCCTAACAGAACCCTTCTGATGGGAATGTCTCAATCCTCCAGAGAAAGCTTCAGGGAATATGCCCGGAGGTGGAGACAGCTTGATGCTGCTGTTCATCCACCCATGTCGGAAAGAGAAATGGCCGACATGTTCATGAACACTCTACAAGGAACATATATTGATAGGCTAGCTGCCTTTTCTTCCACCAGCTTCGCTGACGTGGTCATAGCTGGAGAAAGAATTGAAAGCCTTCTGAAGATGGGTAAGATTTCTGATAATGGTGCAAGTTCGTCAAGTAACCCTAGGAAGCCTTTTGTAGGGCCTAGAAGGACCGGAGAGACAAATGCCATTCATGCCACCAGGGGCAGGCCTCAGTACCTTCACAAATCAGTAGCAGCTGTCACTATTCCAGCTCCGATTCCTCGGCAACCAGCATATCAACCACAACAACAACCACATTATTAGCAACAAGTTCAGTATCCGCCACAGAGGAACTACAACAACAACAACAATAGCAATCAACAACAAAGACCCTTTCAGCAAAGACCATCACAGGCAAATAGGGTGATTGATCCAATCCCTATGCCGTATGCCGCTTTATTGCCACAACTCCTGAAGCTCAACTTGGTTGAGTTAAGGACATTGGCGCCACCAGATCCCTCCAATCTGCCAAGAAATTATAATGTCAACGCCCGATGTGCTTTTCACTCCAATGCACCTGGCCACAATACAGGAAAAATGCAGGGCTTTACAAATGAAGGTACAAGACCTGGTGGATTCTAAAGCTCTCAACTTTGCAGCCCCGCCAAATGTCAACAAGAATCCCATGCCCAATCATGGAGGACCAAGAATTAATGCTATTGAGGAAGACAAACCATCTTTCTTGATAACCAGTGTTGGACAGATTCGAACACCTCTGGTAGAAATTAAAGCTCAGCTTCTGGAGTTCCAGATGTTCCCCGGGTGTGAGCTCGGTTGTGGGTACTGCAACATTTCGGTCAACGGGTGTGATAACTTGAGAAGCGGCATAGATAGTCTTATCAGAAGTGGTATACTTCAGATCACAACATCAGTGCCTACAAATCCAGCAATCCCTTTAACAACAATTCCTGACTCTTCTACAACTGCAACAACAATCATTCCGACCAATTCATCAATATCATCAACAATGGCTCCGTCCATCACTTCAACAAATCAGATGTCAACAACCATCTCTTCTACAACATCAGCACCCATTTATTCAGCAGAATCTTCTACAATGCCAACTGAAATTAATGAAGATATCTCAGCAGTCACCATTTATTATGATCCCTCAAATGTTCCTCCAAACAACAACTTTCAACAACAAACAGTGGCATCTCTTGCTAGGTCACCAGTCACCATTTACTACGATCCGCACACTATTTCAGTACCTTCCTCTGCAGCAGTCAGTCCAGTTACCATCACGGTACCTGGACCAGTTCCATATGAAAGCAGTAATGCCATACCTTGGCATTATGGATCTGACCTCTACTGCAACGGGGAGAAAATCACTTTGGATTCTTCAACCTCTTCTCCACAGATTGATAATGTTGGGGGAGGCGGAGGCTTCACCAGAAGCGGACGCCTTTTTGCCTCACAATTGCAAAGACCTAATGCTAAAGCAGAAGCTGCTGCCAAAGCAAAGGGAAAGAGTGTGGTATTTGAAGAGCCGGCTGTCAAAGAAACTCAGAAGACATCTTTTGAGCAAGATGTAGACGAGTTTATGAGGATTATAAAGAGAAGTGATTACAAGGTGGTGGATCAACTTCACCAAACTCCCTCAAAGATCTCCATATTATCCCTGTTAATGTGTTCTGAAGCTCACAGGAATGCATTACTGAAAGTCTTGCACGCAGCATACGTGCTAGAGGAGATCACCGTTAATCAGCTAGAAACTGTGGTGGCGAATGTCAACACCAGTCATGGACTGGGCTTTACCAATGCTGACTTAACAACTGAGGGACGTAACCACAACAAGGCTTTACACATCACTCTAGAATGCAAGGGTGCTGTTCTATCTCATGTACTAGTGGACACTGGGTCTTCACTCAATGTTCTACCAAAGAAAGCCTTAGTGAAGCTGGAGTATGATGGCTTGGCATTACGTCCGAGTAATTTGGTGGTGAGAGCCTTTGATGGCTCTAAAAGATCAGTGCTAGGGGAGATTGATCTGCCTGTGATGATTGGCCCGCAGACTTTTAAGATTACCTTCTATGTGATGGACATTCAGCCGGCCTACAGCTGTTTGTTGGGTAGACCCTGGATCCATGCCGCTGGCGATGTTACGTCTACCCTTCACCAGAAGCTGAAATTCGAGTGGGAAGGCCAGATCATCACCATCTGTGGTGAAGAAGACATCTTTGTTAGCCATTTGGCTACGTACAAGTATATTGAGATGGATGGAGAGATCCATGAAACCATGAGCCATGGATTTGAGGCCCTGAATATAAATGAAGCATCTGCTGTACTGGGAACCTCCATGACGTCTTATCAGCAAGCCAGGAAGGTTGTTGAAGAGGGGACTGCCCAAGGTTGGGGCAAGCTGTTGCCTGTGGAGAAGAAGGAGGACAGATTTGGGTTGGGTTACAAACCAACTCAACAAGATCAATCAGAGGCTGCTAAGAAGCCCAATTTTGTCAGCGGGGGAATGCTCACCCCGGATGCAGTGAACAACTTGGAAGATGAGTCGGAAGATGAGCGCAACCTGGAGAGCTGGATACGTCCAAGGATCCCGGGGAGCCGTATCTCAAACTGGTCTTCCCAGGAAATTATAAGGGTTACTCCTGCAGAGTAATTATTATTTCCTGTATATTTTAAGCATGCATCAAGTCTTGCATCTAGCCCAAGATGACAAGACTCATTTTGTAATCGGGCCATCTTGTAATTTTGTGCAAACAGATCAATCAATGAATATCGGACATCTTTTGCAAATGAGTCTTTCTCTTTTCCTCTCACTGTTTTTCATTTTTTCTTTTTGTACAAAAATAAAAATGGCAATGTTTTCAAAATGATAACTTTAATTCACTTTTTTCTAAACAAGATTAAAATCGATCACTAAAATGAACAATCTAAACCCTTGCAGAGAGTGTCTTTCAGACTGCACCGACAACAGCACAGTTATGACTCTGTATGACTTTGACAATCCAATCAATCAAGCTGATGAAGGGGTTGAAGAAGATTATGAGCTTCCTGAAGAGCTAGCCAGGTTGATAAGGCAAGAGGAGAAGGTTATCACTCCTCATCAGGAGGAGGTCGAAACGATTAATCTTGGTACGGAAGAAGACGTGAAAGAGGTTAAAATCGGGGCCTGCCTATAAGATTCGGTGAAAGAGCAACTGATTGAGATGCTTCGGGAGTATGTGGATGTATTTGCTTGGTCTTATCAGGATATGCTAGGGTTGGACACCGATATTGTCATGCACAAGCTGCCTTTAAAAGAAGATTGCCTGCCAGTAAAACAAAAACTGCGCCGTACTCGCCCAGATATGGCAATGAAAATCAAAGAAGAGGTACAAAAGCAGTGGGACGCCGGGTTCCTTGCTGTGACTAGCTATCCGTCGTGGGTTGCTAATATTGTACTTGTGCCTAAGAAAGACGGAAAAGTGAGAATGTGTGTGGACTACCGGGATCTGAACAGAGCCAGCCCGAAAGATGACTTCCCTTTACCTCACATTGATGTATTGGTGGATAATACGGCTCAGTTCTCAGTATTCTCCTTCATGGACGGATTTTCAGGGTACAATCAGATCAAGATGTCACCTGAAGACATGGAGAAGACAACTTTCATCACACCTTGGGGCACGTTCTGTTATAAGGTAATGCCATTCGGACTGAAGAATGCTGGTGCTACTTGTCAACGGGCTATGGTAACGTTATTCCATGACATGATCCATAAAGAAATTGAATGTTATGTGGATGACATGATTGCCAAGTCCCTCACAGAAGAAGACCACCTGGTAAAACTGCTGAAGTTATTCAAGCGTCTGAGGAAGTACCAACTGAAGCTGAACCCCAACAAGTGCACATTCGGGGTACGGTCTGGTAAGCTGCTGGGATTTATTGTAAGTGAGAAGGGGATTGAAGTTGACCCTGATAAAGTCAAAGCCATTCAAGAAATGCCTGCACCAAAGTCAGAAAAAGAAGTTCGGGGGTTCTTAGGTAGATTGAACTACATTTCACGGTTCATATCTCACCTTACAGCAACCTGTGAACCTTTGTTCAAACTGTTAAGAAAAGAACAAACGGTCAGGTGGAACGAAGACTGCCAGAGGGCTTTTGACAAAATCAAGGAGTACTTGCAAGAACCTCCAATCCTTATGCCTCCAGTTGAAGGAAGACCTCTAATCATGTACTTGACAGTATTAGAAGAGTCAATGGGGTGTGTGTTGGGCCAGCATGACGAGTCTGGTCGAAAAGAGTATGCAATATACTACCTAAGCAAAAAGTTTACCGACTGTGAACAACGTTATTCACTGCTCGAGAAAACTTGTTGTGCTTTAGCGTGGGCTGCTCGCCGACTAAGGCAGTATATGTTGACCCACACTACCTTGTTGATCTCAAAGATGGATCCAGTCAAGTACATATTTGAGAAGCCAGCACTTACCGGACGGGTAGCAAGATGGAAAATGATCCTCACAGAATATGACATCCAGTACACATCTCAGAAAGCCATCAAGGGCAGTGTATTGTCTGATTATCTTGCTGAGCAACCCATTGATGATTACCAGCCTATGAGATTTGACTTCCCTGATGAAGACATCATGTTCATAAAAGCAAAAGATCATGAAGAGCCTATTCACACTGAAGGGCCTGACCCAGAAGAAGAATGGACTATGATGTTTGACGGGGCTGTTAATATGAATGGTCGTGGTGTTGGTGCAGTACTCATTACACCTAAAGGAGTTCACATGCCTTTTTCGGCAAAACTCACCTTTAACTGCACTAACAATGAAGCTGAATATGAGGCTTGTATTATAGGTCTTGAGGAAGCCATTGACCTCAGGATCAAGACTTTGACTGTATTCGGAGATTCAGCTCTGGTAATTAATCAAACCAACGGCAAATGGTACACCCACCAAGATCATTTGATACCTTACAGGGATTATACGAGAAGGTTATTGACTTTCTTCACAACAGTCAAGCTTGAATATATCCCTCGGGACGAGAATCAATTTGTAGATGCTCTTGCCACCATTTCATCCATGATCAAAGTTCAAGCTGCCAACTTTGTGCCTCGGATTTCAGTGTCCAGACTTGATAGACCAGCATATGTATTTGCTGCAGATGTTGTTAAAGATGATAAGCCTTGGTTCCACGACATCAAATGCTTCTTGGAGGATCAAACATACCCACCTGAGGAATCTTCCAATGATAAGAAGACATTAAGAAGGCTAGCTGGTAGTTTCTTCCTGAATACTGACGGTTCCCTATACAAGAGAAACTTTGATATGGTACTCCTCAGATGCGTTAATAGGGCAGAGGCAGACTTGCTAATGCACGAAGTGCACGAAGGATCCTTTGGTACCCATGCAGGAGGGCATGCCATGGCTAAAAAGTTTCTAAGATCAGGCTATTACTGGATCACAATGGATGCGGACTGTTGTGCTTATGCCAGAAAATGCCACAAATGCCAGATTTATGCGGATAAAGTGCATGTGCCTCCCAATCCTCTGAATGTGATGTCTTCACCCTAGCCCTTTGCTATGTGGGGCATTGATATGATTGGCAAGATTGAACCGACTGCTTCAAATGGCCACAGATTCATCTTGGTTGCTATTGACTATTTCACCAAGTGGGTTGAAGCAGCTTCATATGCAAATGTTACAAGGCAAGTGGTAGCTCGGTTCCTGAAAAAGGACATTATCTGTCGGTATGGAGTTCCCGAGCGAATCATTACTGATAATGGTTCCAATTTAAACAACAAAATGATGGCATAACTATGCCGGGACTTCAAGATCCAACACCACAATTCTTCTCCTTACAGGCCAAAGATGAATGGCGCTGTTGAGGCAGCTAATAAGAATATCAAGAAGATTGTGCAGAAGATGGTAGTCACCTACAAAGACTGGCAGGAAATGCTACCATTTGCCTTGCATGGGTACCGTACGTCAATCAGAACATCCACTGGGGCAACACCGTATCAGCTTGTGTATGGTATGGAGGCAGTCCTACATGTTGAAGTTGAATTACCCTCCCTACGGGTGTTAATGGATGTTAAGCTAAGTGAAGCGGAATGGGTCCGATCCCGATACGAGCAACTGAGTCTGACTGAAGAAAAGAGATTGGCTGCAATCTGTCATGGGCAGCTGTATCAGAAAAGAATGAAGAAAGCCTTCGATCAGAAAGTCAGGCTCCGAGAGTACCAAGTAGGGGATCTTGTGCTGAAAAGACTCCTCCCTCCTCATACAGACCACAGGGGAAAGTGGAATCCGAACTATGAAGGACCATTCGTAGTAAAGAAAGTTTTCTCCGGTGGGGCACTCATGCTCAGTACTATGGATGGTGAAGACTTCCCGTCCCCTGTGAATTCAGATGTAGTTAAAAAATACTTCGCATAAAAATGACCCGCTGGACATAAAAACAGAATGTAAGTCCAGGCAAAAATAGGGCATCCCGGCAAGTCAAAAATAGAATAAAAGACTCGGGCAAAAATAATGGAAAATAAATAAAAAATGTACACCCGCTGAGTTGAAGAGCCGCATCGGACAACTCAGGCAAAAATGGGTATCCCGATGGATTGAAAACCCGAAAGGGCGATCCATGCAAAATAAGGGAATAAGCGAACAACTACATTCTGAATTCGTCTGTATCACTCACAACTTGGTAAGCTTCAAAAGGATCAGGCTTCTTTCAGAATCAGCCTTCTTCAGAAAGCAAGACGAGAAGAACGTCAAATATCATACGAGTCATAGCAAAGGGAAGCTCCTCGAAGCATCGTCAACATTGCCAAAACCTTTTATTTCTCAATTTGTAACAATCTCCTCATTTTAGGAGATTTGTTTCTTTGACTGTATTTGCCAATTCAGGGCGCGTGAATTAATAAAATCAGATTTTTCAGTCATGTTTCGTCTCGTACATTCTGTTTTCATTTGCAAGAATTTCCGATGTCTTTAAAATACTGATTGCATAAATACAGATGCTTTTCTTCTAAAAAAACATGCGTGCAGGAAATATACTTACTCCCGGGAGTGTCTAAACTCCTATGACGGAATCCGGTAAGGGATACCTCGGGATTACTTGTGCGTTTCTCTATCTTTTCAGGATTGCAGGCATTCAAGGCACAACATGGGGCATGAAAGCTTCACCCCAGCAAGCTGGCAAATCATTATCTACTCAGCCTTAGCACCGGAGGTGCTCTCTCCCCAGCTGAGTTGTCTGTCATCATTCCTCCTCAGCCAAGTACAAAGACCGGGAATCATCTCCCCACAGAGTCTCAGCCTCTATCTAGAAGAGCAACGCCTGGAGATCTCACAACAGAGTGAAGAAAGCTTCTACAAACCCCAGCTGGGTCCCTCATTACCAAAGATAGGTCTATCAGTGATCTATACCCCCAAGTAGGATCCCGTATGTCGGATCTACTAATGATCTCATCCCCAGCTGGGATGTTCGCTTCAAGTAGATCAACCAGAGATCTTCGCAGCAACGGGATCCGAATCCTGGATCGGTATCTTTGCATAATCATGGCATTTGCATCATATTTTCCCCACAGAGCGTAGCATTCCGTCTAATACGGAGCATTACGGCAAAAATCAAACATATTGCATAATCATAAGCCATGGTCTGAATCAAACACTTGTAAATTTCGACAATTCATCAACGATATACAGAGAAACTCCCCAAACTCCCCGGCAGAAAGCCAAGGCATTTGCCTTACACTTGCAAATACGAATACACACTCCTTTTGGCACTCGTCCGTGTCATCATTCCCTAGTAAAGTCGCCCGAGCCTTCTTTACAAGCAGACACTTATATATTACAGATACTCCTTGATACCCGTTCGTGTCATATCCCAGTAGAAAGCCAAAGCGTCCCCTTTGCACTCACAGATACATATATCCATACAGATTCCCTGACACCCGTCCGTGTCACCTTCCCCAACATAACTACCTGAATACTCTGTAAAGCATATACTTGTTTATATTACATTTTCCTCTTTTGACACTCGTCCATGTCACTCTCCCAGCAAGTTAAACACTCATCTGTACACCACTCATACTTGTTACTCCCGTTTTACTCGTACAGATACTCGTCCGTATCTTTTACACACCACTCATACATCCTCAGATTCAACACTCGTCCGTGTTCTTTGTTAACCCGTTGGTACTCGTCCGTATCATCATCTCCGAACATGCGTCAAGCGTTTGTTTCTACCTGATACTCGTCCGTATCATAGTCTTAAGGATGCTTGTTCGCATCTTTAATCCATACACGTGTCAAACACTCATGTCTTCTTGAATTTAGACACTCGTCTGTGTCTACTATTCCCCAGAAGAGTCCCTTCAGATTCAACACTTGTCCGTGTTCTTTGTTAACCAGTTGGTACTCGTCTGTATCATCATCTCAGAACATGCATCAAGCGTTTGTTTCTACTGATACTCGTCCGTATCACGGTCTTAGGGATGCTCGTCCGCATCTTTAATCTATACACAACGCCAAAACAATTTATACCTTTTATTTCTTGGATGTAAACACTCGTCCGTGTTTACTATTCCCCAGTAGGTCTCCAACAAAGCAACCTTTTTTCTATCCGACATTCGTCCTATGTCATGATACCTGTTCGGCAGCCATACCCTGCCAGGTGATCATCCTTCACCCTTGGATGACCGTCCCTCATCCTTTCCCCAGCGGATTCTCCATTATTGGAACCCTTTTCTATCCAGCATTCGTCCTATGTCGTGATATTTAGCAGCCGTACCCTGCTAGGTGATCGTCCTTCACCTTTTGATGATCGTCCTTCATCACTTTATCCGATGGTCGTCCCCATCGTTGATCTTTGTTATCTGACATTCGTCCTATGTCATGATACCTTCAGAGCAGTCGTACCCTGCTAGGTGATCGTCCTTCACCTCTTGATGATCGTCCTTCATCATGCTTATCCAATGGTCGTCCCCATCGTCGACCTTCTATCCGGCATTCGTCCTATGTCGCGATACTCTTGGAAACCGTACCTTGCCCGGTGATCGTCCTTCACCTTAGATGATCGTCCCTCATCTTATCCCCAAACAGAGCAGCCGTCCCCTGCTAGGTGATCGTCCTTCACCTTTGATGACCGTACCTCATCATGTTATTTTATTTTACCTATAATCCCCAGAAAGTCTTATAGCTTTACCTGATGGCCGTCCCCATCACAATCTCTCATATCCCCATCTTGCCGGCCGTCCCCGTTATAGCTTTATTTCCCGCATCCTCCCCAGCATGTCGGTCGTCCCCGTCATTGCTCTTTCCCCAGCAGTCGTCCTTTGCTCGACGGTCGTCCTCCGTCGCCCGCACTTTATAAATATACTTTATTTTCCTTTTACAATCTATATCCCTTTTCTTCTTCATTCTGTGAGTGCAAATTTTGGACTGTCTTTGGTATTCAACCACAAGTTATCTTGTTTGCCTGTTAAGCCGTTGCTTACATTCTGCACAGCTAACTCATGCTTGAATAGGGGCAGCTGTAAACACCCCAAATTTTCCCTCACCCATTCACACCATGGCTTATGGTCTTTTCATATGCATAAGTTCAATCATAGCATCTCATATTGCATTTTTGATTCATTGCACTGGTTCTAAGTCATTTGCATCTAGGGTTTGTGATCTGAGCAATTCAAGAGCCATTTGAGCCACTCCAAAGGTCATCAATCATTTCAAAGGGGTCCATGTATGTTCAAGCATCATATTATATCCTCTCAAAGTCAAGAATATCAAAAAAATCACAAGAACTGAGATTGGCATGGAAGCAGAGCCAGGTTTGACTGCACAGATGACCTAGAATTAGGGTTTTGGTTTCAAAGGCCATAACTCCAAATTTTTTGGTCATTCTTGTTTCTATTGGTCTTTATATCGTATAGAGATCATGCATATCAATTTTCATGAAGAAATTCCATGGGGAAGTCATCTGATCAAGAGTTGACTTTTTGAGCAAGTCAGTGCAAAATCAGGGCATCTGAGGCCCCCAATGACCCAACCAAAGGGTGTTCTTCATCATTTTGATTGTTTATGATCTTTATTTGATCATGGAAGATGTTAAAAGTCCACAAAATTGAAGAATTTCAAGCTATTTGCAAAGTTGACTTTTTGGGAAAATGACTTGTAATGGAAACTTGCCATTTTGGGAAACTTTTTCAATCCTTGCTTTTTGATTCAAAAAGGCTTCAAATGAGAAAACTTTGGTCATGAAAGTTGTAGAATGGATCATTCCCTTTTCAAAAAGTACAAGAACTCATTCTAATTCATTTTGGATCAAAAGTTATGGCTTGTCAAAGTTGGGAAAAATCACATAATTTCAAGTTATGCACCAAAGAGGCAAAGTTGCAAAACCACTTGCCCAAGCAAATTGTGCTATCAAATGGACTTCTAATCTTCATACAAACATAAACCAATGTCTAAAAATCAGAATTGGCCCAAGAATTATGCATTTTGATGCCTCGAATCTCATGAATTTCCAAAGTAGCCAAACTTTGGGAAATTTGCAAAACATCTCATAAACTTCATGCAACTTGCTGAATCATCTCAAAACTAATTCCATGGACCTCCTTAATCTCAGCTGAGCAAGGACAGGCCAATGAGCTAGCTACACCATTGCCCATACCTCAAGTACAACACTTTTGACATTTTGGCAAAAACACCCATACCAATCCCACAGTGACACAACAACTCTCTGCCCAATCCAGACCTTACAAACACACTCCAAGGATTCATTTGCATCACACACACACAAGCCTGAAACTCTCTCTAAGCCAACATTCTCATTTTTCACCTCTTATGCAACTTCCTTCGAAACTCATCATACAAACATCAAACACAAAAACAAACTTCATAGAACATCTCAGCATGTTCCACTGATCACAAACCAACCATTATTTTGGCCTGAAACCTCCCACATCACAAATACGATTTTCACACTCCCTTGGCCTGAGCTTCTGCCAACTCCCTCTAGAGGCCATATAAACTCCAGCTAAGTGTCAAAAGCTTCAAAGGAGGATCATTGGAGCTTGTTTGAACCAAAGAAGCAGCCAGAAAGTCCCTGTTTCGAAAGCTCAATCTCAGGTAACATGAAGAACTTTTTTTCCAGAAATGAGTTTTTAAGTTCCTAGATTGTTCCTCATGCTTTGTTGATCACTCTGATGTTTTTACTTTTTGAAATGATTGAGAAACAAGCCTGTATCAAAGCTCTGAAACTTTTCCAGATTTTATGTTTTGATCCATATCTTGAGTTGTAGGTTATATAAATTTGTTTTGATGCTTGATTCGTGTTCAGGGTGATTAGGAGATGTGATCTGGAGCTTTAGAGCTCTTGATTTTGCCTAGAGAAGAAGATTAGGTTTTGTGCTCGCCGGAGAAGATGACCGGAACCACTGTTTCGGTCATCTGAAAGTGATTAAATTAGGGTTAGGGTTTAGGTGAGTTTGAATGTGAGCCATTGATTTCCTTTTCCCGCGCGTATCCAATGGTCCAGGTTTCTTGTATTAGCCCTAATTTTGGATTAATTAAGTTAATTAAGATTAGGAAATTTAAATCTCCAGAATTGATCTGAACCCTCCATTCACGCGCGGGTCAACTCCCTCCAAAAAACTTTGAATGCTGGCCATTGATCCCTTTGACTTTCCATTTAATTCATTTAATTTCATATTTTTGTTATTTGTTTTGCATAATTATTTTAAAATACATAAAAAATCCAAAAAAATATTTTCTTTCTGCATTTTTATTCTAAATATTTTTCTTAACATAAAAACAATTTTTATTTTATTTTTTACATTTTTAGACTATTTTAAAAATATTTAAATGTTTATTTTAATTGATTAATGAAGATTAATTAATTAAAATAGCATTTAGGTTTCCAAAAATCACAAAAAAAATCATATAGCATTTAGAAACATTTAGAAACATTGTCCAACTCTCAAACCAAATTTCGTTTTTGTTCTTGATGCCTTTTGATCATTTTCAATGGAATTAATTTCATTTCAAAGCAATATTTTGTTTCAAACTTCAAAAATTCATTTCTGCCTAACCATTGAGAGTTGGACAATGATTCTTTTTGCATTGCATCTTGTATAGCATGTAGTTTATAGGATTAAATTGGCTTGATTTGATCTTGCATTTCCAATTTGTTCTGCATTTTTCTTGTCAAGGTACCCTAAAACCCTAGCAATCTTAGGAAATTCATAACTCTCACTAGATTAAGAGTTGGATCCCCTCCTTTGGGCAGTGAGTTTGTATAGGTTTAGGGTTCCTTTTATTGCATTTTCAAATTTTTATCATGTCATTTGCTTCTGGTTTTGGATTTTTGCTTTGTGTGTTGATCATAAACCCTAATTTATGCCTTCCTTTGCATCCATCTTCCATTTGCTTGCATACCATGACTTGCCATGACATTTTGTGCATTCATTTGATTCATAAGAAATCTTAGGACATATTAGAATCATGTTTGATCATTGCATCTTTCATTTGCCATGTTGTATGTCATTTGCATTCCATAACTTTTCAGGTATGTTCATGGTTCTAAGCATGCTTCCCTTGCATCCATATGTTTGTATGATCATCCTCATGCCTTGCCTCATGTTTGCATCATCTCCTAGCATCATTAACATCATACTCATGCTTCTGGTTTTGGTTTGCATCATGACATTGCATCTCATTTTGCATTGCATTTCATTTCTTTACTAACTTTTCAGGTGGTAAGTTGTATTGAGAAGTGAATTTGCCTTCACTTCTCACAATCTCTTTTCATCTCTCTTATGCATCATTGCTGCATTTTTGTATGTGTATTGAATTGAGCTTGCTCACTCTTGTTCATCTTACTTTCTTTCTTCAAGCAACTTGTCTTCTTAAGTGAAGCAAGTTGTTTTGCTTCTCTTTGCTTCTTGCTCCTTTCATCTGCTTCACTCCTGGTGGTCCTTTGAAGATTTATTTCTTAAACCCCACAAACCCTAGGAATGACCAAGCATGATAACATTTTAGGATTGTTTAGTCCCCCTTAGACTCTTTCCTTTGAGTTTTCTCTTTGAGTCTTCTCTTCTCATCTCATAACCAGGGACTAAACCCTAAAGGCTTTAAGGCTTTGTGATTAAGCTTATGCCTGCATCCTTCTATTAGGATGGAGTGTATAACTTTAATCCTAAGTGTTAAACCCTTAATGTGTTTAAGTCCTCTAATCAATTCACTTAATAATCACCAAGACATCAAGCTTGTAACTTGGGCCTTGCATTAGGGTTCTAATTCTTCCTTAATTGGTTAAGAAGGACTAACCCTAGTGTTAATGGACAAGTCCCCTTCAAGTTGTCTTACAAACCATAAAACTCACTTCTTCATCTTATCATTAACTAAAATCCATCTAATAAAGGCTTTGTTTTGTCATGAGGTTAATCCCTAATCATGGATTAAGTTGAGGAGTCTTCCTCAGCTTAAACATTCTCATCTATTATCCTTCTATTAGGATGGTGTAATGAGTCTGTTTAATCCCTGATTATGGCTTAAACTCATTATTTAACACTAAACAAAAACAACAAAAACATCTAAATAATCACAAGTAGGTTAATGATCTTAATCCTACATCATGGTGATTAAGTGTGAGATACTGACTTCACACTTAAGGTATTCTCATTACCCCTAATCAGAGGGAGGATGTGATGAGCTTACTAACCCATTGGTTTAGGCTTAAGCTCATTAACTTATGACAAACTTCCAAAAGCAATAAAAGACTGAAAACTCAAAAACCAACAATAATCGTCTCCTCCGGGATTCTTTTCTCATCTCATTCAATCATAAACGGGAACTTGCTTCTTCCGTCTAATGCAAGACAGTTTGCACCTGAGCCAGACAGGTCATACACTTGAGCATAGACAAGTAAGCAGTTCACAGGTCAACTTGTCTTTCAGTCTCTTTGGGTCGAACTACGGTGTTCTGACTTCCTCATTGCACGAGAGGATACGTAGGCATAACTTAACAGTTATCGAACAAAAGTCTCTGTATATCCCCCCTCTTTCCAGCCTTATTCTTTAAGCCTCATAGTCTTGAGCATTTCACTTCTGTTCTTACACTGACACTTCACTTATGTACACTACACTTCTTTTACACTGACACTGGCATTCTTTCCAGCTTTGACACACAAATTGCACTGACACTACCCCTTTAAAACACAAATCTTTTAAGCGTGGATCCCGTCGAGTACGACGGACAATCTGGGTGCTAATACCTTCCCAGGTTGTAACCAACCCCCTTTCTCAGTCTCTCTAGTTCGCAACCGTCTTATCCATCTTTTCCTAGGTTTATGCAGCATTACCTTTCCTGCGGGATAAAAATGCCTAGCTGGCGACTCTATTCATTCCTCTCCTTTCGCCGACCGTTGGCGTCTGTACCCCTTCTGACCTGGGTGTCATTTGGTGGGAGCGACAAAGTCCAGCGCGCCAAGTCCATATTTCAAATTTTGATATTATATTTTATGATATTGTTGTTATTATTATTTCAGAAGAACAAGTTGGCTCAGTTGGTTAGCATGCGCGTGTGAGATAGAAAGGGTCCTAGGTTCAACCCTTCCCCAGGCCATTTGTTTTTTTGTTATTTTCACTGATTTTTGCAGGTTAAAAATAAAAAGAACGCAACCTATTTTGTTATCACCAGCGCGCAGCTGGTCTAGTGGTTGGCTTGTTGGTCCAAGGAGCATGAGGCCTAGGGCGTGGGTTCGATCCCTGCCCCAGGTAAGTTGCAATTTTTTCTTTTATTTTCTGATTTGTTTTATTTAATTCTTTTGTTTAACTATTTTATTATTAAAAAAATATAATTATGTTTAACATGTAAATAATTCTAAATTAATATTTATATGTTCTAAAAAATTTCTAAAAAATATTTTCTAAAACTAATTTCTTATTTATTTGAATTAAAATATGTGTATACTTGTTTAATAATTAAATTAGTATTAGGTATTAAATTAAAATATTTTTGCACTTAAAACCCTAATTATATTTAAACCCTAATTTATTTTCTAAACAATTCAAAACCCTAATTTTCTTTTAAAACTTTAATTTCTCACTTTAATTATTCTTGTTTAATTATACTTAATAAATATTTCTAATATATATATATATATATATATATATATATAATTGAATTATTAATTATGTTTATTCATGTAAATAAATTACTATATAACTATTATTATTATTTTCATCTTAAAATCATTTAAAAATTGTTTATCTAAAAAATCTAAAAAAAACTTATAAGTGATTTCTATATTGTATTATTGTGCTAACCTCTTTTTTCTCTTATATTTATTTTATTGCTAATCTTTTATTTATTTATTTATATGCTTATTATTTAAATTATTTTCTTATAATGTAACTGTACAAGCTATGTAATAATCGTAGTATTTTTATTGTTTAATTATAAATTGCTATGGTTAGTAAAATATGGAGTGAAAACATGTTTGTGTTTAAAATTTGAATTTAGATCACTAATTATAAGATAAATATTTGAATTTTTACACCCACACATGTAAGTCGATCTTGGATCGCCATCTCACTTCTTAAGGGTTACCTCTCATGTTGCCTAAACAAAAAGGTCAAGTAAGGTGTATAAAGCAAAGTCCCTTCTCTTATTAATATCATCTTGTCCCTTTAAAGATTATAAGATCAAGTCCCTTCATGGTTGCCTTCGTAAATGATCTTGTCCCTTTCGAATAAAAGATGATAAGTCCCTTCGAATTGCTAAGTATACCTTACAGTTGCCTAATAACAGATGACCCTTCACATGACCCATACAACATCCAAGGTAATGACTACCTATTCCTTAATAATAGGGATAGTCTTACCATTGAAAGGACTTTTAAGAACAGAAAAGATTTAACTTAGGGTAGGTTCCTCTTATGTACTTGCTCACTCATTCAAAAACATTTCAAAAACATTTCAAAAACACTTCACGTTTTCAAACAATTTTCAAAACAAAGTCTTTATATATATTCGTACATGGATCATTATAAAGTACTTAAGAAAATTTCTAATCACACACTACACTTTTCAAAACAGTTTAAAGTGAGCTATGTAACTAAGAGCCCGTGGATAACCATGGATGTAAAGGGTGTTAACACCTTCCCTTTACATAACCTACTCCCCGAACCCAAAAATCTTTTAAGGTCTTTCCTGTTCTTTTATGCCCTTTCCTTTGGATAAAATAAAAGTCGGTGGCGACTCTTGCTATCCGCAACATTTAACTAAAGTCAGTTCTCCCACCGTGTTACAGGCCCATACCAATCACATTATGCCACCACCCACTTTCTGAACACTCTCATTGGCCTATACTATCCTTATGGAACACATTTCATAAGACACAAGCAGCTGAATCTTACTCATACTCAGAATCCCCAAAACTTGTCAAAACCTTCAAGTTTTCGAAACTCACTCCTCAGCCAACAAAAATCACAAACTCTTCCACCAATCAACTCAACATCACCCCAGGATCATTTCCCACCCATCACCATAGCTTAAAACACAGCCAATCCCAAACACGATTTCTGGTGCAGCAGAGTTGAAACATCAAAACCAACCATTACAAGCTTGTTCCAAGCATCAAGGCATCCTCAGGAAGTTCATTGAAGTTGATTTGCACAAGGGAGGAGGCCAGAAAGCTCAAAACTGCAAAGCTTCATCTCAGGTATACCTCAAGAACATTTTTTCCAGAACTTGCTATTTAAGTTAAAATATCAATCTTCATGTCCCCCTGATCACTCTGATATGTTTGTTTTCGAAAATGGTTGAGAAATGAGTATGTATGGTTATTCTGAAATTTTTGACCTAGAACTTGTTTTCTTCGATTCAGCTTTGTTATGCATGATAAATGATTTTTGTTTGTGTATTCATGTTCATTGATGTTAGAGGAATGATTCTGGGCAAAAATTAGGAGTTTTGATGCTTGTTTGAGTTTTTGGATTTTTGTCTCGTCGGAGAAGATGACCGGAGCAAGCTCCGGTCACCTGAAAGTCATTAGGTTTAATTAATTAGGGTTTAGTCAGGTTTGAATGTGGATCTTTATATTTAAGGGTTAGCGCGCAAATAAGTGGTTCAGATTCGTCCATTAGCCCTAATTTCATTTAATTAGTTTAATTAATTCAGTTTAGCTCAGATTGAATCCCAACCACACAATCACGCGCCAGTCAACTCCCTCCCTTTTTGTTTGAATCCTGGCCCTCAGATGCGCTGACTTTCTCATTTAATTCATTTTATTTTATTTTCTTTCTATTTCTTTTGCATAATTATTTTAAAATAGCAAAAATCATCCAAAAAATATTTCCTTTTGCATTTTGGTTTTAAATATTTTTCTCAACCTGAAAAAAATTTCATTTTTATTTTTTGCATTAAAAAAGTATTTTTAAAATATTTAAATGTTATTTTTAATTAATTAAAGTCTTTTAATTAATTAAAAATACATTTAGGTTTATAAATATCACCAAAAAAATCATGAATCATCCCATTGTATTTAGAAACATTTTCAAACTCTTCACACAAATTTATTTTTAGGTTTGATCATAGTTAGTGAATTTTCTTGGAAACCTAACTTTAAAAAATCATTTCTGCCTAACCAAGAAGAGTTTGAAGATGATTCTTTTTGCATTGTCTTGCATATGGTATGTAGTTTATAGGTCTTTTATTTCATGAATTTATCTTGCATTTTCAAATTGATTTGCATTTTTCCCTTTGAACCACCCAAAAAACCCTAGAAACTTAGGAAACTCATAACTTGTGATTGGTTAGGCTTCTGACCTTCTCCTTTGGGGTGTGACCTAGTATGGGATTAGGGTTTGTTTGAGCTTGGTTTCAATTTTTTATCATGTCATATGCTTCTGTTTTGTTCATTTGCATCTTGCTTGTCCATAAAACCCTAATTTTATGTGTTCATTTGCATTCATCTTGTATATGCATCCATACATGAACTTGCAATGATATTTCTTGCATTCATATGTCATATTAGACATCTTAGGACATGTTAGAATCATGCTTGATCATTTCTTCATTAATTTTCGATGATTTGCATTCATTTCATTTCATTAACTTTCATGTGTTTTCAAACTTCAAAGCATGCTTACATGACATTGCATTCTTGTATGATCATTCATATGCACTTTTTATGCCTTTGCATTATCTTACATGAAATTAAAATTTCATAAACACTTATGACTTTGCTCATTTCATCTCATATCATCTCATTTCATTTCATTTCCTTATGCTTTATACCTTATGCATTCATGCTAACATTTTCAGGTGGTAAGTTACTTTGAGAAGTGGATTTGCCTTCACTTCTCACCTCTCCCTGTCCCTTTCATTTGCATTTTGCTTGTATTTTAAGTGAACTTGTTCACTTGTGTTCCATTTCTCTCACATTCTTTCTTTAAGTTACTTATCTTCTTCAATGAAGTAAGTAACTTATTCTTCTGCTTCTTCCTCCTATCATCTGCTTCTTCCATTGGTGGCTTCCTTGAAGATCTTTCTTAAGCCTCACAAACCATAGGAACATCCAAGCATGATAATAATTAGGGTTGTGATTAGTCTCCTTTAGTTTTCACCTTTGAGTCTCCTTGAGTCTCTCTTCTCATCTCAATAATCAGAGACTAAACTCTTAAAGTTTTAGGACTTTGGAATTAGAGTTATGCATGTATCCTTCTATTAGGATGGAGTGTATAACTTTAATCCTAAGTATTAAACCTTTGATTTGTTTAAACCTCTAAATCAAATCACTTAATAATCACCAAGACTTTATCTTGTAACTTGGGCCTTACATTAGGGTTCTAATTCTTCCTTATGGGTAAGAAGGAGTAAACCTGGTGTTTAATGGACAAGTCCCCCTCAAGTTGTCTTACAAACCATAAAACTCACTTCTTAATTTCATCCCTTAAGTAAAATCCACTTAATAAAGGCTTTGTTATATAATGAATTTAATCTCTAACCATGGATTAAGTTGAGGTGTCTTCCTTAGCTTAGGTGTTCTCATATATTATCCTTCTATTAGGATGGTGTAATGAGTTCACTAATCTGTGATTAGAGATTAAACTCATTACTTAACACTAAACAAAAAAACCAAAAACATCTAAATAATCACAAGTAGGTTAATGATCTTAATCCTACATCATCATGGCAATTAAGTTGAGATGCTTATCTCAAACTTAAGTATTCTCATTATCCCTAATCAGGGAGGATATAATGATTTTGCAAGCCTTTGATTTATGCTTAAGCTCATTAACTTATGCAAAAAAACCAAAAACAAATAACAAAACTGAAAACATCAAAAACAAACAATAATCGTCTCCTTCGGGATTCTTTTCTCATCACATTCATTCACAAACGAGAACTTGCTTCTTTCCTATAATGCAAGAGAGTTAGCACTCGAGTCGGACGAGTCATACACTTGAGCATAGGCAAGCAAGCAGTTCATCAGTCAATTTATCTTTCAGTCTCTTTGAGTCGAACTACAGTGTTCTAACTTCCTCATTGCACGAGAGGATATGTAGGCATAATTTAACTGTTATCGAACAAAAGTCTCTTTGTCTTCCCCCTCTTTCAGCATTCTTTTTAAGCCTCAGTTCCTGAGCATTCACCTTTTTGCACTGACACTTGTACACTTCTTTTCCAGCTTTTGCACACAGATAGCACTTACACCTACCCCTTTTAAACACAATATTTTAAGCGTGGATCATGTCGAGTACGACGGACAATCTGGGTGCTAATACCTTCCCTGGTTGTAACCAACCCCCTTTCTCAGTTTCTCTAGTTCGCAACCGTCTCATCCATCTTTTTCCAGGTTTATGCAGCATTACCTTTCCTTCGGGATAAAAATGCCTAGCTGGCGACTCTATTCAGTTCACCTTCATCTTCTCTTATCGCCGACCGTTCGCGTCTGTACCCTATCTGACCTAGGTGTCTTTTCGGGGGAGCGACACATGTTAGGATTTTGAGCCCCTGAAAACTGAGCAAGCATCTTAATTAGCAACCTCTTCTGAAGAACCAAAGAAGGGGGTTTCCATAGCCTCTTATAAGCAAGCTCTTGAAGTGGTAGAATCTGGGATACGAGAAGGCTGGGGCAGTCCAGTAGAAGTGCCAGAAAAGAAAGATATGTTTGGGATTGGTTACCATCCTGGGCACTCATCATCTGGACCGAGTGCTAGAGGTCGTCAAGGCCCGATTACTTTCACGAGTGCGGGAGTGGTGGATTACGGAAGCATCAGTTTCGTGTAAGACGACGCAGTTGATAGTGACTGTGACTTAGATGAGTGGATCAGGCTTGTTGTTCCAGGGACTCAACTTAGCAACTGGTCGTCTAAAAGGCTTATCTTAGTCACTTCCTTCGAAGAGTAATAATCTTTGTTTTTGTCTTTTCTGTACTCAAGCACTGTGTCTTTCCCGGGGCATGGTAGCTTTTTATAAGGGTTCTTTTGTTCCTAACACAATTCATAATCATAAATAAAGCTGACGTTTCACATTCATCCATGTTGTTCTTTGCCTTTCATTTTTGCTTTTGTTTTTCAAAAAGAAAGAAAAGTTTTAAAATGGCAATGTTTCTAATTTTCTCAAGCCTTTTCTAAAGTCTTTCTTGAATCACCATTCATGCAGGTGCTCGTCACCGGATCGTATCAATGACGACCTTGTTATGGCTAAGTATGACTTTAACAATCCAATTTATCAATCCGATGAGGAAGGTGAAGAAGATTGCGAACTACCTGAAGAATTGGCCAGACTTCTTAAACAGGAGGAGAAGATGATTCAGCCACATGAAGAGGTCGTCGAAGTGACAAACCTGGGTACCGAAGAAGACTAAAAAGAAGTTAAGATCGGGGCCGCATTAGAAGAATCCATCAAGACTCGTATAATTTCCATGCTTCGAGAATATCTTGATGTCTTCGCTTGGTCGTACCAAGATATGCTGGTTTTGGCACTGACATTGTGGTACACAAGTTGCCTCTGAGAGAAGATTGCCCTTCAGCGAAGTAAAAGTTAAGACGCATACGCCCTGATATGGCCATCAAAATAAAAGAGGAAGTACAAAAGCAATTTGATGTTGGTTTCTTGGTCGTGACCAGTTACCCTCCGTGGGTTGCCAATATTGTGTCGGTCCCTAAAAAAGACGGTAAGGTCAGGATGTGTGTAGACTACAGGGATTTGAACAGGGCCATCCCTAAAGATGATTTCCCTCTGCCTCATATAGATGTGCTTATTGATAATACTGCTCATTTTTCTGTGTTCTCTTTCATGGATGGGTTTTCTGGTTATAACCAGATTAAGATGTCTCCCGATGATATGGAAAAGACTACCTTCATCACGCCTTGGGGCACTTTCTGTTACAAGGTTATGTCGTTTGGTCTGAAGAATGCTGGAGACACTTACCAACAGGGGATGGTGACGCTATTTCACGACATGATTCATCATGAAATCGAGGTTTATGTTGATGATATGATAGCAAAATCCCAAACAGAAGAAGAGCACTCGGTCAATCTAGCAAAGTTGTTTGACAGACTCTGGAAGTTCAGATTGAGGTTGAATCCGAACAAGTGCACCTTTGGGGTTCATTCCAGCAAGTTACTTGGTTTCATTGTTAGTGAGCGGGGAATTAAGGTTGATCCATCCAAAGTAAAAGCCATCCAAGAGATGCCTGAGCCAAAGAATGAAAAGCAAGTGTGTGGTTTCTTAGGGAGACTAAACTACATTGCACGATTTATCTCTCACCTAACGGCCATGTGTGAGCCCATCATCAAGCTTCTAAGGAAGAATCAGGCCATTAAATAAAATGAAGACTGTCAGCGAGCCTTTGATCGAATCAAGGAATACCTACTAGAACCTCCAATTCTCATACCTCCAGTGCCAAGGAGACCCTTGATCATGTATCTTACTGTGCTCGAAGGATCAATGGGATGTGTGTTGGGTCAGCAGGACGAGTCTGATCGAAAAGAGCACGCCATTTATTACCTTTGAAATGTTTACCGATTGTGAGACACGCTACTCACTACTCGAGAAAACTTGTTGCACTTTGGCATGGGCTGCTCACCGACTAAGACAGTACATGCTGACCCATACCACTCTCTTAATTTCCAAGATGGATCCTGTGAAATATATCTTCGAGAAGTCGGCCCTAACAGGAAGGGTAGCCCGATGGCAGATGATCTTAACAGAGTATGATATCCATTACACTTTGCAAAAAGCAATCAAAGGAAGTGTATTGTCGGAATACTTGGCTCAGCAGCTAATCGACGATTATCAACCCATGAAGTTCGAGTCTCCGGATGAGGACATCATGTTCCTCAAGTTACAGGACTGTGAAGAACCACTTCCGGAGGAAGGTCCAGACCCTGAATCCAAATGGAAGTTGATGTTTGACGGAGCTGTGAACATGAACGGAAGCGGAGTAGGTGTTGTTATCATCTCACCAGAAGGGGTCCATACACCTTTAGCTGCTCGGTTGACTTTCTAATGCACTAATAACGAGGAAGAATATGAAGCTTGCATCATGGGGGTTGAAGAAGCAATCAATTTGTGAGTCAAGAACCTCGAGATCTTCGGAGATTCTGCTCTGGTGGTGAACCAAGTCAATGGCAAATGGTTAATTCATCAACCTCATTTGGTTCCTTACAGGGATTCTACCAGGAGGCTGTTAACTTTCTTTACCAAGGTCATGTTGAGTTATATTCCCTGAGACGAAAATCAATTCGCTGATGCCCTAGCAACCTTGTCATCTATGATTAAAGTTTGCCAAGAGAATTTCGTCCCTCGAATCATGATCTCTCGCCTTGAAAGACCTGCCTTTGTCTTTGCAGTTGACAGTAGTGAAGATAATAAACCTTGGTATCATGATATCAGGAAATTCTTGAAGATTCAAGAATACCCAGCTGGGGCATCCAGTAAAGACAAGAAGAACCTCAGAAGGCTAGCAGGTGGTTTCTTCTTGAATCAAGATGGTGTGTTGTACAAGCGAAACTTCGACATGGTTCTGCTCAGATGCGTGGATAGACACGAAGCAGACATGTTGATGCAAGAGGTTCATGAAGGCTCCTTTGGTACCCATGCTGGAGGACATGCTATGGTCAAGAAGTTGTTGAGATCGTGATATTATTGGATCACCATGGAATCCGATTGCTATAAATACTCCCGTAAATATCACAAGTGTCAGATTTATGCCGATAAGGTCCACGTGCCTCTGAATCCATTGAGTGTCATGTCTACACCGTGGCCATTCGCCATGTGGAGCATTGATATGATTGGCAAGATCGAGCCGACAACTTCCAACGGTCACCGCTTCATCCTGGTTGCTATAGACTATTTCACGAAATGGGTCGAAGCGACGTCTTATGCCAACGTTACTAAACAAGTGGTATCCCGGTTTATTAAAAAAGACATCATGTGCCTATACGGAATTCCCAAAAGAATCATTACTGATAATGGTTCTAATCTCAACAACAAGATGATGGCTGACTTGTGTCAAGATTTCAAAATAGAACATCACAACTCTTCTCCATATCGCCAGAAGATGAATGGCGCCGTCGAGGCGGCCAACAAGAACATCAAGAAGATCGTGCAGAAGATGGTTGTAACATACAAAGACTGGCATGAGATGCTACCATTTGCTTTACATGGGTACAAAACGTCAGTGCGTACCTCAACAGGGGCGACCCCATTCTCACTGGTATATGGTATGGAGGCAGTCTTACCAATTGAAGTGGAAATCCCCTCGTTGAGGTTAATGATGGAAATTAAGCTAGATGAAGCTGAGTGGCTCCGATCCAGATATAATCAACTAAGCCTCATTGAAGAAAAGTGCCTAACAGTTGTATGCCATGGACAGTTGTATCAGCGGCGGATGAAGCAGGCTTTCGACAAGAAGGTACGACCTCAAAGGTACATACCAGGTGACTTGGTTCTTAAAAGGATTCTTCATCCTCTTAATGATCATAGGGGAAAGTGGACACCTAATTATGAAGGATCGTTCGTGGTTAAAAAAGTCTTCTCAGGGGGAGCCTTGTTGCCGACCACCATGGATGGAGAAGACTTCCAGTCCCCTATCAACACAGACGCAGTAAGAAAATACTTCGTGTAAAAAAGGACCCGCTGGGTAAAAATAGAATAAAGATCCAGGCAAAAATGGGCATCCCGTTGAGCCAAAAATAGAATAAAAGGCTCGGGAATAAATTAGGGAAATCTTGAAAAAAATGTACAACTGCTGAGTTGAAAAGCCACATCTGACAGCTCAGGCAAAAAAGGGTATCCCGGTGGATTGAAAACCCGAAAGGGCGATCCACGCAAAAGAGGGACTAACACAAACAACTGCGATCTGCGAGATTCGTAGCTCATCTGCAATTGAGGTTATTCTAAAGGTTGAAGACCATTTCAATCACCTTTCTCAAGGGGCAGAGCAAGCAGATAGTCTTGAAGATATACGAGTCATAGTCGGGTTGAAACTTGATGAGATCCACTTATCACATTGCCAATAGGATAGTTTGTTTTCTTTTTTGGCTATTTCCTCTTTCCAGGGAATTGCTTCCTTTGTAATTCCTATTCATGGCCATATTTCCAATTCAATAAAAATTCAATTTTAGTCAACTTGTAACTATCTGCTTCTTGTTTTTGTTTTTCATCTAGCATTGATTGATTGCGTAAATGTCCAGCAAATTGTGGTTTATATTGTGTTATGAACATTTGAATGCTTTCTAACTCACGCAGGAGGACATAAACATTTAATACAACTCTAAAAGGGTGTCAAGATGCCCAGATAATGGTTCATGCTATGAGCTTGGGGCATACAGGTCCAAACTAACTCTCCATGTTGCACGCACTATCAATTGTGTTTACGCAGGTACAGGTACAGGTGTTGCTAACAGAGCTAAAGCAGATTTCCAGGAGGAACATTTCATTATACTTGAACAAGAACAGGTGTTTTCGCGGTTGTCTTCAGTCATCCCCAGTAGAGTTGGAAGTTGAAATCTCCCCCAGCAAGGCAGTAGAAGGTTGGTGTCCTCCCTAAGCAGAGACTTCCCTTCAACACAGGGGTAATCCCCTAGTAGTGCAAATAATGTTTTTCTCCCCCAATAGGTTGCTTCCTCAGCAGTGTCGTGCATCTGGCTCCTCAGCCAAGTCAGAAGTGTCTTCACTTCCCCATCAGAGTGCAAGAAGGGTCCATCTCCAACAGGGTCTTGGCTCTCCAATCTCAAAGTCCAATTTATTTTTTGCAATGGCGGCAGTTCATAGCCGGTGTATCATTAACAACATTCCCCGCAGAGTTGTTTCCTCCTCACCAGAACTAACCAGATCAATGCAGTGATCTTCAGTTCCTCCCCGGTCAAGCCATATGGGATACTTGCAGTCTCCTTTCCGGAAGATCCTTTGCATTTGCATTTGCATAATCATCATTACATTTGCATCCTCCAAAGCGTAGCATTTCCACCACCATAGAGCATTACGCCATAAATTCAAACATAAGCATACCAGCATGGGCCAATTTTGAGGTATATTACATACGACCTGTAACATCTTCTCAACCTGAAATACTCCCCACAGAAGATACTTATACCATTTTCCAGACATCTTTGTCTATCCAAGTCAATGTTGTCATTTTTATTTGTGGCTTGATTCGCTCAGCAATTACATTTTCGAGTTCCGTTTTGTACAATGGTCTCGTTCAAAGCCTTGTTTTTTAGAACAGGCCCCCTTTGTGGCTTGATCCGCTCAGCAGTCACATTTCCGAGTTTCATTTTGTACAATGGTCTCGTTCAAAGCCCTGTTTTGTACAACAGGCCCCCTTTGTGGCTTGATTCGCTCAATAGTCACATTGTCGAGTTCCATTTCGTACAATGGTCTCGTTCAAAGCCCTATTTTGCACAACAGACCCCCTTTGTGGCTTGATTCGCTCAGCAGTCACATTTCTGAGTTCCGTTTTATACAATGATCTCATTCAAAGCCCTATTTTGTACAATAGGCCCCTTTGTGGCTTGATTCGCTCAGCAGTCACATTTCCGAGTTCCGTTTTGTACAATGGTCTCGTTCAAAGCCCTATTTTGTACAACAGGCCCCCCATTTCCGTGGCTTGATTCGCTCAGCAGTCGCGTTTGTTTTTTGTTGTAGCTTGATTCGCTCAGCAGTCACATTTCTGAGTTCCGTTTTATACAATGGTCTCGTTCAAAGCCCTATTTTGTACAACATGCCCCCCTTTTCGTGGCTTGATTCGCTCAGCAGTCACGTCGCAGGTTATCGTTTTGTACAACGATCTTGTTTGCCTGGGCTCTCGTTTATGTACAACAATCCCGTTCCACCTTGTTCTTTTCTCGCTACCTATTCAGAGGTAAAAAAACAAAAAACAAAAAAACAAAAAACCAAATAAAAAGCAGATGGCATTTCTATTCTCCACTGAGTTCAAATTTCTAGGTTTTATTCAAGTATTCAATCACTTCATACCTTGAACATCTAAAAGCTCTCGCAATTATTCATTCATGCCTGCAGATGATTGAATAGGGGCAGCTGTAATACCTCAAAATTTGCCCTCTCATATCCTCAACATTTTTCATAGCATCTTGCATACATAAATTCATAAAATAATCAAAAAAACATTGCATCATGTATAGCATAGCTGAGGCATAGGTATGTGATCAATGACTGGAGCAACTGAAGGCTATATAAAGACAATCAAAGGGCCACAAATCTTCTCAATCATGTGCAAGGGGTCTACAACATCCCGCAAGTCTCTATTTGAGGCCTCAAGTCTTGGAAAGAAGTGAATGGGTCCAAGGAATGCAAGCAGTGCAACATCTCTTGAGGGAATGATCCAAATTAGGGTTTCAATTGTGAAGGGCTTCTCCATTAATTTTTGAGCAAAAGTGGATTCCATTGTGTTCTATGTGACAACAAGTGTATAGGGTTCAAATTTCATCCACAAGTTCATTTTGGAAGAGGTTTAATTGGTCAGATGATTGAAAATCAGGAAATTGGAGAAAAGTCAACCAGGCTGGGTAAAAAGTCAACTCTGGACTCCTTGAGGTCAAGGTCATGAAATTTTGGTCACAAAGGACTTATGGACCAAATTTTCTCAAGAAATAATGGAGAAATCAAAGAAAAAACAGTTTTTGGGGACTATGTATCGATACATACAAGTTTTGTATCGATACATGTTTGTTGTGTAGTTTTGGAAATGGACTATGTATTGATACATAAGCAGGATGTATTGATGCATGATCAGAAAAAACTGACATGCATCGATGCATCCGTGTTATGTATCGATACATATCAGATAAAAAACTGACATGTATCGATGCATCCGTGTTATGTATCGATACATAGTTGTTGTTTTTTGCTGAAAATTGCCAATGCTTCAGTATGTATCGATGCATACCCACATGTATCGATACATGATGTTGTTTTTCTGCTAAAACGTTGTTGTATGTTGCATAGAAAGGGGCAATGACAGTGTTGTCTTGGGGATAAATTCAGGGGTGACTTGTGCACATACTAGAGCTCATTTAGCTTCACATTTGCTTCAATTCAAACCTCAACCATTGCTGCTACATTAGATTGGTCCTCACCACAAGGATCATGAGTTGGTGTACAATAGATCCATTGGTCTCAAGCTGTATTTAGCCTCTGATTTTGTTGCATCAGCAGGTTATCATTATGTGTATGCAGGACCACTTTAAAGCTTGTGCATCTCACAATCAAGTGAGCAAACTCAAGCTGCAATCCTTGGGCAACTAAGCTGGTGTTTCACTTCACTAGTCTTCAGCATAAGCTTCATGTTCTCTGCAACATTGGATTGGTTTCAACTGAAGAAGGTTCTAGAAATCCAGCTGGCACAACTGTTATAACTAACTTCACTCATTTAACTCACTTCACTCAATTAACCAAGGCTAATTAACCTTTGTTCTAACTGTTAACCAGAGGTCTAATGCTCTATAAAAGGATGAGTAGTGACTGAGTTTTGGGGTTCAGCTTCATTTTCACTCAAATCACACCAAAATCCTCCAAATTTGGCTCTGCATTTTCTCTGCAAATTCTCTGCATTTTGAAGTATTAAGCTTCCACAACCATAACATTGATCTTCTTATTCCTTGTGCTTCTTCAAGGACCATTCATAGTGTATTTTCATGGAGATTTGAAGCTGGAAATTTGAAGTTGCATCATCACAACATTTCCACCTTTTGGATTGAACAAGCTAAATCATCATCCAACAAGCTTCATTGAGCATCAATTCATCACCAGCATCACGATTTGCAGCATATCCATGGAGTTTATAGCTTGAATCATCAAGAATTCACTTGTGATTTTTTTGCACCTTCATCAATTTCTCAAGATTCTTCATCAACAAAGTGTTTATTTCACTTCACAAAGGATCAAGATCAAGCATAGAAGACCTTGGAACCTCACCTCTGGATTTCTACAACTCTAAACACCACTGAATTTCAGGTTTCATCTTCAATTCCATTGACACAAATTCTGATTTTTTTGGTTGTTTTGTGTGTATATGAGCTCCATAGGAGCAATGCTTGTGTTGGCTAGTTGATAGGCACCTTAGGTGCTTAGATTCAATTCTTAGGTTGATTCTTGTGTGCTTCGATTCACATTATTCATGAGCCTTAGGAGAAAATCAAGTCTAGATGGTTGACGTACTTAAGGAGACAAACCTATCTATGGCCTTATTTTTCAGTTTGGTAGACATTTGTCCAAAACCTAACCCGAGAGTGATCGGAGAAGATGACCGGAGTTTAGCTCCAGTGACCGGAATAGTAAACCTAGCATTAAGTGGGAACATAACACAGCCGTTAGATCAGTTTCCATCTGACGAACCAAAATCAGCCACCACATTAATGATCATGTGCCAATCATGTGCCATAATTTGTGAAGAGTTTTTCAGATCACTATTTGCACCCCAACATGTTTGGGTCCAGCCCAATTCAGTTCAGCTTTTCACTTCTTGCACCCCTCTCCATTTGCCTTGTTTTCTTTATTTTTCTATTTTACATAACTTTCAATTTTAATCCAACAAAAATACCACAAATCATGATAAAATTCCCCAAAAATCACAGAGACTTCCTAACTCATTTTAGAACTTTTCCACACTCTAATTTTCTGATTTTTAGCCATTTTCCATTTTATTTCGATTTTCCATTTAATTAGTTTGCTATGGAATTCTTGTAGTTGCACTTCATTTTGTTCATTTTATTTCTCCCACTTCCAGTAATCTTTTTAGCGCATTCTTTTTGCTAAGATTAGAGGACTAGTGATAGGACCTAGAATAATTTTTGGTAGATATTTAGGCCATTTTATCCATTGTTTTGGTAACTTAGTTCATATAAGATTGTGATTAGTTCTTAGATGGACTTAAGTGACTATTTGACATAGTTAGACTAGGAATCTTTAGGAGATTTTTTAACACAATATTATAGTCAGGTTAGGGACCCTAGAGAATTAATTTAATATTTTTTCCAGGACTTTTACTATTTTTGGTGCATTAATTTTTAGTCCATTTTTTACATTGTAAATCCACCTAGTTTAGCTTAAGATTTTATGGTTCATTAAGATTTATCTTAATTAAGTTTGAACTTAGAATATTAGGATGACTTAATTTAGTTTAGCTATTGATTTTAGAATATTGATATTAAATAAATTCCCTTAGTTTTAGGACTTAGGCTTAGAATTCCCTTTAATTGTGTTTACATGAGGTTTAGCCTTAATTTTGGTTTTATGCTTTAATATGCATTTTTGAATTAATACTTCTTCATCTCATTTTATGTTTTTGCCTTAATATTTGTGTTTCCATTTGTATAGGCTTCCCCATCTTTAGAACCAACTTAACTTCCTAAGGAAGTAAGTTGAGTTCTAATTCTCTTTTCTTCTTTTCCTTTTCTTCCTTAGGATTAGAAAACTTCACAAACCATTAGGGTCACCTTTTGTACATAATAAATAACTTAGGGTTATGTCTTAGTCCCCCATTAGATTTGACCTTTTGCAATTTGAGTCTTTCTTTCTCACCTCATAAAGAAAATAAAAAAATACTTAATAAAAATCGAACGTTCTTATACGCCATGAGACTTTGTTGTGGAGTACTTATACGCGTCCTGTTTCAGGGCGAGGTGTAAGTATTTACCACGATGGATAGGTCTCAGTATGAGAATGTTCACAAACAAATTCAAAACACTTCTCATATAAGAAAACAACAAACAATAAGCACTATCCTGCGGGAACTTCTCTTTCTCATCTCATTCATTCTGAACGTGAACTCGCGACGACTTGTCTCGCATGCAAGACGGTAAACGCACTCGTATCAGACAAGCCTGCAACACCTGAGCATAGACATACGTAGTTCCAGCCATCACAAACACACAAAAAATAGTTCCTACCTTAGTTAGGAGAACTACGTCGACTCTGATCCTCATTTTCCCGATGAGGTACGTAGGCGGAGGGATAGGGCCCGTTCGAGCACATTCTTTATTTTCCCTACATTTTCCCCATTCTTTCTTTTTGCTCTCTTTTTCCTATTCCTTTCTCATTACCATTCCCATTCCAGTTAGCAAATTATTTGTTCAGCAGCATCTTATTTCTCACCCTTTGAAGCAAACAAACAAGCGTGGATCCCATCAGATACGACGGACAGTCTGGGGTGCTAATACCTTCCCAGGTCATAACCGACTCCCGAACCCAGATCTTTGGTTCGCAGGAACTTGTCATTTCCTTCTTCCTCAGGTTTGTGCAGCATTACCTTTCCCTTTCCTTCGGGATAAAAATTCCTGGCTGGCGACTCTACCTTTTCCGTGCCACTTTCGCGTTTGTACTAGGATGAAAATCCTGGGAGCGACACTTTGGTTTCTATCTCTTCTCATCTCAAAACAAAACCTAAAAAACATTAATAATTAAACAAGGGACCTCTTGTGTATAGCCTTATTCCATGGGGCATATGTATTCATTCCATCTTGGAATAGTACATTTGTCTAGCATGATGCACAAGTCGGATCATGAGGTCATCTTCATCAAGAAAATCATAAAAAAGACTTCTTCATTTTTAATCACTAAGACACTTAATAAATTCAACAAGTTAGTGAGCTTAGGCCATTGACCTTGGAAACAAGTCTTGGATAAATTCTCCTTACTTGGTGTGCTTGTTCTATTATTCCATCTTGGAATGTGGTAGCAAGTACACATTCCATGGAAAAGAGTTTGAGTTCACTTCCTTGTGCCATACTCCTAAAAGACTTCTAAAAAAACACAAACAAACAATAAATGTCTCTCCTTCGGGACTTCTTTTCTCATCACCTTCACTCTTTACGTAAGAACTTGCTCCTACTTGTCACTTTGCAAGACGGTAACGCACTTGTCGTTCGAGCCTGCAACACCTGAACATTGACATAGGCAGTTCAAGCCTTAAGACACAAGCAATCTTTTCCACCCCTAGTTAGGGTAACTACGGCGTCTCTGATCCTCATGTCCAGATGAGGTACGTAGGCAACGGGGTAGGTCCCATTCGAGCACACTCTTTTATTTTCCCTACATTTCCCTTTCTCTTTTCTATCCAGTTCAGTTCCTTTTCTTTGCAGCAACTTTCATTTCTTCACCCTTTGAAACATTTTCTTTGCAAGCGTGGATCCCGTCGGGTACAGTGGACGATCTGGGGTGCTAATACCTTCCCAAGTCGTAACCGACTCCCGAACCCAGTCTCTTTGGTTCGCAGGACCCGTGTCCTTCCTTTTCTTTTCTTCTGGTTTGTGCAACATTACCATTCCCGTTCCTTCGGGATAAAAATGCCTGGCTGGCGACTCTACCCTCTTCCGTGCCACTTTCGCGTTTGTACCAGGATGGAAATCCAGGGAGCGACAGCTGGAGACTCTGTTGGGGACTTCCTAACCAGAGTATCTTTGGTTCCCCTTGAGAGTCAATCCTAGTGCTTGTGTGTTTCTGTTTCTTTGAGTGTTGATTGTTTGCTGTTGTGTTTATATGTTACTACTGTTTATTTACAGCTTTATTTATCGCTTTTAGTATTTATTTTCATGAATAATATATTATAATGGACTGTCTGGATGTGTTGGTTTTCTGTTTGGTGGGATTGGGAATTGTTACTGTGAGATGAGCTCGTAATTGGGGCTCGAGTGCACCCTAGGACTTAGCATGGACAGTCACTTTGGCTTCATGGTATCTTGCTATGTTGGTAGTAGTGAGTTCCACACCCAGACTTGTGACCGTCTTGGAAGTGTTTTGATGCAGGAATCTTTCTTGGATCATTACACGACCTCGATAGTTATGTGCATCTGGGGACCGATCATTGAGGACCATTGTGGAAACATCCCTCTCCAGTGGTGACAGTGGCAGACCACATTCTGTGGAAAACGCATTCGCACCCGAGGGCCCACTGGGAACTCGCATAGGATGGTCTAGTTCTTTTATGGGAACTCAATCAAAGCATATGGTCGTATAACGATAGTATTGTACCCTTCAGGATGAATGTATTATTGTTTCTCGATTTCAGCGCTCGAAGCTGGGGACTGATAAGGGATGCTTGTTTTCCCGGACTCACGCTGAGACCTCCCTGAGTAGTACATAATTCCAAACCGATTCCCTGATTTGGTCATGAGCAATTTCTAGGAAATGGTGAACGTATTATTGCTATTCGGCTTTGAGAGTCCGTGATATTTGACCCGGAGCACACCTGTGAGATTGGTAGGGGTTTACAGGTTTGCAGAAACCCTTGACCTCATCATACCTTATTACTAGTACAGTTCTATGATTTGATATGGCTATATGGATTTTGGAGTTCTTAAGTCATCTGATATCTGATTTAGGGCTTATTTGAGACTGAATTCTTGTTCATGGGGCTTTATTTAGAGGATCTTGGTTCTTAGTCACTTGGGTCCAGCATTCCGTATCCATACAGTCCCAGTTGTTGATCATATGCATGCATTGCATTTGCATCGCATCATACTTGCATTAATTGTTTGTGTTTCCATTTCAGGTTATCATTTATCCATTGTACCCAGTTCTGGTATTTATTGTTTCTCCAGATGACAGAAGTCCAAGAGATACCCAGAAAAAGGAATGCTCATTACACTTTCCCGCAACCAGAAATTGAGGGTATTCAGAAACTGGTGGGCTTGATGAGTGACAAGGTTTCAGATGATTTCAGAAGTCAGTATGGGAAGATCTTAGGTTATATGAACAAACCTACTATTGATCAGAGAGATAACATTCACTCTTTGTTGCAGTTTTATGATCCTCAGTTGAGAATTTTCGTGTTTGCTTATTATGTCCTGGCTCTTACTATGGAAGAGATTTCTGACATCCTGAAGATTCCCATTAGGAATGTTGTTCCCTATTATGTTGCAGAGAAGTTTCCCCCATACAAGGATATAGCAGGTGCATGTCATTTGATTATTCTTAGAGTAAAGATGGAGCTGGAAGCTAGTAAGGGGAAGGGATTTACTCTGGATTTTCTTATCACAGAAGCCCATGTGTTTGCTTTAGGAGGGAAGTGGTTAGAATTCAGTACACTGTTAGCATAAATGGTATATGGGGTATGTCTTTTCCCAGGAGAGAAACGTTGGGTAAGCTTGGAGGCTATCACCCTTTTCATTAAAGAAAACCCAGTGCCTACGTTGTTGGGAGTTTTTTTACTTTGGTGTACATCACAGAAATGAGAAAAGGAAAGGGTACATGAACTGTTGTGCTCAATTGTTCGCTGAGTGGTCTGCTAAGAAGCTTCTAAAGTCAGGACCGTTCAAAGATCTTAAGCAATATTAGAAGTGGGCTAGAAGATTGATGGGGTTAACATCTGATGATATAGCTTGGGGATGTAGCAGAAACTTAGTAGGGAAGGATTTTATTACAAGGTGTGGTGGATTTCCCTATGTGCCTTTGTTAGGTAGGAAAGGAGTGATAAGTCATAACCCTACGCTGTCTAGAAAGAAATTTAGCTATCTAGTGAAGGATCCCCCATCATATGGGGAAATAGCCAAGACTTTGTATTTTCCAACTGAAGATAATGAGCAGTTGATCATTCAAGTATCTCAAGCTTGGGAATTAAAGGTTAGGGAAGGTAAGAAAGAATTTGGAAAGATGGACCCTAAGACATATCCCCCTTTTGCTGCTTGGATACAAGGTAGGGTTGATACCTTCTTCCTTCCATTTTCAGTTGAGGCTCCACTATATCCAAAAGAAGTACCGGTACAAACCACTATTTCTCTTGAAGATTACAAGAAGTTGGAAGCTCAGTTGCATGAGGTTCGGGTAGAGAATTCTGAAATGGCTAGCTTGTATCACCATGCCAATCACGCTAAGCAAGAAGCAGAAGAAAAGCTACAGAGGATGTAGGTTACCATTGAAGCTTAAGAAAAGGAGTTTGCTGGGAGAGAAGCTCATTTTCAGAGATTGGGTTTAACATAGTCAAAAAGAGAAGTGGAGCGTAAGAAGATTTTGAAGACTCTTAGAGAAGCTCGTCAATCCATTACTTGGTTACTTGGCCAAAGAGAATAGGAGCAGAAAAAGTACAAAGAAAAGGAAGAGTTCTTCGAGGTGCAGATGGAATTCAAGAAAGAAGAAGTAGAACAAGTTCACAAAATACGAAGGGAAAAGACTCAGCAATTGGTACAGAGTCATCTAGCATTGGAGGAAGCAATGAAAGAGATTGCAGTTCTTAAGCTGAGAGCAGGCGTCAAGAAGAACCGAACAGGGGTGGTGACTGCAGGAGACGGGCCTGAATCTTCTTCTAGCCTCGAGTTTTAGTTTATTGTTATTTGTATCCAGACTACCTACAGGCTTGTTGTAGGAGTCTTGCTTTGTCTTTCTGTTTTTTGTATTGAATTGTAACCCTTTGGGGAATTATGTGTATGTCTATGACTCTGGTTGTTGGTAGTTTGTTCATGTTATACAGATGATACTTTCTAGTTACCATTTCTGAATGAGCAAAGTTGTTTGTCCGAAGCCATCAGGGTCTGAATACTCCTCAAAAGAGTTTGAAAAGCCAGTTTCCAAAAAGACATATGGAGTATTCTCTGTCAAAAATACCACAATTGGAGCATATTAATGCCTGAACGTGGAAGCATGAATAGCTACATTGCATGCATATAACTGTTTGTTGTTTTGCAGGTAATTCGTCAGTTTTCTAATGGTTATGTCACTTTCAGGCACTATAGCTCCTAAGAAGGTTCAGAGACAGTCGACCGTACACAGATACCCTACAAAGGTGAACAGAGAGAGCAATGGATCAGATGCAAGCAGATATGGCTGACTTGAGGACAAGAATGGACAACTTCATAACCCTCATGGCAGGGATGGGTCAAACTCAAGAGCGCTTGCGCGAAATGGTGGAGAACAATCAAGCCAGGAACAATGGGACAGCAGATGGAGGTAACTGCAACGGGGTTGGCGCCCGTCATGTTGAAATCCATGTGGTGCAACCAGGGGTCACTATTATCAATGATGGAGTGAATAACCTGCAGATGGATGTGCAGGATGAACAGTTCACTGTGCTGGATGAGTCAAAAGGCCAGGGGGTTGACATGAATAGGAGGTTTGAAGAAATGGCTGAGCAGATTCACGCCATTAAATCTCAGAGTTCTTTAGGGTTTGACATCACTGATCTGGGCTTAGTGCCAGGGGTGAGAATTCCCTACAAGTTCAAGGTCCCTACTTTTGATAAGTACAACGGCACGGCTTGCCCGAAAACTCACCTTCAGTCTTTTGTGGGAAGGATTGTTGCGCATACAGATGATGAGAAGTTGTGGATGTATTACTTCCAGGATAGTCTTGTAGGAGCTTCCTTGGAATGGTACATGAAGCTGAGCATGGTCAATGTTCGAAGCTGGAAGGATTTAGCCAAGGCATTTGTAAAGCAGTATCAATACAATTTGGATATGGATCCAAATCGTACCCAGTTGCAGACAATGGCTCATAATGTTAAGGAAGGGTTCAAAGAGTACGCCCAGAGGTGGCGTCAGCTTGCTGCTCAAGTACAACCTCCCTTGTTAGAAAATGAAATGGAAGACATGTTTGTGGGAACACTACAGGGGGTGTTTATTGAGAGACTGGCGTCTTGTTCCGCAACAAAGTTTAAAGATATTGTAATAGCTGGAGAGAGGGTTAAAACTCATCTAAAAATGGGGAAAATCCAAGACAGTGGTGCAGGTAGCTCAAGCAGTGTTAGAAAAGGTTTCAATGGACCTCCAAGAAGAAGGGAGGGAGAAACTAATGATGTGTACGGTCGGGCCGTGGATACAGGGGATCATATGAGTAGGTGGCAGTTGTCACCATTCCAACAAGTCATGTGCAACAACCACAACAACAGCAGCAACAGCAACAACCGCAGCGTAACAATTATCAGCAAAGACCCTATCAGCAGAGACAAGCTCGTCCAGCTAGCAGGGTGCTTGAGGCCATCCCGATGACATACACAGCACTACTCCAGAGATTATTAGATTTGAACTTGGTGCAATTGAGGACTTTAGCACCACCACTACCTGGAGAGCTTCTAGTGGGGTATGATGCCAATGCGAGATGTGCATTCCATTCAGGAGCTCCCGTACACTCAACGGAGAAGTGCAGGGCATTACAGCATAAGGTCCAAGACTTGATTGATTCGAAAGCAATTAAATGCGCACCGCCTCCGAATGTTACATCAAACCCCATTCTAAATCATGGAGGGGCCCGGATAAACGATGTTGATGGTGGCGAGAGGTTAAACTTGATTTTGAGCGTGGATGAAGTGAAGACTTTGTTGTTAGTGGTGAAAGACAGATTGTTGAAAGGGAAGGTTTTTCCAGGTTGCAATTTTGACTATGAGGGTTGCATGAATTGAGTTAATGGTTGGGGGATTTGAAAGTTGGGTTGCAGTGTTTGATTGACGAGGGATCTCTACAATTTGACAGGGCTGACAATAGAAGTGATCGTGTGTCTACAGTAATAATTTATTTTGATCCTGCTGAAGTTCCTGCCCGGAGAGAGCCTGTGACTATCTATGTTCCAGACGTGAATCCAGTAATAATCACTATTCCAGGACCGGTTCCTTATGTTGATGACAAGGCCATCCCTTGGCACTATGGCTCTGACGTGTACGTAGAAGGTCAGAAGGTGGAAAATAAAGCGGTGACAATTGACCCGACTGTCGTGAATGTTGGAGGAGTTGGTGGGTTTACTCGGAGTGGGCGTCTCTTTGCTCCTCAAGTTCTTAGAGGTGATCCCGTAGCTGAAGCTGTTGCAAAGGCTAAGGGTAAGTAGGTAGTGACTGAAGAGGTGACAACTCCTGCTGCTAGTCAAGGCATTTTTGAAAAAGAAGTCGAAGAATTCATGAGAATAATTAAGAAAAGTGACTATAAGGTGGTTAAGTAGTTGAATCAGACCCTGTCCAAAATATCCATTATGTCTTTGTTGATGTGTTCTCAAGCTCACCGAGAGGCTCTGGTGAAATTTTTGCAAATGGCATATGTACCACAGGAGATAACTGTTAACCAGTTAGAGGCTGTGGTAGCCAGCGTGAACGCCAGCCATGGGTTGGGATTCACAGATAGAGATCTCACTTCTGAGGGACGTAATCACAACAAGGCCTTACACATCACCATGGAGTGTAAGGGTGTTGTTCTATCACACGTCTTGGTAGATACAGGCTCTTCTCTCAATGTGCTCCCTAAGAAGGCCCTCATGAAGCTAAATGTTGATGGCATTGTTTTGCGACCCAGTGATTTGATCGTGAAAGCCTTTGATGGGTCACGGAGGTTGGTGTTCGGGGAGGTGGAGCTACCAGTAAAGATTGTGTCTCAGGTATTCAAGAGCACATTCTATGTTATGGATATCCAACTTGTTTATAGTTGTTTGCTGGGACGTCCCTGGATTCACGTTGTTGGCGCAGTAACACCCACATTGCATCAAAAGTTAAAGTATGTGGTAGACGGCCAGGTTGTTACGGTATGCGGAGAAGAAGATATTTTCGTAAGCCATCTGTCGACCTTCAAGTATGTGGAAATGGACGGGGAGGTCCATGAGACACTTTGCCAAGCTTTTGAGACAGTCGATGTTAGTACTTTGTCTCCGGTGGCTGCAGCTCAAAGCAATGAGAAGGAATGGACTCCTATATACTCTTACAAGAAAGCTAAGGAGGTAGTCCAATCAGGAAATGCCCAGGGTTGGGGCAAGTTGTTAGAAGTGGAAAAGAAAGATGACAAGTTTGGGCTGGGATATCAACCTGGTGGGTCCAGCTGGTCTCAGGGCAGTAAGCCCATAACGTTCACTAGTGATGGAATACTCGACTACAACCACATTTGTGCAACAGATGAAGATGGGGATAGTGATTGTGACTTGGATAAATGGATTCACCCATACGTACCTGGGGAGGAGCTCTGGAACTGGTCTGCCAAAGATTTCGTTCAAGTTACTTGGCGATCAAAGTAATTTTCTTGTTTCCATTTTTATCATATTGCATGTCAAATCCTACACTCTACCCAAGGTACATGGATCCATCTGTAGGGCCACCATGTTTTTAATGCATTTACTTTTCCATGAATTAAAGGACATTTTTCAAGAAAATTGTGTTCTCTTTCGTTCGTTTTAAAATTTTTCACAAAAAACAAATAAAATGACAATGTTTTCTTTCTCCTGTGTTTCTGTGTGTTTGCGTCTCTTTTAAAAAAAGAAAAAAGAATAGATTTTGAAATAAGCACATCATTTGTGCAGTGTTGATCATTCGGATTCCTGTGATAACGTTCATGCTATGACTATGCATGACTTCGACAATCCTATCTATCAAGCTGATGAAAGGGTTGAGGAAGTTTGTGAACAGCCGGAAGAATTGGCTAGGTTGTTGAAACAAGAGGAAAGGTTCACTCAGCCTCATCAGGAAGAAATAGAGATCATCAACATTGGGTCTGAGGATGTAAGGAAAGAAATAAATATTGGGGCCAATCTTCAGGCCAAAATAAAGAAGGAGTTGATTGGTATGCCACGTGAATATGTGGATATCTTCTCCTGGTCGTATCAAGATATTTCGGGGTTGGATACTGACATCGTTGTACACAAGCTGCCACTAAAGGAAGACTGTCCTCTAGTAAAGAAAAAGCTGAGAAGAACTCGCCCTGACATGGCGATGAAGATCAGGGAGGAAGTTCAAAAGCAGTGGGATGTCGGGTTCCTTGCTGTAACTAGTTACCCACCTTGGGTAGCTAAAATTGTGCCTGTACCAAAGAAAGATGGCAAGGTCCGGATGTGCGTCGATTATCGGGATCTAAACAGAGCAAGTCCAAAGGATGACTTTCCATTACCTCACATTGATGTGCTGGTAGACAACACCGCTCAGTTCTCGGTATATTCTTTCATGGATGGCTTCTCCGGGTACAATCAGATTAAGATGGCACCGGAAGACATGGAGAAAACGACGTTCATTACCCCGTGGGGTACGTTCTGTTACAAGGTTATGCACTTTGGGCTGAAGAATGTCGGGGCAACGTATCAACGGGTTATGGTAACTTTGTTCCACGACATGATACACAAGGAAATTGAGTGTTATGTGGACGATATGATTGCCAAGTCTCGAGACGAATAAGAGCATCTGGTCAATATCAAAAAGTTGTTTGATAGATTGCTAAAGTACAGATTAAGGTTGAATCCAAACAAGTGCACTTTCAGAGTGCGTTCAGGTAAATTGTTGGGTTTTATTGTTAGCCAGAGGGGGATTGAGGTAGATCCTGCAAAAGTAAAAGCAATACAAGACATGCCTGCACCGAAAATAGAAAAAGAAGTACGTGGATTTTTTGGGAGATTGAACTACATTTCACGGTTTATATCTCATTTAACTGCCACATGCGATCCAATCTTCAAATTGTTAAGAAAAGAACAAACGGTCAGGTGGAATAAGGACTGTCAAAGGGCCTTTGAAAAGATAAAAGAATATTTGCAGGAGCCTCCGATCCTAATGCCTCCAGTTCCAGGACGACCATTTATCATGTACTTGACTGTGTTAGAAGGGTCGATGGGGTGTGTGCTAGGCCAGCATGACGAGTCTGGTCGAAAAGAGCATGTTATTTACTACCTTAGCAAAAAGTTTATTGATTGTGAATCCCGTTACTCACTGCTCGAGAAAACTTGATGCGCTTTGGCATGGGCTGCTCGCCGACTGAGACAGTACATGTTGACCCACACCACATTGCTAATCTCAAAAATGGACCCTGTCAAGTATATTTTCGAGAAACCAGCATTAACCGGAAGGGTTGCAAGGTGGAAAATGATCTTAACAGAGTATGACATACAATATACTTCCCAGAAAGCCATCAAAGGAAGTGTATTGTCAGATTATCTTGCACAACAACCGCTTGAAGACGATTATCAGCCAATGAAGTTTGATTTCCCTGATGAGGACATCATGTACCTCAAGGCAAGAGATTGCGAGGAACCACTTCCGGAGGAGGGGCCTAACCCTGAATCCAAATGGAAGTTGATGTTTGATGGGGCAATCAATATCAATGGACGTGGAGTTGGTGTTGTTCTTATCACTCCCGAAGGTGTTTACTTTCCCTTCGCTGCCAGAATTACTTTTGGTTGTACCAATAATGAAGCGGAATACGAGGCATGCATAATGGGAATAGAGGAGGTTATTAATCTTCGGATTAAGACCCTCGATATATTCGGAGATTCAGCCCTCGTTATCAACCAGATTACCGGCAAGTGGTATACACATCAAGAACATTTAATTCCTTATAAGGATTATGCCAGAAGACTGTTGACGTTCTTCATAACGGTTAAGATTCAATATATACCACGAGATGAGAATCAATTTGCCGATGCATTGGCTACTCTTTCTTTGTCCACCAAAGTCTTGTGTTGGAACTATGTGCCCATAATTGACATTTCCAGGCTTGACCCACCAGCTTATGCTTTCTCTGTAGACGCAGTGTCTGATGAGAAACCTTGGTACTTTGATATCAAGCTTTTCCTGGAAAAACAAGAATACCCAGTTGGGGCATCATCCAACGACAAGAAAACCTTGAGACGACTTGCTGCTAGTTTCTTCTTGAATGTAGACGGGGTTTTGTATAAGAGGAACTTTGACATGGTCTTGCTCAGATGCGTGGATAGACATGAAGCAGACTTGTTAATGCAGGAGGTCCACGAGGTATCCTTCGGTACTCATGTAAGAGGACATGCTATGGCTAAGAAGTTATTGAGATCAGGGTACTATTAGCTAACAATGGATGCAGACTATTGTTCGTACGCCCGTAAGTGCCACAAATGCTAAATTTATGCAAACAAGGTGCATATTCCTCCTAGTCCGCTCAACGTCATGTTATCTCCTTGGCCCTTTTCTATGTGGGGCATTGACATGATCGGGAAAATAGAGCCTACTACTTCAAATGGTCATCGCTTCATCTTGGTTGCGATTGATTACTTCACCAAATGGTTTGAAGCAACATCTTATGCTAATGTCACTTGCCAAGTGGTAGCCAGGTTTCTGAAGAGAGACATCATTTGCAGATACGGAGTGCCCGAGCGAATCATTACTGATAATGGTTCCAACTTAAACAACAAGATGATGGCAGAACTGTGTCGGGACTTCAAGATTCAACATCACAATTCCTCTCCTTACCGGCCAAAGATGAATGGCACAGTAGAGGCAACTAACACGAATATTAAGAAGATTGTGCAGAATATGGTTGTCACTTACAAAGATTGGCATGAGATGTTATCGTTCGCATTACATGGGTACCGAACGTAAGTCAGGATGTCAACCGGGGTAACTCCATTCTCCTTGGTGTATGGCATGGAGGTAGTCTTGCCTGTTGAGGTAGAAATTCCTTCTTTACGTGTGATGGTGGATATGAGGCATGATGAGGTTGAGTGGGTACGTGCTCAATAGAATTAGTTGTGTCTAATTGAGGAAAAAAGATTAGCGGCTATCTATCATGGTCAGCTTTATCAGAGGAGAATGAAGCGAGCATTCGACCAACGAGTACGTACTCGAGAGTATCAAGTAGGCGAGCTTGTACTTAAGAGGATCATTCCTCCAGGTTCAGATCACAGGGGCAAGTGGACCCCAAACTATGAAGGCCCATTCATAGTGTAGAAAGTTTTCTCAGGTGGGGCACTGATGCTCACTACTATGGAAATTTTCAGTCTCCTGTTAACTCGGACTGTTAAAAAATACTTCGCATAAAGGACCCGTTAGACATAAAAACAGAATTAAATTCCAGGAAAGAAAAGGGCATCCCGACGAGCTAAAAACGGAATAAAAAGCTCGGGTAAAAGTTAGGGAAAAAAAAGAAAAAAAATGTGCACCCGCTGAGTTGAAAAGCCACATCGGACAACTCAGGCAAAAAAGGGTATCCCGGTGGATTGAAAACCCGAAAGGGCGATCCACGCAAAACAAGGGAATAAGCGAACAATTGTGATCCGGGTAATCTGAACCAAATCATCGTTCCACACAGTCTGGAAATATCAGAAGGATAGGAATCAGTCCTCTCATCTTCTTCAGAAAGCAAAGACAAGAACAGAAAGTCTTGAAGACATGTTGGTCATAGCAGGAAGGAAACTCATTGGAATGTCATGTACATTTCTGTTAGGATAGTTTCTTTTCTCAATTTTATGGTAGCTACCTCTTTCTAGGTAGTTGCTTCCTGATGTAAAACTTTGCCTATTCAGAGGCCACTCAATGAATGAATATTCAGTCAAAAGTCGTGTTGTGTTGTGTTTACTATGTTTGCAAAAATGTCCTGAATTTTTGGCAAAAAGAACATTGTGTTTAAAACATGTTGATTTTCTATATAAAAAATGACATTGCAGGAAAACAGTTAAAACTATCTTTGAGTGTCGGGTGACAATGGATGAACAGATCATACCATGCAAATCCCCGGGGCACATGTGTGTATACTGTTGTTGTAGGTTTTGCAGGATGGTATCATATCTACCCAAGCAGAGAATATTCCCCACTTGAGTTAGAGCAAGTGGAATCTCCAGCAGAACTTCAAACCTAATCAAAGAGGTTTTCTCCCCAAGCGGATTATCTTTCCACAAGTTAAGTATACCCAGCAGGCATCTGAACGCTTGATTTCCCCACAGAGTTGGAATTGGCATAATTCCTTCCTCAGTAAAAGTTTGATCAAGCCTCTTCCCCAGCCAAGTCTGAAGACGGCCAGTCCCTGCAGAGTCATGATCGGGATTCACTCCCATCGTTGAAGTATTCCCCAGAGAAGTCGCCAATTTATTTTGGCCATTGTGATGATACAAGCAGTTATTCATCTCCCCAACCAGAGTTGAGTATCAAAGCCTCTTGACCCGATTTTCCCCTGCAGAGTTGTGATCCTTATCAGGCACTTTTTTGATGATCGTCTATGTTTCCCAACAATCGTATGTGTATGATATTTGCTTGATGCTCGTCCGCATTCCCCAGCACTCGTTGGTGTTTGGTAGTTGCTTTTGCTCATCCGCATTCCTCAGCACTCGTCTGTGTTTGAAGACTGTTTGTTGCTCGTCCGCATTCCCCAGCACTCGTATGTGTTTGAAGATTGTTTGTTGCTCGTCTGCATTCCCCAACACTTGTCTGTGTTTGAAGACTATTTGTTGCTCGTCCGCATTCCCCAACACTCGTCTGTGTTTGAAGACTGTTTGTTGCTCGTCTGCATTCCCCAGCACTCGTCTGTGTTTGAAGACTGTTTGATGCTCATCTGCATTCGCCAGCACTCATCTGTGTTTGATATTTATGGTCGTACGCACGCCCCATCACTCATCTGTGTTTGATAGTTGTTTGATGCTCGTCTGCATTTCCTAACACTCGTCTGTGTTTGTTGTCTGCTTGTTGCTCATCTGCATTGTTTGGATACTTTTCTGTATCATCCTCCGTACTCGTTTTGTTAGCTTATATCCTTATGTACTGATTTGGTAATCGCTTTGGTACTCGTCTGTATTACTACTCCAAAGGCTCGTCTGTGTTGGATTTCTGGTACTCGTCTTTATTGCTACTCCAAATGCTCGTCTGTGTTGGATTTTTGGATACTCGTCTGTATCATCCCTCATACTCGTCTGTGTTAGCTTATAACCATGAATGTTGATTTGATAATTGCTCTGGTACTCGTCTGTATTACTACTCCAAATGCTCGTTTGTGTTGGATTTCTGGTATTTGTCTGTACCAGTGGATGATATTCGTCTATGTCATTGCCTGAGGCGCTCATCTGTGTTTCTTAGATCATCGTCTGATATTCGTTTGTATCATTGACTTATGGCATTCGTCTATGTTTCTTTTGATGATCATCCAATGCTCGTCTGTGTTGAAGAGGTTTGAATTCCTGACGGTGGGATTAAACGTCAAAATGTTTACCGGCCCTGGCGTAACAGGTTTATCCGAAGGAGGTTCGTCTATCTCAGACACCACTTATCTAGGTAAGATTTGTGAAGAGGGTTCGTCCAATTCTAACATCGCACCTGGCGTAACAGGTTTGCTCGAAGAAGGCTTGTTTGTCTTAGATCGTATATTTACAGAGAATATATGAGGAGGGTTCGTCTATCCTGACTATGCATGTCTATCCCACAGACTTAAATGCATCACCGGTCCTGGCGTAATAGGTTTATCCGAAGGAGGTTCGTCTGTCTCAGATCATACATTTTTGTAAAATGTAGGAAGAGGGCTCGTATGTCCAGTTCCTGGCATAAAAGGTTTAGCTGTAGAGGGCTCGTATGTCCATTTCCTGGCGTAACAGGGTTGTCTGAAGAGGGCTCGCATGTCCATTTCCTGGCGTAACAGGCTTGCTTGAAGAAGACTCGTCTGTCTAAGTTTTCTTATCCGGCGTAACTATTCAATTTGAAAGGAGCTCGTCCGCTTTGTCCTCACTTCAATCACCCAAAGCGTCATTTGGTTGGGTTTATTTCCCATTTCTGCATTCTCAAGCAGAGTGCAAATTTCAAGTCTTTTTGGAATTCAACCACAGTTTATCATGAACGGTCGACAGTCGTGCTACCGTCCTTTTCAGATTAACAGTTGCTTGAATAGGGGCAGCTGTAACACCCCAAATTTTCCCTCTTCTTTTTAGCATCATCATCATATCATAATCATCATAAGCATGCCATATCCTTAGCATTTTTCATAGAAAAGATGAAGCATAGCACTCGCATGTTCCAGCATAAGGCATATGATCAATCATCTGAGAACTCGTGATCTAATAAGGCAAAGTCAAGAGCATGGTGACCTGACAGGAAGCTCACAGGACCTTTTGTACAAGCCTTGTGTCATGGTCAAAGCCCTAAACAAAATTGAGAATCAAGATCAGATTGGAATGGTTGGCGCCGGGGTATTCTTGGAGTTTCCCACCAAAAGGATGGAGAATTCAAAATTTCCTTGCGTTAACCAGTTAACGGCTGCGAATTTTGAATTCCAGCAGCAAGTTCAGCATGTGTTTTGGCTCCATTTTCTGATTTTTATTCATTTTTGAATTATGGAGAAGGATCTAGATGATTTACCAAGCCTAATTCCAAGGCTAGATCCTAATCACTTTCTAAGCTAATTCCAATCCTTTTTTTTTTGGACTCCAAACCAAAATTTTGGGCCCCAAACCTAGAGGATATTGTAAACACCCCAAATTTTCCCTCACTAATTTCACACCATGGCTTGTGATCTTTCATGATTGCATTAGTTTAAGCATACTACATCCCATTGCATATTTGTTTCACTGCATTAGTTCAAGTTCATCTGCATCTAGGGTTTGTGATCTAAGCAATCCAAGGATCCATCTGAGCCACTCCAAGGGTCTCCAATTATTCCAATAGGGCCCATGTGTGTTCTATCATCATATTATATTCCTCAAAGCTCAAAGAAGGCAAGAAATCACAAGAACTGGGAAAGCATGGAAGCAGAGCTAGGGTTTTCACTACATAGATGACCAAAATTAGGGTTTTGGTTTCAGAGGCATTAACTCCAAATTTTTTGGTCATTCTTGTTTCTATTGTTCTTAAGATGTTATAAGGATCATATGTACCAAGTTTGATGAAGAAATTCATTGTGGAAGTCATCTGATCACTGGGTAACTTCTTGAGCAAGTCAGAGCAAAATCAGGGCATCTGAGGCCCCCAACAATGGAACCCAAGGGGTATTTTCATCAAATTGAAGTTAGATGATCTTTATTTGATCATTGAAGTGCTTGAAAGTTCACAAAATTGAAGAAATTTGAGCTAAACCAAAAGTTTCCAAAAATGGAAATGACTTGTAATGGAAACTTTCCATTTTGCGAAAGTTCTTCAACCTCCACTTTCTCAACCAAAAATGCTTCAAATGAAAAATTGTTGGTCATGAAAGTTGTAGATTGGATCATTCCCTTTTCAAAAAGTTCAAGAACATGTTCTAATTCATTATGGAACTCAAGTTATAGCCTTGCAAAGTTGGCAAAAATCACATAATTTTCATTTTCATACCAAAGAGGATTTTTTGCAAAACCACTTGCCAAGTCATTTTGTGACCTCTAATGCATCTCTAGGCATCATACAAACATAGTGAAATGCATTGTGATCAGAATTGCAAAAGGAATCACTTGTTTTCATGCCTTGCATCACAAGATTTCTCAAAGGGGAAAAATGGCATAACACTTGCAAAATCTCTTGCAGCCATGCTTCCACTTGTGCCAGCTGCATAAAATGAATCCCATTGCTCTCCTTGAACCAAGCTGAGGCCAGACATGCCCTTGGACAACTCCTGCCATAGCCAATACCTCAAGTACACATAATGTTTACTTTTTGCAAATCACCCATACCAATCAACTGCAGCCACAATAACTCTCTGGCCAATAGAGACATGTTATGTGGACCAAAAGCAAGCCATTTCACATAATCTTGGAGCTCAGAACCATACACAAGCCAAGTTTCACAAAAATCCTCTCCACCTTCAAACTTTCGATTCTCTCTGCCCAGCCACTAAAACTTCAAACAAACTTCATAAACCAACTCACCATCATCCATAGATCATTTCCCAACCATCAAACAAGCCTGAAACCCCACAAACACAAAACATGATTCTGGTGCAGCAAGAGTTCATCCTCTCAATCCAGCCATTCTAAACTCATTCAAAGCCTTGCAACATCATCAGGGGATCAAGTAAGGTGGTTTAGCATCAAGGAGAAGTCTAGAAAGTGCCAAACTGAAAAGCTTCATCTCAGGTATACCTCAAGAACAAATTTTCCAGAATCCTTATTTTAAGTTATAGAAATGATCTGCATGCTTCACTGATCACATTGCACTTGTTGGTTTTGAAAATGATTGAGTATTGAGCCTGTATCGTGCTTCTGAAAGTTTTGCCATTTTTGTGTTTTAATTCGTATCTTGATCATGTTGCATTAGAAATTTGTTTTGAGGGTAGATTCATGCTCAGGGAGGTTTGGGGAGTTGATCTGGAGCTTTAGAGCTTCTAAAACAACCTAGGGAAGAAGTTTGATTTTTGGGGTCACCGGTGAAGATGATCGGAGCTTGCTCCGATCATCTGAAAATAATTAGAACCCTAATTAGGGTTTAGTTGCCTAGTTTGAATTCTGGCCGTAGGATGGTCATTAGCGCGTAAATGTGTGGCCTGGATCATTTCAGTTAACCCTAATTTTCAATTAATTAAATTAATTAAGTAATTTAGCCAGTTTGAATTTCAGCCAAAGGATAGAGCGCGCATTCAACCCTCACCTCTCTTGTTTGAATCTCAGCCATAGATCTTGCATACTTCTCATTTATTTCATTTTATTCTTATTTCTTTTGCATATTTAATTTAAAATATCAAAACTCATCCAAAAAATTTCGAACTTTGCATTTCTGATTCAAATATTTTTCTTCATCCAAAAACATTTTTTATTTTATTTTTTGCATTTTAAAAGCATTTTTAAAATATTAAAATGTTTATTTTAATTAATTAATGGAAATTAATTAATTAAAATACCATTTAGGTTTCTAAAAATCACCAAAAAAATTCATGTTGCATCCTAACACATTTAGAAACATTTTCAAACCCTTCATACAAATTTCTTTTTGGTTTTGATCACAACTTGACAATTTTCTTTGAATTTAGGGTTCATAAAATCAATGTTTTTTACCTTAACTTTGAAAAATCTTTTTTGCCTAACCATGAAGGGTTTGATGATGATTCTTTTTGCATTGTGTTACACATAGCATGTAGTTTCTAGGATATTTTTGTCATGAATTTATCTTGCATTTTCAATTTGATTTGCATTTTTCCCTTAGAAGCACCCTAAAACCCTAGCAAACTTAGAAAAATCATAACTTTCTTTAGGTTAAGAGTTAGACCTTCTCCTTTGGGGTGTGGTATCATATAGGGTTAGGGTTTGTTTGAGCTCATTTACAAATTTTTATCATGACATATGCTTCTGATTTGATCATTTTCATCTCATCTTTTCATGTAACCCTAATTTTGCATCTTCATTTGTATTCATCTTGCATATGCATCCATACATGAATTTTCCATGACATTTCGTGCATTCATATGTCATTTTAGACATCTTAGTACATGTTAGAATCATGATTGGTCATTTCTTCATTCATTTGCCATGGTTTGCATTCATTTCCTTTCATTAAACTTCATGAACTTTCAAACTTCAAAGCATGCTTCCATTTGCATCTCATCTTTGTATGACCATTCATTGCACTTTGTAGGTCTTTGCATCATGTCATAGAATCATTTGCATCATGTGTATGCTTCTGGTTTTGGTTTTTACCTTTGCATATGCATCATTCCATCTCACTTCTTTCCTTATGCATATTGTGCTAACATTTTCAGGTGGTAAGTTAATTTGAGAAGTGGATTTGCCTTCACTTCTCATTTCTCTTCATCTTCTTCATATGCATCTTTGCTGCATTTTTAATTGTCTTTGAGTGGGCTTGCTCACTCATGTTCATCTCTCACTTTCTTTCTCTAAGTTACTTATCTTCTTCATTGAAGTAAGTAACTTATTTCTTCTGCTTCTTCCTCCTTCCATCTGCTTCTTCCATTGGTGGCTTCCTTGAAGATCCTTCTCAAGCCTTACAAACCATAGGAACATCAGAGCATGAAAATAATTAGGGTTGTGATTAGTCCCCCTTAGCTTTTACCTTTGAGTCTTCTTTGTGTCTCTCCTTTCCTCTCATCATTAGAGACTAAACCTTTAAGGTTTTAGGACTTTGGAATTAGGGTTATGCCTGCATCCTTCTCTTAGGATGGAGTGTATAACTTTAATCCTAATTATTAAACCCTTAATTTGTTTAAACCTCTTAATCAATACATCTAATAATCACTTATACATTAACTTGTAACTTGGGCCTTACATTAGGGTTCTAATTCTTCCTTTATGGTTAAGAAGGACTAACCCTAGTGTTTAATGGACAAGTCCCTCTCAAGTTGTCTTACAAACCATAAAATCAATTTCTTAACCCCACCCTTAATTAAAATCCACTTAATAAAGGTTTGTTTTTTCATGAATTTAATCCCTAATCATGGATTAAGTTGAGGTATCTTCCTCAACTTAAGTGTGCTCATCTATTATCCTTCTATTAGGATGGTATAATGAGTTCACTAATCCTTGATTATGGCTTAAACTCATTACTTAACACTAAACAAAAAATCCAAAAATATCTAAATAATCACAAGTGGGTTAATGATCTTAATCCTACATCATCATGGTAATTAAGTTGCGATGTTTATCTCACACTTAAGTATTCTCATTATCCCTAATCAGGGAGGATATAATGAGTTTACAACCTTTGATTTAGGCTTAAGCTCATCAACTTATGACAAACACCAAAAACAATAAAAAAAACTGAAAACACAAAAACAAACAATAATCGTCTCCTTCGGGATTCTCTTCTCATCACACTCATTCACAAACGAGAACTCGCTTCTTCCGTCTAATGTAAGACAGTTAGCACTCGAGCCAGACGAGTCATATACTTGAGCATAGACAAGTAAGTAATTCACAGTCAATTTATTTGTCAGTCTCTTTGAGTCGAACTACAGTGTTCTGACTTCCTCATTGCACGAGAGGATACGTAGGCATAACTTAACTGTTATCGAACAAAAGTCTCTTTGTCATCCCCCCTCTTCCAGCATTATTTTTAAGCCTCAGTCATGAGCAATTCACACCTTTCTGCACTGACACTTGTACATTTCTTTTCCAGCTTTTTGCACATAGATAGCACATACACCTACCCCTTTAAACACAATCTTTTAAGCGTGGATCCCATCGAGTACGACGGACAATCTGGGTGCTAATACCTTCCTAGGTTGTAACCAACCCCCTTTCTCAGTTTCTCTGGTTCGTAACCGTCTTATCCATCATTTTCTAGGTTTATGCAGCATTACCTTTCCTTCGGGACAAAAATGCCTAGCTGGCGACTCTATTCAGTTCACTTCATTTTCTCCTTTTGCCGACCGTTCGCGTCTGTACCCTATCTGACTAGGTGTCTTTTCGGGGGAGCGACAGCTTGGCGACTCTGCTGGGGACCCTTATATTGCAACCAGAATCTCTGGTTCTCTTTGTGGGTTCCTCCTAGCGCTTGTTTGATTCGTGTTTATGGGGGTGTTATGTGCTACTTGTGCTTATTTGTTTATTGCTTTATTTATTTATTTCTGTACAGCTTTATTTATTGCTTTCATTTACAGTTTTTATGCATTTCATATTGTCATTATCATGTGCTGGATCTGCTGTTTCCTTGGTGGGTGGGGATCATTGAGTAATTAAGGTCCTATACCTGGGACCTGAGTGACACATAGGCTAGAGTGGTTTCATATTCTTTCCTATTCCATTTCGGTCTGGTGCGGGAATATGAAATACGGTTCAGACATGGGTTTCTTCTTGAGAACTCTGTGCTACGAATTTCCTGTAGTACTAGGGCTATGTGGGAAGCCTGCTAAGTCTGGATGACCTTTTTATGACCTTCAGCATCTAAGGTGAATTAGAGGAGGATCTTTTATGGTTATTGTAAATATTGTGCCTCCGGGTTAGAAGTGTTTACACTTCTCATAACTGATCCAAGTCTGAGGATCCTTGTTCTAGAACCTTACATGTGAGGGGGTTGGGATGTTTACAGGTTTGCAGGAACCATTGGCCTCATCATACCCTGTTACTAGTTTGTTTTAAGAATGCCTCACTTTGGACAGTTCTTGTGAAACCCTGGATTTGTGACTCTTTATTTGAGTCCCCCACCTGGTTACTGGTTTTCTAAAGCCTCCATCCGGACTTATGAACACACATAGACCCTATCAAGGCAGATAAACAGATCCAGCACTTGATCACAAACCCTTTGCATATCATTCTGCATACATCATTTTGCATCATTTAACATTTGCCTATTTGTTTTACATGGTATCCATCTTATTTTCTTTGGTTTGGTTTTGACCCATTCTGCTGCTCAGACTTCTTCGGTTATCTTCTCCAACACCTTCATCAATTTGTTAGAGATTCTTCTCCAGTTATCTTCATCAGTCTTCAGCAGTTACCTTCATCAGGGTTTATCTCAGTCTCCTTCACCAGCATCCATTACCAGCATGGACATTTCCAGAAAGAGCAACATCACATACCACTTCTTTGAGCCCACCCTGACAGGCCTCAGGCAGGTCCAGTCTCTCATCACTCCTGATCATGTCCCACTATTCAAAGAACATTATGGAGGCATATTGGACATGATCATGGATCTAGATGCATCCCAGAGGAGCATGATACACACTTGCTTGCAGTTTTATGATTCCCCTCTCAGATGCTTCACCTTCCCGGATTTTCAGTTGGGACCTCTGCTAGAAGAATTTTCCATGTTTTTAGGAGTTCCTATCAGGAGAGGGATTCCTTTCAACCCTGAGATGGTTGCTCCCAAGAATGAAGACATAGCTAAGGCATTGCATTTGGAGCCTGCCCTCATTGATCAGAGCTTGACCACCAAGGCTGGGGTTCCAGGCCTTCACTTGGATTTCTTAATCTCCCAGGCCACCCTGTATCTTGCAACAGGAAAGTGGGATGTTGTTTGTGCACTCTTAGCCCTCAGCATAAATGGAATTATCTTGTTTGCAGATGAGCCAAAGTTTGTAAGCAAGAATTCTATTCACCTGTTCTTGCTGAGGAACCCAATGCCTACCTTTCTTGGAGACTTTTATTATTCAGTACACCAGAGGAATGAGAAGCAAAGAGGAAGACTGGTCAGATGTTGTGCTCCCCTTTATTAATGTTGGTTGCTAAGACACTTGCTAAAATCAGACACTTTCCTGAACCCTCATCAGCCAAAGAACTGGGCTAAGAGATTGATTGCCTTGACATCAGAAGGCATCAAATGGTGCACTCAGAGCACCAAGGGCAAAGACACCATTACTAGCTGTGGGCAATATCCTAATGTGCCTTTGATTGGAGTAAAAGGTTGCATCAATTACAACCCTTTACTTTTTAAGAGACAATTAGGGTATGCTTTGGTTCATCCTCCAAGGGGAAAGACTTGACTGAGACCCTCTATTGTGAGATCCCGCACAACTCTGTTGTTGTCAGACAGGCAGCCTGGGCCTGGGATAACATTCAGACTAAGGGAACAACCATCCTTGACAAATTCAACAATATAGCTTCAGCACAGTATCTTGATTAGTCTCGTACCAGGGCACAGATCACCCGGATGCCATTCACCTTAGAAGATGTACCTGGACCTTCAACAGTGCAACCTGCAGCTACTGTCAGTTTGGAAGAGTTTGAGAAGCTGAAAGAGAGGAATACTCAGCTCTATGAATCCTTAAAGAAGACCCTTTGGGAGAGGAATGATAGCCGTCTAGATAATGAGAGGTTGGAAAGGCTCATGATTGAGCATTTGACCAAGATTGAGAAGACGGATGACTACATCAGAAAGGCTAGGGCAGGGGAGTTAGTACTGAAGAATGCTTGCGAGGAAGCTAAGACTCAGAAGGCTAGAGCTGAACATTACCTAGAGGAGAGCCAGGCTAGGTGGATCAGGATCACTGAAGGTCGTGCACAGGAAGATCAGAGAACTCAAGCTAAGATAGAGCAACTGGAGGCTAGTGAGAGGAAGAATCAGGCAGCCTTGATAGCAGCACAAAAGGAGATATCTGAATTGAAACTCTGGGCGGGGTTGAAAAGGTCAAAGGATCAGGATAAGCATAAGAAGATTACCAGTACCATTGCTACTAGGAACCTCCTCATCATGACTATCACAGAGCACCCAGTAGGTCCAGTGACTGAGGCCCTCCTGAAGGAAGTCAGAGAGGATGACTTTGGGCTGGATGTTTGACTCTTTTTGTTTGTACTTCATTTTGATTGTATTAGCCTTTTGTTGTTGTATTTTGACCCTCCAGGGGAATGTTATTATAATCAAACTATGTATCTTTACTCTTTGTAATATATATGGTTTGTATTATTTTTGTGGGCTTTATCTCTCTCTACAACATCATCAGCATTTCCTCGAGGTCTGGAAGGGTCAAAACCAAAGAACCAAACCGGATACCCTTGGAAAATAAATAGGCATCCTGCATTGCATACTAACATTTTCTTTGTTTTGTAGGTTTTTTTGTTTTATTGTTGTTTATAACTTTGTTGTGGTTTTAGGAAACATTGCTCGCAGAAGAGTGTTCGCTATCAACAGAATACACCGGTACCCGACAAGAAACAACCTTCCGAGGCTACAGATGGATCAAGTTCAGCAAGACTTGAATGAAGTGAGGGCCCAGATGGCCAATGAAAGGGTTGAGATGAGAAATCAGATGACTCAATTCATGACAGTAATAACTGGTCAAGCTCAGAGCCAGGAAAGACTGAGGGAGTTAGTTGAGTGACAAACTCCCGAGGAACACCATCCAGGTACAGGAGGTACCAGTAACAACGATCACGTGCAGCCTCGCACTAAGAAATACTCAGGGTAACACTATTGTAGGAAGGGTCTTGCAGGAAGATCCTCAAGAAGAGCAGTTTACAGTGGTTGGGGCTGGAGACGAAGTTTATGACCGTCGGTTGGATGAAATTGCAGAGAAACTAAGGTCTCTTGAATCCTAAAACTCCCTAGGTTTTGATGTCATGGACATGGGATTGGTGGAAGGGGTGAGAATTCCTCACAAGTTCAAACACCCGTGTTTTGAAAGATATAATGGCACATCCTGCCCACGTACCCACCTTCAGTCATTCTTGGGAAGATTAAAAGCATACACCATGGACGAGAAGTTGTGGATGTTTTACTTCGAGGATAGCTTGACAGGGGCATCCCGAGAATGGTATTCCCACTTAACCAAAGCCACAGTAATAAACTGGAAATACTTGGCTGAAGCTTTTATCCGTCAGTATCAGTACAACCTGGACATGGCCCCAAACAGGACCCTTCTGATAGGAATGTCTCAATATTCCCGTGAAAGCTTTAGGGAATATGCCCAAAGGTGGAGGCAACTTGTTGCTACCGTTCAACCCCCCATGTCTGAAAGGGAGATGGCAGACATGTTCATGAATACTCTCCAGGGTACCTATATTGACAGATTGGCTGCATTTTTTCCACCAGCTTTGCAGATGTGGTGATAGTTGGGGAAACAATTGAGAGCCTAATGAAGATGGGGAAGATCTCCGACAACGGTGCCAGTTCAAGCAGTGCAAGGAAGCCATTTGCTGGGCCCCGTAGATCTGGTGAGACGGACTCTGTACACATGGGAAGAGGGAGACCCCAATATCTGCCCAGATCAGTTGTTGTTGTTACTATCCCATCTCCACCTCCTCAATATGCTCAACAACCACAACACTTTTCGCAACAACAACAATTTCCTCAACAGAGATCATACAATAACAATAACAACAATCAACAACAACACACTTTTCAACAGCGACCATCTCATATCAACAGGGTGATTGACCCTATTCCGATGCCATATGCTACACTTGTGCCACAACTCCTAAAGCTCAATCTTGTTGAATTGAGGACATTGGCTCCACCTAATCCTCAGAACCTTCCAAGAAACTACGATGTCAACGCTAGGTGTGCTTTTCATTCTAACGCACCTGGTCACTCTACGGAAAAATGCAGGGCTCTGCATATGAAGGTCTAGGATCTGGTAGATTCAAAAGCCCTGAACTTTGCACCTCCTCCCAATGTAATGAAATATTATGCCAAGCCACAGTGGGCCAAGGATTAATGCTGTAGAGGAAGGCTCACCCATGAGCTTAATAGAAGATATTGCAAGTATTTAGACACCTCTGGCAGAGGTTAAAGCCTAGCTTTTGAAATGCCAAGTGTTTCCAGGTTGTAAGGCCTGTTGTGAATCATGCAAACTTTCCGAGAATGGGTGTGCAAGCTTGAGGAATGACATTAATGGCTTGATCAAAGAGGGCATTCTGCAAATTACAACCACTGCTTCTACGACACTAGAAACTCTTTTGTCTTCTACAACTATAACAACCATTGTTCCTACTGATTCATCTACAACTTCAGCAACCATTTCTTCCATCGCTTCAACAAACAACAGTTCCATTTCATCTCCTTCTACAACTCCAGCAACCACCAACAATGATGTTTCTATAATTACTATTTATTATGACCCGACAACGGTCCCAGATTCCAGCAACTTTCAACAAACTCAACAACAGTTTCAACCAAGCTTCAATTCACCACTACCAACATCCACCAGAAGTCCTATCATTATCTTCTATGACCCACAGACGATTACGGTTCCAACATCTGCTGCAGTAAGCCCAGTCACCATCACGGTGCCAGGGCCAATTCCATGTGATAAAGACAATGATGTACCATGGCATTATGGAGCTGACCTTTACTGCAACGGAGAGAAACTCCTTCTTGATTCTTCAGTTCTTACTCCCCAAGTGGAAAATGTCGGGGGAGGCGGAGGCTTCACCGGAAACGGACATCTCTTCGCATCACAAGCTCTAAGAACCAATACTGAGGCAGAAGCTGCTGCCAAAGCCAAAGGAAAGAATGTAATACCTGACGAATCTGCACCAAAAGAGACTCATAAATCATCCTTTGATCAGGATGTGGATGAGTTTATGAGGATAATTAAAAGAAGTGACTATAAAGTTGTGGATTAGCTCCACCAGACTCCTTCTAAGATCTCTATACTATCCCTGTTGTTGTATTCTGAAACCCATCGGGATGCACTACTCAAAGTTCTGCACGATGCCTACGTGCCAGAAGAGATCACAATGAATTAGCTTGAAATAGTTGTGTCAAATGTCAATACTAGCCATGGGCTAGGTTTCACTGATGTTGATTTGACAACAGAAGGACGCCACCACAACAAAGTTTTGCACATCATCCTGGAGTGTAAATGAGCTGTATTATCTCATGTTCTTGTAGACACTGGATCCTCACTCAATGTCTTACCCAAGAAGGATCTTGTCAAGCTCGAATATGATGGAATAGCTCTCCGGCCAAGTAATCTTGTGGTCAGGGATTTTGATGGATCCAAAAGATCTGTTCTTGGAGAGGTGGAGCTACCGATGATAATCGGTCCGCAAGTCTTTAAGACTACTTTCTTCGTGATGGACATACAGCCAGCCTACAGTTGTTTGTTAGGTCGACCATGGATTCACACCGCAGGCGCAATAACGTCGACCCTTCACCAGAAACTGAAATATGAGTGGGAAGGACAGATTATCACTATCTGTGGTGAGGAGGACATCTTTGTTAGCCAGCTGGCTACATACAAGTATATTGAGATGGATGGTGAAATCCATGAAACTATGAGCCAAGGGTTCGAGGCCTTGAATGTCAATGAGGCGACGACTGAAGTATTTGCTGCATCCCGGGAGGATAGGATGGGTACTTCAATTGTCTCCTATCAGCAAGCCCGGAAGGTTGTTGAAGATGGTAATGCACAAGGCTGGGGCAAGCTGCTGCCAGTGGAGAAGAAGGAAGATAGATTCGGTTTGGGTTACAAACCATTCCGACAAGATCAATCAGAGGCTACTAAGGAGCCCAAATTCATCGGTGGGGGAATGCTCACCCCGGATGCTGTTAACAATCTGGAAGACGAGGCGAAAAATGACCGCAACCTGGAAAGCTGGATACGTCCAAGGATCTTGGGGAATCAAGTCCTTAACTGGTCTTCCTAGGAAATTATAAGGGTTACTCCTGTAGAGTAATTATTATTTCCTGTCTTTTTAGCATGCATCAAGTCATGTATCTTGCCCAAGGTGTCAGGACTCATTTTGTAATAGGGCCATATTGTAATTTTGTGCAAATGGATTAATCAATGAATATCGGACATCTTTTGCAAACGAGTCTCTTTTTTCGCTCACTGTCTTTTCATTTTACACTTTTGTACAAAACAATAAAATGGCAATGTTTTCAAAATAAATAACTTCATTTTCACTTTTTTCTAAACAAGATTAAAACTGATCACTAAAACGAACAAATCTCAACCCTTGCAGAAATTATCCTCCAGATTGCACCGACAACAGCATTGCTATGACCTTGTATGACTTCGACAATCCAATTAATCAAGCTGATGAAGGGGTTGAAAAAGACTCTGAATTACCTGAAGAGTTAGCCAGGTTGTTGAGGCAGGAAGAGAAAGTGATCACTCCTCATCAGGAGGAATTTGAAACGGTTAATCTTGGTACCGAAGAGGATTTGAAAGAAGTGAAGATTGGGGCCAGTCTGCAGGCTTCAGTGAAAGAACAACTCATTGACATGCTTCGCAAATACGTCGACGTCTTTGCTCGGTCCTATCAAGGCATGCCAGGTCTAGATGCGGATATTGTTATGCACAAGCTGCCTTTGAAGGAAGAGTGTCCTCTAGTAAAACAGAAGCTACGCCGTACTCGTCCAAATATGGCGATGAAGATTAAAGAAGAAGTACAAAAACAGTGGGACGCCGGGTTCCTTGCTATAACTAGTTACCCGCCGTGGGTTGCTAACATTGTACTAGTGCCTAAGAAGGATGGCAAAGTACGGATGTGTGTAGATTACCGGGATCTTAACAGAGCAAGCTCGAAGGATGACTTCCCATTACCTCACATTGATGTATTGGTCGACAACACAACTCAGTTCTCAGTGTTTACCTTCATGGATGGTTTTTCGGGGTATAATCAGATCAGAATGTCACCCGAAGACCTAGAGAAGACAACCTTCATCACACCTTGGGGCATATTTTGTTACAAGGTAATGCCATTTGGGCTGAAGAATGCCGGTGCGACTTATCAACGGGCTATGGTGACGTTATTCCACGATATGATCCACAAAGAAATTGAATGCTATGTGGATGACATGATTGCCAAGTCCCTCACTGAAGAAGACCATCTGGTAAATCTGCTGAAGTTGTTCAAGCGTCTGAGAAAGTATCAGTTGAAGTTAAACCCCAACAAATGCACATTCAGGGTACGGTCCGGTAAACTGCTGGGATTCATCGTAAGTGAAACGGGAATTGAAGTTGATCCTGACAAAGTCAAAGCCATTTAGGAGATGCCTGCACCTAGGACTGAAAAGGAAGTTCGAGGGTTCTTAGGTAGATTGAACTACATATCAAGGTTCATATCGCACCTCACTGCAACCTGTGAGCTCATGTTCAAATTGTTAAGAAAGGAACAAACGGTCAGGTGGAACGAAGATTGTCAGAAGGCTTTTGACAAAATCAAGGAGTACCTACAAGAGCCTCCAATTGAAGGAAGACCTCTAATAATGTACCTGACAGTATTAGAAGGATCAATGGGGTGTGTGTTGGGCTAGCATGACGAGTCTAGTCGAAAAGAGTATGCAATATACTACCTAAGCAAAAAGTTTACCGACTGTGAACAATGTTATTCGCTGCTCGAGAAAACTTGATGTGCTTTAGCGTGGGCTGCTCGTCGACTAAGACAGTATATGTTGACTCACACTACCTTGTTGATCTCAAAATTGGACCCCATCAAGTACATATTTGAGAAGCCAGCACTTACCAAAAGGGTTGCAAGATGGCAAATGATTCTGACAGAGTATGACATTCAGTACACATCTCAAAAGGCCATCAAAGGCAGTGTACTGTCTGACTATCTGGATGAGCAACCCATTGATGATTACCAGCCCATGAGGTTTGACTTCCCTGATGAAGACATCATGTTCCTAAAAGCAAAAGATCATGAAGAGCCTGTTCACACTGAAGGGCCTGACCCAGAAGAAGAATGGACAATGATGTTTGACGGGGCTGTCAATATGAATGGTCGTGGAGTTGGTGCAGTGCTCATTACACCTAAAGGAGTTCATATGCCTTTCTCGGCAAAACTCACTTTTGCATGCACCAACAACGAAGCTGAATACGAAGCCTGTATTATGGGTCTTGAGGAAGCCATTGACCTCAGGATCAAGACTTTAACTGTATTTGGAGATTCAGCTCTGGTAATCAATCAAACCAACAGCAAATGGTACACTCACCAAGAGCATCTAATTCCAAACCGTGACTATATGAGGAGATTATTGACTTTCTTCACAATAGTCAAACTTGAGTACATCCCTCGAGACGCAAATCAGTTCGCAGATGCTCTACCTACCCTTTCCTCCATGATCAAAGTTCAAACTGCCAATTTTGTACCTCGGATTTCGGTGTCTAGACTGGACCGACCAGCATACATTTTCTCTGTAGACATTGCTAAAGATGACAAGCCTTGGTTCCATGATATCAAAAGCTTCTTAGAGGACCAAACATACCCACCTGGGGCATCGTCCAATGATAAGAAGACATTAAGAAGGTTGGTCGGTAGTTTCTTCCTTAATGCTGATGGTTCATTATACAAGAGAAACTTTGACATGGTTCTTCTCAGATGTGTTGATAAGAAAGAAGCGGACTTGCTGATGCACGAGGTGCACGAAGGATCTTTCGGTACCCATGCTGGAGGACATGCAATGGCTAAGAAATTATTAAGATCAGGCTACTACTGGATCACAATGGATGCAGACTGTTGTGCCTATGCCAGGAAGTGTCACAAATGCCAGATCTATGCAGACAAAATGCATGTACCTCCAAATCCTTTGAACATGATGTCTTCACCTTGGCCCTTTGCCATGTGGGGCATTGACATGATTGGAAAGATTGAACCGACTACTTCAAATGGCCACAGATTCATCCTAGTAGCCATTGATTACTTCACCAAATAGGTTGAAGCAGTTTCATATGCAAACGTCACCAGACAAGTGGTAGCCAGATTCCTGAAAAGAGACATCATCTATTGATATGGAGTACCCAAGTGAATCATTACTGACAATAGTTCCAATTTGAACAACAAAATGATGGCAGAACTATGTCAGGATTTCAAAATCCAACATCACAACTCTTCTCCTTACAGGCCAAAGATGAATGGCGCTATCGAGGCAGCTAACAAAAACATCAAGAAGATTGTGCAGAAGATGGTAGTTACTTACAAAGACTGGCATGAGATGCTACCATTTGCCTTGCATGGGTATCGAACATCAATCTGAACATCTACTGGGGCAACACCGTATCAGCTTGTATACGGTATGGAAGTTGTCCTACCTATTGAATTTGAACTACCCTCCTTACGGGTACTGATGGATGTAAAGCTGAATGAAGCAGAATGGGTCCGGTCTCGGTACAATCAGCTGAATTTGATCGAAGAAAAGAGATTAGATGCAATCTGTCATGGGCAGTTATATGAGAAAAGAATGAAGAAAGCATTCGATCAGAAAGGCAGGCTTCAGGAATACCAAGTGGGAGATCTTGTGCTGAAAAGACTTCTTCCTCCTCATACAGACCATAGGGGCAAGTGGACTCCAAATTACGACAACCCATTCATAGTAAAGAAAGTTTTCTCTGGTGGAGCACTGATGCTCACTACTATGGATGGTGAAGATTTATTATGCCCTGTGAATTCAGATGCAGTTAAAAAGTACTTCGCATAAAATGACCCGCTGGATATAAAAACAGAATGTAAGTCCAGGCAAAAGTAGGGCATCCCGGTGAGTCAAAAACAGAATAAAAGACTCGGGCAAAAATAAGGGAAAAATTAAAAGAAATGTACACCCGCTGAGTTGAAAAGCCGCATTGGATAGCTCAGGCAAAAATAGGTATCCCGGTGGATTGAAAACCCGAAAGGGAGATCCACGCAAAATAAGGGAATAAGCGAACAACTGCATTCTGAATTCATTTGTATCACTTACAACACGGCAAGCTTCGAAAAGATAAAGCATCAGTCAGAATCAACCTTCTTCAGAAAGCAAGATGAGAAAAGCGTCAAGGTCATATGGGTCATAGCAAAGGAAGCTCACCGGAGCGTCGTCAACATTGCCAGCACTTTTACTTTTTCAATTTATAACAATCTCCTCATTCCATGGGATTTGTTTCTTTGACTGTATCTGCCAATTCAGGGCACCCAGATTAATAAAATCAGAGTTTTCAGTCACACCTCTCCTTGCACATTTCTGTTTCGTTTGCAAAAATGTCCAATATCCATGATATAATATTTACATAAAACTAATGAGCCATTCTTAATGAATGCTTACAGGAAATATATTTACTCTCAGAAATATCTAACTCCTATGACGGAATCCGGTAAGCGATACCTCGGGATACTCGTGCGTTTCTTTGTCTTAACAGATTACAGATATCGAATATGCAACATGGGTCATGCCAAGTACACTTCCCCAGCATACCTCCTCCAAGCAGCATCTGGAATGCTTTTCCCCAGTGGAGTTATCAAAGCCTCTTCATTCCCAGCATAAGTCTATTCAACAGGAGCTTCCCCAGCCGAGATCCCCACAGAGTTCTCTAGGAAGATCGTTCAGTGATCTTTTCTTCCCCAAACAGAGTGCCAGGTCTCTAAAAACTATATCCCCACAGAGTTCCAGCCTCTCCCCAGAAGGGTAATGCCTGAAACCCTTATACAACAAAGATTGAAAGTTTCCTTCACCCCAGCTGGGTTTCTCCTTACAAGATAGGTCTATCAATGATCTATTTCCCCAGGAAGAGTTGTATTTCCTGACAGATTGACCAATGATCTCCCCCAGTTGGGATATCCCTCCAAGTAGATCATCTAGAGATCCAATCTTCAGTGGGATCCAAATCCCGGATCGGTTTCCATTTGCATAATCATAGCATTCACATCATTTTTTCCCCATAGAGCGTAGCATTCCGTCTAATACGGAGCATTACGATAAATATCAAACATTTTGCATGATCACAAGCCAGGTTCGAGCCAGTCACCTGCAGATACCATCAATATCTCATCAACAATGTATATAAAAACTCACTTCCCCTGCAAATAAAAGCCAAAGCGCCCCCTTTGCACTCGCCAACACAAATACCTATTTATATACTCTTTCGACACTTGTTCGTGTCATATCATCCCCCGCAGATAAGAGAAAAAACATCCTCTTTGCATCCAGAAACCTGTACATACCCTTGTTGACACCCGTCCGTGTCACCCTTCCCCGGCACGGTTGCCCAATCACTGGTTGCAAACCAAACACTTCTTCATAATACACTCTTGTCGACACCCGTCTGTGTCATCCTATCCCCACAGGTCACCGAAGCACCTTTTACACTCTCATATACAAATGTTTGTTCATAACTTATACACTTTCTCTTCTGACACTCGTCCATGTCACCTTTCCCTAGCAAGTTGAACACTCGTCCGTGTCTTTCTCATACTTCACCAACAATATTCACTCATACTTATACAGAAGTATTCGATACTCGTTTGTATCTTATATATTATTCCCCACTGTAACACGGTGGGAGAACTGACTTTAGTTATGTTGCGGATAGCAAGAGTCGCCACCGACTTTTATTTTATCCAAAGGAAAGGCATAAAAGAACAGGAAAGACCTTTTAAAAGATTTTTGGGTCCGGGGGGTAGGTTATGTAAAGGGAAGGTGTTAGCACCCTTTACATCCATGGTTATCCATGGGCTCTTAGTTACTTAGCTCACTTTAAAATGTTTTTGAAAGGTGAAGTGTGTGAATAGAAATTTTCATAAGAGTTTGATAATGATCCATGTACGGATGCGTAAAAAACTTGTGTTTGAAAATTGTTTGAAATTTGTGAAGTGTTTGAAAATTTTTTTTTTTTTTGAATGGTGAGCAAGTAACTATGAGGAACCTACCCTAAAGTTTTAGTCTTTCTGTTCTTTATCCTTTAAATGGTAAGACTATCCCTATTATTAAGGAATAGGTAGTCATTACCTTGGATGTGAGGGACATGTGAAAGGGACATCTATTTAATGAAGGCAACTGTGGGGTGTATTAAGCAATTTTAGAGGGATTGTCATCATTATTCGAATGGGACAAGATCATATTGAAAGGAAACCATTAAGGGACTTGATCTTTGATTATGAAGGGACTAGATGACTTTTCTTTTAAGGGACTTTGCTTTATACACCCCACTTGACCTTGTGATTAGGCAACATTGAGAGGCAACCCTAGAAAGTGAGATGGCGATCAAAGATCGACTTACGTGTGTGAGTATTCAATTTAATATTTATCTTTAAATTTAAATGATCTAATATTCAATTTTAAATATCATACATGTTTACACTCCCTATTTTTACTAACCATAGCATAAAATTAAATAAATTAAATATTACAAAAAATTACACCAAGGAGCAATTACAACAATAATAATAAACAATTAAAATAGATAGCGAAATAAATAAATAAATAAGCAAAATATAATAAGTAAAATAATTAAGCAATTTAATTGGGTTAGTAATAATAATTAAAAAATAAATGGGGTTAGTGAAATAATAATAATAAGCATAATAAAAAAAATAAATGGATTAGTAATAAACATGATTAGTAATAATAATAATAATTAAAATAAATAGAGTTAACAAAAATATTATAAGAACATAGTTAAAATAATAAACAAAAAGAATACTATAATAATTAAAAGATTAGATTTTAGTATGGGCAATTATAAAAGAAAATATGAACAATTAAATAATTATTATAACATTTTGAATTATATACAAATTACTAAATTATTTTTAAACATATTATAATCACACAATTAAATTAGCATAGATTCAATTATTTCTAAACATATATTTAAAAAATTATTTTTAAAAAAAAATTTAGATTATAAACAAGTTATAGAAATATTTACATATTATATAAAAAAAAATAGAATTGATATTAATTGTATTTACAAAATTTAATTATATTAAATAAAATTTAAACAAATTATAAAAATATAATTGAGTTTTAAAAATAAAAGAAAAATTAGGGTTTTGTGAAAATTGTTAAGATTAGAAACTTTTTTTAAGAAAATAAATTAGGATTCATAATTTAATATACAATATTAAGTTAATAAATATATACATATTATATTTTAAGTACATAATAAAAACTAATTTTTAAGTTTAGAAAATAATAATTTTTTAGAATTTAGAAAATATAAGATATACATATGTTTTATTTTTTTAAATTATTTAGGAATATATATATATATATATATATATATATATATATATAATTATTCCTAATTAATCAAAACAAATAAATAAAGAAAACAAAACAAAAAAAAAGGTTGGAACTCACCTGGCTGGGGTTTGAACCCAGGAAGCCTAGCTTGACAACAACAAAACGCACCACCAGGCCATCAGTGCACATGTGATAAGGGAATGGACCAATTTTGTTTTATGCAGTAAACCTGAAAAATCACAAAAATAAGAAAAACCAAAAGGCCTGGGGGAGAATCGAACCCAGGACCTCTTAAGCAAACACGCATACACATGACCATCCCAGCTAGGTGAGCGAATCTGATAACAAACCAACAACAATTGATAATATATTACATTCAGTGAATAAAAGAAAAAAAACTCAAAAATTTGTCACAGCCAGGATTCGAACACAGGTCCTTTGACAATATGCACACTGGTTTTACCACTGGGACAAGCTGCACGCTTGTGAAATAAAACAGGAATTAAATCATAATATTTTAAAACGAAATTCAAATTCCAAGAACGCGCGCGAACCAGCTTCATCTTCTCCACCTTACCTGCGAAATCAGCTGCACTTTTTCTTACAAAGCTACCTGCGAATTTGGTTTTACAGGATTTCCTAGGTTCATGTCAACGAACATGATACCTGTACAGTTTTGTTAAATTGAAACCACCAATGCAATCACCACATCATTTACAGTGTTATCACGTGATCATAATTCATTTATATTTGTTAAATCATAAGATCCCAATTTGAGCTCCAAAACCCTAATAATGGCGTCTTAAGCTTTAGGCTCTAAACCTTCAATCAAATGGTCCAGAAAGTATCCCTAGGTCCTGACTAACACGAATCACACAACAAAATCAATTAATATTGGTTAGAAATATGAAATCGAAAAACACAATATTGAAGAACAAAATTGATTCGGTTAGCATGATATGGCATGGTTTGGATGCAATGGATGATTGGTTTCGATTCTATGAGGTCCAAGGATCATAGTTGTGTCCTTAGTTTACCTTCAAATGCCTTGGAATGTAGAAACCGAATTTGGATTTTTGCTTGAAATTTTGAAGTGTGAAACTTACTCTTGAGGCTGTGTAAATTCGTGGCTTTGGTTAGGGTTGTGTTATGTACTTATAGGATGATCAAATGAGGCTGAAAAATTAGGTCATTGTATAGAAGATTTGATATGAAAAGATTCAAAAATATCATGCCTTAAAAATCAAATATTCTTGTATGAACACTTGCTATTTTTGGCTAATCCTCATGATTTTCTTTCCACTTCAATTCTAATCAAATTTATGAATTTCTAGAAGCTTTATCCAATTCAAATCTTACATTTTCATATTTTATTTTTATTTAAAATGATTTTTAATGAATTAAATCAAAATAAATAAAAATAAAATAATAAAAAATCTGATTTTTATTGGCTTGGGTCGTGCATGAAGTTATTGTGTGGATTGGGTCATCATTTGGCAAGCCCATTTGGAAGAAATTGATTTTAGACCTCCATTTTCATCATAAACCAACCCAAAATTTCCCAACTTTGCAAGGGCACACATCCTTCAATTTTAATGCTATGAGGGTGTTCTTGGACATTTTGGAAAGCTTGAAGAGTCCTCTAACCAACCCCACTGGTTTCATGTCCATATCATTTACCAATCTCAAGTTATGCCCTTTTGAAGTTGTTGACTTTTTGTTGACTTTCAAAAGGACCTATAATGTCTTAGCTCATACCTTCCAAATGAAGCATTTTTGGGATTGGCTTGTGAGACACAAAGTTGTAGAGAATTCAATTTCCTTCAAAATGAGCTTTGTATGGAGACTTGGTGATGAAGCATGTGAAAGTTATGTCTGGTCAAAGTTCAGTTGACTTTTACTAAGAAAACCCTAATTTAGAAACTCCTGATTCTTGATGATCTGAAATATCCTTGATGAATCATGATCAAACCTTGATCAAATGATGAATTTTACTTCATATACTTGATGTTGGCAAAAAATCATGAAGTTTGACTTTGTTTTGACCACAGTTGACCTCAGTTTGACTTTTTAACTGCTTTGACTGATTTTGACTTATTTGATCATCTGACTGAGCAAACTTTTGAGAAAAGTCTTGAAACTTGTCATGGGGGTTATTAAACACATATAAGATGTTATGAAGCTCACTTGAAGTCTTGGAAGTCCATTTAGCCTGATTAAAGTCAAAACCCTAGTTTTAGATGCACTGCTTAGGAGGTGCATTGTCTGAGGGAATTGTCAACTCTTCTGACCAATTGTGAACTTTGTGAACCTTATGAACCATCATAAAATGTCTTGTGATACTCATGGGAAGTCTTGTGAACCTTGTGAACCTTGTGAACCTCATGAAGTGGCTTGTAGACTTCATGAACCTCATGAAAGGTCTTATAAGCATTGTGAATCTTGTGAACCTTGTGAACCTCATAAAGTGACTTGTAGACTTCATGAACCTCATGAAAGGTCTTGTAAGTGTTGTGAATCTTGTGAACCTTCTTAGCACACAAAGTCTTGTATTGTGAGGGCAAATTTTGGGGTGCAACAGCTGCCCCTGTTCAATTTTCTGAAACCTGAGGGGTTAGATTGGTATATTTGCCAGTCGTGACCTGGAAGGTTGAAGGGGATTGAACACAAAAGCCTAAAAATTTGCACTCACCAGTGCATAGAGTGATACAGATGGCTAGTTGAATATGCTTGAGTGGGCTTAGAGATGCCACTTGGAGAAAAATTCTTTAGATACATTTCTTGGAAGATAAAGCAGTCCAAAATATGAAGGTATAATGATAACTTTCAGGAGGATAAAGCAGTCCTAAGGTAATAATATGATTTCAGGAGGATAAAGCAATCCTGAGGTACAAGAAGCTGTCAGGAGGATAAAGCAGTCCAAAATATGGAGGTATAATGATAGTTTTCAGGAGGATACAGCAGTCCTGAGATATTGATAATAGCTATCAGGAGATGAAGCAGCCCTGAGGTGATGAAAAGCTGTCAGGAGGATAAAGCAATCCTGAGGTAGTGATGAGCTATCAGGAGGATGAAGCAATCCTGAGGTAATAGTACATTTTCAGGAGGATAAAGCAATCCTGATGAGATAATAAGTTTTCAGGAGGATGAAGCAGTCCTGATGTAGTAGAAGTTTTCAGGAGGATAAAGCAGTCCTGATGGATGATATGCTTTCAGGAGGATGAAGCAATCCTGAGGGACAAGAAACTTTCAGGAGGATGAAGCAATCCTGAGGGATAATAACTTTCAGGAGGATAAAGCAGTCCTGATAATTACAAGTCTGTTTGCTGGAGAATTAACCTGAAAACAATGTAGCATTCTGTATGATAATATTAGTTTATGCATTATGTATGCATGTATGATATGATGCACCTGAGTAATGTATTATGTATTTATGGATGTATATGTTATGGTATGATGTAAATGATGTATATATGATATGATACCGCCTGAAGCGTCTGGATATCTTCGTATAACAACTGCTGGCCAGGGAAAATAAATCCCGATTCGTTGTTGAAAAATATGAGGAACTCATTCCCGTCTTGTTTGATAATATATTATACATAACCTTCCGTCTGCTGGGGATAACAAGTGTAAATAACCTCCCGCCTGCTGGGGATAGCAAGGTATATTTAACCTCCCGTCTGCTGGGGATAGCAAGGTATATATAACCTCCCGTATGCTGGGGATAGTAAGGTGTACATAACCTTCGTCTTCGTTTGATAGTAGGGCAAATATAACCTCTCGTCTTCGTTTGATAGTAGGGCAAATATAACCTCCCATCTTCGTTTGTCGTACCCTTATTGGAAAGTAAATTCCCGTATATCCGTATGAGGATAAAAGAGATGGATATAAATTCCAGGGGAGATGAGACTTTATGAAGATGGATTCGTCCTACTGAGGGTTTGTAGATGTTTTATAGAGATGAACCGGAGAAGCTTCGTTGAAATCTTTCACTCGTTCGTCCTTAGTAAATACTATTACTGCATTTTCATGCATTTCTGGTAAACATCAATCATATTCAAAAGCATACATACATTCAAACACAACCAATGGACGTTTCGCTTATGTAAATAGGGTAAAAGTAAATCTGGATTCAAAAGATGGAATTTATTTATATCAAAAAGTGACCTATACATAGGTAGGTTTGTACAAGGAGACATAAACCCTAGTAAGAGGATTTTGTCATGAAGTTTTACAAAACAAAGAGAATCAGCTATGTGGGAAATAATCCTATTGAGTTTCAATTCTACTATTGCCATTATCTTCAAGTATCTCATCTTCTGCTGTTGAGACGGAAATGATTGGATTGAGCTTTATCTGTTCGAACTTGCGTAAGTAGCACAACTGGTTGCAGTTTCATGGGTGATCCAAACGAGACATAGTCATACGCTCTAATCCCTAACTTTTGCCTGGATTGCCCTTTCAGGTTTTCAATCCACCGGGATACCCTTTTTTGCCCAAGCCGCCTTTTCAGGTTTTCGACTTACCGGGTGTACATCTTTTCATATATATCCCTAATTTTTGCCCAAACCCTTTTGGTTTGCCGGGATGCCTTTATTTTTGCCTAGGCCTGTCAACCTAGCGGGTCTCTTTTTATGCGTATTATTTTTTAACTATGTCTGCGTTTACAGGCTGTGGGAAGTCTTCACCATCCATTGTAGTAAGTATCATGGCACCTCCTGAGAACACTGTCTTGACTACGAATGGTCCTTCATATTTTGGAGTCCACTTGCCCCTAGGATCACCCTGTGGCAATATGATACGCTTGATTACCAAATCACCAGCCTGATATACCTTTGGCTTAACCTTCTTGTTAAAAGCTTTGATCATTCGTTTTTGGTACATCTGGCCATGACAAACTGCTGCTAACCTCTTCTCATCAATCAAATTTATCTGGTCAAGTCGAGTCTGAATCCACTCATCTTCATCCAAGCCTGCATCCTTCATAATTCTTAAGGAGGGAATCTGAACTTCAATGGGCAGAACTGCTTCCATACCATAGACTAAGGAGAATGGGGTTGCCCCTGTTGAAGTACGTATTGTGGTACGATAACCATGAAGAGCAAATGGTAACATCTCATGCCAATCTTTGTAAGTCACAGTCATCTTCTGTACAATCTTCTTAATATTCTTATTAGCAGCTTCAACTGCCCCATTCATTTTTGGACGATACGGAGAAGAGTTGTGATGCTTAATCTTGAACTGCGTGCAGAGATCAGTAATCATAGTGTTGTTCAGATTAGAGCCATTGTCAGTGATAATCCTTTCAGGGATGCCATACCTACATATGAGATTATTCTTAATGAATCGAGCCACAACATTCTTAGTAACAGATGCAAATGAAGCTGCCTCCACCCACTTTGTGAAGTAATCAATAGCAACCAGGATGAAACGATGCCCATTAGAAGCCGTAGGCTTGATCTCACCAATCATATCAATGCCCCACATGGCAAAGGGCCAAGGAGCAGTCAACACATTCAATGGTGATGGAGGTACATGGAATTTATCATCATAAATTTGACACTTGTGACATGTTCTGGAGTGTTGATAGCAATCAGCTTCCATGGTAGACCAATAGTAACCTGCTCTCAATATTTTCTTTTCCATGGTATGACCACTGGAATGAGTGCCAAATATCCCATCATGCATATCTTCCATAATCTCGATTGCTTCCTTCTTATCCACACAACGAAGCAAAGTTGAATCATGATTGCGCTTGTACAAAATCCCATTACTCAGAAAGAACTTAGCAGAAAACCTTCTTAGGAATTTCCTATCTTTGACAGATGCCCCTTCAGGGAACTCCTGAGCTTCAAGATATCTTTTTACTTCATAGAACCAAGGCTTCTCTTCTGCCCCTTCAGTGTCAATCTCATTGCAGTATGCAGGTTTCTCAAATCTATCAATAGTGATCTTGGGAGCTTCATTATCCCAACTGATCTCAAACATGGATGCCATGGTGGCCAAAGCATCTGCCAACTGATTCTCTCTTCGTGGAATATGTCCAAAGGTAATCTCTTTGAAATGTGGGATCAAAGACGAAACATGCTCTCTGTAAGGAATGAGATTATCATGCTTGGTGTCCCAATCTCCTTTAATCTGACTGACTACCAGGGCTGAATCTCCATACACGTCAAGGAACTGAATCTTCATATCAATAGCAGCTTTAATACCCAGGATACATGCCTCATACTCAGCCATATTATTGGTACAATAGAAACAAAGTCTGGCAGTAATCGGGGTATGACAACCTTCAGGGGAACTAATCACAACACCAATACCATTACCAAGTGCATTAGAGGCACCATCAAAAACCATAGTCCATCGGGATCCTTGTTCAGGTCCGTCATATTGTCCAGGTTCTTTGGTAATAATCATAATGTCTTTGTCACACCCCAAATTTTACCCCTAATCGCTCATATCATAATCATACATTCATCGCATTTAGCAGGGATTTTTCCCGATTTATTTTCTGTTTGTTTTCTTCTCATTTTCTAGCTTCCATTTTAGTTTAATCTATTTATGACTTTTTAATTCATTTTCGCATTTTTTTTAATTTTTAATTTCCATTTTCGTTTCTATTTGTAAATTCCTATGTTAAGATTTTATTTTAATTTCAATTTCTAACCTTTAGCTCAATTTTCAATTTTTCTAAATTTATTTGTTATTTCTTTTCATTTTCAAGTTCGCATTCTTAAATTAATTTTTTATTTCATTTTCGAGTTTTATTTTTGAATTTATTTTCTATTCTTCAATTTTTAATTTTATTCCATTTTTAAGTTGTTATTTCTAAATCTAATGTCAATTTCAATTCATTTTTATTTTCTAAAGTCCAAACTTATTTCTCAAATTCTAAAGTTAATTTTTAATTTCAATTATTTAAGTTTCTAAATTATTTCAATTTTAAGTTTAATTCCTTTTTATTCACTTCTAATTCAAATTTTAATTTTAAACCGTTTATTCCATTTTAATTCATATCCACATTTTTATTTTCTAAATTCCAATTTATTTCTCAAGTTCTAAATTAATTTTATTTCCAAGTTATTTATTTAAGTTTATGAGTTATTTTCAATTTTAAGTTTATTTCTTTTTAATTCATTTCTAATTTAAGTTTTTTAGATTTCTAATTTAGAGTTTCTCATTTCAAGTTTCAATTTCAAACCATAGTGTAAATAATCAATTTCTCTTTATTTATTATTTTGTTTACATTACAATTGCAAAGAAAAAATGCTACAAAAATTCTGCACTACAATACAAAAAATACAGCACAATTCAGCCCCATGCAGTCCCAAAACTCAGCATGCAGCCACCAACACAACCCTGCTCCACTCACAGCAGCAAATTCAGACTGCTGTCCCCTTTCCTCCAACCCTTCACCTACAAGCAAGGCAAAAAAATTCAGCTCTCAACACTATAGAACAACTCAAAAACACACTGCAAAACCCTACACTAAGTACTATATATTGCCACTGTTACATTCAAAAAACAACACACACAAAATCTGCCTCACCACACTCATAACAGTTCTCAAAGCATTATAAACACAACACAAAAAATCTGCCTCACCACACTCATAACAGTTCTCAAAGCATTATAAACACAACACAAAAAAAAACTCACTACAAACCAGCTCTAAAACAGTTACAAAACAGCCCCACAAACAGCCCTTCAACCACACAAAAACAGCCATAGTTTCACTACTGAAAACACCCACAAAACAGTTACAAAACAGCCCCAACTTCAGTCCAAAAAAAACAAAAAAGAAAGGAAGAAAAGAGAGAACACAGGAATTTCAGAAGAAACAACATAGGAAGAGGAGTGAGGAGACTTACCGTTGAGGATTCGCCACCCCGATAACTTTCGGGTCGGTATTGTTCTTTTTCTTTCACTTCTTTTCAACATTTTTATCATTGTCTAGTTTTCCTTTTTTAGTTTCATTTCCAATTTAAGTCTACATATACAAAATAAAAGTTATAAAAAAAAACTTCAGGAAATACACAAAAAAATAAGGAAAAACAAATTTCATTGCTCATCAAAACAAAACCAGAATCGTTGTTTGAGTCAATCCACAAACCACCGCTTAAAATCCTGAAAAGAACCTGAACACAGATATCAAACCACCCTTTCCTCTGAAACTGTCCCATTCTCTCAAATCACAAAAACACGGATAAAAAACCAGACCTGAGTAGGAGCATCCAAGAACAAACCTCCGGCAGCCCAGCTCGCAAGCCATGAACCCCAAACCTGTCAAACACAAACCAGAAGTGGGAGAAACGGAATCTACTTTCAAACACTGAACCAAAAACAACCGAAAAACACATAACCGCAGCAATAACCTTCACAGACACAGCCTGAAAACACTTCAATCATCCTTTCATACCTCACTTTCAGACCTGCTAAAAAAGAAACAGTTCCAAAAACACAGTCTGAATCATACAAATCTCACACAAAAGCTCAAACAAAAAACACAGGGGCAAAGATCCAAAAATAAACACAAACCCAAATCCGAAACCTTCTGACCGACCCTCAACTTTCACCAGCCACACTCACCTCCGTCCAACACCAAACAACACAAACCGAACTTTCTTCAGTCATCTCCAAACTGCCACAAAAAAATCCAGCCAAGACACAACAGAAACTCTCACCCTCTGAACCAACACAGAAGCATCACCAGAACCGAAAACACTCCAAACCTGTAACCAATCCTTCAACACTTTCAAACCTCTCCATATTTTTCCTGCATAAAAGTACACCTTCAAAACTTCTCAAACCAAAACCATTTTTTTTCCTTTCATTTTCAAACACAGCAACAACTGTGACAAACCATCCACCATACCTTCACCGTTTCTGAAAAAAAAGCAAACCAAACGTTAAACCAACCCTGTTGAACCGAAAAAGAAAAAAAAGAAAAACTGAGATGAACAGAGTGAACAACACAGAACCACAGCCTTCCGTCGACAACCGCCATCACCTTCAATCCAACGGATCCATTAGCTTCTTGCTGCTACAACAACAAGAACCAGAACCAAAACTCTTCATCTCCGCCGACACCCATCATTTCACGAAACAAGCCTAAACCTCGCCATTTTCAAACCCAGAAGCACACCAGTTCAACCCCAACCATCTTCACCCGCCATTAACCACCGCGAACCCTTGAAGGAAATCGTCTGAGGCTTTGGACGAAACTGAGAAAACACGAAACCCAATTGCAAAACTATTCAAGCAGAGAGATGAGATGAAAGTGTGAGGTTCAGAAACAGGTCACCACCGCCGTGAGTAAATTGATTGAGAGGTTTTGAGCCACCACCCTTTATTTTCCGCAAACCGAACTTAAAAAACACAAAACAACATAACTGAACAGGAATCGGCCATGAACCTGATACCTGATGCGAGCCAACCTTCATCCTCATAGCCCTCAAACCCCAAACTCAGCTGGCCACCCAAAACCCCTTGCACTGTCTCAACCGCCACCAAACCATTCCGGCCAAACCTCTCAAAAGTCACAAAACCGCAAAATTAAACCTCTTTCAAAACGCACAGAAACCACAAACCTTGAAAATCCAAAACCCCATTCACGTCCCAGCCAGACCCCAATCGCGAGTCACCGCCACCCCTTTTTGACGAATCCAAACGCAGTGAGAGCGAGACTGATTGAGAGTGAGGGAGAGCTGCGAGAGAAACAGTGAAATCCGAGCAACACCTTCACATCAGTCCAACTCCCATTTTCGACCCTCCGCCCTCAAACCCCAAGTCGCCGGTCCGTCACCATCTCCCTCAACCGCTTGCAACCAACAGCCGCAGAACCTCAACAACCGTCTTCTTTGAACCACTCAGACACGAAACACCATTCCTGGCCAACCTCCATCTCGCAGCGTCGCACAATCATAATCCTCAAAAAGACCACCGTCGCGAAAACCTAATTTCTTCCCCAAATCCATGAGCGCCGCCGTGAGTGTGGGAGAATCGGAAGTGTAGAAACCAATCGTGAGGGCCTGTGTGATTCGCGTTGAGAGAGAGACAGATGCGAGAGAGAGAGCTTCGTGAATTCGTGAGCGAAGCAGAGAGTTGAGAGTGAGAGGCGAATCCGGAAGTGAATCGCGTGCGAGTTGAGAGAAAGAGTTTGGAGATTCGCGTTCCTTTTCCTGTTTTTCCAATCTGATTTCTTCCTCTTTCCATTGTGCACATATTTTTGTTATTTTATTTTAATATATATTACTTTATTTTTTTTAGTCTAAATATTTTTAAGTTTAATCATTTATTTATTTTATAAGTTTATTTAGTTAGAAGATTATTATATAAATAAATAAAAACATTTTAATCTAAATATTTTCTTTTTCTATTATTGGTATACTTAGTTAGAAGTTTATATATATATCTAATAAATAAATAAAACTTTTAATTTTAAATTTTCTTTTTTCTATTTATTATTACTAGAAACTCATACCCATATAAAATAAATAAATAAGATAAAACACCTTTTAATCTCAAAACTGTCTTTTCTAATTTTATTTTTATAGTTAGATTTATATATACATACGAAATAAAAAAAAATATGTTTTAATTTTAGAATTTTTTTTTTCTTTTCCATTATTATCATTATAAGTAGTTTTTTAAAAAAATGTATATATATTTTCTTATCTCTTTTTAGGGCCAATGATATTATTAAGGGTTTATCGATATTCGATATTTGTAATCGACGTTATCTAAACCCATATGAGGCCATGCATTTTATTTATTTCTGTTTCATACTTTTATTTATTTCTCATTCCATTTAATTCATTATTTATTCTATTTAATTTATTTATTTCATTTCATTCTATATTTCAATTTATTTCATTTATTATTAATTACTTATTTCTCGCGTATTTACACCATATTAAATTTAATTTTCAAAAATAATAATTTCCTTGGTCCAACGCCAAGTGAAATTCACTACATTTCACTCACACACGTAAGTCGGTCGTTTACGATCGCCATCAGCACAGTTTCTTACACTTCACAGCTTTCTAGCTTAAACAGATTGTCGCACTGCGCTTGTTTTCCACCCCTGCATTCTCGATCCATATATCGAGCCATAGCCAGTCATTAAGCCTTTTTGCATTTCCATTTACTTTATTCGATTTATTTTTGCAAGTTGCAACCTTTGCCTAGTCTTAGGAGCTTGCACCCTCATTTGTTTTTGTTTATACTTTTCAATCCAAAAGGGAAAGACTCCTGCAGTTGACTCAATGTCATAGGAAGTTTAGCAATCCCTAGTTCCATTCTGACCTTAGCAATTAGGTCTCCCATCCTTAGGTCCTTAGCCATTAGGTCCTTAGCATTTTATTTTACAACTTTTTGCGACTTTCTTAAAGTCACGTGAGTGTTTGCCATAACACTTACCTTCCCCCGCGAACCTTGAGCGTAACCAAGTGTTCGTTAATCCTTAGGAGAACTACGAGTGCTCTGATTCTATACCCGATACGTAGGCATCGATGCGATGTTGTGCGAGCACCATTAGAAATAAAAACCTTAGGTTCCCTTAGTTTTAGCAAGCAATAAACAACAAAAATACAAATATTAACAAGAGGTTCCCGTAGGATACTGCGGATGCTTAGGATGCTAACACCTTCCCTAAGTATAATCAACCCCCGAACCTAGTTTCTCCTCATTTAGGGTTTTTACGATCTTTTTCCCTTTTCCCTTTGGATTAAATTAAAGTCGGTGGTGAACATTAAATGTTTTGCGATTCAAGCTCACTTAATAGCTTGGTATCCGATTCTCACCGCGACAGAAATGGCGACTTCACTGGGGAAACTATTTTTGAGGGTTAAGCCCACCTTGTTTATTTGTATATTTGTTGTTGTATTGCTTGTTATTATTTTGGATTTTTTTGTTGGGTGTTCCATGTGTGGTAAGATAAGTCCTAACCCGGACTTGAGTGCAAATAAGATAGGACGGTGGTATATTCAAGAAGGCTTGTAGGGAGTTGAGTCCCGACCAAGTTGACTTGAGACACCACCACTCAGCGGAGGCCTCCTCGGATGTAGTTTTGTTGATCGAGTTCAGTCGTGAAAACATTACTATATTCGACCTGAGAGCCATTAATGCTGAGGACCTTAGAACATTTACCCCCACTTGGCCTTTTTAGGGATGTAGTGCGATGACTATGAGGGTGTAAATCCGAAATAGTTGATACGCGATACTGCACTCGGATGAGACTCTCTTGAGAATATTACTGATTACCAAGTCGAGTTGGGAAGTCGGTAATATCCGAAAGATGGGACAGTGATTCTGGGAACTTTTAGAACCCGTTGTACAGGTACAAATAAACTCATAGTACATACCTTTTTGGGAGGGTTGAACCTTTGACCTCATGCAACCTTTGAACCTAAGCCTTGTTTGTGTTTGTTGCATTCACGCATCATGAAGCATCATTTTTACCATTTATTCAAGGAACTCAGAAACTCTATCTTTGCAAATATCATAGGTATCATCATGGACTTTGGAAGAAGAAAGACTGTCAAGTACACTTTCAAAACTCCCAAACTCGAAGACCTAAGGAAATTAAGAGATTTGGTTTTGGATCAAGAAGCCTTCATGGAGAAGCATAGGAGACTTTTGGCTTTACTTAAGACTGATTGGGATGGAAGGTTGCTCTCTGTGATGCTCCAGTTTTATGATCCTCTCTACCACTGTTTTACGTTCCCTGATTACCAATTGGCGCCTACTTTGGAAGAGTATTCAGTTCTGGTGGGATCACGCGTTAAGGATGAGTTTCCTTTCCCTGTTCTGGAGAAGGACCCTGAAGAAGCGGAGATTGCAAAGGCGACATATTTGAGTGTTCCGGAGGTTAAGGCAAATATGACCTACAAAGGAAAGGTTTTTGGATTCCCTACAAAGTTTCTGATAGAAAGGGCCAAGAATTTTGTTGATGTGAAGGATATGAAAGCTTTTGAGGCGACTTTTATTCTGCTGATATATGGAGTGTTACTTTTCCCAAACTTTGAAGACTTTGTCGACCTGAACGCCATCAAAATATTTCTGAAGAAGAACCCGGTCCCTACTTTGCTCGGAGACACTTATCATTCCATCCATCTGAGGAATCACCATAAGGGAGGGATGATTACCTGTTGTGCATCATTGTTGTACGAGTGGTTTATTTCGCACTTGCCTAAGTCAGCTTCATTTTGGAACCTTAAGGATGGTTTGTGGTGGTCACAAAGGATCATGTCTCTTACCCACTCTGACATTAGTTGGTACAATCGTGTTTATGATGGAGCATTGATTATTGATAGCTGTGGTGATTTTGCTAATGTGCCTCTTCTTGGCACTAAGGGAGGAATCAGCTATAATCCAGTTTTGGCTCGCCGCCAACTCGGGTATCCGTTGAAGGAAAAACCTAAGAGTGTTGAAGTGGAAGGAATTTTCTTTAAGGATGACGAAGAACCAGAGCTCAAGAAACAGATTGTACAAGCTTGGAAGTGCATCCATAGGAAGGGGAGGAGTAGCTTGGGAAAGCCGAATTGTGTTTCTATGGAACCCTATCTCCAATGGGTACGAGATAGGGCAATCAGTCTGAAGATGCCTTACCCTCGCCAGGATCCTATGACCTTCAAGAAACCCATTCTGGTCTTTATGGATGATGCAGAGAAGCTGAAGATTGATTTGGAGAAAGAGATTCGAGAGAAGAATGCATGGAAGAATCGACATCAGATCATCAGCAGTGAGAATGAAGAACTTAGAAGACAACTAAAGATGAAGGAAGAAGAAGAGCTCTCCAGCAAGAAAAGGAAAGCACAAGAGGATTTATTTTCCTCCAGCACTCAAGAGGACACTTCTTGGAAGTCGATCGTGGATCAACTTATGCTTGAAAGGGCTCAGATGAAGGCACAAATCGAGAAGCTCAACTTGAGGCTTTTAGGAGAATCTCCTTAGGACTTTGTCTTTGTCTTTATTAAGCTTTGTTTGGGATTTTTGAAAGTGTACTCAAGACTTTGTATCACTTTTTGAATTTAATGAAATCATATCCCTTTGATTATTATGTGTTCCTTGGTATTTGCAAATTGTTTCTTAAGTTCCTTGAATAATTTCATTTTCGCATTGCACTCATACATTTGGCATTGCATTTGCATTTTTTTTCATGAAACTCATTCCCGTCATCTGCTCTCAATTCGGCTTTCACACTGAGGCTCTCACGCAAGTACTACACTCGAGCTCAAGCCAGAAAGAGGATGGCTGAAAGAGACATAGAGATGGATAGAGTTAACGAAGAGCTTACTGAGATTCGTGGAGATATGGGTCAGATGATGGAAATGTTGCAAGTCATTCGAGCGAAGATGGATACCCAACGGACTGTGGTGTCAGAAATTGTTACTGCAACGACTGAAGTTGGCACTGCAACGACCCAGCCTACATCATCAGTCATTACCCCTGTGACCTGGCCTCCTTTTGGACTTCCTCATGGATTCGTCCCTCCTCCTCATGGTTTTGCTTCTCAAAGTTTTATTCCTTCTTCTTCAGGGTTTGCTACTCAAAGTTTTATTCCTCCTTCCCAAGGACTTACTGCTCAGAGTTTTATACCTCCTTCACAAGGGTTTGCTACTCAAAGTTTTATACCTCCTTCACAAGGGTTTGCTACTCAAAGTTTTATTCCTCCTTCCCAAGGACTTGCTACTCAGGGTTTTTTCCCTCCTTCTCAAGGTTTTGCTACTCAGAGTTTTATACCTCCTTCCCAAGGATTTGCTGCTCAGGGTTTCTTTCCTCCTTCCCAAGGTTTAGCTTCTCAAAGTTTCGCACCTCCTTCTCAGGGTATGGCATTTCCTTCCCAAGGTTTTGTGCCTCCTCCTCAAGGATTTGCTGCTCAACAGACTATTCCTGTGACTAATGAAGAGAACCATGCAGTTGCTAATTTTACACCAGACATTGTGCACACCCGTGCCCAACCATACTTTAATGACCATCAGGCGTATGAAGCGCCAGATATGTCTAAAAACGGAGACGAGAAACATGAGAAGATGCAAGAGAATTTTGATACCCTTGAAAAAAGGTTAAGAGCGATCGAAGGTGACCAGATCTTTGAGGCCGCTGCTAGAGAGATGTGTCTGGTGTCTGGATTGGTAATACCTCCAAAGTTCAAGATACCCACTTTTGATATGTATGAGGGTGCAACTTGTCCTAAAAACCATCTCTTGATGTACTATCGAAGAATGGCTGCTCAGGTAGACAATGATAAGTTAATGATCCACTGTTTTCAAGACAGTCTAAAGGGAATCTCCTCCAAATGGTATCTGACGCTTGACCAGTCGAAGATTTGCAGTTTCCAAGACTTGGCCGATGCTTTCATCCAACAATACAAATACAACATGGACCTTGCTCCCGATAGGAGGCAATTGCTAAGCATGTCTCAGAAAGAGTCTGAATCCTTTAAAGAGTATGCCCAGAGGTGGAGAGGGACCGCTTCTCAAGTAGAGCCCCCATTGACTGAAAAAGAATTAGCTGACTGGTTTGTTGACACTGTGCGACCAGAATTCTATGAGAGAATGGTGGGGAGTATAACTGCTAGCTTCTCTGATTTAGTGGCTGTAGGAATCAAGGTAGAACTCGGATTGAAGAGTGGAAAGATGAGCGGTGCATCTGGCAGTTCCAGCACTAGTAGTGGAAATATTGGCAAGAAATTTACCAATAACTTCCACAAGAAGAAAGAGGGTGAGACGAACGCCATAATGACAGGTCAAAGAAGAAATCCACTTTGGCAGAGACCTTCACCTATGGCTCAACAGCAGTATCCTCGTCAACAGCAGTATGCTCATCAACAACAGTATGCCCAACATCCTTATGTAGCGGCGGTTCAACCAGCATTTAATCCACAAGTCCCCATGTATCAGCCAACTCAAGCAGTGCCGATGTACCAACAAGCGGCTCCAATGATTCAACCTTATCAACCAATAATCAACAATCCAGGCTATCAACAAGCACCCAATGCTTCAGCCTACCAGCAGAGGACTCCAGCTCCTCATCCAAATCCCAATTTTCAGAATAGAAGACCAGGTGGAAGGCCTCCTAATCCTCGAATCCCTATAACTTATACTGAGTTATATCCTTCACTGCTGAAGAAGGGTTTGGTTACTCCCAGGCCTTTGGGTCCTCCACCAAGTCCGCTCCCGCCAAATTACAACCCAAATGCTCACTGTTTATTCCATGAAGGTGCCCCAGGGCACGATTTGGAGGGTTGTTATGCTTTGAAGTACATCGTGAAAGATTTGATGGAGAAGAACATTCTGTCATTTGGGAATACTGGTCCGAATGTCAAAGATAATCCTTTACCCAAGCATGGGTCTATAAATGCTGTTGTTGATGAGTCCGAAGAAGGTTTGATTTTCAATGCCACCGAGATCAAGACCCCGCTTAGAGACTTCCATGCGAAGTTAGTAGAGGCGGGTATACTGAAAAGTTGTCATGAGAATTGTGAAGGTTGTGTTGATAGTCCAGGGGGATGCGAATTGGTCCTGAAAGATGTTCAAGATTTGATCGATGAAGGTGTCTTACAAGTGAGCAGTCATATGAAGAAGAATGAAGTGGCAGTGATTGAGCCCATTTTCAACTTGCCTGAATCTGATTCTACCTGGGTACCAGTGTTCAACCTGCCTGAATCTTCAGGAGCTCAACCTATCTTCAATACGCCAGAATCTGTGGTGCCAATTTTCAACATACCTGAGCCAAGATTTGAACAAAGGATTAACTCTTTCCGTTATGAAGACACTAAAGCAGTTCCTTGGAAGTATGATACAGGGAAAGTTCATCAGAAGATTGATAAAGCTAATCAAAAGGAAGGTTCAAAAGTTGCCAGTACTGATATAGCGGGTGCAGGTCGTTTGACCCGTAGTGGTCGTGTTTATACCCAGCAAGCCAATACGGCTCCGCCTAAAGAAGTCATACCAGCTGTTGTCAACAAAGATAAAGAGGTAGTCTTGGGAGAAGAGGATGCAGAGTTCCTCAGAATCATAAAGAAGAGTGATTATAAGGTGATTGATCAGCTGCATCAAACGCCTTCCAAAATATCTATCCTATCACTGCTTATGCATTCTCCGGCTCATCGAAGTGCGCTTCAGAAGTTGCTAGCTCAAGCACATGTTACGCATGATATAACAGTGAACCAGTTTGATGGTGTCATTGCCAATATCACTGCGTGTAACAACCTCAGTTTCAGTATGGAGGAGCTTCCAAAGGAGGGCTTAGACCATAACCGTGCTCTCCACATATCAGTGAAATGTCAAGAGGATACTTTAGCAAGAGTTCTTGTAGATACAGGATCTTCATTGAATGTGTTGCCGAAAAGAACACTGGCTAAGTTATCTTATCAAGGGGCAGAGATGAGGCCCAGTGCACTGATTGTAAAAGCTTTTGATGGTTCAAGAAGGACGGTTATTGGAGAAGTAGACCTACCAATCTTGATTGGGCCACAGGTTTTCAAAATCACTTTCCAGGTTATGGACATCAATCCTAATTACAGTTGCTTGCTGGGAAGACCTTGGATCCATGCTGCTGGGGCAGTCACTTCTACCCTGCATCAAAAGATGAAGTTTGTGGTTGATAACAAGCTGGTAACCGTGTCTGGGGAAGAAGATCTCATGGTTAGCAACCTTTCTTCCTTTAGTTATATTGAGGCTGATGAAGATGCTTTGGAAACTTCTTTCCAAGCTCTTGAGATAGCCAATGCTGTCATTTTGGAAGTAGAGGAACCAAAAGGGAAGGGAATCCCATCTTTTGCATCGCTGAAGAGTACCATTTCCACCATTGAAGAAAGAAGCCATGAAGGTTGGGGTGATGTCATCGAGGTCAAACAGAAGCTAGATCGTTGCGGGTTGGGTTACAAACCAACTCATGTGAAGGAAGGAGCGTCAACCTCCGTTAAAGGACGTCTGAAGACCATTCAAGAGGTGTTTTCCAGTGCTGGTTATCAGGTCAATGCAATTGATGGAGTTTCTGAAGATGAAGATGTGAATCATCTGGTGTATCAGTGTGAAGAAGCCTTGGACAATTGGGAGGCAGTCGAGATCCCCAGAGTTTTTTCCATTGTCAAAGTAATTTGTTGTTTTTTCAATGTTTTCAAAGTTCCCTAGCTCTGCCCAAGGCTATGGGAGTATTTTGTAGGGCCCCTTTCTCATTTTTAAAGTTATTATCAATGAAGGCATTTTGTTGAACTCTTATTTTGATCATTTACTGTTTCTCTCTTTTCACTTTTAAAAAAGAAAATGGCAATCTTTCAAAACCAATAAAAAGCTTTTTCTCTTGCATTTCTCTATTTTCCACTTTTAATAAAAGCAAATCATTATCATATGCAGAATAAACGAAAACCCTGTTGAATCCAATGACTCCACATTCTCTCCTAACTTTGATTCGCCCATCTACCAAGCGGAAGATGAAAGTGAGGAAGATTGTGATATTCCCGAAGAACTGGCAAGATTAGTTGAGAATGAGCACACAGATCTTCATCCACATAAGGAGCAGGTAGAGACCATCAATCTTGGCACTGATGAAGACCAGAAGGAAGTCAAGATTGGTACAACACTTGGGGCAGACATCAGGGAAAGATTGGTCAAGCTTCTCAAAGAATATGTAGATTTGTTTGCATGGTCATATCAGGATATGCCCGGCTTAGACACAGACATAGTGGTCCACAAGCTACCTCTTCGACCAGATTGTCCTCCTGTAAAGCAAAAGCTTCGAAGAACAAGACCAGACATGGCTCTGAAGATTCGAGAAGAGGTCAAAAGACAGTTTGATGCTGGATTCCTCGCAGTTGCAAAGTACCCTGAGTGGGTAGCTAATATTGTGCCAGTCCCTAAAAAGGATGGCAAAGTCAGAATGTGTGTGGACTATAGGGATTTGAACAAAGCCAGTCCGAAAGACGATTTCCCTCTCCCGCATATTGATACTTTGGTCGACAACACTGTTAAATTTGCTGTTTTCTCCTTCATGGATGGGTTTTCAGGATACAACCAGATCAAGATGGATCCTGACGATATGGAAAAGACTACATTCATCACACCATGGGGCACTTATTGTTACAAGGTTATGCCATTTGGTCTCAGAAATGCAGGAGCCACTTATCAGAGGGCAATGGTCACCCTTTTCCATGATATGATGCATAAAGAGATAGAAGTCTATGTGGATGATATGATTGCCAAATCACAGAGTGAGGAGGATCATTTGAATCATCTTTTGAAGTTATTTGAGCGTCTCAGAAAGTTCCAATTGCGCCTGAATCCAGCTAAGTGTACTTTTGGTGTCCGATCAGGAAAGTTACTTGGTTTTATTGTTAGTCAGCAAGGTATTGAAGTAGACCCGGACAAGGTCAGAGCAATTCAAGATATGCCAGCTCCCAAGACAGAAAAGCAAGTCAGAGGGTTCCTCGGAAGATTGAACTACATCTCCAGATTCATCTCCAACATGACTGCTACTTATGAGCCTTTATTCAAGTTACTCCGGAAGAATCAAGCAATTGAGTGGAGTCCTGATTGTCAACTGGCTTTTGAGAAGATTAAGGTTTATCTGCAAGTACCTCCTATCTTGATCCCACCTACTCCAGGGAAGCCTCTTTTCATGTATCTCACTGTGCTCGAGGGATCTATGGGTTGCGTGTTGGGCCAACAAGATGAAACTGGTCGTAAGGAGCACGCCATCTATTACTTAAGCAAGAAGTTCACAGACTGTGAGAGCAGATATTCGCTTTTAGAGAAAACTTGATGTGCCTTGGCATGGGCGGCCAGACGCCTCAGGCAGTACATGATTTGTCACACTACTTTGTTGATCTCGAAAATGGATCCAATAAAGTACATCTTTGAGAAGCCTGCCTTGACAGGAAGACTTGCCCGTTGGCACATGTTGTTATCTGAATACGACATCCAATATGTAACTCAGAAGTCTATCAAAGGCAGTGTTTTATCGGAATACCTTGCTGATCATCCTGTCGAAGACTATGAACCTTTGAAATTCGATTTCCCGGACGAAGATATTATGTTGATAAAGGACTGTGAAGTTCCAGGTCCAGATGAAGGTCCCGAGCTAGGTTCTCGTTGGAAGATGATGTTTGATGGTTCCTCTAACTACATGGGGCATGGTGTGGGAGTTGTTTTGATGAATCCTGATGGTGGATATACTCCCTTCACAGCCAGATTATGTTTCGAATGTACAAACAACATCGCAGAGTATGAAGCATGTGTTTTGGGTATCGAAGCTGCAATCGATACCAGAATCAAGATTTTGGATGTATATGGAGACTCAGCCTTAGTAATATACCAAGTCAAAGGTGAATGGGAGACCCGTGATGAGAAGTTGATCCCATACCGTGCCCACATTGTGGAATTGATCAAATACTTTGATGAAGTCACTTTTCATCATGTTCCAAGGGCAGAAAATCAAATTGCAGATGCCTTGGCTATGTTGGCATCTATGTTTCAAGTCAGATTTCTTAATGAAGCTCCACTCATTACAATCGAGCGAAGAACTGCACCAGCCTACTGTCTACTGGTCGAAGAAGAAACTGATGAGAAACCGTGGTTCTACGACATCAAGAACTACTTGCAAAATCAGGAGTACCCAGCGGATGCAACAAACTTAGACAAGAAGACTTTAAGAAGATTGGCATCCAAGTTTTTCCTCAGTAACAATGTGCTTTACAAGAGAAATCATGATATGGTTCTGCTCAGATGTGTGGACAAGCGCGAAGCAGACCTATTGATCAGGGAAATCCATGAAGGATCATTTGGAACACATGCCAATGGACATGCCATGTCCAGGAAGATTTTGAGAGCTGGATACTTCTGGTTGACCATGGAATCAGATTGTTTCAAGTATGCCAGGAAGTGTCATAAATGCCAGATTTATGCCGACAAGGTGCACGTACCTCCAACACTTTTGAATGTTCTGTCATCGCCTTGGCCTTTCTCAATGTGGGGCATTGACATGATAGGGGCAATTGAGCCGAAAGCTTCCAATGGTCACCGGTTTATCTTGGTTGCAATCGACTATTTCACCAAATGGGTAGAAGCAGCTTCATACGCCAATGTGACAAAGCAAGTGGTTGCCCGTTTCATCAAGAACCAAATTATCTGCCGTTATGGAATCCCAAGCCGAATCATCACAGATAATGGGACCAATTTGAACAACAAAACGATGAAAGAGCTGTGTGAGACATTCAAGATTGAACATCATAACTCTTCTCCGTATCGTCCGAAGATGAATGGAGCTGTTGAAGCTGCAAACAAGAACATCAAAAAGATTCTGCAAAAGATGGTAAAAACTTACAAAGATTGGCACGAGATGTTACCATATGCTTTACATGGATACAGAACATCAGTCCGCACTTCAACAGGGGCAACCCCTTTCTCTCTGGTGTATGGGGTGGATGCAGTTCTCCCTATTGAAGTAGAGATACCATCTTTGAGAATCTTGATGGAAACCAAACTGGAGGAAGCTGAGTGGGTCCAAAACAGGTTTGACCAACTGAACCTCATTGATGAGAAGAGAATGACCGCCATGTGCCATGGCCAGTTGTACCAGAAGCGCATCAAGAGAGCATTTGACAAGAAAGTCCGTATCCGAGAATTCAAAGAAGGAGATCTCGTACTCAAGAAAATCTTGCCAGTCCACAAAGACATGCGTGGAAAATGGAGTCCTAACTATGAAGGCCCATATGTTGTGAAGATGGCATTCTCCGGAGGTTCCTTAATCCTTACAACTATGGATGGTGAACAGCTGAAGCACCCGGTGAATTCTGATGCAGTCAAAAAATATTATGCCTAAATAAAACCCGATAGGTCGAAAACCAGAAATGGCGACCTATGCAAAAATGGGTATCCCGGTGGATCAAAACCTATGAAGGAGATCCAGGCAAAAGTTAGGGATAAAAATGAAAAAAATAAGAGCTCGCTAAGTTGAAAACCCGAAAGGGCGGCTTAGGCAAAAAAGAGCGTCCCGGTGGATTGAAAACCCGAAAGGGCGGTCCAGGCAAAAGTTAGGGACAAAGGCATTTGACTGTGTCAGATGGTGTTTACCATTACCGAAGAACTATACTGGAAGATCGATCCAATTGCTCTTGTCAGAAGCAAGGTGTCGGGCAGTCTTAGTTATTAGGGATTGTAGTGGTCGTTGGATTCAATGTAGACCTTTCCCCATTGCCATTTTCAAATTGTAATTTTCCATGGAGTTTTTTGCCATTGGCAAGCTACCATTCTTGAATAAAATACAAACTTTGCCTATGAATTTTGTTCAGTTTCTTATTTTCTTTGTTATGCAAAATGCCATCACTTGATTACAATTTAACTCTGAAAATGACGAGCTTTTTTAAAAAAAAATGTTTTTTTTTGAAAACACACTGAAAAACTTTTAAGTTTCTTTGACTTTGGAAAAATCGGAAAAAAGAACCTTCTGTTTCCCCAAGAAGTCCTGGTTTGCAACAACACTTTTATACTATTATTGCAGAAATCTCCATAGAAGTTCAAAACTGATAACACCCTTGGATGGACCCTTGGACAAAGCATGATTTCCAAGTTCGAAGACATCTCCCCAGTGTTTTTCATGTTGCTCACCTAAGTATTGGTGTTGAGAGCCTACTCCTGTTTGAGTCTTGTCAAAACTCTTTGTCTCTTTTGAGTCAACATTTGCATATCACGATCATTCGCATCATGCTCAATCATGCGCATTTGACATTAGCATTTGTCTTTCCCCAGTTGGCGTCTGTCTAACTCCAAGTCCAGATATCGTTAGTCTTCAATTTGAAAATTCGTTGTTGTCGGTACCCGAAGTTTGGTTTACCAATGTTTTTGTCCCCAGTCTATTGCTGGTGTCCCCTGTGGACTTCTATTTGTGTTTGGTATTTGTCTTTATGACCACCATGTCTCTTTGAAGTCCAATTGTCATTGGCACAAATCTTTTAAGCAGGTCCTGAAACCTTTTGCTTAAATCCAGGTCCAATTGATTTTGGCACATACTTGTACCTTTCTCTTGATGATTCCTGAAAGAATTTCCAGAGGTTGGATATTTTATCTTATTTGAAGACTCCAACGTATTTTGTTGTTACCTTTTCGTGTTAGCCGGTCGCTTAGAGCCGTTGATCTATCTTTGGGTGATTTGCATTCTATCCCCAATGCTAGTTGGTCGCATAGAGCCACTACTAAATCAATGTGATTTCCTTCCTTATCCTCAGTGTCGGCAATTACATTTGAACCTGCTAATTTACCATTTTGAATACTTTGATTACTTTGTCTTTATCATTCTTAGTGTCAACCGGTTTTTTAACTTGTTGCGCATTCACTTTGAGTGTATCTTGGTTTTCTTTTGTAGTGTCAATAGGTTTCGAACCTATGGCGCTTTCATTTCGATTCTTTTGTTGTATTCTTGGTGTCAGTTGGTCGCATTGAGCCGCTGCGCATTCACCATGAATAAGCTTGTTGCCATTCTCAGGGACAGTTGGTCGCATTGAGCCACTGTGCATTCACTTGGAATTTTTATTTTTTGTTGATTATTCTTGGTGTCAGTTGGTCGCATCGAGCCGCTGCGCATTCACCTTGAATAAGCCTTTTGTTATTCTTAGTGTCAGTTGGTCGCATCGAGCCGCTGCGCATTCACTTTGAATAATTGTGTCGTTTCCATTTTCCAGTGACAGTTGGTCTCCTCGAGCCACTGCACTATCCCCTTGAATATTTATTTTGTTATTCTTGGTGTCAGTTGGTCGCATCGAGCCGCTGCGCATTCACCTTGAATAAGCTTGTTGTCATTCTCTGTGACAGTTGGTCGCATCGAGCCACTGTGCATTCACTTTGAATGTTTATTTTGTTGTATTCTTAGTGTCAGTTGGTCACATCGAGCCGCTGCGCATCCACTTTGAATATTATGATTATCATTTTCAGTGACAGTTGGTCGCCTCGAGCCACTGCACTATCCCTTTGAATATTTTTGTTGTTATTCTCAGTGACAGTTGGTCGCATTGAGCCACTGCACATTCTTTTTGAATATTTATTTTGCTGTTCTTGGTGTCAGTTGGTCGCATCGAGCCGCTGCGCATTCACCCTGAATAAGCCTTTTGTTATTCTTAGTGTCAGTTGGTCGCATCGAGCCGCTGCGCATTCACCTTGAATGAGCTTGTTATTCTTAGTGTCAGTTGGTCGCATCGAGCCGCTGCGCATTCACTTCGAATATGTTGCCTTCTACTTCTCAAAGTCATTTGGTCGCTTAGAGCCATTGGTCTACCACTTCGATTTATTTCCTTGTCTTGTTTTATTCTTAGTGTCAGTTGGTTGCATTGTGCCACTGTGCAGCCACTTTGAATTCTATTTTGTTTTGTCTGTGTTTGTTGATCCAACGATTTGGATTTCCTTTTGTCCCCGTCTTGTGTTATTCTTAGTGACAACAGTTACACTTGAACCTGTTGATTTATCACTTTGAATATTTCCCGTTTTCGTTTATTTATCCCCAGTGTCTGTTGTCCCCAGTGAGTCTTGGCTTGTGGTCGTCGACATTCTCATTCTGGTCATTCATACCATAATCATCATTTCATTGCATAGTTGTTGCAGATTCAGATAGATTTGTAGTCCAGCATAACATCGCATTTAGGGGCAAAATTTCCGGTTAGTTCTGTATTTAAATACCTTTCACCATGATCTCATGAGTGCCTATTGTCATTCATGCCATCTGGTAAAGTTATTTAAATAGGGGCAACTGTCACACCCCAAATTTTACCCCTAATCGCTCATATCATAATCATACATTCATCGCATTTAGCAGGGATTTTTCCCGATTTATTTTCTGTTTGTTTTCTTCTCATTTTCTAGCTTCCATTTTAGTTTAATCTATTTATGACTTTTTAATTCATTTTCGCATTTTTTTTAATTTTTAATTTCCATTTTCGTTTCTATTTGTAAATTCCTATGTTAAGATTTTATTTTAATTTCAATTTCTAACCTTTAGCTCAATTTTCAATTTTTCTAAATTTATTTGTTATTTCTTTTCATTTTCAAGTTCGCATTCTTAAATTAATTTTTTATTTCATTTTCGAGTTTTATTTTTGAATTTATTTTCTATTCTTCAATTTTTAATTTTATTCCATTTTTAAGTTGTTATTTCTAAATCTAATGTCAATTTCAATTCATTTTTATTTTCTAAAGTCCAAACTTATTTCTCAAATTCTAAAGTTAATTTTTAATTTCAATTATTTAAGTTTCTAAATTATTTCAATTTTAAGTTTAATTCCTTTTTATTCACTTCTAATTCAAATTTTAATTTTAAACCGTTTATTCCATTTTAATTCATATCCACATTTTTATTTTCTAAATTCCAATTTATTTCTCAAGTTCTAAATTAATTTTATTTCCAAGTTATTTATTTAAGTTTATGAGTTATTTTCAATTTTAAGTTTATTTCTTTTTAATTCATTTCTAATTTAAGTTTTTTAGATTTCTAATTTAGAGTTTCTCATTTCAAGTTTCAATTTCAAACCATAGTGTAAATAATCAATTTCTCTTTATTTATTATTTTGTTTACATTACAATTGCAAAGAAAAAATGCTACAAAAATTCTGCACTACAATACAAAAAATACAGCACAATTCAGCCCCATGCAGTCCCAAAACTCAGCATGCAGCCACCAACACAACCCTGCTCCACTCACAGCAGCAAATTCAGACTGCTGTCCCCTTTCCTCCAACCCTTCACCTACAAGCAAGGCAAAAAAATTCAGCTCTCAACACTATAGAACAACTCAAAAACACACTGCAAAACCCTACACTAAGTACTATATATTGCCACTGTTACATTCAAAAAACAACACACAAAAAATCTGCCTCACCACACTCATAACAGTTCTCAAAGCATTATAAACACAACACAAAAAATCTGCCTCACCACACTCATAACAGTTCTCAAAGCATTATAAACACAACACAAAAAAAACTCACTACAAACCAGCTCTAAAACAGTTACAAAACAGCCCCACAAACAGCCCTTCAACCACACAAAAACAGCCATAGTTTCACTACTGAAAACACCCACAAAACAGTTACAAAACAGCCCCAACTTCAGTCCAAAAAAAACAAAAAAGAAAGGAAGAAAAGAGAGAACACAGGAATTTCAGAAGAAACAACATAGGAAGAGGAGTGAGGAGACTTACCGTTGAGGATTCGCCACCCCGATAACTTTCGGGTCGGTATTGTTCTTTTTCTTTCACTTCTTTTCAACATTTTTATCATTGTCTAGTTTTCCTTTTTTAGTTTCATTTCCAATTTAAGTCTGCATATACAAAATAAAAGTTATAAAAAAAAACTTCAGGAAATACACAAAAAAATAAGGAAAAACAAATTTCATTGCTCATCAAAACAAAACCAGAATCGTTGTTTGAGTCAATCCACAAACCACCGCTTAAAATCCTGAAAAGAACCTGAACACAGATATCAAACCACCCTTTCCTCTGAAACTGTCCCATTCTCTCAAATCACAAAAACACGGATAAAAAACCAGACCTGAGTAGGAGCATCCAAGAACAAACCTCCGGCAGCCCAGCTCGCAAGCCATGAACCCCAAACCTGTCAAACACAAACCAGAAGTGGGAGAAACGGAATCTACTTTCAAACACTGAACCAAAAACAACCGAAAAACACATAACCGCAGCAATAACCTTCACAGACACAGCCTGAAAACACTTCAATCATCCTTTCATACCTCACTTTCAGACCTGCTAAAAAAGAAACAGTTCCAAAAACACAGTCTGAATCATACAAATCTCACACAAAAGCTCAAACAAAAAACACAGGGGCAAAGATCCAAAAATAAACACAAACCCAAATCCGAAACCTTCTGACCGACCCTCAACTTTCACCAGCCACACTCACCTCCGTCCAACACCAAACAACACAAACCGAACTTTCTTCAGTCATCTCCAAACTGCCACAAAAAAATCCAGCCAAGACACAACAGAAACTCTCACCCTCTGAACCAACACAGAAGCATCACCAGAACCGAAAACACTCCAAACCTGTAACCAATCCTTCAACACTTTCAAACCTCTCCATATTTTTCCTGCATAAAAGTACACCTTCAAAACTTCTCAAACCAAAACCATTTTTTTTCCTTTCATTTTCAAACACAGCAACAACTGTGACAAACCATCCACCATACCTTCACCGTTTCTGAAAAAAAAGCAAACCAAACGTTAAACCAACCCTGTTGAACCGAAAAAGAAAAAAAAGAAAAACTGAGATGAACAGAGTGAACAACACAGAACCACAGCCTTCCGTCGACAACCGCCATCACCTTCAATCCAACGGATCCATTAGCTTCTTGCTGCTACAACAACAAGAACCAGAACCAAAACTCTTCATCTCCGCCGACACCCATCATTTCACGAAACAAGCCTAAACCTCGCCATTTTCAAACCCAGAAGCACACCAGTTCAACCCCAACCATCTTCACCCGCCATTAACCACCGCGAACCCTTGAAGGAAATCGTCTGAGGCTTTGGACGAAACTGAGAAAACACGAAACCCAATTGCAAAACTATTCAAGCAGAGAGATGAGATGAAAGTGTGAGGTTCAGAAACAGGTCACCACCGCCGTGAGTAAATTGATTGAGAGGTTTTGAGCCACCACCCTTTATTTTCCGCAAACCGAACTTAAAAAACACAAAACAACATAACTGAACAGGAATCGGCCATGAACCTGATACCTGATGCGAGCCAACCTTCATCCTCATAGCCCTCAAACCCCAAACTCAGCTGGCCACCCAAAACCCCTTGCACTGTCTCAACCGCCACCAAACCATTCTGGCCAAACCTCTCAAAAGTCACAAAACCGCAAAATTAAACCTCTTTCAAAACGCACAGAAACCACAAACCTTGAAAATCCAAAACCCCATTCACGTCCCAGCCAGACCCCAATCGCGAGTCACCGCCACCCCTTTTTGACGAATCCAAACGCAGTGAGAGCGAGACTGATTGAGAGTGAGGGAGAGCTGCGAGAGAAACAGTGAAATCCGAGCAACACCTTCACATCAGTCCAACTCCCATTTTCGACCCTCCGCCCTCAAACCCCAAGTCGCCGGTCCGTCACCATCTCCCTCAACCGCTTGCAACCAACAGCCGCAGAACCTCAACAACCGTCTTCTTTGAACCACTCAGACACGAAACACCATTCCTGGCCAACCTCCATCTCGCAGCGTCGCACAATCATAATCCTCAAAAAGACCACCGTCGCGAAAACCTAATTTCTTCCCCAAATCCATGAGCGCCGCCGTGAGTGTGGGAGAATCGGAAGTGTAGAAACCAATCGTGAGGGCCTGTGTGATTCGCGTTGAGAGAGAGACAGATGCGAGAGAGAGAGCTTCGTGAATTCGTGAGCGAAGCAGAGAGTTGAGAGTGAGAGGCGAATCCGGAAGTGAATCGCGTGCGAGTTGAGAGAAAGAGTTTGGAGATTCGCGTTCCTTTTCCTGTTTTTCCAATCTGATTTCTTCCTCTTTCCATTGTGCACATATTTTTGTTATTTTATTTTAATATATATTACTTTATTTTTTTTAGTCTAAATATTTTTAAGTTTAATCATTTATTTATTTTATAAGTTTATTTAGTTAGAAGATTATTATATAAATAAATAAAAACATTTTAATCTAAATATTTTCTTTTTCTATTATTGGTATACTTAGTTAGAAGTTTATATATATATCTAATAAATAAATAAAACTTTTAATTTTAAATTTTCTTTTTTCTATTTATTATTACTAGAAACTCATACCCATATAAAATAAATAAATAAGATAAAACACCTTTTAATCTCAAAATTGTCTTTTCTAATTTTATTTTTATAGTTAGATTTATATATACATACGAAATAAAAAAAAATATGTTTTAATTTTAGAATTTTTTTTTTCTTTTCCATTATTATCATTATAAGTAGTTTTTTAAAAAAATGTATATATATTTTCTTATCTCTTTTTAGGGCCAATGATATTATTAAGGGTTTATCGATATTCGATATTTGTAATCGACGTTATCTAAACCCATATGAGGCCATGCATTTTATTTATTTCTGTTTCATACTTTTATTTATTTCTCATTCCATTTAATTCATTATTTATTCTATTTAATTTATTTATTTCATTTCATTCTATATTTCAATTTATTTCATTTATTATTAATTACTTATTTCTCGCGTATTTACACCATATTAAATTTAATTTTCAAAAATAATAATTTCCTTGGTCCAACGCCAAGTGAAATTCACTACATTTCACTCACACACGTAAGTCGGTCGTTTACGATCGCCATCAGCACAGTTTCTTACACTTCACAGCTTTCTAGCTTAAACAGATTGTCGCACTGCGCTTGTTTTCCACCCCTGCATTCTCGATCCATATATCGAGCCATAGCCAGTCATTAAGCCTTTTTGCATTTCCATTTACTTTATTCGATTTATTTTTGCAAGTTGCAACCTTTGCCTAGTCTTAGGAGCTTGCACCCTCATTTGTTTTTGTTTATACTTTTCAATCCAAAAGGGAAAGACTCCTGCAGTTGACTCAATGTCATAGGAAGTTTAGCAATCCCTAGTTCCATTCTGGCCTTAGCAATTAGGTCTCCCATCCTTAGGTCCTTAGCCATTAGGTCCTTAGCATTTTATTTTACAACTTTTTGCGACTTTCTTAAAGTCACGTGAGTGTTTGCCATAACACTTACCTTCCCCCGCGAACCTTGAGCGTAACCAAGTGTTCGTTAATCCTTAGGAGAACTACGAGTGCTCTGATTCTATACCCGATACGTAGGCATCGATGCGATGTTGTGCGAGCACCATTAGAAATAAAAACCTTAGGTTCCCTTAGTTTTAGCAAGCAATAAACAACAAAAATACAAATATTAACAAGAGGTTCCCGTAGGATACTGCGGATGCTTAGGATGCTAACACCTTCCCTAAGTATAATCAACCCCCGAACCTAGTTTCTCCTCATTTAGGGTTTTTACGATCTTTTTCCCTTTTCCCTTTGGATTAAATTAAAGTCGGTGGTGAACATTAAATGTTTTGCGATTCAAGCTCACTTAATAGCTTGGTATCCGATTCTCACCGCGACAGTCTTCATCAGGGAACTCAAAACTCATTGACTGGTAATCATCTACTGCTTGTTGAGCCAAATGATCTGCTACAACACTTCCCTTAATGGCCTTCTGAGTAGTATATTGTATGTCATATTCTGTCAAGATCATTTGCCATCTTGCAATTCTTCCAGAGAGAGCAGGTTTCTCAAATATGTACTTGATTGGATCCATATTTGAAATCAACAAGGTAGTATGGGTCAACATATACTGTCTTAGTCGGCGAGCAGCCCATGCCAAAGCGCAGCAAGTTTTCTCGAGCAGTGAGTATCTTGTTTCACAGTCGGTAAACTTTTTGCTAAGGTAGTATATTGCCTGCTCTTTTCGACCAGACTCGTCATGTTGCCCCAAGACACACCCCATTGAGTTGTCTAATACTGTTAAGTATATAATCAAGGGTCTTCCATCAACTGGTGGCATCAAAATTGGTGGTTCTAGCAGATATCTCTTGATTTCATCAAAGGCAGTCTGGCACTCATCATTCCACTCTATCACCTGATCTTTCTTCAATAACTTGAAGATTGGCTCACAGATGGCAGTTAATTGGGAAATAAATCTTGCAATATAATTCAATCGTCCCAAGAAACCTCTAACTTCCTTCTCAGTACGGGGAGCTGGCATCTCTCGTATAGCTTTCACTTTTGCAGGATCTACTTCAATACCTTTTCCACTGACAATAAAACCCAGGAGCTTTCCAGATCTAACTCCAAAAGTACACTTGTTTGGGTTCAATCTCAACTTGTATTTCTTCAACCTCTCAAACAATTTATGCAAATGATCAAGATGTTGTTCTTTATTCTGAGATCTGGCTATCATATCATCCACATATACCTCTATCTCATGATGAATCATATCATGAAACAAAGCTACCATAGCACGCTGATATGTTGCCCCTGCATTCTTCAAACCAAATGGCATCACCTTATAGCAAAAGGTGCCCCACTGTGTAACAAATGTTGTCTTCTCCATATCTTCAGGAGCCATCTTGATTTGATTGTAACCAGAGAAACCATCCATAAAAGAGAATACCTTGTGCTGAGCAGTGTTGTCTACCAGAACATCAATATGAGGAAGTGGAAGGTCATCTTTAGGGCTGGCCTTATTCAGATCCCTGTAGTCTACACACATACGTACCTTACCATCTTTCTTAGGAACTGGTACCACATTTGCAACCCACTGAGGATAAGAAGTCACAGCTAAGAACCCTGCATTGAACTGTTTCATTACCTCTGCTTTGATCTTCTCTGACATCTCAGGACGCATACGAAGAACCTTCTGCTTCTTCGGACGACAATCTTCTTTTACTGGTAAACGGTGAACCACAATGTTTGTATCCAACCCTGGCATATCTTCATAAGACCAAGCAAAGATCTCCATATAGTCACGTAACATCTGAATCAATCTGCTCTTGACACTATCCTCTAAATCAGCCTCTATCTTGACTTCTTTCCTGTTTTCTTCAGTTCCCAAATTCACAACTTCGATTGGCTCTTCATGTGGCTGTATAGCTTTCTCTTCTTGTTGTAACAACCTAGCAAGCTCTATAGGTACTTCACAATCGTCCTCATTTCCGTCTTCAGTTTGATAGATCGGATTCTCGAAATTATAATTGGCAATAGTAGAACTGTTATCAACAGGATCCAGAGTGGATGAGGATCTGCATTTTAGTGATGTGGGTGTGTGTAAGAACACATAGCTGATAAAACAAAAAGAAAAGAAAAGAAAGACAAGGAACACAATATTTACGAAAACGAAACGTCCACTGATTTTTATTGAATGAAGTATGCAAATGAAATGACAACCCGTAACAAGCACACCATTGTGCCCCGGGTAAGGCACAAGGCTTAAGAGTTCAATTGTTCATGAAATTACAAACTTAAAAGCAACAATACAGTAATAGTATTTACTCCTGACTAAAGGAGATAGGGATAACATCTTCAGCTTTCCAATTATTGAGCCCAGCACCCACAGTAGGAAAAATCCAAGCATCCAGATTGTAGTCTTCATCATAGTCTTCCACAGCATTGATCTGATCTTTCATAACCCCTTGATTGGTGATACGAACAGCACGAGCACGACGAACAGCCTTCTGGGACTCTTCATCCACTACAGCTCTAGCATCATTGAGGGAGGCCATTGCCATTGTTGGAGGTACTCTGGTGACCACAGGAACTTTCTTCGCAACAGGAGGAGCTACATAATCATTAACAATCCAAGGAACCACTTCAAATGTCTGACATGGAGTTTCAATGTATTCACCTTCCATTTCTAGATACTTGAAAGTGTTTACATGGCTGACAAAGTATTCTTCTTCTCCATAGACAGTAACAACCTTTCCTTCCACCGGATATCTCAACTTTTGGTGTAATGTAGAGGTTACAGCACCTGCCCCATGGATCCAGGGACGACCAAGCAGACAAGAGTACGAAGGACGGATATCCATCACATAAAATGTAGCAGTAAAAACCTGTGACCCAACTTTGATTGGGAGATCAATTTCCCCATGCACTACTCTTCTAGAACCATCAAAATCCTTCACCACAATACTACTGGGCTTCAGCACAGCATCTTCAGGACTCAACTTATTTAGGACTTCCTTGGGCAACACATTCAAAGAGGAACCATTGTCTATCAGCACATGTGACAGGGTAGTGCCCCTGCATTCAATTGAGATATGCAGAGCCCTGTTATGATCCCTCTTGGCAGGGGTCAAATCAGCATCAGAAAATCCTAACCCATTATCATAGGTCAGGTGGGCAACACAATTCTCAAACTGGTCAACAAAAATGGCATTGGGTACATGAGCAGTCTTCAGAAACTTGATCAAGGCTTTGGCATGAGCCTCAGAACATAACAACAAGGACAACATAGAAATCTTTGAGGGAGTATGCCCTAACTGATCAACAATGTCATAATCACTCTTGCGAATGATTTTCAATACTTCTTCCATCTGCTTAGCAAGATCATCAGCAGCTGGCACATCAGTAGATACAGGTTCAATAACAGGACCTTTGCCCCGAGCATCAGTGGTGGAAGTAGCAGCAGGAGTAGCTGCATCCTTGGAATTAACTGGAGGGGAGAAGACTCTTCCACTACGTGTAATCTTACTAGATCCAGCAATATTGTCAACATCAACAGGCACATCAGCTAAGGGCTCCTGCTTAATACCATGGATATAAACATCGGACCCATAATTCCAAGGCACAACTTTATCAGACGTATACGGAATAGGACCAGGAGTAGTAATGACCATAGGAGCCACTCTAGCTTCAGCAACAACTCTTACAGGACCTTCAGCAGTAATCTTGATTGGACCCTGATGAGTGATTTTAATAGGACCTTTGGAAGTGATTCTTATCGGCACTTTGTCAACCATATCAATCTCTTCAGTCTTCTTACCTTGCGTAATATGATCTACCATACTTTTCACGGAAGGTGGTCTCCTTTCGAACACTATGGTGTAATTATTCATGAGACGTTGAATTCCGTCCTTCAACCTCCAACACTTATCTGGATTATACTCACAATAAACACAATCTTCACGACAACCCGGAAAGAACCCAGCTTGTACTAACTTCTCTCTGATGACAGACAATGGTGTGGTCAATTCAGCAACTGAATGGATATGCAAATCTTCATCAATGGCATTGACAGTCTTCTCGTGATTTGGCATTGGAGCAGTAATCACATTTGGAGTACTCGGAGGATCAAACTCAATTTCTCCAGCATCAATCATATCTTGAATATTGTTCTTCAAGATCCAACAGTTATTAGTATCATGTCCCTGACAGTTTGAATGATATGCACATCGTGCATTGGGATTATACCTGGGAGAGGTAACATTAGGATTCTGAGGAGCCTCTTTCAAAGTAATAATTTCAGCCTTCAACAAGTGTTGCAATGCCTGAGTCATTGACATGTTGATCTTCGTGAACTGCCTTCTAGCCCTCTGTTGGTTGCCCTGTGGCTGTTCTGTTGTTGCAGGAGTTGGATTTGAAATATGAACTGCACTAACAGACTGATGCCTTCTATTACGATCAGGTTGACCATAAACCGCATTGGATTCTTTCTTCCCAGTGGGAGGCTTCTTTGAAGTACCTGATGAAGAAGTACCCACTTGGATCTTGCCATTCTTTATACCATTTTCCACTCGTTCTCCTGTCATTATCAACTCAGTGAAGCCAGATGATGAGCTTCCAATGAGATGACTGTAAAACGGACCATTCAGCGTACACATGAACATATCAACCAATTCCCTGTCAGTTAAAGGGGGTTGAACTCTTCCAGCTAAATCTCTCCACTTCTGAGCATACTCCTTGAAACTTTCTTTGGCACCCATAGACATGCTCTGAAGCTGCATGCGAGTGGGGGCTAAGTCAGCATTATATTGATACTTCTTATAGAAAGCCTCAGCAAGATCATTCCAATCCCTGATGTTGACACTCTCCAATTGATAATACCACTCCAATTGAGCTCCAGATAAGCTCTCTTGGAAAAAGTGGATCCACAATTTCTTATCAGCAGTGTGAGGTTGAATTCTTCTGACATATGACCTCAGATGCAGCTTGGGACAAGAGACCCCATCATAGACAACAAAGGTAGGAACCTTGAAACCAATGGGTATGACCACCCCAGATATCAGACTCAAATCTTCAAAATCCAGCCCAGATGACTTCTGCAACTCCATAGCATCCATTCTATCCACCAGCATCTTGAATTTGTCTTCATTAGGCTCATGATAGTAATTAGCCTCAGAATCAGAGTCCCCCATAGTGTTGTGGAGACTGCCTCCCTCTTTTTCAGATTCTTCAGATTCATAGTCTTCAACTGGTTCTTTGGTCTTAGCAAGACCTTTGAACCTTCTTCCCATGTTGATCAGGCCACCTGACCTTCTAGTCTTCTTAGTCTTCTTGGCCAGCAGTACCTTCAATTCATCTTGCCCCTTGGACAGGTTCAAGATCAGCTCTTGGAACTGTGCATTTTGTGCCTGGAGATCCTTAACTGATTGTTCAAGAGCCATTACTGAAATAAACAGCGAGAAGATGAGAAACCTGTGCACAATTATAAACCTGTGATGTAATGAAATGATATGTGAATGTATATGCAATGTTTTCAAGGACCGCAGGATTTAAATTTGCTTAAACAAACAAGAAGGTAAACTTTTATTAGTAATAAATTTGTTTTGCCTCTTGGGCTTACAAAAATGAAATGAAATAAGTACAAAAGATGGGGTTTTAAGTCTCCCATGGACGTTTCCTCTTTGTATTGAGGTATGAGTTGGGATTCCGTTCCTCATGAAGTTGCTTTGTTAGTTCCAGGATTCTTGCTTGGCTTGCTTTGTAATGAGCCTCGAAATTATACCTTTGCTCCTTCAGTTGGATCCAGGATCTCTGTAAGTCTTCCATATCAGTAGGCATGTCTGGGTGAAGGATGGTATAAGCAGTGTCTCCTTCAGCAACAGGTTCCATGGTAACTGGCAGGATAGCAGGATATGGCATCATGAGAGTCTGAGCACGAGATCGCACCCATCTGAGATAAGCTTCCATAGGAATAGTGTACTTAGGCTCCAGTGTCTTGCTGTCAACCCTGTTTACTTTTCCCCAGGCTCGTATGAATCTCTGACGGTAACCTTGAAGATCGTTGTCGTAATCAAACACAATGCCCTGAATCAACATGTCATGTGGACCATCGCTCCGAGCGTAACCAAACTGTCGTAAAGCTAGAGAGGGGTTGTAGATGATGCCTCCTCTTATGCCTAGAAGTGGCACATTAGGAAACTCCCCGCAACGGTCAATAATGGTGACATTCTCCATAGATCTGGAGCACCAATGGATATCTGAGTGAGAAAGTGACATGATCCTTTTGGACCACCTGAACCCTTGCTCATTCTTCATTACTGAGCGCGGAAGGTGAGAAATAAACCACCTAGAGAGTAAAGGTATGCAGCACATCAAAGTTCCTCTTGCTCTTGTAGTACGGGTATGAAGAGAATGTAGGATGTCTCCAAGCAATGTAGGCACCGGATTGTGACTCAGAAATATGTTGATGGCATGAACGTCTATGAACTGATCAGGATTGGGAAACAATACTAAGCCATATATCAGCAAGGCTAAGATCTCCTCAAAAGCATCATAGCTCATGGCCTTCAAGAACAACTGAGCCTTCTCTATCAACACCTTAGCTAGAACACCCTTGACTCCACTTCTCGTTTCTAGAACAATGTCAGACTTCTTTAGATGTAGAGCTGCAGCAAGAACCTCTGGTTTAAGCTCCTTCTCCAAGCCTGTGAAGGGTCTTTGATCAAGAACAGGTATGCCCAGAAGTTTAGAGAACTCTTCCATTGTAGGAACCAGCTGATAGTCAGGGAATGTAAAGCAATGGTGCTTAGGGTCAAAGAACTGGAACAGCACACTCATCATGTCTTCATTGAACCCTGAAGTGACTAGATCTAATAGGTAACCATATCTCTTGATGAACTGGGAATGATCAGACACCTGAGAAACCAACTCTTTAAGCTTGGCAGGTATGCCCACCAAGTTGATCATGATGGTGTTTCTACGAGCAGAAGCCATGACCTGCAACAAAGAACAAAGATAAATCCTTTGGTCCTTGAAATGGTTAGTGAAAATGCTATGCTTATGATGCATGATGATGTCATGATGTCATGCTCAATCACAAACATGTGGCACACACAAACAAGTCACACCATAGCCCTAGGTTTAAAGGCTTGTATGAGGTTCAAAGGTAAATACCCTCCCCTGAAGTTAGTTGGTTCATCCTGTCCTACAAAAGTAACCAGGTTCTAAGGGATCTCAATATCATTGATCCTTCACAAGGGTGGTTGTTCAGTAGGCAACTTACTTGCCAACCAAAACCCTCCAAGTTTAGAATCTCAATGAGCGTAGCATCGAGTATCAACCAACTTCAGTCTGCACCAAAGCCGGTTATCTCACTACTTTTATAAAGGCCCAGATGAGATAACTAGGGTTCTAAAAGTTAGTTAGTGCATTGACAACATATGGCAGCCTCATATTATCCTCAACTTGACTTAAGGAACATAAGCACCAACCAAGAAGTCACACTAACTATGGCCACCAGATCAACCATATCGATATACGTCGTACAGTTTCCTTGGTCTATTGCCATTTACCTAAGGTACACTAGATCCGGGTTAGGACCTTTCACACATAAGAGCATCCCAACAAGATAATATAAAGCAAACAAGGCAAGCAATTTAAAGTGATCTAATTCCTAAGGGTACCCCTCTTTAATATTAATTCCCCAGCAGAGTCGCCAGTTCTGTAACACGGTGGGAGAACTGACTTTAGTTATGTTGCGGATAGCAAGAGTCGCCACCGACTTTTATTTTATCCAAAGGAAAGGCATAAAATAACAGGAAAGACCTTTTAAAAGATTTTTGGGTCCGAGGGGTAGGTTATGTAAAGGGAAGGTGTTAGCACCCTTTACATCCATGGTTATCCATGGGCTCTTAGTTACTTAGCTCACTTTAAAATGTTTTTGAAAGGTGAAGTGTGTGAATAGAAACTTTCATAAGAGTTTGATAATGATCCATGTACGGATGCGTAAAAAACTTGTGTTTGAAAATTGTTTGAAATTTGTGAAGTGTTTGAAAAGTTTTTTTTTTTGAATGGTGAGCAAGTAACTATGAGGAACCTACCCTAAAGTTTTAGTCTTTCTGTTCTTTATCCTTTAAATGGTAAGACTATCCCTATTATTAAGGAATAGGTAGTCATTACCTTGGATGTGAGGGACATGTGAAAGGGACATCTATTTAATGAAGGCAACTGTGGGGTGTATTAAGCAATTTTAGAGGGATTGTCATCATTATTCGAATGGGACAAGATCATATTGAAAGGAAACCATTAAGGGACTTGATCTTTGATTATGAAGGGACTAGATGACTTTTCTTTTAAGGGACTTTGCTTTATACACCCCACTTGACCTTGTGATTAGGCAACATTGAGAGGCAACCCTAGAAAGTGAGATGGCGATCAAAGATCGACTTACGTGTGTGAGTATTCAATTTAATATTTATCTTTAAATTTAAATGATCTAATATTCAATTTTAAATATCATACATGTTTACACTCCCTATTTTTACTAACCATAGCATAAAATTAAATAAATTAAATATTACAAAAAATTACACCAAGGAGCAATTACAATAATAATAATAATAAACAATTAAAATAGATAGCGAAATAAATAAATAAATAAATAAGCAAAATATAATAAGTAAAATAATTAAGCAATTTAATTGGGTTAGTAATAATAATTAAAAAATAAATGGGGTTAGTGAAATAATAATAATAAGCATAATAAAAAAAATAAATGGATTAGTAATAAACATGATTAGTAATAATAATAATAATTAAAATAAATAGAGTTAACAAAAATATTATAAGAACATAGTTAAAATAATAAACAAAAAGAATACTATAATAATTAAAAGATTAGATTTTAGTATGGGCAATTATAAAAGAAAATATGAACAATTAAATAATTATTATAACATTTTGAATTATATACAAATTACTAAATTATTTTTAAACATATTATAATCACACAATTAAATTAGCATAGATTCAATTATTTCTAAACATATATTTAAAAAATTATTTTTAAAAAAAAATTTAGATTATAAACAAGTTATAGAAATATTTACATATTATATAAAAAAAAATAGAATTGATATTAATTGTATTTACAAAATTTAATTATATTAAATAAAATTTAAACAAATTATAAAAATATAATTGAGTTTTAAAAATAAAAGAAATATTAGGGTTTTGTGAAAATTGTTAAGATTAGAAACTTTTTTTAAGAAAATAAATTAGGATTCATAATTTAATATACAATATTAAGTTAATAAATATATACATATTATATTTTAAGTACATAATAAAAACTAATTTTTAAGTTTAGAAAATAATAATTTTTTAGAATTTAGAAAATATAAGATATACATATGTTTTATTTTTTTAAATTATTTAGGAATATATATATATATATATATATATATATATATATATATATATATATATATATATATATATATATATATATATATATATATATATATATATATATATATATATATATATATATATACAAAATTATTCCTAATTAATCAAAACAAATAAATAAAGAAAACAAAACAAAAAAAAAAGGTTGGAACTCACCTGGCTGGGGTTTGAACCCAGGAAGCCTAGCTTGACAACAACAAAACGCACCACCAGGCCATCAGTGCACATGTGATAAGGGAATGGACCAATTTTGTTTTATGCAGTAAACCTGAAAAATCACAAAAATAAGAAAAACCAAAAGGCCTGGGGGAGAATCGAACCCAGGACCTCTTAAGCAAACACGCATACACATGACCATCCCAGCTAGGTGAGCGAATCTGATAACAAACCAACAACAATTGATAATATATTACATTCAGTGAATAAAAGAAAAAAACTCAAAAATTTGTCACAGCCAGGATTCGAACACAGGTCCTTTGACAATACGCACACTGGTTTTACCACTGGGACAAGCTGCACGCTTGCGAAATAAAACAGGAATTAAATCATAATATTTTAAAACGAAATTCAAATTCCCAGAACGCGCGCGAACCAGCTTCATCTTCTCCACCTTACCTGCGAAATCAGCTGCACTTTTTCTTACTAAGCTACCTGCGAATTTGGTTTTACAGGATTTCCTAGGTTCATGTCAACGAACATGATACCTGTACAGTTTTGTTAAATTGAAACCACCAATGCAATCACCACATCATTTACAGTGTTATCACGTGATCATAATTCATTTATATTTATTAAATCATAAGATCCCAATTTGAGCTCCAAAACCCTAATAATGGCGTCTTAAGCTTTAGGCTCTAAACCTTCAATCAAATGGTCCAGAAAGTATCCCTAGGTCCTGACTAACACGAATCACACAACAAAATCAATTAATATTGGTTAGAAATATGAAATCGAAAAACACAATATTGAAGAACAAAATTGATTCGGTTAGCATGATATGGCATGGTTTGGATGCAATGGATGATTGGTTTCGATTCTATGAGGTCCAAGGATCATAGTTGTGTCCTTAGTTTACCTTCAAATGCCTTGGAATGTAGAAACCGAATTTGGATTTTTGCTTGAAATTTTGAAGTGTGAAACTTACTCTTGAGGCTGTGTAAATTCGTGGCTTTGGTTAGGGTTGTGTTATGTACTTATAGGATGATCAAATGAGGCTGAAAAATTAGGTCATTGTATAGAAGATTTTATATGAAAAGATTCAAAAATATCATGCCTTAAAAATCAAATATTCTTGTATGAACACTTGCTATTTTTGGCTAATCCTCATGATTTTCTTTCCACTTCAATTCTAATCAAATTTATGAATTTCTAGAAGCTTTATCCAATTCAAATCTTATATTTTCATATTTTATTTTTATTTAAAATGATTTTTAATGAATTAAATCAAAATAAATAAAAATAAAATAATAAAAAATCTGATTTTTATTGGCTTGGGTCGTGCATGAAGTTATTGTGTGGATTGGGTCATCATTTGGCAAGCCCATTTGGAAGAAATTGATTTTAGACCTCCATTTTCATCATAAACCAACCCAAAATTTCCCAACTTTGCAAGGGCACACATCCTTCAATTTTAATTCTATGAGGGTGTTCTTGGACATTTTGGAAAGCTTGAAGAGTCCTCTAACCAACCCCATTGGTTTCATGTCCATATCATTTACCAATCTCAAGTTATGCCCTTTTGAAGTTGTTGACTTTTTGTTGACTTTCAAAAGGACCTATAATGTCTTAGCTCATACCTTCCAAATGAAGCATTTTTGGGATTGGCTTGTGAGACACAAAGTTGTAGAGAATTCAATTTCCTTCAAAATGAGCTTTGGATGGAGACTTGGTGATGAAGCATGTGAAAGTTATGTCTGGTCAAAGTTCAGTTGACTTTTACTAAGAAAACCCTAATTTAGAAACTCCTGATTCTTGATGATCTGAAATATCCTTGATGAATCATGATCAACCCTTGATCAAATGATGAATTTTACTTCATATACTTGATGTTGGCAAAAAATCATGAAGTTTGACTTTGTTTTGACCACAGTTGACCTCAGTTTGACTTTTTAACTACTTTGACTGATTTTGACTTATTTGATCATCTGACTGAGCAAACTTTTGAGAAAAGTCTTGAAACTTGTCATGGGGGTTCTTAAACACATATAAGATGTTATGAAGCTCACTTGAAGTCTTGGAAGTCCATTTAGCCTGATTAAAGTCAAAACCCTAGTTTTAGATGCACTGCTTAGGAGGTGCATTGTCTGAGGGAATTGTCAACTCTTCTGACCAATTGTGAACTTTGTGAACCTTGTGAACCATCATAAAATGTCTTGTGATACTCATGGGAAGTCTTGTGAACCTTGTGAACCTCATGAAGTGGCTTGTAGACTTCATGAACCTCATGAAAGGTCTTATAAGCATTGTGAATCTTGTGAACCTTGTGAACCTCATAAAGTGACTTGTAGACTTCATGAACCTCATGAAAGGTCTTGTAAGTGTTGTGAATCTTGTGAACCTTGTGAACCTTCTTAGCACACAAAGTCTTGTATTGTGAGGGCAAATATTGGGGTGCAACACCCACAGATTCGACACTCGTTTGTGTTCTTTGTTAACCAGTTGGTACTCGTCTGTATCATCATCTCTGAACATGCGTCATCGTTTGTTCCTACCGATACTCGTCCGTATCATGGTCCCAAGGATGCTTGTCCGCGTCTTTAATCTATACACAGCGTCAAACACTTATACCTTTTACTTTGGAAAGCGTAAACACCCGTCCGTGTTTACCATTCCCCAGCAGAACAACTTCTCTTCTATCCGACATTCGTCCTATGTCGTGATACCTTCGGCAGTCGTCCCCTGCCAGCTGATCGTCCTTCACCTTTGGATGACCGTCCCTCATCCTTTCCCCAGCGGATTCTCCATTATTGGAACCTTTTCTATCCGGCATTCGTCCTATGTCGTGATATTTAGCAGCCCTCCCCTGCTAGGTGATCGTCCTTCACCTCTTGATGATCGTCCTTCATCGTTTTATCTGATGGCCGTCCCCATCGTTGATCTTGTTATCTGACATTCGTCCTATGTCATGATAAAACCCGAGAGCAGCTGTACCCTGCTAGGTGATCGTCCTTCACCTCTTAATGATCGTCCTTCATCATGTTATCTAATGGCCGTCCCCATCTTCGACTTTTTCTATCCAACATTCGTCCTATGTCGTGATAAAGATCAGTCGTCCCCTGCTAGGTGATCGTCCTTCACCTCTGATGACCGTCCCTCATCATTATTTCATTTATTCTTTGAAACCGATGGTCGTCCCCATCGTTGTTTACGTTACTTTGCAAACCTGATGGCCGTCCCCATCATTTCATTTGCTTGAATCCCTAGAGAATTTTATTTCCGAGCATGATGGTCATCCCCGTCATGTTATCTTTATTTCCCCAGCTTGTCGGTCGTCCCCGTCATTGCTTTATCCCCAGCAGTCGTCCTATGCTCTATGGTCGTCCTCCATCGCATGCATTTGATAATCATGTTATACTGTCTTTTACAATTTATATCCATTTTCTTCTTCTCCCCAGCGAGTGCAAATTTTGGACTGTCTTTGGTATTCAACCACAAGTTATCTTGTTTGTCTGATAAGCCAGGCGCTTACATCCTGCACAGCTAACTCATGCTTGAATAGGGGCAGCTGTAAACACCCTAAATTTGCCCTCACTAATTTCACACCATGGCTTGTGATTTTTCATGATTGCATTAGTTTAAGCATACCACATCCCATTGCATATTTGTTTCACTGCATTAGTTTAAGTTCATCTGCATCTAGGGTTTGTGGTCGGAGCAATCCAAGGATCCATCTGAGCCACTCCAAGGGTCTCCAATTATTCCAAGAGGGTCTATGTGTGTTCTATAATCATATTATATCCCTCAAAGCTCAAAGAAGGCAAGAAATCACAAGAACTGGGAAAGCATGGAAGCAGAGCTAGGGTTTTCACTACACAGATGACCAAAATTAGGGTTTTGGTTTCAGAGACCTTAACGCCAAATTTTTTGGTCATTCTTGTTTCTATTGTTCTTAAGATGTTATAAGGATCATATTTATCAAGTTTGATGAATAAATTCATTGTGGAAGTCATCTGATCACTGGGTAACTTCTTGAGCAAGTCAGAGCAAAATCAGGGCATCTGAGGCCCCCAACAATGGAACCCAAGGGGTATTTTCATCAAATTTAAGTTACATGATCTTTATTTGATCATTTAATTTCTTGGAAGTTCACAAAATTGAAGAAATTTGAGCTAAACCAAAAGTTGCCAAAAATGGAAATGACTTGTAATGGAAACTTTCCATTTTGGGAAAGTTCTTCAACCTCCTCTTTCTCAACCAAAAATGCTTCAAATGAAACATTGTTGGTCATGAAAGTTGTATATTGGATCATTCCCTTTTCAAAAAGTACAAGAACATATTCTAATTCATTATGGAACTCAAGTTATGGCCTTGCAAAGTTGGCAAAAATCACATAATTTTCACTTTCATACCAAAGAGGATTTTTTGCAAAACCACTTGCCAAGTCATTTTGTGACCTCTAATGCATCTCTAGGCATCATACAAACATAGTGCAATGCATTGTGATCAGAATTGCCCAAGGAATCAATTGTTTTCATGCCTTGCATCACAAGATTTCTCAAAGGGGCAAAATTGCATAACACTTGCAAAATCTCTTGCAACCATGCTTCCACTTGTGCCAGTTGCATAAAATGAATCCCATGGCTCTCCTTGAACCAAGTTGAGGCCATACATGCCCTTGAACAACTCCTGCCATAGCCCATACCTCAATTACACATAATGTTGACTTTTTGCAAATCACCCATACCAATCAGCTGCAGCCACAACAACTCTCTGGCCAATAGAGACATGTTATGTGGACCAAAAGCAAGCCATTTCACATAATCTTGGAGCTTAGAACCATACACAAGCCAAGTTTCACAAAAATCCTCTCCACCTTCAAACTTTCGATTCTCTCTGCTCAGCCACTAAAACTTCAAACAAACTTCATAAACCAACTCACCATCATCCATAGATCATTTCCCAACCATCAAACAAGCCTGAAACCCCACAAACACAAAACACGATTCTGGTGCAGCAAGAGTTCATCCTCTCAATCCAGCCATTCTAAACTCATTCAAAGCCTTGCAACATCATTAGGGGATCAAGTGAGATGGTTTAGCATCAAGGAGAGGTCCAGAAAGTGCCAAACTGAAAAGCTTCATCTCAGGTATACCTCAAGAACAAATTTTCCAAAATCCTTTTTTTAAGTTATAGAAATGATTTGCATGCTTCACTGATCACATTGCACTTGTTGGTTTTGAAAATGATTGAGTATTGAGCCTATTTCGTGCTTCTGAAAGTTTTGTCATTTTTGTGTTTTGGGGAGTTGATCTGGAGCTTTAGAGCTTCTAAAAAAACCTAGGGAAGAAGTTTGATTTAGTTTAGATCACAACTTGACAATTTTCTTTGAATTTAGGGTTCATAAAATCAATGTTTTTTACCTTAACTTTGAAAAATCTTTTCTGCCTAACCATGAAGGTTTTGATGATGATTCTTTTTGCATTGTGTTACATATAGCATGTAGTTTCTAGGATATTTTTGTCATGAATTTATCTTGCATTTTCAATTTAATTTGCATTTTTCCCTTAGAAGCACCCTAAAACCCTAGCAAACTTAGAAAACTCATAACTTTCTTTAGGTTAAGAGTTAGACCTTCTTCTTTGGGGTGTGATATCATATGGGGTTAGGGTTTGTTTGAGCTCATTTACAAATTTTTATCATGACATATGCTTCTGTTTTGATCATTTGCATCTCATCTTTTCATGTAACCCTAATTTTGCATCTTCATTTGTATTCATCTTGCATATGCATCCATACATGAATTTGCCATGACATTTCATGCATTCATATGTCATATTAGACATCTTAGTACATGTTAGAATCATGCTTGGTCATTTCTTCATAAATTTGCCATGGTTTGCATTCATTTCCTTTCATTAAACTTCATGAACTTTCAAACTTCAAAGCATGCTTCCATTTTCATCTCATCTTTGTATGACCATTCATTGCACTTTGTAGGCATTTGAATCATGTCATAACATCATTTGCATCATATGTATGCTTCTGGTTTTGGTTTTTACCTTTGCATATGCATCATTCCATCTCACTTTTTTCCTTATGCATATTGTGCTAACATTTTCAGGTGGTAAGTTAATTTGAGAAGTGGATTTGCCTTCACTTCTCATTTCTCTTCATCTTCTTCATATGCATCTTTGCTGAATTTTTAATTGTCTTTGAGTGGGCTTGCTCACTCATGTTCATCTCTCACTTTCTTTCTCTAAGTTACTTATCTTCTTCATTGAAGTAAGTAACTTATTTCTTCTGCTTCTTCCTCCTTCCATCTGCTTCTTCCATTGGTGGCTTCCTTGAAGATCCTTCTCAAGCCTTACAAACCATAGGAACAACCAAGCATGACAATAATTAGGGTTGTGATTAGTCCCACTTATCTTTTACCTTTGAGTCTTCTTTGTGTCTCTCGTCTCATCTCATCATTAGAGACTAAACCTTTAAGGTTTTAGGACTTTGGAATTAGGGTTATGCCTGCATCCTTCTCTTAGGATGGAGTGTATAACTTTAATCCTAAGTGTTAAACCCTTAATTTGTTTAAACCTCTTAATCAATCCATCTAATAATCACTAAGACATTAACTTGTAACTTGGGCCTTACATTACGGTTCTAATTCTTCCTTTATGGTTAAGAAGGACTAACCCTAGTGTTTAATGGACAAGTCCCTTTCAAGTTATCTTACAAACCATAAAATCCATTTCTTAACCCCACCCTTAATTAAAATCCACTTAATAAAGGTTTGTTTTGTCATGAATTTAATCCCTAATCATGGATTAAGTTGAGGTATCTTCCTCAGCTTAAGTGTGCTCATCTATTATCCTTCTATTAGGATGGTGTAATGAGTTCACTAATCCTTGATTATGGCTTAAACTCATTACTTAACACTAAACAAAAAATCCAAAAATATCTAAATAATCACAAGTAGTTTAATGATCTTAATCCTACATCATCATGGTAATTAAGTTGCGATGTTTATCTCACACTTAAGTATTCTCATTATCCCTATTCAGGGAGGATATAATGAGTTTACAACCTTTGATTTAGGCTTAAGCTCATCAATTTATGACAAACACCAAAAACAATAATAAAACTGAAAACACAAAAACAAACAATAATCGTCTCCTTCGAGATTCTCTTCTCATCACACTCATTCACAAACGAGAACTCGCTTCTTCCGTCTAATGCAAGACAGTTAGCACTCGAGCCAGACGAGTTATACACTTGAGCATAGACAAGTAAGCAGTTCACAGTCAATTTATCTTTCAGTCTCTTTGAGTCGAACTACGGTGTTCTGAATTCCTCATTGCATGAGAGGATACGTAGGCATAACTTAACTGTTATCGAATAAAAGTCTCTTTGTCATCCCCCCTCTTCCAGCATTCTTTTTAAGCCTCAGTCCTGAGAAATTCACACATTTCTGCACTGACACTTGTACATTTCTTTTCCAGCTTTTTGCACACAGATAGCATATACACCTACCCCTTTAAACACAATCTTTTAAGCGTGGATCCCGTCGAGTACGACGGACAATCTGGGTGGTAATACCTTCCCAGGTTGTAACCAACCCCCTTTCTCAGTTTCTCTGGTTCGCAACTGTCTTATCCATCGTTTTCTAGGTTTATGCAGCATTACCTTCCCTTCGGGATAAAAATGCCTAGCTGGCGACTCTATTCAGTTCACTTCTTTTTCTCCTTTCGCCGACCGTTCGCGTCTGTACCCTATCTGACCAGGTGTCTTTTCGGGGGAGCGACAGATATTTATTCCATTTCCCTCCAAACCAAGAAAAAAACTCTCATAATTCACTTCTCATTTTTCAGATTTTTCACTACTCTCTCACCATTCTCTCATTTTCTCTCCCAATTTTCCAAATCACTCAAAGTTCCTCTTTGAAGATCACAAAACTTTGCATTAAAGTTTGTAGATCTCAGAACTAGACCTCCATCCATAGCTTCTTTGTATCAATTTGTTGGTTTCACTACTTGGTTCATATCTGATTTTGTGATTAGAAGTGCTTTTGGAGCCAAGTTCTCCATCAAGATCCTTTGCTTGCATTTATTTTGCATGGTGTGGGAAGATTAGCACCGGATCTTCGAAGTTTTCCGCGAGATTCCTCATTTCCAGCTCAAACAACATTTACCAAAGCATATCTCAGCTTTGTAGGTTGGTTAAATTCAGATATGTCTCTATTTTTAGCTTATTTGCATGCTTGTGCTTAGATCCACCATGTGCTTGTGTATTTGCTCGTCTTGCTTGAATTGTTTGGTTGATTTGTGATCGGATCTATGTGTTAATGTTCATTAGCTTAATGATGTTTGATTAATGTGAATTGATCTTACTATTTCATGCATAATTGATTGCTGGACGGTTGAGGAATTATGTGAAATAAGCTGTTTGGAACTGAGTTTTTTCTGCAGGAAATTATTGTTGTTCGCACAGTGTTAACCGGTTAACGCTTTGGTTAACTGGTTAACGCATCTGTTTTCTGTGTTATTTGCTGCAGGTTTAAATTGGTTAACTGGTTAACGCTTTGGTTAACCGGTTAACACTGAAGCAGAGTGCCATGTTTGGGCTGTTTTGAGATTTTTTGCTTTCTTACTTGCTTTAATCGTCATGGATCATTGTATGATCATTTTGTATGCTAGTTTAGGGTGGTTTGCTTGTTGGTTGATGCATGCTTTCATTTTCTCAACATGTAAATTCATGTATTTTCAAAGCTTGGCATGTTGGTTGATCTTGTCTTCTTGAAACTTTGAGCATGTTAATCCCATGGATTGTGTTGATGTGCTAGCATTGATTGATGTGTTGAATGTGTGCTAGAAATTTTGCTAACATTTGTAGGTGCAATGGTAAGTGAAGTGTAGATGTTTATCCATATTTCAACTATTCATCTCTTCTTCTTACTTTGCTTTCTACTTTGTGGTTTTTGGATGTGCCTTATGCCATCATGCATTTCAACTCTTCATCTTTCCCCCCTTAGAAGCAACTTATCTCCTTTAGAGGAGTAAGTTGTTCTCTAGCTCTCCTCTCCTTTTCTTCTCCTTTGATCTTCTTTCCTCTTAGGATAGTTTCAAACCACACTAACCTTAGGACCACTTTTGCATGATAACTTTAGGTTTAGTCATTCCCCATTAGACTTTTACCTTTGCTCCTTTGGTTTCTCTCTCTTCTCATCTCAAAACAAAACCTGAAAAACATTAATAAAGAAAGAAGGGACCTCTTGTGTATAGCCTTATTCCATGGGGCATATGTATTCATTCCATCTTGGAATAGTGCATTTGTCTAGCATGATGCACAAGTCGGATCATGAGGTCATCTTCATCAAGAAAATCATAAAAAAATACTTCTTCATTTTTAATCACTAAGATACTTAATAAATTCAACAAGTTAGTGAGCTTAGGCCCTTGCCCTTGGAAACAAGTCTTGGATAAATTCTCCTTACTTGGTGTGCTTGTTCTATTATTCCATCTTGGAATGTGGTAGCAAGTACACATTCCATGGAAAAGATATTGAGTTCACTTCCTTGTGCCATACTCCTAAAAGACTTCTAAAAAAACACAAACAAACAATAAGCGTCTCTCCTTCGGGACTTCTTTTCTCATCACCTTCACTCTTTACGTAAGAACTTGCTCCTACTTGTCACTTTGCAAGACGGTAACGCACTCGTCGTCCGAGCCTGCAAAACCTGAGCATTGACATAGGCAGTTCAAGCCTTAAGACACAAGCAATCTTTTCCACCCCTAGTTAGGGGAACTACGGCGTCTCTGATCCTCATGTCCAGATGAGGTACGTAGGCAGCGGGGTAGGGCCCATTCAAGCACACTCTTTTATTTTCCCTACATTTCTCTCTTTCTTTTCTATCCAGTTCAGTTCCTTTTCTTTGCAGCAGCTTTCATTTCGTCACCCTTTGAAACATTTTCTTTGCAAGCGTGGATCCCGTCGGGTACAGCGGACGATCTGGGGTGCTAATATCATCCCAGGTCATAACCGACTCCCGAACCCAGTCTCTTTGGTTCGCATGACCTGTGTCCTTCCTTTTCTTTTCTTCTGGTTTGTGCAGCATTACCATTCCCGTTTCTTCGGGGGAAAAATGCCTGGCTGGAGAATCTACCCTCTTCTGCGCCACTTTCTCGTTTGTACCAGGATGGAAATCCAGGGAGCGACACCCGCTGCCTACGTACCTCATCTAGACATGAGGATCAGAGTCACTGTAGTTCCCCTAAGTAGGGGTGGAAAGATTGCTTGTGTCTTAAGGCTTGAACTGCCTATGTCAATGCTTAGGTGTTGCAGGCTCGGATGACGAGTGTGTTACCGTCTTGCAAAATGACAAGTAGGAGCAAGTTCGTACGATGAGATTGAATGTGATGAGAAAATAAGTCCCGAAGGAGAGACGCTTATTATTTGTCCAATGTTTTTTAGGATCTTTTTATGAGTGTGGCACAAGGAAATGAACTCAATCTCTTTTCCATGGAATGTGTAATTGCTATTACATTCCAAGATGGAATAATATAACAAGAACACAAGTAAGGAGAATTTATCCAAGACTTGTTTCCAAGGGAAATGGCCTTAGCTCACTAACTTATTGAACTTATTAAGTATCTTAGTGATTAAAATGAAGAAGTATTTTTTATGGTTTTTCTTGATGAATATGACCTTATAATCAGACTTGTGCATCATGCTAGACAAATGTATTATTCCAAGATGGAATGAATACATATGCCCCATGGAATAAGGCTATTGCACAAGAAGTCACTTCTTTCTTTATTAAGGTGTTTTAGGTTTTTCTTGAAGATGAGAAGAGAAAGAGAACCAAAAAAGATCTTAAAGGTAAAAGTCTAATGGGGAATGAATAATCTTAATATTAGCATGCAAAGGTGGTCCTAAGATTAGTGTGGTTTGAAACTATCCTAAGAGAGAATGAGAAGAGAACAGAAGAAGAAGAGAGGAAGAAAGAAAGTTAGAGAACAACTTACTCCTCTAAAGGAGATAAGTTGCTTCTAAAGGGGGGAGATGAAGAATTGAATCACAAGATGGAATAAGGCACATCAACAATTACAAAATAGAAAGTAAAGTAAAAGAGGAGATGAAGAATTGAAATGTGGATAACATTCACACTTCACTTACCATGAGCCCCTGAAATGGTTAGTACACACTTAGATGAATAAACTTGAACCAAATGAAATGTAAGCAACCCACAATATCAACTCTACTCACAAAACCAGAAGCAAAAGCATCCATTTATTAAACTAAGACCCACCAACAAAGCAAATCAAGCAAGAGTTAAAGCATACAAACTATTACCAAGTTTCACAAGTTCTTATGAAGAAACAAAACACAAATGAAGTACAAAGAATCAAGCAAGTTAGACAAGCACTATACAACTCAAAACCAGAACCTTATCCTCACATGAATGTGTATAAACAATACAAAAGATCAAAAGAAAAGATCATACAAGTTCAATCATAATCATCACAAGAATGAGAAGTGAAGTGAACATGTGTACAAGTGTAAGGACAAACAAATCAAATCAAATCAAATCAAAGCATAAACATCATCTAAAAACCAGGGACCTAATCATGTTAAAATGTTCCTAAGAAGCATGATCAAACATGGGGAAGAAGCATACAAACTCAAGCATAAGCATCATGGAGAGTAAATGAACAAAGAAGGTGAGGTGAACATGCATACATTTGTGAGGAAACTTCAAAGACAAGCAACACAAAACTTTCCAAAACACAAACACCAATCAAGGACCATGGACCTATCCTCATACAAAAAGAGCTCTAAACAACCTATAGGAGTTGGCACAAGTACCCTCCTAGCTCAAGAACTAGTCATGTAACAAGAAAGAGCAAAAACTAGGGCAAGCACATATGAAAATTCAAATTAAATCAGAACTTCACTCAAAAATTCCACAACTAAGCACAAGTGTTCATTAATCATGTGATAACATCATGCCAAAAGAGCAAAGTCATAATCAAAAGCAAACTAGGTCAAAGGACCTCATGAACACAAACTAGGGTTTTAAAACTTCATGCTCAAGTCAATTGCCAAAAATATCCATGCAAGCTTCTAAAAATCATAAGAAAAATCATCAATAACTACATCCTAATATGAATCAGATGCAAAAAGAACCAACTCAAAACTCAAATAAATGATCAAGATAGAAAATTCACATGTCATCATGTAATTAAAGTGAATTAAAAACAAATAATAAAAGTGAAAATTAATTCCAGCGTGGAAAATAAGAATAAATGAAAAATAAAAATGTTAAAAATTAAAGAAAATTAAAAGGATCAGTCATGAATATTTTTAGAATTTTTGTGAACATTTAACTATTTTTTATGAATTAAACAAAACAAAACCAATAAAAGGAAAAAATAAAAATAAAATAAAATGAGAAGTAATCAAATCATAGGGCTGAGATTCAAAGGAAACAAGATCAATGGCCACGCGCGCTAGTCAACTTGACTCAGGGTATTCAGATCCAACGACTCACATTCAAATTAATTAATTAAATAAAATCTGATGGTCACGTTTTAAAGTTGCATTAATCCTGATTAATTAAATTAATAAAACAAAATTATCCTAATTAATCACGATCCAAGGGCCAGGATTCAATCTGGAGAATCATAAACCCTAATTAACCCTAACATAAACCCTAACCAGCCGGAGAAGTGCCGGTCACCTTCTCCGACCAACCAGAAATTGCAGAAACGCATCTCTCAACCAAATCACACAATCCTTGTATCAAAATGAACCTTAGCCTATTTAGATCATGAATCAACCATCAAAAAACATTTATCAATCATACACAAGACAAATCGAAGACAACAAGCTTAGATCTAAAAAGTTCAGTCACACGGTTCTTGCTCATTTCAACACCATTTCAAAATCTAATTACATCATCATGTTCAGGACAAAAAATAGAGCACAATGCACGCAAAAGAATTCAAATCCAGGATGATGAATTGTGAAGCATACCTGAGTTTGCAGAGCTCTCAAACCTCCAAGAAATCCATTATCTAGCTCTAGATGATCCTCTTGTAACTTCTATTCACAAAATAAATGTGAATTGGACTCTCAAATGGCCTGGATCTAACACTTTGCACGCAACTGATCTAAAACTGAACTGGTGCAAGATCTTGCCTATAGCTCAAAACAGTGGTTGATCTATGACCTATGAAGCTCAAGGATTAAGAATATGAGGTTTGTTTTGTGAATGAGTGTGTGGATGAAGAGATTCGAAGCCAATTGCAGAAATGCAAGAGAGTGTGAAATTGAAGAATGAGAGTTGCCTCGGGTTCAAAAATGCTATCATTTGCTTATATATGGAGTGACTTTTGATACTGATTAGGGTTTGTAGTGAGTGTGCACATCAAAAGTGTGATGGGGATCAAATTGCAATTTTGCAAAAAGTGAGTGTGCACATCATTTTCTCATGCTCTCTCCCCATCCCATGCACATGCTGATTACACATCTTTCCTCAATCATGATTGAAGTAATCCTGACCCTTGGATGTGAGTGCATTTTGCCTTGGATGATGATTTGCATTTTTGCATTAAGTGAAATACCATGCACTCCATGCACGATTTTATGATTTTATCTTGAGCCAAACACTATTCATGGCTGGCCCTTGATGCCTATGACCAGAATTGGTACAAAGAATGGCTTGAAAATGCATTTCATAAGTTTTTGCAAATGGTAGAAACTTGGATTTTAAGAAAAAACATAAAAATCACCAAACTTCAAATGAGCATAACTTTCAAACCATGAGGGCTATGGTTATGTTCTTGTACTTTTTATAAATGGGAGACAATATCCTACAACTTTCATGTCCAAAAAAATCTATTTGAGGTCATTCTGGTCATGAAAGAAAGCTTTGAAGATTAGGGCAAAAGTTACTAAATTTGGAAAGTTTTAGTTACATGCCATATGCCAAAAATGGAAACCCTTGCCAAAACCCTAAATTCTTGACCTTTGACCTTGCCAAAACTCTTTTATGACCTTAAGAACATCCCTTGGCTTGAAAAATAGGATTGGAACCCTTGCATTGTCACAATTGACTTTTCAGATAATCAGTTTGACCAATTTCTTCTTATGCAAACAACTGATGAAATGACTGCCTTCCTCAATGAATTTTCTCACCAAATTTCATACATAGCATTCACATATCATATAAAGGACTTTGCCCACATGAAATGGCCAAAGTCACAAAGAATCCCTGCTTGAAATGAAACCCTAATTTGGAGACCATTTGTGTAGGAGCTTGCCCTTTCTTGGATCATCTGATAATCTCCCAACCTTCTGGGATCTTGCCAAGGATCTTGAGCTTGTACATGCCATGTAGACACTTCATGGTACTTGGACAAGGTCACCTGACTTCTTGCTTTGACTTGTAAGGCTTCAAATGCACCAATGATTGATCATATGCCCAATGCTAGAACATGAGAATGTTATGCTTCATTTTTCTATGCAAAAATGCTAAGGATATGCCATGCTTATGATGCTTATGATATGATGATGATTCTAGAAAGAAGAGGGTAAATTTGGGTGTTACACCACATGCATATTATGCATTTCATTATAGTTGACATCGCATTTTAAAGAATGTGTTTGTGATTGTGTTGTTGCTGAATTTTGTTGTTGACGATGTTATGATATTGTTGTACTTAATTTATTTATATTCCATGTCCTTATATTATTATAATGAATTATGATTTCTCACCCTGCCTGCTTGGAAATGTTGCCTCTTTTGTGGGTAACTTGCAGATATCCCAGATGAGTTCGCGGTGCTTGAAGTCTTAGTTGGAAGTTGTATACCTTAATTCTAGAGTGTCTAGTGTCTTGCTCTGATAGATGTAACATGGGGGTATAGAATGCTTATATGATTGGATTGTCGCTTTGTTATTATGAGTTTCATTAGTTATTAAATGTTGAATTGAGAATGATGATAATTGTTGACTTTGACCAAAAGGTCTTTACGTTTTAATGAGAGATGAAGAAAATATTTTTGAATATATGATTCTGCTGCGATAGTTTTGATTTTTAGAGAAAAGAATATTTTTAATATAATATTTTGGATTGATTTTTTATGAAGAAATGTGACACCTTCTATGAGTTACTCTGATTATTTCAGTTTATTTATATAATTTGTATTTGGGGTAGAAGGGTGTTACAGTCGTGGTATTCATGATGAAGATTTGGAGACACTATATGTTTGGATCGAAATTTGAAGTGTTCAACGATCATAAGAGTTTGAAATACTTGTTTGATCATAAGGAAATAAACTTGAGGCAGAGAAGATGGTTAGAGATGTTGAAAGACTTTGACTTTGATTTGAGTTACTACCCTAGTAAGGCTAACGTAGTTGTTGATGCTTTAAGTAGGAAGACCTTGCATATGTCAATGATGATGATAATGATGATGGTGAAATAACTTGAGATGATTGATCAGTTCAGAGACATGAGTTTGTTGTGTGAGACTATGTTCGAGATTGTGAAGTTGGGTATGCTAAAATTGACTAATGACATTGTGGAAGAGATCTGAATAGGACAACAATCAGATTTGAAGTTGGTTTATCAAATGACATTGATTAACCAAGGTAATGGAGGAGAGTTCAAAATTGATGAAAATGGTATGATGAGGTTTCGAGATCGTGTGTATGTTCCTGACATTCTAGAGTTGAAGAAGAGTATTCTAGAAGATGGAGATCGAAGCAGATTGAGTATTCATCCTGGTGCTACAAAGATGTATCATGACTTATAGAAATTGTTTTGGTGGCCAGGTATGAAAAGAGATGTTGCGGAGTTTGTGTATGCTTTTTTGGTTTTCCATAAATCAAAGGTTGAGCATCAAAGTCCTTTAGGGATGATGCAATTGTTGAGTATTTCGGAATGGAAATGGGATAGCATTTTTATGGATTTTGTGACAGGTTTATCGAAGACGGTGAAAGGTAATGATTCCATTTGGGTGATTGTTGATTGATTAACTAAGTCGGCACATTTCTTACCGATGAAGATTAATCACTCCATGTCGAAACTAGCAGAGATGTATATTGATGAGATCATGAAGTTGCATGGGATACCTTCGTGTATCGTGTCAGATAGAGATCCGCGGTTTACATCAAGATTTTGTAAGAGTTTACAAGATGCTTTGGGAACTAAGTTGAGGATGAGTTCTGCTTATCATCCACAGATGGACGGTCAGACTGAATGGACTATCTAATCTTTAGAGGACTTGTTGAGGAATTGTGTGTTGGGTCATGGAGGAGCACGGGATAGTCATTTACAGTTGATTGAGTTTACTTATAACAATAGTTTTCATGCGAGCATTGGTATGGCTCCATGAAGCATAGTATAGGAGGCGGTGTAGGACTCCATTTTGTTGGTATGAATCAGGAGAGATTGTTGTACTCGGACCTGAGATTGTGTAGGAGATGACAGAAAAGATTAAGATGATTCAAGAAAGGATGAAGACTTTGCAAAGTCGTTAGAAGAGTTATCATGATAAGAGGAGGAAAGCACTTGAATTTCAAGAGGGAGATCATGTGTTCTTGAGAGTTACTCTAGTGACTAGTGCCGGGAGAGCTTTGAAGTCAAGAAAAATCACTATGTGTTTCATTTGACCATATCAGATTGCGCAAAGGGTCGGAGGGTGGCATATTGGATTGCATTACCACAGCCACTTGTGAATTTTCATGATGTGTTTCATGTGTCACAGTTGAGGAAGTACATTTCAGATCTGTCGCATGTAATTCAGATGGATAATGTTCGAGTAATGGATAATTTAACTGTGGAAGTTTTGCTAGTACGGATAAATGGTAGAGAGAGAGAGAGACGAAGCGATTAAGAGGTAAATATATTGCTTTAGTGAAGGTATTGTAGGGTGGACCAGCTCGTGATAGTTGGACTTGGGAACATGAAGATCAGATGAAGGAATCGTATCCGATGTTGTTTGCTTCAGGTACATTTTCGAGGACGAAAATTCTCAAGTGGGGAGAGTTGTAACACCCCAAAGTTGATTTTGATTTAATTGATGTGTTTGTGGTGAATTTTGATGAATTATTGATGATATTATGTTTTGTGGATGCATGGGTGTGACTTAATATTTCAATAATATTAGGATGTTAAGTATAGTGAGTTTATTTAATTAAAATGGGAGAAAATAATTTAAATAAGAAGTGTTAGAGGATAAGGATAGTATGGTCTTTTGGTAAATGCTAAGTGAGGGTAAAAGAGGAAAAAACTAATGAGGTCCTAAGGGTAAGATTGACTAAGAGAGTAAAGTGGGGTTTGTATGATCATTTGGAACAATCATACATTTTGGAGAAAAGAAGGAGACCTCTGAAGAAAAGCTAGAACTTGAAGGTTGAAAAGGAAATCGTAGAGGTTTATCGAAAGAATCCAACGAATTGAGGTATGGGGAGTAAATTTATGTTCGGTATTGTAATGTAGAGATAGGATTTGGGGTTTTGAGGGAAAGTCTTAGGGTTATGGGGTTTTGATTGATGATTGTGCTATATGATGATGTTTGATGATGAAATTAATGATAAATAACTATTATATGATGTATGTGATGATATTATGATGAATGTGGATTGTGATGATGATTTTCTGGGTTACTGCTGTTAAAAACTGGTTTTTGAGTGGGTTTTGTCACAGGGGAGAGATTCTGAAATCGTAGAAAAATATGAGGAATCATGATGCTCGCTTAGCGAGCAAGTGATAATTTTGGACCTCAAAATACAGAGAGTTGGTCACTTAGCGAAGGGGTTAGCTCGCTTAGCGAGACCTGGCATGTTTTGAAAGATTATTTTAATTCTGAAAACTGTTTTGATCGATGTGTTTTATGTTATAAGATGTTATGATATTTTAGTGATGTTGTACGATGTGTTTAGAGGCTATATATGTAGGAATGATGATAAAATGATGTATGATGATTTGATTTGTTTTCACGAGTTTATGAAATATGATGACATGACTTAGAGGAAGATGTTAGATGGGGAAAATATATGATGTTTCACGAAGAATGCGGATGCAATGTTTATGTGTTTTGATGAGATGTGTGTATATTGCGTCTTGCATTCATGACATGATTTATGAGGGGACTTTGGTCCATTGGTATCTTCAATCCCATTATGTGGATTGAAGTTATATGATGTTATGATGTCCTCCCTTGTGGAGGGTTGATGGCCTAGTGTCCATCCAGGAGGATGTTTCGGTACCACATGCATACTAAGAGGTTGCATATAATTCTAAATGACATAGCATGATTTGTATTATGTTGTGTAATGATGTGATGTATTTTGACATTGTGTATAAATGAGTTTTGTGATAATTGAATTTGACTTGAAGCCTATATTTGTGAATTCTCATTTTTATATTACTTTATTGAATGTGAATTTACTCACCCTGCCTGCCTTTTGTGATGGTATATTATGTCATCCTGCAGATACTCAAGGTTAGCTCGGTGCATGATCTAGCTTGGAGTTAGTATGACATTGTTTTGTTTAGTTAGTTGTAGAGTCTTGCTTTGTGTCCAGTAACATCGGGATGGGTTTCGTTTGAGAACTACGAGTTTATTTTGTTTAGTTGGTTTAACTGTGGTTTTAGAAGATTTGAGACTATATGATGTTTTTGATTAAATGATGAATTTTTCTTTTAAATTAAAGACGAAAAGTGATGGTTTGCTTTTTCGCTGTGTAGTTTTTGAAAATAGTTTTTGATGTTCATGATTTTATAACCCGTGTTACGGGACAGGACTAATATGATGTTTATGATGTTTGGGGTGTGACAAATGTGATGCCCTTTTGTGAGGGAACTCTGATTATTTGATTAATTTGTATTATATTTGTGATGGGGTATAAAGGGTGTTACAACCGCTGTCAAAGCTTCCTTTTTTTAAATATAAAATTTCTCTGCTTTTCAAATTCTTCCCATATTTTATCCTGTAAATATTTTAACAATATTAGAGAATTTACAACAACCTGTATTTTTGTTAACCATGCATAAAAAGCATAAAAAACAGCTAACATTATGCATCAAAATCTAAAATTATTATCTACATCAAACATAATATGTGCATGTAAGTCAAAAGCAATATTCACATCATCAATACATAAGAAAGAGCAAAATATATGATGAGGAATGTGTCACAAAGCGAAAAACAAGCAACGAAAAAATAAATAGAAGAGTCACCACCGAACGTTATTTATCCTGAAGAGGAAATGAAATGATCGAAGAAAACCCGGGGGAAAGAAAAAGATGAGTTCAATGCAACCAAGTTTGGGCTCTGGAGTCGGTTACACGAAGGGAAGGTATTTGCACCACGTCACGTCCATCGTACTCGAAGGGATCTACACTTGTTGTTTTCCTCAAAGGGTGTAGTCATCTGAATGCTCTATCTATGGCTAACTGGAAGGAACGAAAGAAAACGAGAAACAAAATGAACTATGAGAAACAAAGGGGTGAAATAAAGAAGTTGACTTGAGAGAATATGGCATCCCAGCCTTACGTATCTCATCGGAAACAAGAATCGAAGTCGACGTAGTTCTAAACAAAACAGGGAATTATGAGAAATGTGCTCGCCGGGCATCGCACATGTGTCTATGTATCTCATCAGGAATGAGAATTAGAGCGTCGTATTTCGTATCACTACGTGTAATAACCTTGTTTATTTGTGTTTTTTATGCTGACAGTGTCTGTAACACCCCAATTTCATAATTTAATTATTTATTTAATTATTTATAAACATGTGGTAATTTGTGGTATTTTGTGGAATATTCAGAAGAATGAAATATTTTTTTAAATAGTGATATTAGAATAATTGGATATTATTTAAATATTATTATTAAAAATAAAATAAAAGAAGTTGGAGGTCTTAGGGGTAGGATGGTCTTTTGAGAAATTTATGAGATAAGGGAATACGATTAATTTCTCATAATCGTGTTTTTGGTGAAGACTGAAGGTTGCTCTGAAGAACAAGGAGACAAAGGTTGGAATTTCTCAAGAAATGATCGTGAAGCTCAATCGAATAAGGTATGGAGAGTAGTTCTCTTTCAATATCTATAATGTATCAATCGTCTTATGAGAAAAGGGGATTTTTGAGGGAAACCTTAGGGTTAGGGGATTTGTTGGTAGGTTTCTGATTGATTTGATGTTGTTAGATGTTGTAGGTGAAGAATATATGTGGTTAATAGGTTATTTAATCGATTTCTGAGTTTTTGTGTTGTCAATTGGTGTTTTTGAGGGTTTTGGGGATGTCTGGGATGTGTGGAAAATCGCAGGATTTTCTGCTGAAAATCGCCTTCTCGCTTAGCGAGTGAATGAGATTTTAGGAAGTTCGCAAACAGAGAGTTGCTCGCTTAGAGAGTGTGTGGCCCGCTTAGCGAGACCTGTAGCTTTTTGAAAAATAATTTCTTTTCTTGGATGACTCGAACTGACTTGTTTTGTTGCCCTATGTTTCTATGATGTTGCTATGAATTCTTACCATGCTATAACATGCTATATGTGTGAGAATTATGATGTACATGATGTTTAGATGATTAGGTTGTCTTAAGATGATATGTAGTATTTATGACATGAGTAGATAAAGTAGTAGACGTACAAATGATGAATAATGATGAATGTTGATGCAAATGTTGATTAAGATGATTATATTATTGTTGTTGCATCGTTGCATTCATGGCATTCTTATGATAATTGAGGCTTCAATCCCATAGTGTGTTGAGGTATTGTTTTATATGTTGAGCTCCCTTGTGGAGGGTTGATGGCTCAGTGTACATCCATGATGATGATTCAGTACCACATGCATATTAAGAGGAATGCATTTCATTATTGGTGGCATAACATGATGCATTTGTTTATTATGATGTGATTGATTTGTTGTATGTGGATGAGACTTGATGTAAATGATGTGTTTTTGCACGTTTGTCTTATAGTTCTGTCTTTATATTATTTATATTGAATGTGAATTTACTCGCTCTGCCTGCCTTTCGTGATGGTCTATTATGCCATCCTGCAGATACTCAAGAATAACATGGTGATTGGAGGTAGCTTGGAGTGCGTCTTTTTTGTTTATAGAGTCTAGGTGGTGTCTTGCTCTGTGTCATGTAACATTGGGAATGCGTGGATGTTTTTGTTGTTTTGTCCATTTATTTACATGATGACGATGTTTTGGATTATAATTTGAATCCTTTTTATCATGATGATTAAGATGTTGAATAATGATCCGCTGCCATGAATTGATGTTTTGTTTTATTTATTATATATGTTGTAACCCGTGTTACGCGACAGGACACATAAATGAGTTTTTGTGATGTATTGTTGAAATGTGATGCCCTTTCATGTTGAACTTTGATTTTTATTGAGTAGTTTTATATTAATTTGTTGTGGGGTAGAAAGGGTGTTACATTAGTGGTATCAGAGCAGGTCACTCTGTCAGGTCGTGTGTCGTTGTTGTCGGTCTATTGTTGGTTGTTACTTGTTAATGATTATTCTTTTCTGATGTTGTGAGTGTTGTGCAGAATGGCTGGAAACAACACATGTGTTGTTGTGGAAGCTGTTGCGCTAATAGCTAAGGCTACGGCTCGAAATAATAAACAGGATAAGTTTTGTTCTTTGGAGAAGTTCCAGAGTAACAGTCAACCGGGTTTTAAAGGTGATCATGATATTCATAGTGCACAAAAGTGGCTCAAGGAAATTGAGAAGATCTTTAGGGTGATGGCATGTACAAATACACAGAAGGTACAGTTTGGTACCCATATGTTGTCTGAAGAGGTTGATGACTGGTGGGATAATACTTGTCAACGTTTGGAGGATGCTGGTACTGTGGTGACCTGGGCAGTGTTCAGGAGGGAGTTTCTGGGGAAGTATTTTCCAGAGGATTCTCATGGTAAGAAGGAGGTGGAATTCCTTTAGTTAAAGCAATGAAATATGACGGTAGCTGAGTATGCTGCCAAGTGTAACACCCCAAAATTTGCCCTCTCATTTTCATAGCATTTTAGCATATCATCTCGCATACGTAACATTGTAGCTATGCATAAGGGGAGCATGTCATTCATAGGTTGAAGTATAAGCATGACACTAATTACCCCAAATGTCATAGTTCGGTTACATTTCGATGAAAGTTTGACCTAATCTTAGTCAAACTGTCGAGGGATCGCTTCAACTGCTAATTATTTGTTAGTGGCTATTTCCCGGGCGATGCATATGTCAAGATGGGTGGTGTGCGAAAGCTCTATAGTTCATCGGGCAATGAGATTTAATTCAGATAAATTCAAGTAATTTATAACTCATTATCAGAGATTCAGAGGTTTGTGTGAACAAGTCAAATGTAATGGGTGTGCAGGTTAAGTGTGGATTCGAGGGTCACATGGTTGAAGCAGTTTAATTCTAATTAGAGTTTAGTGCAAGTGGTAATACAACCCATATTTCAAGGTATGATTATTTGATCTCAAAGCATTTTCATAAGTTCACAATTTTGTTCAAGGAAGGTTAATGTGAATTTGTTTAAGGGGATTTAATTCATTCAGGGCCAAGATCGCTTTATAGTTCATTTTATTTCTCAAGGAACAATTCAAGGTTTATTTGGGAAAATGGAATTTGGTCCATATATGGTTTCGAGGTTGATATTAAGGGATGTTTGGAATCATTTTAGGAGATTTAAAGGGTCAATGTTGGTTTAGTTTGACTTTATTTCTCAAATAAATGAATCCAATCAATTTTCGTGTTCGTCATCACATTAAATCCAATTGTAATTCCAATTTTTGTTCATGGTGTTTCTAAAGTCTGTTACCTTCAAAGGATCATTTATAAAGAAAGGTCTAGACAAAGATCCATTTTTAATTTTGAAAGGTCCATTACATTTTCTTCGTTAAAACAAAGGGGGATTTATACTTCAGCCACTTCCAATACTTGAGTCACACAAGGAAACCAGTGCATCTTAAAATCGTGACAAACGCATATGAGACACGTGCCGCTAAATGAAACACGCATTACGCCTTCACCAAAAGCAGACTACACAAGGCATTTAAAAAAATATAATAGGAAAATTATAATTGAAAAATTCATAATAATTCCTTGACTTTACACCAGAACAAGAGAAAAAGTCCATAATAAAAAAAATACCAGAAATTACAAAAGGAGGAAAAATTCGGAAAATGTGGTGACAAGAAGTACAACAAAATATCAGAAAGGAGTTTACAGGGCTTCTACAAAGAAATCCAATTTATCTCTCGATCCCACCTTCTTCATTCAACATCTTCATTCGTTCAATTCACCTTCCCCGTTAATCTCATAGCAGAACTTCATCAATGGAAAATGCCTCTCAAGTTTCAGTGAAATAAAAACTCAACCGAAATTCAACAACCCTCACCATTCGTCACCTTCTAATCATCATACTCTATACACTACCCTATACTCATTTTGGTGGAGTCGCTTGTAGACCAATTATGTTTACGTTCGAACACAAAGAATTATGTTGAAAAGTGATGACAAAGAGAAAACAGAAAATCAGTACAAAACCATAGCAGAAAATTCAGAAAAAAAATTCCTTCCATTATTGTGACAGAAACACACCAGAGGGTCTAAAAAAAATCAGAAGAAAGAAGTCAGAATAAGATCAATACAAAATCAAAACTAAAAATCAGTTACATACTCATATCTATCTAACAGAATCAGTTAGACTCATAACTAAATTCTACCTGGAAATTCCTATTTGGTCCTGCCATTCTCCTTCTATAAAGTTGAATTCAGCTTCCATTATGAGGGGCGGTTTTCTTTTTCCTGCATTCCACACTCATCCCAAACCTCTTCAATCTTCTTTCTTCACCATTTTCGCTCCCACCTTCATTCTTTCTCATTCTCTTGATTCATCCTCATACTCTAAGATTCTTCTTCATCCTCTTCCATTTTCGATTTGTAGAAATTCTTCTACGTTCATCTTTCTAATCTCATCTCTATGTCCTCTTCTCTGATTAATCACTAATTTCATTCTTCAATCTTCACAAAAATTGAACAAACTTGCATCTTCATTGTCAACAAGTTCATCTTCATTGTCAACAAGTTCATCTTCATCACTCTGCAGAAAATCAAGAATACGCCATGCAACGCTGATACATCATCATCTATCTGGAACCTGCATCAACAAAGATCAACATCAAAAAGGTTAACCGAGTCGAAGAAGCGAAGAACAAAATTATACAAAAGGAGAAAAAAGAGCAATCTATCGAGTAACGAAATACCGTGGATCTTCATCAACTGAATCATCATCTTCATTATATCGCTTGTCTGGATAACTCCACTTTTTATTGTCACCGTCATCATCAACGCACCACTTCATTTTTGCCTTCATCATGCGGATTCGTAGGGCGTCGCCGTCTGTCATCTCAGCAAACCTTCAACATCTTCATCAATATCGCATCATCACCACAACATCAAAGCAAACATGAAAATCACACCTACAAGCATTCAGCATCAATACGAAGCCATATATCAACAAACATTCAATAACATCTTCAAAGTCACAGAACCCGGATGCGAGAAAAGAAGGAGACTACGAAAGATCAAGGAACGAAATAATAAGCTACCTTCACGTTATCTTCACCTTCATCTTCAAAATCTCTCTGGTAGGTCCCCTTTTTTCGTCTCTTTTCTCCAATTTCAGTTACCTGTAGGATGTTTGAGATGCAATGATTGAAAGCCCCAAGGATGGAGCTTCGATTAGGCGAGGGTGGTCGTTTCTTCGATTTAGGGTTCTTGAGTTTCTTCTTTTGATTTGGGGTATTGGATGGAAATTAGGAAGAGGTGTTCGGATTTAGGTAGAAGGGAGGTTCATCGGGAGGCCGCCACCGTCGGTGGCGGGTTAGGGTTTGCGAAGGAGAATACGAAGTTGTGAGAAACGAAGGGGGAGACACATCTAGGAGAGAAAGAGAAAGACGTTAGGATCTGAGTGTGTGGTTTTGGTTTAAGTTATAAAGTGTAATTAGGGTTTAGGAGTTAATCTTGGATTTGTAAAGTTAAAATATTATTAGGAGATTAAAAACACTTAAATCACTATTAATGCCGCCGGAAAAACATAATTAAATCTCATTAAATCCATTAAACTCCACCGTGATTTTTTGGTTTGTTTGTGAGGATGAGAAGAGATAGAGTTTTGTTTGGGTGGTCCACTCCGGCGGTGACACTTAGTCACCGTCCGGTTAGACCACCGGATTTCATTCCTGCGCACCTTCCCCATGGTAAGTACCATACACCCTCAGAAGATTTGTGATAGTGGGCCTAAGTAATTGGTATTCGCACCCTCTAAAACTAAGCCCAATATATTTCAACTACTAAATATTTATATTGCTGCCCCCCCCCCCTCAAAGTCTGCGTTCTGGGCCTCATAATCTCGCTTTTCGCACCCCCTGTTAGGAGGCCCATTTCAGTTTAGCTAGAAATATTTCCTTTCATCACCCCCTTTTCTATTCTCTTAGTTTTTTTAGTTTCTATTTTATATAGTTTCAAATTTAATTCACAAAAAAATACTAAAATGCATAAAAAAAATTCCACAAAAATTATGGTAGAATCTTAATTCAATTTAGAACTTTTCACAATTTTTACTTTCTGAATTTCTGCATTTCTTAATTTAAATTCAATTTTTCATTTTAAATGATTTATATTGAATTCTCACTTGGACACATAAATTTGCACATTTTATTTCTGCCACTTCCTATAACATTTTTGATCCGTTCTTTTTGATATGATTAGAGGACAAATAAAAGTACATAGAATATTTTTGGAATATTTTTTAGGGCATTTTATCTACTGTTTTGATAGTGTGATTTGTGTGAATTTGTGATTAAACCTTAGATAGATTTAGGTGGAAATTTGACATAGTTAGACTTAGAATTTTTAAGAGATTTTTTAACATAATGTTATAATCAGGTTAGAGACCCTAGGGAATTAATTTCATATTTTTTCCATGGATTTTGATATTTTTGTCATTTTAATTCATTTCCATCATATTATTGCATATTCATGTTCATTTCACTTACTAACTATTTTCTTTTTGTGCAATGTATTTTCCGAGGATTTGCTTATGGACTTGGATTGTTATTATGCCTTGATTATATTTTGTGTACTTTATGATGTAATATCTTAATAATTGTATGCTTGTATAGTTTCTATAGTTAGGATAGAAAAGATAAAACGAATCAGTAGAAAACCAAAATCTCAAAAATAAAATAAGATACTCGATCCAACGTCGAGTAAATTTTCAAATAAATAAACAAAGTTGCATGTGACTTTAGGATTCCTCGATTACCATCGTTCCACTCCATTACAACCAAAATCAAGCCTTGTATGTTGCACATCATAAGTCGTGCGTCTCAGCACCACGCAACCGACCCACCCGATCCATCGTTTCATCCCATTTACATTTCATATACGTTTTCACCCACCATGACATAGGAGGACCATATTGTTCACTATTACCTTTCGTACTTGCATCTTTAGTTCAATATCTCTTAGGTAGATTCAATCTTTCAAACCTCACTAACCATAGGCTATCTTCAAACTCAACTAACTTAGGGTAAGTCTAGTTTCCCTTAGAAGTTTTCCTTTTATAACTTGAGTCTCACTTCTCATCTTAAAATAAAATCAAAAACACTTAATAAAGAAAAATGTGTACAATACGCCACAAGCCTTAAGCTATACGGGAAATGATTAGTGTAGGTCTCTTTCACTCTTCTAGGATGCTTTACAAACGTTCCATTGGGGGCGATCTTGGAAAGTATTCGCTCATGTGTCATAGTCTTTAGTGTTGTACATACGAAAAACACAAACTCAAAACACTTCTTCTAAAAGACAACAAACTAAGACATCACGTCTTCTCTTCTCATCTCATACCCCTTGCGGACGAATGTGACTTGTCTCGACAGTTCAAACAGCGATACGGTAAACACCCTCGAGTCAGAGCCGATAACACCTGAGCTAGAACTATGGCAACGTCATCCTAAAAAAATACAAACGAGTTTCAGCCTTAGTTAGACGAACTACGGCGTCTCTGATCCTCATTTATCCCGATGAGGTACGTAGGCAGTGGGGTAGGGCCCATTCGAGCACAATCATTCTTTTTCCCTACATTTTCCCCCTTTATTCCCATTTTTCGATTCCATTTCTCTCCTCATTTCCGTTCCATTCCAGATAATCATTCCTTTATTCAAACAGCATATTATTTTTCACCCTTTGAAAATAGACTTATAAGCATGGATCCCGTCGGGTATGGCAGACGAATTGGGGTGCTAATACCTTCTCAATTCATAATCGACTTCCGGACCCAGAGCTTTGGTTCGCAAGGCCTCGTCCTTTTCCTTCTTCCTTAGGTTTGTGCAACATTACCTTTCCCATTCTTTCAGGATAAAAATGTCTGGCTGGTGACTCTAACTTTTCCGTGCCACTTTCGCGTTTGTACTAGGATGAAAATCCCGAGAGCGACAGCTGGCGACTCTGCTGGAGACTTTTAGAAATTCTGATTTCCCCTTTGAGAGTCAATCCTAGCGCTTGTCTGTTTCTGTTTTCTTTGGGTGTTTATTCGTTTGTTGTTATGCTTTAGTTTAGCTTTACTGTTTTATTTACAGTTTATCTCTTTCCTTTACGACTTTATTTATAGCTTTTTGCACTTTACTTTACTGTTGCATATACTAGCATATATTGTACTGGCTGTTCTGGTTTTCCTTGGCGGGATGGGATTATTGTGAGATAAGCCAAATACTCGGCTTGAGTATACACATAGGATTTAGAGTGGGCAGTCGTGTGGCTTGCGTGGTTTTGAGCACGTGTATTTTTCACGAGTCCCACACCCAGATCAGGCTCTCTTGGGATATGTTCTATACTGCCTAGGCAGACCATAGAATGTTCCCACCTGAGCTGCTAACACTGGGAACCGATCATCGAGGACCTTAGTGGAAACAACCCTCTCCAGTGGTGACAGTGGCAGACCACATTTCGTGGCAAACCCATTCGCACCCGAGGGCCCACTAGGAAATCGCATAAGATGACCTTGTTCTCTCATAAGAACCCAGTTAAAGCGACTGGTCGTATGACGGTAGTATTGTATCCTTCGGGATGAATGCACTATTGTTTCTCGACTGCAGTGCTTGGAGCCGGGAACTTATGAGGGATGCTTGTTTTTTCGGAATTCAGCTGAGGCCTCCCTGAGTAGTACATAATGCCAAACCGATTCCCTGATTTGGTCATGAGCCATTTCTCGGAAATGGTGAACGTATTATTGCTATTCGGCTTTGAGAGTCCGTGATGTTGACCCGTAGTAGCATACCCGTGAGATTGGGAGGGGTTTACAAGTTTGCAGGAAAACTAAACCTTTAACCTACCTTATTCTTGATACTTGGGTTTTCTTCCGACACATACTTATGATCTGGTATTCTTGACAGTCGGTATTCAGGAAAAATCAGAAGGCAGTACAACAGTGCCCAGTATATGCAACAGTGATCACATGCCATTGCATTGCATCACATCATTCGCAAACTTGCATTCCTAACGCATGTCTATTCATTTGTAGGGCTGCATATCACATCCTTGATTTCAGTTGTGGGTATTGATCTATGAGCATGGAATCCAAGAGAAAGACCAAGTGTATTATCTCCTACAAGGTTCATCAGCCTGTTGTGAAAGAAATCCTCAAAGTGAAGGCCTTAGCTCCTTCAGAAGTTCTCAATGTCTTCAAGCAGGATTATGGGTGGATTTTTTATTTCATAGAGCCCATCAGTGACTATGCTTTCAGGGGGATGCACACCTCGCTACAGTTTTATGATCCACAGCTTAGATGTTTCGTACTTTCTGATTTCGTATTGGCACCTACATTAGAGGAGTATTCGAGCATCCTGAGAGTTTCCGTGAAGGACTGCGCACCATTCTTTGGGTCCAAGATTGACCCTAACTTCAAAGATGTAGCAACTGCTCTTTATTTGAGCAGGTCATTATTGGAAGACCGGATTGATAGAAAAGGAGGCTTCTGAGAATATCATTTGAGTTTCTTCTTAGATGAGGCTACTAAAGCAGTTGAGGCAAAAAGTTGGAGTACCTTCAATGCGATCCTAGCTTTGTGTATCTATGGAATCACTTTGTTCCCGAGTATGCCGAATTTCGTAGATGTCGATGCTATTCATATTTTCATAGCAAAGAATCCTGTTCCTACTCTCTTAGGTAATCTCTACCACTCTGTGCATTATAAGAATGAGAAGCGAAGGGGTGGAATGTTGAATTGTTGCGCGACTGTATTCTACAAGTGGTTCACACGCTTTCTTCCACAGTCAGGGGCTTTTGAGAGGACGAAGAACACACTTGAATGGTCAGAAAGGATGATGGGCTTGCAAGCAAAAGACATCGTCTGGGTTAATCAGGGATTGCGGTGCATCGACATTCTTCATAGTTGCGGAGGATTCCCTAATGTTCCATTGATCGGGAGGAAAGGGGGAATTAATTATAACCCTTCCCTCACGGTTAGACAGTTCGGGTACGCCTTAAAGGAACCACCAGCCGTTGTGGACATCACAGATTCCTTGTACTTCCAATCAACAGATGGATTTGAGATTGCTCAGAAAGCTTCCAATGCTTGGCATAGTCGAAAGACAAGAGGGAAGAAGACTTTGGGAGTAGGGAATTGTCGAGTGTATCCACCATTTTCAGAATGGCTAAGAGAACGGGTTGAAGTGTTACTGTTACCATTTGAGCCTGCACCTCTTCTATATCCCACAGTTATTGAACAACCTGCCACAGTTAGCATTGAAGAGTTCAACAAGATGAAGAAGGAAAGAGACAGGTTGTTAAAGGAGAATGCACAGTTGAGTCAAGAGCTTGCTAAAGCTAATCACGCCAGACTTGAGATTGAGTGGAAAGCTCAAGAAGATGTTGAGAAGCATGCTATTTCAAGGAAACAATGTGAAGTTGAGTTAGCTCGATATGAGAGGTTTGAGTTTGCTACTAGGAGTTCTTCCAAGGAACACATTGACACTAGAAGGCAACTGGATCAAAAGACCTTGATGTTCGAGAACATGAAAAAGAGACATGTTGCTTACAGGATCAAAAGAGAGGAACAAGACAAAGTTCAAGCTGAAGAGATCGTGAGTAAGCTAAAGGAGAAAGACGAAGAGATGGCCAGTAAGTTGAGAGAAAAAGATGCAGAACTTGCTAAAGCCCGAGAAGATGCTGCTTACTACAAGCAGATGATGATCTGCTATCAGAAGAAGCTGAAGAGGTTTGAAGACAACCAGGTGCGGACGAAGGAATTGGTAGAAGTTCCTAAGACAGGACCGATCATTGACTCAGACCTAGATAGAGGATCTCATTGACAAAGACATCTTCTTGTTTGCTTGTATGTTGTGGGATTACCATCAGGATTGTTGATGGAATCTTTTTATCATTGCACTTCTGTTTGAATCCATGATTTGGGTGTTTTGACTATATCAACAAAGTTCTTATCATAAAAAGGTCTCTTTATTATCATTCTATGTGTTCTCGCTTTGTGATCACCGACACATCTGACACGTTTGCAAAACACGTTGGTCTTTGTATTCTCAGAATTGTTTGGCACGACTGCTACACACACATCTTATATTATCAACATTGCTTGTTACTTGCAGCAAAAGGAGCTTTTGTCTTCATCAAACCCACAAAAACTGGAATCAGGGGATGGAATGCCCTAAGAATGAATCAACATTCCATAAGCATTCATTTCCTGCATATCATATTCTTGTGTTTTTGCAGGTTACACAGAGTTTCTAACTTATTCAATTGCAGGCAATATAGCTGGTCAACGCGTTCACCGATATCCGACTAAAAGAAACCGAGTAAGGATGGCTGAACGAATGCAGACTGATCTCAACGAGCTCCGTCAGAGGATGGATTAGTTTATGGACATGATGACTGGCATGGCCCAGAACCAGGAGCGTCTCAGGATGATGGTTGAGCAACCCCATGGGAACGTTAATACTGGAATACCGACTGAGAATGTAGATTCTAACGCGGCCCGTAACTGAGAGCCTAATCCAAATAGGACCGCAGCACGTAATGCAGGTTTAGAAGACAATCAAGAGGACCAGTTGACTCTACTGGATGCTGATATGGGTAACATGAATGAGATCAACAATCGCAGGTATGAAGAGCTGGCAGAGAAGATCAAGGCCATGGAATGTCAGAATTCCCTAGGCATCGATGTAACCAGTCTCGGGTTAGTACCAGGAGTCAGAATCCCTCCCAAGTTCAAGGCACCATCGTTTGACAAATACAACGGCAGCACGTGCCCTAGGACTCACATTCACGCGTACTTTGGAAGAATCTCGGCTCACACTGATGACGAGAAGCTTTGGATGCATTTCTTCCAAGATAGTTTATCTGGAGCTTCGTTTAGCTGGTACATGAAGCTGAGTAGGGTCTCTATTCGAAGTTGGAAAGATCTAGCTGAAGCATTCCTCAAGCAGTATGAATACAACATTGATATGGCTCCGAATTGCACTCAGTTGTAGAATTTGTCTCAAGGACCTAAGGAGAGTTTTAAGCAGTATGCCCAGAGGTGGCGTGAGCTAGCCGCACAGGTTCAACCTCCATTGCTGGATCGGGAAATGGCTGACATGTTTATGGGCACTTTGCAAGGTGTTTACTTGGATCGTCTGGCCGCCTGCCTGTCCATTAGTTTTTCTGATATCGTCATCGCGGGAGAAAGAATAGAGAATTTTCTGAAATTGGGAAAGATTCAGGATGCAAGCAGTGCTAGTTCTTCTGGTGTGAGAAAGCCTTTTGGCAACGGCCAAAGAAGAAGAGAAGGTGAGACGAATGTTGTGTATAGAGGCCGAGACAGAAGTTATTCTCAAGGTTACTACCAAGCATCTGCAGTGACTATTACTCCACAGGTTCAACAACAACGACCACAGGGTCAGCAACAACAGGTACAAAGACCGTTTCAGGAAAGAACAAGAGCGAGAAACCGCAGACTTGATCCCGTCCCATGCCCATATGTTGTATTTCTCCCAGAGCTGCTAAAGTTGAACCTGGTCGAGCTTCGTACCATGAGACCTCCTCCTCCTGACAATCTACCTCCGAATTTTGATGCTAACGCCAGGTGCGAATTCCATTTGGGTGCTCAGGGGCACAGTATCGAGAAATGTTTGGCTTTTCAGAACAAAGTACAGGACCTAGTTGACTCCAAGGCGATCAATTTCGCTCCTCTCCCAAATGTACTCCAAAATCCAATGCATAGTCACAATGGAACCGGCGTCACGGTTGTTCTACCAGATGGTCCACGTTAAGCTGAAGTCTTCGAGTTAATCACCTAGGACGCCAGGGTATTCATGAAGTAAATAAAGCCAGCAGTTTTCAAATACTCTCAGTGATGGAATTTATGTGTTTGTCTTTCTTCATTGTTCATTTTCATCCCTATTGAGGGGAACTACGTCGCTCTGATTCTTCATTGGTCTTTGATCAATGGAGATACGTAGGCAGAAGATCGCCAGGTCTTTCCGAGCAACCTTATGGGGCAACTTTACTCCCAAGCTTCACTCTTTCCTTCAAATGTCTCGTGTCAGAGTCAGAATAGCTAGAAGAAGAAGTATGACTGCCATGGTTGGGTACACGGTTGCAATTTGAGGATTACAAGTCCGTGAGAGAGCTATTGATCGCTGAAAGTATCCAAGACTGATAGGTCCAGACGGAGTCAAGCCTCCTCAACTACGGCAATATTCAGTTTCTTTACTGCATTTCCATTTGTAGTTTCTTTTATATGTTAAACATTTGTCTACACGTATGAAATCTGTTTGCTTTTGAATGTTAGCAATAATAAAACTCACATGTTTTTCTTGAAGTTATTCATTTGCATTCCCTTATAATTTTGCATGTGTACATCGCAATACCGATTGTCATGCTTAAATTCTATGAAGGATAATGACGAAACAAAAATGCAAAATCTCTAATTGTGTGATATCGAGTAAGGCCCTGTTGACGATGTACATGCTTTGTTTCAAATCCCTAAACACTAGAGATATAAGGATGATAGACCCTTGCTAACCCCTTTGAGCCTTGAAGTAGGAGTTTCTTTTCGCATAAAAAACCCTCACATGTAACCCAGGGGCAGGGTAGATGTCAGCTAGTCGGACCAAGCGTCCAGGATTTCATAAAGGAGTGTATTTGAGGATCCATTATATCCTACTATGCTAATCAAGAGGTCCAAAGACCCAAAACTACAATGGTTATCCAAGTCAAAAGGTCCAAAGATTGAAAACCACAATGGTTATCCTTCGTCGACCAAAGAATGAGGTAGTCACAACACTCGCAAAGCAATCAAGACAAACAGTGTCACACGACTTATTTAAAAAAAGGGTGAAAAAAGCTCACTAAGTCGAAACTTGAAAACAAGCGACTTAGGCAAAAGTTAGGGCATCCCGCTGGACTTCACAATCAAAGATTCACAAGAATCAGTCCAGGCAAAAGTTAGGGATAAGCAAAATAACGCAAAAGCGAAAGACGGAAAGGATTACATAAGAAATATCCTTAAGCAAGAACAAAGTCGTGTGGCACAGACACAAAAATTAGAGGAGTGACTGACTCTCAACGACAACCTGATTGGTGCTTCAACTGTTAGCAGCAATGGTTCCTCAATCGACACGAGATCCTTATGAAAGGTGAGTGCTTGTGAAAATTAGTTGAACATAGGAATGGAGAACATCACGAAGAGTGGGTGGGAACAAATAAACTTCGAGCCTATATCTTTTGTTTCTGTAACCGTGAACCAGGCCACGATACAACCCTTAAAAGTCCTAACTGAAACAAGGCTAATTTGAGAGCGTACTACTACGAGGTTGCGTTCCTGACTCCTATGAGTTATGCTAAAAGACATTTGTTGGTATTGTGTAAACACCCAAAATTTGCCCTCACCCATTCACATCATGGCTTGTGATCATTTCATATGCATAAACACAATCATAGCATCTCATATCACATTTTTGATTCATTGCATTGGTTCAAAGTCATATGCATCTAGGGTTTGTGTTCTGAGCAATCCAAGAGCTTCTTGAGCCACTCCAAAGGTCATCAATCACTTCAAAGGGGTCTATGTATGTTCAAGCATCATATTATATCTCCTCAAAGTCAAGAATGTCAAAGAATCACAAGAACTGAGAATGGTATGGAAGCAGAGCCAGGTTTGACTGCACAGATGACCTGAAATTAGGGTTTTGGTTTCAGAGGCCATAACTCCAATTTTTTTGGTCATTCTTGTTTCTATTGGTCTCAATATGGTATAGAGAGTGTGCATATCAATTTTCATGAAGAAATTCCATGGGGAAGTCATCTGATCAAGAGTTGACTTTTCAAGCAAGTCAGTGTAAAATCAGGGCATCTGAGGCCCTCAATGACCCAACCAAGGGGTGTTATTCATCATTTTTATTGTATATGATCTTTATTTGATCATGGAAGATGTTGGAAGCTTACAAAATTGAAGAATTTCAAGTATTTTGCAAAGTTGACTTTTTGGGCAAGTTTGACTTTTAATGAATTTGCCATTTTAAGCAACTTTTTCAACCCTTACTTTTTGATTCAAAAAAGCTTCAAATGGAAAAACTTTGGTCATGAAAGTTGTAGAATGGATCATTCCCTTTTCAAAAAGTACAAGAACATGACCTAATTCATTTTGGATCAAAAGTTATGGCTTGTCAAAGTTGGCAAAAATCACTAAATTTCAAGTTATACACCAAAGAGGCAAAGTTGAAAATTCACTTCTCAAGGCCAATTAAGTCATCAAATGGATTTCTAAACTTCATCACATGATCATACAAGTCCTAAAAGTCAGATTGCATCCAAAGGATCACATGTTTTATGACTTATGGATCAAGATATTTCACAAAGAACCAAAGGCAAGGCAAGTTGCAAAACTCATCATAGCTTCTCATCCACTTGCTGGCTAGCTTGCTGATCAATCCTAGGCCTTTCCTCACATCATGCTGCGCAGCACACCCTCCTTGTACTTGGCTAGAAAGTAGCCCATGCCTTCTTACACCAACTTTGACATATTGGCAAAAGCACCCATACCAATCAATAAAGCACATGTCACTTCATCTGACCAATGGCAATTGTTTATACTAATCAAATGCAAGCCAAACATAACAAGAGGCAAGCCTGAAGCAACACACAACTCAGCATTCTCATTTTCACCCTCATTTGCAAGAGCCTTCGAAACTCTCAGCACAAGTGTAAACACCCCAAATTTGCCCTCACCCATTCACACCATGGCTTGTGATCATCTCATATGCATAAACACAATCATATCATCTCACATCTCATTTTTGATTCACTGCATAGATTCTAAGTCATCTGCACCTAGGGTTTGTGATCTGAGCAATCTCAGGGCATCTTGAGCCACTCCAAAGGCAACAAATCAATTCAAAGGGGTCTACATGTGTTCAAGCATCATAGTACACCCTCTCAAAGTCAAAAATGCAAAAGAATCACAAGAACTAGGGTTTGAGTGGATGCAGAGCCAGGATTGACTGCACAGTTGACCTAAAATTAGGGTTTTGGTTTCAGAGGCCATAACCCCAAATTTTTTGGTCATTCTTGTTTCCATTGGTCTCTATATGGTATAGGGAGTATGCATATCAATTTTCATGAAGAAATTCCATGGGGAAGTCATCTGATCAAGAGTTGACTTTTCAGACAAGTCATTGTAAAATCAGGGCATCTGAGGCCCCCAATGACCCAACCAATGGGTGATCTTCATCATTTTGAGTGTATATGATCTTTATTTGGTCATGGAAGAAGGTTGAAGTTTATAAAAATCAAGAATTTAGGGTTTTTGCAAATGTTGACTTTTTGGGCATAGTTGACTTTTCAAGAATGCTTCATTTTAGGTCATTTTTCAAGCCTTGATTCTTGGTCCAAAAATGCTTCAAATGGAAAAACTTTGGTCATGAAAGTTGTAGATTACATCTTTCCCTTTTCAAAAAGTACAAGAACATGATCAAACTCTTCTTGGATCAAAAGTTATGGTGTGACAAAGTTGGCAAAAATCATTGATTTTCAAGGCATGCTTCAAATGGGAATTTTGCAAAATCATGAACCAAAGCCAATTGTGACCCCTAATTCATTTCAAACCATGACACAAACATTCTACATGTCCTAAAAGTCAGAATTGGACCAAGGTTTCTCATGTTTTGGTTCATGTAACAAGACTTTCTTTCATGTGAACCATAAAGGCAACAACTTGCAAAAACACTCATGACACTTCCACCACTTGATGCATTGGCTGCTGAACCAAGCTAGCCTCACACACACATCATGCTACACCAGAACCATGCCTTGTACTAGCTATAGATCAAGCCATACTTGCCTTACACAAAATTTGACTTTTTGCAAAAGGTGACTTACCAATCAATAAAGCACATGTCTTGTCATCTGACCAATGAGAGAGGTTTATGTGGACAAAGAGCAAGCCATTCCATACATCTAGCAAGGCTGAAACACTCTCATCCAACACATTCACAAAAACACTTCATTTTGCATATTCCTTCGAATCTGCCTCCACAGCATACAAACACAAAAACCATCTTCACCAATCATCTGGCCATGCTTCATTGAGTAGAAACCAAAGTTCAAGCCTGAAACCAGCCTGACTTGAGCTTCACCATTCCTCCCCTTCAAAACCAGAACTCTTCGAATCTCACTATCCAGTCAACAAACACATCTTTTCTCTTCACCAACAAATCAGAAACATTCAAAGGAGTCAAAACCACCCTTTACTTTGAGCTGAAGCAGCCTGTACACAAAGCTCATTTCCTGCTACACCAGAACTGATTCTCACAAATCAGCCATCCACAAGAGCTTTGAAGCCTTCCATTAGCATCAGGGGATACAAGGGGGTCCATTTGCACGCAAGGAAAGCTCTGGAAGCTCAGTCTTGAAGCTTTCCAGCTCAGGTATGATCATGGAAACTTTTCTCTCAAAGCTTGATTTTTGAGTTATAAATTGATTATTCATGTCTTGCTGGTCATGGGGTTGGTTTCAGAATCAAAAATGAGTGAATATTGAGCTTGTATGGTCCCTCTGAAATTTTGCCCGTGAATTTCATTTCCTTCGATTTGCATGATTCTTGGGGTTTAAATGTTGTTTGAAGGTGGATTCATGATCTAGGTAGTTAGAGGATCATTTAGGTGTGCTTAATTTGTAGAATAGGTACCTGAATCGTGTTCTAGGGTTTTTGTGCAGCCGGAGAAGATGACCGGAGCTTCTCTCCGGTCACCTGATTATGTTTAGCCCTAAACTCAGGTCATTATGGCCATTTGAATGTGGAGCGTAGATCCCCCTTGACTTGTTGACTTCCCGCTGGTTTGGATGGCCCAGATCTCTTCGTTTGCCCTAATCCACGTGCTTAACTTAATTAATCATTAATTAAATTAATTTGATCTGAATCAATCACAGCCACTGGATCTGGCGCCAGTCAACCATTTCAAACTCAGAGCTCATCCTGGCCCTTCCTTCTGTTGACTTTCATTTTATTTAGTTTTAATTTCATTTTATTTCATTTAACTTGCATAATTAATTTAAAATAGCAAAAATATCTTAAAAATTATGAAACTTTTTCTTAAAAGTTTTATTAATTTTTAAGACCCAAAAGTATTTTTATTTTATTTTTTATCATTAAAAAAGTATTTTTAAATATTTAAAAGATTATTTTTAATTGATTAATGGAAATTAATTTATTAAAAATACTTTTAAGTATTTAAAAATCACCAAAAAATTCATGAAATGTTCTAAGACATTTAGAAACATTATCCAACCTTCAAACCAAATTTCTTTTTTGATCTTGATGCATTTTAAGAATTTTTCATTGAATTAAATCATTTTTGGTGCATTATTTTGATCATAAGTTCAAAAAATCATTTCTGCCCATTTGAGAAGAGTTGGACATTGATTCTTTTTGCATTGTGTTGTGTTTGGCATGTAGTTTCTAGGATTAAATGGCCATGATTTGATTCTTCATTTTTAATTTGTTTGGCATTTCTCTTGTTTAGGAACCCTAAAAACCCTAATAACTTAGAAAAATCATAACTTGAGATTGGTTAAGAGTTGAGACCTCCCCTTTGAACCTTGGTTTAGTATAGATTTAGGGTTTCTTTGGGTGGCATTTTCCATTTTTTATCTTAGGGTTTTCTTCTGTTTTTGGTTTTTGTTGGATGTTTGATTCATAAACCCTAATTTGGGCTTCCATTTGCATCCTTCTTGCATTCTCTTGCATAACATGACTTGCCATGACATTTCAAGCATCCATTTGGTTCATTTGACATCATAAGACATATAGAAAGCATCTTTGATCATTGCATCTTGCATTTGCCATGTTGTATGCCATGTATGTTTCATAACTTTTCATGTGTATCCATGCTTCTAAGCTTGCATCATTTGCATCCATGAACTTGTATGAACATCTCCATGCCTTGCCTCATGTTTATAGCACTCCATAGCATCATCATCATCATCAACATGCTTCTGGTTTTGTGTATCCTCATACCATTTCATCCCATTTGGCATTGCATTGCTTTTCTTTCTAACTTTTCAGGTGGTAAGTAAACTTGAGAAGTGAATTTGCCTTCACTTCTCATAACTTTTCTTTCCATCTCTCTTGCATCCATTGCTGCATTTATGTTTGTGCTTGAGATTGAGCTTGCTCATTCTTGTTCCTCCCACTTTCTTTCCTCAAGTGACTTGACTTCTTGATTGAAGCAAGTTGCTTTGCTTCTCTTGATCCTGTTCATCTGCTTCCTGGTGGCTCCTTTTGAAGATGTTCTTGAAAACCTCACAAACCTTAGGAACAACCAAGAATGACAATGATTAGGGTTTTGATTAGTCTCCCCTCTTAGTTTTACCTTTGTGTCTCTTTGAGTCTTCTCTTCTCATCTCATAATCAGGGACTAAACCCTAAAGGCTTTAAGGCTTTGTGATTAAGCTTATGCCTGCATCCTTCTATTAGGATGGAGTGTATAACTTTAATCCTAAGTGTTAAACCCTTAATGTGTTTAAATCCTTTAATCAATTCACATAATAATCATCAAGACATCACACTTGTAACTTGGGCCTTGCATTAGGGTTCTAATTCTTCCTTAAGTGGTTAAGAAGGACTAACCCTAGTGTTAATGGACAAGTCCCCCTCAAGTTGTCTTACAAATCATAAAAATCACTTCATCATCATACCATTAAATAAAATCCACTTAATCAAAGGCTTGTTTTGTCATGAGTTTAATCCCTAATCATGGATTAAGTTGAGGAGCTTTCCTCAGCTTAAACATTCTCATCTATTATCCTTCTATTAGGATGATGTAATGAGTCTGTTTAATCCTTGATTATGGCTTAATCTCATTACTCAACACTAAACAAAAACACCAAAAACATCTAAATAATCACAAGTAGGTTAATGATCTTAATCCTATATCAAAGGTGATTAAGTGTGAGAAGCTGACTTCACACTTAAGGTATTCTCATTACCCCTAATCAGAGGGAGGATGTGATGAGTTTACTAAATCCATTGGTTTAGGCTTAAGCTCATTAACTTATGACAAATCCAAAAGCAATAAAAGACTGAAAACTCAAAAACAAACAATAATCGTCTCCTTCAGGATTCTTTTCTCATCTCATTCACTCACAAACGAGAACTTGCTTCTTCCGTCTAATGCAAGACAGTTTGCACCTGAGCCAGACAGGTCATACACTTGAGCATAGACAAGTAAGCAGTTCACAAGTCAATTTATCTTTCAGTCTCTTTGGGTAGAACTACGGTGTTCTGACTTCCTCATTGCACAAGAGGATACGTAGGCATAACTTAACAGTTATCGAACAAAAGTCTCTGTACATTCCCCCTCTTTCTAGCTTTATTCTTTAGCCTCATGATCTTGAGCACTTCACTCTGTTCTTACACTGACACTGCATATATTACACTTTACACTTCTTTTACACTGACACCTGTACATCCTGTTCCAGCTCTTTATGCACAGATTGCACTGACACTACCCCTTTAAAACACAAATCTTCCAAGCGTGGATCCCGTCGAGTACGGCGGACAATCTGGGTGCTAATACCTTCCCAGGTCGTAACCAACCCCCTTTCTCAGTCTCTCTGGTTCGCAACCGTCTTATCCATCTTTTTCTAGGTCTATGCAGCATTGCCTTTCCTCCGGGATAAAAATGCCTAGCTGGCGACTCTATTCATCTCCATTGAGTTCACGGCTGTGTGTTCTCACTGTTCCCTTCGCCGACCGTTCGTGTCTGTACCTTCCTCTGATCCATTTCATTTGTCGGGAGCGACAGCTTGGCGACTCTGCTGGGGATCCTTATACTGCAACCAGGGCTTCTGGTTCTTTTTGTGGGTTCCTCCTAGCGCTTGATTGATTTGTGTTTACTGGGGTGTTATGTGCTATCTGTGCTTGTATATTTATTTTTGTCTATTTGCTTTATGTACAGTTTTGTTTATAGCTTTCTTTATAGCTTTGTGCATATATCATACTGTCATGCTGCTGGCTGGATCTGGTTTTTATTCTGATGGGTGGTTGATTCATTGAGAGTTAAGGTCCTATACCTGGGACCTGAGTGACACCTAGGCTAGAGTGAATCATATTCTTTCCCATTCCATTTCGGTCTGGTGCGGGAATATGAAACACGGTTCAGATATGGGTTTCTTCTTGAGAACTCTGTGTTGCAGATCTCCTGCAGTGCTAGGGCTATCTGGGAAGCCTGCTAAGTCTGGATGACCTTTTTATGACCTTCAGAAACTGAGGTGAATTAGAGGAGGAATTTTTATGGTTATTGTAAACACTGTACCTCCGGGTTGGAAGTGTTTACACTTCTCATAACTGATCCAAGTCTGAGGATCCTTGTTCTAGAACACCACCTGTGAGGGGGGTTGGGATGTTTACAGGTTTGCAGGTACCTTGACCTCAGAATACCCTGTTACTTTGATTTGTTAAGAGTACTCCATGTTGGACAGTTCTTGTGATTCTAAACCCTGGACATGTGGCTCTTTATTTGAGCCCCCCACCTTGGTTACTGGATTTATAGACCTCCATCTGGAATTCTTGAATACACTTGGACCTATATCAGAGCAGTTTGATCAGATCCAGCTCAGTCACAAACCCTTTGCATATCATTTGCATACATACTCATTGCATCATATTGACATTTGCTTATTTGTGTTTCAGGGTATCCATCATTCATCTGGTTTTGGTTTTGACCCCATCTTCTGTATTGACCTATCTTCACCAACACCTGCTTCAGTTATCACCAGCACCAGCCAGTCAGTGGCCCTCTTCTTCAGCATCAGCATCAGTACCTGTCTCTACTCAGTCTCAGCATCATGGCTCCTAAAAAGAGCAACATCACCTATCACTTCTTCCAACCAGAGTTATCAGACATCAGGAGGATTCAGACCCTGATCACTCCAGATCACATACCTTTGTTCAGGGAGCATTATGGAGATATACTGGACATGGTTATGGATCTGGACCCTTCACAGAGAAGCCTGATCCACACCTGCATTCAGTTTTATGATCCCCCATTGAGATGTTTCACCTTTCAAGACTTTCAGCTGGGCCCTCTATTGGAAGAGTACTCCTCATTAGTTGTCATACCTATCAGGGGTGGAATCCCTTTCAACCCTGAGATGGTCTTTCCTGCTAATGGAGAAGTAGCAAAGGCTTTGCATCTGGAACCTGTTTTGATTGAGCAGCATATGACTTCCAAAGCTGGGATCCCTGGCTTTCATCTGGACTTCTTAATTTCTCAAGCTAGTCTGAAGGCCTCCCTGGGGGAGTGGAAAGTTGTTTGTGCTTTGTTAGCCTTAAGTGTATATGGAATTGTGTTGTTTGCAGATGAGCCTCGATTCATTAGCAAGAATGCAATCCATCTGTTCATCCTAAAGAACCCAGTGCCAACTTTATTAGGGGATCTTTACTATTCAGTGCATCAGAGGAATGAGAAGCAGAGGGGAAGGTTAGTGAGGTGCTGTGCTCCATTGTTCCACACTTGGCTTCTCAGGCATCTACCCAGGACAGATGCATTTTTAAACCCTCATCAGCAAAGCAACTGGGCTAAGAGACTCACTGTCCTAACTTCAGCCGATATCAGATGGTGCACTCAAAGCACCAAGGGCAGGGATATCATCACCAGCTGTGGACATTTTCCCAATGTGCCTTTAATAGGAGTTAAGGGAAGTATCAATTACAACCCTCTGCTGTTCAGGAGGCAACTGGGCTATGCACTGGTCCATACTCCTAGGGCACAGGACTTGGTTGAGACCCTCTATTGTGAGAACAAGATTAATTTGGCTGTTGTTAGGCAGGCTGCCTGGGCCTGGGATCATGTTCAAACCAAGGGAATCACCATTCTGGGGAAGTGCAATAATGTGGCATCAGCACAATATTATGAGTGGTCCCGTGCCAGGGCCCAATTCTCTGGGATGCCCTTTACTATAGAAGACATGCCTGAGTCATCTTCAGCACCACCCCCTGCCACTATCAGTTTGGAGGAGTTTGAGAGCTTGAAAGAAAGAAATGAGAAGCTAACCCAGGCTTTGCAGAAGACCCTCCGTGAGAGGAGTGAAGGTATGAGGGAGATTGAGAGATTGGAGAAGATGAGAGTAGAGCATCTGACTAAGATTGAAAAGTCTGGGGATTATATCAAAAAGTCTAAGGCTGGTGAACAAATTCTGAAGAACGCTTGCAAAGAAGCCCAGTTCCAAAGAGCAAGGACAGACTTGTATTTGAAAGAGATTCAAGCCCGGTGGGTCAGGATCACCGAGGCTCGTACCCTGGAGGACAAGAGAGTTCAAGACAAGGTGGATCAACTGGAGGCTAGTGCAAAAGAACAACAAGAAGCCCTGGCAGCAGCCCAGAGGGAGATATCAGAATTGAAGATCAAAGCAGGGGTGAAGAGGTCCAAGGACCAAACTCAGCACAAGAAGCTAGCAGCAGCTATTGCAACCCGGAACCTCCTTATCCGGAATCTCACGGAGCGGCCGGCTGATCCTGTGACCGAAGCACTTCTCAAGGAAGTTCGTGAGGATGAGTTTGGCCTTGGTGTTTGATCATTTGCTTGTTGTTGTTTCTATTCCATGTACTTTTACTTTTTTTGTGATGTATTTTGATCCCTTAGGGGACTTGTGTTGTAAAATGAACAAGCTGTATTATTTCACCTTCTGTAATATATTTGTGTTAGTTTGTTCCATCCAAGTTTACTTCGGAAGCAACATCAACAGCATCTTCAAGGGTCTGGAAGGGTCAAAACTGAAGGCCAAACCGGATACCTTGAGAACAAATAAGCATAACTGCATTGCATGCTAACCCTTTGTTTGTTTTGTAGGTCTTTTGTTTTTGTTGTTGCTAACCTCTGTTGTGATAAATCAGGAACTATTGCTAGGCGCCGGGTATTTCCCCTCAACCGTCCGCACCGTTATCCAACCCGTAATAACCTTCCGGGGATTCAAATGGATCAGATGCAGCAGGACCTTACTGAGGTCAGAAATCAAATGGCAAATGAAAGGCTAGAGATGAGGAATCAAATGACTCAGTTTATGGAAGTTATGAACAACATGGCTCAGAGCCAGGAAAGATTGAGGGCCATGGTGGAAAGGCAAAATCAAGAGGATCCACATATAGGGACTGCCGGTACCAGTAACAATGAAAGGGTACAACCTCATGTCAACCCTCCGGTATTTGGACCACACCTCCATCCTGAGGGCAATATTCCGGCAAACGTTCAAGGGACTGCCACCGCGGCTAGGGTACTTCAAGAGGATCCTCAGGAGGACCAATTCACGGTAATGGGTGCTGGGGAAGAAGCTTACGACAGAAGGTTGGATGAGATAGCTGAGAAGTTAAGATCCCTAGAGTCTCAAAACTCTTTGGGTTTTGACGTGATGGATATGGGCTTGGTAGACGGGGTCAGGATCCCCCATAAGTTCAAGCCTCCTTGCTTTGAAAGATACAACGGGACTTCATGCCCCCGGACTCATTTGCAGTCATTTCTGGGAAGGCTGAAGGCCTATACAATGGATGAGAAGCTCTGGATGTTCTATTTCGAAGACAGCTTGACTGGAGCCTCGAGAGAATGGTACTCTCACTTGACAAGGGCAACTATTAGATGCTGGAAGGACCTGGCAGAGGCCTTCATCAGACAGTATCAGTACAATTTAGACATGGCACCCAACAGGACCCTCCTAATGGGAATGTCACAGTCTTCGAGGGAAAGTTTCAGAGAATATGCTCAAAGATGGAGGCAACTGGCTGCTGCTGTTCAACCACCTATGTCTGAACGGGAAATGGCAGATATGTTCATGAACACCCTTCAGGGAACGTATATTGACAGGTTGGCTGCTTTCTCTTCCACTAGCTTTGCAGATGTTGTCATAGCCGGGGAGAGAATTGAAAGCTTGTTAAAAATGGGAAAGATCTCAGACAACGGTGCAAGCTCGTCCAGTAGTACAAGAAAGCCTTTTGCAGGCCCGAGAAGAACTGGCGAGACCAATGCCATCCATTCAAACAGGGGCAGGCCCCAATATGTTCAAAGGTCAATAGCAGCAGTCACCATTCCTGCTCCAGCACATCCTCAGCCAGTCTATCAACCTCCGCAACAAAGCTATCAACAACAACCTCAGTACCATCAGCAAAATCAGTATCCTCCAAGGAATTACAACAACAGCAGCACCAACAACAACAGTCAACAAAGGCCATTTCAGCAGAGGCCTTCTCAAGCTAACAGAGTGATCGATCCGATCCCAATGCCATATGCTACATTGCTGCCACAGCTTCTGAAACTCAACCTGGTTGAGCTAAGAACGTTGGCACCTCCGGATCCCAACAGTCTACCAAGGAACTATGACTCCAACGCTAGGTGTGCCTTCCATTCAAACGCACCTGGCCACAGCACAGAAAAATGCAGGGCTCTGCATATGAAGGTACAAGACCTGGTAGACTCGAAAGCTCTGAATTTCGCACCACCACCCAATGTCAATAAGAACCCGATGCCAAACCATGGTGGTCCTAGAATTAACGCTATTGAAGAAGACAAACCGTCTTATTTAATAACCAGTGTGGGTCAGATCAGGACGCCATTGGTAGAAATCAAGGCTCAGCTCTTGGAATGTCAGATGTTCCCAGGGTGTGAGTTAGGCTGTGCTTACTGCAATATCTCTGTAAATGGGTGCGATAATTTGAGGAATGGTATAGATAGCCTTATTCAGAGTGGCCAACTTCAGATCACTACATCGTTTCCAACAAATCCAGCAAACTCCTCGGCAACGGTTTCAGAACCTCCTACAACTGCAGCAACTATTGTTCCTGACAATTCTTCGGTTTCATCAACAAGTACTTCATCCATCATCTCAACTGATCAGTTTACAACAAATCTTCCTGCTACAACTTCAGCATCACTCCATTATGAAGCTCCTACAACGACAACATCCATTCTTCCACCATTGTCTCCTACAACTCCAGCAACAAATCATGAAGATGTCTCTACTGTCACAATATTTTATGATCCTGAGAACAACTCTGCCTACCATTCAGAAGGTGCTGCTCCCACCAGAGCACCAGTTACAATCTTTTATGATCCACAAACAATTACAGTCCCTTCAGCAGCAGCAATCAGTCCAGTCACTGTCACGGTGCCTGGACCAGTACCATATGAAAGCAATAGGGCCATCCCTTGGCACTATGGCTCAGACGTGTACTGCGAAGGAAAAAGAATCACTCTTGAAACATCAACACCTGCACCACAAGTAGATAATGTGGGGGGAGGCGGAGGCTTCACTCGAAGCGGACGTCTCTTTGCTCCACCAATTCAAAGACCTACCGCCGAAGCAGAAGCTGCTGCTAAGGCAAAAGGAAAGAGCCCGGTGCAGGAAGATCAAGCGGTTAAAGAAGCCTTGAAGACACCGTTCGATCAAGAAGTTGATGAGTTTATGAGAATCATCAAAAAGAGTGATTACAAAATTGTGGATCAACTTCACCAGACGCCATCAAAGATCTCCATCCTCTCACTGCTGATGTGTTCCGAAGCTCATCGGAATGCATTACTCAAAGTCTTGCACGCAGCTTACGTGCCTGAAGAGATCACTGTCAACCAGTTGGAGACCGTAGTTGGAATTGTTACTGCTAGCAATGGGCTAGGATTCACCAATACTGACTTGACAGCGGATGGCCGCAACCACAACAAAGCCTTGCACATCACCATGGAATGCAAAGGTGTTGTCCTTTCACATGTGTTGGTAGACACGGGGTCGTCCCTTAATGTCTTACCAAAGAAGGCTCTGGTGAAGTTAGAATATGATGGATTGGCATTGAGACCCAGCAACCTGGTGGTAAGAGCTTTTGATGGTTCCAAGAGATCGGTTCTGGGAGAGATTGAGCTACCTGTGATAATTGGCCCACAGACCTTTAAAACTATCTTTTATGTGATGGACATTCAGCCCGCCTACAGCTGTTTGTTGGGTAGACCCTGGATTCACGCCGCCGGCGCAATAACGTCTACCCTTCACCAAAAGTTAAAATTTGAGTGGGAAGGCCAAGTTGTTACAATTTGCGGGGAGGAGGATATATTTGTTAGCCATCTGGCTACTTATAAGTATATTGAAATGGATGGGGAGATCCATGAAACAATGAGCCAAGGTTTCGAAGCCTTGAATGTGAATGAAGCATCTGCTGTATCTGGGATCTCCATGTCATCATACCAACAAGCCCGGAAGGTTGTTGAGGAAGGAACTGCCCAAGGCTGGGGCAAATTGCTATCGGTAGAGAAGAAAGAAGACAAGTTTGGGTTGGGTTACAGACCAACTCAACATCAAGCAAAGGCTGCTGAGAAGCCCGGTTTTGTCAGTGGGGGGATGCTTACCCCCGATGCTATCAACTGTCTGGAAGACGAGCTGGAAGAGGAGCGCAATCTGGAGAATTGGATTCGTCCGAAGATCCCGGGGAGCAGTGCCTCAAACTGGTCTTCCCAGGAAATTATAAGAGTTACTCGAGCAGAGTAATTATTATTTCCTGTATTTTTATAAGCATGCATCAAAGTCTTGCATCTTGCCCAAGATGACAAGACTCATTTTGTAATCGGGCCATCTGTACTTTTTTGTGCAAACAAGATCAATTAATGAAATATCAGACATCTTTTTTGCAAACGAGTTTTTTTTCTTTTCACTGTTTTTCCATTTTTCTTTTTTGTACAAAAAATAAATGGCGGTGTTTTCAAAATGACAACTTCATTTCACTTTTCTAAATAAGATTAAAATCAGATCACTAAAATGAACCAATTAAACCCTTGCAGAGAGTGCCTTCCTGACAGCACCAACAACAGCACGGCTATGACATCGTATGACTTTGACAATCCGATCAATCAAGCTGATGAAGGGGTTGATGAAGAATATGAGCTTCCTGAAGAGCTAGTCAGGTTGTTAAGACAAGAGGAAAAGGTTATGACTCCTCACCAGGAGGAGGTTGAAGTGATCAATCTTGGTACAGATGAAGACGTGAAAGAGGTTAGAATCGGGGCCTGCCTGCAAGACTCAGTGAAGAGACAACTGATAGACCTGCTTCAAGAGTATGTAGATGTGTTTGCTTGGTCGTACCAAGACATGCCAGGGTTGGATACCGACATTGTTGTGCACAAGCTGCCTTTGAGAGAAGAGTGCCCACTGGTCAAACAAAAGCTACGCCGTACTCGTCCAGACATGGCTATGAAAATCAAGGAAGAGGTACAAAAGCAATGGGACGCCGGGTTCCTCGCTGTAACTAGCTATCCACCGTGGGTTGCTAACATAGTACCTGTGCCTAAGAAAGACGGCAAAGTAAGAATGTGTGTTGACTACCGGGATCTGAACAGAGCTAGCCCGAAAGATGATTTCCCATTACCTCACATTGACGTATTGGTTGATAATACGGCTCAGTTCTCGGTATTCTCCTTCATGGATGGATTTTCAGGATACAATCAGATTAAAATGTCACCTGAAGACATGGAGAAGACAACATTCATCACACCTTGGGGCACGTTCTGCTACAAGGTAATGCCATTTGGGCTCAAGAATGCCGGTGCAACGTATCAACGGGCTATGGTAACATTATTCCACGATATGATCCATAAGGAAATCGAGTGTTATGTGGATGACATGATTGCCAAGTCCCTTACTGAAGAAGACCATCTGGTGAATTTGCTCAAGTTGTTCAAGCGTCTGAGGAAGTATCAACTGAAGCTGAACCCCAACAAATGCACATTCGGGGTGCGGTCCGGTAAGCTGCTGGGATTTATTGTAAGCGAGAAAGGGATTGAAGTGGACCCTGATAAAGTCAAAGCCATCCAAGAGATGCCTGCACCGAAAACTGAGAAAGAAGTTCGAGGGTTTCTAGGTCGATTGAACTACATTTCAAGGTTCATATCTCACCTTACGGCAACCTGTGAACCCTTGTTCAAGCTGTTAAGAAAAGAACAGACGGTCAGGTGGAACGAAGACTGCCAAAGGGCTTTTGACAAGATCAAGGAATACCTGCAAGAACCTCCAATCCTTATGCCTCCAGTTGAAGGAAGACCTCTAATCATGTACTTGACAGTATTGGAAGAATCAATGGGGTGTGTGCTGGGCCAGCATGACGAGTTTGGTCGAAAAGAGTATGCAATATACTACCTAAGCAAAAAGTTTACCGACTGTGAACAACGTTATTCACTGCTCGAGAAAACTTGCTGTGCTTTAGCGTGGGCTGCTCGCCGACTAAGGCAGTATATGTTGACCCACACTACCTTGTTAATCTCAAAAATGGACCCAGTCAAGTACATATTTGAGAAGCCAGCGCTTACCGGACGGGTTGCAAGATGGCAAATGATTCTCACAGAATACGACATCCAGTACACTTCTCAGAAAGCCATCAAGGGCAGTGTGCTATCTGAATATCTTGCTGAGCAACCCATTGATGACTACCAGCCTATGAGGTTTGACTTCCCTGATGAAGACATCATGTTCATTAAGTCAAAAGATCATGAAGAGCCTATTCACACTGAAGGGCCCGACCCGGAAGAAGAATGGACTATGATGTTTGATGGGGCTGTTAAAATGAATGACCGTGGTGTTGGTGCAGTACTTATTACACCCAAAGGAGTCCACATGCCTTTCTCGGCAAAGCTCACTTTCAACTGCACTAACAACGAAGCTGAATACGAAGCTTGCATTATGGGTCTTGAGGAAGCCATTGACCTCAGGATCAAGACATTGACCGTATTCGGGGATTCAGCTTTGGTAGTCAATCAGACCAACGGAAAATGGTACACACACCAAGATCATCTGATGCCTTACAGGGATTATACCAGAAGGTTATTGACTTTCTTCACAACAGTCAAGCTTGAGTATATCCCTCGGGACGAGAATCAGTTTGCAGATGCTCTTGCTACCATTTCATCCATGATCAAAGTTCAATCTGCTAACTTTGTACCTCAGATTTCAGTGTCCAGACTTGACAGGCCAGCATATGTATTTGCAGCAGATGTTGTCAAAGACGATAAGCCTTGGTTCCACGATATTAAGTGCTTCTTGGAGGATCAAACATACCCACCTGGGGCATCTTCCAATGATAAGAAAACTTTGAGAAGGCTTGCTGGAAGTTTCCTTCTGAACACTGATGGGTCTTTATACAAAAGGAACTTTGATATGGTACTCCTCAGATGTGTTGACAAGACAGAAGCAGATTTGTTGATGCATGAAGTGCACGAAGGCTCCTTTGGTACCCATGCTGGAGGACATGCAATGGCTAAGAAATTGTTAAGATCAGGCTATTATTGGATCACAATGGATGCAGACTGTTGTGCCTATGCCAGGAAATGCCACAAATGCCAGATCTATGCAGACAAAGTGCATGTACCTCCGAATCCTTTGAACATTATGTCTTCACCATGGCCCTTTGCCATGTGGGGCATTGACATGATTGGCATGATCGAGCCAACTGCTTCGAACGGCCACAGATTCATCCTGGTCGCCATCGACTATTTTACAAAGTGGGTTGAAGCAACCTCATATGTAAATGTTACAAGGCAAGTGGTAGCCAGATTCCTGAAAAGAGATATCATCTGTCGGTATGGAGTGCCCGAACGAATCATTACTGATAATGGTTCCAATCTAAACAACAAGATGATGGCTGAATTATGCCGGGACTTCAAGATCCAACATCACAATTCTTCTCCTTACAAGCCAAAGATGAATGGCGCTGTTGAGGCAGCAAATAAGAATATCAAGAAGATTGTGCAGAAGATGGTAGTCACCTACAAAGACTGGCACGAAATGCTACCATTTGCCTTGCATGGGTACCGCACATCAATCAGAACATCCACTGGGGCAACACCGTATCAACTTGTGTATGGTATGGAGGCAGTCCTACCGGTAGAAGTTGAATTACCCTCCTTGCGAGTTTTAATGGATGTTAAACTAAGTGAAGCAGAATGGGTTCGGACCCGATACGAACAACTGAGTCTGATCGAAGAGAAAAGGTTGGCTGCAATCTGTCATGGGCAGTTATATCAGAAGAGAATGAAGAAAGCCTTCGATCAGAAAGTCAGGCCCCGAGAGTACCAAGTGGGAGATCTTGTGCTGAAAAGAATCCTCCCTCCTCATACAGACCACAGGGGCAAATGGACTCCGAATTATGAAGGGCCATTCGTGGTAAAGAAAGTTTTCTCTGGTGGAGCACTGATGCTCAGCACCATGGATGGTGAAGATTTCCCATCCCCTGTGAATTCAGATGCAGTTAAAAAATACTTCGCATAAAATGACCCGCTGGACATAAAAACAGAATGTAAGTCCAGGCAAAAATAGGGCATCCCGGCGAGTCAAAAACAGAATAAAAGACTCGGGCAAAAATAAGGGAAATAAATGAAAAAATGTACACCCGCTGAGTTGAAAAGCCGCATTGGACAACTCAGGCAAAAATGGGTATCCCGATGGATTGAAAACCCGAAAGGGCGATCCATGCAAAATAAGGGAATAAGCGAACAACTGCATTCTGAATTCGTCTGTATTGTCAGCAACTTGGTTAAAACTCCAAAGGATCAAGCTTCAATCAGAATCAACTTTCTCCAGAAAGCAAGACGAGAAGAAAGTCAAAAGTCATACGAGTCATAGCGGAAGAAGAAGCTCCTTTTAAAGCGTCGTCAACACTGCCAGCACTTTGTTTCTCAATTTGTAACAATCTCCTCATTTCAGGAGATATGTTTCTTAGACTGTATCTTGCCAATTCAGGGCATTCGAATTAATAAAATCAGATTTTTCAGTCATGTTTCGTTTTGTATATTTTTATTTGCAAAGGATGTCGGATGTCTCTAAAAAATCAATTGCATAAGTACAGATGCTTTTCTCTAAAAAAATATATAATAATAAAACACATGCTTACAGGGAATATACTTACTCTCGAAAGTACTTAGCTCCTATGACGGAATCCAGTAAAGGATACCTCGGGACCATTTGTGCGTTTCCTTATCTTTGCAGAATTGCAGGTATCCAGAACGCAACTTGGGGCATGCAAGTTACATCTCAGCAAGCCGGCAAATCAACAAAAAATCTCAGCATCCGAAATGCTCTATCCCCAGCTGAGTTGCCTCTCATTGCTCTCCCCAGCTGAGTTACCAACAAGCATTCTCCCCAGTCGTAGTACCAATCATTCTTCCTCAGCCAAATGCAGGAATCAGGGAATCATCTCCCCACAGGATCCTCAGCCTCTATCCAGAAGAGCAACGCACGAAGAAGTCACAACAAAGTACAGAAGGCTTCTGCAAACCCCAGCTGGGTCCCATATTACAAGGATATGTCAATCAGTGACCTATATCCCCAAGTGGATACATCTCTCCAAGTCTATCAATGATCTCATCCCCAGCTGGGATGTCCATTTCAAACAGATCAGCCAGGGATCTTCGCAGCAACGGGATCCGAATCCCGATTTGATATCTTTGCATAATCATGGCATTTGCATCATATTATCCCCTCAGAGCGTAGCATTCCGTCTAATACGGAGCATTACGGCAAAAATCAAACGCATAGCATAATCATAAGCCATGTTCTGAATTGACACTTGTGAATAATAACCGTTCATTATTAAAAAAAAAAAAAAAAAAAAAAAAATCCCCACCAGGGTCCCAGCAAAGCAGTTGCCTCATAAATCACAAACACCAGTATGTACACCTTTTGATACCCGTCCGTATCATCACTCCCCAGTAAAGTCGCCTGAACACTCTTTGCAAACAAGATCACCCGTATTACAGATACTTCCTGACACCCGCCCGTGTCAAATCACCAGCAAAAAGCCAAAGACACCCTCTTTGCACTCACACATACTTGTATATACACTCTCTTGACACCCGTCCGTGTCATATCCCCAGCGCAGTCGCTTACACTTCTACAACCCATATACTTGTTGATTATTATTATACTTTACTTTTCTCCTTTTGACACTCGTCCGTGTCACCCTCCCCAGCAAATAAATACTCACCTACATATACTCACAACACTCATACTTATACAGATACTCGTCCGTATCTTGTATACACCACCATTCATATCCCCACAGATTCGACAATAGTCCTTGTTCTTTGTTAACCAGTTGGTACTCGTCCGTATCATCATCTCAGAACATTGCGTCTAATGTTTGTTTCTACATGATACTCGTCCGTATCATAGTCTTAAGGATGCTCGTCCGCATCTTTAATCCATACACTGTGTCAAACACTTTTGTCTTCTTGAATATAGACACTCGTCCGTGTCTATTATTCCCCAGAAGAGTCCCTTCAGATTCAACACTCGTCCGTGTTCTTTGTTAACCCGTTGATACTCGTCCGTATCATCATCTCTGAACATGTGTCAGTTTGTTTCTACATGATACTCGTCCATATCATAGTCTTAAGGATGCTCGTCCGCATCTCTAATCTATACACAATACCAAACACTTATACTTTCCTTTCTTGGTTGTGAACGCTCGTCCGTGTTCACTATATCCCCAGTAGATCGCCAACAAAGCAAATCTTCTCCTTTTTATCTGACACTCGTCCTGTGTTATGATAAACCCTGAGAGCAGCCGTCCCCTGCTGAGTGGTCGTCCTCCACTTCTTGATGGTCGTCCTCCATCATGCTCGCCCGATGGCCGTCCCCATCATTGATCTTTTTAGCAGCCGTCCCCTGCTAGGTGGTCGTCTTCCACCTTTTGATGATCGTCCTTCATCACTTTATCCAATGGCCGTCCCCATTGTTGATTTTAGTTATCTGACACTCGTCCTGTGTTGTGATAAACCTTGAGAGCAGCCGTCCCCTGCTGAGTGGTCGTCCTCCACTTCTTGATGGTCGTCCTCCATCATGCTCGTCCGATGGCCGTCCCCATCGTTGACCTTTTTATCCGGCATTCGTCCAATGTCGCGATATTTTCGGCAGCCGTACCCTGCCAGGTGGTCGTCCTCCACCTTTGATGGCCGTCCCCATCATATTTCTTTTATCCCCAACAGAGCAGCCGTACCCTGCTAGGTGATCGTCCTTCATCTTTGATGGCCGTACCCCATCATCTGTTTATTTCATTTATTCTTTAACCCGATGGCCGTCCCCGCCGTGGTCCCTTTTCCTTTTTAGCCCGATGGCCGTCCCCATCGTTGGTTACTTTACCTTTATGAACTTGATGGCCGTCCCCGTCATGTTTCATTAATTTCCAGAGAATTTTACAGCTTTATCTTGATGGCCGTCCCCATCACGATTTTATTTTCCCCAGCTAGTCGGCCGTCCCTGTCTTGGCTTTACCTTTTATCCCCAGCATGTCGGTCGTCCCCGTCATTGCTATTTACCCAGCGGTCGTCCTCTGCTCGACGGTCGTCCTCCGTCTCCCACACTTTACAATATACTTTATTTTCTTTTACAATCTATATCCCTTTTCTTCTTCATTCTGTGAGTGCAAATTTTGGACTGTCTTTGGTATTCAACCACAAGTTATCTTGTTTGCCTGTTAAGCCGTTGCTTACATCCTGCACAGCTAACTCATGTTTGAATAGGGGCAGCTGTAAACACCCCAAATTTTCCCTCACCCATTCACACCATGGCTTGTGATCATCTCATATGCATAAACACAATCATATCATCTCACATCTCATTTTTGATTCACTGCATAGATTCTAAGTCATCTGCACCTAGGGTTTGTGATCTGAGCAATCTCAGGGCATCTTGAGCCACTCCAAAGGCAACCAATCAATTCAAAGGGGTCTACATGTGTTCAAGCATCATAGTACACCCTCTCAAAGTCAAAAATGCAAAAGAATCACAAGAACTAGGGTTTGAGTGGATGCAGAGCCAGGATTGACTGCACAGTTGACCTAAAATTAGGGTTTTGGTTTCAGAGGCCATAACCCCAAATTTTTTGGTCATTCTTGTTTCCATTGGTCTCTATATGGTATAGGGAGTATGCATATCAATTTTCATGAAGAAATTCCATGGGGAAGTCATCTGATCAAGAGTTGACTTTTCAGACAAGTCAGTGTAAAATCAGGGCATCTGAGGCCCCCAATGACCCAACCAATGGGTGATCTTCATCATTTTGAGTGTATATGATCTTTATTTGGTCATGGAAGAAGGTTGAAGTTTATAAAAATCAAGAATTTAGGGTTTTTGCAAATGTTGACTTTTTGGGCATAGTTGACTTTTCAAGAATGCTTCATTTTAGGTCATTTTTCAAGCCTTGATTCTTGGTCCAAAAATGCTTCAAATGGAAAAACTTTGGTCATGAAAGTTGTAGATTACATCTTTCCCTTTTCAAAAAGTACAAGAACATGATCAAACTCTTCTTGGATCAAAAGTTATGGTGTGACAAAGTTGGCAAAAATCATTGATTTTCAAGGCATGCTTCAAATGGGAATTTTGCAAAATCATGAACCAAAGCCAATTGTGACCCCTAATTCATTTCAAACCATGACACAAACATTCTACATGTCCTAAAAGTCAGAATTGGACCAAGGTTTCTCATGTTTTGGTTCATGTAACAAGACTTTCTTTCATGTGAACCATAAAGGCAACAACTTGCAAAAACACTCATGACACTTCCACCACTTGATGCATTGGCTGCTGAACCAAGCTAGCCTCACACACACATCATGCTACACCAGAACCATGCCTTGTACTAGCTATAGATCAAGCCATACTTGCCTTACACAAAATTTGACTTTTTGCAAAAGGTGACTTACCAATCAATAAAGCACATGTCTTGTCATCTGACCAATGAGAGAGGTTTATGTGGACAAAGAGCAAGCCATTCCATACATCTAGCAAGGCTGAAACACTCTCATCCAACACATTCACAAAAACACTTCATTTTGCATATTCCTTCGAATCTGCCTCCACAGCATACAAACACAAAAACCATCTTCACCAATCATCTGGCCATGCTTCATTGAGTAGAAACCACCAAAGTTCAAGCCTGAAACCAGCCTGACTTGAGCTTCACCATTCCTCCCCTTCAAAACCAGAACTCTTCGAATCTCACTATCCAGTCAACAAACACATCTTTTCTCTTCACCAACAAATCAGAAACATTCAAAGGAGTCAAAACCACCCTTTACTTTGAGCTGAAGCAGCCTGTACACAAAGCTCATTTCCTGCTACACCAGAACTGATTCTCACAAATCAGCCATCCACAAGAGCTTTGAAGCCTTCCATTAGCATCAGGGGATACAAGGGGGTCCATTTGCACGCAAGGAAAGCTCTGGAAGCTCAGTCTTGAAGCTTTCCAGCTCAGGTATGATCATGGAAACTTTTCTCTCAAAGCTTGATTTTTGAGTTATAAATTGATTATTCATGTCTTGCTGGTCATGGGGTTGGTTTCAGAATCAAAAATGAGTGAATATTGAGCTTGTATGGTCCCTCTGAAATTTTGCCCGTGAATTTCATTTCCTTCGATTTGCATGATTCTTGGGGTTTAAATGTTGTTTGAAGGTGGATTCATGATCTAGGTAGTTAGAGGATCATTTAGGTGTGCTTAATTTGTAGAATAGGTACCTGAATCGTGTTCTAGGGTTTTTGTGCAGCCGGAGAAGATGACCGGAGCTTCTCTCCGGTCACCTGATTATGTTTAGCCCTAAACTCAGGTCATTATGGCCATTTGAATGTGGAGCGTAGATCCCCCTTGACTTGTTGACTTCCCGCTGGTTTGGATGGCCCAGATCTCTTCGTTTGCCCTAATCCACGTGCTTAACTTAATTAATCATTAATTAAATTAATTTGATCTGAATCAATCACAGCCACTGGATCTGGCGCCAGTCAACCATTTCAAACTCAGAGCTCATCCTGGCCCTTCCTTCTGTTGACTTTCATTTTATTTAGTTTTAATTTCATTTTATTTCATTTAACTTGCATAATTAATTTAAAATAGCAAAAATATCTTAAAAATTATGAAACTTTTTCTTAAAAGTTTTATTAATTTTTAAGACCCAAAAGTATTTTTATTTTATTTTTTATCATTAAAAAAGTATTTTTAAATATTTAAAAGATTATTTTTAATTGATTAATGGAAATTAATTTATTAAAAATACTTTTAAGTATTTAAAAATCACCAAAAAATTCATGAAATGTTCTAAGACATTTAGAAACATTACCCAACCTTCAAACCAAATTTCTTTTTTGATCTTGATGCATTTTAAGAATTTTTCATTGAATTAAATCATTTTTGGTGCATTATTTTGATCATAAGTTCAAAAAATCATTTCTGCCCATTTGAGAAGAGTTGGACATTGATTCTTTTTGCATTGTGTTGTGTTTGGCATGTAGTTTCTAGGATTAAATGGCCATGATTTGATTCTTCATTTTTAATTTGTTTGGCATTTCTCTTGTTTAGGAACCCTAAAAACCCTAATAACTTAGAAAAATCATAACTTGAGATTGGTTAAGAGTTGAGACCTCCCCTTTGAACCTTGGTTTAGTATAGATTTAGGGTTTCTTTGGGTGGCATTTTCCATTTTTTATCTTAGGGTTTGCTTCTGTTTTTGGTTTTTGTTGGATGTTTGATTCATAAACCCTAATTTGGGCTTCCATTTGCATCCTTCTTGCATTCTCTTGCATAACATGACTTGCCATGACATTTCAAGCATCCATTTGGTTCATTTGACATCATAAGACATATAGAAAGCATCTTTGATCATTGCATCTTGCATTTGCCATGTTGTATGCCATGTATGTTTCATAACTTTTCATGTGTATCCATGCTTCTAAGCTTGCATCATTTGCATCCATGAACTTGTATGAACATCTCCATGCCTTGCCTCATGTTTATAGCACTCCATAGCATCATCATCATCATCAACATGCTTCTGGTTTTGTGTATCCTCATACCATTTCATCCCATTTGGCATTGCATTGCTTTTCTTTCTAACTTTTCAGGTGGTAAGTAAACTTGAGAAGTGAATTTGCCTTCACTTCTCATAACTTTTCTTTCCATCTCTCTTGCATCCATTGCTGCATTTATGTTTGTGCTTGAGATTGAGCTTGCTCATTCTTGTTCCTCCCACTTTCTTTCCTCAAGTGACTTGACTTCTTGATTGAAGCAAGTTGCTTTGCTTCTCTTGATCCTGTTCATCTGCTTCCTGGTGGCTCCTTTTGAAGATGTTCTTGAAAACCTCACAAACCTTAGGAACAACCAAGCATGACAATGATTAGGGTTTTGATTAGTCTCCCCTCTTAGTTTTACCTTTGTGTCTCTTTGAGTCTTCTCTTCTCATCTCATAATCAGGGACTAAACCCTAAAGGCTTTAAGGCTTTGTGATTAAGCTTATGCCTGCATCCTTCTATTAGGATGGAGTGTATAACTTTAATCCTAAGTGTTAAACCCTTAATGTGTTTAAATCCTTTAATCAATTCACATAATAATCATCAAGACATCACACTTGTAACTTGGGCCTTGCATTAGGGTTCTAATTCTTCCTTAAGTGGTTAAGAAGGACTAACCCTAGTGTTAATGGACAAGTCCCCCTCAAGTTGTCTTACAAATCATAAAAATCACTTCATCATCATACCATTAAATAAAATCCACTTAATCAAAGGCTTGTTTTGTCATGAGTTTAATCCCTAATCATGGATTAAGTTGAGGAGCTTTCCTCAGCTTAAACATTCTCATCTATTATCCTTCTATTAGGATGATGTAATGAGTCTGTTTAATCCTTGATTATGGCTTAATCTCATTACTCAACACTAAACAAAAACACCAAAAACATCTAAATAATCACAAGTAGGTTAATGATCTTAATCCTATATCAAAGGTGATTAAGTGTGAGAAGCTGACTTCACACTTAAGGTATTCTCATTACCCCTAATCAGAGGGAGGATGTGATGAGTTTACTAAATCCATTGGTTTAGGCTTAAGCTCATTAACTTATGACAAATCCAAAAGCAATAAAAGACTGAAAACTCAAAAACAAACAATAATCGTCTCCTTCAGGATTCTTTTCTCATCTCATTCACTCACAAACGAGAACTTGCTTCTTCCGTCTAATGCAAGACAGTTTGCACCTGAGCCAGACAGGTCATACACTTGAGCATAGACAAGTAAGCAGTTCACAAGTCAATTTATCTTTCAGTCTCTTTGGGTAGAACTACGGTGTTCTGACTTCCTCATTGCACGAGAGGATACGTAGGCATAACTTAACAGTTATCGAACAAAAGTCTCTGTACATTCCCCCTCTTTCTAGCTTTATTCTTTAGCCTCAAGATCTTGAGCACTTCACTCTGTTCTTACACTGACACTGCATATATTACACTTTACACTTCTTTTACACTGACACCTGTACATCCTGTTCCAGCTCTTTATGCACAGATTGCACTGACACTACCCCTTTAAAACACAAATCTTCCAAGCGTGGATCCCGTCGAGTACGGCGGACAATCTGGGTGCTAATACCTTCCCAGGTCGTAACCAACCCCCTTTCTCAGTCTCTCTGGTTCGCAACCGTCTTATCCATCTTTTTCTAGGTCTATGCAGCATTGCCTTTCCTCCGGGATAAAAATGCCTAGCTGGCGACTCTATTCATCTCCAGTGAGTTCACGGCTGTGTGTTCTCACTGTTCCCTTCGCCGACCGTTCGCGTCTGTACCTTCCTCTGATCCATTTCATTTGTCGGGAGCGACAACAAGCCACAAACACACAAACAAACTTCACAAACAATCTTAACACACTTCCCTGATCACAAAGCACCCATCACCATGGCCTGAAACCCACTGAATCAAAACACGATCACCACACCACCTTGAACAGAACTTCTGCAAACTCTCAAACCATCCAAAATAAACTTGCTCCAAGCCTTTCAGAAGCACAAGGGAAGTCATAGGAGTGGTTTTGCACAAGAGAGGAGGTCAGAAAGCTCCAAACTGAAAAGCTTCAAACTCAGGTAGCTTCATGAACTTTTTTTCCAGAACGTGTATTTTAAGTTTATAAATGAATCTACATGCTTCCCTGATCATGAATATGTGCTTACTTTTGAAAATGGTTGAGAAACCAGGATGTATGCAATGTCTGAAACTTTTGCCCTAAAAAATGTTTGATTCGATTCTCTCTGTTTATGAATGAAAAATGATGTTTGATTGAGGGGTTTGATTCGTTTTTGAATGGGGAAGAGTTCTGGGCAGTTAGTTTTCATTTTCATTGCGTGTAGAGAGAGTTAGAAGTTTGAGCTTGTCGGAGAAGACGACCGGAACAGTGTTCCGGTCGCCTGAAAGTAATTAGGGCTGGATTAGGGCTTAATCATTAATTAGAGAATTTTGAATATAGGCCGTCCAGATGCGCGCCAGGTCCACTCCCGCGCGTGTGAATTTGAATCTGGGCCCTTAGATGTGTTGACTTTTCTTTTTTCAGTTTTAATTCAATTTATTTTTCATTTTAATTCATTTGTTTTCTACATTTTATAAAAAATAGCAAAACCTTTTTAAAAATTCTGAATTTTTTTGTATAAACTTTCATTAATTTTCAGAAACCAAAAACATTTTTATTTTTATTTTTTGCATTAAAAAATATTTTTAAATCATTTAAAAGTTTATTTTTAATTAATTAATGAGAATTAATTAATTAAAAATACTTTTAGGTATTTAAAAATCACCAAAAAATTCATGAAACCTTCATAATCATTTAGAAACATTGTCCAACCCTCAAACCAAATTTCTTTTTTGATCTTGATGTCTTTTGAGAATTTTTCATGGAATTAAAATCATTTCAAGGCATTATTTTGATCCAAACTTCAAAAAATCATTCCTGCCTAACCATTGAGAGTTGGACTTTGATTCTTTTTGCATTGCATTTTGTTTAGCATGTAGTTTGTGAGATTAAATTGGCATGATTTGATCTTTCATTTTCAATTTGTTTGGCATTTTTCTTGCTAAGGTACCCTAAAACCCTAGAAAACTTAGGAAATTCATACCCCTAATTAGGTTAAGAGTTGGAACCTCTCCTTTGGGCAGTGAGTTAGTATAAGATTAGGGTTCCTTTGAGAGCATTTTCAATTTTTTATCTTGATGTTTGCTTCTGATTTTGGTTTTTGTTTGATGCATGGATCATAAACCCTAATTTGGGCTTCCTTTTGCATTCATCTTGCATTTGCATTCATACCATGACTTGCCATGACATTTTATGCATCCATTTGATTCATTGGACATCTTAAGACATATTAAAAGCATGTTTGACCATTGCATCATGTATTTGCCATGTTGTATGCCATTTGCATTCCATAACTTTTCATGTATGTTCATGGTTCTAAACATGCTCCATTTGCATCCATATGTTTGTATGATCATCCCCATGCCTTGTTTCATGTTTGCATCATCTCATAGCATCATTATCACCATGCTTATGCTTCTGGTTTTGGTTTGCATCATGTCATTCCATCTCATTTTGCATTGCATTGCATTCCTTTCACTAACTTTTCAGGTGGTAAGTTCTTTGAGAAGTGAATTTGCCTTCACTTCTCACAATTTCTTTTCATCTCTTTCATGCATCCTTGCTGCATTTTGTTATGTGTTTGAGATTGAGCTTGCTCATTCTTCTTCTTCTCACTTTCTTTCTTCAAGTGACTTGTCTTCTTAAATGAAGCAAGTTACTTTGTTTCTCCTGATCCTTTCATCTGCTTCCTGGTGGTTCCATTGAAGATTTATCTTGTTAACCTCACAAACCTTAGGAACAACCAAGCATGACAATGATTAGGATTTTGACTAGTCTCCCCACTTAGTTTTACCTTTGTGTCTCTTTGAGTCTTCTCTTCTCATCTCATAATCAGGGACTAAACCCTAAAGGCTTTAAGGCTTTGTGATTAAGCTTATGCCTGCATCCTTCTATTAGGATGGAGTGTATAACTTTAATCCTAAGTGTTAAACCCTTAATGTGTTTAACTCCTTTAATCAAATTCACTTAATAATCATCAAGACATCAAACTTGTAACTTGGGCCTTGCATTAGGGTTCTAATTCTTCCTTAATTGGTTAAGAAGGACTAACCCTAGTGTTAATGGACAAGTCCCTCTCAAGTTGTCTTACAAACCCTAAAAATCATTTCATCATCATATCATTAAATAAAATCCACTTAATCAAAGGCATGTTTTGTCATGAGTTTAATCCCTAATCATGGATTAAGTTGAGGAGCTTTCCTCAGCTTAAACATTCTCATCTATTATCCTTCTATTAGGATGGTGTAATGAGTCTGTTTAATCCCTGATTATGGCTTAACCTCATTACTCAACACTAAACAAAAACACCAAAAACATCTAAATAATCACAAGTAGGTTAATGATCTTAATCCTATATCAAAGGTGATTAAGTGTGAGAAGCTGACTTCACACTTAAGGTATTCTCATTACCCCTAATCAGAGGGAAGATGTGATGAGTTTACTAAATCCATTGGTTTAGGCTTAAGCTCATTAACTTATGACAAACTCCAAAAAAGAAATAAAAGACTGAAAACCCAAAAACAAACAATAATCGTCTCCTCCAGGATTCTTTTCTCATCTCATTCACTCACAAACGAGAACTTGCTTCTTCCGTCTAATGCAAGACAGTTTGCACCTGAGCCAGACAGGTCATACACTTGAGCATTGACAAGCAAGCAGTTCACAAGTCAACTCACCTTTCAGTCTCTTTGGGTCGAACTACGGTGTTCTGACTTCCTCATTGCACGAGAGGATACGTAGGCATAACTTAACAGTTATCGAACAAAAGTCTCTGTATATTCCCCCTCCTTCCAGCATTGTTCTTAGCCTCATTATCATGAGCACTTCACTTTTGTTCTTACACTGACACTGTACATTTACACACTTCACACTTCTTTTACACTGACACTTGCATTCTTTCCAGCCTTTTATACACAAATTGCACTGACACTACCCCTTTAAAACACAAATCTTCTAAGCGTGGATCCCGTCGAGTACGGCGGACAATCTGGGTGCTAATACCTTCCCAGGTTGTAACCAACCCCCTTTCTCAGTCTCTCTGGTTCGCAACCGTCTTATCCATGTCTTTCTAGGTCTATGCAGCATTACCTTTCCTTCGGGATAAAAATGCCTAGCTGGCGACTCTTTTCATTCCCTGTGAGTTCACTCCTGTGTGTTCTCGCATCCCCTTTCGCCGACCGTTCGCGTCTGTACCCCATTTGACCCGGCTTCATCTGGCGGGAGCGACATATTGCATGCACATACTCTCATCCAAAATAATGTTGTACCTTAACCAGTGATTCGCTCACGAAGGTTTGCGATCCCTTTTCAAAACTTCAAGTTTGACATGTGTGTTGCATTAGAATTTTCATTCTAAGAATAAACATTTTTTTCTTGCATACATTTGTTTGGCATCATAAAATGTTTCACATGCGGAAATTCAATCCAGAATCTTAAGCTTGCCAAGTTGAGAAGTCTAAAACTTCTAAAAGACAGTCATGTCGAGGTGCACTTTTCCGAGAAAAGCTCCGTTGAGTAAGGACTTTCCCAAATAGTCACGGTAAGAGCTAGCCAATCCGGGGCAGTTACGTCGAGCAATCTCTTCAAATTTCAGTCAAACTGGGGCAATCACCTCGAGATTCAAATCTCTCCAAGAGCGAAGATTAGTCAGTCAAGTGCAAAACTATTCAAGTACTTGTACTGGGGCAGGCCACCCTAATAGTACGAGAGTTCGTTCCTTCCTGAAGACAGACGATCGGAAGCATTTACCCGGAGTTTAGAATACCGTGGTCACTTGTCAAACCAATTATCTTGTTCAACGCTTCTGACAGCTCCAAACTCATCTGCATTGGCAATGGTTACCTCCCCAGCAAGGTTGTTATACTGATTCATGCAATCGTTACGATACCTAAGAGTTTAAAGACACCAAGTCTTTTGTAAAATCCTCTTGAGGTAAAATCCATACAGAAGCAACTGATCCCCAACACGAGACAACTTGAAATCTTTCCTCCTCTGCAGGACGTGTCTCGGGTTTGGTTATCCCCAACAGACGAATGGAAGTTATCCCCAGTAAAGTCGCCCAGTTTTTCCTTCAGATGGTTTCCTTGATCTCGGTTCCTCAACAGATCTAAGGGAATTCCTATTCCCCTAGAAGATTTTAGATAAATCATTCTCCTCCCCAGCAGATCCATAAGAGTGGATAATCCCCAATAGTCAAAGTATTCCCTGGCATGGTCCTCAAGTCTAAAGTCCAATTTATTTTTGGCAAAGGTGGTAATCCGGGACAAATGAATTATTCACACTCTTTTCCAACAGAGATGTTATCCGCGCATGGCTTCTTGATATCAAATTCGCGATCATTGTGTTTCCCCACAGAGTTAGCAGAGACTTATTACTTCCGCGTCAGGAATTCCTTTACATTCGCACCAGTTCATTAACAATACTCAAGACATAACATCCCTAATGTCATGGGGCAATATGCCATGCAATTCAACATATGCAAAGCCCAGCCACAGACTGGCCAAAGTCCATCTTCGGGTGGCAAATTTCAAAAGTCTCCCGCAGTGAGCAGAAGTCCACCCGCAGTGTGGCAAATTTTAAAAGTCCCCCACAATGGGCAAAAGTCTCCCACAGTGAGCAAAAGTTCAGCCACAGACTGGTCAAAGTCCATCTTCGGGTGGCAAGTTTCAAAAGTCCCCCACAGTGGGCAAAAGTCCCCCACAGTGAGCAAAAGTCCAGCCACAGACTAGCCAAAGTCCACCCGCAGTGTGGCAAGTTTCAAAAGTCTCCCGCAGTGAGCAGAAATCCACCCGCAGTGTGGCAAATTTCCAAAGTCCACCAGCAGTGTGGAAAATTATCCAGCAGTCCACCCGCAGTGTGGTAAAGTATCTGAAGTTCAACCGCAGATTGGTAAAAATCCATCCTCAGGGTGGAAAAGTATCTTAAAATTCGATCGCAAAGTATCTGAAGTCCACCCGAAGTGTGGCAAATTATCCAAAGTCCACCCGCAGTGTGGCGAAGTATCAAAAGTCCAGCCATAGACTGGCCAGAGTCCATCCTCAGGGTGGCAAAGTATTTGAAAATCCACCTGCAGCGTGGCAAGCCAGTAGTCCTCTGGTATCATTCAAAGGGCATCCCTTGTTTAGTATTCTTCGCATCATAATTTTATCCAAGCAGAGTTCATTCGGTTGAGTTTATCTCCCTGTTCTTCTGTCACAAAGTGCAAATTTTCTAGTTGTTTCTGGTATTCAATCCCTGCATACTTCAAACGTCTCAAAGCAATTACTATCATCCATTCAAGTCTACAATGATTAAATAGGGGCAGCTTTAACACCCCAAAATTTACCCTCTCATTTTCATAGCATTTTAGCATATCATCTTGCATACGTAACATTGCAGCTATGCATAAGGGGAGCATGTCATTCATAGGTTGAAGTATAAGCATGACACTAATTACCCCAAATGTCATAGTTCAGTTACATTTCGATGAAAGTTTGACCTAATCTTAGTCAAATTATCGAGGGATCGCTTCAACTGCTAATTATTTGTGTTAGTGGCTATTTCCTGGGCGATGCATATGTCAAGATGGGTGGTGTGCGAAAGCTCTATAGTTCATCGGGCAATGAGATTTAATTCAGATAAATTCAAGTTATTTATAACTCATTATCATAGATTCAGAGGTTTGTGTGAACAAGTCAAATGTAATGGGTGTGCAGGTTAAGTGTGGATTCGAGGGTCGCATGGTTGAAGCAGTTTAATTCTAATTAGAGTTTAGTGCAAGTGGTAATACAACCCATATTTCAAGGCCTGATTATTTGATCTCAAAGCATTTTCATAAGTTCACAATTTTGTTCAAGGAAGGTTAATGTGAATTTGTTTAAGGGGATTTAATTCATTCAGGGCCAAGATCGCTTTATAGTTCATTTTATTTCTCAAGGAACAATTCAAGGTTTATTTGGGAAAATGGAATTTGGTCCATATGTGGTTTCGAGGTTGATATTAAGGGATGTTTGGAATCATTTTAGGAGATTTAAAGGGTCAATGTTGGTTTAGTTTGACTTTATTTCTCAAATAATTGAATCCAATCAATTTTTGTGTTCGTCATCACATTAAATCCTATTGTAATTCCAATTTTTGTTCATGGTGTTTCTAAAGTCAGTTACCTTTAAAGGATCGTTTATAAAGAAAGGTCTAGACAAAGATCCATTTTTAATTTTGAAAGGTCCATTACACTTTCTTCGTTAAAACAAACGGGGATTTATACTTCAGCCACTTCCAATACTTGAGTCACACAAGGAAACCAGTGCATCTTAAAATCGTGACAAACGCATATGAGACGGGTGCCGCTAAATGAAAAATGCATTACGCCTTCACCAAAAGCAGACTACACAAGGCATTTAAAAAAATATAATAGGAAAATTATAATTGAAAAATTCATAATAATTCCTTGACTTTACACCAGAACAAGAGAAGAAGTCCATAAAAAAAACCAGAAATTACAAAAGGAGGAAAAATTCGGAAAATGTGGTGACAAGAAGTACAACAAAATATCAGAAAGGAGTTTATAGGGCTTCTACAAAGAAATCCAATAATCATTTTGGTCGAGTTGCTTGTAGACCAATTATGTTTACGATCGAACACAAAGAATTATGTTGAAAAGCGATGACAAAGAGAAAACAGAAAATCAGTACAAAACCATAGCAGAAAATTCAGAAAAAAATTCCTTCCATTATTGTGACCGAAACACACCAGAGGGTCTAAAATAAAATCAGAAGAAAGAAGTCTGAATAAGATCAATACAAAATCAAAACTAAAAATCAGTTACATACTCATATCTATCTAACAGAATCAGTTAGACTCATAACTAAATTCTACCTGGAAATTCCTATTTGGTCCTGCCATTCTCCTTCTATAAAGTTGAATTCAGCTTCCATTATGAGGGGCGGTTTTTCTTTTTCCTGCATTCCACACTCATCCCAAACCTCTTCAATCTTCTTTCTTCACCATTTTCGCTCCCACCTTCATTCTTTCTCATTCTCTTGATTCATCCTCATACTCTAAGATTCTTCTTCATCCTCTTCCATTTTCGATTTGTAGAAATTCTTCTACGTTCATCTTTCTAATCTCATCTCTATGTCCTCTTCTCTGATTAATCACTAATTTCATTCTTCAATCTTCACAAAAATCGAACAAACTTGCATCTTCATTGTCAACAAGTTCATCTTCATTGTCAACAAGTTCATCTTCATCACTCTGCAGAAAATCAAGAATACGCCATGCAACGCTGATACATCATCATCTATCTGGAACCTGCATCAATAAAGATCAGCATCAAAAAGGTTAACCGAGTCGAAGAAGCGAAGAACAAAATTATACAAAAGGAGAAAAAAGAGCAATCTACCGAGTAACGAAATACCGTGGATCTTCATCAACTGAACCATCGTCTTCATCACATTGCTTGTCCGGATAACTCCACTTTTTATCGTCACTGTCATCATCAACACACCACTTCATTTTTGCCTTCATCAGGCGGATTCGTAGGGCGCCGTCGTCTGTCATCTCAGCAAACCTTCAACATCTTCATCAATATCACATCATCACCACAACATCAAAGCAAACCTGCAAATCACAACTACAAGCATTCAGCATCAATACGAAGCCATATATCAACAAACATTCAATAACATCTTCAAAGTCACAGAACCCGGACGCGAGAAAAGAAGGAGACTACGAAAGATCAAGGAACGAAACAATAAGCTACCTTCATGTTATCTTCACCTTCATCTTCGAAATCTCTCTGGTAGGTCCCCTTTTTTCGTCTCTTTTCTCCAATTTCAGTTACCTGTAGGATGTTTGAGATGTAATGATTGAAATCCCCAAGGATGGAGCTTCGATTAGGCGAGGGTGGTCGTTTCTTCGATTTAGGGTTCTTGAGTTTCTTCTTTTGATTTGGGGTATTGGATAGAAATTAGGAAGAGGTGTTCGGATTTAGGTAGAAGGGAGGTTCATCGGGAGGCCACCACCGTCGGCGGCGGGTTATGGTTTGCAAAGGAGAATGTGAAGTTGTGAGAAACGAAGGGGGAGACGCATCTAGGAGAGAAAGAGAAAGACGTTAGGATCTGAGTGTGTGGTTTTGGTTTAAGTTATAAAGTGTGATTAGGGTTTAGGAGTTAATCTTGGATTTGTAAAGTTAAAATATTATTAGGAGATTAAAAACTCTTAAATCACTATTAATGCCGCCGGAAAAACTTAATTAAATTTCATTAAATCCATTAAACTCCACCGTGATTTTTTGGTTTGTTTGTGAGGATGAGAAGAGATAGAGTTTTGTTTCGGTGGTCCACTCTGGCGGTGACACTTGTCACCGTCCGGTTGGACCACCGGATTTCATTCCTGCGCACCTTCCCCATGGTAAGTACCATACACCCTCAGAAGATTTGTGATAGTGGGCCTAAGTAATTGCTATTCGCACCCTCTAAAACTAAGCCCAATATATTTAAACTACTAAATATTTATATTGCTACCCCCCCCCCCTCAAAGTCTGCGTTCTGGGCCTCATAATTTCGCTTTCGCACCCCCTGTTAGGAGGCCCATTTCAGTTTAGCTAGAAATATTTCCTTCCATCACCCCCTTTTCTATTCTCTTAGTTTTTTTAGTTTCTATTTTATATAGTTTCAAATTTAATTCACAAAAAATACTAAAATGCATAAGAAAATTCCACAAAAATTATGGTAGAATCTTAATTCAATTTAGAGCTTTTCCCAATTTTTACTTTCTGAATTTTTGCATTTCTTAATTTATATTCGATTTTTCATTTTAATTGATTTATATTGAATTCTCACTTGGACACATAAATTTGCACATTTTATTTCTGCCACTTCCTATAACATTTTTGATCCGTTCTTTTTTATATGATTAGAGGACAAATGAAAGTACCTAGAATATTTTTGGCATATTTTTTAGGGCATTTTATCTACTGTTTTGGTAGTGTGATTTGTGTGAATTTGTGATTAAACCTTAGATAGATTTAGGTAGAAATTTGACATAGTTAGACTTAGAATATTTAAGAGATTTTTTAACACAATGTTATAATCAGGTTAGAGAACCTAGGGAATTAATTTCATATTTTTTCCATGGCTTTTGATATTTTTTTCATTTTAATTTATTTCCATCATATTATTGCATATTCATGTTCATTTCACTTACTAACTATTTTCTTTTTGTGCAAGGTATTTTCCGAGGATTTGCTTATGGACTTGGATTGTTATTATATCTCGATTATATTTTTTGTACTTTATGATGTAATATCTTAATACTTGTATGCTTGTATAGTTTCTATAGTTAGGATAGAAAAGATAAAACGAATCGCTAGAAAACCAAAATCTTAAAAATAAAATAAGATACTCGATCCAACGTCGAGTAAATTTTCAAATAAATAAACAAAGTTGCATGTGACTTTAGGATTCCTCGATTACCATCGTTCCACTCCATTACAACCAAAAGAAAGCCTTGTATGTTTCACACCATAAGTCGTGCGTCTCAGCACCACGCAACCGACCCACCCGATCCATCGTTTCATCCCATTTACATTTCATATACGTTTTCACCCACCATGACCTAGGAGGACCATATTGTTCACTATTGCCTTTCGTACTTGCATCTTTAGTTCAATATCTCTTGGGTAGATTCAATCTTTCAAACCTCACTAACCATAGGCTATCATCAAACTCAACAAACTTAGGGTAAGTCTAGTTTCCCTTAGAAGTTTTCCTTTTATAACTTGAGTCTCACTTCTAATCTTAAAATAAAATATAAAAACACTTAATAAAGGAAAATGTGTACAATGCGCTACGAGCCTTAAGCTATACGGGAAATGATTAGTGGATGTCTCATTCACTCTTCTAGGATGCTTTACAAACGTTCCATTGGGGGCGATCTTGGAAAGTATTCACTCATGTGTCATAGTCTTTAGTGTTGTACATATGAAAAACACAAACTTAAAACACTTCTTCTAAAAGACAACAAACCAAGACATCACGTCTTCTCTTCTCATCTTATACCCCTTGCGGACGAATGTGAATTGTCTCGACAGTTCAAACAGCGATACGGTAAACACCCTCGAGTCAGAGCCGGTAACACCTGAGCTAGAACTATGGCAACGTCATCCTAAAAAAATACAAACGAGTTTCAGTCTTAGTTAGACGAACTACGACGTCTCTGATCCTCATTTATCCTGATGAGGTACGTAGGTAGTGGGGTAGGGCCCAATCGAGCACAATCATTCTTTTTCCCTACATTTTCCCCCTTTATTCCCATTTTTCGATTCCATTTCTCTCCTCATTTCCATTCCATTCCAGATAGTCATTCCTTTATTCAAACAACATATTATTTCTCACCCTTTGAAAACAGACTTATAAGCGTGGATCCCGTCGGGTACGGCGGACGGATTAGGGTGCTAATACCTTCTCAATTCGTAATCGTCTTCCGGACCCAGAGCTTTGGTTCGCAAGGCCTCGTCCTTTTCCTTCTTCCTTAGGTTTGTGCAACATTACCTTTCCCATTCCTTCGGGATAAAAATGTCTGGCTGGCGACTCTAACTTTTCCGCGCCACTTTCGCGTTTGTACTAGGATGAAAATCCCGGGAGAGACACCAAGTTCGAGAGGTTGGTAAAGTTTTGTCCTAACTACAATTGTGTTGATGTTGAGATGTCGAAGTGTCTCAAGTTTGAGAATGGGTTGAGACCAGAGATCAAACATGGGATTGGATGTCAGCAGATCCGCATGTATGATGAGTTAGTGGACAAGAGCAGAATTTATGATGAAGACAGACGAGCTTGATTTGCTCACTACAAGCAACTGAGTGAGAAGAAAGAGAAAGGCTAGTTTAGGGGAAAACCTTAAGTGACTCCAGCTGAGAAGGGGAAGCAGAAGGTTTCAGATGGGAAGAAGTTAAATGGGGGAGCAGGTTCTATTCCTCCCAAGTGCTACAAATATGGAGAATTCGGTCACAAGTCGGATGTGTGCAGTAATCCAGTGGTGAGATGTTATATGTGTGGCAAGAGAGGTCATCGGGTTGGTGATTGTCTCAATGAAGGTCCAACTCATTTTAATTATGGTGAACAGGGACATATCAGCACCTAATGTTAGAAGCCTAAGAAGACTGTTATTGCTGCTCAAACTAATGGTTGAGTGTTCTTTTTTAGTGGTTCTGAAGTTCCTAAGAAGGACAACTTGATTCGAGGTACATGTTTTATTAATGGTGTTGAGTTGATTGCAATTATTGATACTAGTGCTACGCATTATTTTATTTCTCTTGAATATGCTAATAAGTTGGGTTTGAATTTGTCTAGTATGAATGATAGTATGGTAATAGAAACGCCAGCTAATAGTTCTGTTACTACTACTTTTGTGTGTTTGAAGTGCCTTTTGACTATTTTTGAGAAGGGCTTCTTGATGGATCTGGTGTGTTTGCCTTTACACCAAATTGATGTTATTTCTGAAATGAACTGGCTAGAGTTCAATTTCGTGCATATCAATTGTTATGTGAAGACTGTAGAGTTTCGTGAAATTGGTGATCATGGTGAATTGATGTTCTTGACAGCTAAGTAAGTAGATGAATTGTTAGAAGACGGATCTCAGATGTTTGCAATGTTTGCATCGTTGCAAGTTGAAGGGAAGACTTCGAGTATTGATCTACCGGTTGTTCAAGAGTTTCTATATGTGTTTCCGAAGGACATAAGTGATTTATCTCCAGAACGTGAAGTTGAGTTTGCAGTGGATTTATTACCTGGTACTAGTTCTGTGTCTATGGCTTCGTATCAGATGTCTGTTGTAGAATTGAGTGAGTTGAAGAAGCAACTAGAAGGATTGTTGGAAAAGAAGTTTGTTCGACCTAGTGTTTCTTTGTTGGGTGCTCCGGTGTTGTTAGTCAAGAAGAAAGATGGTAGAATGAGGTTATGTGTTGATTATTGACATTTGAATAAGGTTACTATAAATAACAAGTATCCACTTCCGAGAATCGACGATTTGATGGATCAATTGGTGGGAGCTTGTGTATTCAGCAAGATTGATTTAAGGTTTGGTTACCATCATATTCATGTTAAGTCTGATGATATTCTGAAGACAACTTTCAAAGCGAGGTATGGTCATTATGAGTACACGATGATGTCGTTCGATGTATCCAATGCAACTTGTGTGTTCATGGAGTACATTAATAGAATCTTCAATGAGTACTTGGATAAATTTGTGCTGGTTTTTATTGATTATATTCTGATTTATTCCAAGACAGAAGAGGAACATGCTGAGCATTTGAGGATTGTATTGCAAGTGTTGCGAGAGAAGAAATTGTATGCGAAGTTGTCAGAGTATGAGTTCTGGTTGCAAGAAGTGAGTTTTCTTGTTACAATAAGTGAGGTAGCTTGGAGTTCGTCTTTTGTCATTTATAAAGTCTAGGTGGTGTCCTGCTCTACGTCATGTAACACTGGGAACACGTGGATGTTTTTGTTGTTTTGTCCATTTATTTACATGATGGCGATGTTTTGGATTATAATTTGAATCTTTTTTATCATGATGATTAAGTTGTTGAATAATTATCCGCTTCCATGAATTGATGTTTTGTTTTATTTATGACATATGTTGCAACCCGTGTTACGGGATAGGACACATAAATGAGTTTTTGTGATGTATTGTTAAAATGTGATGCCCTTTCATATTGACCTCTGATTTTTATTGAGTAGTTTTGTATTAATTTGTTGTGGGGTAGCAAGGGTATTACAGTGTCAATGTTCACGTCCTAACATAGGTGTTTGTCACTCGCTGAATCAAGGCTCGGGCGTTACCTGTTTGCTGTAGAACAGAATTGAGAAGTCATTATGCCTGCTATAAAGTGAGATGAGTAGATAAAGACGGTTGAAAGTTGGTTCAAGTCTTTTAAAAGAAGTGTCTTGATTATTATGTTTGTTTTATGCATAGTGTTCAAGACTATGACATAAGAATGAATACTTCATAAATTTCCCCAAGATAGGACATGTGTAAAGTATCCTAGAAGTAGAGGGAAACCCTCATCCTCCATTTCCCATGTGCTTAAGGTTCATGGCACACCATACATACTTTATGTTTAAGTGTTTTTGCTTTTTGATTTGAATATGTGAAGAGAGACTCAAAGTGTGAAAGAAAACAATAAAGGGAATCTAACCTTTATCCTAAGTGTTAGCATGCAACGTATATCCTATTGCTAGGTTTTTATCCCATCTAACTTGATCAAACATCAAGTTAGCATATGCATCTACTTCTAACTTATCTCAACTTGATTATGAGTCAAGTTAAGACAAGTAATCCCTAAGGAAGAAGAAAGAAGAGAGAGATGAAGTAAAAATAGGAAATGAGATAAGAGAAAGATGAAGTAAGGAGAAGGAATGAGGTAAGTATATCTCAAAAAAACATTTAACTTTCAATCAATCTCAATCAACTCATGCTTGCATGAAGATGCAATACAAGCTTCAATTATCTAGTAGTTGGATGTTATGTCGCCTAGTTCCTACAAACATCATCAAAGTCAGTAGATAAGGTTATTTTATGTTATGCATATGATGTAAACTTAAACAAGTGTAAACTAGTTACCACTTAGCATACAAAACAAGTTAATCATCAACTAGGTATGAAATGACCCCTAAAGGGCTTATGATCTGAGTTAAGATGAACTAAACATGCAAGTTCAGTATCTAAATGTGTTTGAAATGGGATCTAAATGCACCTATATGGTCATGTTATCATGGCTAAAGCATACTCAAAAGATCAAGCAACTTGCACCAAATATGAGACATGTGATTCACAATTGTTCAAAGAAGACTTGATGTGCAAGTAAGAAGTGGAATGAACATTCAAGTGAAATAAAATGGAAGATAAAGCACATGTTCAAAGCATATGAAAGACCCTAAGGAAACCTATAAGTTTATGTCAAAACACACTTGAGATTCATGCAATTTCAATCACCAATGATTCACTTAAAGGTAGAGCATACTTGGATCAAACAAGTTATGAGCAAACATGAAGTAATGATTATGAAATGATGTTTGTAACGCCTCGATTATTTATTTAATTATTTAATTTAAATAATTAGAATTGTTGTGTATTGTGTGTGGTGTGAAGCTGGTAGTATGTGGAAGGAAGAATGATATTAATTAATATTATATGAATTTAAATAAATTATATTATATTGAATAAATAAATAAAATATTGAAATATGAAGGGAAAGGGTAAGATGGTAATTGGACAAGAAAATAGTGAGGGCAAGATAGGAAATCCTTAGTTGGGGTCTAAGGGTTATGTTTGGAATTTAGGAAAAAGGGAATCAGTTCGTGAAAACTGATCGTGAGAAGCGTGAACAGGGGAAGAAGAAGGAGATAGGGCAAGAGCTTGAAGAGGAGAATTCCGGCTAGGAGAAGGAAATCGTCCGTAAAATTAAGGTAAGGGTGGTATTCCTTCATCTCTTAAGGGTTTTATAATATTAATAGTAGGCATATGATTGTTGAGTAGGAATACATGAGGTTGGAGGGATTTTTTTATGAAAGACATGTTAGAACAATTAGGAATTGTTGAAATTGTAATAATTGTAGGTGATTGATTGTAGGATGAACGGTGAAAATTCAGAGTTTTCTAGCCTTAAGAAGGGTTTTGGAGTGTGGAGATCATAGTAGGGTTGTACTGGTTTGTAGAGGAAAATCTGCGAAAATCACAGTTCTCGCTTAGCGAGCGTGTGAAAATTTTAGACCCTTCTTGGTAGAGAGTTATTCGCTTAGCAAGCATGAGGTCGCTTAGCGAGACTTGGAGTAAAAAATAATAATTTTATTCTGAAAAATTCTCTAAAATCCTTTATTTAATCTATTAATTAATATGGATTGATGCGGTGAAGTTAGAGGCATATATGGGGGTTGCTTTTCGTATTGCTTGTGATCGATTACATTTTCGTTATGTGTTGCTTGCGATTTGTGATTTTTAATGATTTAGAAGTTAAGGTATAGATGGTTATAGGTTCTAGCATGTATAAATAAGCCCTAATTGGGTAGAAATTCGTGTTAACATGTCCATGTGTATGTAGGAGATCATTAGAAGTGAGTTTGTGGCCAAAAGCACTTATTTCTAAACTTTTTTTCACATTCTGATCAGTGTTAACCGGTTAACCATTTGGTTAACCGGTTAACGCGTGCATTTTGGCCACAAATCAATGTTGTTTTAGGTCCGTTAACCGGTTAACCATTTGGTTAACCGGTTAACGCTGTTAGATTTTGGAATTTCAGCTTAGTTGCTTACTTATTCTTGTTTCTTTGTGCCTCTAATGTTCATGCATGTTTAGGTATTAATTTTAGGGAATTTTTTAGGTTGGTTTCGACATCTCATTCCTCCATTTCGAGTCGTTTCGACGCATTCCCGTTCATATTGCATATTATGTGTTTATGTTTTTATTTGTGTATAATTTGATTCATTGCATTTTGTTGTTGTGTCTATGCATCATTTGGCATGTGAATAATCATGTTGCATTCTGTTTTTATATCTTTCGCATTGCGTTAACTCATTTGCATTTCATTGTATCAATATATATGTTGCATTTCACATAACCATGTATGTATGTGCATTTGGTTACATGTTTGATCACATCATTCACATCAATTCAATTCTGAATTTTGCATTGAGCTTGGCATTCTTGTTGATCTATCATGTTGTATATTCATGATCAATGCTCATTATGTTCATATGCCATATTTTGAATACTTGTTGCATAATCAATCATGTGGTGAATTCTTGCATAATCCTCCCAAAATAATTATGTCATTCATTTGTGTATGTTGATCTATGTTTAAATGCATATTCATGATTAATTGGTACACTTTTCATTAAGTTTGTGCATTAAAAAATGAAAATAATCAAATATGTATTTTATATTTCATAGCTGGCTTTGCATATAGGTGCTGTAAAATACATGTTGTTTGTTATGTTTGCATGCTGTATGTGACTTCTTACACCTATCTTTTCATACTGTATGATGGCTGTAGAAAGTTGTCTTGTGTTATGCATTGTTTTCATAGTTGTTTGTGTATTAGAGGCTGAATCTTTGTTTTAGCATTTTTTTAGTTCTCTAGAATTAAGATAGAGTTTAGATTGAGTCCTAGAGTTGTTAGGATTTAATTGTTGTGTGTTTGCCTTATTATTTTTTAATAAAATGCACACTAATATTTGGTTTGTAGGGAGGGAAAGGTATGTTTTCTTACACCTTATCCTTTTATTTTTTATGCATTTCTTTATGCATTTAATTCACTTTTTCCTTCCATATTTGTGATTGGTAGGATTCCCCTTTGTTAGGATCAACTTATCTTCCTTAGGAAGTAATTTGCATCCTTTTTCTTCTTTCTTTTCCTTTTCTTCCTTAGGAATAGAAAAACCTCATAAACCATTAGGATCTCCCTTTTGTGCATAATAAATAACTTAGGGTTGGTCTTAGTCCCCTTAGTTTTTGTCCTTTTTCGATTTGAGTCTTCTTCTCTCATCATCAAACAAAATCCAAAAGACATTTAATAAAGGATTAAAATAGTATCTTGTGCATAGCCTTATTCCATGGGGCACTCATATTCATTCCATCTTGGAATAGTGTGGGCTTCTCTAGAATGATATACATGTCTAATCCTAAGACTATCTTCACAAGCTAAAACACACAAAACACTTCTTCTAAAAGACAACCAACAAAGACATCGCGTCTTCTCTTCTCCTCTCCTAATTTTTGCAGATGAATGCGACTTGCCTCGACAGTTCAAATAGCGATACGGTAAACACCCTCGAGTCAGAGCCGGTAACACCTGAGCTAGAGCTATGGCAACGTCATCCTAAAAAACACAAACAATAGTTCCCGCCTTAGTTAGGTGATGTAAACACCCCAAATTTTCCCTCAATCATTCACACCATGGCTTGTTATCTTTTCATGTGCATAAGTTCAATCATAGCATCTCATGTGGCCTTTGTGCTCCACTGCATTGGTTCAAAGTCATCTGCATCTAGGGTTTGTGATCTGAGCAATCCAAGAGCTACTTGAGCCACTTCAAAGGACACCAATCACTTCAAAGGGGTCCATGTGTGTTCAAGCATCATATTATATCCTCACAAGGTCAAGGAAGTCAAAGAATCACAAGAACTGAGAAAGGCATGGAAGCAGAGCCAGGCTTAACTGCACAGAGGACCTAGAATTAGGGTTTTGGTTTCAGAGGCCATAACTCCAAAATTTTTGGCCATTATTGTTTCTATGGGTCTCTATAAGGTATGAGGATCATGCATATCAATTTTCATGAAGAAATTCAATGGGGAAGGCATCTGATCAAGAGATGACTTCTTGAGCAAGTCAGTGCGAAATCAGGGCATCTGAGGCCCCCAGTGACCCAACCAAAGGGTGTTCTCCATCATTTTGAATGTGTATGATCTTTATTTGATCATAGAAGATTTTAGAAGGTCACAAAATTGAAGAATTTTAAGCCATTTGCAAAGTTGCCTTTTTGGGAAAGTGACTTATAATGAAAACTTGCCATTTTGGGAAAGTTTTTCAACCTCATCTTTTTGATTCAAAAATGCCTCAAATGAGAAAACTTTGGTCATGAAAGTTGTAGAATGGATCATTCCCTTTTCAAAAAGTACAAGAACTTGTCCTAATTCATTTTGGATCAAAAGTTATGGCCTTGCAAAGTTGGATAAAATCATTGAATTTTCACTTTTGCACAAAAGGGAAAAGTTGCAAAACCTCATACCAAGGCAAAATGTGACTTCAATGTGACCTCTAATCATCATACAAACACAATGCATGACCTAAAATTCAGTTTGGCCCAAGAAATTTCTCATTTTCATGCCTTGATGTCCAAGTATCATAAACCATTTTTCATGAAAATCACAAAGAGGGAAATCTTGCAAGAAGGGTTCCTTTGGTTTTGTTTGGTCTCTAATCATTATCAAAGTATCATAGCAACATTATATGGTGCATTTTGCTGCATATTGCCCAAGAGATGTCACATGTCCATGGCCAAAAATCACAAGATGCACAAAGTTGGAAATTGGCAAAACACATGCTATCTTGCAATCCAAATGTTGCAGTCCTTCACAAACCATCCAAGGGTCCTCCTTAAAGCTGGCTGAGGCAATCCAAACACAGAAATCTTCTCTGCCATGGCCCATACCTCAAGTACACCAAACCTTGACTTTTTGCAATTTCTCCCATGCTTTTGGAATAGTGATCAGCAGCCTCTACCAACCTGCTCCACAGCCTACTCAAACATTATGGGAGTGATATAGCAACTGATTTGGCATAGAAAACACACACAATCCAACTTGCACAAAATTTGTCCCAAACTTCTTCTCTGAAAAAATTTCTTCACACAGCCATCAAACTTCACTTCTTTTTTCACCAACAAGTCACAAATCACCCTTAGAACAAAAACCACCCCCTGAAATAGCTTGAAACATCACACACCAAGACCTCCATTGCTGCTACACCAGAGCAAAACAGCCATAACCAACCATTCTCAAAGATCTCCAAGCTTCATTTCATCATCAGGGTGTTCAAAGGAGAGGGATTGCACCAAGTTTGAGGCCAGAAAGCTCCAAAAGTTCAAAGCTCCAGTTCAGGTATCATCAAGAACATTTTTTCCAGAAATGAAATCTCTTGTTATAGGATGATAGAGTTTGTTTCACTGATCATGTTAAGCTTTGAAACACTGAAAATGGTTGAGAAATGAGTGTGTATGCATGTTCTGAAATTTTTGCAGTGTTCTTGATTTTGCTCGAATCTTGTTGTTGATACATTGTAAATGTGATTTTGTGATTGATTCATGTTTGGGGTGATATGATTGTTTCATTTTGGTTCTCTTGTTCTCATTGATTATGAATTTTTGGAAAATCACGCATAATGAATCGATTCATTCTGGCTTGAATCGATTCATATTGTTGAATGGTTCCTGGATTTCGCAAAATGAATCGATTCATCCTTTGATGTATCGATTCATGCTGTTTAACTAATTCTGTTTTCTCAAAAATTGATCAGTATGAATCGATTCATCCAAGCTTGAATCGATTCATTCTTCTGTTAACCAATTTTTAATTCATTTTGTTTGTATTTTATTTGCACGAATTTTAAAAAATAGCAAAACATGTTAAAAAATTCTGAAATTTTTTGTCAAGCTTTTCATTAATTTTCAGAACCCAAAAATATTTTTATTTTTATTTTTTGCATTAAAAATTATTTTTAAATCATTTAAATGTTTATTTTTAATTAGTTAATGGAAATTAATTAATAAAAAATGCATTTAAGTATTTAAAAATCACAAAAAAATTCACATTGCATTTCAAAACATTTAGAAACATTATCAAACTCTCAAAATAAATTTCTTTTTGGTTCTCGATGCATTTTGACAATTTTCATTGGAATTAAATTCATTTAAAGGCAATATTTTTGTTCAAACTTGGAAAATTTCATTCTGCCTAACCATGAAGAGTTTGATGATGGTTCTTCTTGCATTGCATCCTTCATATCATGTGGTTTCTAGGGTAAAATTGGTTTGAATTTATCTTTCATTTTCAATTTAATGAGCATTTTTCCTTTTGAGTTACCTTGAAACCCTAGTTGACTTGAGAAAATCATAACTTCCATTAGGTTTAGATCTAGGTCTCCTCCTTTGGGCAGTGAACTTGTGTAGGGTTAGGGTTCCTTTAATCTCATTTTCAATTTTTTATCATGTCATTTGCTTCTGATTTTGAATTTTTGCATTGCATATTGTATGTAAACCCTAATTCTTGCCTTCCTTTGCATCCTTCTTTCATTTGCTTGCATACATGAACTTGCCATGACATTTTGTGCATCCATATGACATATAAGACATCTTAGGACATATTAGAATCATGTTTGACCATTGCATCTTTCATTTGCCATGTTATATGTCCATTCCATTTCATAAACTTTCATGAACTTTTATGGTTCAAGCATGCTTCATTTGCATCCTCATCCTTGTATGATCATCCACAACTCTTGACATGTGTTTGAACCATCTCTTGACATCATTTGCATCATGTGTATGTTTCTGACTTTGGCCTTTGCCCACCCATATGCATTGTTTCATCTCATTTCTTCCCTTATGCATCTTGTACTAACTTTTCAGGTTAATGGTAAGTTTGTTTGAGAGGTGGATTTGCCTTCACCTCCTACCTTTTCTCACCTCATCATTTCACATCCTTGCTGCATTTTTACTTGTCTTTGAGTGAGCTTGCTCACTTGTGCCTCTCTTCCCCCTTTTCTCTTCTCATCTCATCCCTTTTCTATCTTGCTTCTCCTTGGTGGCTTCCTTGAAGATTTCTCCTCTTCAGCCTCACAAACCCTAGGACTTCCAAGCATGATAACATTTTTAGATTGTTTAGTCCCCCTTAGACTCTTTCCTTTGAGTTTTCTTTGAGTCTCCTCTTCTCACCTCATAATCAAGGACTAAACCCTGAAGGTTTTAAGGCTTTGTGATTAAGCTTATGCCTGCATCCTTCTATTAGGATGGGGTGTATAACTTTAATCCTAAGTGTTAAACCCTTAATGTGTTTAAATCCTTTAATAAATCCACTTAATAATCACTAAGACATCAAGCTTGTAACTTGGGCCTTGCATTAGGGTTCTAATTCTTCCTTAATTGGTTAAGAAGGACTAACCCTAGTGTTAATGGACAAGTCCCCCTCAAGTTGTCTTACCAACCATAAAACTCACTTCTTCATCTTATCATTAACTAAAATCCATCTAATAAAGGTTTTGTTTGGTCATGAGGTTAATCCCTAATCATGGATTAAGTTGAGGAGCCTTCCTCAGCTTAAGTGTTCTCATCTATTATCCTTCTATTAGGATGGTGTAATGAGTCCATTAAATCCTTGATTATAGCTTAAACTCATTACTTAACACTAAACAAAAACTCCAAAAACATCTAAATAATTGCAAGTAGGTTAATGATCTTAATCCCATATCATGGTGATTAAGCGTGAGGTGTTTACTTCACACTTAAGGTATTCTCATTACCCCTAATCAGAGGGAGGATGTGATGAGTTTACTAACCCTTGGTTTAGGCTTAAGCTCATTAACTTATGACAAATCAAAAAGCAATAAAAGACTGAAAACACAAAAACAAACAATAATCATCTCCTCCGGGATTCTTTTCTCATCTCATTCACTCATAAACGAGAACTCGCTTCTTCCGTCTAATGCAAGACAGTTTGCACCTGAGCCAGACAGGTCATACACTTGAGCATAGACAAGTAAGCAGTTCACAAGTCAATTCATCTTTCAGTCTCTTTGAGTCGAACTACGGTGTTCTGACTTCCTCATTGCACGAGAGGATACGTAGGCATAACTTAACTGTTATCGAACAAAAGTCTCTGTATATTCCCCCCTTCTTCCAGCTTCATTATTTAAGCCTCATAGTCTTGAGCATTTCACTCATGTTCTTACACTGACACTTCCCTTGTACACTTCACACTTCTTTTACACCGACACTTGCATTCTTTTCCAGCTTTGATACACATATTGCACTGACACTACCCCTTTAAAACACAAATCTTTTAAGCGTGGATCCCGTCGAGTACAACGGACAATCTGGGTGCTAATACCTTCCCAGGTTGTAACCAACCCCCTTTCTCAGTCTCTCTGGTTCGCAACCGTCTTATCCATATCTTTCTAGGTCTATGCAGTATTACCTTTCCTCCGGGATAAAAATGCCTAGCTGGCGACTCTTGTCTTCTGAGTTCACCCTTGTGTGTTCTCTCTCCTTTCGCCGATCGTTCGCGTCTATACCCATTTGACTTGGCCTCATTTGGTGGGAGCGACAGCTTGGCGACTCTGCTGGGGACCCTTATACTGTAACCAGGGCTTCTGGTTCTTTTTGTGGGTTCCTCCTAGCGCTTGTTTGATTTGTGTTTACTGGGGTGTTATGTGCTAATTGTGTTTATATAGTTGCTTTATTTATTGCTTTATGTACAGCTTTATTTATTGCCTTCCTTACAGTTTTTCATATTTCATACTGTCATTATCTGTGCTGGATCTGTTCTTCTGTTTTGGTGGGTGGGGTTCCATTGAGAGTTTAAGGTCCTATACCTGGGACCTGAGTGACACCTAGGCTAGAGTGGTTCATGTTCTTTCCCATTCCATTTCGGTCTGGTGCGGGAATATGAAACACGGTTCAGATGTGGGTTTCTTCTTGAGAACTCTGTGCTACAGATTTCCTGTAGTGCTAGGGCTATCTGGGAAGCCTGCTAAGTCTGGATGACCTTTATTATGACCTTCAGAAGCTGAGGTGAATTAGAGGAGGATCTTTTATGGTTATTGTAAACACTGTACCTCCGGGTTAGAAGTGTTTACACTTCTCATAACTGATCCAAGTCTGAGGATCCTTGTTTTAGAACACTACCTGTGAGGGGGTTAGGTTGTTTACAGGTTTGCAGGAACCCTTGGCCACATCATACCCTGTTACTTGTTTGATTAAGAGTACCTCATTTTGGACAGTTCTTGTGATTTAACCCTGGACATGTGACTCTTTATTTGAGTCCCCCACCTTGGTTACTGGATTTCTGAACCTCCATCTGGACTTCTTGAACATACATGGGCTTTATATCAAGACAGATAATCAGATCCAGCTTGATCACAAACCCTTGCATATCATTTGCATACATCCTCATTGCATCATTTAACATTTGTCTATCTGTTCTACAGGGTATCCACATCTTCTTTGGTTTGATTTTGACCGTTCTTCTTTTCAACATCTGCACCTCTTCCAAGGGGTATGGAAGGTCAAAACCAAGAACCAAACCGGATACCCTCTAAGAACAAATAGACATACTGCATTGCATGCTAACCTCATCTCTTTTGTTTTACAGGAGTTTTATTGTTTGTTTCTCACCTCGTTGTATACCTCAGGAAACATTGATCGTAGAAGGGTCTTTCCCGTCAATCACATCCACAAACATCCGACCCGTAACAACCTTCCGAGCTTACAGATGGATCAGCTTCTAGAAATCACTTCAACAGTTCCCACTCCTACAACTTCAACAAACATCTCTCCTACAACATCAGCAAACATCATTCCAGTGGAGATTACTACAACAACAGCAACCATCAAGGAGGACATCTTTGTCAGCCACCTGGCTACACATAAGTACATTGAGATGGATGAAGATATCCATGAGACAATGAGTCAGGGTTTCGAAGCTCTCAATGTCAATGAGGCAACAGTTGAAGTGTCTAGAACCTCAATAGCCTCATACAAACAAGCTCGGAAGGTTGTTGAAGACGGGAATTCCCAAGGCTGGGGCAAGCTGCTGCAAGTTCAGATGAAAAATGACAAATTCGGTTTGGGTTACAAACCATCCCGACAAGTGCAAGAAGAGGCTGCTGAAGCTCCCAAGTTCATCAGTGGGGGAATGCTAGCCCCAAATGCTATCAATAATGTGGGAGACGAGGCTGAAAGTGACTTCAACCTGGAGAGCTGGATACGTCCAAGGACCCCGGGGAGCCAAGTCCTTAACTGGTCTTCCCAGGAAATTATAAGGGTTACTCCTGCAGAGTAATTATTATTTCCTATATTCTAAATCATGCATAAAGTCTTGCATCTTGCCCAAGATGTCAAGACTCATTTTATAATCGGGCCATCTTGTAATTTTGTGCAAATGGATTAATCAATGAATATCGGACATCTTTTGCAAACAAGTCTCTTTTTCGCTCACTGTCTTTTCATTTTTCTTTTTGTACAAAAATAAAATGGCAATGTTTTTCAAAATAAATAACTTCATTTTCACTTTTTCTAAACAAGATTAAAATTGATCACTAAAATAAACCAATCTAAAACCTTGCAGAAAGTGCCCTCCAGATTGCACCGACAACAACACTGCTATGACTTCGTATGACTTTGACAATCCAATCAATCAAGCTGATGAAGGGGTTGAAGAAGACCATGAACTACCTGAAGAATTAGCCAGGTTGTTAAGGCAAGAGGAGAAGGTTATCACTCCTCATCAGGAGGAGATTGAAACAGTTAATCTTGGTACGGAAGAAGACGTGAAAGAAGTTAAGATCGGGGCCTGCTTACAAGATTCAGTGAAAGAGCAACTGATTGATATGCTTCGGGAGTATGTGGATGTTTTCGCTTGGTCTTATCAGGATATGCCAGGGTTGGACACCGACATTGTCATGCACAAGCTGCCTCTGAAGGAAGACTGCTCGCCAGTAAAACAGAAGTTGCGTCGTACTCGCCCGGATATGGCAATGAAAATTAAGGAAGAGGTACAAAAACAGTGGGACGCCGGTTTCCTTGCTGTGACTAGATATCCGCCGTGGGTTGCTAATATCGTACCTGTGCCTAAGAAAGACGACAAGGTGAGGATGTGTGTGGATTACCGGAATCTGAACAGAGCCAGCCCAAAAGATGATTTCCCTTTACCTCACATTGATGTACTAGTTGATAATACGGCTCAGTTCTCGGTGTTCTCCTTCATGGACGGATTTTCGGGATACAATCAGATCAAGATGTCACCTGAAGACATGGAGAAAACGACTTTCATCACACCCTGGGGCACGTTCTGTTATAAGGTAATGTCATTCGGACTGAAGAATGTTGGTGCCACTTATCAACGGGCTATGGTAACATTATTCCATGACATGATCCATAAAGAAATTGAATGTTATGTTGATGACATGATTTCCAAGTCCCTCACAGAAGAAGACCACCTGGTGAATCTGTTGAAGTTATTCAAGCGTCTGAGGAAGTACCAGCTGAAGTTAAACCCCAACAAATGCACATTCGGGGTGCGATCTGGTAAGCTGCTGGGATTTATTGTAAGTGAGAAAGGGATTGAAGTTGACCCTGATAAAGTCAAAGCCATTCAAGAAATGCCTGCACCGAAGTCAGAAAAAGAAGTTCGGGGGTTTCTAGGTAGATTGAACTACATTTCAAGGTTCATATCTCACCTTACTGCAACCTGTGAACCTTTATTCAAGTTGTTAAGAAAAGAACAAACGGTCAGGTGGAACGAAGACTGCCAGAAGGCTTTTGACAAAATCAAGGAATACTTGCAAGAGCCTCCAATCCTTATGCCTCCAGTGGAAGGAAGACCTCTAATCATGTACTTGACAGTATTAGAAGAATCAATAGGGTGTGTGTTGGGCCAGCATGACGAGTCTGGTCGAAAAGAGTATGCAATATACTACCTAAGCAAAAATTTTACCGACTGTGAACAACGTTATTCACTGCTCGAGAAAACTTGTTGTGCTTTAGCATGGGCTGCTCGCCGACTAAGGCAGTATATGTTGACCCACACTACTTTATTGATATCCAAGATGGACCCAGTTAAGTACATTTTTGAGAAGCCAGCACTTACCGGACGGGTTGCAAGATGGCAAATGATCCTCACAGAATATGACATTCAGTACACATCTCAGAAGGCCATCAAAGACAGTGTATTGTCTGACTATCTTGCTGAGCAGCCCATTGATGATTACCAGCCTATGAGATTTGACTTCCCTGATGAAGACATCATGTTCATAAAAGCAAAAGATCATGAAGAGCCTATTCACACTGAAGGGCCTGGCCCAGAAGAAGAATGGAATATGATGTTTGATGGGGCGGTTAATATGAACGGTCGTGGTGTTGGTGCAGTACTCATTACACCTAAGGGAGTTCACATGCCTTTCTCGGCAAAACTCACCTTTAACTACACTAACAACGAAGCTGAATACGAAGCTTGTATTATGGGTCTTGAGGAAGCCATTAACCTCAGGGTCAAGACTTTGACTGTATTCGGAGATTCAGCTCTGGTAATTAATCAAACCAACGACAAATGGTACACCCACCAGGATCATCTGATACCTTATCGGGACTATACAAGGAGGTTATTGACTTTCTTCACAACGGTCAAGCTTGAGTATATCCCTCGAGACGAGAATCAGTTTGCGGATGCTCTGGCTACCATTTTATCCATGATCAAAGTTCAAGCTACCAACTTTGTGCCTCGAATTGCAGTGTCCAGACTTGACAGACCAGCATATGTATTCTCAGCAGATATTGTCAAAGATGATAAGCCTTGGTTCCATGACATAAAATGCTTCTTGGAGGATCAAACATACCCACCTGGGGCATCTTCCAATGATAAGAAGACATTAAGAAGGCTAGCTGTTAGTTTCTTCCTGAATACTGACGGTTCTCTGTACAAGAGAAACTTTGATATGGTACTCCTCAGATGCGTTGGTAGGACAGAAGCGGACTTGTTGATGCACGAGGTGCACGAAGGATCTTTTGGTACCCATGAAGGAGGACATGCAATGGCTAAAAAGTTGCTAAGATCAGGCTACTACTGGATCACAATGGATGCAGACTGTTGTGCCTATGCCAGAAAATGCCATAAATGCCAGATCTATGCGGATAAAGTGCATGTGCCTCCGAATCCTCTAAATGTGATGTCTTCACCCTGGCCCTTTGCTATGTGGGGCATTGATATGATTGGCAAGATTGAACCGACTGCTTCAAATGGCCACAGATTCATCCTGGTAGCCATTGACTATTTTACCAAGTGGGTTGAGGCAGCCTCGTATGCAAATGTTACCAGACAAGTGGTAGCCCGGTTTCTGAAGAGAGATATCATCTGCCGGTATGGCGTGCCTGAGCGAATCATTACTGATAATGGTTCCAACTTAAACAACAAAATGATGGCAGAACTGTGTCGGGACTTCAAGATCCAACATCACAACTCTTCTCCTTACAGGCCAAAGATGAATGGCGCTGTTGAGGCAGCTAATAAAAACATTAAGAAGATTGTGCAAAAGATGGTGGTTACCTATAAAGATTGGCATGAAATGCTACCATTTGCCTTACATGGGTACTGAACGTCAATCAGAACATCCACTGGGGCAACACCGTATCAGCTTGTGTATGGTATGGAAGCAGTCCTACCGGTCGAAGTTGAGTTACCATCTTTACGGGTATTGATGGATGTTAAGTTGAACGAGGCAGAATGGGTCTGATCCCGATACGAGCAACTGAATTTGATTGAAGAAAAGAGATTGGCTGCAATTTGTCATGGGCAGCTGTATCAGAAAACGAATGAAGAAAGCCTTCGATCAGAAAGTCAGGCTTCGAGAGTACCAAGTAGGAGATCTTGTGCTGAAAAGACTCCTCCCTCCTCATACAGACCACAGGGGCAAGTGGACTCCGAATTATGATGGTCCATTCATAGTAAAGAAAGTTTTCTCCGGTGGAGCACTGATGCTCAGTACTATGGATGGTGAAGACTTCCTGTCCCCTGTGAATTCAGATGTAGTAAAAAAATACTTCGCATAAAATGACCCGCTGGACATAAAAACAGAATGTAAGTCCAGGCAAAAATAGGGCATCCCGGCGAGTCAAAAACAGAATAAAAGACTCGGGCAAAAATAAGGGAAAAAAAATGTACACCCGCTGAGTTGAAAAGCCGCATTGGACAACTCAGGCAAAAATGGGTATCCCGGTGGATTGAAAACCCGAAAGGGCGATCCACGCAAAATAAGGGAATCAGCGAACAACTGCATTCTGAATTCATCTGTATCACTTACAACATGGTAAGCTTCGAAAGATTCGAGCATCGGTCAACATCAGTCTCCTTCAAAAGAAAGATGAGAAGAACGTCATAAGTCATACGAGTCATAGCAAAAGGGAAGCTCCTTGAAGCGTCATCAACATTGCCAGCATCTTTTTGTTTCTCAATTTGTAACGATTTCCTCATTTCAGGGGATCTGTTTCTTTGGCTGTATCTTGCCAATTCAGGGCACACAAATTAATAAAATCAGATTTTCAGTCACACACTGTCTCGTACTCTTTTATTTACAAAAATGTCCGATGTCATTAATTTGTTGATCGCATAAATACAGATGCGTCTTTCCTAAACTACATGCTTACAGGAAATATACTTACTCCTGGGAGCGTCTAAACTCCTATGATGGAATCCAGTAAGGGATACCTCGGGGTACTTGTGCGTTTTTTTGTCTTTACAGGATTGCAGGAATCCAAAGCGCAACATGGGGCATGAAGGCTTCTCCCCAGTAGGCTGCCAAATCATTGTTTCCTCAACACACCTTCCAAACAACACCAGAGATGCTTTCCCCATCAGAGTTGTCGGACATCACTTCTCCAACATTTCCTTCAAAGAGCAGCACCAGAAGGTGTTCATATCCCCAGCTGAGTTGTCAAGTATCATCCTCAGCAGGATCCCCCATAGAAATATCTAGGAAGGTCTTTCAGTGATCTTTCTTCTTCCCTAGCCGAGTGCTAGACAGGGAACCATTTCCCCGCAGAGTCTCAGCCTCTATCCAGAAAAGCAACGCCTGAAGATCTCACAACAGAGTGACGAAAGCTTCTACAAACCCCAGCTGGGTCCCTCATTACCGAGATAGATCTATCAGTGATCTACTTCCCCGAGCAGAGTCATACATGTCAGATCTACCAATGATCTCATTCCCAGCTGGGATATCCACTTCAAGCAGATCAGCCAGAGATCTCCACGGCAACGGGATCCGAACCCCGGATCGGTATCTTTGCATAATCATAGCATTCGCATCATATTTTCCCCACAGAGCGTAGCATTCTGTCTAATACGGAGCATTACGGCAAAAATAAAACATATTGCATAATCACAAGCCATGTGTCGAACTGAACACTTGTAAATTCTGATAGTCCATCAACAATATACAGAATATTTCCCAATTCCCCACCAGAGAGCAAAAGTATTTCCCTCACAAATACGGATACACACTCCTTTTGGCACTCGTCCGTGTCATCATTCCCCAGCAAAATTGCCCGAGCAAATAGATATTTATACATTACAGATGCTTCTTGATACTCGTCTATGTCATACCCCCAGTAGAAAGCCAAAGCGTCCTCTTTGCACTCGCAACACATGTGTACATATATCTACACTCTCTCTTTTGACACTCGTCCGTGTCACCCCCCTGTATAGTTGCCTAAAACACTTTGTAAACCAAATACTTGTTTATAATACACTCTCATTGACACCCGTCTGTGTCATCTTATCCCCACAGATTACACTCCAGTTCATAATTTATACACTCTCTATCCTGACACTCGTCCGTGTCACCCTCCCTAGCAAGTTAAACACTCGTCTGTGTCACTCATACCGATACTCGTCCGTATCTTGTATATGCCACTTATATCCCCTCAGATTCGACACTCGTCCGTGTTCTTTGTTAACTAGTTGGTACTCGTCCGTATCATCATCTATGAACATGCGTCAAGCGTTTGTTTCCACTGATACTCGTCCGTATCATAGTCTTAAGGATGCTCGTCCACATCTTTAATCTATACACAGTGTCAAACACTTACACCTTCGTCTCTTGAATTTAGACACTCGTCCATGTCTACCATTCCCCAGAAGAGTCCCCAACAAATCTGGTTGAACTATTTCCTTTCATCTGACATTCGTCCTATGTCATGATACCTTTTCGGCAGCCGTACCCTGCTAGGTGATCGTCCTTCACCTTTTTTATGATCGTCTTTCATCACCCCCAGTGGAGTCTCTATTCATTAGAACCCCTTCCTATCCGACATTCGTCCTATGTCGTGATTTTTTAGCAGCCGTCCCCTGCTAGGTGATCGTCCTTCACCTCCTGATGATCGTCCTTCATCATTTTATCCGATGGCCGTCCCCATCGTTGATCTTGTTATCTGACATTCATCCTATGTCATGATAAACCCCGAGAGTAGCCGTACCCTGCTAGGTGATCGTCATTCACCTCTTGATGATCGTCCTTCATCATGCTTATCCGATGGCCGTCCCCATCGTCGACTTTTTCTATCCGGCATTCGTCCTATGTCGTGATACTTTTGGCAACCATACCCTGCCAGGTGATCGTCCTTCACCTTAGATGACCGTCCCTCATCTTATCCCCAACAGAGCAGTCGTCCCCTGCTAGGTGATCGTCCTTCACCTCTGATGACCGTACCTCATCATTTATTTCATTTATGCCTTAAGCTTGATGGTCGTCCCCATCATTTACCTATAATCCCTAGAGAGTCTTATAGCTTTACCTGATGGCCTTCCCCATCATAATCTCTTATATCCCCAGCTTGTCGGCCGTCCCCGTCATTGCTTTATTTCCCGCATTTTCCCCAAGCATGTCGGTCGTCCCCGTCATTGCTTCATCCCCAGAAGTCGTCCTCTGCTCGACGGTCGTCCTCCGTCACCCGCACTTTATAATTACACTTTATTTTCTTTTACAATCTATATCCCTTTTCTTCTTCATTCAGTGAGTGCAAATTTTGGACTGTCTTTGGTATTCAACCACAAGTTATCTTGTTTGCCTGTTAAGTCGTTGCTTACATCCTGCACAGCTAACTCATGCTTGAATAGGGGCAGCTGTAAACACCCCAAATTTTCCCTCACTCATTCACACCATGGCTTGTGATCTTTTCATGTGCATAAGTTCAATCATAGCATCTCATGTGGCCTTTGTGCTCCACTGCATTGATTCAAAGTCATCTGCATCTAGGGTTTGTGATCTGAGAAATCCAAGAGCTACTTGAGCCACTTCAAAGGACATCAATCACTTCAAAGGGGTCCATGTGTGTTCAAGCATCATATTATATCCTCACAAGGTCAAGGAAGTCAAATAATCACAAGAACTGAGAAAGGCATGGAAGCAGAGCCAGGCTTAACTGCACAGAGGACCTAGAATTAGGGTTTTGGTTTCAGAGGCCATAACTCCAAAATTTTTGTCCATTCTTGTTTCTATGGGTCTCTATAAGGTATGAGGATCATGCATATCAATTTTCATGAAGAAATTCAATGGGGAAGGCATCTGATCAAGAGATGACTTCTTGAGCAAGTCAGTGCGAAATCAGGGCATCTGAGGCCCCCAGTGACCCAACCAAAGGGTGTTCTCCATCATTTTGAATGTGTATGATCTTTATTTGATCATAGAAGATGTTAGAAGGTCACAAAATTGAAGAATTTTAAGCCATTTGCAAAGTTGCCTTTTTGGGAAAGTGACTTATAATGAAAACTTGCCATTTTGGGAAAGTTTTTCAACCTCATCTTTTTGATTCAAAAATGCCTCAAATGAGAAAACTTTGGTCATGAAAGTTGTAGAATGGATCATTCCCTTTTCAAAAAGTACAAGAACTTGTCCTAATTCATTTTGGATCAAAAGTTATGGCCTTGCAAAGTTGGATAAAATCATTGAATTTTCACTTTTGCACAAAAGGGAAAAGTTGCAAAACCTCATACCAAGGCAAAATGTGACTTCAATGTGACCTCTAATCATCATACAAACACAATGCATGACCTAAAATTCAGTTTGGCCCAAGAAATTTCTCATTTTCATGCCTTGATGTCCAAGTATCATAAACCATTTTTCATGAAAATCACAAAGAGGGAAATCTTGCAAGAAGGGTTCCTTTGGTTTTGTTTGGTCTCTAATCATTATCAAAGTATCATAGCAACATTATATGGTGCATTTTGCTTCATATTTCCCAAGAGATGTCACATGTCCATGGCCAAAAATCACAAGATGCACAAAGTTGGAAATTGGCAAAACACATGTTATCTTGCAATCCAAATGTTGCAGTCCTTCACAAACCATCCAAGGGTCCTCCTTAAAGCTGGCTGAGGCAATCCAAACACAGAAATCTTCTCTGCCATGGCCCATACCTCAAGTACACCAAACCTTGACTTTTTGCAATTTCTCACATGCTTTTGGAATAGTGATCAGCAGCCTCTACCAACCTGCTCCACAGCCTACTCAAACATTATGGGAGTGATATAGCAACTGATTTGGCATAGAAAACACACACAATCCAACTTGCACAAAATTTGTCCCAAACTTCTTCTCTGAAAAAATTTCTTCACACAGCCATCAAACTTCACTTCTTTTTTCACCAACAAGTCACAAATCACCCTTAGAACAAAAACCACCCCCTAAAACAGCTTGAAACATCACACACCAAGACCTCCATTGCTGCTACACCAGAGCAAAACAGCCATAACCAACCATTCTCAAAGATCTCCAAGCTTCATTTCATCATCAGGGTGTTCAAAGGAGAGGGATTGCACCAAGTTTGAGGCCAGAAAGCTCCAAAAGTTCAAAGCTCCAGTTCAGGTATCATCAAGAACATTTTTTCCAGAAATGAAATCTCTTGTTATAGGATGATAGAGTTTGTTTCACTGATCATGTTAAGCTTTGAAACACTAAAAATGGTTGAGAAATGAGTGTGTATGCATGTTCTGAAATTTTTGCAGTGTTCTTGATTTTGCTCGAATCTTGTTGTTGATACATTGTAAATGTGATTTTGTGATTGATTCATGTTTGGGGTGATATGATTGTTTCATTTTGGTTCTCTTGTTCTCATTGATTATGAATTTTTGGAAAATCACGCATAATGAATCGATTCATTCTGGCTTGAATCGATTCATGTTGTTGAATGGTTCCTGGATTTCGCAAAATGAATCGATTCATCCTTTGATGTATCGATTCATGCTGTTTAACTAATTCTGTTTTCTCAAAAATTGATCAGTATGAATCGATTCATCCAAGCTTGAATCGATTCATTCTTTTGTTAACCAATTTTTAATTCATTTTGTTTGTATTTTATTTGCATGAATTTTAAAAAATAGCAAAACATGTTAAAAAATTCTGAAATTTTTTGTCAAGCTTTTCATTAATTTTCAGAACCCAAAAATATTTTTATTTTTATTTTTTGCATTAAAAATTATTTTTAAATCATTTAAATGTTTATTTTTAATTAGTTAATGGAAATTAATTAATTAAAAATGCATTTAGGTATTTAAAAATCACAAAAAAATTCACATTGCATTTCAAAACATTTAGAAACATTATCAAACTCTCAAAATAAATTTCTTTTTGGTTCTCGATGCATTTTGACAATTTTCATTGGAATTAAATTCATTTAAAGGCAATATTTTTGTTCAAACTTGGAAAATTTCATTCTGCCTAACCATGAAGAGTTTGATGATGGTTCTTCTTGCATTGCATCCTTCATATCATGTAGTTTCTAGGGTAAAATTGGTTTGAATTTATCTTTCATTTTCAATTTAATGAGCATTTTTCCTTTTGAGTTACCTTGAAACCCTGGTTGACTTGAGAAAATCATAACTTCCATTAGGTTTAGATCTAGGTCTCCTCCTTTGGGCAGTGAACATGTGTAGGGTTAGGGTTCCTTTAATCCCATTTTCAATTTTTTATCATGTCATTTGCTTCTGATTTTGAATTTTTGCATTGCATATTGTATGTAAACCCTAATTCTTGCCTTCCTTTGCATCCTTCTTTCATTTGCTTGCATACATGATCTTGCCATGACATTTTGTGCATCCATATGACATATAAGACATCTTAGGACATATTAGAATCATGTTTGACCATTGCATCTTTCATTTGCCATGTTATATGTCCATTCCATTTCATAAACTTTCATGAACTTTTATGGTTCAAGCATGCTTCATTTGCATCCTCATCCTTGTATGATCATCCACAACTCTTGACATGTGTTTGCACCATCTCTTGACATCATTTGCATCATGTGTATGTTTCTGACTTTGGCCTTTGCCCACCCATATGCATTGTTTCATCTCATTTCTTCCCTTATGCATCTTGTACTAACTTTTCAGGTTAATGGTAAGTTTGTTTGGGAGGTGGATTTGCCTTCACCTCCTACCTCTTCTCACCTCATCATTTCACATCCTTGCTGCATTTTTACTTGTCTTTGAGTGAGCTTGCTCACTTGTGCCTCTCTCCCCCCTTTTCTCTTCTCATCTCATCCCTTTTCTATCTTGCTTCTCCTTGGTGGCTTCCTTGAAGATTTCTCCTCTTAAGCCTCACAAACCCTAGGACTTCCAAGCATGATAACATTTTTAGATTGTTTAGTCCCCCTTAGACTCTTTCCTTTGAGTTTTCTTTGAGTCTCCTCTTCTCACCTCATAATCAAGGACTAAACCCTAAAGGTTTTAAGGCTTTGTGATTAAGCTTATGCCTGCATCCTTCTATTAGGATGGAGTGTATAACTTTAATCCTAAGTGTTAAACCCTTAATGTGTTTAAATCCTTTAATCAATCCACTTAATAATCATTAAGACATCAAGCTTGTAACTTGGGCCTTGCATTAGGGTTCTAATTCTTCCTTAATTGGTTAAGAAGGACTAACCCTAGTGTTAATGGACAAGTCCCCCTCAAGTTGTCTTACCAACCATAAAACTCACTTCTTCATCTTATCATTAACTAAAATCCATCTAATAAAGGTTTTGTTTGGTCATGAGGTTAATCCCTAATCATGGATTAAGTTGAGGAGCCTTCCTCAGCTTAAGTGTTCTCATCTATTATCCTTCTATTAGGATGGTGTAATGAGTCCATTAAATCCTTGATTATGGCTTAAACTCATTACTTAACACTAAACAAAAACTCCAAAAACATCTAAATAATTGCAAGTAGGTTAATGATCTTAATTCCACATCATGGTGATTAAGCGTGAGGTGTTTACTTCACACTTAAGGTATTCTCATTACCCCTAATCAGAGGGAGGATGTGATGAGTTTACTAACCCTTGGTTTAGGCTTAAGCTCATTAACTTATGACAAATCAAAAAGCAATAAAAGACTGAAAACACAAAAACAAACAATAATCGTCTCCTCCGGGATTCTTTTCTCATCTCATTCACTCATAAACGAGAACTCGCTTCTTCCGTCTAATGCAAGACAGTTTGCACCTGAGCCAGACAGGTCATACACTTGAGCATAGACAAGAAGCAGTTCACAAGTCAATTCATCTTTCAGTCTCTTTGAGTCGAACTACGGTGTTCTGACTTCCTCATTGCACGAGAGGATACGTAGGCATAACTTAACTATTATCGAACAAAAGTCTCTGTATATTCCCCCCTTCTTCCAGCTTCATTATTTAAGCCTCATAGTCTTGAGCATTTCACTCCTGTTCTTACACTGACACTTCCCTTGTACACTTCACACTTCTTTTACACCGACACTTGCATTCTTTTCCAGCTTTGATACACAGATTTCACTGACACTACCCCTTTAAAACACAAATCTTTTAAGCGTGGATCCCGTCAAGTACGACGGACAATCTGGGTGCTAATACCTTCCCAGGTTGTAACCAACCCCCTTTCTCAGTCTCTCTGGTTCGCAACCGTCTTATCCATATCTTTCTAGGTCTATGCAGCATTACTTTTCCTCCGGGATAAAAATGCCTAGCTGGCGACTCTTGTCTTCTGAGTTCACCCTTGTGTGTTCTCTCTCCTTTCGCCGACCGTTCGCGTCTGTACCCATTTGACTTGGGTGTCATTTGGTGGGAGCGACAGGTGAACTACGTCGACTTTGATCCTCATTATCCCGATGAGGTACGTAGGAAGCGGGGTAGGGCCCGTTCGAGCACATTCTTTATTTTCCCTACATTTTCCCCATTCTTCCTTTCCATCCTCTTTTTTAGCTTTCCTTTCTCATTTCACTTCCATTCCAGTTAGCAGTTCATTTGTTCAACAACAGTTATTTCTCACCCTTTGAAACAAACAAGCAAGCGTGGATCCCGTCGGGTACGGCGAATGATCTGGGGGTGCTAATACCTTCCCAGGTCGTAATCGACTCCCGAACCTAGATCTTTGGTTTGCAGGACCTTGTCCTTTCCTTCTTCCTCAAGTTTGTGCACCAAAACCTCGTCTTTTGCCTAGAAATCCTCATGACGCTGCTCCCCAAGGGATAAAATGTTCACCTTCACAACAACACATATATCTACTAATGTTTCTTAGTCGCCAGGATCAAAATTGCTAGTTGTGGTAATGCCTCATAAATTCACAATGCAGAATAAGGTGGCTGAGGCGGTTGAAAATTAAAATGAGTGGTCTATGTCAGTTCTACATAGACTTCATGATAGGTGTCAATTATACTTATGAAATACAATAAAGGTTTATGAGAGTCGGCTCACATGCATATTGCAAGAGACTTTTTATATTATATTTTTGTCAAATTAATAAATGAATTTAAATTCTAAGGTTGAAGTATTTATGAAGAACTCCTTGAACTATATCAGAAGATGAGAAACATTTTTTTCTTATAATTTTATGGTGAAGGTGTGAAGATAAGGGAAAATTTGTTCTCACTTGGAGTCAGAATCAACTTACTCTATAATCGTAGCCTTTAAATTAGATTCAATCAAATGATTATAAGTATAAATTTTAATTTAACCATTGATTGAATATAATTTAAAGGTTACTATCGCTCCCGGGATTTTCATCCTAGTACAAACGCGAAAGTGGCGCGGAAAAGGAAGAGTCGCCAGTCAGGCATTTTTATCTCGAATGAATAGGAAAGGTAATGTTGTACAAACCTAAGAGAAAAGGAATGGACAAGGTCCTGCGAACCAAAGAACTTGATTCGGTAATCGGTTACGACCTGAGAAGGTATTAGCACCCCAGATTTTCCGCCGTACCCGACGGGATCCACGCTTGTTAGTTTTGTTTCAAAGGGTGAGAAATAAGGTGCTACTGAATAAAAGAACTACTAAATGGAACTGGAAATGAGAGAGGGAACTGGAAAAAAGCGAACAAAATGGGAAAATGTAGGGAAAATGAAGGATGTGCTCGAACGGGCCCTACCCCGCTGCTTACGTACCTCATCGAGAAAATGAGGATCAGAGTCAACGTAGTTCGCTTAACTAAGGCGGGAACTTGTTTATGTTTTTTAAGATTGAAATCTTTATGCCTATGCTCAGGTGTTGCAGGCTCGTCTGGTACGAGTGTGTTACCGTATTGCAAAGAGACAAGTCGTAGCAAGTCCTCATTTATAGTGAATGAGATGAGAAGAGAATTCCTACAGGAAAAGACGTTTGTTGTTTGTGAACTGTCTTTTAAAGGAAATGTTTTGAATTTGTTGTTTGTGAAACATTCTCATACTAAGACTTGTTCATCGTGGTAGTTGCCTTACACCTCGCCCCGAAATGAGACGTGTATAAGTAACCCACGACAAAGTCTCCTGGCGTACGAGAAAGCTCAACCTTTATTAGATATTTTTTTACTGTTTGCTTTATGAGATGAGAAAGAGAGACTCAAATCGAGAAAGGGAAAAACTAAGGGAACTAAGACATAACCCTAATTTATTTATTACATGAAAAAGGAGATCCTAACGGTTTGTGTGGTTTTCTAATCCTAATGAGAAAAAGGAAAAGAAGAAAAAGGACTTAGAACTCAACTTACTTCCTAAGGAAGTTAAGTTGTTTCTAAGAAAGGGGGAAACATATACAAGCAAAGCACAAAGTGCTAAGGAAAACACAATTTTGAAGGCATAAAGAATATGAGGAAAAAGTTATATAAACAAGGCTTACCTCAACCTCCCTACAAAACAAAGGTTAGCTTTACAAAGCCTATTGAAAACATAAAGCATTGCAAAAGTTCAAGTAAAGCTCAAACTAGTTAAGGAAATGCACTAAAAGCTTCATAGGGTTAAGTCCTAGATCTAAAGGATCTTAAATGACAACAAGCTTATAAAGTTAGTAGTTAAATCCTATTAAAGTATTCTAAGGTTATAAGATCAAACATTTACAAACTATGTCCTAATGAGGTAATAAACCCTAAAGGAAATCAAAGTGAAATTAGATGGAAAAGTTTGAATGAAAGCAAGGCACCAAACAAATAGAAATGGTCATGGAAAAAATATGAAATGAATTCCCTAAAGTCACCAACCAGAAAACAACAATGTGTTAAAATATCTCCCAAAAATTCACAATTAAACTCTACCAAATGGTCACTCAAAGTTACCTAAGGATGATTTGCAAATTTGCACAAAAAAGGCTTCTAAAAATATGAACAAAATGAGTTTAAAAATATAACAAGAATATTTTGAAGTTCCTTTCTGAATATTTTAAAAGATGTAAAAGGAATGATGTAAAAATGTTTCTTGAGGTGGAAGAAATAAATTGGACAAACTGAAGTGTTAACATGGAAATCCAATGAAAAAGAAATCAAATGAAAAATCAAAATAAAATTGAAAAGTCACTAAAATCAGAAAGTAAAAACACACAAAATTTCTAAAATGAGTTAAGATACTTGTATCATTTTTGGGGAATTTTATCTGGAGTTTTAATATTTTCTATGGATTAAAATGAAAACTAGGTGAAAACAGAAATTAAAAACTAGGAAAATGAAAGGGGTTGCACCATTAGTAAATCTTCAGTTAAAACAAAAGAATTGAGCCAGAAGGGGGTGCGAATTGGAACGGGTATGAAGCCCAGAATGCAGGTGGCCTGGGGTGCATGTTATGGTCCATGGTCAAAGACTTTGACTTATTGTGGAGCGTTTGATCAAGGGACTGAATAGGTATGATCATCAGACGGTCCTGAAGATGAGGGTGCATGATGGTTACCGTGTTCTTGCACACGTATAATCATGGTGAAAAAAAACCTATCGGACGATGACAAGTGTCATCGCCGGTATGGTGGAATTGCAAAAAACCCTCATGATCTTATATGTTGAAATCTAATCGTAGCTTATCCTCTTTCAATATTTATAATATTTCCTTAACATTTTCTTAAATAATTCTATAAAACTAAAACGCATAGACATTAGAAAAGAAAACCCTAAGGTTCATCTTCTTCTTCTTTCCCCCGCCGTCGCGGCTCTCACTCCCTACATAACCTAAATTCGTTGTGAACAGATGTTAGAGAAGACAATAATGGCGAACTCTCACCCTTCCCCTATAATCTCAAACTAATCGCAACCTAAACCAACCTCTCACTTCCGCCGCTAACTGCTCACCAACAAACCTAACCTATTCCGCCTCCGTAAGACCATCGGAGAAGATGAAGACCAAACGGTGAAACCTCACTAACTCCACGATTTCTGCACAAATCCTAGTCTAGCCTCTCCTCTTAACTACGATCCGAAAATAAAACCTCAGAATCTCACTCAAAATCAAGAACATTCAGCAAATACACAACAACCGTTAGATTCGAGTTCGTACCTTGTGATTCGACGTCGTATCGACGATGTCAATGAATGAGTACGACGCTTCTGTAGCTCCGCCACCACCGCAATGTTGATTGTGATTCCAAGACGCTTTCGATCGATGCACAATCACGTTCAGGTACGATTTGATTTCACTTCGCCTTCCTCTATTCTTGCTCGCGATTCTGAATTGTCGTTGAATCTGGATTTGTGATGCGGATTCTTAAATTGTGATTCTTGTGGATTGTTGTATTGTTAAATCGTTGTTGTCTTCTGCATCAACTTCTGAATTGTTGTTGTATTAATTTCTCTGTGTATGTTGTATTGTTGAATTGCATGTTGTTTTGATTGGTGATGATGAAAGTCTTGAAGCTGAAGATTCAAATTGATTCAGAGATGGAGATTGTTGAGAGTTGTTGAAGTGTGTTGAAGAATTCAGAGTCTTCGGTTGATGAATACTCTGTGAATTTTATGATATGGTGTTAAAGACTGAGAAAAATTGATGGAAGATGATTCTGAGAGAAGGATGGTGAATGAGGAAGAAGAGAAATGGAGGAAAAATGGTGAAGATGAAGATAAGGTCAAGAGATTGAAGAGGTTTCGTGAATAATGCAGGAGTTTGTTAGAGTTCCATTGAAATGTGGTTGCAAAAAGGTGATGAAGAAAGTGTGGTGATTGAAGAGTGAGTTGAAGGATGAAGAAGAAAACAGAAATGGAGAAAAAACGATGGAACCGCCTCTGAAATGGCTTGGTTTCTGATTTATAGAGATGAACTCAGGGGTGATATTGGAATCTCACAGGTAAATTCAGTTAGAATTCAGTTAGGGATTTAAAGTTTTCTGTTATGGTTGTTAGGGTCTGCGAAAGTGTTAGTTAGAGTTTTGTGTTAGCCTCTCTTTCTCATAACTGATGAGTGTGCTTGAAATTTAAGAGAATCCTGAGTTTCTTTTTTTTTAGAATCTTTGTTGTGATTTTTACTCGAGAAAAACTTGTTATTTTCCTCTTTGTAAATATAACCTTTTGGTCACTGGTACAAATATTAAATTTCCTTCTCCTTTGATATGCTTATGAATTTCCTTTGGTATGATTATTTGATGCCTGGAACTAACTGTTGGGACTGGTTCGGGTTATTTATCAGAACCTGAATTTCTTGTTGAATAATCATGGCTTTTTGCTCCCTTTGCTAACAAGTTTCCCACGATTAAACGTATCAGAAACTGCTATTAAACCAAAGTTGCAGGAATCAATTAGATCACAGAAATTCCCATCAAAGTCATCCTATATACAAGGTGATGTATACCAAAACCTTTTCTTTCTCAGACTTGTTAGGTAATCCTGAAATGACTACACAATTTCTTGCGTCACATTCTGAAATCTGATCATCTTGGTGCCTTAAACTAATGAGAAATGGTTCTCTTGCAGGTTGGTGATGACATGAAGAGTGAGGGCACCAATGGTAGGGACAGATTGATGGAATTTTGGCTGAAAGTTGGTAGCAAGGCTTTTAAAGTAGCAACTTTTAGAAGATGTTATGATGATGTAAACACAAGCTTAACATGAATTGTGTAATAAAGCCATCACGTGAGATCAAAACCCGCAGGAGTCCCTTGCTTCTTTATTAACATTTATTTGTAACATATGTACTAGAGCAATATAACAAACAAATGATATGAACTCGTATTTGTTATGGTGTACACAAATTTATATTGCCAAGTTACATTCATGAGCTCTTGCACCAATAACAATGCAATCTATACCACCGTTCCCCTTTTAATATAAAGGCACTCACTAACATTGCTTGAATTGCCTCACAAAAGCACACAACCTCCACAAACCATAAGAACTTGATGAGAAGCAATGACACACATTACTTAGTCACTTTTTTTAGGCTAAAAATGGACCTTGAATCAATCTTTGGAAAGCATGAAAGTTACTGGGAAATGAAGTGGAAATAGTTCATAAATCAACTTTGTCACTCTAGAATCCATGGTATTGACTTGAAATTCCCTTGACAAAAATGAGATCAATTGTGAACTGAAATAGATATGTCATTCGATTATAAGCCATCATTTCAAAGCCCAAGCCAAATGCACTAAGTTTGAATGTATTACAACTTGGATCCATTGGACTTGCTTCCGAATCACAAACCTTGGACCATATTGACATCATAAAAAAATCTCTTGAGTTAGACTCCTTAATTTGCGTCATTCCACATGATAGGCTCTCCTTAACTCATTAGAAATCACAAACTTTTGCCTAGGCCGAATCTTCCTTCCCAAGAAATCCAAATGCGCGAATTCTTTGATAAACAAGACTTGGTGTGTTAAAGATCTTGAAAATAAGGCTTCAATTTCATGCACCTTTACTTGATTTAATTCCTCAATTCAACACAAATTGATACGTCGAGTAGAAAGAAAGGGAAAAATAGCCTCAATCACAATGAATCCTCTAATCATGTCTTGTAACATGACTCGCATTTATAGTACATCAAACCACAAAAATCACCAATCCTGAACTTGATGACCAAGTGAACATCTTAATGTTGGGAAACAAAGATAGTGTGAACACTTGATGAAGCATGAAACCATGCTTATGATAATGATGCTTTAAAGTCCATCTCTAAACTTGAGTGAAATAAAACAAAAAAATCAAGAAGCACTGACCCAAAGAACTTCTGATCACATGCATGCTTTGATGATATGAATGATTGTGAACATGACCTAATGCAATGATATGAATGATTGTGAACATGACCTAATGCAATGCTATGAATGATTGTGAATAGTCAGTTAAGATTATAAATAAGATGACAAATTTTAGGGTGTTACAGTTACGTTTATGAAGTAAGTTAAAAAGATTTACTCTTGAAGTAAGTTGATCCTGAATATATATATATATATATATATATATATATATATATATATATATATATATATATATATATATATATATATATATATATATGAGGATATTCTTATTTCAGAAGTAAGTTTCTAAATCTTACTCCACATCTTGACTATTGATTCACTTTTAATCAATTTAAATATGGAGAGAGAAACAAATTAATCACATGTCAAATAATTATTAATTATTATAACCATTGATTACAAATGAATCAATGATTAAGATATGGAGTAAGTTTTAATAACTTACTCCTGGAGTAAAAATATCCCCACGTGTATATATATATATATATATATATATATATATATATATATATATATATATATATATATATATATATATATATATATATATATATATATATATATATGAAAATTTTTATTTATAGGAATTATTATTCCTAAATCCTTCAACCAATTTTAAATATTTATAGGAAATTTTTTAAATAATTTATAGGAATAATTTATATTGTGTATATACATTATGTATTTAACAAATTTTAAAAATATATAATTTTTCTAATTATAAATAAGAATAAGGAGTTTGTCACTATCAAATATATTAAACACATATGATAATAAAATAGCAATAGCTTGTTTTTCTACGACGGGTGCCCCAAATATAGGAAAATGGTTATCAAATCACTATTCTTATACATCATTATTTAACTCCATCCTGCTATATCATAAATTAATACATGTATATTAGAAACTATTCTATTGCATCATTACTAACTTTATCCTACCATATCATAAATTGATACTAGTACATATATATTAGAAATCCTTAAATAAACACGTTACGTTGAATATCACATTGGATATGTACTATTACGTGATCTGTAATAAATGAGCTAGGCAATGGTAATTTAAATTTGAAAAATACTACAACGGAATTTTAAATAGAAAAACAGAGGTAAAACGACATAAAAAATGTCTAATTTATTTAATAATGCAATGAAATGTATATATTATTTTATACAATTATTAAATGAAATATTAAGAAAATATTTTTTACTTTAATTTTTAACCAAACCTAATAAAATCATAAAATCAAGTGATATTGAATAATAAATTTTAATTAATTGAATATACCATATTCAACTAAAATTCAAGAATAAGAGAGTGTTCACCTAATAAAATAAAAGAAATGAAAAAGAGAAATTTTAAATATGAGTTAGTATAAAATAAACGAAGTTAGAGACTGACATTACCTTTCTCTCCTTTATTTTGCTCTTCTCTTCTCTTTTCTTCTCTGTCGGCTATTTATCTGCATCTACATCTCTTTCTGTGTTCCCATCCAGCTTCCCTTATTACCCGTTCTCTTCAATTCCCTCTCCCATTTCTTCAATTTGATCTACAATTTTCATCATACACTTCATCTCCGTAAGAATTTCACCTTTTCCTCAATTTTATTTGTTTGATCTGTTCAAAATCACGATTCGATTTGATTTTGATCCCAACGCGTTTTCAATTTTTTGTTGTTGAGATTTTCAGGAAGCGCAATGACGGCGGAGGAGGTGTTGAACGTACACAGCAAAGAAAATTCCGATAACGCCGCCGAAGATCATCACAAGATCGTTACGGAGCATTGCAACGGTAAAGAAATTTCTGAGAACGGCAATGTCGGTGCCGAAGTCGTTTCTGATTCCGTTGATTCAGATCCGATCGTTACGGTTGACGGTAATGGTGTAGCGTTAGAGGATCACAAGGTGGAAGGTGAATCTCAAGTTAAGGTTATTACCGAAGAACCTAGTGTAGTTTCTAATGGTTCTGTTGACGAAACGACTACTGTTGATGTCGTTGAGCGGGAAGGAGAGATTCGTCAAAACGGTTCGGGATCTGATGTGAATAACGTTCATGTTACTGATACTGTTGCGGAGACTGGTGACAATAACGATTTCACAAGTGTTCAAAACGGTGTGTTGGATAAACAACCGAATGAGTGTGCGGTGGAGAATCAGAACGTGATTAGTGAAGAAGTTACTGATTCTTTTGTTGAGGTGGATGAATTGAAGGTTAAGGATCGTGAATTGGAGAGTGGTCAAAACGGTGCCGTTTCGGAGAACGAGATTAGTGAAGAAGTTACTGATTCTTTTGTAGAGGTGGATGAATTGAAGGCTAAGGATCGGGAATTGGATAGTGTTCAAAACGGTGCCGTTGCGGAGAACAAGATTGCCCTTGTTGCTGACGTGGACAAGAGTGATCGTGAATTGGAAGGTATAGCTGTTGAAAACGGTGCCGTGGATGGGGATGTAGAAGGAGATGTTGAAGAGATCGAGATTCCTGTTGTTGAAGAAGTTGATGTTGCTTCTACAGAAGCCGTGGAGTCTGCTGATTCTGATGTGGTGGGAACAACAGAATCTGAAGATAGAGAGAAAGTGGAGAGTGGAAGTGTTGTTGGTGTAGATGTTTCAGATGAGAAGAACAAAGTTTGCGATACTGAATTGGAAAGTGAAGTTGGTGGTGAAGTGAGTGAATCAGCTGAGAAGAACGAAATTCATGATGCTAAGTTGAAAAATGTAGTTGATGCTGAAGTGAGTGAATCAGCTGAGAAAAACGAAATTCATGATGCTGAGTTGGAAACTTCAGTGAATGCTGAAGTGAGTGAATCAGCTGAGAAGAACGAAATTCATGATGCTGAGTTGGAAACTTCAGTGAATGCTGAAGTGAGTGAATCAGCTGAGAAGAACGAAATTCCTGATGTTGAACTGGAAACAGTGGTTGATGCTGGAATGAGTGAATCAGCTGAGAAGAATGAAATTCCTGATGTTGAATTGGAAACTGTGGTTGATGCTGAAGCAGGTGAATCAGCTGAGAAGAAAGAAATTCCTGATGTTGAATTGGAAACTGTGGTTGATGCTGAAGTGAGCAAATCAGCTGAGAAGAACGGAATTCCTGATGTTGAATTGGAAACCGTGGTTGATGCTGAAGCGAGTGAATCAGTCGAGAAAAACGAAATTCCCGCCCATGATAATGAAGCTAGTGATAATACCGACGTTAAGGAAAGTGCAACTGAAGATAGTCAAAATGGTTCAGAGAAGGTATCGAGTGAATCTGTCTCTGTTACTGTTGTTGAAAATGGTTTGGCCGAGGTTGAGGAGAGTGGTGAGGGGAAAGTGATTCCTAGTGATATCGGTGAATTGGAGAGGTCTGTTGAGATATCAGAACCTCAAGTGGTTCTTCAAGGAAAAGATTTAGCAGAATTAATTAAGTCAGGGACTTTTGATGATGCTGATGAAGGTGTAATTGAAAATGAACCTTCTGATAATGGTGTCAAGGGTGACAGTATATCTATTGAGGTGTCTGAGCCTGAGACGAAAAATGATGCAATTGGTAGTGAAGCTGAACCTTCAACAGAAACAGTGGAGAATGAAGTTGAAGTTTCAAACAATGTGATGCAGAGTGAGGTTGATCATTCTCTTCATGTGCAAGATTTGAAAACCGATGTGGGTAGTGTAGTCGAATCTTCAGTTGAAGCCGAATCATCAGTTGAAGTCGGACCTTCAGTTGAAGCCGGACCTTCAGTTAAAGCCGCACCTTCTCTTCAAGTGCAAGATTTGAAAACTAATGCCGTGGGTAGTGTAGCCGAACCTTCAGTTGAAGCAGAACCTTCAGTTGAAGCAGAACCTTCAGTTGAAGCTGAACATTCAGTTAAAGCTGAACCTTCCGTTGAAACTGAACCTTTAGTTAAAGCTGAATCTTCAGTTGAAACCGAACCTTTAGTTAAAGCTGAACCTTCAGCTGAAGTTTCCGCCGAAGAAAGCATCCAGACCAATGAAGATTTGAAAACATCCCAAGAAGCATCTGCCACTGATGCTACGGATGCTCAGAATATGGTCACTGAGGTGGTGAGAAAGCCCTTCTATTGGTTGATCCGGGTTCCCAGATATGATGATGATGATAATATAAAAGAGCAGATTCAACATGCTCTTCAACAAGTAGAAGAGAAGACTAAAATTCGTGACGAAATTCGAGCTGAAAGCCAGACTAAAAAGGTATGCAATATGCACAACAGAACATATTAGAATGCTATTAGTTTGATTAACAAAATAGAAAATATCTCTGAAATATGAAGAACAGTATATGATGTTAGATAATTATTTTGAATGATAATTCGATCAGGCCATTTGTAAAGAGTATGGGCAAGAATTTAGAGCTGCAGTACAAGAAGAGAGAGCTTCTAGGGAGTTGCTCAAATCCAAACGGCAGGAGATGGATTCAGTTCAATCCACCATGAATAGATTAAATAATGCAATTTCTGTAGGGGATATTGATAGCAAGGTATGCTTCCATTTTTTATTCCAGAGATATTTACCAGGATCTGATTCTTATGCCTGTTTTGTTGTGTTAATTTCTCTAGATTTATAATTTGGTTTCAGATTAGAAACATGGAACACATGATTCAGCACGAAACTCTGCCTCTAAAAGAAGAAAAGCAATTGATACGCCAAATCAAACAATTGAAGCAGAATCGCGGCGAGCTGTCTACTATTATAGCAAAACAGGATCAATCACAATCTCTTGACGAAAAAGACAATATTGAAGAGCAATCTAAGGTACTAGAGTCATGTTTCTTTTCATTATATATTTTCTGAATTAATTACCGCTATCTTTTTTATCAACTAGCTGAATTCCATTGTCTTTTACTTCAATATTTTCAGCAATTACAGCTCTTGAGGAAGGATTTAGATGTGCTTAGAAATAATGTTCTGAAGGCAGAAGCAGTAACTAAAGCAGCAAAGAAGAAATATGATGAAGAAAGTAATAAAGTGAGTGAGGTTCTGGCTCGATTTAAGACTGCTGATGACATTCGTCAAGAAGCTTTTGTCAAGCTACAGACTTTGAAAAGGAAATTACATGAGAAGGTTTGATCTTTCTTTCCTGGCTACTACACTCCTTTTTGTTTTCAGTACTTCTTCCCCAAGAAAAAAAAATTTGTTGCAAGATATCTGTTTTGTTTAATCAGAACAGAGCAAAATTTACTCTCTGTTTGTTTTGGATTTATCATTTTGAAGCTTGAAAACTGCTTATTCACTAAGAAGTTAGGAAGATTTAAGTGATACTCATGTCAAATTTAGGGGTGATTGTGTATGAATTCATATATTATCTTATAGCTATCTAATTGCTTATAGAAATCTAGCTGCTCTGTAAATATAAGGAAATCAAAACCATGAAGTAGTATCGGTTTTGTTTATCAGAACAAAACAAAATTTACTCTTGGGTTGTTTTGGATTTAACATTTTGAAGCTTGAAAACTGCTTATTCACTAAGAAGTTACGAAGATTTATTTGATACTAATGTCATATTTAGGGGTGATTGTGTATGAGTTTCAGTATTATCTTATAGCAATCTAGTTGTTTATAGAAATCTAGCTACTCTGTAAATATACTTGTTTATAGAAATCTAGCTACTCTGTAAATATACGATGGAAATAAAAACAATGAAGTAATAATTGATCATTGAGAAGCTAGTGCAAAAGGATTATGTTCCTTTGTGGTTTGCTTGTGTTGCATAGCAAATGCCACACGCCTTTGTGGATTAAAGAATTTAATGCTTAGGCTGTGTTGGCACAATGAATATCTCATTTTCAGGACTTGTGTTTGGAAACTAGTGTTAGTAGGCATACACATCACCTCAACCTTTTTTTCCTCTATTTTTATCTTTTCCTAAAATTTTATCTGCTGAACTCGGCTGTTTTGCTGGATGATGTGTTCTTAGTGATACATGTTAATAACATTTTATGTTATGGAAATAAAATATTTAGACTTACTCTATAAAAATATACAATGTAATAGCAAATACTGAGCTTAGTTTTGTTCACTCTTCTGCAGAGCAAATATTTTTGGGAATACAAAAATGCTTCAATTAAAGCGCAAGAACTAGCAGTACAAGGGAAGAAAGCGGAGGTGCAAAGCTTATGTATTGATGAGGTAATCCTTTTTTACACTTGAAACAAGTAGAGAGATTATCTTTTTGTTACTGCACTGTATTATTAGGCAAATAAACTTGAATTTTGCACTTACCAATTCAGGCTGAGCGAATACATGAGATGTGGAAGAATGATGAGTTCAGAAGGAACTATCTCCGGTGCAACACCAGGAGTACACTGAGGAGACTGCAAACTTACGATGGCCGAATGCTTGGTCCTGATGAAGAGCCACCACTGATTCCTAATAATACCTTCTTTGAAAAAGCTTCCAAAGATGATTCTTTGGTCTCGCGATCAGCTCCTGAACAACAAAAGAAATCAATACCAGCAGAATCTGTTACTGTTAATGCAAAAGTTGAACCCGCTTCAAAGGTTGTGGTACAAAAACCTGAAATAAGTCAGACAACTAGTGCTAAAAAGCCTGCAAAACCTGCTCCTTCAGAGAAGAAGTCAGCGGTTCCAGTTCGTCGTTGGGGGGACGAGTCTGATGAAGATAAGGAACCTAGGGAACCTGTGAAATCAAAGGAGGAAGAGGAGCGAATTTTAAAGGCTGAAAAGGCGAGGAAGGAGGAAGAAGAAGCAAAGCTGAAGGAAATAAAAAGGCTAGAGGAAATTGAGAAAGCTAAGGAGGCACTTCAAAGGAAAAAGCGTAATGCAGAGAAGGCCCAACAAAGGGCTCTCTATAAGGCACAAAAAGAAGCTGAGCAAAAAGAGAAGGTATTATGATTTAGATTATTTCTAAAACCATAAGTTTAATACCTATCGCACCACCATAAAGATGTTTTACACATGCATCTTAATCATATCACTTAATGTCAAGTTATATTAACTAACTTCTTAAGCATTTTTCATAAATACCTATATGATAAAATGTGATTGAATTTTTTATATGCAAGTGCATAGTTATTAGGTTTGAAAACTATTTATTTGTAGCTCTTCAGCTATATACCATAAACATGCATATCGGTGCAGGAAAGGGAGAAAAGAGCAAGGAAGAAGGGAAAGAAAAAAGCAGTTTCGACTGAAGATGCTGTGGAGAAAATAGAACAAGATTCTGCAGCTTCACCTAGTGCTGAAACTCTGACAAGAACTTTAGAAGAATCTGATCAGAGTGAGAAACCAGTTGAGGTAACAAAAAGGTCAGTAAAACCATCTCAATTCATAAAGCAGAACAAGGTGAAATCTCTACCTATGTCTATTCGCAACCGGGGAAAGAGACGAATTCAACCATGGATGTGGGTTGTAATTGCAGTTCTGGTCATTGCTGCCTTGTTTTATATCGGGAATAACAGCTCCATGAGATCTTCGTTTCAAAACTTTGGTTTCTGAGGACACTCCAGAGTTAAAAAACTTGCTTCGATGCTAAGCAATCATTAGGTGTTTGCCTTGGGGGATGATACCCTTATATATTTATTGCATATATACATATAGAAGCAATTCTTTTGGTGTCTTTTACAATTTTTTGCTTCTAGTTTTTGGTCTTTAGTCATAATATTATTATTTTCTTCAAACCAATATTTGTTACTTTCTGATGTGATGCGATTTTAACTGGTTGATTGCTCCTGCGACCAATTATTATGGTAATAAATTATTGTGATTGTGGTTTTTTTTTTTTATATTGGCTGTTGTTTTATTATATTTATTTTTCATTTTTCTTTTCTATCGTGGCCACTTCTTACGATTGAGGATAGAAGAAGCTAATGCGTATTTATGCTTTCTTTTTTTCCTTTTAAGTTTGGATACTGTGAAACGCATAACTCGTAGAGGTTCATTTTTAGGAGAGAAATTTTATTTATTTAGAACATACTTTACATAGGCATCAGAATATATCAGGTTGACCACATGGGTTTATGCCTTAACTTATAACTTAAATAAAGTTAGGGTTAGCTTATAGTATTATTATCTGTAAGTTAAACATTTCTAAATGCTAGTTTAATATTAAAAGATCAGATTTTAAATCTGGAACGAAGTTTTTATAGGAGAAAATACATGGTCTTGTTTCAAACATTTTTCTGAACAGATGAAAAAATGAATCAGTTTTTATTTAAATTAAATACCTCAAGGATATTTTTAAGAAATTCACATGGTTTGTAGAGTTGTTGCAATTAAATTAAATACCAAGGTGGTTTTAAATGAGGGGATAATTTTTCTATTCATCACAAAAAGTTGGATAATATACATTTAACCAAGTAATATTATATTATTTTATTGTATTTATTTAATAATTTAAATTTTATAGATATCATTTTATTATATTTATTTATTTATTTAATAATTTGAATTTTGTAGATTTTCAATGTAAATTATTCATATTAATTCTATCCAAGTTTTTGAGATAAGGGAAAATATTCGTCCTTGAAGTTAAATTCCCCCGTAAATAGTGCCTATGGGATTATGGTTGGCAAAAAATCCAATTCATCAAATATGACATATGGTTGGCAGAATTTCCAATTCAATCATAGACATATAGAGTCAAATATGGAAGCTCATGGTAATTGAAAGGGTTAGGGTGTTTGTGTGGCTGGTGCAACAAAGAGGGTTAAACACAAACCAACTTTTAAATAATCTCATACTTATTGCGTGGCTGGTGCAATAAAGAGGGTTAAAAGCAAACCAACTTTTAAATAATCTCTTACTTAAACATCGTTATTATGTAACCGTCAGGAAAAAATTAGTCTAGTTGGGAAGACGTGTGTCCTTAGTGTGTGTTTCTTTCAATATCTCATGTGGTTTGAATTCTTTTCGTTGTAAATAATTTATGTGTTGGACTATGTTCATACAGAGATTTGTTCTATCTTAACGGACCCTCACAAATGGACAGTGGGATTGTCCCTTTTGAATTAATCAATGCAAAATCGGATACTAAGATTAAAAAAAAAACATGTTTATTGTGTAGATTGCACTAATACCATGAAACATCTTTGCATGCTTTGAGACTGTGGAATGACTAAATAAGTTTAGATAACATTGGTTACGAAGACATGGAAAGAAACTTTCTTTAATTTGAATATGCAGAAATGAATCAGGCTCAATTTCTAGAAAAATTTATTCAACTTTCTTTAATTTGAATATGCATAAATAGTTTAGGCTTAACTTCCAGCAAAACTCATCTAATGGAGGGCATGATGGTTGGACAACCGTGTGGGCTACAAGTCCCTATAACATATGACAGCGAAAGAATAAAAAGGAACATGTTGAAGACTTAGTCCTCCTACTTCTATTATACAAGAAAACTGAAACATGAGTTAGATATTACTCTAACAATATTGTTTTGCGTGATCGAATCACCAATAGGAGAAACTTAGTCCATCATATTGAATGTGTGGGTTGGGTCTAACTCAACCTTACAAATTCGGCTGGTAGGGTGAGGATTGCTCCCACTTCTAACCACGTGTTCAGGCCATATATTGTCCGATGTGGAACTCTTAACACCCTATTTCACGACCAAGATTGAACGTCTGGAGCGTGGAACTAAATGGTGGGTGTCCTGTTAGGGGAGTGACCCAACGAATCTTAAACCAGACTTTGATACCATGTTAGAATGTGTGGGTTGGGTCTAACTCAACCCTACAAAACCGACCGATAGGGTGAGGATTGCTCCCACTTATAACCACTTGTTCAGACCATATATTGTCCGATATGGGACTCTTAACACCCCCTCTCACGACCAGGATTGAACTTCTAGAGCGTGAAACTAAATATATGGCCTGAACTTGTGTATATAAGTAGGGGCATTCCTCACTCTACCAACCGGTTTTGTAGGGTGAGTTAGGCCCAACCACATTTCTAACATGGTATCAAAGCCCGATTTAAGATTCGTTTGGTCACTCCGCTATTAGGCCACCCACCATTTAGTTCCACGCTTCAGACATTCAATCCTGGTCGTGAGAGGGGGTGTTAAGAGTCCCACATCGAACAATATATGGCCTGAACACATGGTTATAAGTGGGAGCAATCCTCACCCTACCAGCCGGTTTTGTATGGTCGAGTTAGGCCTAACCCACACATTCTAACATGGTATCAGAGCCCGATTTAAGATCCGTTAGGCCACTCCACTATCAGGCCACCCACCATTTAGTTCCACGCTCCAGACGTGCAATCTTGGTTGTGAGAGGGAGTGTTAAGAGTCCCACATCGGACAATATATGGCATGAACATGTGGTTATAAGTGGGAGAAATCCTCACCCTACCAGTCGGTTTTGTAGGGTTGAGTTAGGCCCAACCCACACATTCTAACAGATACCATTTGATAAGGAGTGGACACAAATCAACACAGACACAACAGCTAAAAGGCAAGGAAAAACTGACTGTGGAGGTGTCGTTAGAGATGATTATGGAATGTGGAAAGGAGGTTTCTCAAAAAAGCTTGGAGTTTGCAATGTCGAGATTTCAGAACTTTGGGGAGTATTTGAAGGATTAAAATATGCATATGACAAAGGTTACATAAGAGTTGAGCTTTAAGTGGATAACATTGATATAGTCATGGTTATATCATCTTCATCCTATAGACTGAAATCTGGAACATGGTCGATCAACTGAATAAAGACATTGTTATAGATAATAAAGACTAGGACATTCAAATTCAACATATCTATCGAGAGGCCAACAAATGTGTGGATGCTTTGGCCATTTTAGGAGCTACGCAAGACATCCAATTCCAGTTTCATGATTCTTGTCCTAAAGATATAAATTCAATTTAATTGGCTGATCTGATGGGAATATCTCACCATCGTGTAATTAGGAAAGTTTTACTCCATACCCTAACATATATCTCTATACCTCTGCATAATATCATTTATGACTAAAATACCCATGTTTAAATAGTTATTTATTCCAATTTTTTTCCCTCACTCACTCTTTTAAGTTCTCAGAGCCTGAGAGAAAAATTCGCATACAGGAAATCATTTACGAAGTTCTCTAGTCCACAATTATCAAACAAAAAATCATATAGTCAGTTATATGATTTTTGATAGGAACTGGAAGTCTTAAGCAAAGTTATCTGATCCTTGAAATCTATTGAAAAACAACACTGAATATCATTCATATAGTTTTCCAGTTTATTCCATTTTAATAATCGAAAATCTCTTACAAAGTTATCGGGTTCAATGAAAATCAACACCATATAATATTGTGCATATTTTTTCGATTAGGATCATATTTTTACCACCAAATATCTTTCATAAATGTTTTCAGTTTGAATATTTTTTTTCAAATTTCTTAATGTGCTTTTTTGCTAGTGGCGCGTACTTGAGGACGTGACAGTCAAATCCTAATACGTGTTAGTGCTGGACGGGGCGATCGACGGTCGATGGTTGGCGAGGATGAACATATAGGTGGATCTGCATCCGCTCCATAATTGTTAGGGTTTATAATTGGGTCGTAAGATACATCTCTTCTGGTAATGTGCGAGCATCATATTGCTTGCCATATATGGTTCAATGAGGTAAGTAACTAAAAATTATTTTATTTTGAATAAATTGTAATTTTAATTTTAATTTTTATAATATATAATTTAAATTGTTTTCAAGAGAGACGTCCAAGGAAAGAACTCAAGGTTTTTGGACACGAGGTCAAACTTATGGGATGATTTCCTCGCTATCTCCCATCTGAGATGGAGAGATGGTTTGTAACATCCCATTTCAAATATTTAGTCATTATGTGTTATTTGTAACTTTATTGGTTTTATGAATGGTATGTAGTTAAGAGGGAGTGTTGGGTATTTACCTTAATTGAGTAAACCAAAATTAAACATTAGGATAATAATATAATGATAAATAATAATAGGGAGAGATAATGTTATTATTATTATTATTATTATTATTCTTATTATTATTACAACAATTATTTTTATGATGCGTATCTTTACTGTTATTATTGTTATTAGTAGGAATAAATTAAGGGATAATAAAACCAATTAGGAGGAGATTAGTAAGGGGTTAACTGTTGTCACGTAAAAAGAGAAGAAAGAACAAGAGTTTTAGGGAAAGAGAAAGAAGGGAGAATTTCCACAATTCTTGAAGAATCAAAGCTCAAATCTAAGGTAAGGGGGGATAATAGGGTCAATAATGGTGAACTTTAAAATGAGAGGGTAGTTAGGGTTTCTTTTCCTCTTAGAATTTTCATATTAATTCTTCTCCTTGTGTTTTTGATTGAAAATTGTATGAAAGTTATGAAAATTGTGTTCTTGTGTTGATAATGATATGAATTCGTATATGTGATGATATTACTGATACAAATTGGTGAACAACTCTATTTCTTTTTACCATTTAGAACAAATCTGGGAAAATATGGGTGTTAGAAGTTAACGGATGTGCAATTGAAATCATAAGTAATGAAACTAGAATGATAGGCTCATGATATGGGGTAAAGACTAGTAGTGTAGACTATAAATATGCCATTTGGATCTGAATTAGGGGCTTGAAAGGGCACAAAAGCATGGAACTCGTACAGGGGAGAAAATCTGGAAATTTTGTATACTGGCTAGTCATACACATATGGGAGGGAGTTATACGCGTATGAGGGGCACTCTCAGAGGCCGTACGTGTATGGTACGAGCCTTGCCCCAGGGCCAACACAACTAACCGGTCATACGCGTATGGGGTAGTCATACGCGTACAAGATGTTTAAAGGGGTGTTGAGTTAGAAAAACACCTCTACTTATACGCATATGGAGCGAGGCCATACGCGTATGGAAGAAGGCAGCAGTAGAGTTGTACACATATGGTGAGGGTTTATACGCGTATGGGCAGGTTTGGGTGCAGAATTTCCCGTTTTCGCGATTTCTTTTCTGATTTCACTTCTGATGCAATTGTTTTTTGTTCGAGAGACTAGTAGAACATAATTGAACATGTAGATCATAATAATGTTATGAAAATGGTAAATTGTGGGTTTAATGGACTAATTAGATGATTAATTACTTAATGTCATGTAATATGTTGTTATTGAATGTGTGGATTGTATTGGAATAGTTTGGGTAATTCCAGTGCGAATTATAGTGAGTGTATAACTCACGTGTGATCAATGAGGATCGTGTGGTATGCATAATTAATTATATATGATTGTGCATAGTTGTGTGCCATACATTCATGATGTGTCGGGTGGAGATGAGCTAGGTGAGAATCCATGATGGGTGCTTAGTCTTGTTCGGACTCCATGTGGGAGTTGTGATGGAGATAAGTCGTAGTTCAACGGAACATATACTAATTATCCGGATTCCGACGGGGATCGGGTTCAATGAATGAACCATATGATTTGTGATGGTACTGCATGCATTGTGTCATGTCAGTGAGTCGCATTGCATATGTTTAAGATAAATGTGGTATGTGTGTAATAAATGTGTTGTGGCATTGTGTACATGTTGTTGTGTCCTGATTGGCGTGAATTGTGTGAATTACTATCCCTTAGCATGTATTTATCACCGTTAATTATTGAATTTAATGATCACCCCTTTGTTGGTTGTTATGGATGTGCTCTTTGGGGAGTACAGATAATCAGGTACATGAGTAATTCTTAGAGTTTGTATTGCTCGATCGAGTCTTAAGAGTTGCTCTGATACGTAACAAGAGATTTGGGAGTTTTACTATGTTTTATTTCTATTTGAATTTGTTACGTATCTCCATTTGTTAGACTTATGTTGGACCATAGATTTATGTGGATGTTTTGTTGTTAAGGCCTTAGTGTCGTGGAGTCGAATCCAATTTATTATTTCCCCTGTTTAATTTATTTATGAGAAAAGAAGTGAATGAAGTAATTTGAGACTTCATAGTATTTTATGAGATGTGACATCCTACTTGTGTGTAAACTCTGATTAATTCCGCAATTATTTTATGTACTTTATAAACGGGAAAAGTGGGGTGTTACAATTGGTATTTGGGTGGGTCGGCCCGTCCGGTCAGGTGGCTGAGTAGAGTTTATCCATAGAGTGGATGTAGTTGTGCGTTCTTCTAACTTATATTTTGATTGTTGAACAAAATGTCTGGAAGAAATGATTTTCTCTTGCTGTTGTGTTACATGTTGTTGTGTTACATGTTGTGCATGCGGTGTAGGATATCAATCTGAATGCTGGGGATGTTGAGTTTTAACTTAGAGAAATTCCAGAATAATAAACCACCAACATTTGAGGGTACTCATGATCCAAATGATGCACAAAAGTGGCTGAAGGATATTGAGAAGATCTTTAGAGTCATGGGGTGCAGTGAAGCTCAGAAGATGCAGTTTGCCACTCATATGTTGGATGGTGAAGCTGAAGACTAGTGGGATAACAATCGTCAGAGATTGGAAGTTGCAAGTAATGTTATTACTTGGACGATGTTCAGGGCTGAATTTCTGGAGAAGTATTTTCCGAAAGATGTGTGTGGCAAAAAGGAGATTGAGTTCCTGGAATTGAAATAGGGAAGCTCAACTGTGGATGAGTATGCTGCTCGATTTGAGGAATTGGTGAAGTATTGTCCTCGTTACAATACCGATGATGCTATGACTTCTAAGAGTTTGAAGTTTAAGAACAGGCTGCATCCCGAGATCAAACAGGGTGTTGGTTATCAGAAGATCAAGAATTATCCAGAGCTGGTGAACAGGTGTCGAATCTATGATGAAGACAACAAGGCTCAAATAACTCATTATATAAGACTTTGAGTGATAAGAGGGATAAGCCGAGACATGGAGTTACACCTTACAATGCATTTGTCGATAAGGGGAAACAAAAAGCTGTTGTAGGAAAAAAATCCAAATGGAGGAGGGATTTATCCCAATCCTATCAAGTGCTTCAAATATGGTGGCACGAGTCACCGTGCTAATGAATTTCATAATGATGGGAAGAAACGCTTCAAGTGTGGATAACTAGGTCATGTTGTAGCAGAGTGTAGGACCAATATACTTACCTGTTACAATTGTGGAGAACATGGTCATATCAACTCTCATTTTCAGAAGCCAAAGAAGTCGCAAACAAAGGGGAAATTGTTCGCATCGGTGGGAGCTCAGCCTACCAGTGAGGATCGTTTAGTCAGATGTACTTGTTTTATTCATAACACTCCTTTGATGTTATCATTGATATGGGTGCAACCCACTCATTCATTTCTATTGATTGTGTGGAGAAATTGGGGCTTGTGCCGTCTACTTTGAATCGGGGGATGGTGATTGGTAATCTATCTATCGGTTTCGTGACTACTTCCTTAGTGTGTTTAAATTGTCCATTGACAGTTTTTGGTAAGGATTTCAGATTAGATCCAATTTGTTTACCACTCAGTAATCTGGATGTTATTTTGGGGATGAATTGGCTAGAACACAATTGTGTTTATATTGTATGCTATAGGAAGACGTTGTTGTTTCTTACTCTAGAGGAGGAAAAGTTGGCTAATGCTATATCGACCCAGGAATTGAGAACCTTGTTGGAAGATGAAGCTAAAATGTTTGCAGTGTTTGCCTCATTGTGTATTGAAGGCAAGACGTCGATTAATGAGTTATCAGTGGTGAGAGAATTTCTAAAAGTATTTCTAGATGACATTACAGAGTTACCTCCGAAACGAGAAGTTGAATTTGCAATTGATCTTGTTCCTGGTACTTGTTTACACTGAAAATTGTAAACTACTGCTGGTCCTCTAAAAACAACGCAATGTTCTCAGTCACTTACAAGATTGACCAGATTGATCCTAGGACATGTGATATAAATATATTTTAATTGGTTTTTCAGGAATAATGTCATAAACTCTTCGACAGACTATATGAAGTGTTTTGATAAAAAGAGAAAATAAAACGAAACAAAACTAAAAAATAATTGAAGTCGAAAGTAAAGTGCAATAAAGCGTAAATAAATAGGAAATGTAGAGAAAGCAAGTAAAAAGACAATAATAGATCGAATAAGAAACTTGCTTGAAAGTAAATAAAATGCAAGATGAAAAGACTTCAAAGTAAAAACTTGAATATAAATTGCATTGATATGAAAAAGGGTGGTGATCTCATCACATACATTCTCGCCTTCACTCGTTTCTCTACACACGGGTACTTTGAGTGTCTATGGAGTAACTTGTACCATATGATTCACACATAATTCTAACACTAGAACTACTTTATTTATACTAGTCGAAGTAACCGCTATTGGCAGTTTACTTCTAAAAACATGCCACTTGGCACTTTGCATGTCCTTCAACTTTCATTTGAGCGCCATTTGTATTTACTTAAATTTGAAAGAAACATAATTTTCCCTCCAATGTGGATTTCAACCGCTACACACTTGCCATCTCAAGGATACGCGGTCAAAGGTGATTCTTTTATACTTAAAAAATATTATAAGTCCACGTCTTATACTTACTTACATCTTCTATTCAGGCCTCCTCAGCTTTACTTTAGTCGAAGCCTTTTCCTTTCTACCAAAACATGACGCTAAAGTCAATTTTTTCTCAAATCAACTAGGTGTCAAAGTTAGGAGCTAACGAATTGCCCCCAAAATGTCCTTTCGACCTAGCAGACAAAAAGGTTATTTTTTTATCATAGCTTTTGACACCCATCTTTCAACGGCAAAAAAGTATGGTCATAACTGACCAAACCACGATCAAGAAACTACTCAGTTTCTACCAACCATGCGTATGACATCACATCATAATGGTTTTTAAAAACGTCTCTTCAACAACCACTCTATTACTAGCCATCATTGCGTTTTTCTCTTGAAACCATACCTCTGCTGTCACATCATAACTGCCACCGCCTAGAGACACACATCAAGAAGACACACGTCCCACTAACACATTTTGTCTTAATGGTGATTTAAACATTATTAGTATTCCAAACACTTATATATATCCCCACTTTCCACACTTGAGAACTTTTACGCTTCCAAACCTTTGAAAAGTTATTCTTCTTCTCCCAAAACTTCAAGAACTCAGAAAATCGTCCTACTTCCCAAATTTCTTCAATGGCTTCCAACCAAGTAGCTTCCCAAAACAAAAAGACTCCAAAGAACACAAGCTCTTCGAACATTGTTCCATTGCCTCCTTTTACCCAAATTCCTGGGCCTAAGCTAGTGAGGAACCAACAGTTTGTACCAGAACCTCTTCAAGAAGAGAAAAGACACATCTATGAGTCCCAGATAATAATTCCTCTCACCATTTTTTTTATAAACAAACTGCTATTTCTGGGCATTTGTCCAATATTCTTGTTGATGACGCCAAGTTGGGTGAGTTCTTTCCATCTTACCATAGGACCAAACCCTTAGGGAAAAAGATCAAAACCACCGAAGGAGGACCCTCAACTAAGCCATCTACCCTAGATTTGTCATTTCTAAAATGAAACACTTGACTGGTGAGAGTTGTTCCCTCCTTTCCAAGTTTCAACCGCTGGTTGGCCAAAGTGGAAAAGGTCAAGGCTGACGAATGGAAAAGGATAGGAATTTATGACCTTCTGATGTTGTTGAAGACTAGTCTCATCTATTTCTCAAACATGTTGATGGCTTCCTTGCACTTCTGGGACAAGATACATTATACCTTCCATCTAGCTTGTGGGATGGTGACTACCACGCTTTTCTACATAACTGCTATCACAAAGCTTGAACCTACTGGTCACACCTATGACCCAAATATTAATAACAAAGACACTATAAACTTTTCTTCATGCAAACCTACTTACGACAACTTCATGAAGTATCACTTCCAAACTTCAGTCGAAACTGTTTTGAACAAAAAGCACATTGCCTTTTTAACCATGTGGCTCTGTAAATATGTTTTTTGCTCTAAATCCTTGTAGGTGGCCAGGAAATATTTGCCTTTGGCCAACCAACTACATAACAAAACAGGAGTGTGCCTTAGTGAAGTGATCTTGGCCTCACTTTACGAATCAATCAGTGAGAGTGTTGTTGGCCTAAAGAACATGAGTTCGACTGGGGCTCTCAAATTGGTTGGGTCTCTTTGGTTACTTCAGCTATGGCTCAATGCTACTTTCGAGGAAAATCTACCCATCAAAGGAGTTATTAATGAGGACTTCGATGAAATCAAGAATATGAGAGTTGAAGGTACTCGTCTGGCACAAATAACCCCTTCTAATGAAGGGAGATCCCTTCAAGAGTCCTTCTCTGGCTACATTATGATGTTTGTCAAGAGATACGACTTCAGTCGCACTATAACACCCCATTTTAATATTTATTTGTCAGGTATTTTTTTGGGTGCATTGTTGGCATTGTTTAAGGCGCATGTCTTGTTGTTTTGGTGTAATGTCCTAGTGGGACAGGTTGAATGATGGTGCGATTAGTAATTAGAGTGTGAGAATAATAATAAGACCAATTAATCACTATTATAATAATAATAATAATTATTATTATTATGAAAATAATATTGGTAAATATTAGGATTATTATTATTATTCAGTTTTAAATAAAATAAGGAGGAATTAGTAAAAACCGATAATAAAGGATTAATAAGAATTAGGAAGAGAATTAGTCGTATTTTTATGAAAGAACCAAGGAGGGCTAGAAAGAGGAAGATCAACTAGGGCACCCTTCATAGAAGAAATTCACAGGAAAATTCATCTAAATTCGAGGTAAGGGGGAGAAATGGATTCTCTTTATGTGATTTAACATGATGGGGGTAGTGAGGGGTTCCTTCCCTCGTAGGATTTTCGTTATTTATGATGTTTTGTGATGAATTTGTAATTGTATGATTGTTGTTGCGAATCTATGAATGTGATTCTATAATCTTGTTGGTCTTTGATGGAATATTGTTGTTGTAACTCTGTTGGAATGCATAAGTTGTTGCAGAAGAACAATTGTGAATCTAGATCTTGAATAATGATAAAATTGGATTAAGTAATTTAGATGAAAGAATTATGTGATTTAGAGTGTAAAATTGGTATAGAAACATTCCTAAGTCTGATATGAAGTGTGAAATCGAGAACTAGTATGAAGAGATTCAGAAAATAGGAGAAAACACAGAAAATTATTGGTGTCTGCCCATACGTGTATGGGGCATGTTCATACGTGTATGGTGTGCGTGAATTCTGAGGCAATATGCGTAATGACAAGGCATACACGTATGGAGGTAGAAATTTTAAGGCTCTCCGCCCATTCTAGTAAGCTACGCGTGAGAATCTAGGTCAATACGTGTGAGTTTCAGGTAGAGATATGGGGTTCACTTCTGAATTTTGGAAGAGTTTGCAAGAAGCTTTGGGGTCAAAGTTGAAATTGAGTTCGGCTTATCATCCGCAAATGGCCGGTCAATCGAAAAGAACTATTCAAACATTAAAAGATTTGTTAAGGAAGTGTGTATTGGAACATGGTGGTGCATGGGATACTCATTTCCCATTGATTGAGTTAACGTAGAACAATAGTCACCATTCTAGTATTGGAATGGCACATGTTTAAGCTTTGTATGGTAGGAGGTGTAAGACGCCTCTGTGTTGGTATGAGACTGGTGAAAATGTAGTTCTTGGACCTGAAATTGTGAAACAAACTACTGAGGAAATTCAGATGATCCATGTGAATATGAAAGCGTCTCAGATTAGAAAGAAGAGCTATAATAATAATCGGAGAAAAGAACTAGAATTTGAGGAAGGTGATCATGTGTTTTTGAGGGTCAAACCAATGACGGGTGTTGGATGTTGTTGCACCACAAAATTTGCCCTCCCCTAGTCAAGGAATTATGTACCAAGGTGTCCCAAGAGGATCACAAGGTTCACAGGGCTCACAAGGTATCCCAAGAGGTTCACAAGGTTCACAATTAGTCAGAAAGTTTGACAATTCCCTCAGACAAAGCATCCTCCTAAGCAATGCATCCTAAACTAGGGTTTTGAGTTTCATCAGGCTAAATGGATTTCCAAGGCTTCAAGTGAGCTTCATAGAATCCTATATGTCTTCAAGAATCCCTATGTTAAGTTTCAAGGCTTTCCCAAAAGGTTTGCTCAGACAAATGATCAGATAAGCTAAAATCAGTCAAAGCAGTTAAAAAGTCAAACTGAGGTCAACTGTGGTCAAACCAAGTCAAACTTCATGATTTTTTGCAAACATCAAGTATATGAAGTAAAATTCATCATTTGATCAAGGGTTGACCATGATTCATCAGAGAGATTTCAGATCATCAAGAATCAGGAGTTTCTAAATTAGGGTTTTCATAGGAAAAGTCAATTGAACTTTGACCAGCCATAACTTTCACATGCTTCTTCAAAAAATTCCCATCCAAAGCTCATTTTGAAGGAAATTGAATTCTCTACAACTTTGTGTCTCACAAGCCAAGCCCAAAAATGCTTCATTTGGAAGGTATGAGCTAAGACATTATAGGTCATTTTAAAAGTCAACAAAAAGTCAACATCTTCCAAAGGGCATAACTTGAAAATGGTAAAAGATATGGACATGAGACCAAAGATGTTTGTTAGAGGAATCTTTAAGCTTTCCAAAATGTCCAAGAACACCTTTATAGCCTTAAAATTGAGGGATTTGTGCCTTTGCAAAGTTGGGAAATTTTTGAGGGGTCTATTGAGCAAATGGGGTCTTAGAACCAATTCTTTCCACATGGGCTTGCATTTTTATGACCCAATCACTACCATGACATCATGCACGAACCAAATATCATTTATTCAGATTTTTATTTATTTTATTTATTTTATTTTATTTTATTTTGATTTTATACATTAAAAATCATTTTAAATCAAAATAAAATATGAAAGGCTCAATATTTGATATGATTTTCATTCTAGAAACTCATAAACATGATTTAAAGTTGATTGGGAGATTTAAATTTGTGCTAAACCAAAGAGGAAAGGATTTGTGTGATATTTTGACCAAAATAGCAAGTTGAATCTTCATGATCAAGTAATCTCTACAAGGCCCATAAACCTACAACTTTCTGACCTAATTTTCTTCCAATATATACATACAAGTGATCACAAGCAAGAGGAGGGATTTTGGCAGCCTCCAAGAACACTTTGCACATTCAAATTTTTCCTTAAAAATTCAATTTTCGGTTTCATATTTACAGGGCAATTAAAGGTATTCTAAGGACATAGATATGAACCTTGAACATCACTGATACGATCTCAATGCTTTACATCATCAAAATCATCCTTGAATGCATAAACCGAACCTCTTTTGTTCTTGATTTTGAAATTTTCGATTTCATTTATTTAGCTAACATAAACTAATTTTGTTGTTTGATTTGTGTTAGTCATGACCTATAGATGGTTTCTGGACATTTTCTTGAAGAATCATAACCTAGAACATGAACTGCCATTGTTAGGGTTTCGGGTTCCAAATTAGGGGTTCCTGAAAAATCAAATATAAATGGATTCGAAGGACATAGATGGACTGTATGAATCATAAGGAATTCATTGGCATAATTAATTTGATGAAATTGTACCATTTGATTGATGTTTGAGTTTCACAGGTTATGAACATGAAAGAATTCGCAGGAAAAATTGCAATTGAATTCGTATGAATTTTCGCAGGTATCTTGAAGAAGATGAAGTCTGGATGGCGCCAAAATCAGATTCAAAAACTTGTTTTAATATAAAATGTTTTATTAATGAATATATATTGAACGCGCCCCATGTGGCTCAGCTGGTTTGTGTGTTTGTGTGTGAATATGATGGTCCTGGGTTCGATTCCCCCCAGGCCATTTTGTTTTGTTGCATTTTTTTGATTTTTTACAGGATTATAACAAAAGAATCATTACTCATGCTGTTGACACTAAGACGCGCTTGGCCTGGTGGTGATGTTGTTGGTCCAGAGTGTGGAGAGCCTAGGGCCTGGGTTCGAATCCCAGCCCCAGGTATGTATTTTTTCTCCAATTTTCTTTATTTATTTTTTATGTTATATTTATTAAATTTAATTAATTTCTAAATAATAATTTCTAAAACAAATGTTTATATTATTTTCTTATAAAAAAAACTCATATTTTAAAAATTCAAACTTTATTTTTCTAAAATCAAATTGTTTATATTTATTTTATTATATATTTATTAATATTGTATATAATTTTGTAAATAAATTAATTATATTTAAATTAATAATTAGAAACCCTAATTTTCATAACTCTAATCCTAATTTTTATAATTCTAACCCTAACCCTAATTTTTCTTAATTTTAGAATTTAACCTAATATTTTTATGGATTATAATTAATCATTAATCATTTGTTTAGTATGTGAATAATTTAGTATTTATTTATTATTATCAAAAACCTATTTTCTTAATTAAATTTTAAAAAAATCTTTTCTAATATTAATGTGTTTTTTTTGCTAATTTCTTATTTCTATTTCTCTAACCTTTATTCTTATTTCTTATTATTTGATATTGATCTGACCTGATCAGGAGGGCCTTCCAAGGATTTGAAGATTGGGCCAGAGAGTGAGGTGAGTGAGGGGGGTGTACCTGCAAGGTGCTCCAATGCTTAAGTCAGAAGAGGTACAGAGAGTTAGGTTATTTTTGAGTAAGTTAGAATACCTGACCCTTTGCTATGAAAGGATATTTATATTGAGCCCCCAGCGCTGGGTCAAGGCTCCAAATGGGCTGGATTTAGCTAAGCCCAAGGAGGAGCTGTCAGGGGACGCGTAAGAAGCGTGAAGACCTAGACCAAAGGTCTATTCCCTGGTCCAACTGCCCCTATCCCTACGGAGATAATATAGGGGAGTTGGGTGACGTGCCAGATGAGGTGGCAGACGTGGTTCTGCCCGACATGGCTCATGTGCCCGTGATATAGGTAGGTGATATGTGGGTGAAGATCAACGAGCGGGGGACGCGCTCCCTGCCCGACACGCAGTAGAGTTGTCGAGATGGCGTCCCTTCGACATGGATGGAAGGACCCTTGCCCGACGCATTCATGTGCCCGGACGTTTGGGCCTGTACCCGACGAGCATTGGGCCGTGCCGTGCATATCGTCATGGCCCAGTCCAGAACAGGAGCCCCCCAAGTCGAGTCTCTGAGTTAGAGTGATGACTTGTATTGCAACCGGGGTTCCCCGTGTTGAGGGAGAGGCGCGGACGTTCGGCATGGGAGGTTCTAATAGATTTGCTCGCGAGCTCCTCTTTCCACGGTAGTGTCGGGGATGGAAAGTGATCGATGGGTGCGCATCTTCCTCGTAATGGCCGAGGGCTTGACGCGGGGATAGGGCGTCTTGATGAGTCGGGGAGACGGACATATGCTCGGCGTCGTTTCAGTTTCTTTTTTGGGTAGACGTGTCTCAGACTTAATGGCGTCGCTTTGTTTTGTGTGCAAAGACGGCGTAGGCAGTAGGCAATGATGACCTAGCGCGTTGGCCCACGCGCCAGGGACTATAAAAGGAAGTTGAGTGACTTCATTTTCACTTTTTCGATCCTACGTTCACCGGAAGCTCTGAAGACTTCTCCTATGTCTGCTCGCCTTGCCGTCTGAACCGCTGTCTCAGCCCGTCTTGTTGCCTGAACCACCGTCTCTGCCCGTGTGCCACCGTCTTTTTCTCAACTTCCTATATGTCAGGTACCACTTTGCTTCCGTAATCCATCATTTTCCCTTCTGTTTGTGTCAAATGTCTACAAATGTATGTTATATTCGTAGTATGTGGTTAGATTTGACTTAGGAATAGTAAAATGGACTGTAGATGGACTATAGATGGTAGAAAATAGGGTTAGGGTTAGACTGTCCCGGGCAGAAATTACATATGCCGGGCAATATTTGCATAAGCTGTATGAACTTTCTGCCCGGTCTCTTAAGAACGTGTGTATCCTTGCGTCGAACACGCTGTCAGTGTCCGTTGCTGCTACGCCCTTTCACTTGACCTGCGGTGGAAGGGTGGATTTGATATGACGTCGAATTCACTCTTTCTGTCTGTGTTTCAGGTGCTACCGGGCGTTTACGACCGAGGAGGGAAGACTCCGGGTCCTCGTCTGAAGATGCGGTCATCGCTCGTTTACCCGTCGGGGATGGGAGTGCTAGGGATGGTACTGAGCATGCCTCGTCTTCCGGGCAGGTTGATCTCTCCTGGGTTGCGGATGAACCTTTGGAGGAGGAGTCCTATTTCTGTGACGAGGCTATCCCCGCTTACGCCGTGGTCGAAGACAGAAGCCGGGAAGATCCGGAGAATTGGTATTGCTGTGCCCCTAAGGAGGAGGACCATATATGTCATTATTTCCCGGGGAAGCAGTTCACGATGTACGAGTTCGCTTTCTGGGAGGCGGGCATCAGGCTGCCCTTTAATTCCTTCCAAATGTCCATCTTTAAGTGGCTTCGGCTAGCGCCGTCCCAACTGCATCCCAACGCCCTTGCTTTTATGCGGGCATTCGAGTTGGTCTGCCGTTTCCTCGGCATTGGGTGCACTCAAGCCCTTTTCTTTCACGTCTTCCATCTCCAGCGGTCCGGTCTCCGTGGGCGCCACAGTTGGGTTTCTTTTAAGCAACCCGTGCGTTTGTTCAAGACGTACGTGGACTCTGCCCATCATTTCAAGGGTCGTTGGTATGTGGTGAGACCGATCACCCGTGCAACCCTTCATTCCCTTTACTATTATCAACGAGCATCAAACGGGGAGGAGAAATTGATGTCGAAGATACCGCTGAGGTGGCAGCGCGATCATTTCGACCTCTCCACTGCCCACTATAGGATCAAATATGCGATGCTCGGCGTTGAGGATAGGCTCGCATACAAGAAGCTGGTTGATTACGTGCAGAGTTTCAATCTGGGGGTCTGGGTGAATCGACAGGGCGTGCCCTATCTTGATGAGGCCGGATTGCCGATCACTGAGACGCGTTATATTAATACAAAGGCCTTGCTCGAGTGCGGGACCGAGGAGAAGGCCTTAGAATTATTGAGTAGGCAGATTTTTTCTTGATCTTTTATTTTTGTCTATGTTTTCGCTCGCTAATGTTTGTGTGTAATGTTTCGCAGGTGCCATGCCCAGTACGCGTGATCGGGTCCTGAAGCTGGCCAACCAGGTCGGTGCGGCTGATCGGGTGCCGAAAAAGAAAAAGAAGACCGTGGCCCGTGTTCAGGTGACCGCTGCTGATGCTGGGGTCGGGACTTCGAACACAGCAAGCCCGACACCTTCCTCTCCTCCTCGGGCATCGACGATAAACATACCTGATAGTCCGCCTCAATCGGCCTCTCCTCTCCATAAACGGAAACGTCCGGCGGGGACTCTTTCGAGGTCGTCCTTGGGAAGTCCGGGTGGACCGGGAAGCTATTTGTTACCCCCCTGCTATGTGGAGCGGTCGTTCTTCAAAGTCTAGGATGCGATCGCGGTGCCTGCGCCTGAGGCAAAGGCCATCCTGGACCAAGATGCTGGTGTCCGACGCAAGGAGCTGGCTAGGGACCTGGCAGCTGTCATCCGGGTGATGGAGACGGCCATGGTCTTGACCGATACCTCAGTCTCTACTGCCTCCTTGGAGGATGCTCTTGTGCAGGTTCGGTCGGAGAAGGACAAGCTGTCCAAAGACCTGTCGGACTATAAGGAGGAGCATCAGCTGCAGGAGGGGCTGAGTAAGAAATTGGAAGAGGCAGAAAAGGAGCGGGACCAGCTGAAGGCGGCCAAGGTGAGCTTGGAGGAGCAGGTGGCCGGGCACCAGAAGCTGATCGAGGACAATGCTGGACTGCGGGCTCAGCTTGAATCTCTCGAGGAAAAGGTCCGTCCTTTGGCTGATGAGACCGAGGAGGAGCTTGCCCTTGGTTCCCGTGGCGAGCTGCTGGGGCACATACGCTCTCTCAACCAGGACCTCGTGGCTGTTTTCAAGGAGGGTTTCGACAATGCCGTCGAACAACTGAGGCTTCTGAATCCTGAGTTGGTGACGGAGGGGTCGGCCCATAATTACTGCGTCCGGGAAAGAGAGATCGTATGCCCTTTCGAAGCTGAGGAGGAGCTGGGGGATGACGAGGAGGAGGTGGAAGATGTTGAGGAGGTGCTCCGGGCGGAGTCTTGATTATTTTTCTTTTGATTTGTTGTTTTTGTTATGGCCTGCGTGCCTTGTTGTGTGGCCTGCGTGCCCTTCCTGTATTTTGGCCTTCGGGCATATGTAATATGGCCTTCGGGCGTACTTGGCCTCGGCCGTTGTTATGTTATTCTGTTTTTAAATATATGAATGTTTTCTGTTGTCATTCATTGTGTTCGGGTATGCGTTATATTTGCTTGTTTATGAATTTATACTCTGCTCGACCTCGTTAGTCTCCTCGGTTTAGGGAACCGACGAAGCGTCGGACTTTGTGCCCGTTGGGATCGAAGCCCGGGTTCGTTGTTCGGACTCTGGCCTCGAGGCTTGGGCTTTCCCATCGCGAGCTGGGTGCCCTGCCTGTCGTGGTACTTCGACGTTGAGTCTCGATCGAGATCCCAATCGTCGGGGAGGGTTGTGTTCGCTGTGTGGCCCCGGTTCGTCCCCGGGTCTTGCGGTTCCTCTTTGGGGTTTTGGAGACGAAGAGCGTGGTCGTACCACCCACGTCTCCCCGTGATACATTTAGCTGTAATATTGTCTAAGTTTTTCTGCGTTCCATGGTCGAGCGAGTTCTTCCCCTTGTAGGTTTTCTAGGTAATAGGCCCCATTGCTCGTCTTGTCGCGGACGCGGTAGGGGCCTTCCCAGTTGGCGGCCAGTTTACCCTCTTTTGGGTTTTTCTGGTTTCTTCTGAGGACCAGGGTGCCGACCTGGAACTCTCTTCTTATGACCTTCGCGTCGTGGCGTAGTGCTATTTTTTGTTTGAGGGACATTTCCCTGAGGGCTGCTTCGGAACGGATCTCTTCGACTAGGTCGAGTTCGGCTCTAAGGGTCTCGTCGTTCATTTCCTCGTCTAGGGGTTCCTCTATCCTCCTCGTTGGTTCCCGTATTTCCACCGGGATGACTGCTTCTGTGCCGTAAGTCAGTCGGAATGGAGTCTCCCCGGTGGTGGAGTGTGGTATCGTGCGGTAAGCCCATAGGACGCTATGTAGTTCCTCGACCCATGCCCTCTTCGCCTCGCCGAGCCTGCGTTAAGGCCACGTAAGATTACCCTGTTGGCCGCCTCCGCTTGCCCGTTCGTCTGTGGGTGTTCGACAGACGTGAAATGTTGTTTAGTGCCTAGGCTGGCGACGAAGTCTTGGAATCCTCCGTCCGTGAATTGTGTCCCATTTTCCGTGATGAGGGCCTGGGGTACGCCGAACCGAGCGAGGATGTTGCGTTTAAAGAACCGGAGAATGTTCTGCGCGGTTATTTTAGCCAATGCCTCTGCTTCAATCCATTTCGTAAAATAATCCACCCCGACGATGAGGTATTTATTCTGGTACGATACGGTGACAAAAGGTCCGAGGATGTCCATGCCCCACCATGCGAAGGGCCACGGGGAGGACAGTGATTTCAGGTCATTTGGGGGTGCGAGGTGCATGTCGGTGTGTCGCTGGCATTTGTCGCATTTTTTTACGTGCTCCTTTGAATCGTTTTGCATGGTCGGCCAGTAGTAGCCCGCTCGAAGGGCTTTTCGTGCGAGTGATCGCCCGCCGAGGTGTTGAGCGTTAATTCCCCGGTGTATTTCTCCAAGTATGTCGGGGACTTTCTCTTCCTCGACACACTTAAGTAACGGGATGGAGAACCCTCTTCGATAGAGTTTCCCTTCGAGGAGTACGTATGAGCATGCCCGTCGTTTGGTGGTGGCCGCCTCCTTTGGGTCGACGGGGAGTTCGTCTTTTGTTAGGTAATTGTAGATGGGTGTCATCCAACAGTGAGCATCCCCGATCGCGTTGACCTCGAACGGAGGAGGTAATTTGTCGATGCTAGGTCGAGGAAGGATTTCTTGAATTACGGATTTGTTTCCGCCCTTTTTCCTCGTGCTGGCTAGTTTTGAGAGGATATCTGCTCGAGTATTGTGCTCGCGAGGTACGTGTTGAACTTCCCACTTCTCGAATTTCTCAAGTTTTTCTTTGACAAGGGACAAGTATTCGACGAGGTTGTCGTTCTTGGTTTGGTACTCTCCTCGCACTTGTGAGGCCACGAGCTGGGAGTCTGTGGATATTTTTACTTCTTTTGCTCCCAGGTCCTCGGCTAACCTCAGGCCTGCGATAAAAGCCTCGTATTCAGCTTGGTTGTTCGACGTCGGGAAAGCCAGTGCTAACGAAACCTCGATCAGGATCCCATCCTCATTCTCGAGGATGATCCCGGCTCCGCTGCCTGATGTGCTGGAGGCGCCGTCGACGAAGATCGTCCATTTGTGGGCGCCGTCTGCCGGTGTTGGGCAGTGGGTCATTTCCGCGACGAAGTCGGCCAGTGCTTGGGCTTTCAAGGCCTTTCTATTTTCGTATTGTATGTCGAATTCGGAAAGTTCCAGTGACCACTTGAGCATTCTGTCGGCCATATCTGGTCGCCCGAGTAACTGTTTGATCGGCTGGTCGGTCCTTACTTTTATCGTATGTGCGAGGAAGTAATAACGTAGCCTCCTCGCCGCATTTATGAGGGCCAGGGAGACCTTTTCGATTTGCTGATATCGGAGCTCAGGGCCTTGGAGTGCTTTGCTCGTAAAATAGATGGGTTTTTGTCCCTCGTCGGTCTCCCTTATTAGGACGACGCTGACGGCCTCGGTCGCTACGGATAGATATAGGTATAGGGTTTCCTTTTCCAATGGTCGTGATAAGACCGAGGGTTCGGAGAGAACCTTTTTCAAATGGAGTAATGCCTGCTCGCACTCGTCGGTCCAGTCGAAGCTGGCCTCTTTGCAAAGGAGTCTGAAGAATGGCAGTGCATGCTGTGCGGACTTGGCGATGAAACGGGAGAGTGAGGTGAGCACTCCATTGAGGTATTGGATTGATTTCTTGGTCCTCGGGGTCGGAAATTCTGAGAACGCCCGGCATTTGTCGGGGTTGGCTTCGATCCCCCTTTCGGTGAGGTAGAACCCTAGGAATTTTCCTGCCCGTACCCCGAACGTGCATTTTTCAGGATTGAACCTCATTTTGCACTGCCTCGCCTGCTCGAAAACTTTGGTTAGGTGTCGAGCATGGGTAACCTCCTCGTGTGACTTGACGATCATGTCGTCCATGTATACTTCGAGCATGTCCCCTATTTCTTCCTTGAAGACTTTGTTCATCATGCGTTGGTACGTGGCACCGGCGTTTTTGAGCCCGAACGGCATTACGTTGTAATAGTAATTGCCCGTTGGGGTCATGAATGCCGTGTGTCTCTTGTCTATGGGCGACATAGGGATTTGGTTGTATCCACTATATGCGTCCATGAAGGACAAGAGTTTAAAACCTGCAGAATTGTCTACGAGCATATCTATATTAGGGAGGGGGAAAGCATCTTTCGGGCAAGCCCTATTAAGATCAGTATAATCAACACACATGCGCCATTTTCCATTATTTTTCTTAACGAGGACTACATTAGAGATCCAGGTTGTGTACTGGGCTTCAGAAATAAAATTTGCCTCTAAGAGGTCTTTTACAACTCGCTCGGCAGCCTCTGCCTTCTCGGGGGACTGTTTGCGCCTACGTTGTGCTATGGGCTTGACTGCCCGATCTAAAGCTAGCTGGTGACACGCGATCTCAGGATCCAGCCCGGGCATCTCTGCGGTATTCCAGGAGAAGAGGTCAGAGTTCTCTTTGAGGCATGCCACGAGCTTCTCCCTTGTCCCCTCGGGAAGTCCCTTGCCTATCTTCACTGTTCTTTCCGGATCGTCCCCGAGAGGAATGAGTTCGAACTCTCCGTCGGGGATTGGTCGGACCGGGTGTTCGAAAGATCGTTCCTCGGTGGGCTTCCCTTCTTCGGTTTCGTCTAGCCCAATGCGACAGTCGAGGTCGATGGTGTTAACTCCCCGGGGAGGATCCTCTGTCCTGAGTTTTTTGTTGTTGCTGCTATTCTTCGTGTTGACCATGGCCTGTCCTTTTACCGCAGCGTCGTAGCACCGTCGGGCGGCTTCGATGTCACCGTGGATGGTGACCACGCGACCCAATTTGGTGTAGTATTTCATCTTCAGGTGGACGGTGGATGGGACCGCGGTGAGCTCGGCCAGTGTCGGGCGTCCAAAGATGCAATTGTAAAGGGATGGACAGTCCACGACCAGGAATTGGATCTTGATTTCCCTGGCCGTTTCCTGCTCCCCGAAGGTGACGAGGAGCTCGACATATCCCCAAGGCCTTGTTGTTTCCCCCTTGAATCCCTGGAGGTCGGATCCGACGTAGGGGGCCAGGTTGGTTTTGTCTAATTTCAGAGTCTTGAAGAGGTGGACATACATGATGTCCACCGAGCTGCCCTGATCGACCAGGATGCGTCTAACGTCGAACTGGGCCATCTTTGCTCTGATCAACAGTGGGATGCCCGAATTCGGGGATCCGCCCGGAAGTTCCTCCAGAAAGAAGGATATTGGGTTGGATTTACCCCGATATTTTGTCAGCGTCGCCTTTTTCTCGGGGGCAGTCAGTAGGAGCTCGTCGAATTTGCGTTTGACCGAGAGGGCAGCGGCTTCACCGTTAATTCCTCCACCTGATATAACCAGTGCGGTTGGGAAATCTTCCCAGGGGCTGAGTGCAGTGATTCTACCTTCGGGCAATGGCTCGGGGAGGATGAAATCTTCCGGGCGTGACACGCAGAGGGCCACTTGATAAGGAGAGTTGTCGGGGGGTGTTTCTTCCCGGGGTCTCTTCTTCTCTGCTTCGTCATGTCTGGGGGTTTCGTTCCTGCTCGTATACTGTTTTAGGTGCCCTTCTTGGATTAAAATCTCTATTGCATCCTTCAGGTGGACGCAGTCTTCGGTCACATGCCCGTGGCTCCTGTGGAACCGACAGTACTTGGATTTGTCGGTGTGAGGCTTTGGCGCAGATGGTTTTCGGAACCTTACTCTGCCCTGTTTAAATTCAGAGTTGGTGCATTCCGCGAGGATGCGCTCTCGAGGAGCTGTCAGTAAGGTGTACTCGCTGTATCGGCCCGCGGGGCCTCTTCCCTCTCGGAGCTCGCGGGGTCTGTCTTCCCTTCGCTTATCCCCGTTGCGACGGGGAATGTTTGGATCCTCGCGTTTGGAATGATCGGTATCCCCAGCACTACGACCGCTGCGGGCGTTGTGTGCTACCTATTTTTCCTCATATCTGATGTAGGCCTGGGCCTTGTGCAGGAGTTCGTTCAAGGTGCGGGGAGGTTCGATCCCGACGGCTCTGCTAAGTTCACTGCCGGGCAAGAGTCCTCTTTCGAGGAGATACTTCTTCATGTGTTCGGTGGTATCCACCTCGACAGCTTCCTGGTTGAATCGCTCGATGTACGAGCGCAGTGTTTCATTCTTCTTTTGTACTATGGCTTCAAGGGTCGCCTCAGTCTTGGGATTACGACGGGAAGCCGTGAAGTGCCTGGTGAACATGGACCTCATGACTCTCCAAGATGTGATGGATTCGGGAGGCAAGCTTTTGTACCAAGCCATGGCCCCTTTCCTGAGGGTTGTTGAAAACAGTCGGCATTTGAGATGACCGGTGATATCATTGCGGTAGTCGAGCATCGCGTTGACGTTGTCGACGTGGTTGTCGGGATCTGTAGTCCCGTCGTACACAGCTAGATTGGGCGGTTTCTCCATGCCTTTGGGGAGCGGGGCTTCCATTATTGCCCAAGACAGGGGACAGTGCAAGTCTTCCTCGTCGCTCCTTAACGGGGATAGTTCGCTGTTGTCGGGCCTGCGCCCGCTCCTTGGTGATGTTCCTGCTCGATCATTGTCACGACGAGCGCGTGCCCTGCTGACGTGAGGTTAGGGAGAGCGACGCCCTCGCTTCTTTGTTGGCTCTGGACGTTGCTGTGTCCTCCTCTCCTGCTGGGGTCGGACCTCCTGTCGCTCAGCTTCGAGGGCCATGATTCTCTCGTGCTGCTGGTAGAGCATCGAACCGGCCTGGTTGAGGGCATTCACCATGGCGATCATGGTGGTGTCTCCTTCAACGGGGACGGGGATGGGATGAAATGTCTCGGCCCCTTGGTTTTGGGCGTGAGGGACATCCCCGTTGTTTTGAGGCTCTGGAGACGGGGTAGATGGACGACCGTCTAGAGCGTCTGCTTCATGGGGTTGCGGGCCATCATCCATAGTGTAGTCGACGAGGGGACGGCTGCGCTCGTTAGGTTGTTCTACGGCCATGTTGGAAGGACAGGAATGAATGAGCTTTGATCTTCTGTTGATGAAGACGGGGATAGCTAGTTCCCACAGACGGTGCCACTGATCTGACCTGATCAGGAGGGCCTTCCAAGGATTTGAAGATTGGGCCAGAGAGTGAGGTGAGTGAGGGGGGTGTACCTACAAGGTGCTCCAATGCTTAAGTCAGAAGAGGTACAGAGAGTTAGGTTATTTTTGAGTAAGTTAGAATACCTGACCCTTTGCTATGAAAGGATATTTATATTGAGCCCCCAGCGCTGGGCCAAGGCTCCAAATGGGCTGGATTTAGCTAAGCCCAAGGAGGAGCTGCCAGGGGACGCGTAAGAAGCGTGAAGACCTAGACCAAAGGTCTATTCCCTGGTCCAACTGCCCCTATTCCTACGGAGATAATATAGGGGAGTTGGGTGACGTGCCAGATGAGGTGGCAGACGTGGTTCTGCCCGACATGGCTCATGTGCCCGTGATATAGGTAGGTGATATGTGGGTGAAGATCAACGAGCGGGGGACGCGCTCCCTTCCCGACACGCAGTAGAGTTGTCGAGATGGCGTCCCTTCGACATGGATGGAAGGACCCTTGCCCGACGCATTCATGTGCCCGGACGTTTGGGCCTGTACCCGACGAGCATTGGGCCGTGCCGTGCATATCGTCATGGCCCAGTCCAGAATAGATATTATTGCTTATTTATTATTATTTATCTTTATTATATTTCTTGATTATATTGTAATTGCCCCGAAGCTTTGTAATAGTTTAGGTTTATATTTTTGCTTTATTTCTATTATGAATATATTTATTGTGTGGTTAGTAATTCTAGGGTGTGAATAACATACTTGTAATTAAAATTAACTTAGAATAATTAACTTTAAAAGATAAATATTTGAATATGAACATGCACACACGTAAGTCGATCTTTGATCGCCATCTTGCACTTTCTAGGGTTACTTCCCATGTTGCCTATTTCAAAAGGTCAAGTAAGGTGTCTCAAGCAAGGTCCCTTCACAAATATCATCAAGTCCCTTCATCCTTTAAGATCAAGTCCCTTTGAGGTTGCCTACGATAAATGATCTTGTCCCTTCGAATAAAAGATGATAAGTCCCTACGAATTGCTAAAGACACCTTGCAGTTGCCTATATTCAGATGTCCCTACACATGTCCCTTACACATCCAAGGTAATGACTACCTATTCCTTAATAATAGGGATAGTCTTACCATTGAAAGAACATACGAGAACAGTAAAGACTTAGTATAGGGTAGGTTCCTCTTAATTACTTGCTCACACCTTTCAAAATGCTCTTCACACCACATTTTTCAAACAAATTTTCAAAAAACAAGTCTTTGTATACATCCATAAGAGGATCATTACAAGGTACTTAGAAAGTTTCTAATCACACACTACACCTTTCTCAAAACAATTCAAAGTGAGCTAAGTAACTAAGAGCCCATGGATAACCATGGATATAAAGGGTGCTAACACCTTCCCTTTATATAACCTACCCCCCGAACTCAAAATCTTTCAAGGTCTTTCCTGTTCTTTTATGTCCTTTCCTTTTGGATAAAATAAAAGTCGGTGGCGACTCTTGCTATCCGCAACATTTATAGAAAGTCAGTTCTCCCACCGTGTTACAGAACTGGCGACTCTGCTGGGGAGTTACTAAGTAAAAGAAGGGTACCCTTAGGAATTAGATCACTTTAAATTGTTTGTTGTGTTTGCTTTATATTACTTGTTGGGCTTTATGTGTGAAAGATCCTAACCTGGATCTAGTGTACCCTAGGTAAATGGCAATAGACCAAGGAAGTTGTACGGCGTATACCGATATGGTTGATCTGGTGGCCATAGTTAGTGTGACTTCTTGGTTGGTGCTTATGTTCCTTAAGTAAGTTAAGGATAATATGAGGTTGCCATATGCTGTCAATACACTAACTAACTTTTAGAACCCTAGTCATCCCATCTTGGCCTTTAGAAAGTAGTGAGATAGCCGGCTTTGGTGAAGACTGAAGTTGGTTGATACTCGATACTACGCTCATTGAGATCCTAAACTTGGAGGGTTTTGGTTGGCAAGTAAGTTGCCTACTGAACAACCACCCTTGGGAAGGATCAATGATATTGAGATCCCTTAGAACCTGGTTACTTTTGTAGGACAGGATGAACCAACTAAACCTCGGGGGAGGGTACTTACCTTTAAACCTCATGTAAGCCTTCAAACCTAGGGCCATTGTGTGACTTGTTTGTGTGTGCCACATATTTGTGATTGAGCATAACATCATAACATCATCATGCATCATAAGCATAGCATTTTCACTAACCATTTCAAGGACCAAAGGATTTATCTTTGTTCTTTGTTGCAGGTCATGGCTTCTGCTCGTAGGAATACTATCTGGATCAACTTTGTAGGAATACCTCCTAAGCTTAAGGAACTGGTCTCTCAAGTTTCTGAAAACTCCCAATTCATCAAGAAGCATGGTCACCTACTGGATCTAGTCACTTCAGGGTTCAATGAAGACATGATGAGTGTCCTATTTCAGTTCTTTGATCCTAAACATCATTGTTTCACATTCCCCGACTATCAGCTGGTTCCTACAATGGAAGAGTTCTCCAAGCTTCTGGGTATACCTATCCTTGATCAGAGGCCCTTTACAGGCCTAGAGAAAGAGCCTAAACCTGAAGTCATTGCAGCAGCCTTACATTTGAAGAAATCTGACATTGTCCTAGAAACGAGAAGTGGAGTTAAGGGTATTCTTGCTAAGGTGTTGATGGAGAAAGATCAGGTGTTCCTGAAGGCTATGAGTTATGATGCTTTTGAGGAGATCTTGGCCTTACTAATATATGGCCTAGTGTTGTTCCCTAATCCAGATCAGTTCATAGACGTACACGCCATCAACATATTTCTGACTCGCAACCCAGTGCCTACATTACTTAGAGACATCTTACACTCTCTTCATACCCGTACTACGAAGGCATGAGGAACTCTGATGTATTGTTTACCTCTATTGTCTACGTGGTTTATTTCTCACCTTCCTCGATCAATGATGAAGAATGAACAAGGGTTAAGGTGGTCTAAAAGGATCATGTCACTTTCTCATTCATACATTCATTGGTGTTCTAGATCTATGGAGAATGTTACTATCATTGACCATTGTGGGGAATTCCCCAATGGACCACTCCTTGGCATAAGAGGGGGCATTACCTACATTCCTTCTTTAGTTCTACGTCAGTTTGGTTATGCTCGGAGTGATGGACCTCATGACATGCTTATTCAGGGTATTGTGTTCGACTACGACAACGATCTGCAAGGGTACCGTCAAAGGTTCATACAAGCTTGGGGTAAAGTGAACAAGGTTGACAACAAGACTTTGGAACCAAAGTACACTATTCTTATGCAACCTTATCTCAGATGGGTACGAGCACGTGCTCAGACTCTTATGATGCCATACCCTGCCATCCTGCCAGTTACCATGGAGCATGTTGCTGAAGGAGATACTTCTTATATCATTCTTCATCCGGATATGCCCACTGACATGGAAGAGTTACAGAGGTCCTGGATCCAGTTGAAGGAGCAAAGGGATACTTTTGAGACTCATTCCAAAGCTAGTCAAGAAAGAATCCTGGAGCTGACAAAACAACTTCACGAGGAGCGGAATCTCAACTCATACCTCAACACAAAGAGAAAACGTCCATGGGAGACTTAAAACCCCATCTTTGTACTCATTTCATTTTGTTGTAAGCCCAAGAGGCAAACAAGTTTATTGATTACTAATAAAAGTTTACTTTCTGATTGTTTAAACAAATTTAAATCCTGCGGTCCTTGAAAACATTGCATATGCATTTACATACCATGTCATTGCATCACAGGTTTCTTATGAACAAGTATCTTATCTTCTCGCTGTTTATTTCAGCAGAATGGCTCTTGAACAGACTGTCAAAGATCTTCAGGCTCAGAATGCACAATTCCAAGAGTTGATTCTGAACTTGTCTAAAGGTCAAGATGAGCTGAAGACACTGCTGGCTAAGAAGAAGAAGAAGACTAGAAAATCAGGAGGCCTTATCAATCTGGGAAGAATATTCAGAGGTCCTATCAAGACAAAGGAACATATTGAGGATTCTGAGTCTGAGAATTTTGAGAAAGAGGGAGGTAGTCTCCATGATACTGTGGGAGATTCTGATTCTGAGGCAAATTATTATCATGATCCTGCTAGTGAGGAAAAGTACAAGGTGCTGGTAAACAGAATGAATGCCATGGAATTGAAAAAATCTTATGGGCTTGATTTTGAAGATCTGAGTTTAGTTTTTGGAGTGGTTATACCTATTGGTTTCAAGGTTCCTGTTTTTGTGGTGTATGATGGTGTCTCATGTCCTAAGCTGCATCTGAGATCCTATGTCCGGAGGATTCAACCACATACTACTGATAAGAAATTATGGATTCATTTCTTCCAAGAGAGCTTGTCTGGAGCTCAATTGGAATGGTACTATCAACTGGAAAGTTTCAATATTCGTAATTGGAATGATCTTGTTGAGGCCTTCTATAGGCAATACCAGTATAATGCTGATTTAGCACCTACTCGCATGCAGCTCCAAAGCATGTCTATGGGTGCTAAGGAGAGTTTCAAAGAGTATGCCCAAAAATGGAGAGACCTGGCTGGCAGAGTTCAACCTCCTCTGATTGACAGGGAGCTGGTGGATATGTTTATGAGTACACTGAATGGTCCTTTCTATAGTCACCTTATTGGAAGTTCATCATCTGGTTTCACCGAGATGATAATGACTAGAGAACATGTGGAAAGTGGTATAAGAAGTGGTAAGATACATGTGGGTGCCTCTTCATCGAACACGGCTAAGAAGCCCCCTAGTGGAAAGAAGGAGTCTAATGTTGTGTATGGTCAACATAGTCGTAACAGGAGTCACCAATCTGTGGGAGCAGTTCATATTTCCAATCCTACTTCTGCAGCACCAGAGCCACAACAAAACAATCAACAGAAGCCTAGAAGACAGTTCACCAAGATCAACATGTCACTGGCCCAAGCCTTGCAACACATGTTGAAAGGGGAACTAATTACTTTGAGGGATCCTCCTCAGAATCCTAATACATCCTTTCCTCGATACAATCCTAATGCAAGATGTGCATATCATTCTAATAGTCCGGGACATGACACCAACAATTGCTGGGTGTTGAAAAATAAGATTTAAGACATGATTGAAGCTGGGGAAATTGAATTTGACCCTCCTGGAACCCCAAACGTGATCACTGCTCCTATGCCCAACCATGAGAAGAGTGCTAATGTTGTTGATGAGGTTTCCTATGTTTCCTCAGTAGCAGATGTGACTACTCCCTTATCCATTATCAAGAAGAAGTTGGTGCATGCTGGTTTCTTTCCAGGTTGCAATGAAGATTGTTTCTATTGTGCTTACAAACCTGATAGCTGCTGGAGGTTGAAAGATGGTATTCAACGCCTCATGGACAATTACACTATATTGTTTGAGAGAACACCTTCTGTTGAAAGTATGTGTGAACATCTGACTCAAAGATCTAAGATGGAAGATATAGCTATGGTTGATAAAGTGCCAGTGAAGATTACCTCCAAAGGCCCTATAAGGATCACCTCTAAGGGTCCTGCCAGGATTACTGCTGAAGGCCTTGTGAAGACTGTTGCTGAAGCTAGGGTGGCTTCCATGATCATCACCACTCTCGGTCCTGTTCCTTATACTTCTGATAAAGCTATACCCTGGAATTATGGTTCTGATGTTTACATCCATGGTGTTAAGCCAGAACCTCTAGCTGATGCACCTGTTACTGATGTTAGTCTTGATGTGGATAATATTGCTGGATCTAGTAAGATCACTAGAAGTGGAAGAATCTTCTCTCCTCAGGCTACCTCCAAAAGTGCAGTTACTCCAACTACTACCTCCAATTCTGGGCCAAGTACTGATGCCCGGGGCAAGGGTCCTGTAATTGAACCTGTGCAAGCTGAGGCACCGAATGCTGAAAATCTTTCTAAACAGATGGAAGAAGTACTGAAGATCATTCGCAAGAGTGATTATGATATTGTTGATCAGTTGGGGCATACTCCCTCCAAAATCTCCATGTTATCTTTGTTGTTGTGTTCTGAGGCTCATGCTAAAGCCTTAATCAAGTTTCTGAAGACTGCCCATGTGCCAAGTGAGATTTTTGTGGATCAATTTGAGAATTGTTTGGCACATCTGACTTGTGATAATCGGTTGGGCTTTTCTGATGCTGATTTGACTCCTACCAAGAGAAACCATAACAGAGCCCTGCACATCTCCATTGAATGTAAAGGCACTACCTTGTCTCATGTACTGGTGGACAATGGATCTTCATTAAATGTGCTCCCTAAAGAGGTTCTGGACAAGCTCAGTCCTGAAGACGTTGTGTTAAGACCAAGTGATGTAGTGGTGATGGCCTTTGATGGCTCAAGAAGAGTGGTACATGGAGAAGTAGATCTCCCGATCAAAGTAGGCTCTCAAATCTTCAACTCTACTTTCTATGTGATGGATATTCATCCTGCGTATTCTTGTTTGCTTGGGCGCCCCTGGATCCATGGGGCAGGTGTTGTGACTTCCACCTTGCATCAAAAGTTGAAATATCTGGTGAAAAACAAAATTGTCACTGTCTATGGTGAAGAAGAGTACATGGTGAGCCATGTGAATACTTTCAAATATGTAGAAATGGAGGGTGAGATGGTTGAAACTCCGTGTCAAACATTTGAAGTTGTTCCTTGCTCTGACCCTGCTCCTCAGTCTGTTCCTGCTTCAGAAAGAGTTCCTATGGTGTTGGCTCATAATTTCGACACCATGAATTTAAGATATAAAATCATTTTTTTTGCTAAGGAGATAGTCATCATATAGAGGAGAAAAGAAGTAAAGATATTCAGAAGTTTTTGACAAGGCCAGATGCTCAAGTATTTCGACAGAAATACAAAGAGTGTTCCAACAAACAAAGTTTGGAAACCTTTTATAGTTCAGCATTTGACAAAATTGGTATGCTTTTCAAACACTTCGACAGAAGAGAAGTTTTTCGACAGAAGCATTATCTTGTAAGGTTTGAAGATTTTTTGTATCCTTCGACAATTCGACAAACGAAGAAATGCAACACTTCGTCACAAAGAGGAAGAATTCAAATTTAAAAGTTGCAACCTTTGGCAGTTGGACGCGTGGAAGCTTCAGAAAAGAAGAATGCATGCAGGCTGACAATTGTCATTTAGTTAGGATTTTTCTGTTCTAGGCAGTTATTTTATTTGTATATAAATAGGGTAGTTGTTGTAGAATTCTGTGTGTGAAAACTTGTACAATAATCCTGTAAAACACTCTAAGTACCCAGTGTGAGAGAAATGAGTCTGATATTTGGAAAAATGTATGTGTTGAACACCACTTTCTTTCAAGTTATTTAAATGATTAGTTTTGTTTCGTAAAATTACTTTACTTTCAGTTTCTTTATATTCCTGCAAATTTTATACTCTTTCTGCCATTTTCTTACTTTTGTTCAACTTTTACTTTACTTTACTCTTTACATTCAAAACACAATATTTTTACATCATTAACAAAACAAACCACAAACAATTATCAGCACCAAGAGTAATTCGACAACCAATTGCACATGTGTCCTAGGACTTGTTTGGTTGGTCCTGCAAGTAACCCAGTTTTATAAGAGATTGGTTAACCAGAGGTTGTTCGTCAGAAATCACAGCGAACAAATTGGCACACCCGGTGGGACTAGTGCAATTAATAAAAGATTAATACGAATCCTCTTAGTTAGAAAGTTCCTTGCTGTGTTGTATGATTCTTAGAAGCGGTAAATTAGCCGTAACCGACGTAGAAAGACCAAAAAGAATAAGAGGAATAAAGATGGCTAACCTGCCAAATACTTCAAACAATCCTAACGAAACCATTCCAGTTTCCAATCCTATCCCTTCGTCAGAAGGAGGCGCAGGTTCTAGCCCTGTCTTAGAACAGATTAGGCCTCCATCAGCGGATTCGATGCCAGCGAGCTCAGGATCCCAAAATGCGCCTGGTTCTTCCACCATGGGGCACTCAATGCCCATGGGAACGCCTCCTCCTAGAGGAAATTCCTTTAGGCCATTTATTAATTATTCCATGCCCATGTATGGGAGAGAACAACCATATGGAATGCCAACTTCAATGATGGCAAACTTACATAATTCATCACCATTATTTTCTGATGCTATGGTTCAAATGTCTTCACCATTACAAGGGTCATGATATGGTGGAAATGGGAGTAGATTAAATCAGATTCCACCAGGATTCCAAATGCCAACTATGACGAACCATTCTGCGCAAGTAATTCGTCAACAGATGGATGAAAGTAACCATGATATGGTGCAGGCATTGACGCAACAAATGGGGGAAGTGTTCAACCCTTTAATACAAAACACTACCCAAACAAACCAGATATTGGCAGAACAAATGGCACGCATTGATAATTTTTTTGGAGTCCCTCAAACACAACAAAGAATGCTAATGAATCAAAATCCTGCTAATAGGCCTGTCGAAGAAGAACTTACTATAAACCAAAGGCCATTGGGAAATCCTTAGGAAACTCCTAGGGGCCAAGAGGTAGTAGTCGAACAACCTCATGTAGAAAACCCCGTTCGACAGGAACCTAGGAGAATAATAGTCCAAAGAGACCAAAACGCTGATGAAATATTGCAGCAGAGAATGCGTTGTAACAATCTGCCAGTCGAAAATAACATTGCAACCATGGTTGTGAGAATAATGGCGCAAAATGGGGTGAACATAGGATTACAGAGGCCTAGCTATACTTCCCCTTTGTCTGAATACGTTTTGCAACAAGAATTACCACCAAGGTGGAAAGTCCCCAAATTCACCAAATTCTCAGGGGATACTAGTGAGTCCACCATAGAACACATAGCGCATTATTTGATCGAAGCAGGAGAGATTGCTAATAATGAGAACTTAAGAATGAAATATTTTCCAAGTTCTTTGACAAAAAATGCTTTCACTTGGTTTACTTCTTTGCATACAACTTCAATATTTACATGGACCCAATTAGAAAGATTGTTCCATGAACAATTCTATATGGGGAAAACTAAGATAAGTTTGAAAGAATTAGCAAGTGTCAAAAGAAAATTCTCTGAACCTATAGATGATTATCTAAATAGGTTTAGATTGTTGAAGGCTAGATGTTTTACACAAGTGCCAGATGTTGCACCCCAAAATTTGCCCTCACAATACAAGACTTTGTGTGCTAAGAAGGTTCACAAGGTTCACAAGTTTCTCAACACTTTCAAGACCTTCCCTGAGGTTCATGAAGTCTACAAGTCACTTCATGAAGGTTCACAAGGTTCACAAGATTCACAATGCTTTCAAGACCTTCCATGAGGTTCATGAAGTCTACAAGTCACTTTATGGGGTTCACAAGGTTCACAAGGTTCACAATGCTTCCCATGAGGTTCACAAGACATGTTATGATGGTTCATAAGGTTCACAAAGTTCACAATTGGTCAGAAGAGTTGACAATTCCCTCAGACAGTGCATCTCCTAAGCAGTGCATCCAAAACTAGGGTTTTGACTTTAATCAGGCTAAATGGACTTCCAAGACTTCAAATGAGATTCATAACATCTTATATGTGTGTAAGAACCCCCATGACAAGTTTCAAGACTTTTCTCAGAAGTTTGCTCAGTCAGATGATCAGATAAGTCAAAATCAGACAATGCAGTTAAAAAGTCAAACTGAGGTCAACTGTGGTCAAACCAAAGTCAAACTTCATGATTTTTTGCCAACATAAAGTATATGAAGTAAAATTCATCATTTGATCAAGGGTTGATCATGATTCATCAAGGAGATTCCAGATCATCAAGAATCAGGAGTTTCTAAATTAGGGTTTCCTTAGTAAAAGTCAACTGAACTTTGACCAGCCATAACTTTCACATACTTCATCACCAAGTCTCCAATCGAAGCTCATTTTGAAGGAAATTGAATTCTCTACAACTTTATGTCTCATAAGCCAAGCCCAAAAATGCTTCATTTGGAAGGTATGAGCTAAGACATTATAGGTCATTTCAAAAGTCAACAAAAAGTCAACAACTTCAAAAGGGCATAACTTGAGATTGGTAAATGATATGGACATGAAACCAGTGGGGTTGGTTATAGGACTCTTCAAGCTTTCCAAAATATCCAAGAACACGCTCATACCATTAAAATTGAAGGATATGTGCCCTTGCAAAGTTGGGAAATTTTGGGTTGGTTTATGATGAAAATGGAGGTCTAAAACCAATTTCTTCCAAATGGGCTTGCCAAATGATGACCCAACCCATACAATGACTTCATGCACGACCCAAACCATTAAAAATCAGAATTTTTATTATTTTATTTTTATTTATTTTTATTTAATTCATTAAAAATCATTTTAAATAAAAATAAAATATGAAAATGTAAGATTTGATGGAGATTAAGCTTCTAGAAAGTCTTAAATATTGATTTGAATTGAAGAGGAAAGAAATCATGAGATTTGTCCAAAAATAGCAAGCATTCACACATGAATATTTGATTTTCAAGGCATGATCAATTTGGATCTTTTCATATCAATTTTTCCACACAAGCAATCAATCTTTTTGACCTAATTCACTCTCCTATAAGTGCATAACTCATTGCCATTGCAAGGACACGAATTCTCTGCCTCCAAAAGTAAGTTTCACAAATTGAAAAACCATCCAAAAACTCACATTCGGTTTTTGATTTCCAGGGCTCTAGAAGGTAAAACAAGAACATAGCAAGACTCCTTGGACTTCCCTGATCATGAACCATCATTCATATGCATCAAAACCATGCTATATTGCTCAACCCGAATCCACCTTGTGCTTGAAAATAATTTTTTCGGTTTCATTTATTTACTGCATTGCAATGAATTTTGTTTGGTTAATGATATTTGTATTGAGCTTGTGAAGGTTTCTGGACAAAGAAATTGGAGTTTCGTGACTTAAATCACAATCGGCCATAGCTAGGGTTCTTGATTCAAATTTGGGATCTTACGATTTAGCCAACATAAATTAGTTTTGAGACCATAATTGGATTGTGTGTTGTATGGGGATTACAAATATGTGATTAATTTGATAAAATGTTGCTGTTTAATGGTGGTTAGAAATTTGCAGGATTAAGTTGCAGGTAAAATCGCAGGTAAATGCCTAGCAAATTTCGCAGGTAAATTGGCAGTTCTCAAGGAAGAAGATGAAGCTGTTCGCGCGCTTCTGGAGATTTAAATATTGATTATAATATTTTATTGTATTGTTTCTATTTTCAATCACCAAAGCATGGTTTGCCTGGTGGTAAAACGGACGCGCGTGTTGATGGAAGGCTGGGGTTCGAATCCTGCCTCCAGCCAATCCTTTTGACATTTTTCCACTTAATTTGCAGTATTAATATATTATTGTTTATAGCCAATACTCTAACAGGTTCGCTCATCTAGCTTGGTTGGTAATGTGCACATGCGTTTGGCTGAGAGGTCCTGGGTTCAATCCTCCCTCAGGCCTTTTGTTTCTTTATTTTCCTGGATTTTTTGTGACAAAGAACAAAACTAATGGAACTCACTTCCTTGCTGCCTGCGCGTACCCTGGCCTAGTGGTGTGTCTTGTTGCTGGTAAACCTGGTGACCTGGGTTCAAATCCCAGCCAGGTATGTTTTGTTGTATTTTTATTTTTAATTTGTTTAATTGATTTAGATTTTATTAATAAACATATATGTAATTAAATAATTTTACAAATACATGTCTAATAGTTTCTAATATTCTAAAATCTTATTTTCTTAATTCAAAAAAAATTATTTCTTTTATTATATAATTATAATGTATATATATTAATTAAAATAATTTTGTATATTATATTATAAACTCTTAAATATTTTTCTAACCAAACCCTAATTTTGAAAACCCTAATTTATTTTCTAAATAATAAAAAACTAATTTATCTTATGATTTAAATTTATGATTTTTGTAAATATAATATTTAGTATAATTAAATTTTATAAATATAATTATGTTCATATTTATTTAATATAATTAAATTTTGTAAATATAATCTTTAAATATAATTATAACCTATTTTCTTCATATAATATGTAAATATTTTTCTAATTTGTTTATAATCTAAATTATATATATAAGTAATTTTTTTTTAAATATGTGCATAGAAATAATTAAACCTATGATAATTTTATTTTTTAATTATAATATGTTTAAAAATAATTTAATAATTTGTACATAAATTAAAATATTATAATAATTATTTAATTGTTCATATTTCTTCTTAGTTCTAAATAATTGTCTATATTAAAAAAAATTTCTTTTGTTTATTATTTTAATATTTTTGCTAATTCCGTTTATTTTAATTATTGTTATTATTACTAACCATATTATTACTAATACATTTATTTTTTAATTATGCTTATTTCATTAACCTTATTTATTTTTGATTTTAATTATTATTATTACTAACCCCTATTATATTTATTATTGCCTATTTATTTATTTTTGCTTATTATTTATATTTATTTATTTGCTATTTATTTTAATTATTTTTAATTGCTTATTATAATTATTGTAATTGCTCCTTGGTGTAAATTTTCGTAAATATTTAAACTATTTTATTTGTATGCTATGGTTAGTAAAATAGGGAGTGTAAACATGTATTCATATTAAAAATCGAATTTAGATCATTTTGATTAAAGATAAATATAAATTAAACACTCACACACGTAAGTCGATTTTTAATCGCCATCTCACTTTCTAGGGTTACCTCTCAATGTTGCCTATCCAAAAAAGGTCAAGTGGGGTGTATAAAGCAAGTCCCTTAAAAGAAAAGTCATCAAGTCCCTAATGGTTGCCTTTCATAAAGATCAAGTCCCTTTCGAATAATGATGACAGTCCCTCCTAAAATGCTTAATACACCCCACAGTTGCCTTCATTAAACAGATGTCCCTCATATGTCCCTCACATCCAAGGTAATGACTACCTATTCCTTAATAATAGGGATAGTCTTACCATGTAAAAGGATAAAGAACAGAAAGACTTAAAACTTTAGGGTAGGTTCCTCATAGTTGCTTACTCACTTCATTTAAAAACTTTTCAAACACTTCACAATTTCAAACAATTTTCAAAATACAAGTTTTTTACGCATCCGTACATGGATCATTATTAAACTCTTATGGAAATTCTTATTCACACACTACACTTTTCAAAAACAATTCAAAGTGAGTTAAGTAACTAAGAGCCCATGGATAACCATGGATGTAAAGGGTTCTAACACCTTCCCTTTACATAACCTACCCCCCGGACCCAAAAATCTTTTAAAAGGTCTTTCCTGTTCTTTTATGCCTTTCCTTTGGATAAAATAAAAGTCGGTGGCGACTCTTGCTATCCGCAACATAACTAAAGTCAGTTCTCCCACCGTGTTACAGAACTGGCGACTCTGCTGGGGACTTAAATTAAAGAGGGGTACCCTTAGGAATTAGATCACTTTAAATTGTTTGCCTTGTTTGCTTTATATTATCTTGTTGGGGTGCTCTTATGTGTGAAAGGTCCTAACCCGGATCTAGTGTACCTTAGGTAAATGGCAATAGACCAAGGAAACTGTACGACGTATATCGATACGGTTGATCTGGTGGCCATAGTTAGTGCGACTTCTTGGTTGGTGCTTATGTTCCTTAAGTCAAGTTGAGGATAATATGAGGCTGCCATATGTTGTCAATGCACTAGTTAACTTTTAGAACCCTAGTTAACTCATCTTGGCCTTTAGAAAGTAGTGAGGTAACCGGCTTTGGTGCAGACTGAAGTTGGTTGACACTCGATACTACGCTCATTGAGATTCTAAACTTGGAGGGTTTTGGTTGGCAAGTAAGTTGCCTTCTGAACAACCACCCTTGTGAAGGATCAATGATTTTGAGATCCCTTAGAACCTGGTTACTTTTGTAGGACAGGATGAACCAACTAACTTCAGGGGAGGGTACTTACCTTTGAACCTCATGCAAGCCTTTAAACCTAGGGCTATGGTGTGACTTGTTTGTGTGTGCCACATGTTTGTGATTGAGCATGACATCATGACATCAGCATGCATCATAAGCATAGCATTTTCACTAACCATTTCAAGGACCAAAGGATTTATCTTTGTTCTTTGTTGCAGGTCATGGCTGCTACTCGTAGAAACACCATCAGGATCAACTTTGTGGGCATACCTTCCAAGCTTAAAGAGTTGGTTTCTCAAGTGTCTGATCATTCCCAGTTCATCAAGAGACATGGTCACCTATTGGATCTAGTCACTTCAGGGTTCTATGAAGACATGATGAGTGTTCTGTTTCAGTTCTTTGACCCTAAGCACCATTGCTTTACATTCCCCGACTACCAGTTGGTTCCAACCATGGAAGAGTTCTCTAAGCTTCTGGGTATACCTATCCTTGATCAGAGACCCTTCACAGGCTTGGAGAAGGAGCTTAAACCAGAAGTTATTGCTGTAGCTCTACATCTGAAGAAGTCTGACATTGTTCTAGAAACGAGAAGTGGAGTCAAGGGTATTCTTGCTAAGGTGTTGGTAGAGAAAGCTCAGGTGTTCTTGAAAGCTATGAGCTATGATGCTTTTGAGGAAATCTTAGCCTTGTTGATATATGGCTTAGTGTTGTTCCCCAATCCAGATCAGTTCATAGACGTTCATGCCATTAACATATTTCTGAGTCACAATCCGGTGCCTACATTGCTTGGAGACATTCTACATTCTCTTCATACCCGTACTACAAGGGCAAGAGGAACTTTGATGTGCTGCATACCTTTGCTTTCTAGGTGGTTTATTTCTCACCTTCCTCGCTCAGTAATGAAGAATGAGCAAGGGTTCAGATGGTCCAAGAGGATCATGTCACTTTCTCACTCAGACATCCATTGGTGCTCCAGATCTATGGAGAATGTCACCATCATTGACCGTTGTGGGGAGTTTCCTAATGTGCCACTTCTAGGCATAAGAGGAGGCATTACCTACAACCCTTCCTTAGCTTTACGACAGTTTGGTTATGCTCGGAGTGATAGCCCACATGACATGTTGATTCAGGGTATTGTGTTTGATTACGACAACGATCTTCAGGGTTACCGTCAGGGATTCATACGAGCATGGGGAAAAGTAAACAGGGTTGACAGCAAGACACTGGAGCCTAAGTACACTATTCCTATGGAGGCTTATCTCAGATGGGTACGATCTCGTGCTCAGACTCTCATGATGCCATATCCTGCCGTCCTACCCGTTACCATGGAACCTGTTGCTGAAGGAGACACAGCTTATACCATCCTTCACCCAGACATGCCTACTGATACGGAAGACTTGCAGAGATCATGGATCCAACTGAAGGAGCAAAGAGATACTTTCGAGGCTCATTACAAAGCAAGCCAAGAAAGGATCCTGGAACTAACAAAGCAACTTCACGAGGAACGGAACCTCAACTCATACCTCAACACAAAGAGGAAACGTCCATGGGAGATTTAAAACCCCATCTTTTGTACTTATTTCATTTCATTTTTTGTAAGCCTAAAAGGCAAAACAAAATTATCACTAATAAAAGTTTACCTTCTTGTTTGTTTAAGCAAATTTAAATCCTGCGGTCCTTGAAAACATTGCATATACATTCACATATCATTTCATGGCATCACAGGTTTATAATTGTGTACAGGTTTCTCATCTTCTCGCTGTTTATTTCAGCAATGGCTCTTGAACAATCAGTTAAAGATCTCCAGGCACAAAATGCACAGTTCCAAGAGCTGATCTTGAACCTGTCCAAGGGGCAGGATGAATTGAAGGCACTGCTGGCCAAGAAGACTAAGAAGACTAGAAGGTCAGCTGGTTTGATCAACATGGGTAGAAGGTTCAAAGGTCTTGCCAAGACCAAAGAACCAGCTGAAGACTATGAATCTGAGGAATCTGAAAAAGAGGGAGGCAGTCTCCACAACACTATGGGGGACTCTGATTCTGAGGCTAATTACTACCATGAGCCTAATGAAGACAAACTCAAGATGCTGGTGGATAGAATGGATGCTATGGAGTTGCAGAAGTCATCTGGGCTGGATTTTGAAGATTTGAGTTTGATATCTGGGGTAGTCATACCCATTGGTTTCAAGGTTCCTACATTTGTTGTTTATGATGGGGTCTCTTGTCCCAAGCTGCATCTGAGGTCTTATGTCAGAAGAATTCAACCCCACACTGCTGATAAAAAGTTGTGGATCCATTTCTTTCAATAAAGCTTATCTGGAGCTCAGCTGGAGTGGTATTATCAGTTGGAGAGTGTCAACATCAGAGACTGGAATGATCTTGCTGAAGCTTTCTATAAGCAGTACCAATACAATGCTGACTTAGCCCCCACTCGCATGCAGCTTCAGAGCATGTCTATGGGTGCCAAAGAAAGTTTCAAGGAGTATGCTCAGAAGTGGAGAGATTTAGCTGGAAGAGTTCAACCCCCTTTAACTGACAGGGAATTGGTTGATATGTTCATGTGTACGCTGAATGGTCCTTTTTACAGTCATCTCATTGGAAGCTCATCATCTGGCTTCACTGAGTTGATAATGACAGGAGAGCGAGTAGAAAATGGTATAAAGAATGGTAAGATCCAAGTGGGTACTTCCTCATCAGGTGCTGCAAAGAAGCCTCCCACTGGGAAGAAAGAATCCAATGCTGTTTATGGTCAGCCTGATCGTAACAGAAGGCATCAGTCTGTTAGTGCAGTTCATATTTCAAATCCAACTCCTGCAACAACAGAGCAGCCACAGGGCAACCAACAGAGGGCTAGAAGGCAGTTCACGAAGATCAACATGTCAATGGCTCAGGCGTTGCAACACTTGTTGAAGGCTGAACTTATTACTTTGAAGGAGACTCCTCAGAATCCTAATGTTACCTCTCCCAGGTACAATCCCAATGCACGATGTGCATATCATTCAAACTGTCAGGGTCATGATACTAATAATTGCTGGGTCTTGAAGAACAAAATTCAAGATATGATTGAGGCTGGAGAGATTGAGTTTGACCCTCCGGGTACTCCAAATGTGATTACTGCTCCCATGCCAAATCACGAGAAGACTGTCAATGCCATTGATGAAGATCTGCATATCTATTCAGTTGCGGAGTTGACCACACCATTGTCTGTTATCAAGAAGAAGTTAGTACAAGCTGGGTTCTTTCCAGGTTGTCGTGAAGATTGTTTGTACTGTATCTATAAGCCGGATAGTTGCTTCAGATTGAGAGATGGAATTCAACGTCTCATGGATAAGTATACTATAGTGTTTGAAAGGAGACCGTCTTCTGTGGAGAGTATGGTGGAACATATTACTAGAGGTAAGAAGATTAAGGAGGTTGATATGGTTGACAAAGTACCGGTGAAAATCACTTCAAAGGGACCTATTAAAATTACTCATCAAGGTCCAATCAGGATTACTGCTGAAGGTCCTGTAAAGGTTGTTGCTGAAGCCAGAGTGGCTCCTATGGTCATTACTACTCCTGGTCCTATTCCGTATACGTCTGATAAAGCTGTGCCTTGGCATTATGGATCTGATGTTTACATCCATGGTGTTAAGAAAGAGCCATTGGCTGATGTGCCTGTTGATGTTGACAATATTGTTGGATATAGTAAGATCACGCGTAGTGGAAGAGTCTTCTCACCTCCAGTTAATTCCAAGAATGCAGCTACTCCTGCTGCTACCTCCACCACTGATGCTCGAGGCAAAGGTCCTGTTATTGAACCTGTATCTACTGATGTGCCAGCTGCTGATGATATCTCTAAGCAGATGGAATAAGTATTGAAAATCATTCGCAGGAGTGATTATGACATTGTTGATCAGTTGGGGCATACTCCCTCAAAGATTTCTATGTTGTCTTTGTTATTATGTTCTGAGGCTCATGCCAAGGCCTTGATCAAGTTTCTGAAGACTGCTCATGTACCCAATGCCATTTCTGTTGACCAGTTTGAGAATTGTGTTGCTCACCTGACCTATGATAATGGGTTAAGATTTTCTGATGCTGATTTGACCCCTGCCAAGAGGGATCATAACAGGGCCTTGCATATCTCAATTGAATGCAGGGGCACTACCCTGTCACACGTATTGATAGACAATGGTTCCTCTCTGAATGTGTTGCCCAAGGAAGTCCTGAATAAGCTGAGTCCTGAAGATGCTGTGCTGAAGCCCAGCAATATTGTGGTGAAGGCTTTTGATGGTTCTAGAAGAGTAGTGCATGGGGAAATTGATCTTCCAATCAAAGTTGGCTCTCAGGTTTTTACTGCTACATTTTTTGTGATGGATATTCGTCCTTCGTACTCTTGTTTGCTTGGTCGTCCCTGGATCCATGGGGCAGGTGATGTAACCTCTACATTACATCAGAAGCTAAGATATCTGGTGGAAGGAAAGGTTGTTACTGTCTATGGAGAAGAAGAATACTTTGTCAGCCATGTGAATACCTTCAAGTATCTGGAAATGGAAGGTGAATACATTGAAACTCCGTGTCAGACGTTTGAAGTGGTTCCTTGGATTGTTAATGATTATGTAGCTCCTCCTGTTGCGAAGAAAGTTCCCGTGGTCACCAGAAAACCTCCAACAATGGCAATGGCCTCCCTCAATGATGCTAGAGCTGTGGTGGATGAAGGTGGTTGTATTATTTGGGGTCAGCTTCCTGATATCCCATACAAGTCTGACAAATTTGGTTTGGGTTTCACTGCAGAGTCCCAGAAGGCTGTTCGTCGTGATCGTGCTGTTCGTATCACCAATCAAGGGGTTATGAAAGATCAGATCAACGCTGTGGGAGACTATGAGGAAGACTACAATCTGGATGCTTGGATCTTTCCTACCGTGGGTGCTGGACTCAATAATTGGAAAGCTGAAGATGTTATCCCTATCTCCTTTAGTCAGGAGTAAATACTATTACTGTGTTGTTGCTTTTTAAGTTTGTAATTGAACTCTTAAGCCTTGTGCCTTACCCGGGGCACAATGGTGTGCTTGTTACGGGTTGTCATTTCATTTGCATACTTCATTCAATAAAATCAGTGGACGTTTCGTTTTCGTAAATATTGTGTTCCTTGTCTTTCTTTTCTTTTTGCTTTATCAGCTATGTGTTCTTACACACACCCACATCACTAAAATGCAGATCCTCATCCACTCTGGATCCTGTTGATGATAGTTCTACTATTGCCAATTATAATTTCGAGAATCCGATCTATCAAACTGAAGACGGAAATGAGGACGATTGTGAAGTACCTGTAGAGCTCGCTAGGTTGTTACAACAAGAAGAGAAAGCTATACAGCCACATGAAGAGCCAGTCGAAGTTGTGAATCTGGGAACTGAAGAAAACAGGAAAGAGGTCAAGATAGGGGTTGATTTAGAGGATAGTGTCAAGAGCAGGTTGATTCAGATGTTACGTGACTATGTGGAGATCTTTGCTTGGTCTTATGAAGATATGCCAGGGTTGGATACAAACATTGTGGTTCACCGTTTACCAGTAAAAGAAGATTGTCGTCCAAAGAAGCAGAAGGTTCGTCGTATGCGTCCTGAAATGTCAGAAAAGATCAAAGCAGAGGTAATGAAACAGTTCAATGCAGGGTTCTTAGCAGTGACTTCTTATCCTCAGTGGGTTGCAAATGTGGTACCAGTTCCTAAGAAAGATGGTAAGGTACGTATGTGTGTGGACTACAGAGATTTGAACAAGGCTAGCCCCAAAGATGATTTTCCACTTCCTCATATTGATGTTCTGGTAGACAACACTGCTCAGCATAAGGTATTCTCTTTTATGGATGGTTTCTCTGGTTACAATCAAATCAAGATGGCACCTGAAGATATGGAGAAGACAACATTTGTTACACAGTGGGGCACTTTTTGTTATAAGGTGATGCCATTTGGTTTGAAGAATGCAGGGGCAACATATCAGCGTGCTATGGTGGCTTTGTTTCATGATATGATTCATCATGAGATAGAGGTATATGTAGATGATATGATAGCCAGATCTCAGAATGAAGAGCAACATCTTGATCATTTGCATAAATTGTTTGAGAGGCTGAAGAAGTACAAGTTGAGATTAAATCCAAACAAGTGTACTTTTGGAGTTAGATCTGGAAAGCTCCTGGGTTTTATTGTCAGTGGAAAAGGTATTGAAGTGGATCCTGCAAAAGTGAAAGCTATACGAGAGATGCCAGCTCCCCGTACTGAGAAGGAAGTTAGAGGTTTCTTGGGACGATTGAATTACATTGCAAGATTTATTTCCCAATTAACTGCCATCTGTGAGCCAATCTTCAAGTTGTTGAGGAAAGATCAGGTGATGGAATGGAATGATGAATGCCAGACTGCCTTTGATGAAATCAAGAGATATCTGCTGGAACCACCAATTTTGATGCCACCAGTTGATGGAAGACCCTTGATTATGTACTTAACAGTGTTAGACAACTCAATGGGGTGTGTATTGGGGCAACATGACGAGTCTGGTCGAAAAGAGCATGCAATATACTACCTTAGCAAAAAGTTTACCGACTGTGAAACAAGATACTCACTGCTCGAGAAAACTTGCTGTGCTTTGGCATGGGCTGCTCGCCGACTAAGACAGTATATGTTGACTCATACTACCTTATTGATTTCAAAGATGGATCCAATCAAGTACATATTTGAGAAACCTGCTCTCTCCGGAAGAATTGCAAGATGGCAAATGATCTTGACGGAATATGATATACAATATACTACTCAGAAGGCCATTAAAGGGAGTGTTGTTGCTGATCATTTGGCTCATCAAGCAGTGGATGATTACCAGTCAATGAGTTTTGAGTTCCCTGATGAAGACATTATGATTATTACCAAAGAACCTGGACAATATGACGGACCTGAACAAGGATCCCGATGGACTATGGTTTTTGATGGTGCCTCTAATGCACTTGGTAATGGTGTTGGTGTTGTGATTAGTTCCCCTGAAGGTTGTCATACCCCGATTACTGCCAGACTTTGTTTCTATTGTACCAATAACATGGCTGAGTATGAGGCATGTATCCTGGGTATTAAAGCTGCCATTGATATGAAGATTCAATTCCTTGATGTGTATGGAGATTCAGCCCTGGTAGTAAGTCAGATTAAAGGAGACTGGGATACCAAGCATGATAATCTCATTCCTTACAGAGAGCATGTGTTGTCTTTGATCCCACATTTCAAAGAGATTACCTTTGGACATATTCCACGGAGAGAGAATCAGTTAGCAGATGCTTTGGCCACCATGGCATCCATGTTTGAGATCAGCTGGGATGATGAAGCTCCCAAGATTACTATTGATAGATTTAAGAAGCCTGCATACTGCAATGAGATTGACACTGAAGGGGCAGAGGAAAAGCCTTGGTTCTATGAAGTAAAAAGATATCTTGAAGCTCAGGAGTTCCCTGAAGAGGCATCTGTCAAAGATAGGAAATTTCTGAGAAGGTTCTCTGCTAAGTTCTTTTTGAGCAATGGCATTTTGTACAAGCGCAATCATGATTCAACTTTGCTTCGTTGTGTGGATAAGAAGGAAGCAATTGAGATTATGGAAGATATGCATGATGGAATCTTTGGCACTCATTCTAGTGGTCATACTATGGCAAAGAAGATATTGAGAGCAGGTTACTATTGGTCTACCATGGAAGCTGATTGCTATCAACACTCCAGAACTTGTCACAAATATCAAATTTATGCTGATAAAGTCCATGTACCTCCATCACCATTGAATGTGTTGACTGCCCCTTGGCCCTTTGCCATGTGGGGCATTGATATGATTGGTGAGAACAAGCCTACTGCTTCTAATGGACATCGTTTCATCCTGGTTGCTATTGATTACTTCACAAAATGGGTGGAGGCAGCGTCATTTGCATCTGTTACCAAGAATGTTGTGGCTCGGTTCATTAAGAATAATCTCATATGTAGGTATGGCATCCCTGAAAGGATTATCACTGACAATGGCTCTAATCTGAACAACACCATGATTACTGATCTCTGCACGCAGTTCAAGATTAAGCATCACAACTCTTCTCCGTATCGTCCAAAGATGAATGGGGCAGTTGAAGCTGCTAATAAGAACATTAAGAAGATTGTACAGAAGATGACTGTTACTTATAAGGATTGGCATGAGATGTTACCCTTTGCTCTTCATGGTTATCGTACCACAATACGTACTTCAACAGGGGCAACCCCATTCTCCTTGGTCTATGGTATGGAAGCAGTTTTGCCCATTGAAGTTCAGATTCCCTCCTTAAGAATTATGAAGGATGCAGGCTTGGATGAAGATGAGTGGATTCAGACTCGACTTGACCAGATAAATTTGATTGATGAGAAGAGACTAGCAGCAGTTTGTCATGGCCAGATGTACCAGAAACGAATGATCAAAGCTTTTAATAAGAAAGTTAAGCCAAAGGTATATCAGGCTGGTGACTTGGTAATCAAGCGTATTATATTACCACAGGGTGATCCTAGGGGCAAGTGGACTCCAACATATGAAGGACCATTTGTAGTCAAGACAGTGTTCTCAGGAGGTGCCATGATACTCACTACTATGGATGGTAAAGACTTCCCACAGCCTGTAAACGCAGACATAGTTAAAAAATACTATGCATAAAAAGAGACCCGCTAGGTTGACTGGCCTAGGCAAAAATAAGGGCATCCCGGCGAACCAAAAGGGTTCGGGCAAAAATTAGGGATATATATAAAAGATGTACACCCGGCAAGTCGAAAACCTGAAAAGGCGACTTGGGCAAAAAAGGGTATCCCGGTGGATTGAAAACCTGAAAGGGCAATCCAGGCAAAAGTTAGGGATTAAAGCGTATGACTATGTCTCGTTTGGATCACCCATGAAACTGCAACCAGTTGTACTACTTGCTCAAGCTCGAACAGATAAAGCTCAATCCAATCGTTTTCGTCTCAACAGCAGAAGATGAGATACTTGAAGATAATGGCAATAGTAGAATTGAAACTCAATAGGATTATTTCTCACATAGCTGATTCTCTTTGTTTTGTAAAAACTTTATGACAAAATCCTTTTACTAGGGTTTATGTCTCCTTGTACAAGCTTACCCGCGTATGGGTCACTTTTTGATATAAATAAATTCCATCTTTTGAATCCAGATTTACTTTTACCCTATTTACATAAGCGGAACGTCCATTGGTTGTGTTTGAATGTATGTATGCTTCTGAATATGATTGATGTTTACAAGAAATGCATATGTGCTTAATATGATTGATGTTTACCAGAAATGCATGAAAATGCAGTAATAGTATTTACTAAGGACGAACGAGGGAAGTATTTCAACGAAGCTTCGCTGGTTCATCTCTACAAAACAGCTACAAACCCTCAGTAGGACGAATCCATCTTCATAAAGTCTCATCTCCCCTGGAATTTATATCCATCTCTTTTATCCTCATACGGATATATGGGAATTTACTTTCCAATAAGGGTACGACAAACGAAGACGGGAGGTGATATCTACCCTACTATCAAACGAAGACGGGAGGTTATATATACCTTGCTATCCCCAGCAGACGGGAGGTTATATATATACCTTGCTATCCCCAGCATACAGAAGGTTATGTATAATATATTATCAAACAAGACGGGAACGAGTTCCTCATATTCTTCAACAACGAATCGGGATTTATTTTCCATGGCCAGCAGTTGTTATACGAAGATATCCAGACTCTTCCGGCAGCATCATATCATACATACATCATTTATATCACACCATAACATACATATCCGTAAATACATAATACATTTACTTAGGTGCATCATACTATGCATGCATACATATTGCATAAACTAACAGTTTCCTTGCAGGATAGTTATATGCAGATAAAACAATATCAACGAGTCACAACAGGTATGAGATGATCCATACATTACTCAAGATGTCCTCGGAGAGTAGGCAAACGGTCTGTAAGAGGATCCATTCCCTAATCCAGGATATTTCCAGAAGATTTCATCTATCTGGTCTTGAATAGCAGGCAAACGATCTATACAAAGATCCATTCCCTGGTTCAAGATATTTTCAGAAGATTTAATCAATTCCCTCGGAGAGTAGGCAAACGGTCTGTACAAAGATCCATTCCCTAATCCAGGATATTTTCAGGAGACTTGATCCTGACACTTTTTTGTCATCGGAGAGTAGGCAAACGGTCTGTAAGAAAATCCATTCCCTAATCCAGGATATTTTCGGAAGATTTCATCTAGCTGATCTTGAATAGCAGGCAAACGATCTGTACAAAGATCCATTCCCTGGTTCAAGATACTTTCAGAAGATTTAATCTATTGGCCCTTGAATAGCAGGCAAACGGTCTGTACAAAGATCCATTCCCTGGTTCAAGATATTTTTCAAAAGAACAAACCCTGACATTCTTTTGATCTTGGAGAGTAGGCAAACGGTCTGTAAAAAGATCTATTCCCTAATCCAAGATATTTCCAGAAGAGATAATCGTCACGAAGATTTATTTCTACTGGTCTATTCAACAAATTCAAAGGATAAACGATTCAGAGACGGTCTATACAAAGATATAGTACTGAAATCCAGTATCAACACAAAGCTATCATCACATCCAGTTCTCTAGATGGCATCTCTAAGCCCATCTCCAGTTCTTCCAAGTGGCATTTTTAAGCCCACTCAAGCATATACAACCAACCATCAATATCACTCTAGGCACTGGTGAGTGCAAATTTTTGGGCTTTTGTGTTCAATCCCCTTCAACCTTCCAGGTCACGACTAGTAAATATACCAATCTAACCCCTCAGGTTTCAGAAAATTGAACAGGGGCAGCTGTTGCACCCAAAAATTTGCCCTCACAATACAAGACTTTGTGTGCTAAGAAGGTTCACAAGGTTCACAAGTTTCTCAACACTTTCAAGACCTTCCCTGAGGTTCATGAAGTCTACAAGTCACTTCATGAAGGTTCACAAGGTTCACAAGATTCACAATGCTTTCAAGACCTTCCATGAGGTTCATGAAGTCTCCAAGTCACTTTATGGGGTTCACAAGGTTCACAAGGTTCACAATGCTTCCCATGAGGTTCACAAGACATGTTATGATGGTTCATAAGGTTCACAAAGTTCACAATTGGTCAGAAGAGTTGACAATTCCCTCAGACAGTGCATCTCCTAAGCAGTGCATCCAAAACTAGGGTTTTGACTTTAATCAGGCTAAATGGACTTCCAAGACTTCAAATGAGCTTCATAACATCTTATATGTGTGTAAGAACCCCCATGACAAGTTTCAAGACTTTTCTCAGAAGTTTGCTCAGTCAGATGATCAGATAAGTCAAAATCAGACAATGCAGTTAAAAAGTCAAACTGAGGTCAACTGTGGTCAAACCAAAGTCAAACTTCATGATTTTTTGCCAACATCAATTATATGAAGTAAAATTCATCATTTGATCAAGGGTTGATCATGATTCATCAAGGAGATTCCAGATCATCAAGAATAAGGAGTTTCTAAATTAGGGTTTCCTTAGTAAAAGTCAACTGAACTTTGACCAGCCATAACTTTCACATACTTCATCACCAAGTCTCCAATCAAAGCTCATTTTGAAGGAAATTGAATTCTCTACAACTTTGTGTCTCACAAGCCAAGCCCAAAAATGCTTCATTTGGAAGGTATGAGCTAAGACATTATAGGTCATTTCAAAAGTCAACAAAACGTCAACAACTTCAAAAGGGCATAACTTGAGATTGGTAAATGATATGGACATGAAACCAGTGGGGTTGGTTATAGGACTCTTCAAGCTTTCCAAAATGTCCAAGAACACCCTCATACCATTAAAATTGAAGGATATGTGCCCTTGCAAAGTTGGGAAATTTTGGGTTGGTTTATGATGAAAATGGAGGTCTAAAACCAATTTCTTCCAAATGGGCTTGCCAAATGATGACCCAACCCATACAATGACTTCATGCACGACCCAAACCATTAAAAATCAGAATTTTTATTATTTTATTTTTATTTATTTTTATTTAATTCATTAAAAATCATTTTAAATAAAAATAAAATATGAAAATGTAAGATTTGATGGAGATTAAGCTTCTAGAAAGTCTTAAATATTGATTTGAATTGAAGAGGAAAGAAATCATGAGATTTGTCCAAAAATAGCAAGCATTCACACATGAATATTTGATTTTCAAGGCATGATCAATTTGGATCTTTTCATATCAATTTTTCCACACAAGCAATCAATCTTTTTGACCTAATTCACTCTCCTATAAGTGCATAACTCATTGCCATTGCAAGGACACGAATTCTCTGCCTCCAAAAGTAAGTTTCACAAATTGAAAAACCATCCAAAAACTCACATTCGGTTTTTGATTTCCAGGGCTCTAGAAGGTAAAACAAGAACATAGCAAGACTCCTTGGACTTCCCTGATCATGAACCATCATTCATATGCATCAAAACCATGCTATATTGCTCAACCCGAATCCACCTTGTGCTTGAAAATAATTTTTTCGGTTTCATTTATTTGCTGCATTGCAATGAATTTTGTTTGGTTAATGATATTTGTATTGAGCTTGTGAAGGTTTCTGGACAAAGAAATTGGAGTTTCGTGACCTAAATCACAATCGGCCATAGCTAGGGTTCTTGATTCAAATTTGGGATCTTACGATTTAGCCAACATAAATTAGTTTTGAGACCATAATTGGATTGTGTGTTGTATGGGGATTACAAATATGTGATTAATTTGATAAAATGTTGCTGTTTAATGGTGGTTAGAAATTTGCAGGATTAAGTTGCAGGTAAAATCGCAGGTAAATGCCTAGCAAATTTCGCAGGTAAATTGGCAGTTCTCAAGGAAGAAGATGAAGTTGTTCGCGCGCTTCTGGAGATTTAAATATTGATTATAATATTTTATTGTATTGTTTCTATTTTCAATCACCAAAGCATGGTTGGCCTGGTGGTAAAACGGACGCGCGTGTTGATGGAAGGCTGGGGTTCGAATCCTGCCTCCAGCCAATCCTTTTGACATTTTTCCACTTAATTTGCAGTATTAATATATTATTGTTTATAGCCAATACTCTAACAGGTTCGCTCATCTAGCTTGGTTGGTAATGTGCACATGTGTTTGGCTGAGAGGTCCTGGGTTCAATCCTCCCCCAGGCCTTTTGTTTCTTTATTTTCCTGGATTTTTTGTGACAAAGAACAAAACTAATGGAACTCACTTCCTTGCTGCCTGCGCGTACCCTGGCCTAGTGGTGTGTCTTGTTGCTGGTAAACCTGGTGACCTGGGTTCAAATCCCAGCCAGGTATGTTTTGTTGTATTTTTATTTTTAATTTGTTTAATTGATTTAGATTTTATTAATAAACATATATGTAATTAAATAATTTTACAAATACATGTCTAATAGTTTCTAATATTCTAAAATCTTATTTTCTTAATTCAAAAAAAAATTATTTCTTTTATTATATAATTATAATGTATATATATTAATTAAAATAATTTTGTATATTATATTATAAACTCTTAAATATTTTTCTAACCAAACCCTAATTTTGAAAACCCTAATTTATTTTCTAAATAATAAAAAACTAATTTATCTTATGATTTAAATTTATGATTTTTGTAAATATAATATTTAGTATAATTAAATTTTATAAATATAATTATGTACATATTTATTTAATATAATTAAATTTTGTAAATATAATCTTTAAATATAATTATAACCTATTTTCTTCATATAATATGTAAATATTTTTCTAATTTGTTTATAATCTAAATTATATATATAAGTAATTTTTTTTAAATATGTGCATAGAAATAATTAAACCTATGATAATTTTATTTTGTAATTATAATATGTTTAAAAATAATTTAATAATTTGTACATAAATTAAAATATTATAATAATTATTTAATTGTTCATATTTCTTCTTAGTTCTAAATAATTGTCTATATTAAAAAAAAAATTCTTTTGTTTATTATTTTAATATTTTTGCTAATTCCGTTTATTTTAATTATTGTTATTATTACTAACCATATTATTACTAATACATTTATTTTTTAATTATGCTTATTTCATTAACCTTATTTATTTTTGATTTTAATTATTATTATTACTAACCCCTATTATATTTATTATTGCCTATTTATTTATTTTTGCTTATTATTTATATTTATTTATTTGCTATTTATTTTAATTATTTTTAATTGCTTATTATAATTATTGTAATTGCTCCTTGGTGTAAATTTTCGTAAATATTTAAATTATTTTATTTGTATGCTATGGTTAGTAAAATAGGGAGTGTAAACATGTATTCATATTAAAAATCGAATTTAGATCATTTTAATTAAAGATAAATATAAATTAAACACTCACACACGTAAGTCGATTTTTAATCGCCATCTCACTTTCTAGGGTTACCTCTCAATGTTACCTATCCAAAAAAGGTCAAGTGGGGTGTATAAAGCAAGTCCCTTAAAAGAAAAGTCATCAAGTCCCTAATGGTTGCCTTTCATAAAAATCAAGTCCCTTTCGAATAATGATGACAGTCCCTCCTAAAATGCTTAATACACCCCACAGTTGCCTTCATTAAACAGATGTCCCTCATATGTCCCTCACATCCAAGGTAATGACTACCTATTCCTTAATAATAGGGATAGTCTTACCATGTAAAAGGATAAAGAACAGAAAGACTTAAAACTTTAGGGTAGGTTCCTCATAGTTGCTTACTCACTTCATTTAAAAACTTTTCAAACACTTCACAATTTCAAACAATTTTCAAAATACAAGTTTTTTACGCATCCGTACATGGATCATTATTAAACTCTTATGGAAATTCTTATTCACACACTACACTTTTCAAAAAAAATTCAAAGTGAGTTAAGTAACTAAGAGCCCATGGATAACCATGGATGTAAAGGGTGCTAACACCTTGCCTTTACATAACCTACCCCCCGGACCCAAAAATCTTTTAAAAGGTCTTTCCTGTTCTTTTATGCCTTTCCTTTGGATAAAATAAAAGTCGGTGGCGACTCTTGCTATCCGCAACATAACTAAAGTCAGTTCTCCCACCGTGTTACACCAGAACAAGAATTAGTCGAAATGGCTGCAGGGGGCCTGGATTATTCCATAAGGAAAAAATTAGACACCCAGTACTTAAGAGACATGGCACAACTAGCAGATAGAGTAAGGCAAATAGAAAGGCTAAAAACTGAGAAATTTAGATCAAATAAAAACAAAAAGGAAAGAGTGGCCTATGTAGGGATATGTCAAGACGAAGATTACAACGAAAACGAATCCGTCATTTTCGACGAGCAAGAAATTAATCAGGCAGAACTAAAACAAGGCCCTCCATATTCCTGTAAAGTTGTAGCTCCGTCGAATGGAAAGAATCCAGTCAAAATTGAAAGGAATGATAGGTTCCCTAAAAGAACTTACACATTTGACATCACCAAATGTGATGAAATTTTCGACTTACTAGTTAAAGATGGTCAATTGATAAAACCAACAGGCACTAAAGAGCCTCCTGTAGACCAACAGAAAAAGAGAGGTTTTTGCAAATACCATAATTTTTTGGGTCATAAAACTTCTCAATGTTACCTTTTCAGGGATCTTGTCCAGAATGCATTCCAGAACGGAAGGCTGAAATTTGGAGACAAAGCTAAGCAACAGATGAGGATTGACTCAAATCCCATGCAGGTTGTGGAGGCCAACTTTGCTGAACCAGAGATGGTGAATGTGGTCGAAATGGAAGTAATGTCTGAAGAAAGTTTTGAAATGGTAGAAGCTACTGAGGGTTTCGACACCAACTTCACCATGATAGAGGTTGCTGAGGGCTTCGACACCCATGTAAATATGGTGGAGGGGGCTGATGACCTCACTGAACAGGCTGAGGAGGAAGAAGTCAAAGCTACTGAAGGCTTCGACAGAGAAAACGCAATTGAAGCTACTGAAGGCTTTGACGGAGGGAACACAGTCAAAGCTAGTAAAGGCTTCGACAAGAAGAATTACAACAGAGATACTGAGCATGGAGTGGTTTGGGACACTCTAGGAGAGCCCAGTGGAAAGTTTGACTTCATAGTGAAGTATTTTGCACCACCAAGCTCTAAAACTGACATCAGCGAAATCAAACCCACAGGATGGGGAGATTTCTTCAGAGATGTTGATGAGGAAGCAGATAAAAAAGTCCTCATTACCCAAAAAGAGGCCACTGAAGGCCTTAGTCATGACAAAATCAAGGAGATAGAGACTGCTGGCAAGGTCCACATTGTCGAACCAGTAAATAAAAGCACTACCAGGATTAAAGAAGATCCTGCTGAAGGTTTTGTGCAGCCCAACCCTCATGGAATTCTGTGCAGAACAATGGAAGATCCAAAAGAAAAGCCAGTTGCACAATGTTGCAAGTACATCCACAAAGGCTTACACCCAAAAAGCAGTGTGGATCAGTTAAAAGGGAATATCCCTGAGGAAATGATGCTAGTCGAAAAAATGAACAAACTAAAGATTACAAGTGATCAGAATGCAGACATTCATATGGTAGAAGTCACTCAGAAAATACGACCAGACACCAACAAAAAGAACCATCAAGAGGAGCATCAGAAGTTTGTTTATCCAAAAGAAGATGAAAGTCTGGTGGAATTCATCCAGAGGTGCCAGAAAAAGAATGCAGAGGTCATGCTTTGTCCAAGGTGCAGCGCTGTATTTGACAGGAAAGCAGCCAACAACTTGGAAGCAGTAGAGAAGGACAAAAAGAGAGGAAACTGGGGAGCAGTCCCACCAATCAGAAATGAGAGGTTTGACCCAAGGAGAAGGGAGCATCATAACCAAAGAATGGGAGAAAGGCGTTATAGCACCTATAAACCATCCAACAAGCCGAATGATGACAAATGGGTCCAGCCTATAAGGGATGCCCAAGGTCAGAAGAGGTGGAAAAGTTTTGAAGTAAATAGGGGTGCCTCAATAGAAGCAAAAAAGGAAGTAGAAAAAACAAAGCCAAAATACGTCTCTGAAAATTACAAGGGGAAGAACCCCATGTCAAGGTCCCAATGAAGGAGGTTTCAAAGGCAGAAGATAGCCGAAAAAGAAACTGCAGAACAGAACAGGGATGGTAAGAACAAAGCTGATTCAAGCAAGTTTGTACAGGCAATAAGCAAAGGAGAATCTATGGCAAAAGAAGAGCCTCCTCAGAAAAACAAATCTAGTAACATAACAGAAATGTCGAAGACTAACAACAAAATGCCAGAAGACGAAGAAATAACTGATGACTTCAAGTCAGATTCTGATGCGTCCTTCGATGGAACATGCAATATGGTTTCGGTATTGCCTAGAGATTATGACAGGACAATGGAAGTGGAGGACGAAGAGGATGATATGGCAGATGACAGCATAGGGCTTAAGCCTGTGTGTTACTATGTGATGAATAATGGTTGTGTCGAAGAGCAGAATGCGTTCTTTGAAAAGCCAAATGATGCAATGAAGGCCCATTTGAAACCCTTGTTTATAAAAGGGAAAGTAGAGAATGTGGGTGTGAACAAGATCTTGATAGATGGGGGAGCAGCTGTCAATCTAATCCCTCATTATATGATAAAGAGGATTGGAAAAGATGACTCAGACACCAAACCTCACAACATGGTGTTGTCTAACTATGAAGGTAAGATAGGAACAACATTGGGGGTGATACAATTGAACCTAACTGTAGGAACCATTACCAGGCCTACAATGTTTGTGGTGATAGCATCAAAAGCAAACTACAATTTGTTGCTAGGAAGAGAGTGGATCCATGGGATTGGGGTTGTATCGTCATCCATGCATCAGAGGATAGAAATTTGGAGGCCAGATGGGATCGTCGAAAACATAGAGGCAGACCAAAGTTACTTCATGGCTGATGTAAACAATGTCACTAGTCGTAACTTCGACAAAAACTTGGCTCACATAGCACCTTGCAACCCTGCTGGTTTCGACTTGACAGCCTCCGACAATGCATATTGTTCCATGTATCTCCACCCTACGCATGGATTCCAGTGGGACAAAGAGATAATTGGAGAGACAAATTACACTTGGGGAACCACTCATGTCAATCCAACTGGGTGGGGAAGTGAATTTAGTGAAAATGACTGAAGCATCAACAATGGAAAGGATTACGGCTTATATAGCCGAAAACCAACTCAAATCGGCCCTTGAGGCCGAAGTAAAAAATATGGCTATTAAAGTCAACGCACAAACTGTCGAAGAACAACATCCTCAAGAAGATATTGGGGAACAATGTGCAAAACAAAGTATTGAAGAAAACTTTAATGGCGAATGGCAAAATCAAAGGCTTGACGCCATTTATGATGACGAACCCCTGGGGTTTGAAAATGATCCAGCCCCAACAAATATGAAAATGGTGGCACAAGATCCCTTAGAAGAAATCAATCTAGGACTGGGGGCAGAGAAAAGGCCAACTTACATCAGTGTCAGGATGGATCCTCAGTTCAGAGTCGAAATAATCCAATTGCTGAATGAGTTTAAAGACTGCTTCGCATGGGATTATGACGAAATGTCTGGTTTAGACAGGAACTTGGTCGAATTGAAGTTGCCAATAATGGAGGGAAAAAAGCCAATAAAGCAAACTCCCAGACGCTTCGCACCAAAAATCCTGTCGAAAATTAAAGAAGAAGTTGAAAGACTTCTAAAATGCAAGTTCATCCGTACAACGAGGTATGTCGAATGGATTGCTAATATTGTTCCTGTGATTAAGAAAAATGGCAAGCTTAGGGTGTGCATTGATTTTAGAGATTTAAACTCAGCTACCCCTAAGGATGAATATCCTATGCCAGTAGCAGAAATGCTTATAGATTCTGCAGCAGGCCATGAGTATTTGAGTATGCTTGATGGATACTCTGGCTATAACCAGATTTTTATTGCTGAAGAAGATGTTCCAAAGACAGCTTTTCGGTGTCCAGGGGCAATAGGAACATATGAATGGGTAGTCATGCCCTTTGGTTTAAAGAATGCTGAAGCTACCTATCAAAGGGCCATGAATTCTATTTTTCATGATTTCATTGAAACATTTATGCAAATTTATATAGATGATATTGTGATTAAGTCTGTCTCAGGCTCAAACCATATTGACCATCTTCGACAATCCTTTGAAAGGATGAGGAAGTTTGGTTTAAAAATGAATCCCCTTAAATGTGCTTTTGGTGTGCAGGCGGGTGATTTCTTAGGTTTTGTGGTCCACAAGAAAGGGATTGAAATTAATGAGAACAAAGCCAAAGCCATAATGGAAGCGAAAGCGCCATCGACAAAGAAGGAATTGCAGTCTCTACTAGGGAAGATTAACTTTCTTAGAAGATTCATCTCCAACCTTAGTGGAAAGACACAGGCTTTCTCGCCTCTACTTCAACTAAAGAAGGAAGATTTCACTTGGGGCAAGAACAACAAGATGCTTTCAACAAAATCAAAGAGTATCTGGCAAGTCCTCCAGTTCTAATGTCTCCTTGTCGAAAAAGAAGTATGAGGCTTTACATCTCAGCATCTGACAGAACATTGGGAAGCATGCTTTGTCAGGAAGATGAATATGGCATCGAAAGGGCCATCTATTATCTCATCAGAGTCTTAAATGATGTTGAAACTAGATATAGTATAATAGAAAAACTATGTTTATGTGTATATTTCTCTTGTACAAAGTTAAAACATTATATAAAACCCATTGATGTATATTGTCGCTCCCACCAAAATGACACCTCAAAGGTCAGAAGGGGTACAGACGCGAACGGTCGGCGAAAAGAGGAATGAGAACACACATGGGTGAACTCAGAAAGACAAGAGTCGCCAGCTAGGCATTTTTATCCCGGAGGAAAGGTAATGCTGCATAAACCTAGAAAGATATGGATAAGACGGTTGCGGACCAGAGAGACTGAGAAAGGGGGTTGGTTACAACCTGGGAAGGTATTAGCACCCAGATTGTCCGCCGTACTCGACGGGATCCACGCTTAAAAGATTTGTGTCTTAAAGGGGTAGTGTTAGTGCAATCTGTGTATAAAAGAGCTGGAAAAGGATGTACAGGTGTCAGTGTAAGAGAAGTGAAGTGTATAAGTGAAGTGTCAGTGTAAGAACAAGAATGAAATGCTCAAGATCATGAGGCTAAAAGAATAAAACTGGAAAGAGGGGGAATATACAGAGACTTTTGTTCGATAACTGTTAAGTTATGCCTATGTATCCTCTCGTGCAATGAGGAAGTCAGAACACCGTAGTTCGACCCAAAGAGACTGAAAGATAAATTGACTTGTGAACTGCTTACTTGTCTATGCTCAAGTGTATGACCTGTCTGGCTCAGGTGCAAACTATCTTGCATTAGACGGAAGAAGCGAGTTCTCGTTTGTGAGTGAGTGAGATGAGAAAAGAATCCCGAAGGAGACGATTATTGTTTGTTTTTTGTGTTTTCCAGTCTTTTATTGCTTTTGGAAGTTTGTCATAAATTAATGAGCTTAAGCCTAAACCAATGGGTTAGTAAACTCATCACATCTTTCCTCAGATTAGGGGTAATGAGAGTACCTTAAGTGTGAAGTCAGCATCTCACACTTAATCACCATGATGTAGGATTAAGATCATTAACCTACTTGTTATTATTTAGATGTTTTTGTTGTTTTTGTTTAGTGTTAAGTAATGAGCTTAAGCCATAATCAGGGATTAAACAGACTCATTACACCATCCTAATAGAAGGATAATAGATGAGAATGTTTAAGCTGAGGAAGACTCCTCAACTTAATCCATGATTAGGGATTAACCTCATGACAAAACAAAGCCTTTATTAGATGGATTTTAGTTAATGATAAGATGAAGAAGTGAGTTTTATGGTTTGTAAGACAACTTGAGGGGGACTTGTCCATTAACACTAGGGTTAGTCCTTATTGACCAATTAAGGAAGAATTAGAACCCTAATGCAAGGCCCAAGTTACAAGCTTGATGTCTTAGTGATTATTAAGTGAATTGATTAAAGGGTTTAAACACATTAAGGGTTTAACACTTAGGATTAAAGTTATACACTCCATCCTAATAGAAGGATGCAGGCATAAGCTTAATCACAAAGCCTTAAAACCTTTAGGGTTTAGTCCTTGATTATGAGATGAGAAGAGAAGACTCAAAGATGACACAAAGGTAAAAGCTAAATGGGGGACTAATCAAACCCTAATTGTTATCATGCTTGGTCATTCCTAGGGTTTGTGAGGTTTAAGAAAGAAATCTTCAAGGAACCACCAAGGAGAGAAGCAGAGGAGAGGAGCAAAGAGAAGCAAAACAACTTGCTTCACTTAAGAAGACAAGTTGCTTGAATAAAGAAAGTAAGATGAACAAGAATGAGCAAGCTCAATCCAAACACATATAAAAATGCAGCAATGATGCATAAGAGAGATGAAAAGAGATTGTGAGAAGTGAAGGCAAATTCACTTCTCAACACAACTTACCACCTGAAAAGTTAGCAAAAGAAATGAAATGCAATGCAAATGAGGTGAAATGTGATGATGCAAACCAAAAACAGAAGCATGAGTATGATGTTAATGATGCTAAGAGATGATGCAATCATGAGGCAAGGCATTAGAATGATCATACAAACATATGGATGCAAGAGAAGCATGCTTTGAACCATGGATGTTCATGAAAAGTTAAGGAATGCAAAAGACATATAACATGGCAAATGAAAGATGCAATGATCAAACATGATTCTAATATGTCCTAAGATGTATTATGAATCATGTTGATGCACAAAATGTCATGGCAAGTCATGGTATGCAAGCAAATGAGACATGGATGCAAAGGGAAACACAAATTAGGGTTACATGCATCATGCAAAGCAAAAATTCAAAACCAGAAGCAAATGACATGATAAAAATTTGAAAATGCAATCAAAGATACCCTAAACGTATACAAACTCACTGCCCAAAGGAGAGGATCCAATTCTTAACCTAGTGAAAGTTATGAATTTTCTAAGATTGCTAGGGTTTTAAGGTACCTTGTCAAGAAAAATGCAAAACAAATTGGAAATGCAAGATCAATTCAAACAAATTTTATCCTATGAACTACATGTTATGCAAGATGTAATGCAAAAAGAATCATGATCCAACTCTCAAAGGTTAGACAGAAATGAATTTTTGAAGTTTGAAACAAAATAATGCCTTGAAATGAAATTAAATCCAAAGAAAATTATCAAAAGGCATCAAGAACAAAAAGAAATTTGGTTTGAGAGTTGGACAATGTTTCTAAATGTTTTTAAATGTTACATGAATTTTTTTGTGATTTTTAAATACCTAAAAGTATTTTTAATTAATTAATTTTCATTAATTAATTAAAAATAAACCTTTAAATGATTTAAAAATAAATTTTAATGCAAAAAATAAAAATAAAAATATTTTTGTGTTCTGAAAAATAATGAAAACCTTGACAAAAAATTTCATAATTTTTAAACATTTTTTGCTATTTTTAATAATTCGTGCAAAATAAATCAAATGAAAATGAAAATAAAATGAATTTTAAATGAAAAAGAAGAAAGTCAGCCAATCCAATGGATGAGATTCAAACTCACAGGGGCGGGAATTGACTTGGCGCGCTAATGGACGACCCAAATTCAAACTGGCCTAATTATGATTAAACCCTAATCCAAAACCCTAATTACTTTCAGATGACCGGAACAGTGTTCCGGTCATCTTCCCCGGCGAGCCAAAACCTCAATCTCTCTCAATACGCATCAAATCCTCACAAAACTCTCCAGAATCAATCTATGAACACCACTAAGCATAAACCCTAAATCAAACAACATTTATTTTCACTGAATCAAAGGAAACAAGCAAAAACATTTTTACGGGCAAACTTTCAGATCATCATAACATGCTTGTTTCTGGCTCATTTTCAAAAATAAATAGATCCCCATGATCAGGGCAACATGTAGAACAACATTCTAACAAGAAAACAAGGTTCTGGAAAATTTGTTCATCATGTTACCTGAGGTTGAGCTTTCAATCCAGGAGCTTTCTGGCTGCTTCTTTGGCTCAAACAAGTCCCAATGATCCTCCTTAGAAGCTTTTGACACTTAGCTGGAGTTTATATGGCCTTTAGAGAGAGTTGGCAGAAGCTCAGGCCAAGGGAGTGTGAAAATCGTATTTGTGATGTGGGAGGTTTCAGGCCAAAACAATGGTTGGTTTGTGATCAGTGGAACATGTTGAGATGTTCTATGAAGTTTGTTTTGGTGTTTGAAGGCTGTATGATGAGTTTCGAAGGAAGTTGCATAAGAGGTGGAAAATGAGAATGCTGGCTTGGGGAGTGTTTCAGGCTTGTGTGTGTGGTGTGTTAAGCTGCTTTTGGTCCATGTATCAAGTGGTGATAGGTCAGAGAGTTGTTGGTGGCCTATGGTGATTGGTATGGGTCTTTTGCAAAAAAGTCAAGCTTTGTGTAAGAGAGGTATGGGCTCATAGCTAGCCAAGGACAAGAGGGGTGTCCTGCGCAGCAAGAAGTGAGGAGAACCATAGGATCAATTTTGAAGTCAGCCAGCTCATGGATTAGGGTTTGAGTGAGGTTTTGCAACTTTGTTCCACTTTGCCCCTTTTGAAGTTTCTTGATCCACAAGTCATAAAAATGAGCAAAATCTTGATGCAATCTGACTTTTAGACATTGGTTCATGTTTGTGTGAAGTTTAGAAGTCACTTTGAGGTCTCAATTTGCCTTGGCAAGTGATTTTGCAACTTTGCCTCTTTGGTAGAAAACTTGAAATTATGTGATTTTTCCCAACTTTGTCAAGCCATAACTTTTGATCCAAAATGAATTAGGACAAGTTCTTGTACTTTTTGAAAAGTGAATTATCCATTCTACAACTTTCATGACCAAAGTTTTCCCATTTGAAGCATTTTTGAATCAAAAAGCAAGGGTTGAAAAAGTTTCCCAAAATGGCAAGTTTCCATTACAAGTCATTTTCCCAAAAAGTCAACTTTGCAAATGGCTTGAAATTCTTCAATTTTGTGAACTTATAACATATTATATGATCAAATAAAGATAATACACAATCAAAATGATGAAGATCACCCTTTGGTTGGGTCATCGGGGGCCTCAGATGCCCTGATTTTGCACTGACTTGCTCAAGAAGTCAACTCTTGATTAGATGCCTTCCCCATGGAATTTCTTCATGAAAATTGATATGCATTATCCTTATGACATATAGAGACCAATAGAAACAAGAATGACCAAAAAATTTGGAGTTATGGCCTTTGAAACCAAAACCCTAATTCTAGGTCATCTGTGCAGTTAAACCTGGCTCTGCTTCCATGCCATTCCCAGTTCTTGTGATTCTTTGATTTTCTTGACTTTGAGAGGATATAATATGATGCTTGAAAATACATGGACCCCTTTGAAGTGATTGATGACCTTTGGAGTGGCTCAAGTGGCTCTTGGATTGCTCAGATCACAAACCCTAGATGCAAATGACTTTGAAACAATGCAGTGAAGCAAATATGCAATATGGGATGCTATGATTGAAATTATGCATATGAGAAGATCACAAGCCATGGTGTGAATGGGTGAGGGCAAATTTGGGGTGTTTACATATATATATATCCTCTCATTTCGACGTAATAAATCACATGTTGTCTAAATCCATTCTACATAGTCGAATTGGAAAATGGGCCTTGGCATTAACTGAATATTCTTTAAAGTATATGCCTCTAAAGGATGTCAAAGGACAAGTGGTTGCTGATTTTATAGCAGACCACTCCATAATTGAAAGTGAAATAAAATATGTCGAAATAGAACCTTGGAGATTATATTTCGACGGTTCCAGTCACAAGAATGGAACTGGTGTTGGAGTGTTGATCATTTCTCCCAATAAAATTCCAACAAAATTCAAGTACAAAGTAGAAGGCTTGTGTTCAAATAATGAAGCAGAATATGAGGCTTTGATTGCTGGACTTGAAATATTGTTGGAATTGGGGGCAACAAGAGTCGAAATAATGGGTGACTCTGAGTTGGTAATAAAATAATTGACAAAAGAATACAAATGTGTCAAAGAAAATTTGATCATGTACTTTGTAATAGCCAATAGACTCCTCAAGAAATTCGACAGTGCAACCTTTAAACACATTCCTAGATTAGAAAATCAGGAAGCTAATGACTTGGCTCAACTGGCATCAGGCTACAAAGTGTCGAAAGAAAATATGGAGAAAGCTGTTGAAGTAAGAGGAAAAGTATTATCCACTAAATTGTCCCCATCAGATTTGGAAACAATAAGACTGGGTTATGGTGACAAAGAAAATTTTGAAATTTTTAATGTAGATGATCCAGAGGTAGGAGATTGGAGAAAACCTATTAAGGATTATTTACAAAACCCAAACCAGACAGTCGAAAGAAAGATAAAGTATAGGGCTTTAAGCTATGTACTCTTTGGAAATGAGCTATTTAAAAAGACTGCAGAAGGAGTCCTACTAAAATGCTTAGGTGAGACTGAAGCTTATATAGCTTTGTCAAACATGCACAGTGGTGCATGTGGTGCACACCAGGCAGGTCTAACACGGTGGGAGAACTGACTTTAGTTATGTTGCGGATAGCAAGAGTCGCCACCGACTTTTATTTTATCCAAAGGAAAGGCATAAAAGAACAGGAAAGACCTTTTAAAAGATTTTTGGGTCCGGGGGGGTAGGTTATGTAAAGGGAAGGTGTTAGCACCCTTTACATCCATGGTTATCCATGGGCTCTTAGTTACTTAGCTCACTTTGAATTGTTTTTGAAATGTGAAGAGTGTGAATAGAGATTTTCATAAGAGTTTGATAATGATCCATGTACGGATGCATAAAAAACCTTTGTTTTGAAATTTTTTGTTTGAAAGTGTGAAGTGTTTGAAAAGTTTTTGAATAGTGAGCAAGTAACTATGAGGTACCTACCTTAAGTTTAAGTGTTTTCTGTTCTTGAATCCTTTAAATGGTAAGACTATCTCTATTATTAAGGAATAGGTAGTCATTACCTTGGATGTGAGGGACAAGTAAGGGTCATCTGTTTAATGTAGGCAACTGTGGGGTGTATTAAGCAATTTTGGAGGGACTGTCATCTTTATTCGAAAAGGACAAGATCATTACGAAGGCAACCATTAAGGGACTTGATCTTTTTATCTGTTAAGGGGCTAGATGACTTTATTTTGAGGGACTTTTTGCTTCATACACCCTACTTGACCTTTTGATTAGGCAACAATGAGAAGTAACCCTAGAAAGTGAGACGGCGATCAAAGATCGACTTACGTGTGTGAGTGTTCAATTTAATATTTATCTTTAAATTTAAATGATCTAAATTAATTTTAAATAAACATACATGTTACACTCCCTATTTACTAACCATGGCATAAAATAAATAATTTAAACATTATAAAATATTACATCCAGGAGCAATTACAATAATGATAAAAGCAATTTAAATAAATAATCAAAATATTAACAAGCAAAATAAATAAGCAATTATAATTGGGTTAGTGAAAATAATAATTATAATAAAAATAATACTAAATTAAATGGGGTTAGTAATAATCACATAAACATAATTAATAATAATAATGAAATAAGCAAAAATATTATAGTAAACAAAAATTCTAAAAGTTAATAAGAAAATATGAACAATTATATTAATTATTATAAAATTTGAAATTATATGTAAATTATAAAAATTAAATCAATTATGAACATATTATGAAAAATAAAATTATAATTATAAAAATTAAATTAGCAATTTTTACATATTTTTGAACATATAATAAAAATTATTTACATGCAAAATTAAATTATAAACAATTAGAGAATATTTTCATATTATAAAAAAATAAATTAAGCATTTTAATTTTAAATTATACTTACATACAAAAATTTAAATTATAAACAATTTATATGTTAACAAATATTAACTCAAGAATTTTAATGAAGTTTAAGAATATAAAGAAGAAAATTAGGGTTTTGGAAAGAATATATTTTTTAGGGTTTTAAAAATAAATTAGGTTTTATAAAAAAATATTAAATGTTAAATGTTAATCTAATTAAATAAATTATAATATGTACATATTAATAAAAGAAAACAATTTATTTTAGAACATATTATTAGGATTAAATTAAGATTATAATTTTAATTAATTAACATTAATAATAATCAAAACAAATAGAAAACAAAAAGAAAAAGAAAACTTACCTGGCTGGGATTTGAACCCAGCACCTCCTGCTTGCAAACACCCAGGCCAGCAACACCTACCACCAGGACAACGCGCGCGCAGGTGATAAAGCAAGGAGAAAAATTTGTTTTATGCCTTGTTCCTGAAAAATCACAAAAAAGAAAGAAAAGCAAAAGGCCTGGGGGATCGAACCCAGGACCTTCAAGCAATCACACAAACACCTTAACCAATCCAGCTGGGAGAGCGCACCTGTAAATAACCTCACCATAATTCATAATATATTAAAACGTCTAATTATCTGGAAAAATAAGCAAAATGTGGTGAAGCCAGGATTCGAACTCCTGCCCATAAGCAATACACGCGCACATCATACCACTGGGACAAGCACAAGCTTGTGAAATAAACACAGAAACAATTCATAATATTTTAAAACAACATTTTGAATTTGAATTTCGCGCGCAGCTGGTCATCTTCTTCCTTGGATTACCTGCGAAAATTACTATGAATTTTCCTGCGAAATTTCCTGGGTGTTCTTCCATGTTTATGCCCTGCGAAAATCAAACACCAACTAAACAGCAAAATTTCATGAAATTGAAAACATCATTGAGTTCCTGACAACATTTGCAACCATCCTATGTCTTTAGAAATCATTTATGTTTGTTAAATCATAGGATCCTAATTTGGCCGAAAAAACCCTAATAATGGTGAATACTCATTCGTGTCCCCAAAATCCAATTGAATCATCCAGAAACGTTCCTTGTACCATAACAAACACAAATCAATAGTCAAATGTGATTAATCATGAGTAAATATTAAAAATCGAAAAATTGTAAATGAACATGAACATGGATTCGGTTTGAATGATTTAAGGTGTTATGGATGCATATGAACATTGGTACATGATCAGGGAAGTCCAGGGATCACTCTCATGTTCTCAAATTACCTTCTAATGCCTTGTATGTTAAAATCTGAATTTGAGTTTGGAGAGGTTTTTGAAAATATGAAACTTACACTTTTGAGGCAGGAATTCGTCAATAGTGAATAGGGTTATGCAATGTACTTATAGTGGGATCAATTAGGTCAGAAAAGATCAATGCTTGTGTGAAGAATTTGATCCAAAAAGATTCAAAAAGATAGGCTTTGAAAATCAAATATTTTTGCATAAACACTTGCTATTTTAGGCCAATCATCATGATCTTCTTACCACTTTGATTCCAATCATATTTATGAATTTCTAGAAGCTCAATCCATTTTAAATCTTTGACTTTTATATTTTATTTTAATTTAAAATGATTTTTAATGAATTAAATCAAAATAAATAAAAATAAAATGATAAAAAATCTGATTTTTGAGGTCTTGGGTCGTGCATGAGGTTATAGTATGGATTGGGTCATCATATGGCAAGCCCATTTAGAAAAAATTGGTTTTAGACCTCCATTTTCTTCATAAACCAACCAAAAATTTCCCAACTTTGCAAGGTCACACATCCCTCAATTTTAATGCTATGAGGGTGTTCTTGGACATTTTGGAAAGCTTGAAGAGTCCTATAACCAACCCCACTGGTTTCATGTCCATATCATTTACCATTCTCAAGTTATGCTCTTTTGAAGTTGTTGACTTTCAAAAGGACCTATAATGTCTTAGCTCATACCTTCCAAATGAAGCATTTTTGGGCTTGGCTTGTGAGACACAAAGTTGTAGAGAATTCAATTTCCTTCAAAATGATATTTGGATGGAGACTTGGTGATGAAGCATGTGAAAATTATGGCTGGTCAAAGTTCAGTTGACTTTTACTGAGGAAACCCTAATTTAGAAACTCCTGATTCTTGATGATCTGAAATCTCCTTGATGAATCATGATCAACCCTTGATCAAATGATGAATTTTACCTCATATAATTGATGTTGGCAAAAAATCATGAAGTTTGACTTTGGTTTGACCACAGTTGACCTCAGTTTGACTTTTTAACTGCTTTGACTGATTTTGACTTATCTGATCATCTGACTGAGCAAACCTTTGAGAAAAGTTTTGAAATTTGTCATGGGGGTTCTTACACACATATAAGATGTTATGAAGCTCACTTGAAGTCTTGGAAGTTCATTTAGCCTGATTAAAGTCAAAAACCCTAGTTTTAGATGCACTGCTTAGGAGGTGCATTGTTTGAGGGAATTGTCAACTCTTCTGACCCATTGTGAACTTTGTGAACCTTGTGAACCATTATAAGATGTCTTGTGATCCTTGTGAACCTCATGGGAGGTCTTGTGAACCTTGTGAACCTCATAAAGTGCCTTGTAGACTTCATGAACCTCATGAAAGGTCTTGTAAGTATTGTGAATCTTGTGAACCTTGTGAACCTCATAAAGTGACTTGTAGACTTCATGAACCTCATGAAAGGTCTTGTAAGTATTGTGAATCTTGTGAACCTTGTGAATCTTCTTAGCACACAAAGTCTTGTATTGTGAGGGCAAATTTTGGGGTGCAACAGCTGCCCCTGTTCAATTTTCTGAAACCTGAGGGGTTAGATTGGTATATGTGCCAGTCGTGACCTGGAAGGTTGAAGGGGATTGAACACAAAAGCCCAAAAATTTGCACTCACCAGTGCGTAGAGTGATACAGATGACTAGTTGCATATGCTTGCGTGGGCTTAAAGATGCCACTTGGAGAAAAATTATTCAGGTACATTTCTTGGGGGATAAAGCAGTCCAAAATATGAAGGTAAAATGATAGCTTTCAGCAGGATAAAGCAGTCCTGAGGTAATAATATGCTTTCAGGAAGATAAAGCAGTCCTGAGGGAATGATATGCTTTTAGAAAGATAAACAACGTTCTGAGGTAATAGTATACTTTCAGGAGGATAAAGCAGTCCTGAGGGAATGATATGCTTTCAGAAAGATAAACAACGTTCTGAGGTAATAATATGCTTTCAGGAGGATAAACAACGTCCTGAGGTAGGGGTGATAGCTTTCAGGAAGATAAACAACGTCCCGAGGAGATAATATGCTTTCAGGAGGATAACAACGTCCTGAAGAAGTGGTAACCTTTGGGAAGATAACAACGGCCCAAAGTAATAATATGCTTTCAGGAGGATAACAACGTCCTGAGGAAGTAGTGATATGCTTTCAGGAAGGTAAATAATATCCCGAGGAGATAATATGCTTTCAGGAGGATAACAACATCCTGAGGTAATGATGATAACCTTTGGGAAGATAAACAACGTGTTGCGGTGAGAATCGGATACCAAGCTATTAAGTGAGCTTGAATCGCAAAACTTTTATGTTCACCACCGACTTTAATTTAATCCAAAGGGAAAAGGGAAAAAGATCGTAAAAACCCTAAATGAGGAGAAACTAGGTTCGGGGGTTGATTATACCTAGGGAAGGTGTTAGCATCCTAAGCATCCGCAGTATTCTACGGGAACCTCTTGTTAATATTTGTATTTATTGTTATTTATTGCTTGATAAAATTATGGGAACCTAAGGTTTTATTTCTAATGGTGCTCGCACAACATCGCATCGATGCCTACGTATCGGGTATAGAATCAGAGCACTCGTAGTTCTCCTAAGGATTAACGAACACTTGGTTACGCTCAAGGTTCGCGGGGGAAGGTAAGTGTTATGGCAAACACTCACGTGACTTTGGCAAAGTCACAAAAAGTTGTAAAATAAAAAGTCCTAATGGCTAAGGTCAAAAAGGTAACTAGGGATGGCTAAACTTCATATGATGTTGAGTCAACTGCAGGAATTCTTTCCCTTTTGGATTGAAAGGCATAAACGAAAATAAATAAATGAGGGTGCAAGCTCCTAAGTCTAAGGCATAGGTTGCTACTTGCAAAAATAAATTGGATAAAGTAAATGGAAAATGCAAAGATAAAAGGCTTGGTAACCGAGCTATGACTCGATATATGGATCGAGAATGTGGGGGTGGAAAACAAGCGTGGTGCGCTAATTCGCTTAAGTTAGAAAGCTGTGAAGTGTAAAGACCGTCCAGATGGCGATCGCAAAACGGCCGACTTACGTGTGTGAGTGAAGTGTATGTGAAGTTCACTTGGCGTTGGACCAAGGATTTATTATTTTGAAAATTAAAGTTAATATGGTCTAAGAGTGCGAGAAAAAAATAATAAGGAAACAAATAAAGTGAAATAAATTGTAAAATAGAATAAATTAAACAGAATAAATTAAATAGAATAAAAATAAATACATGAATGGCCTCATATTGGTCACGATTAATCGGAAACGATTTATCGTGACTTTTGTCATATCATCGGCCCTAATATTGAAATTAAATCAAAATGAGATCAAGATACGACTAAAATAATAAAATAGCAATAAGAATTTTTTTCTTTTTGTTTGTTGCTTATGAAAATAAATAAAACTAAGGTGAAGTAAGAAACTTAAAATAAATAATTTTAAAGAAAACAATTTTAACAAAAATAGAAATAAACTAGAAATTAAGAGAACAAAATTTAATAAAGAAGAAAATAAACTAGAAGTTAAGAGGGGTGTGTCGCTGGATGGGATGGTGTCTTCGGCAGTTCAACCTGGGCTTGATGAGCCCAAAACAAATGAAACAGATTTATGTTTAAAGAAAAACAATCAGCATAAAAAAAAGTCTTATAAAAGCAAAAACAAAATTAAATAAAATAATAAATAATAAAAAAAAACAAAAACGAATCAAATAAAACAATGGAAAGGGTCAAGCATCAGCAGATCAAACACACAAAAAAGAATCGCGTCCCTCTCTCATGCTTGCACATCTCACGGCGTCTCCGTTTCGGTGGTTCCGCTCACTCTCAAGCTTCAACTCACGAATGGTTTTCGGTTCAGTGGTGGTGGTGGTTCTGATTTGGGCTTTTCACGGTGAAGAGGGTGGTTGTGATGTCACGGCGGTTGTCTCGGATTCACTCCGATAGTGGCGGCCGGATGCGATTTGGGGTTTCGGTTTCATGGGCCTTGCGGGTTTGTTGGTGGTTCAATGTTTGTGAGGGTTCGGTTTAGTGAAGGGCTTCGGTGGTGCATCAAAAATGGAGGGTTTTTAGTGGTTTGGAGCACGGTTCCAGAAAAGGGTTTGGTGGTGGCGGCGAGAAGGTGAGTGGATTTCAATTTCAAAGGAAAAAGTGATGATGGCGGCACGAATTGGGGAAGGGTTTGTCTCTCACTGGTTCAGGCTCAAATTCGTGGTGGCCTCGGCGATGATTTCGCGGTGTGATGGTTTGCGGATAAGGTGATTGCGAGCGGTGAAAGGGTGGCCGGCGGTTTGGGAGTCTCGACGGCTCTCACGGTGAGGTTAGTGGTGACGCTGATATGAGCAGAAGGTTAGAGTTTTGGGATTTGCTGAGTTTGGACCCACTTTTTCTTCATATTATTTTTACAGATTTGTTCTCATTAGTTTTGTAATTCTCGGTTTTGCAGTGGTTTGGATTGTTGTTGGATGGTTCTGATTCAAGGACGGCGGTGGTTTAGGCTTGGACCGGGTTTGCGCGACGGAAGGATGGTGGCTGTGAAAGTGGATTTCAGATTCAAGCTTGGTGTTGGTTATGGCTGTGGAGGTTTTGTTGATTATTTGTGATTAACAGAGGTCAAATGGTGATTTGGATGGTTTGTTTGGTTATTGGCGGTGTGTTCTCGCAGCGGCGGTCACAGATTTGTTCTGAAACTTGCAGGTTGATTGGGGATTGGATAATGGTATGTTCGGGTTTGTAGGTAATGTTTTTGATTTGGAATTCGTATTCTAAGTTTTGGAATGTTGTTGATGGATTCGTTGGTGTGTTTGATGCAGGTTCGGTGGGTGGATGAGAGCTGACGGTTTGCGGCTGGGTCTTATTCAGATCCTTCGGTTATTGCGGCGTGCTTAGTTTGTTGATTAAAGATTAAAAGGTGAGGTTCGGTGATGCTTTGGTCGGAGGAAGAACGGAATACTGTGGGGTTATTTCTGAGTTTTTGGAAAACAGGTGGTTTGGTTAAAACAGGGGTGAAGGATGAAGTCGTGTGGTGAGTTCTTTTTCGGAATCTGGTTCTGGTTATTGTAAGGTTTGGACATTGGTTTGCGTTTGGCTTGAGAACAGTAAAGGGTTTCGGTGAATAGGGTTAGAAGTGAAGTGTGTGGGCATGGTTGTAGCCGGTGTTCAGCAGATCATCAGTTTTCGAAAGTGGTTTTGGTTTAATCATTCACGATTTTTGAGGGGTAAGTTGTTTTTTGCTGCTGAGTTTTTGTTATTTGCTGTTGATGTTTTTTTTTGTTTTGCTGAGGATGTTTTTGGTATTGTTTTGGTTATGTGGTGTGGCTACCTTTGCTGCAGGGGGAATTTGAATATGAAGTTTGCTGCTGTTTTTTTGTGTTTTTCAGGTTTGATGCAGGGTGACAATATGTTCTCAACTCGCGGGTCCGGTGGTTTTCGACATGGTGTTGTGAGCGGTGGCTTGAAGATGGTTTTGAAACAGGTTGGAGGCGTGGCTGTGGTTTGTGAAGGAGGATGCAGGTCCGTGTTTGAAGTGAATTAATTTCTAATGCTGTTGTTTTCTGTTACTTTGTAGGAAGTTTTTTTCTAGATTTTTTTTGAAGTTTTTTTTTTTTGGTTTTGTATGCAGTATGTGGAGTGATGAAATGAACTAAAGAAAAAGCCTAGCTATAAACAATATGCGAAAAGAGGTGAAGGAAAAGGAGAGCATTACTGACCCGAACGTTATCGGGGTGAAGAATCCGCACTGGTAAGCTCCACTTGTACACTTCCTCCTTCTTCTATTCTTCTTCCGTGCAGCTTCTTCTCTCCCCCTTGCTGTTGTGTGGCTTGCTTGCTTGTTTTTTTGGATTATTTGTGGCTGTTTTTGGTGTTTTATGATGCTGTTTTTTTTTTAGTGTTTTGATGGATTTTTTTTTGTTGTTTTTGGGGCTGTCTTTGTGAGATTTTTGGATGTAACAGTGTTGTGTTTTATGGCTGATTTGTGTGATTTATATGGCTGAAATTTTCTGTGTTGTTTTTGGTGTTTTGATGGCTGATTTGTGGCTTTCTGGCTGTTCTGATGGCTTTTGGTGGCTGTTTGATGTGTGTTTTTGATGCTGAATTTTGTGGTGTTTTGATGCTGAATTTTTTATGGTGTTTTTTCTGTAACAGTAGTGTGTTTTATATGGCTGTTTTGTGGCTGTTCTGGTATGTGTTTGTGGTTGTTCTGATTTTTATTTTGTACTGTGAAAACTTGTAGGTGAAAGGTTGGAGGAAAGGGGACAAAGTCTGGATTTTGCTGTAGTGGAGGAAGTGGAGCAGAGGTTGTTGGTGGCTGCATGCTGCTGTGGGGGGCTGTATGGAGCAGGCTGGAATTGCCTTGTGGTCCTGCTGTGTTGTGCATTTTTCTTTCTTTTTTCTTTATTCTTCTTCTATGTAACATATGCTGATGTGAATATGGCTATGTATGTAAAGCTTGAATTTGAATTATGGTGAATGTATATAAAATGTGGAATATGAATTGGATTTGGTAAGAAACTTGAAATAAAAAATTTGGCATATGAACTTAATATTGAAATTGAAACTTGGAAGTGTATTTGGAGCATTTGACCTCAGTTAGAATTTTACACAAAAATAAATTTGAAATTGTTGACTTGGAATTTGGACTAAAACTAAATTGGAACTTAGAATTAAAACTAAATTGGAAAGGAATTGAAAAATATATTGGAAAGGAATTGGAAAATAAATTGAATTGGAATCGAAAATTGAATTTAGAGCTTGAAATTGAATTGAAAATAAAATTGGAATTGAGAATGAAAATAGAATTGGAAATGGAACTTGGATTGAGAACTTGAATAACACTTAGAATTGAAAATGACTTAGAAACTAAAAATTTAACTTAGAAATTAAAAATGGAAATTGAAATGAATTTGGAAATTTGGACATGGCTTAGAACTTAAGAAGACAAAAACTTGGGATTGAAATTTAGAATTGAGAACTTGTACATGAACTAGAAAAAAACATTGAAGCTTGGAAAATGGAAATTGATTTGAGAAACTTGAATTGACATGAATTTAAACTAGGAATGAAATTGAAAATTGAAACGAAATTTTAGAATTAGATGGAACTGAAAATAAAATCTGTATCAAATTTAGAATTGGACTTGAAAAATATGATGGGAAATTGAATTGAAAATAAAATTGGACTTGAGAATTGAAAATAGAAATTAAATTAAATTTAGAATAGAAACTTGAGAATTAAATTGAAAGTTTGAAGTGGAATTTTTCAATTAGATTAACAACATCCACAAGAGGAAATTCTAGTCACACGATTCAAGAAACCACTTAAAGAAACTTATCGCAAATCTAAAAAAACTAGTATGCACAATGGTATGCTAATGATGAGACGAATGCATGAATGAAACTTAGGGGTAAAATTTGGGGTGTGACAGTTGCCCCTATTTAAATAACTTTACCAGATGGCGTGAATGACGATAGACACTCAGGCGATCAGGGTGAAAGGTATTTAAATATAGAAATAACCGGAAATTTTGCCCCTAAACGCAATGTTATGCTGGACTACAAATTATCTAACTCTATAACAACTATGCAATGAATGATGATTATGGTATGAATGATTGGAATGAGATAAATCGACGACCACGAGCCAAGACTCACTGGGGATGACATACACTGGGGATAAAGAAGCGAAAACGGGAAGTATTCAAAGTGATAAACCAACAGGTTCAAGTGTAACTGTTGACACTAAGAATAACAAAAGACGGAAACAAAAGGAAATTCAAAGCGTTGGATCAACTAACACAGACAAAACAAAATAAAATTCAAAGTGACTGCACAGTGGCTCGATGCGACCAACTGACACCAAGAATACAAATAAGACAAGGAAGTAAATCGAAGTGGTAGATCAATGGCTCGATGCGACCAATTGGCTTTGAGAAGTAAAAAAGCAACAACATATTCGAAGTGAATGCGCAGTGGCTCGATGCGACCAACTGACACTAAGAATACAACAAAATAAACATTCACAGGGAAAGTGCAGCGGCTCTATGCGACCAACTGTCATTGGAAATGATAAACATAATATTCAAAGTGAACGCGCAGCGGCTCGATGCGACCAACTGTCACGGGAAATAGGAATGACACAAAATTCAAGGTGAATGCGCAGCGGATCGACGCGACCAACTGACACCATGAATAACAACAAAAATATTCAAAATGAATACGCAGTGGCTCGATGCGACCAACTGATACTAAGAATAGAAATGACACAAAATTCAAAGTGAATGCGCAGCGGCTCGATGCGACCAACTGACACTAAGAATAATCAACAAAATAAACATTCAAAGCGAATGCACAGCGGCTCGATGCGACCAACTGGCACTGAGAATGACAACAAGCTTATTCAAGGTGAATGCGCAGCGGCTCGATGCGACCAACTGACACCATGAATAACAACAAAAATATTCAAAATGAATACGCAGTGGCTCGATGCGACCAACTGATACTAAGAATGACAACAAGCTTATTCAAGGTGAATCCGCAGCGGCTCGATGCGACCGACTGACACCATGAATAACAACAAAAATATTCACAGGGAAAGTGCAGCGGCTCTATGCGACCAACTGTCACGGGAAATAGGAATGACACAAAATTCAAGGTGAATGCGCAGCGGCTCGACGCGACCAACTGACACCATGAATAACAACAAAAATATTCAAAATGAATACGCAGTGGCTCGATGCGACCAACTGATACTAAGAATAGAAATGACACAAAATTCAAAGTGAATGCGCAGCGGCTCGATGCGACCAACTGACACTAAGAATAATCAACAAAATAAACATTCAAAGCGAATGCACAGCGGCTCGATGCGACCAACTGGCACTGAGAATGACAACAAGCTTATTCAAGGTGAATGCGCAGCGGCTCGATGCGACCAACTGACACCATGAATAACAACAAAAATATTCAAAATGAATACGCAGTGGCTCGATGCGACCAACTGATACTAAGAATGACAACAAAAATACTCGAAGTGGAAGCACAATAGATTCGAAACCTATTGACACTAAAAAAGAAAGCTAAGATACACTCAAAGTGAATGCGCAACAAGTTAAAAACCGGTTGACACTAAGAATGATAAAGACAAAGTAGTCAAAGTATTCAAAATGGTAAATTAGCAGATTCAAATGTAACTGCCGACACTGAGGATAAGGAAGGAAATCACAGTGATTTAGCAGCGGCTCTATGCGACCAGCTAACATTGGGGATAGACTGCAGATCACCCAAAGATAGATCAACGGCTCTAAGCGACCGGCTAACACGAGAAGGTAACAACAAAATACGTTGGAGTCTTCAAATAAGATAAGACATCCAACCTCTGGAAATTCCTTCAGGAACCATCAGGAGAAAGGTACAAGTATGTGTCAAAATCAAATGGACTTGGATTTTAAGCAAAAGGTTTCAGGATCTACTTAAAAGATTTGTGCCAATGACAATTGGACTTCAAGGAGATATTGGTGGTCAATAAAGACAAATACCAATCACAATTAGAAGTCCACAGGGGACACCAGCAATTACTGGGGACAAAAACATTGGTAAACCAAACTTCGGGCACCAACAACAATGAATTTTCAAATTGAACACTAATGATATCTGGGCTTGGAGTTAGACAGACGACAACTGGGGAAAGACAAATGCTAATGTCAAATGCGCATGATTGAGCATGATGTGAATGATCATGATATGCAAATGTTGACTCTAAAGAGACAAAGGGTTGACAAGACTCAAATAGGGAGTAGGCTCTCAACACCAATACTTAGGTGAGCAACATGAAAAACACTGGGGAGATGTCTTCGGACTTGGAAATCATGCTTGGTCCAAGGATCCATCCAAGAATGTTATCAGTTTTGAACTTCTATGGGGATTTCTGTAATAATAGTATAAAAGTGTTGTTGTAAACCAGGACTTCTCGGGGAAACAGAAGGTTTTCTCCAATTTTTCCAAAGTCAAAGAAACTTAAAAGTTTTTCAGTGTGTTTTCAAAAAAAACATTTCCTTTTAAAAAACTTGTCATTTTCAGAGTTAAATTGTAATCAAGTGATGGCATTTTGCATAACAAAAGAAAATAAGAAGCTGAGCAACAAAATTCATAGGCAAAGTTTGTATTTTATTCAAGAATGGTAGCTTGCCAATGGCAAAAACTCCATGGGAAATTACAATTTGAAAATGGCAATGGGGAAAGGTCTACATTGAATCCAACGACCACTACAATCCCTAATAACTAAGACTGCCCGACACCTTGCTTCTGACAAGAGCAATTGGATTGGTCTTCCAGTATGATTCTTCAGTAATGGTAAACATCATCTGACACAGTCAAATGCCTTTGTCCCTAACTTTTGCCTGGACCGCCCTTTCGGGTTTTCAATCCACCGGGACGCTCTTTTTTGCCTAAGCCGCCCTTTCGGGTTTTCAACTTAGCGAGCTCTTATTTTTTTTCATTTTTATCCCTAACTTTTGCCTGGATCTCCTTCATAGGTTTTGATCCACCGGGATACCCATTTTTTGCATAGGTCGCCATTTCTGGTTTTCGACCTATCGGGTTTTATTTAGGCATAATATTTTTTGACTGCATCAGAATTCACCGGGTGCTTAAGTTGTTCACCATCCATAGTTGTAAGGATTAAGGAACCTCCGGAGAATGCCACCTTCACAACATATGGGCCTTCATAGTTAGGACTCCATTTTCCACGCATGTCTTTGTGGACTGGCAAGATTTTCTTGAGTACAAGATCTCCTTTGAATTCTCGGAGACGGACTTTCTTGTCAAATGCTCTCTTGATGCGCTTCTGGTACAACTGGCCATGGCACATGGCGGTCATTCTCTTCTCATCAATAAGGTTCAGTTGGTCATACCTGTTCTGGACCCACTCAGCTTCCTCCAGTTTGGTTTCCATCAAGATTCTCAAAGATGGTATCTCTACTTCAATAGGGAGAACTGCATCCATCCCATACACCAGAGAGAAAGGGGTTGCCCCTGTTGAAGTGCGAACTGATGTTCTATATCCGTGTAAAGCGTATGGTAACATCTCGTGCCAATCTTTGTAAGTTTTTACCATCTTCTGCAGAATCTTTTTGATGTTCTTGTTTGCAGCTTCAACAGCTCCATTCATCTTCGGACGATACGGAGAAGAGTTATGATGTTCAATCTTGAATGTCTCACATAACTCTTTCATTGTTTTGTTGTTCAAATTGGTCTCATTATCTGTGATGATTCGGCTTGGGATCCCATAGCGGCAGATAATTTGGTTCTTGATGAAACGGGCGACCACTTGCTTTGTCACATTGGCGTAGGAAGCTGCTTCTACCCATTTGGTGAAGTAATCGATTGCGACCAAGATAAACCGATGACCATTGGAAGCTTTAGGCTCAATTGCCCCTATCATGTCAATGCCCCACATTGAGAAGGGCCAAGGCGATGACAAAACATTCAAAAGTGTTAGAGGTACGTGCACCTCGTCGGCATAAATCTGGCATTTATGACACTTCCTGGCATACTTGAAACAATCTGATTCCATGGTCAACCAGAAGTAACCAGCTCTCAAGATCTTCCTGGACATGGCATGTCCATTGGCATGTGTTCCAAATGATCCTTCATGGATTTCCCTGATCAATAAGTCTGCTTCGCGCTTGTCCACACATCTGAGCAGAACCATATCATGATTTCTCTTGTAAAGCACATTGTTGCTGAGGAAAAACTTGGACGCCAATCTTCTTAAAGTCTTCTTGTCTAGAGTTGTTGCATCCGCTGGGTACTCCTGATTTTGCAAGTAGTTCTTGATGTCATAGAACCACGGTTTCTCATTAGTTTCTTCTTCGACCAGTAGGCAGTAGGCTGGTGCAGTTCTTCGCTCGATCGTAATGAGTGGAGCTTCATTAAGAAATCTGACTTGAAACATAGATGCCAACATAGCCAAAGCATCTGCAATTTGATTTTTTGCCCTCGGAATGTGATGGAAAGTGACTTCATCAAAGTATTTGATCAATTCCACAATGTGGGCACGGTATGGGATCAACTTCTCGTCACGGGTCTCCCACTCACCTTTAACTTGGTAGATTACTAAAGCTGAGTCTCCATATACATCAAGAATCTTGATTCTAGTATCGATTGCAGCTTCGATACCTAAAATACACGCTTCATATTCAGCAATGTTGTTTGTACATTCAAAACACAATCTAGCCGTGAAGGGAGTATAACCACCATCGGGATTCATCAAGACAACTCCTACACCATGCCCCATGTAGTTAGAGGAACCATCAAACATCATCTTCCAACGAGACCCTGGCTCGGGACCTTCATCTGGACCGGGAACTTCACAATCCTTTATCAACATAATGTCCTCGTCCGGGAAATCGAATTTCAAAGGTTCATAATCTTCGACAGGATGATCAGTAAGGTATTCAGACAAAACACTGCCTTTAATAGACTTCTGGGTTACATACTGGATATCATATTCTGATAACAACATGTGCCAACGGGAGAGTCTTCCAGTCAAAGCAGGCTTCTCAAAGATGTACTTTATTGGATCCATTTTCGAGATCAACAAAGTAGTGTGACAAATCATGTACTGCCTGAGGCGTCTAGCAGCCCACGCCAAAGCACAGCAAGTCTTCTCTAAGAGCGAATATCTGCTCTCACAGTCTGTGAACTTCTTGCTTAAGTAATAAATGGCGTGCTCCTTACGACCAGTTTCGTCTTGTTGGCCTAATACGCAACCCATAGATCCCTCGAGCACGGTGAGATACATGAAAAGAGGCTTCCCTGGAGTGGGTGGGATCAAGATAGGAGGTTCCTGTAGATAAACCTTAATCCTCTCGAAAGCCAGTTGACAATCAGGACTCCACTCAATTGCTTGATTCTTCCGGAGTAACTTGAATAAAGGCTCACAAGTAGCAGTCATGTTGGAGATAAATCTGGAGATGTAGTTCAATCTTCCAAGGAAGCCTCTGACTTGCTTTTCTGTTTTTGGAGCTGGCATCTCTTGAATTGCTCTGACCTTATCTGGATCTACTTCAATTCCTTGCTGACTAACAATAAAACCAAGTAACTTTCCTGATCGGACACCAAAAGTACACTTAGCTGGATTCAGACGCAGTTGGAACTTTCTGAGACGCTCAAATAACTTCAAGAGATGATTCAAATGATCCTCTTCACTCTGTGACTTGGCAATCATATCATCCACATAAACTTCTATCTCTTTATGCATCATATCATGGAAAAGGGTGACCATTGCCCTCTGATAAGTGGCTCCTGCATTTCTGAGACCAAATGGCATAACTTTGTAACAATAAGTGCCCCATGGTGTGATGAATGTAGTCTTTTCCATATCGTCAGGATCCATCTTGATCTGGTTGTATCCTGAAAACCCATCCATGAAGGAGAAAACAGCAAATTTAGCAGTGTTGTCAACCAAAGTATCAATATGCGGAAGAGGGAAATCGTCCTTCGGACTGGCTTTGTTCAAATCCCTATAGTCCACACACATTCTGACTTTGCCATCCTTTTTAGGGACTGGCACAATATTAGCTACCCACTCAGGATACTTTGCAACTGCGAGGAATCCCGCATCGAACTGCCTTTTGACCTCTTCACGAATCTTCAAAGCCATGTCTGGTCTTGTTCTTCGAAGCTTTTGCTTTACAGGAGGACAATCTGGTCGAAGAGGTAACTTGTGGACCACTATGTCTGTATCTAACCGAGCATATCCTGATATAAACATGCAAACACATTTACATACTCTCTGAGAAGCTTGACCAATCTTTCTCTGATGTCTGACCCAAGTGTTGTACCAATCTTGACTTCCTTCTTGTCTTCATCAGTGCCAAGATTGATGGTCTCTACCTGCTCCTTATGTGGCTGGAGCTCTGTGTGCTCATACTCAACTAATCTTGCCAGTTCTTCGGGAATATCACAATCTTCCTCACTTTCATCTTCCGCTTGGTAGATGGGCGAATCAAAGTTAGGAGGGAATGTAGAGTCATTGGATTCAACAGGGTTTTCGTTTATTCTGCATATGATAATAATTTGCTTTTATTAAAAGTGGAAAATAGAGAAATGCAAGAGAAAAAGCTTTTTTTATTGGTTTTGAAAGATTGCCATTTTCTTTTAAAAAGTGAAAAGAGAGAAAAACAGTAAATGATCAAAATAAGAGTTTAACAAAATGCCTTCATTGATAATAACTTTAAAAATGAGAAGGGGCCCTACAAAATACTCCCATAGCCTTGGGCAGAGCTAGGGAACTTTGAAAACACTTAAAAAACAATAAATTACTTTGACAATGGAAAAAACTCTGGGATCTCGACTGCCTCCCAATTGTCCAAGGCTTCTTCACACTGATACACCAAATGATTCACATCTTCATCTTCAGAAACTCCATCAATTGCATTGACCTGATAACCAGCACTGGAAAACACTTCTTGAATGGTCTTTGGACGTCCTTTAACGGAGGTTGACGCTCCTTCCTTCACATGAGTTGGTTTGTAACCCAACCCGCAACGATCTAGCTTCTGCTTGACTTCAATGACATCACCCCAACCTTCATAGCTTCTTTCTTCAATGGTGGAAATGGTACTCTTCAGCGATGCAAAAGATGGGATACCCTTCCCTTTTGGTTCCTCAACTTCCAAAAGGACAGCATTGGCTATCTCAAGAGCTTGGAAGGAAGTTTCCAAAGCATCTTCATCATCCTCAATATATCTAAAGGATGAAAGGTTGCTGACCATGAGATCTTCTTCACCAGACACAGTTACCAGCTTGTTATCGACCACAAACTTCATCTTCTGGTGTAAGGTAGAAGTGACTGCCCCAGCAGCATGGATCCAAGGTCTTCCCAGCAAACAACTGTAATTAGGATTGATGTCCATAACCTGGAAAGTGATTTTGAACACCTGTGGCCCAATCAAGATCGGTAAGTCTACTTCTCCAATAACAGTCCTCCTTGACCCATCAAAAGCTTTCACAATCAGTGCACTGGGCATCATCTCTGCCCCTTGATAAGATAACTTGGCAAGCGTTCTTTTCGGTAAAACATTCAATGAAGATCCTGTATCCACCAGAACTCTTGCTAAAGTATCCTCTTGACATTTTACAGATATGTGGAGAGCACGGTTATGGTCCAAGCCCTCCTTTGGGAGATCCTCCATACTGAAGCTGAGATTGTTACACGCAGTGATATTGGCAATGACTCCATCAAACTGATTCACTGTTATATCATGTGTAACATGGGCTTGGGCTAGCAATTTCTGGAGAGCACTCCGATGGGCCGGTGAATGCATAAGAAGTGATAGGATAGATATTTTGGAAGGAGTTTGATGTAGTTGATCAATAACCTTATAATCACACTTCTTAATGATTCTGAGAAATTATGCATCTTCCTCTCCCAAGACTACCCCTTTATCCTGGTTGACAACAGCTGGAATGACTTCTTTAGGCGGAACCGTATTGGCTTGCTGAGTATAAACACGACCACTGCGAGTTAAACGACCTGCACCCGCTATGTCAGCACTTGCAACTTTTGAACCTTCATTCTGACTAGCTTTATCAATCTTCTGATGAACTTTCCCTGTATCATACCTCCATGGAACTGCTTTAGTGTCCTCATAAAGGAAAGGGTTACTCCTTTGTTCAAATCTTGGCTCAGGTATATTGAAAATGGGTATCACAGGCTCTGGCATGTTAAAGATGGGTTGAACCCTTGAGGACTCAGGCAAGTTGAACACTGGCACCAAGGTAGAATCAGATTCAGGCAAGTTGAAAATGGTTTCAATCACTGCCACTTCATTCCTCTTCATATGACCGCTCACTTGCAAGACACCTTGATTAATCAAATCTTGAACATCTTTTAAGACCAATTCACATCCCTTTGGGTTATTCGCACAAGCTTCATAATTCTTATGACAGCTCTTCAACATACCCACTTCTACTAACTTCTCATGGAAGTCTCTAAGCGGGGTCTTGATCTCTGTGGCGTTGAAAATCAAACCTTCGTCAGACTCGACAACAATGGCATTTATGGACCCATGCTTGGGTAAAGGATTATCTTTGACATTCAGACCGGTATTCCCAAATGACAGAATGTTCTTCTCCATCAAATCTTTCACGATGTACTTCAAAGCATAACAACCTTCCAAATCGTGCCCTGGGGCACCTTCATGGAACAAACAGTGAGCATTTGAGTTGTAATTTGGTGTGAGCGGATTTGGTGGAGGACCCAAAGGCCTTGGAGTAACCAAACCTTTCTTCAGCAGTGAAGGATATAATTCAGTATAAGTCATAGGGATTCGAGGATTAGGAGGCCTTCCTCCTGGTCTTCTATTCTGAAAGTTGGGATTCGGATGAGGAGCTGGAGTCCTCTGCTGGTAGGCTGAAGCATTGGGCGCTTGTTGATAGCCTGGATTATTGAGCATTGGCTGATAAGGTGGAACCACTGGAGCCGCTTGCTGATACATTGGTACTGCTTGAGTTGGCCGATACATCGGGACTTGTGGATTAAATGACGGTTGAACCGCCGCTACATAAGGATGTTGGGCATAATGTGGTGGATGAGCATACTGCTGTTGAGCCATAGGTGGAGGTCTCTGCCAAAGCGGATTTCTTCTTTGACTTGTCATTATGGCATTCGTCTCACCCTCTTTCTTCTTGTGGAAATTACTGGTAAATTTCTTGACATTACTTCCACTGCCAGTGCTGGAACTGCCAGATGCACCACTCATCTTTCCACTTTTCAAACCAAGTTCAACTTTGATTCCCACAGCCACTAGATCAGAGAAGCTAGCAGTTATGCTCCCCACCATTCTCTCATAGAATTCTGGTCGCACAGTGTCAACAAACCAGTCAGCTAATTCTCTTTCAGTCAATGGGGGCTCTACCTGAGAAGCGGTCCCTCTCCACCTCTGAGCATACTCTTTAAATGATTCAGAATCTTTTTGTGACATACTCAACAGCTGCCTCCTGTCGGGAGCAAGGTCCATATTGTATTTGTATTGCTGGATGAAAGCATCTGCCAAGTCTTGGAAACTGCGAATCTTTGACTGGTCTAGCGTTAGATACCATTTGGAGGAGATTCCCTTCAAACTGTCCTGGAAGCAGTGGATCATTAATTTATCATTGTCCACCTGTGCGGCCATTCTTCGATAGTACATCAATAGATGATTCTTAGGACAAGTTGCACCCTCATACATATCAAAAGTGGGTATCTTGAACTTTGGAGGTATTACCAATCCAGACACCAGACACATCTCTCTAGCGGCGGCCCCAAAGATCTGGTCACCTTCAATTGCTCTTAACCTTTTTTCAAGGGTATCAAAATTCTCTTGCATCTTTTCATGTTTCTCATCTCCGTTTTCAGACATATCTGGCACTTCATACGCCTGATGGTCATTAAAGTATGGTTGAACACGGGTGTGCACAATGTCTGGTGTAAAATTAGCAACTGCATGGTTCTCTTCACCGGAATAGTCTGTTGAGCAGCAAATCCATTAGGAGGAGGCACAAAACCTTGGGAAAGAAATGCCATGCCCTGAGAAGGAGGTGCAAAACTTTGAGAAGCTAAACCTTGGGACGGAGGGAAGAAACCCTGAGCAGCAAATCCTTGGGAAGAAGGAATAAAACTTTGAGAAGCAAAACCTTGAGAAGGAGGGATGAATCCATGAGTAGCCAGTCCTTGAGAAGAGGGAATGAAACTTTGAGAAGCAAAACCTTGAGAAGGAGGGATGAATCCATGAGTAGCCAGTCCTTGAGAGGAGGGAATGAAACTTTGAGAAGCAAAACCATGAGGAGGGGGAACGAAACCATGAGGAAGCCCAAAAGGAGGCCAGGTCACAGCAGTAGTGACTGATGACGGAGGCTCAGTCGTTGCAGTAACAATTTTTGACACTACAGTCTGTTGGGTATCCATCTTCGCTCGAATGACCTGCAACATTTCCATCATCTGACCCATATTTCCACGAATATCAGTAAGCTCCTCGTTAACTCTGTCCATCTCTAGGTCTCTTTCAGCCATCCTTTTTCTGGCTTGAGCTCGAGTGTAGTATTTGCGTGAGAGCCTCAGTGTGAAATCTGGAGAGCAGATGACGGGAATGAGTTTTATATGAAAAATGCAGATGAAATGCCAAATGTATGAGTGCAATCCGAAATTTAAATTTTATTCAAGGAACTTAAGAAACAACTTGCAAATACCAAGGAACACATAAAAGGATATGATTTCATTAAATTCAAAAAGTGATACAAAGTCTTAAGTACATCTTCAAAAATCCCAAACAAAGCTTAATAAAGACAAAGACAAAGTCCTAAGGAGATTCTCCTAAAAGCCTCAAGTTGAGCTTCTCGATTTGCGCCTTCATCTGAGCCCTTTCAAGCATAAGTTGATCCACGATCGACTTCCAAGAAGTGTCCCCTTGAGTGCTGGAGGAAAATAAATCCTCTTGCGCTTTCCTTTTCTTGTTGGAGAGCTCTTCTTCTTCCTTCATCTTCAGTTGTCTTCTAAGTTCTTCATTCTCACTACTGATGATCTGATGTCGATTCTTCCATGCATTCTTCTCTCGAATCTTTCTCCAAATCAATCTTCAGCTTCTCTGCATCATCCATAAAGATTAGAATGGGTTTCTTGAAGGTCATAGGATCCTGGCGAGGGTAAGGCATCTTCAGACTGATTGCCCTATCTCGTACCCATTGGAGATAGGGTTCCATAGAAACACAATTCGGCTTTCCCAAGCTACTCCTCCCCTTCCTATGGATGTACTTCCAAGCTTGCATAATCTGTTTCTTGAGCTCTGGTTCTTCGTCATCCTTAAAGAAAATTCCTTCCACTTCAACACTCTTAGGCTTGTCCTTCAACGGATACCCGAGTTGGCGGCGAGCCAAAACCGGATTATAGCTGATTCCTCCCTTAGTGCCAAGAAGAGGCACATTAGCAAAATCACCACAGCTATCAATAATCAATGCTCCATCATAAACACGATTGTACCAACTAATGTCAGAGTGGGTAAGAGACATGATCCTTTGTGACCACCACAAACCATCCTTAAGATTCCAAAATGAAGCTGACTTAGGCAAGTGCGAAATAAACCACTCGTACAACAATGATGCACAACAAGTAATCATCCCTCCCTTATGGAGATTCCTCAGATGGATGGAATGGTAAGTGTCTCCGAGCAAAGTAGGGACCGGGTTCTTCTTCAGAAATATCTTGATGGCGTTCAGGTCGACAAAGTCTTCAAAGTTTGGGAAAAGTAACACTCCATATATCAGCAGAATAAAGGTCGCCTCAAAAGCTTTCATATCCTTCACACTAACAAAATTCTTGGCCTTTTCTACCAAAAACTTTGTAGGGAATCCAAAAATCTTTCCTTTATAGGTCATATTTGCCTTGACCTCAGGAACACTCAAATATGTCGCCTTTGCAATCTCCGCTTCTTCAGGGTCCTTCTCTAGAACAGGGAATGGAAACTCATCCTTAACACGTGATCCCACCAGAAATGAATACTCTTCCAAAGTAGGCGCCAATTGGTAATCAGGGAACGTAAAACAATGGTAGAGAGGATCATAAAACTGGAGCATCACAGAGAGCAACCTTCCATCCCACTCAGTCTTAAGTAAGGCTAAAAGTCTCCTATGCTTCTCCATGAAGGCTTCTTGATCCAAAACCAAATCTCTTAATTTCCTTAGGTCTTCGAGTTTGGGAGTTTTGAATGTGTACTTGACAGTCTTTCTTCTTCCAAAGTCCATGATGATACCTACGATATTTGCAAAGATAGAGTTTCTGAGTTCCTTGAATAAATTGGTAAAAATGATGATTCATGATGCGTGAATGCAATGAATACACAAACACAAACAAGGCTTAGGTTCAAAGCTTGCATGAGGTCAAAGGTTCAACCCTCCCAAAAAAGGTATGTACTATGAGTTTATTTGTACCTGTACAACGGGTTCTAAAAGTTCCCAGAATCATTGTCCCATCTTTCGGATATTACCGACTTCCCAACTCAACTTGGTAATCAATAATATTCTCAAGAGAGTCTCATCCGGGTGTAGTATCGCGTATCAACTATTTTGGATTTGCATCCTCATAGTCATCGCACTACATCCCTAAAAGGCCAAGTGGGGGTAAATGTTCTACGGTCCTCAACATTAATGGCTCTCAGGTCGAATATAGTAATGCTTTCACGACTGAACTCGATCAACAAAACTACATCCGAGGAGGCCTCCGCTGAGTGGTGGTGTCTCAAGTCAGCTTGATCGGGACTCAACTCCCTACAAGCCTTCTTGAATATACCACCGTCCTATCTTATTTTGCACTCAAGTCCGGGTTAGGACTTATCTCACCACACATGGAACACCCAACAAAAATCCAAAATAACAACAAGCAATACAACAACAAATATACAAATATACAAGGTGGGCTTAACCCTCAAAACCAATATCCCCAGTGAAGTCGCCATTTTCTGTTGCGGTGAGAATCGGATACCAAGCTATTAAGTGAGCTTGAATCGCAAAACTTTTATGTTCACCACCGACTTTAATTTAATCCAAAGGGAAAAGGGAAAAAGATCGTAAAAACCCTAAATGAGGAGAAACTAGGTTCGGGGGTTGATTATACCTAGGGAAGGTGTTAGCATCCTAAGCATCCGCAGTATTCTACGGGAACCTCTTGTTAATATTTGTATTTATTGTTATTTATTGCTTGATAAAATTATGGGAACCTAAGGTTTTATTTCTAATGGTGCTCGCACAACATCGCATCGATGCCTACGTATCGGGTATAGAATCAGAGCACTCGTAGTTCTCCTAAGGATTAACGAACACTTGGTTACGCTCAAGGTTCGCGGGGGAAGGTAAGTGTTATGGAAAACACTCACGTGACTTTGGCAAAGTCACAAAAAGTTGTAAAATAAAAAGTCTTAATGGCTAAGGTCAAAAAGGTAACTAGGGATGGCTAAACTTCCTATGATGTTGAGTCAACTGCAGGAATTCTTTCCCTTTTGGATTGAAAGGCATAAACGAAAATAAATAAATGAGGGTGCAAGCTCCTAAGTCTAAGGCATAGGTTGCTACTTGCAAAAATAAATTGGATAAAGTAAATGGAAAATGCAAAGATAAAAGGCTTGGTAACCGGGCTATGACTCGATATATGGATCGAGAATGCGGGGGTGGAAAACAAGCGTGGTGCGCTAATTCGCTTAAGTTAGAAAGCTGTGAAGTGTAAAGACCGTGCAGATGGCGATCGCAAAACGACCGACTTACGTGTGTGAGTGAAGTGTATGTGAAGTTCACTTGGCGTTGGACCAAGGATTTATTATTTTGAAAATTAAAGTTAATATGGTCTAAGAGTGCGAGAAAAAAATAATTAGGAAACAAATAAAGTGAAATAAATTGTGAAATAGAATAAATTAAACAGAATAAATTAAATAGAATAAAAATAAATACATGAATGGCCTCATATTGGTCACGATTAATCGGAAACGATATATCGTGACTTTTGTCATATCATCGGCCCTAATATTGAAATTAAATCAAAATGAGATCAAGATACGACTAAAATAATAAAATAGCAATAAGAATTTTTTTCTTTTTGTTTGTTGCTTATGAAAATAAATAAAACTAAGGTGAAGTAAGAAACTTAAAATAAATAATTTTAAAGAAAACAATTTTAACAAAAATAGAAATAAACTAGAAATTAAGAGAACAAAATTTAATAAAGAAGAAAATAAACTAGAAGTTAAGAGGGGTGTGTCGCTGGATGGGATGGTGTCTTCGGCAGTTCAACCTGGGCTTGATGAGCCCAAAACAAATGAAACAGATTTATGTTTAAAGACAAACAATCAGCATAAAAAAAAGTCTTATAAAAGCAAAAACAAAATTAAATAAAATAATAAATAATAAAAAAAAAACAAAAACGAATCAAATAAAACAATGGAAAGGGTCAAGCATCAGCAGATCAAACACACAAAAAAGAATCGCGTCCCTCTCTCATGCTTGCACATCTCACGGCGTCTCCGTTTCGGTGGTTCCGCTCACTCTCAAGCTTCAACTCACGGATGGTTTTCGGTTCAGTGGTGGTGGTGGTTCTGATTTGGGCTTTTCACGGTGAAGAGGGTGGTTGTGATGTCACGGCGGTTGTCTCGGATTCACTCCGATAGTGGCGGCCGGATGCGATTTGGGGTTTCGGATTCATGGGCCTTGCGGGTTTGTTGGTGGTTCAATGTTTGTGAGGGTTCGGTTTAGTGAAGGGCTTCGGTGGTGCATCAAAAATGGAGGGTTTTTAGTGGTTTGGAGCACGGTTCCAGAAAAGGGTTTGGTGGTGGCGGCGAGAAGGTGAGTGGATTTCAATTTCAAAGGAAAAAGTGATGATGGCGGCACGAATTGGGGAAGGGTTTGTCTCTCACTGGTTCAGGCTCAAATTCGTGGTGGCCTCGGCGATGATTTCGCGGCGGGATGGTTTGCGGATAAGGTGATTGCGAGCGGTGAAAGGGTGGCCGGCGGTTTGGGAGTCTCGACGGCTCTCACGGTGAGGTTAGTGGTGACGCTGATATGAGCAGAAGGTTAGAGTTTTGGGATTTGCTGAGTTTGGACCCACTTTTTCTTCATATTATTTTTACAGATTTGTTCTCATTAGTTTTGTAATTCTCGGTTTTGCAGTGGTTTGGATTGTTGTTGGATGGTTCTGATTCAAGGACGGCGGTGGTTTAGGCTTGGACCGGGTTTGCGCGACGGAAGGATGGTGGCTGTGAAAGTGGATTTCAGATTCAAGCTTGGTGCTGGTTATGGCTGTGGAGGTTTTGTTGATTATTTGTGATTAACAGAGGTCAAATGGTGATTTGGATGGTTTGTTTGGTTATTGGCGGTGCGTTCTCGCAGCGGCGGTCACGGATTTGTTCTGAAACTTGCAGGTTGATTGGGGATTGGATAATGGTATGTTCGGGTTTGTAGGTAATGTTTTTGATTTGGAATTCGTATTCTAAGTTTTGGAATGTTGTTGATGGATTCGTTGGTGTGTTTGATGCAGGTTCGGTGGGTGGATGAGAGCTGACGGTTTGCGGCTGGGTCTTATTCAGATCCTTCGGTTATTGCGGCGTGCTTAGTTTGTTGATTAAAGATTAAAAGGTGAGGGTCGGTGATGCTTTGGTCGGAGGAAGAACGGAATATTGTGGGGCTGTTTCTGAGTTTTTGGAAAACAGGTGGTTTGGTTAAAACAGGGGTGAAGGATGAAGTCGTGTGGTGAGTTCTTTTTCGGAATCTGGTTCTGGTTATTGTAAGGTTTGGACATTGGTTTGCGTTTGGCTTGAGAATAGTAAAGGGTTTCGGTGAATAGGGTTAGCAGTGAAGTGTGTGGGCGTGGTTGTAGCCGGTGTTCAGGTTTTCAGCAGATCATCAGTTTTCGAAAGTGGTTTTGGTTTAATCATTCACGATTTTTGAGGGGTAAGTTGTTTTCTGCTGCTGAGTTTTTGTTATTTGCTGTTGATGTTTTTTTTTGTTTTGCTGAGGATGTTTTTGGTATTGTTTTGGTTATGTGGTGTGGCTACCTTTGCTGCAGGGGGAATTTGAATATGAAGTTTGCTGCTGTTTTTTTTGTGTTTTTCAGGTTTTATGCAGGGTGACAATATGTTCTCAACTCGCGGGTCCAGTGGTTTTCAACATGGTGTTGTGAGCGGTGGCTTGAAGATGGTTTTGAAACAGGTTGGAGGCGTGGCTGTGGTTTGTGAAGGAGGATACAGGTCCGTGTTTGAAGTGAATTAATTTCTAATGCTGTTGTTTTCTGTTACTTTGTAGGAAGTTTTTTTCTAGATTTTTTTTGAAGTTTTTTTTTTTTTTGGTTTTGTATGCAGTATGTGGAGTGATGAAATGAACTAAAGAAAAAGCCTAGCTATAAACAATATGCGAAAAGAGGTGAAGGAAAAGGAGAGCATTACCGACCCGAACGTTATCGGGGTGAAGAATCCGCACTGGTAAGCTCCACTTGTACACTTCCTCCTTCTTCTATTCTTCTTCCGTGCAACTTCTTCTCTCCCCCTTGCTGTTGTGTGGCTTGCTTGCTTGTTTTTTTGGATTATTTGTGGCTGTTTTTGGTGTTTTATGATGCTGTTTTTTTTTGGTGTTTTGATGGATTTTTTTTTGTTGTTTTTGGGGCTGTCTTTGTGAGATTTTTGGATGTAACAGTGTTGTGTTTTATGGCTGATTTGTGTGATTTATATGGCTGAAATTTTCTGTGTTGTTTTTGGTGTTTTGATGGCTGATTTGTGGCTTTCTGGCTGTTCTGATGGCTTTTGGTGGCTGTTTGATGTGTGTTTTTGATGCTGAATTTTGTGGTGTTTTGATGCTGAATTTTTTGTGGTGTTTTTTCTGTAACAGTAGTGTGTTTTATATGGCTGTTTTGTGGCTGTTCTGGTATGTGTTTGTGGCTGTTCTGATTTTTATTTTGTACTGTGAAAACTTGTAGGTGAAGGGTTGGAGGAAAGGGGACAAAGTCTGGATTTTGCTGTAGTGGAGGAAGTGGAGCAGAGGTTGTTGGTGGCTGCATGCTGCTGTGGGGGGCTGTATGGAGCAGGCTGGAATTGCCTTGTGGTCCTGCTGTGTTGTGCATTTTTCTTTCTTTTTTCTTTATTCTTCTTCTATGTAACATATGCTGATGTGAATATGGCTATGTATGTAAAGCTTGAATTTGAATTATGGTGAATGTATATAAAATGTGGAATATGAATTGGATTTGGTAAGAAACTTGAAATAAAAAATTTGGCATATGAACTTAATATTGAAATTGAAACTTGGAAGTGTATTTGGAGCATTTGACCTCAGTTAGAATTTTACACAAAAATAAATTTGAAATTGTTGACTTGGAATTTGGACTAAAACTAAATTGGAACTTAGAATTAAAACTAAATTGGAAAGGAATTGAAAAATATATTGGAAAGGAATTGGAAAATAAATTGAATTGGAATCGAAAATTGAATTTAGAGCTTGAAATTGAATTGAAAATAAAATTGGAATTGAGAATGAAAATAGAATTGGAAATGGAACTTGGATTGAGAACTTGAATAACACTTAGAATTGAAAATGACTTAGAAACTAAAAATTTAACTTAGAAATTAAAAATGGAAATTGAAATGAATTTGGAAATTTGGACATGACTTAGAACTTAAGAAGACAAAAACTTGGGATTGAAATTTAGAATTGAGAACTTGTACATGAACTAGAAAAAAACATTGAAGCTTGGAAAATGGAAATTGATTTGAGAAACTTGAATTGACATGAATTTAAACTAGGAATGAAATTGAAAATTGAAACGAAATTTTAGAATTAGATGGAACTGAAAATAAAATCTGTATCAAATTTAGAATTGGACTTGAAAAATATGATGGGAAATTGAATTGAAAATTTGAAATTGAATTGAAAATAAAATTGGACTTGAGAATTGAAAATAGAAATTAAATTAAATTTAGAATAGAAACTTGAGAATTAAATTGAAAGTTTGAAGTGGAATTTTGCAATTAGATTAACAACATCCACAAGAGGAAATTCTAGTCACACGATTCAAGAAACCACTTAAAGAAACTTATCGCAAATCTAAAAAAACTAGTATGCACAATGGTATGCTAATGATGAGACCAATGCATGAATGAAACTTAGGGGTAAAATTTGGGGTGTGACACAACGGCCCAAGGAGGTAATATGCTTTCAGGAGGATAACAACGTCCTGAGGTATAAGAAGCTTTCAGGAGGATAAAGCAGTCCTGAGGGATTGATAACTTTCAGGAGGATAAAGCAGTCCTGATAGTCACAAGTCTGTTTGTTGGAGAATTAACCTGAAAACAAGGTAGCATTCTATATGGTAGTATTAGTTTATGCATTATGTATGCGTGTATAATATGATGCACTTAAGTAATGTATCTATGGATATGTATGTTATGGTATGATGTAAATGATATATGTATGATATGATACTGCCTGAGGCGTCTGGATATCTTCGTATAACAACTGCTAGCCAGGGAAAATAAATCCCGATTCGTTGTTGAAGAATATGAGGAACTTAGTCCCGTCTTGTTTGATAATATATTATACATAACCTTCTGTCTGCTGGGGATAGCAAGGTACACATAACCTCCCGCCTTCATTCGATAGTAGGGTATATATAATCTCCCGTCTGCTGGGGATAGCAAGGTATACATAACTTCCCGCCTTCGTTCGATAATAGGGTATATATAACCTCCCGTCTTCGTTTGTCGTAGGGTATATATAACCTCCCGTCTTCGTTCGTCGTAGGGTATATATAACTTCCCGTCTTCGTTCGTCGTACTCCTATTGGAAAGTAAATTCCCGAATATCCGTATGAGGATAAAAGAGATGGATATAAATTCCAGGGGAGATGTGACTTTATGAAGATGGATTTGTCCTACAGAGGGTTTGTAGCTGTTTTGCAGAGATGAACCGGCGAAGCTTCGTTGAGATCTTTCCCTCGTTCGTCCTTAGTAAATACTATTACTGCATTTTCATGCATTTCTGGTAAACATCAATCATATTAAGCATACATGCATTTCTGGTAAACATCAATCATATTCAAAAGCATACATACATTCAAACACAACCAATGGACGTTTCGCTTATGTAAATAGGGTAAAAGTAAATCTGGATTCAAAAATGGAATTTTATTTATATCAAAGAGTGACTTATACATAGGTAAGTTTGTTCAAGGAAACATAAACCCTAGTAAGAGGATTTTGTCATGAAGTTTTTACAAAACAAAAAAAATCAGCTATGTGGGAAATAATCCTATTGAGTTTCAATTCTACTATTGCCATTATCTTCAAGTATCTCATCTTCTGCTGTTGAGACGAAAACGATTGGATTGAGCTTTATCTGTTCGAGCTTGATTAAGTAACACAACTAGTTGCAGTTTCATGGGTGATCCAAACGAGACATAGTCATACGCTTTAATCCCTAACTTTTGCCTGGATTGCCCTTTCAGGTTTTCAATCCACCGGGATACCCTTTTTTGCCCAAGCCGCCTTTTCAGGTTTTCGACTTGCCGGGTGTACATCTTTTATATATCCCTAATTTTTGCCCGAACCCTTTTGGTTCGCCGGGATGCCCTTATTTTTTCCTAGGCCAGTCAACCTAGCGGGTCTCTTTTCATGCGTAGTATTTTTTAACTATGTCTGCGTTTACAGGCTGTGGGAAGTCTTCACCATCCATAGTAGTGAGTATCATGGCACCTCCTGAGAATACTGTTTTGACCACAAATGGTCCTTCGTATGTTGGAGTCCACTTGCCCCTAGGATCACCCTGTGGTAATATGATACGCTTGATTACCAAATCACCAGCCTGATATACCTTTGGCTTAACCTTCTTGTTAAAAGCCTTGATCATTCGTTTCTGGTACATCTGGCCATTACAAACTGCTACTAGCCTCTTCTCATCAATCAAATTTATCTGGTCAAGTCGAGTCTGAATCCATTCATATTCATCCAAGCCTGCATCCTTCATAATTCTTAAGGAGGGAATCTGAACTTCAATGGGCAGAACTGCTTCCATACCATAGACTAAGGAGAATGGGGTTGCCCCTGTTGAAGTACGTATTGTAGTACGATAACCATGAAGAGCAAATGGTAACATCTCATGCTAATCCTTATAAGTAACAGTCATCTTCTGTACAATCTTCTTAATGTTCTTATTAGCAGCTTCAACTGCCCCATTCATCTTTGGACGATACGGAGAAGAGTTGTGATGCTTAATCTTGAACTGCGTGCAGAGATCAGTAATCATAGTGTTGTTCAGATTAGAGCCATTGTCAGTAATGATCCTTTCAGGGATGCCATACCTACATATGAGATTATTCTTAATGAATCGATCCACAACATTCTTAGTAACAGATGCAAATGAAGCTGCCTCCACCCACTTCGTGAAGTAATCAATAGCAACCAGGATGAAACGATGACCATTAGAAGCAGTAGGTTTGATCTCACCAATCATATCAATGCCCCACATGGCAAAGGGCCAAGGAGCAGTCAACACATTTAATGGTGATGGAGGTATATGGACTTTATCAACATAGATTTGACATTTGTGACAAGTTCTGGAGTGTTGATAGCAATCAGCTTCCATGGTAGACCAATAGTAACCTGCTCTCAATATCTTCTTTGCCATAGCATGACCACTAGAATGAGTGCCAAAGGTCCCATCATGCATATCTTCCATAATCTCAGTTGCTTCTTTCTTATCCACACAACGAAGCATAGTTGAATCATGATTGCGCTTGTATAAAATCCCATTACTCAAAAAGAACTTAGCAGAGAACCTCCTCAGAAACTTCCTATCTTTGACAGATGCCCCTTTAGGGAACTCTTGAGCTTCAAGATATCTTTTCACTTCGTAGAACCAAGGCTTCTCCTCTGCCCCCTCAGTGTCAATCTCATTGCAGTATGCAGGATTCTCAAATCTATCAATAGTAATCTTGGGAGCTTCATCATCCCAACTGATTTCAAACATGGATGCCATGGTGGCTAATGCATCTGCCAACTGATTCTCTCTTCGTGGAATATGTCCAAAGGTAATCTCTTTAAAATGTGGGATCAGAGACAACACATGCTCTCTGTAAGGAATGAGGTTATCATGCTTGGTATCCCAAGCTCCTTTGATCTGACTAACTACCAGGGCTGAATCTCCATACACGTCAAGGAACTGAATCTTCATATCAATAGCAGCTTTAATACCCAGGATGCATGCCTCATACTCAGCCATGTTATTGGTACAATAGAAACAAAGTCTGGCAGTAATCGGGGTATGACAACCTTCAGGGGAACTAATCACAACACCAACACCATTACCAAGTGCATTAGAGGCACCATCAAAAACCATAGTCCATCGGGATTCTTGTTCAGGTCCGTCATATTGTCCAGGTTCTTTGGTAATAATCATAATGTCTTCATCAGGGAACTCAAAACTCATTGACTGGTAATCATCCACTGCTTGATGAGCCAAATGATCAGCCACAACACTTCCTTTAATGGCCTTCTGAGTAGTATACTGTATGTCATATTCTGTCAAGATCATTTGCCATCTTGCAATTCTTCCGGAGAGAGTAGGTTTCTCAAATATATACTTGATTGGATCCATCTTTGAAATCAATAAGGTGGTATGAGTCAACATATACTGTCTTAGTCGGCGAGCAGCCCATGCCAAAGCGCAGCAAGTTTTCTCGAGCAGTGAGTATCTTGTTTCACAGTCGGTAAACTTTTTGCTAAGGTAGTATATTGCCTGCTCTTTTCGACCAGACTCGTCATGTTGCCCCAACACACACCCCATTGAGTTGTCTAACACTGTTAAGTACATAATCAAAGGTCTTCCATCAACTGGTGGCATCAAAATTGGTGGTTCTAGCAGGTATCTCTTGATTTCATCAAAGGCAGTCTGGCACTCATCATTCCATTCCATCACCTGATCTTTCTTCAACAACTTGAAGATTGGCTCGCAGATGGCGGTTAATTGGGAAATAAATCTTGCAATGTAATTCAATCGTCCCAAGAAACCTCTAACCTCTTTCTCAGTACGGGGAGCTGGCATTTCTCGTATAGCTTTCACTTTTGCAGGATCCACTTCAATACCTTTTCCACTGACTATGAAACCCAGGAGCTTACCAGATCTAACTCCAAAAGTACACTTGTTTGGGTTCAATCTCAACTTGTATTTCTTCAACCTCTCAAACAATTTATGCAAATGATCAAGATGTTGCTCTTAATTCTGGGACCTGGCTATCATATCATCCACATATACCTCTATCTCATGATGAATCATATCATGAAACAAAGCCACCATAGCACGCTGATATGTTTCCCCTGCATTCTTCAAGCCAAATGGCATCACCTTATAACAAAAAGTGCCCACTGTGTAACAAATGTTGTCTTCTCCATATCTCCAGGTGCCATCTTGATCTGATTGTAACCAGAGAAACTATCCATAAAAGAGAATACCTTATGCTGAGCAGTGTTGTCTACCAGAACATCAATATGAGGAAGTGGAAAATCATCTTTGGGGTTGGCCTTGTTCAAATCCCTGTAGTCTACACACATACGTACCTTACCATCTTTCTTAGGAACTGGTACCACATTTGCAACCCACTGAGGATAAGAAGTCACAGCTAAGAACCCTGCATTAAACTGTTTCATTACCTCTGCTTTGATCTTTTCTGACATTTCAGGACGCATACGACGAACCTTCTGCTTCTTTGGACGACAATCTTCTTTTACTGGTAAACGGTGAACTACAATGTTTGTATCCAACCCTGGCATATCTTCATAAGACCAAGCAAAGATCTCTACATAATCACGTAATATCTGAATCAATCTGCTCTTGACACTATCCTCTAAATCAGCCCCTATCTTGACTTCTTTCCTGTTTTCTTCAGTTCCCGGATTCACAACTTCGACTGGCTCTTCATGTGGATGTATAGCTTTCTCTTCTTGTTGTAACAACCTAGCAAGCTCTACAGGTACTTCACAATCGTCCTCATTTCCGTTTTCAGCTTGATAGATCGGATTCTCGAAATTATAATTGGCAATAGTAGAACTGTTATCAACAGGATCCAGAGTGGATGAGGATCTGCATTTTAGTGATGTGGGTGTGTGTAAGAACACATAGCTGATAAAACAAAAATAAAATAAAAGAAAGACAAGGAACACAATATTTACGAAAACGAAACTTCCACTGATTTTTATTGAATGAAGTATGCAAATGAAATGACAGCCCGTAACAAGCACACCATTGTGCCCCGGGTAAGGCACAAGGCTTAAGAGTTCAATTATTCAAGAAATTACAAACTTAAAAGCAACAACACAGTAATAGTATTTACTCCTGACTAAAGGAGATAGGGATAACATCTTCAGCTTTCCAATTATTGAGTCCAGCACCCACAGTAGGAAAAATCCAAGCATCCAAGTTGTAGTCTTCATCATAGTCACCCACGGCATTGATCTGGTCTTTCATAACCCCTTGATTGGTGATACGAACAGCACGAGCACGACGAACAGCCTTCTGGGACTCTGCAGTGAAACCCAAACCAAATTTGTCAGACTTGTAAGGGATATCAGGAAGTTGACCCCAAATAGTACAACCACCTTCATCCACCACAGCTCTAGCATCTTTGAGGGAGGCCATTGTTGGAGGTACTCTGGTGACCACAGGCACTTTCTTGACAACAGGAGGAGCTTCATAATCATTAACAATCCAAGGAACCACCTCAAATGTCTGACACGGAGTTTCAACATATTCACCTTCCACTTCCAGATACTTGAAGGTGTTCACATGGCTGACAAAATATTCTTCCTCTCCGTAGACAGTAACAACTTTTCCTTCCACCGGATATTTCAGCTTCTGATGTAATGTAGAGGTTACAGCACCTGCCCCATGAATCCAGGGACGACCAAGCAGACAAGAGTACGAAGGACGAATATCCATCACATAAAATGTAGCATTAAAAACCTGAGAACCAACTTTGATTGGGAGATCAATTTCTCCATGCACCACTCTTCTCGAACCATCAAAAGCCTTCACCACTATACTACTGGGCTTCAGCACAGCATCTTCAGGACTCAGCTTGTTCAGGACTTCTTTGGGCAACACATTCAGAGAGGAACCATTGTCTATCAATACATGTGACAGGGTAGTGCCCCTGCATTCAATTGAGATATGCAGAGCCCTGTTATGATCCCTCTTGGCAAGAGTCAAATCAGCATCAGAAAACCCTAACCCATTATCATAGGTCAGGTGGGCAACACAATTCTCAAACTGGTCAACAGAAATTGCATTGGGTACATGAGCAGTCTTCAGAAATTTAATCAAGGCCTTGGCATGAGCCTCATAACACAACAACAAGGACAGCATAGAAATCTTGGAGGGAGTGTGCCCCAGTTGATCAATAATGTCATAATCACTCTTGCGAATGATTTACAATACTTCTTCCATCTGCTTAGAGAGATCATCAGCAGGTGGCACATCAGTAGGTATAGGCTCAATAACAGGACCTTTGCCCCGAGCATCAGTGGTGGAGGTAGCAGCAGGAGTAACTGCATTCTTGGAAGTCACTGGAGGAGAGAAGACTCTTCCACTTCGTGTGATCTTACTAGATCCGGCAATATTGTCAACATCAACAGGCATATCAGCTAGTGGTTCCTGCTTAACACCATGGATATAAACATCAGACCCATAATGCCAAGGCACAACTTTATCAGACATATACGGAATAGGACCAGGAGTAGTAATGACCATAGGAGCCACTCTGGCTTCAGCAACAACCTTCACAGGGCCTTCAGCAGTAATCTTAATTGGACCCTTATGAGTGATTTTAACAGGTCCCTTTGAAGTGATCCTTACCGGTACTTTATCAACCATATCAACCTCTTCAGTCCTCCTACCTTTAGTAATATGATCCACCATACTCTCTACAGAAGATGGAATTCTCTCAAACACTATGGTATACTTATCCATGAGACGTTGAATTCCATCTCTCAATCTCCAACAACTATCCGGCTTATAGGTACAATACAAACAATCTTCACGACAACCTGGAAAGAACCCAGCTTGCACTAACTTCTTCTTGATAACAGACAATGGTGTGGTCAACTCTGCAACTGAATAGATATGTAAATCTTCATCAATGGCATTGACAGTCTTCTCGTGATTTGGCATGGGAGCAGTAATCACATTTGGAGTACCCGGAGGGTCAAACTCAATCTCTCCAGCCTCAATCATATCTTGAATTTTGTTCTTCAAGACCCAGCAGCTATTAGTATCATGTTCCTGACAGTTCGAATGATATGCACATCGTGCATTGGGATTGTACCTGGGAGAGGTAACATTAGGATTCTGAGGAGCCTCTTTCATAGTAATAAGTTCAGCCTTCAACAGGTGTTGCAATGCCTGAGCCATTGACATGTTGATCTTTGTGAACTGCCTTCTAGCCCTTTGTTGGTTGCCCTATGGCTGCTCTGGTGTTGTAGGAGTTGGATTTGAAATATGAACTGCACTCACAGACTGATGCCTTCTATTACGATCAGGTTGACCATAAACAGCATTGGATTCTTTCTTACTAGTGGGAGGCTTCTTAGCAGCACCTGATGAAGAAGTACCCACTTGGATCTTGCCACTCTTATACCATTTTCCACGCGCTCTCCTGTCATTATCAACTCAGTGAAGCCAGATGATGAGCTTCCAATGAGATGACTGTAAAAAGGACCATTCAGCGTACACATGAACATATCAACCAATTCCCTGTCAGTTAAAGGGGGTTGTACTCTTCCAGCTAAATCTCTCCACTTCTGAGCATACTCCTTGAAACTTTCTTTGGCACCCATAGACATGCTTTGCAGCTGCATGCGAGTGGGAGCTAAATCAGCATTGTATTGATACTGCTTATAGAAAGCTTCGGCAAGATCATTCCAATCCCTGATGTTGACACTTTCCAATTGATAATACCACTCCAATTGAGCTCCAGATAAGCTCTCTTGGAAAAAATGGATCCACAACTTTTTATCAGCAATGTGAGGTTGGATTCTTCTGACATAAGACCTCAGATGCAGCTTGGGACAAGAGACCCCATCATAAACAACAAAGGTAGGAACTTTGAAACCAATGGGTATGACTACCCCAGATATCGGACTTAAATCTTCAAAATCCAGCCCAGAAGATTTCTGCAACTCCATAGCATCCATTCTATCCACCAGCATCTTGAATTTGTCTTCATTGGGCTCATGGTAGTAATTAGCCTCAGAATCAGAGTCCCTTATAGTGTTGTGGAGACTGCCTTCCTCTTTTTCAGACTCTTCAGATTCATAGTCTTCAACTGGTTCTTTGGTCTTGGCCAGACCTTTGAACCTTCTTCCCATGTTGATCAGGCCACCTGACCTTCTAGTCTTCTTAGTCTTTTTGGCCAGCAGTGTCTTCAATTCATCCTGCCCCTTGGTCAGGTTCAGGATCAGCTCTTGTAACTGTGCATTTTGTGCCTGGAGATCCTTAACTGTTTGTTCAAGAGCCATTGCTGAAATAAACAGCGAGAAGATAAGAAACCTGTGCACAATTATAAACCTGTGATGCAATGAAATGATATGTGAATGTATATGCAATGTTTTCAAGGACCACAAGATTTAAATTTGCTTAGACAAACAAGAAGGTAAACTTTTATTAGTAATAAATTTGTTTTGCCTCTTGGGCTTACAAAAAATGAAATGAAATAAGTACAAAAGATGGGGTTTTAAGTCTCCCATGGACGTTTCCTCTTTGTGTTGAGGTATGAATTGAGATTTCGTTCCTCGTGAAGTTGCTTTGTTAGTTCCAGGCTTCTTTCTTGGCTTGCTTTGTAATGAGCCTCGAAAGTATCCCTTTGCTCCTTTAACTGGATCCAGGACCTCTGTAAATCTTCCATGTCAGTAGGCATGTCTGGGTGAAGGATGGTATAAGCAGTATCTCCTTCAGCAACAGGTTCCATGGTAACTGGCAGGATAGCAGGATATGGCATCATGAGGGTCTGAGCACGACATCGCACCCATCTGAGATAAGCTTCCATAGGAATAGTGTACTTAGGCTCCAAAGTCTTGCTGTCAACTTTGTTCACTTTCCCCCATGCTCGTATGAATCTCTAACGGTAACCTTGAAGATCATTGTCGTAGTCAAACACAATACCCTGAATCAACATGTCATGTGGGTCATCACTCCGAGCGTAACCAAACTGTCGTAAAGCCAAAGAAGGGTTGTAAGTAATGCCTCCTCTTATGCCTAGAAGTGGCACATTAGGAAACTCCCCACAACGGTCAATGATAGTGACATTCTCCATAGATCTGGAGCACCAATGAATATCTGAATGAGAGAGTGACATAATCCTTTTGGACCACCTGAACCCTTGTTCATTCTTCATCACTGAGCGAGGAAGGTGAGAAATAAACCACCTAGATAGCAAAGGTATGCAGCACATCAGAGTTCCTCTTGCTTTTGTAGTACGAGTATGAAGAGAATGTAGGATGTCTCCAAGCAATGTAGGTACTGGATTGTGACTCAGAAATATGTTGATGGCATGAACGTCTATGAACTGATCTGGATTGGGGAACAATACTAAGCCATAAATCAGCAAGGCTAAGATCTCCTCAAAAGCATCATAGCTCATGGCCTTCAAGAACACTTGAGCCTTCTCTATCAACACCTTAGCAAGAATACCCTTAACTCCGCTTCTTGTCTCTAAAACAATGTCAGACTTCTTCAGATGTAGAGCTGCAGCAATAACCACTGGTTTAAGCTCCTTCTCCAAGCCTGTGAAGGGTCTTTGATCAAGTACAGGTATACCCAGAAGTTTAGAGAATTCTTCCATTGTAGGAACCAGCTGATAGTCAGGGAATGTAAAGCAATGGTGCTTAGGGTCAAACAACTGAAACAGAACACTCATCATGTCTTCATTGAACCCTGAAGTGACTAGATCCAATAGGTGACCATGTCTCTTGATGAACTGGGAGTGATCAGACACTTGAGAAACCAACTCTTTAAGCTTAGCAGGTATGCCTACAAAGTTGATCCTGATAGTGTTTCTACGAGCAGAAGCCATGACCTGCAACAAAGAACAAAGATAAATCCTTTGGTCCTTGAAATGGTTAGTGAAAAATGCTATGCTTATGATGCATGATGATGTCATGATGTTATGTTCAATCACAAACATGTGGCACACACAAACAAGTCACACAATAGCCCTAGGTTTAAAGGCTTGCATGAGGTTTAAAGGTAAGTACCCTCCCCTGAAGTTTAGTTGGTTCATCCTGTCCTACAAAAGTAACCAGGTTCTAAGGGATCTCAATATCATTGATCCTTCACAAGGGTGGTTGTTCAGTAGGCAACTTACTTGCCAACCAAAACCCTCCAAGTTTAAGATCTCAATGAGTGTAGTATCGAGTGTCAACCAACTTCAGTCTGTACCAAAGCTGGTTACCTCACTACTTTTCTAAAGGCCAAGATGGGATAACTAGGGTTCTAAAAGTTAGTTAGTGTATAGACAACATATGGCAGCCTCATATTATCCTCAACTTGACTTAAGGAACATAAGCACCAACCAAGAAGTCACACTAACTATGGCCACCAGATCAACCATATCGGTATACGCCGTACAGTTTCCTTGGTCTATTGCCATTTACCTAAGGTACACTAGATCCGGGTTAGGATCTTTCACACATAAAGCCCAACAAGTAATATAAAGCAAACAAGGCAAACAATTTTAAAGTGATCTAATTCCTAAGGGTACCCCTCTTTAATATTAAATCCCCAGCAGAGTCGCCAGTTCTGTAACACGGTGGGAGAACTGACTTTAGTTATGTTGCGGATAGCAAGAGTCGCCACCGACTTTTATTTTATCCAAAGGAAAGGCATAAAAGAACAGGAAAGACCTTTTAAAAGATTTTTGGGTCCGGGGGGTAGGTTATGTAAAGGGAAGGTGTTAGCACCCTTTACATCCATGGTTATCCATGGGCTCTTAGTTACTTAGCTCACTTTGAATTGTTTTTGAAATGTGAAGAGTGTGAATAGAGATTTTCATAAGAGTTTGATAATGATCCATGTACGGATGCATAAAAAACCTTTGTTTTGAAAATTTTTGTTTGAAAGTGTGAAGTGTTTGAAAAGTTTTTGAATAGTGAGCAAGTAACTATGAGGTACCTACCTTAAGTTTAAGTCTTTTCTGTTCTTGAATCCTTTAAATGGTAAGACTATCCCTATTATTAAGGAATAGGTAGTCATTACCTTGGATGTGAGGGACAAGTAAGGGTCATCTGTTTAATGTAGGCAACTGTGGGGTGTATTAAGCAATTTTGGAGGGACTGTCATCTTTATTCGAAAGGGACAAGATCATTACGAAGGCAACCATTAAGGGACTTGATCTTTTTATCTGTTAAGGGGCTAGATGACTTTATTTTGAGGTACTTTTTGCTTCATACACCCTACTTGACCTTTTGATTAGGCAACAATGAGAAGTAACCCTAGAAAGTGAGACGGCGATCAAAGATCGACTTAAGTGTGTGAGTGTTCAATTTAATATTTATCTTTAAATTTAAATGATCTAAATTAATTTTAAATAAACATACATGTTACACTCCCTATTTACTAACCATGGCATAAAATAAATAATTTAAACATTATAAAATATTCCATCCAGGAGCAATTACAATAATGATAAAAGCAATTTAAATAAATAATCAAAATATTAACAAGAAAAATAAATAAGCAATTATAATTGGGTTAGTGAAAATAATAATTATAATAAAAATAATACTAAATTAAATGGGGTTAGTAATAATCACATAAACATAATTAATAATAATAATAATGAAATAAGCAAAAATATTATAGTAAACAAAAATTCTAAAAGTTAATAAGAAAATATGAACAATTATATTAATTATTATAAAATTTGAAATTATATGTAAATTATAAAAATTAAATCAATTATGAACATATTATGAAAAATAAAATTATAATTATAAAAATTAAATTAGCAATTTTTACATATTTTTGAACATATAATAAAAATTATTTACATGCAAAATTAAATTATAAACAATTAGAGAATATTTTCATATTATAAAAATATAAATTAAGCATTTTAATTTTAAATTATACTTACATACAAAAATTTAAATTATAAACAATTTATATGTTAACAAATATTAACTCAAGAATTTTAATGAAGTTTAAGAATATAAAGAAGAAAATTAGGGTTTTGGAAAGAATATATTTTTTAGGGTTTTAAAAATAAATTAGGTTTTATAAAAAAATATTAAATGTTAAATGTTAATCTAATTAAATAAATTATAATATGTACATATTAATAAAAGAAAACAATTTATTTTAGAACATATTATTAGGATTAAATTAAGATTATAATTTTAATTAATTAACATTAATAATAATCAAAACAAATAGAAAACAAAAAGAAAAAGAAAACTTACCTGGCTGGGATTTGAACCCAGCACCTCCTGCTTGCAAACACCCAGGCCAGCAACACCTACCACCAGGCCAACGCGCGCGCAGGTGATAAAGCAAGGAGAAAATTTTGTTTTATGCCTTGTTCCTGAAAAATCACAAAAAAGAAAGAAAAGCAAAAGGCCTGGGGGGATCGAACCCAGGACTTTCAAGCAATCACACAAACACCTTAACCAATCCAGCTGGGAGAGCGCACCTGTACATAACCTCACCATAATTCATAATATATTAAAACGTCTAATTATCTGGAAAAATAAGCAAAATGTGGTGAAGCCAGGATTCGAACTCCTGCCCATAAGCAATACACGCGCACATCATACCACTGGGACAAGCACAAGCTTGTGAAATAAACACAGAAACAATTCATAATATTTTAAAACAACATTTTGAATTTGAATTTCGCGCGCAACTGGTCATCTTCTTCCTTGGATTACCTGCGAAAATTACTATGAATTTTCCTGCGAAATTTCCTGGGTGTTCTTCCATGTTTATGCCCTGCGAAAATCAAACACCAACTAAACAGCAAAATTTCATGAAATTGAAAACATCATTGAGTTCCTGACAACATTTGCAACCATCCTATGTCTTTAGAAATCATTTATGTTTGTTAAATCATAGGATCCTAATTTGGCCGAAAAAACCCTAATAATGGTGAATACTCATTCGTGTCCCCAAAATCCAATTGAATCATCCAGAAACGTTCCTTGTACCATAACAAACACAAATCAATAGTCAAATGTGATTAATCATGAGTAAATATTAAAAATCGAAAAATTGTAAATGAACATGAACATGGATTCAGTTTGAATGATTTAAGGTGTTATGGATGCATATGAACATTGGTACATGATCAGGGAAGTCCAGGGATCACTCTCATGTTCTCAAATTACTTTCTAATGCCTTGTATGTTAAAATCCGAATTTGAGTTTGGAGAGGTTTTTGAAAATATGAAACTTACACTTTTGAGGCAGGAATTCGTCAATAGTGAATAGGGTTATGCAATGTACTTATAGTGTGATCAATTAGGTCAGAAAAGATCAATGCTTGTGTGAAGAATTTGATCCAAAAAGATTCAAAAAGATAGGCTTTGAAAATCAAATATTTTTGCATAAACACTTGCTATTTTAGGCCAATCATCATGATCTTCTTACCACTTTGATTCCAATCATATTTATGAATTTCTAGAAGCTCAATCCATTTTAAATCTTTGACTTTTATATTTTATTTTAATTTAAAATGATTTTTAATGAATTAAATCAAAATAAATAAAAATAAAATGATAAAAAATCTGATTTTTGAGGTCTTGGGTCGTGCATGAGGTTATAGTATGGATTGGGTCATCATATGGCAAGCCCATTTAGAAAAAATTGGTTTTAGACCTCCATTTTCTTCATAAACCAACCAAAAAATTTCCAACTTTGCAAGGGCACACATCCCTCAATTTTAATGCTATGAGGGTGTTCTTGGACATTTTGGAAAGCTTGAAGAGTCCTCTAACCAACCCCACTGGTTTCATGTCCATATCATTTACCATTCTCAAGTTATGCTCTTTTGAAGTTGTTGACTTTTTGTTGACTTTCAAAAGGACCTATAATGTCTTAGCTCATACCTTCCAAATGAAGCATTTTTGGGCTTGGCTTTTGAGACACAAAGTTGTAGAGAATTCAATTTCCTTCAAAATTAGCTTTGGATGGAGACTTGGTGATGAAGCATGTGAAAGTTATGGCTGGTCAAAGTTCAGTTGACTTTTACTAAGGAAACCCTAATTTAGAAACTCCTGATTCTTGATGATCTGAAATCTCCTTGATGAATCATGATCAACCCTTGATCAAATGATGAATTTTACCTCATATACTTGATGTTGGCAAAAAATCATGAAGTTTGACTTTGGTTTGACCACAGTTGACCTCAGTTTGACTTTTTAACTGCTTTGACTGATTTTGACTTATCTGATCATCTGACTGAGCAAACCTTTGAGAAAAGTTTTGAAATTTGTCATGGGGGTTCTTACACACATGTAAGATGTTATGAAGCTCACTTGAAGTCTTGGAAGTTCATTTAGCCTGATTAAAGTCAAAACCCCTAGTTTTAGATGCACTGCTTAGGAGGTGCATTGTTTGAGGGAATTGTCAACTCTTCTGACCCATTGTGAACTTTGTGAACCTTGTGAACCATCATAAGATGTCTTGTGATCCTTGTGAACCTCATGGGAGGTCTTGTGAACCTTGTGAACCTCATAAAGTGCCTTGTAGACTTCATGAACCTCATGAAAGGTCTTGTAAGTATTGTGAATCTTGTGAACCTTGTGAACCTCATAAAGTGACTTGTAGACTTCATGAACCTCATGAAAGGTCTTGTAAGTATTGTGAATCTTGTGAACCTTGTGAATCTTCTTAGCACACAAAGTCTTGTATTGTGAGGGCAAATTTTGGGGTGCAACAGCAGGTCACAAGATGAAGTGGTTACTATTTCGACAAGGGATGTATTGGCCAACAATGTTAAAGGACTGTGTCGAATTTGCAAAAGGGTGTCAAGAACGCCAAATTCATGCAGGCATACCTCATGTGCCTGCAAATGAGTTACACTCTATTATAAAGCCTTGGCCATTCAGAGGTTGGGCTTTAGATTTAGTTGGGGAAATTCGACCAGCTTCTTCAAAGGGGCAAAAATACATTTTGGTTGGAGTAGACTATTTCACTAAGTGGATTTAAGCTATACCACTAACGAATGTAGATCAGGAGGCAGTTATAGAATTCATCCAGAAACACATAATTTATAGGTTTGGAATACCAGAAACCATAACCACTGATCAAGGATCTGTGTTTACTGGAAAAAACATGCAGGCATTTGCAAAAGAAACAGGTTTTAAGTTATTAACTTCGACACCCTATTATGCTCAAGCAAATGGACAGGTCGAAGCAGCCAACAAAGTTGTGATAAACCTGATAAAAAGCATGTGGGTAAAAAACCTAGGAATTGGCACAAGACTCTAGATCAAATTCTTTGGGCTTGTCGAACGTCTCCTAAAGAGGCAACTAATTCTACCCCATTTAAGTTAACTTATGAGCATGATGCAGTATTACCAGTTGAAATCTATTTACAATCAATATGAATTCAAAGGCATCATGAAATTCCATCTGAGACTTATTGGAGTATGATGATGGATGAGTTAGTTGATTTAGATGAGGAGAGGTTGCGTGCTTTAGAGTTGATAAAAAGGCAGAAAGAAAGAGTCGAAAAGTTTCACAATAAGAAAGTAAAATTTAAAGCCTTTTTAGTTGGTGATCTGGTTTGGAAAGTGATTTTGCCCATGGACAAGAAAGATAGATTGATGGGAAAATGGTCTCCTAAATGGGAAGGACCTTTCCAAATCTTAAGAGTTTTTTCAAATGGCGCATATGAAGTCTAAGAAATGGAAAAAGATAAAAGAATACTGAAAATAAATGGCAAATATTTGAAAAAGTATAAGCCAACATTGCAAGAAATAAAGATAGAAATGGAATAAATTAATAAAATTGCAAAACTTGTCTTCGCCAAACAGATGGCGTGGGTAACATTACATATAAAAAGCCTTGAAAGGCTGCCAAAGAAGAACAAATACAAAAAAACTTATTTCTATTACAAACTACTGTGGAAGAAAAGTTGCTTTGAGTTCGTCAAATTTCTTCTGTTGAAGTTGAATTCGACGTTCACAGAGGCTTTTATTAACAGACAGTTCGTCAATTTCTCTATTGAGTTGTTGGGCCATTTCTGCATGTTGAAGCCCCTTCTGAAGCTCTCTGTCGATTTAATCTTGGTTGGGTTGTTGAAGACTGGCTTGACGTTCCTTCACTTGAAGGATCTTCTTTTGGAGTTCGACAATTTGAGCCTGGTAAGTCTGGATTTTACTTTCGCATTCAGCAGCATCTTTGGAGTAGTCTTCAGAAAGTTTGTTTAGCTCTGAGATTCTTTCAGTCGAAGAAGCTACAACATTCCACTCTGAGACTTGTTTTTTAGACTTGGTTGTGATGCTCTGAGAAAACTCTTTTTGGCGAAGTAAGTCAGCACTCACCGAGTCAATCACAGACATCAAATCCATTACCAGACGGCTTTCCTCAGCAGAAGCCTCCAAGAGATTGGCCTGTTTCAGAAGTTTCTTCAAATCATATTGGGCAGAAGGATTTTCGACCAGAGCTTTAAATAAGTCTACCCCAAGGATTTTGGCCTTAATCTCAGCCATGACAACACTAATTGGCTGAACTTCGGAGGTAGCTCCAGAAGTTGTCGAGCTGCTGTGGGAAGAATCCTGAAAGTTGTATCGAGAGCTGAGAAGGGCCTTCAGATATTCTAGAGGTTTTCTTACTTTCAGGCTCTCAATTTCTTCATGAGACAAGCTTGTCGAACCCGTGTTTAGAGGAGTTTCTGTTGGAGTAGGAATAGGTTGGGCACTTCCTCCAGGGTGCAAGGTTGTATCTGGTTGTTTTGACGTATCTGTTTCTTCTTCAACATCCTCCTTGTCATCTTCTATTGTATCAATTGGTCCTTGCAATTGTGCATCTTGATCTTGATCAATTTGTTCCTCCACAGTGAATTCTGGGCGAATAGGGGAATTATTATCAGAGGATTCTGGGTCACTGATGTCGAAGTCACTGAAGGTCCGAGGTCCATAAGCACCAGCATCTGGAGTGGCCTCTTCCAGAAGTCGTTCAGCCAAAGTCTTCTCAGAATCAGAAGGGATAAGCTCTTCCTGGACTTTGGAAGTCCCTTCGACATCAAGATTAACCTGAAGTCAACAGAAAAGGGAAATTAAAAGAAGAAACAATGCAGTTAAAACTATGAATATTGTCAGTCGAAAATAGAAATACCTGAGGAATCTCAGTATGAGTGCCTGAATCCCCACTCTTCTCACTTTTTGAAGGAATTTTAGTGATTGGACTGGTAAGGGGAGTTCTTCTGTTGATAATAGATCTCTGGGATGCCACTGTTTTTATTCTCATTCCCTTGTTCCTTTTGAGAGGTTGTGGCTCAGGAGATTCGTCTTCAGATTCTTCGACACTCACCTCCTTCTCTTCTTGTTTTCTTTTGGTGGCTGGTGTGCGAGTTACCTGAGATGTGCAAAAAAGAAATGTGTTCAGTGTTAAGAGTATTAAAATTTATACAAAAAAAAAGGTGGGATTCCTTTGTGTGTCAAAACCTTCTTAGCAGTTGCAGGTGATTTTTCAACCTGTTTGGAAGAGGTCCCTTCGCCAGGGGTTTTCTTGCTAGTTATTTTAACAGCTGAAAGAAAAGAAAATGAATGAACATGGATATAAAACATATAAAGAGTTAGAAATAAGAAGAGGGATTGTATTTCTTCGACACCTTCAAGAATAGGAGATTCCACGCTAATGTGTTCTATTCCAATATGAAGGTGCCCTGGGAAGTTGTCCAAATGATACTTCGTCGGAACCACACGTTCAGCGAGTTTTTTGCGAGACTCACGAAGCAGCTTTAGGTCAGACCCACACACAAACCAATCTGGGAATGGAGGGCATAGGGCCATACCAAATTCTGTAGAAGGAAGTGGGGGAAACCTTGGAGGAAATGAGGTGTAAGCAAAATTGTAGCGTGCATGTGATGGAATATATGGAGGCAACTCCAACTTATCCATTTTTTCTGAAATTTTCTGCTTTAAAGTCACTGCTGCTTCTCCTATGGTTCGATGAAGATCATTTGGCCTGTAAATAGTTTCAAAATATTTTTGAAATTTTTGAATTTCTTTGATGTGTTTGTCCGTACCTTTCTTCTTTTTATCCTGCACAAAAGCAAAAGCATTCGTCAGGAGTGTGGTGAAAGTTGTTACGTCAAAGAACTTGTTGAGGTAGTACTCTTTCCACCAGACGTCGAAATCCTCAGTGCACAGGTGGGTTGGTCAAAAAATTGCAGGGTGGACTTCCAAGGATGCGTCGAAAAATTTGTGATACAATTCTAAACTTTTTTCGAAATTATGAAAGGAATTGTAGAACAAGATGGAACCTTTCTTGGGATAGATAGGTTTTGTTTTCGTCTGGATTAACCCAAATTGTCTAGCCACCAGGTTAGGTTGATAGACAATAAGAGAAACCTTGGTGTTATTGAGGCTATGGTGGGAAAAGAGATGTCTTGGTATGAGGAATGATTCCCAGATGGATATGTAGGAATCCTCTTCCTTCTGGTTTTCTACAGGGAGCTGTCTGGTGAACCATTTAGGACCTACAGTCCTGTTGGCGAAGGGTGCCATGGATGGCGTGAATTTGTAACGTTTTGCAAACATCATCACATAGCTGGTGAAGGCTTGTCGAAGGCTTATCCCTTCATCAGTTGGAGTTAGTTGGACTAGCCTAGGCCATTCGACGCGCCTATCTTTTACTTCCTCTTCGTCTACTGGGTTCTTTATGGGGATGCAGGTTTCGAAGGTGGCATTCAGCCACAATTGTAGAAGCCAGAAAGGACCTGTCAGGCTGATGGTTCCTTTCTCTTTGATAGTCTTCAGGTTGCTTACGCATTCGCTGAGAGACTCATAAAGGTTTGCCAGAAGCATTTCACTTAGCCAAAAGGCAACTCCAGCATGAAGTTGGTTGGCAATAGTGATGTAACTTCTGGCAACTTGGAGGGATCTGGTGCAGAAGACAAACTTTGCTAGCCACAGAGTGAGGAAAGCTACATGTTCTTTGTCAGAGACCTCTTTAGTGTCTTTACCTTGATGATGTGCAATGAATAAGGAATAACCAGCATGCTTCGTGTCGAATCCTATAGGGTCTTTGTTTAAATGTTCAGGATTGAAGATTTCGCCTATAGGGCTAAGACCCGTGATGGCTGCTATGTCAAAGAGGTTTGGGGTAACCATCCCACAGGGGAGGTGAAAGTTGTTGTAAGTGATGTCCCAAAAATATAGGGAAGCGAGCAACATGTTCTGGCAGTAACGTGGGCCTTCTTTCGACAGTTGAATTAGGTCATAGATACCTGTTTTCTTCCAAAATTTTCTCTTAGCCTTTTCGACTCTACTTAGCCAAGCTAGATAATCCGTAGGATCTTTTGTTAAGGGAGGGCTCCTAAAGATCCTATTTTGATTTAAATACGACAAATCTAGGTCTGTCGAAGCTAAAGGGGTTTCAGGTTTTTTGGAGGATGTTTCAGTGGGTTGAGGGTTCTTACTTGCACCTATTGGTTTTAAGGCAGAATAAGAAGGGTAAAAATCCTTTAAGCGATTTTGATCAGCATTAGGGTCACAAATTGGACCTAACATTGCTTGGTGAACCCCAAAAATTAAAACAGGAATCAGTACCTGGGATCGGTAGATGCTGGCTTTCTCCCTCTCGTTTGGAGGTTCTGGAACATATTGTTGCTGGTTTACTTGCATTGGCCCAGATAGCGTGTGAGCAGGAGGAAGATCAATGGTCTTTTTTGCTTTCTTAGAGCCGTGATCAACAACGTTCTTTGGAGGAGCCATTGTTGAGTGAAGGTTTGAGCTGGAGTTGCAGAAGGTTTAATGGAGTTGGAATGGAGATATTTTTGTTTGGTAAAGAAGAAGAAGTCTGAGAGTGTAAAAGGTGAAAGGATTTGGAAAATGATATTTATAGGAAGAAGATGACAAAATAAAAAGTAAATGAAAAAGAAAAAAAAACGTTTCAGTTTGATCATGGGAGACGTGTCCTCTTGATCAACGGTGATGATCAAAAAGTGACGGTTGGTGGGAACCCATGATTAGCTAGGTTGTAGGGTTATGGAAGGTTGTGTATAAACGTGGGCTAGATGAGACGTTTTTCAGAAAAGTGAAATCATGGTGTTTTCTTGGGACTTAACAAAGTCACTTTACAATTAATGAAACTAACATGGTGTCAGAAGTCATTTCGACAGCAAAGGATGCTTTCTCTAGAGTTTAGTCGAAACATCTTTGCTGGGGGGCAATTTGTGGGCTCATAATTTCGACACCATGAATTTAAGATATAAAATAATTTTTTTTGCTAAGGAGATAGTCATCAGATAGAGGAGAAAAGAAGTAAAGATATTCAGAAGTTTTTGACAAGACCAGATGCTCAAGTATTTCGACAGAAATACAAAGAGTGTTCCAGCAAACAAAGTTTGGAAACCTTTTATAGTTCATCATTTGACAAAATTGGTATGATTTTCAATCATTTCGACAGAAGAGAAGTTTTTCGACAGAAGCATTATCTTGTAAGGTTTGAAGAGTTTTTGTATCCTTCGACAATTCGACAAACGAAGAAATGCAACACTTCGTCACAAAGAGGAAGAATTCAAATTTAAAAGTTGCAACCTTTGGCAGTTGGACGCGTGGAAGCTTCAGAAAAGAAGAATGCATGCAGGCAGACAATTGTCATTTAGTTAGGATTTTTCTGTTCTAGGCAGTTATTTTATTTGTATATAAATAGGGTAGTTGTTGTAGAATTCTGTGTGTGAAAACTTGTACAATAATCCTGTAAAACACTCTAAGTACCCAGTGTGAGAGAAATGAGTCTGATATTTGGAAAAATGTATGTGTTGAACACCACTTTCTTTCAAGTTATTTAAATTATTAGTTTTGTTTCGTCAAATTACTTTACTTTCAATTTCTTTATATTCCTGCAAATTTTATACTCTTTCTGCCATTTTCTTACTTTTGGTCAACTTTTACTTTACTTTACTCTTTACATTCAAAACACAATATTTTTACATCATTAACAAAACAAACCACAAACAATTATCAACACCAAGAGTAATTCGACAACCAATTGCACATGTGTCCTAGGACTTGTTTGGTTGGTCCTGCAAGTAACCCAGTTTTATAAGAGATTGGTTAACCAGAGGTTGTTCGTCAGAAATCACAGCGAACATATGGTTACTAACATACCTCCTGCAATGGCCTCTCTCAAAGATGCTAAGGCTGTGGTTGCAAAAGGTGGTTCTGCTATTTGGGGTCAGCTTCCTAACATCCCTTACAAGTCTGACAAGTTTGGTTTAGGTTTCACTGCAGAATCTCAGAAGGTTGTTCGTCGTGCTCGTGCTGTTCGTATCACTAATCAAGGGGTCATAAGAGATCAAATCAATGTTGTGGGTGACTGTAACGAATACTACAACCTGGAGGATTGGATCTTTCCTACCATGGATGATGGGCTCAACAATTGGAAGACTGAAGACATTATTCCTATCTCCTTTAGTCAGGAGTAAATACTATTACTGTGTTTTTATTTTAAGTTTGTAATTTCGAACAATTAAACTTTTAAGCCTTGTGTCTTGCCCAGGGCACAATGGTATGCTTGTTTCGGGATGTCATTTCATTTGCATACTTCATTCAATAAAAATCAATGGATGTTTCGTTTCCGTAAATATCGTGCTCCTTTTCTTTCTTTTATTTTTTATTTATGTTTTATCAGCTATGTGTTCTTACACACACCCACATCACTAAAATGCAGATCCTCATCCACTCTGGATCCTGTTGATAACAGTTCTACTATTGCCAATTATAATTTCGAGAATCTGATCTATTAAGCTGAAGATGGAAAGGAGGAAGATTATGAAGTACCTGTAGAGCTTGCTAGGTTGTTACAACAAGAAGAGAAAGCTATACAACCACATGAAGAGCCAATCGAAGTTGTGAATCTGGGAACGGAAGAAAACAGGAAAGAGGTCAAGATAGGAGCTGAGTTAGAGGATGATGTTAAGAGCAGACTAATTCAGATGTTACGTGACTACGTGGAAATATTTGCTTGGGCTTATGAAGATATGCCAGGATTGGATACAGACATTGTGGTTCACCGTTTACCGGTAAAAGAAGATTGTCGTCCGAAGAAGCAGAAGGTTCGTCGCATGCGTCCTAAAATGTCAGGAAAGATTAAAGCAGAAGTGATGAAGCAATTTGATGCAGGGTTCTTAGCTGTGACTTCTTATCCTCAATGGGTTGCAAATGTGGTACCAGTACCTAAGAAGGATGGTAAGGTACGTATGTGTGTAGACTACAGAGATATGAATAAGGCCAGCCCTAAAGATGACTTTCCACTTCCACATATTGATGTTCTGGTAGACAACACTGCTCAGCATAAGGTATTCTCTTTCATGGATGGTTTCTCTGGTTACAATCAGATCAAGATGGCACCTGAAGATATGGAGAAGACTACATTTGTTACACAGTGGGGCACTTTTTGTTATAAAGTAATTCCATTTGGTTTGAAGAACGCCGGGGCAACATATCAGCGTGCTATGGTGGCTTTGTTTCACGATATGATTCATCATGAGATAGAGGTATATATGGATGATATGATAGTCAAGTCCCAGAATGAAGAACAACACCTTGATCATCTGCATAAGCTGTTTGAAAGGTTGAAGAAATACAAGCTAAGATTGAATCCAAACAAGTGTATTTTTGGAGTTAGGTCTGGTAAACTCTTGGGTTTCATTGTCAGTGGAAAAGGTATTGAAGTGGATCCTACAAAAGTGAAAGCTATACAAGAGATGCCAGCTCCCCGTACTGAAAAGGAAGTTAGAGGTTTCTTGGGACGACTGAATTACATTGCAAGATTTATTTCCCAGTTAACTGCTACCTGTGAGCCAATCTTCAAGTTGTTGAAGAAAGATCAGGTGATGGAATGGAATGACGAGTGCCAGATAGCCTTTGATGAAATCAAGAGATATCTCTTAGAACTTCCAATCTTGATGCCACCAGTTGATGGAAGACCCTTGATTATGTACTTAACAGTTTTAGATAACTCAATGGGGTGTGTGTTGGGGCAACATGACGAGTCTGGTCGAAAAGAGCAGGCAATATACTACCTTAGAAAAAAGTTTACCGACTGTGAAACAAGATACTCACTGCTCGAGAAAACTTGTTGCGCTTTGGCATGGGCTGCTCGCCGACTAAGACAGTATATGTTGACTCATACTACCTTGTTGATTTCAAAGATGGATCCAATCATGTACATATTCGAGAAACCTGCTCTCTCCAGACGAATAGCAAGATGGCAAATGATTTTAACAGAATATGATATACAATACACTACTCAGAAGGCCATTAAGGATAGTGTGGTAGCTGATCATTTGGCTCATCAAGCGGTGGATGATTATTAGTCAATGAGTTTTGAGTTCCCTGATGAAGACATTATGATTATTACCAAAGAACCTGGATAATATGACGGACCTGAACAAGGATCCTGATGGACTATGGTTTTTGATGGAGCTTCTAATGCGCTTGGTAATGGTGTTGGTGTTGTGATCATTTCCCCTGAAGGTTGTCATACTCCAATTACTGCAAGACTTTGTTTCTATTGTACTAATAACATGGCTGAGTATGAGGCATGTATCATGGGTATCAAAGTTTCCATTGAGATGAAGATTTAGTTCCTGGATGTATATGGAGACTCAGCCCTGGTAGTTAGTCAGATTAAAGGAGATTGGGATACCAAGCATGAAAATCTCATTCCTTACAAAGAGCATCTGTTGTCTTTGATCCCATATTTTGAAGAGATTACCTTTGGACATATTCCACGAGGAGAAAATCAGTTGGCAGATGCAATAGCCACCATGGCATCTATGTTTGATATTAGCTGGGATGATGAAGCTCCCAAGATGACTATTGATAGATTTGAGAAGCCTGCATACTGCAATGAAATTGACACTGAAGGAGGAGAGGAAAAGCCGTGTTTCTATGAAGTGAAAAGATATCTTGAAGCTCAGGAGTTCCCTGAAGGGGCATCTATTATAGATAAGAAGTTTCTGAGGAGGTTTTCTGCTAAATTCTTCTTGAGTAATGGAATTTTGTACAAGCGCAATCATGATTCGACTTTGCTTCTTTGTGTGGATAAGAAAGAAGCAACAGAGATTATGGAAGACATGCATGATGGGATTTTTGGCACTCATTATAGTGGCCATACCATGGCAAAGAAGATATTGCGAGCAGGTTACTATTGGTCTACCATGGAAGTTGACTACTATCAACATTCCAAAACATGTCACAAGTGTCAGATTTATGCTGATAAAGTACATATACCTCCAGCTCCATTGAATGTGTTGACTGCTCTTTGGCCTTTTGCCATGTGGGGCATTGATATGATTGGTGAGATCAAGCCTACTGCTTCTAATGGGCATCGTTTCATCTTGGTTGCCATTGATTACTTTACAAAGTGGGTGGAGGCAGCCTCATTTGCATCTGTTACTAAGAGTGTTGTGGCTCGATTCATTAGGAATAATCTCATATGTAGGTATGGCATCCCTGAAAGGATTATCACAGATAATCTAACCTGAATAACACCATGATTACTGATCTTTGCACGCAGTTCAAGATTAAGCATCACAACTCTTCCCCGTATCGTCCAAAGATGAATGGGGCAGTAGAAGCTGCCAATAAGAACATCAAGAAGATTCTACAGAAGATGACTGTTACGTATAAGGATTGGCATGAGATGTTACCATTTACTCTTCATGGTTATCGTACTACAATACGTACTTCAACAGGGGCAACCCCATTCTCCTTAGTCTATGGTATGGAAGCAGTTCTACCCATTGAGGTTCAAATCCCTTCCTTGAGAATCATGAAGGATGCAGGCTTGGATGAAGATGAGTGGATTCAGACTCGACTTGACCAGATAAATTTGATTGATGAGAAAAGGCTGGAAGCTGTTTGTCATGGTCAGATGTACCAGAAACGGATGATCAAAGCTTTTAATAACATGGTTAAGCAAAAGGTATATCAGGCTTGTGACTTGGTAATCAAGTGTATCATATTACCATAGGGTGATCCTAGGGGCAAGTGGATTCCTACATATGAAGGACCATTTGTAGTCAAGAGGGTATTCTCAGGAGGTACCATGATGCTTACTACTATGGATGGTGAAGACTTCCCACATCCCGTAAACGCAGACATCGTTAAAAAATACTACGCATAAAAAGAGACCCACTGGGTTGAATGGCCTAGGCAAAAATAAGGGCGTCCCGGCGGACCAAAAGGGTTCGGGCAAAAATTAGGGATATATATATATATATATATATATATATATATATATATATATATATATATATATATATATATATATAAATTTGTACACTCGGCAAGTCGAAAACCTGAAAGGGCGACTTGGGCAAAAAAGGGTATCCCGGTGGATTGAAAACCTGAAAAGGCAATCCAGGCAAAAGTTAGGGATTAAAGCATATGATTATGTCTCGTTGGATCACTCATGTAACCCCAACCAGTTGTGTTACCTAACTCAAGTTCGAACAGATAAAGATCAATCCAATCATTTTCGTCTCGACATTAAAGGATGAGATACTTGAAGATAATGGCAATAGTAGAATTGAAACTCAATAGGATTATTTCTCACATAGCTGTTTCTTTGTTTTGTAAAACTTTTACGACGAATTCCTCTTACTAGGATTTTTGTCCCCTTGTACAAACTTGCCTGTGTATAGGCCACTTTCTAAAATAAATAAAATCCCGTCTTTGAATCCAGATTTACTTTTACCCTGTTTACCTAAATGAAAACGTCCATTAGTTATGTTTGAATGTATGTATGCTTTTGAATATGATTGATGTTTACCAGAAATGCATAAAATGCAGTAATAGTATTTACTAAGGACGAACGGAGATAGGAATTCAACGAAGCTTTGCCAGTTCATCCCCACAGAGTAATCTTTTCAGATACTCCAAGTAATAGTTCCCCTCGGATTTATGTCCATCTCTTTAATCCTCAGTCAGGATACTTAGGAACTTATTCCTTTAATAAGAAGTACGACGAACGAAAACGGGAGGTTATAAATACCATACTATCGAACAAGACATGAACGAAGTCCTCATATTCCTCAGCAGCGAACCGGGACTTATTTTCCCTAGCCAACAGTTATTATATAAAGATACCCAGATACTTCAGGCTACATGATTCATATATACATCATTTACATCATATCACATCATACGCATCCATAATGCATAAGACATTTACTTAGGTACATCCAGCCATATATGCATACATATTGCATAAACTAACCTTTTATTTTCAGGATAGTTGCAGGCAGATAAACACTATCAACAACTCAAAACAGTTCAGAGACGATTTATACGAAGATCTAGTACTGATACTTAATTAAGGGATAATCGCTACGAAGATTCATTTTTGATAATCAATGCTCAAGTTGTCCTTGGAAGGGTATGTAAATGATCTATACGAAGATCTAGTGCTTAATCCAGGATATTTCCAGAGGAGATAATCGTTACGAAGATTTATTTCCAATGGTCAACTATCTTTGGGATAGTATGCAAATGATTTATACGAAGATCTAGCACTTAATCCAAGAGAGTCTTTCAGAAGAAGTTCAGGAGTAATCGTCATGAAGATTTAATCCTGATATTCTTTCTATCCTTGGGATGGTATATAAATATTCTATACGAAGATCTATTATCTAATCCAGGATATTTCCAGAAGAGATAATCGCTACGAAGATTTATTTCTAATGGTCTATTCAACAGCTTATCTTTGGATGGTACAATCTATACGAAGATTTTGTACTTAGCCCAGGATATTACCAAAAGTAATTCAGAAGAGATCGCCACGAAGATTTGATTCTGATGCTTAAGTTAAAGTATGTTCCTAAAGATGGTTCAGAGCCGATCTATACGAAGATCTAAATACTGGCACCTAATGAAGGATATTCTTTTCCCCCATAGATTAATGCAGAGACGATCTATACGAAGATCTAGTGCTGACATTCAATTCAAACCATGTTACAGAAATGATTCAGAGACGGCCTATACGAAGACCTAGTACTGATATCCAGTGACAACATAAAGATACTATCACTTTCTAATATTATGGATGGCCTCTATAAGCCCATCTCCAATTCCTCTAAGTGGCATCTTTAAGCACACTCCAGCATATACAACTAATCAGTGGTGTTACTTTACACGCCGGAGAGTGCAAATGTTTGGGCTTTTGTGTTCAATCCCCTTCAACCTTCCAAGTCACGATGGCACACAGGCCAATCTAACTCCTCAGGTTTCAGAAATTTGAACAGGGGCAGTTGTTGCACCCCAAACTTTGCCCTCCCCTAGTCAAGGCATTGTGTACCAAGGTGTCCCAAGAGGATCACAATGCTCACAAGGTTCACAAGGTTCACAAGGTATCCCAATAGGTTCACAAGGTTCACAATTAGTCAAAAAGTTTGACAATTCCCTCAGACAAAGCATCCTCCTAAGCAATGCATCCTAAACTAGGGTTTTGAGTTTCATCAGGCTAAATGGATTTCCAAGGCTTCAAGTGAGCTTCATAGCATCCTATATGTCTTCAAGAATCCCTATGTTAAGTTTCAAGGCTTTCCCAAAAGGTTTGCTCAGACAAATTATCAGATAGGCTAAAATCAGTCAAAGTAGTTAAAAAGTCAAATTGAGGTCAACTGTGGTCAAACCAAAGTCAAACTTCATGATTTTTTGCCAACATCAAGTATATGAAGTAAAATTCATCATTTGATCAAGTTTTGACCATGATTCATCAGAGAGATTTCAGATCATCAAGAATCAGGAGTTTCTAAATTAGGGTTTTCATAGGAAAAGTCAACTGAACTTTGACCAGCCATAACTTTCACATGCTTCATCAAAAAATTCCCATCCAAAGCTCATTTTGAAGGAAATTGAATTCTCTACAACTTTGTGTCTCACAAGCCAAGCCCAAAAATGCTTCATTTGGAAGGTATGAGCTAAGACATTATAGGTCATTTTAAAAGTCAACAAAAAGTCAACATCTTCCAAAGGGCATAACTTGAAAATGGTAAAATATATGGACATGAGACCAAAGAGTTTTATTAGAGGACTCTTTAAGCTTTCCAAAATGTCCAAGAACACCTTCATAGCCTTAAAATTGAGGTATTTGTGCCTTTTCAAAGTTGGGAAATTTTTGAGGGGTTTATTGAGCAAATGGGGTCTTAGAACCAATTCTTTCCACATGGGCTTGCATTTTTATGATCCAATAACTACCATGACATCATGCACGAACCAAATATCATTTATTCAGATTTTTATTTATTTTATTTATTTTGATTTTATACATTAAAAATCATTTTAAATAAAAATAAAATATGAAAGGCTCGATATTTGATATGATTTTCATTCTAGAAACTCATAAACATGATTTAAAGTTGATTGGGAGATTTAAATTTGTGCTAAACCAAAGAGGAAAGGATTTGTGTGATATTTTGACCAAAATAGCAAGTTGAATCTTCAGGATCAAGTAATCTCTACAAGGCCCATAAACCTACAACTTTCTGACCTAATTTGCTTCCAATATATACATACAAGTGATCACAAGCAAGAGGAGGGATTTTGGCAGCCTCCAAGAACACTTTGCACATTCAAATTTTTCCTTAAAAATTCAATTTTCGGTTTCATATTTACAGGGCAATTAAAGGTATTCTAAGGACATAGACATGATCCTTGAACATCACTGATACGATCTCAATGCTTTTACATCATCAAAATCATCCTTGAATGCATAAACCGAACCTCTTTTGTTCTTGATTTTGAAATTTTCGATTCCATTTATTTAGCTAACATAAACTAATTTTGTTGTTTGATTTGTGTTAGTCATGACCTATAGATGGTTTCTGGACATTTTCTTGAAGAATCATAGCCTAGAACATGAACTGCCATTGTTAGGGTTTCGGGTTCCAAATTAGGGGTTCCTGAAAAATCAAATATAAATGGATTCGAAGGACATAGATGGACTGTATGAATCATAAGGAATTCATTGGCATAATTAATTTGATGAAATTGTACCATTTGATTGATGTTTGAGTTTCGCAGGTAATGAACATGAAAGAATTCGCAGGAAAAATTGCAATTGAATTTGTATGAATTTTCGCAGGTATCCTGAAGAAGATGAAGTCTGGATGGCGCCAAAATCAGATTCAAAAACTTGTTTTAATATAAAATGTTTTATTAATGAATATATATTGAGCGCGCCCCATGTGGCTCAGTTGGTTTGTGTGTTTGCGTGTGAATATGATGGTCCTGGGTTTGATTCCCCCCAGGCCATTTTGTTTTGTTGCATTTTTTTTATTTTTTACAGGATTATAAGAAAAGAATCATTACTCATGTTGTTGACACCAAGACGCGCTTGGCCTGGTGGTGATGTTGTTGGTCCAGAGTGTGGAGAGCCTAGGGCCTGGGTTCGAATCCCAGCCCCAGGTATATTTTTTTCTCCAATTTTCTTTGTTTATTTTTTATGTTATATTTATTAAATTTAATTAATTTCTAAATAATAATTTCTAAAACAAATGTTTATATTATTTTCTTATAAAAAAAACTCATATTTTAAAAATTCAAACTTTATTTTTCTAAAATCAAATTGTTTATATTTATTTTATTATATATTTATTAATATTGTATATATTTTTGTAAATAAATTAATTATATTTAAATTAATAATTAGAAACCCTAATTTTCATAACTCTAATCCTAATTTTTATAATTCTAACCCTAACCCTAATTTTTCTTAATTTTAAAATTTAACCTAATACTTTTATAGATTATAATTAATCATTAATCATTTGTTTAGTATGTGAATAATTTAGTATTTATTTATTATTATCAAAAACCTATTTTCTTAATTAAATTTAAAAAAAAATCTTTTCTAATATTAATTTGTTTTTTTTTTTGCTAATTTCTTATTTCTATTTCTCTAACCTTTATTCTTATTTCTTATTATTTGATATTATTGCTTATTTATTATTATTTATCTTTATTATATTTCTCGATTATATTGTAATTGTCCCGAAGCTTTGTAATAGTTTAGGTTTATATTTTTGCTTTATTTCTATTATGAATATATTTATTGTGTGGTTGGTAATTCTAAGGTGTGAATAACATACTTGTAATTAAAATTAACTTAGAATAATTAACTTTAAAAGATAAATATTTGAATATGAACATGCACACACGTAAGTCGATCTTTGATTGCCATCTTGCACTTTCTAGGGTTACCTCCCATGTTGCCTATTTCAAAAGGTCAAGTAAGGTGTCCAAGCAAGGTCCCTTCACAAATATCAAGTCCCTTCATCCTATAAGATCAAGTCCCTTTGAGGTTGCCTACGATAAATGATCTTGTCCCTTCGAATAATAGATGATAAGTCCCTACGAACTCCTATAACACCTTGCAGTTGCCTATATTCAGATTTCCCTACACATGTCCCTTACACATCCAAGGTAATGACTACCTATTCCTTAATAATAGGGATAGTCTTATCATTGAAAGAATATACGAGAACAGTAAAGACTTAATATAGGGTAGGTTCCTCTTAATTACTTGCTCACACCTTTCAAAATGCTCTTCACACCACATTTTTCAAACAAATTTTCAAAAAGCAAGTCTTTGTATACATCCATACGAGGATCATTACAAGGTACTTAGAAAGTTTCTAATCACACACTACACCTTTCTCAAAACAATTCAAAGTGAGCTAAGTAACTAAGAGCCCATGGATAACTATGGATATAAAGGGTGCTAACACCTTCCCTTTATATAACCTATCCCCCGAACTCAAAATCTTTCAAGGTCTTTCCTGTTCTTTTATGTCCTTTCCTTTTGGATAAAATAAAAGTCGGTGGCGACTCTTGCTATCCGCAACATTTGTAGAAAGTCATTTTTCCCACCGTGTTATAGACGTGCTTTGAAATCGAAGAAGTTGGATCCTAAGTTCATTAGACCATACTAGATTTTGAAGAAAGTTGGTACTGTTGCTTATAGAGTGGCACTATTTCCAGAGCTTTCGAATTTTCATGACGTGTTTCATGTGTCGCAACTTCGGAAGTATGTGTCTGATCCATCTCAGGTTATTTCGAGGAATGAGGTGCAGGTCAAAGACAATCTTACTGTGGAAGCGATGCCAATAAGGATTGAGGATCACAAGATGAAGCAACTCAGAGGTAAAGAGATTCCTCTGGTGAGGGTAGCTTGGGGAGGAGTTGTTGGTGGAAGTGTGACCTAGAAGCTGGAAAGCAGATGCGGGTGTCGTATCCAGAACTTTTTGTATCAGGTACATTTTTGAAGACAAATATTTTAACTGGGGGAGAGTTGTAACACCTCATTTTAATATTTATTCGTCGGGTACTTTTTTTGGGTGCATTGTTGGCTTTGTTTAAGGAGTGTGTCTTGTTGTTTTGGTGTAGTATCCTAGTGGGACGGGTAGAATGGTGGTGCGATTAGTAATAAGAGTGTGAGAGTAATAATAAGAACAATTAATCACTATTTTTATTATTATTATGAAAATAATATTTGTAAATATTAGGATTATTATTATTATTCAATTTTAATTAAAATAAGGAGGAATTAGTAAAAATCGATATTAGAGGATTAATCAGAATTAGGAAGAGAATTAGTCATATTTTTTGTGAAAGAACCAAAGAGGGCTAGGAAGAGGAAGATCAACTAGGGCACCCTTTATTGAATAAACCCGCAAGAAAATTCATCCAAATTCGAGTTAAGGGGGAGAAAGCTATTCTCTTTAGGTGATTTAACATGATGGGGGTAGTGAGGGGTTTCTTCCCTCGTAGGATTTTCATTGTTTATGATGTTTTATGATGAATATGTAATTGTATTATTGTTGTTGAGAATATATGAATGTAATTCTATGATATTTTTGGTCTTTGATGGAATATTGTTGTTGTAACTCTGTTGGAATGCATAAGTTGTGCAGATTTTTGTTGTTGCAGAAGAACAGTTGCGAATCTAGATCTAGAATAATGATAAAACTGGATTTAGTAATTTAGATGAAAGAAGGATGTGATTTAGAGTGTAAAATTGGTATAGAAACATTCCTAAATCTTGTATGAAGTATGAAATCGAGAACTAGGATGAAGAGATTCAGAAAATAGGAGAAAACAGAAAAAATTACTGGTTTCTACCCATACGTGTATGGGGCATGTTCATACGTGTATGATGTGCGTGAATTCTGAGACAATACGCGTAATAACAAGGCATACACGTATGGAAGTATAAATTTTAAGGCTCTATGCCCATTCTAGTAAGCTACGCGTGAGAATCTATGTCAATACGCGTAATGTGCAGCGTATGGGAGTGTATTACATATAATGAGTAGCGTAGGGTGAAGGAATACGCGTAATGGTGGGCATAAGAGGCGTAGAAGCTGTCCCATACGTGTATGGCCTAAGGAAATATGCGTATGACCATGCCTGTAGGGAAAATTATGTGCTTTCACGATTTTTGTCCCGATTTCGTATCTGTTAGCTTAAGACATATTTAATTGAATATTGGTGTGGAAATTTTAATTAATGATGAAACTTAGGTAGATTTAACTAGACAATTAATCGGTTAAGTCGTGTGAGGATTATATTGGTGATTGTGTGGAATTATTGTTGCGGACTGATCAAATGGATCACGTAGATGTATAATATGGTGGTTATACATGTTGTATACATATTCATGGTCATGCATACATTGTAGTATTATTGTTGGGATGAATCGTTGCTGGATGGGCGTATGCGATTCATCCGTACTCCGTTATGGATAATGGTGGGATAATCATTTCCGAATGAGCATATGTGATTTATCCATATTCAATTGAAGGAACAAAAACTTGTACCACATGCATATTGTCGTTGTTGAGTCACATTGCATAGTTATTGTTGTTTTGTTGTTGCATAATTATTGATGTGATATTGTTGTATATGTTGATTTGTGTGAGGAATTATCCTTGATGTGTTTTATGCACCGTTAATATTTGAATTTATTTCTCACCCCTTTGTTGTTATGTATGTGCTTCTTTGGAAGTACAGATAACCCAGGTACCTGAGTGTGCGTGGAAGTCATGTTGCATGTTCGAGTCATAGGAATGATCTGATACATATCATGGGATGAGGACTTTTGGTGTTTTGTTTATTTTGTTACGTATCTTATCATGTTGATGGAAACCTTATAAACCAAATTTATTGAGGATTATTGTTGATATTGGCATATTGCCTTAAGTTGAATAAATTATATTTTCTGTTGTTTTAATTAAGAAGTATTGTTAACTCTTCTGTTGATGTGGCATTCCACTGGTTTTAAACTCTAATTTTTCATATTAAACTATTATTTTATAAATTGGGAAAGTGGAGTGTTACAATTGGTATCAGAGCCGGTCGGTCCAACTGGCCAGATGTGTTTATCGAGTTAATCCTTAGAACAGGAGTAGTTATTGTATTCTAACCAGAGGTGTTTGTTGTATATGTATGGCAAGAAGGAATGATGCTGCTCTTGTTGTTGCTATGCAAGCCATGGCGCAAGATGTTGAGAACATTAGTCTAGCTGTTGGGAATGCTGAATTTTGTGATCTGGATCAGTTCAGAAGTAATAAGCAGCCTTTATAAAGGGGGTATTCTTGATCCAAAGGCTGCAAAGAAATGGCTGAAGACTGTTGAGAAATTATTCAGAATCATGGGGTGCAATGATGATCAAAAGGTAAGGTTTGGTACTCACATGCTTGAGGGCGAAGCTGAAGTCTGGTGGGACAACAGTCGCCAAAGGTGGGAAGCTTTAGGTACTGATGTTACTTGGGTTGTGTTTCGAGGTGAGTTTTTGGAGAAATATTTTCCAGAGGACATTTATAGTGCTAGAGAGGTAGAATTTTTAGAGCTTAAGTAGGGTAGCATGACTTTGGCTGAGTATGCTGCCAAGTTTGAGGAGTTAGTGCAATATTGTGCATATTATAACACTGAGGATGTTATGACTTCAAAGTGTCTGAAGTTTGAGAATGGGTTGTATCCTGAGATCAAACAGGGCATTGCTTGTCATAAGATCAGGAATTATCTAAAGCTGGTGAGTAGGAGCAAGATTTATGATAATGACAATAGAGCTTGGATTGCTCACTACAAAGTTGTGAATAACTGAAAGGGTAAGCAAAGGTTTGGGGGTAATCCTTATAGTGCTTCAGCGAACAAAGCTAAATAGAAAGCTACTGCTGACATGAAGCCAAGTGGTGGAGGGGTAAATCCCAATCATGTGAAATGTTTTAGATGTTGGAGCACAAGTCATCATGCTAATACTTGCCAGAATGAAATAAAGAAATGCTTCAAGTGTGGATGAACAGGTCATGTGGTGGCAGATTACTGAGCTATTATACCTACTTTTTTCAATTATGGTGAACATGGTCATATTAGTAGGACTTGTCAGAAATCGAAGAAGTCCCAAGGAGCTAGTGGGAAGGTGTATGCTTTAGTGGGAGTCCAATCCACTAATGAGGAGCGTTCCGTCAAAGGTACTTGTTTTATTAATAGTACTCCCTTGATTGCTATTATTGATACGGGTGCAACCCACTCGTTTATTTCTATTGATTGTGTGAAGAGGTTAGGAATTGTACCGTCTACTATAGATCAGAGGATGAAAATTGAGACTTCGTCTATTGGAGTTGTGGTTACATCTTTAGTGTGTTTGAAGTGTCCGTTGACTATTTTTGATAGAGACTTTAACGTGGATTTGATTTGTTTATTGCTTAGTAATTTGGACGTTATTTTGGGGATGAACTGGTTGGATTCAACCGGGTCTATATTGACTGTTATAGGAAGAAGTTGTTATTTCTTACTCCTGAAGAGCAAGCATTGGATAATTATTTATCTACTAAAGAGTTGAGAACTTTGTTGGAAAATGAGGCTAAGATGTTTGCATTGTTCGCATCTTTATCTGTTGAAAGCAAAGTGTCAGTTAGTGAGTTGCCGGTTATGAATGAGTTTCCAGAAGTATTTCCTGATGATATTACAGAATTACCTCTGACAAGAGAAGTTAAATTTACTATTGATTTGATTCCTGGTACAAGGCCTATTTCTATGGCACTGTATATGATGTCTGCATCAGAGTTGACTGAATTGAAATCTAAGATTGGAGAGTTGCTTGATAAGAAGTTTATTAGACCAAGTGTGTCGTCGTAGGGAGCTCCAGTATTTTTTGTAAAGAAGATAGATGGTAGTATGCGTTTGTGCATTGACTATCGTCAGTTGAATAAAGTGACCATTAAGAATAAGTATCTACTTCCAAGGATTGATGACTTAATGGACCAGTTAGTTGGTTACCATCAGATTAGAGTGAGAGAAGGTGATATTCAAAAGACTGCATTTAGAACTTATTATGGACACTATGAATATGCTATGATGCCTTTCGAAGTGTCTAATGCACCACATGTATTTATGGAGTATATGAACCATATCTTCCATTCTTATTTGGATCAGTTTATTATGGTATTTATAGATGATATTCTTATTTATTCTAAGACTGAAGATGATCATAGAGAGCATTTGAGGATTGCATTGCATGTGTTGAAGGATAATAAGTTGTTTGTAAAATTATCAATGTGTGAGTTTTGGCTTAAGAATGTAAGCTTCTTGGGTATCATTGTAGTTTGCCCAAGAGGAAGCGTGTGTACAGTGTTTTCGAACTGTTCGGAGGCGTTCGGCCTTTTTATTCGGAGACAACTATTCGGAGGCGTTGGACCTTTTCGGACGTGTCGAAGTGTGGTTCGTTAACTACCTTAGAGTCGGTTCAAAGTTTAGAACCGTTCTATGAGGAGTCGAATCGTTTTATGTATTAAAAAACGATAAATTGAATAAATTAAATAAAGTGACAATCGATAAATAAATAACAATAATGAATTAAATTAATTTGTGAAATAACAATAAATTGGAAAAATGGAAAAATAAGAACTTAAATTACATAGGCCTCATATTGATTGAGTATCACCGATTTAACGAAATCGGGCGAAACGTCAATCTTTTGTTATATCATGGCCCAAAAACAAAAATGAAAAAGTAAAGAAAACTAAAAAAAAACTTGAAAATTAGTAAAAGAAAATTAGTAGGATTTATAATAAATAAGCTATATAGAAAATTATGAAAAAAAAGAAATAAAAAAACATACTTTGAAAAAAAAAAGGTGCAGTGTGAATCAAGATTCAGGTGGTCTTAAAATTTCAAAACCCACATAAAAACTAACAATAAATAAAACAAGGTTTTAAAGAATAAGGATAATAAAATATAAAATAAAAGAGCATCATGTTTTCTAATAACATAAAGCAAAAAAATAAAATAAAATCCAAAGTAACGTATGCATATGGGTTTTTCAGAAAACAAACACATGATCTCTTATTTCAAAACAGATAAATCGCTTCAAAAGTAAATCTACCAAAAAATCGTTTTCTGCAGATTGACATCGGTGACTTTTGTGTTGCTCGTGATTTCGAGTTGTTTACGGATTTGGACTCACCTTCCCTCACAACGTTTTGTTCCCGCACGGTTTCATCTCTCTGATCCGCGATGGTTCTGTGATGGGTTTCTCGGCGGTTTGTTATCACAACTTTGCTCGGCGGGTTTCCGCGGTGAGGTTTGAGGGGTTTTCGGGTTCGGCTTTCGAATTTTCGGATTTTTTCAAGTTTTGTCAATGATTTGATTTTTGATTTTCGTTTGGCTTCAGTTCACTCTCTTCATCTCATTTCTCATTTTCTGATTTTTTCTGGTTTATGTTTATGGATTTTGAGGTGATGAACGTTGTTTTGAAGGTAAAAGGGTGATTTGAGTTATTTGAATACATGAATGGAAGGTTGAAGGGGTCGATTTATTGTTTACGGTTATTCCGCAGATTGAAGGAGAAAGGTTGTTTGGGTTTATTATGGAAGGTTGAAGAACAAATGGTGAATGAGTGATATTGAATGGTGACTAGTTTTTGCAGATTTTGTATGAAGCAAGGTTAATTTATTTGAGGTGAGTTTTTATTCTAATTTTGAAACTTGGTTTTGGAAGTAGTTTTGCAGAGGTTTTCTAAGGTAATCAAAGCTTCTGACTGTGGGAAATTGGGGTTGATTTTATAGAAGGATATTATGAGGGTATTTGTGGAAGGTTTGCTCCAAAGTTTGTGAAGAAGATTTTGTTTATGAGTTGTAATTTGGATTGCAGGTTGTTACAATTTTGGATTGCAGGTTGTTACAATTTGGTGTGGAATATGGGTTAATATTGGGAGTGGGAAGGATTTTTGTATTGGTTGTTACGTGAGAAAATTGGAAATGCTAATGTTACCTATTGATTGTTTGAATGCTAATGTTACCAAAATAACAATAATAATTACAATAATAACAATAAACATAATAATAGAAACTATAATAATAATAATAATAATAATAATAATAATAATAATAATAATGAGAATAAAAACTAAAATAATGATAGTAAAAAGAGAATAATTGGTAAATGAAATTTTTTGATAATTTTGGAACTTAGTAAATAAGTTTTAAAAATAATGGGTTTGAATTTGAAAAATAATAATAATAATAATAATAATAATAATAATAATAAAATAAGATAATAAAAATAATATGCAAATGGAAAATAAAATAATAATAACAAAAGAAGTTATAAAGGGTTAGTAATAATAACAAGATATTTAAAAAAGAATAAAAAGAATTAGTAATAATAACAAGATTTTTGTGTTTTTTGGAATAAATATAATAAATGGGATAAAAGTGAAATAAAGTAGTAAAATATATATATATATATATATATATATATATATATATATATATATATATATATATATATATAAATAAAAATAAATAAAAAGACATTGATTTTTTTGTAGATTTTGTTATGATAAGAAAATGTGATAGGAATAGCTAAAAAAAATGATAGTGATAAACGGACAAAAACGTCAATACAACACTGACTTTTAAAATTGCGCAAGCACACGCCAACAAACTTAAATAAACTCCGATTTCGCATAAATCCTGAAGAAATGACATTTTTTTTGGATTTTTTTTTAATAAAGGTAAAAACGAAAATAAAATAGTATGACAAAATTGAGGTATAATAGCATGTGTTGTGTTGGCAGAAAAATAAAGAAAGTGATAGAAAAAATAATTGTATAGAATTAATAATAATAATAATAATAATAATAATAAAGAAAATAAGAAATAAAAACGAAAAATAATAATGTCACTATATAATAATAAAACAATTTTTACTTTATAATTTTGTATAAATGATGAAGAATAATAAAAATGGAAAATAAATAATGAAAAATGGAAAACATGATAATAACAATCATAACAATAATATGTGATGAATTTTAAAAGTAATGGTTAAAATAGATTAAAAATGGATAGTAAGTATTTAAAATAGTGAATAAAATAAAAAGGATTATAATTTTTTTAATTTTAAAAAGAAATAAATGCATTTTTTTGGGATTTTTGGTAATTGATTTTTTTTTTGAATAAAATATAAAAGGATATTGGATATGGATGAAATTAGATCATGGACAAAATCAGGTATAAAAATAAAATGTAAACAAGTGACATATTTTGCATTTTTGAATATTTGTTAGAAAATAAAACGGTACATATTTTGGGATTTTTAAAATATCTGTTAGACAGAAATAAAATGGTGCATATTTTTGGATTTTTGAATAATGGTTAGACAGTAAAATAAAAGGGTACAGGGTAGGACAAATTTGGGGTATGACAGTTGCCCCTATCGGATTGGCTTAGACCGAGTAAGATAAACTGACTCGCGTTCAAATTTTCAAGGTACAAGACAATTAGATACCAACAGACTCCGAATTTGTCCGACAAAAAAGTAATGATAAAAACTAATGATTAATACTGGAAAAACAGGTGACACAGCGAAGAAACAAGTTGACTGAAGACGAAATCACTCACCACATGAGGCGAGTGAAATTTAAATGCGACCCCGTCACTAAAGGAAAACCTAGTGACTGAAAATGGAATAAACGATCCCCGCCGCCAAAGGGAAAACCGGGCGACTGAAAAATTAAATAACGACCCCCACCACCAAAGGGAAAATCGGGTGACTGAAAAATTAAATTCGACCCCCGCCACCAAAAGGAAAACCAGGTGACTGATAAATAAATAAATGACCCCTGCCGCCAAAGGGAAAATCGGGCGACTGAAAAATAAATAACGACCCCCACCACCAAAGGGAAAACTGACCCCCACCACCAAAGGGAAACCCGGGCGACTAAAAAATTAAATAACGACCCCCCACCAAAGGGAAAACGGGGTGACTGAAAAATTAAATAACGACCCCCGCCACCAAAGGGAAAACCGGGTGACTGGAAAATTAAATTCGACCCCCGCCACCAGAGGGAAAACCGGGTGACTGAAAAATAAATAAACGATCCTTGCCGCCAAAGGGAAAACTGGGCGATTGAAAATAAATAATCGAAGAGAAAAAGTTCAAAGGGGGACAGCCACTGAATTCGCTGAGGAGATGCCTGGAATCTTCGATTGATCATGGATCCTGACTTATGCTTGCATGTTTGATTTTTTGAAATGGTATTCCATAATGATGGAAATACGAGGCAAATGTTTATGCACTGAGATGAAAAATAAAATGTTGGGGATATGAAAAGATGATTTATTTAGGCATGCAAATGATGTGTATGCTGTAAATGATTGATGTAAATGATGTGTAATGATGCATATGAGGTGATTGGAAAATGAAAGGTGTCAGCTTGGTGGACTTATGGTCTAGTAGTTGCCAATAATGATTGGGTTTTGGGTGGGTGGAGGGTTTGATTCCCCGACGCATGATCTTCGACAACGTATGGCTAGAAGATGAATCTGAATGCTCCAAGTTTGGTCACTTGATGATGAGCGGAGCGACTTGGTTGACACGTGAATATTGCTTTGCTTTGAATGGTTGACAACGTCTGGCAAGATCTGCTTGTTCAGCTAGGGGTAGAGATAGGAAGATTTGCGTCTTGTTTGCTTGCACCTGTCTGTAGGGTATTGGAAAGAATTCTGATGGGGAAACTTTGAGAGTGACCATGACATGATCTGCCCCAGTGTCTGAATTTGGTAGGTGTCTGCCCCTGATTGAGCCTTTGAAGGTGATCTTGCCTCTGATTGAGTTGTTAAGAATGATTTTGCCCCTGATTAATGGACTTTGAGATAAATTGCCCCTGATTGGGCTGTTGAAGATGCTTTGCCCCTGATTGGACTGTTGAGGTAGTCTTGATTCATGTTGGCACCAATGAAGTTCAAATTTCTCTTTTGATTGCCCCTTGTTGGGATTGCTTTGATGTCAAATACTAATTTGCAATTAAATTGTTCATACACAAATGGTAGTGTTAATGTAACGTTCAAGTAAGTTTTAAAAAAGTCAATTTATTTGAATGTCGCGAAAGTGTGACGAATGGACCGTTAGCCCAAACGAATGTTGTTTTAGAAAGTGCGTGAAAGATGCAACAAGAATAATGTGTAATCGAGATTGAAGATTATATATGGGAGTCATTTTACGCAACCTTGTTGGTAATATGCTTTCAGAATAAACTCTGCCTCAATTAGGACTTTAGAGGGTTGTAACGTGGTCTAGTTAATGAGAAACAAAGATATAAGGCTCAAATTTTGATTTGTATCCATCCCTTCTTCGTAATGTTTTCCATTCCTATGTTCAGTTAACTTTACACATGCATTTGTTTTGACTTTGCAAGAGTAAATATGAAGCTTTAAAGTTCGCTTGAAAATGGCAGTCATCTTATTTTGTTGTTGGTGACCCTTTGATTCTTGATTTGGTGGTCACTGATATTTGTTTTTCTTTTGCTGAGGATTTGAGTTCCTCTTTTGATTTGTTCTTTTTCGACTAAGTCTCCCTTCGGGTGCTCAACTTAGTGGTTTTTTCTTTTCTTTTCTTTTTGTCTGAATGTTGTCACTGCCAAGTCATTTGTTGATGGTCCTCCGACGGGATGTCTCATCTTGCAATTTGAAGGTGTAGTCAGGTTAACTGAACAACTACCCTGCCTCGGGTTAAATGTAAGGGTTTGTATCCGAAAGAAACTCCTACAACTAGGCTCGAAGTGGTCGACTAGGGATTAACTCCTTATATCTCCGGTGTTTGGGAATTTGAAAAAAATGCTTGTACATCATTGACGAGGTTTTATCTGAAAGCATACCGCAACAGTTATGGGTATTTTGTTTTCATCATCCTCCCTCAAATATATGCTAAAATGAAGTGAGAGAATATTTTTGTGATTTTGTGATAAATGATAAATGATGAGCGAATGCGAATAGACTGATTCAAAACATGAATAAACATAATATTAACAAAACCAAATAAGAATAACAGTGTTCAAGGCAAATAGTACTTAAATAGACAATACAAAATAACAGGGATGCGGAATAATAAATGGCGATGACTGCCTTGATTTGAGGAATTGAACTTCTCTTGATTTGAATTACTTCTTCAAAGTTGGAGACTACTCATTTTTGGTCTTCAGCAACTTCTTCAAAAGCATTCGTTGATAGGCCACTTGCGACGACATTGGATTGTTCTGGACATTCGGATTCTTCTAAGTGAATGTGAGATCCTTAGAGTCGATCAGGTCTTGAACTTTGTGTTTGAACGTTCTGCAGTTCTCGATTGTGTGACTTGGAGCACCTTTGTGATACCCACGACAAGCATTGGCATCAAAGTCTCGGGCGTTACCAATTTGAGGTGGCATATCCTTCAAAACAAGAGTTCCCTCTGCCATTAGCCCATTAAAAATTTCTCCATATGACATAGGCAATAGATCAAAATTTCTTTCAAGCCTCCTATGTTGATTTGGCTGGCGTTGTCGAGGAGCACGTTGTTGTTGTTGACCAGGTGGATGAGCCGGTTGCTGGTATGGATTAGGTGAAAATTGTGTAGCAGCAATTAGAGGATATGGACGTGGTTGATAAGCCATCTAGGGCAGAAGCAGAGCTTGAATAGCTGGATGATAAGGCATTAGAGGAACAGGCTGATAAGACACAACCATCATGGCCAAGGCTTGTATGGCCTCATAAATCTGATTAATCTTGCTCTTGATCGAGTCAATCTCTTCCCTCATAGTAGCTTGTTCTTGTTGAATCTGATCCATCAATCTTCTAGTGTTGTCTCGAGTTAGATACGACCTTCGAGAAAGATACGTGCGTCGGGAAACCAGTTTGATTTACTGAAGATGGAGGAACATGAAATAAGTTTTCTAATTTTGGAATGAAATGTAAGAACTGATTCAAATGAAATGATATGCAATGTCAGAATCCAGGATCACAAGATCAGGGTCTCATGAGTCCAAGGTACAGATGGAGGATACTCTGATCAGGAACTCACTGGGTAGACTCTACAGTTTTAGGGACCCCAAAGTTGTCAATTCATATGGCTATTCATCACACACTCCATAAGCATGGCGGTTGACTGACTCCCCCATATGAATCTATTTTGGGTGAGATCTTCGTATCGACAACCCACAAGAGAAAATTTTCTCGGGAGCCTATACTACGCGATCATCGACACGAGGTTTAAACAAAGGCCTCAGAGTTATGGACTTTGCTCAAATGTTTGATGCACATGTCAGCTCTTGACAGTCAATCAACTCCATTGAGAAAATCTATTATGAGTGAGGTATTCGTATTGACAACCCACGAGAGCAAATTTCTCGGGAGTCCATACTACGCGGCCATCAATCGATGTTTTAACCAAAAGGTTCTAAAGCTCCTCAGAGTCGATGACCCTAATGAAAACAACTGAGAACACACGCCAAGAGCTTGACGGTCGCCGGTATTCTCATTAGAATCTACTCCAAGTGAGTTCTTCGTATCGACAACCCACGAGAGCGGTTCCCTCGGGAGCCCACACTACACAACCTCGTTAACTTATGTTTGTACTCGTAAGCCCGTGTATAGAACCTTTCCCTCAAGTTTCTTTTACGATCAAAGTATCGATCCAAATCATAGTACCAAGGAGCCACAAGATATATAATATGGAATGCGATAAAGAAAGCGATAAAATAACAAGTAAGACATAAAATCAAACATCCAAACAAGCGTGGAAACCTACACTAGGCTCGACTCGCATAGGGGTGAACCATTCCTCAGCAGAGTCGCCAGCTGTCGCACCCCGAAAAATACGACCTTACGCGATCTAAAGGAGAAGAGTCGTGCGCTGGGCAGACATGAGAGTCGCCACCTAATTCTAATTTATTCCCGAAGAGGGAAAGGGAAGATATAGATAAAACCCGTCGAAAAGGAGGATGAAGACAAAGGTCTCACAACCAATGTCTGGGTTCGGGAGTCGGTTATGCAGGAGGAAGGTATTAGCATCCCCTACATCCATCGTACTCGATGGGAAACATCTAAGTTGTCACGCGCGAAAGGATGTCTATGTTTAACGAGTTACTTGCTAAGGGAAATGAGTTTAAATTAGAAGTCAGATTGATCCTAGGTGCTCGACAAGGATTGAGATCCTTGTGCCTACGTACTCTCGCGTGCAATGGGAAAGTCAGAGCCTCATAGTTCGGCCTACTACGGTTGGTTGGTTGTTTACTTTATTATCTTTCTTCGATGAAAGGATTTAGGAGTCGAATTGCACTAAATACTATGGGTAGAGGTGATTACTCCGAACCAACAAGTCGAACGTATTGCGACGGAAATAATCGGAGCGAGTAACGAAAGCTCGTAGTCCTCTTTTCTACCACTTAAGGCTCGTGGGTACAAATTCTTCTCATATTATTATAGTGTTTTATTTCCTAAGACCGCTTGACGTTGGATCAAGGGTTTGGATCTAATCGAAATATTTTGGTTTTTTTGAGGTTTATGGGTGAATGCAAGTGGAGGTTTATTTTGTGGTTTGTTGGCGAGGCACAATGCGCTCGGCTCGCAAGGTTAGGTGGATCCTAGTAAACAGAACGATAACTGAAAAATAAAGTGCGAGTGTGCGAGTGCAACCACTTGGCGTTGGACCAAGGGTTCGCGAACGAAATAAAATCGATAAAATGCGGAAAATAAAATGCGTACAAAGTAATGGAAGAGGGGTACAAATTAAATTACAGGGGATTGCGAGAAATAAAGGGTATCATTGTAGTTTACCCAAGAGGAAGCGTGTGTGCAGTGTTTTCGAACTGTTCAGAGGCGTTCGGCCTTTTTATTCGGAGACAACTATTCAGAGGCGTTGGACCTTTTCGAGCGCGTCGAAGTGTGGTTCGTTAACTACCTTAGAGCCGGTTCAAAGTTTAGAACCGTTCTATGAGGAGTCGAATCGTTTTATGTATTAAAAAACGATAAATTGAATAAATTAAATAAAGTGACAATCGATAAATAAATAACAATAATGAATTAAATTAATTTGTGAAATAACAATAAATTGGAAAAATGAAAAAATAAGAACTTAAATTACATAGGCCTCATATTGATCGAGTATCAGCGATTTAACGAAATCAGGCGAAACGTCGACCTTTTGTTATATCATTGGCCCAAAAACAAAAATGAAAAAGTAAAGAAAACTAAAAAAAAAAACTTGAAAATTAGTAAAAGAAAATTAGTAGGATTTATAATAAATAAACTATATAGAAAATTATGAAAAAAAGAAATTAAAAAACATACTTTGAAAAAAAAAAGGTGCAACGTGTATCAAGATTCAGGTGGGCTTAAAATTTTCAAAACCCACATAAAAACTAACAATAAATAAAACAAGGTTTTAAAGAATAAGGATAAAAGAATAAAAAATAAAAGAGCATCAAATTTTCTAATAACATAAAGCAAAAAATTAAATAAAATCCAAAGTAACTTATGCATATGGATTTTTTTAGAAAACAAACATATGGTCTCTTATTTCAAAATAGATAAATCGCTTCAAAAGTAAATTTACCAAAAAATCGTTTTCTGCGGATTGACATTGGTGTCGGTGTCTTTTGTGTTGCTCGCGATTTCGAGTTGTTTATGGATTTGGACTCGCCTTCGCTCACAGTGTTTTGTTCACGCAGGGTTTCATCTCTCTGATCCACGACAGTTCTGCGATGGGTTTCTCGACGGTTTGTTATTGTCGTACCCTAAATTTTGACCACCTTCCATATGTTTTCTAATGTCATTCTACCTCGAATAAACAAAATGGCATAATTGGTAAGAGAGCATATGTAAGGCTTATAAGCATAAGGTCCCGGGTTCGAATCTTATCTTTCTCATTTTTAGTATTTATTTATTTCTATCTTTATTTTCATTTTTTATTTAAAAAAATATAAAATTGTTTTTTTATTATCTAAATTTAATTTTCGTTTTTTATTTTAGGCATTTTTTAAATAACCATTTTTAAATTATTTATTGTATTTTTTATCAAAAAGAGTCAAAAATTACAAAAAATATATATATAGTAATTTTTTACGTTACTTTTTGTCCAAGTCAATCAGATTGAATTTTTTGATATGATTCATTTTAATTCTAGTAAGAATCAAATAATATTTTTTATTTTAAATAGTTTTGATCATGAAATTTTATTTTCAAATTTGTTGAACTAATTTTATCATTATAAATAGGATATTTGTCTCTCCTATTTGGTCACTCACAATTCACATAGAAAAAGAAACCTAAAAGTTGTTGTTCTTCACATCGAAGAACAACAACAACTAAAATCCTAAGAACCCTACCAGTTATTCTATCCAGAGCAAAAGGAAAGGCGGAATTGGTGGCGTGAAGAAAACAAAAAAAATCGAGGAATTGGGATCGATGGCGTAAAAAAAAAGAATTATTTTGCCGTAGGTTGGTATCTTCCAATATAATTATTCCTGAATTCCTATTTAAAAAAATATATACTTACATATGTTGTTTTTTTTGTTTTTTTTGGTTGTTTTGATTGGTTATTTTAATTGTGTGTTTCAAGGTGTTAGTATAGGGCATATATCGTTTAAGATAAAAAAATAAAGTTCATAACTAATATTTTTTACTAATTACAACATAATTTATAATCATAAATTTTTTTTAAAACAAATATTCAGAACTTAATCATAATAAACATTTTTTTAAGAGTAATTGCGGCTATAAACTATAACGTAATAAAAAAACACTTGTTCTAAGTTATTAATAAACCAAGAGATTTTTACTTATACACGGAAAGAAGTTGGTCACCACAAATTAAAATTATGGAATAATTAATTAAAAGTTGGAATAATAAAGTAGTCATATTTTAGAAATATTTATCCTTGTAATTTTTTTAATTTCAATAATTAAAAAAATATATTATTATATTGAAACCAAGCTTCATGTTCAACCAATATTCATCATCCTGCAAATTAACAACATAATACAAAACAGAAGAAACCAGAATCAACAGAAAATAAAATCAGAACCACGTTAGCACGAATCCGGAAGCGATTTGAAACAACTTTCAAATCTCGACCCACACGCCCTCCGTCGAACTCGCTGATGCATCCTCGTTGCCGATCTCCCAGATCCGCGAACAACACCACCGCGGAAATCTTTTCCGCCCACCGGAATCAATCGTGCAACAAATGTGCTCACTCCGGCCACACTGTCAAATCACAACCCATCACCGCGAGTTGCTCTACGTGACATTGCCACCGAGACCCACAGTCGCTGCAATTGCGTCCCGTCTCCGATTGCACAACCATGAATCCTCCAGCGATATCCTTTGCTGCGAGATCCGGCCACCGCACAAAACCGCGAGGCAAACATTACACCAGCCGCCGTGAAAACACCGCGTCGTTCCCCCCGGCACAAGTACGTCGCAAGAGGTTTAGTTTTTTTATGTCTCAGTGAGTATGGGTTTGCTCTATGGGGATGGACTGTGTGGATTCCATAGTTTGGTTATGAGCAATCTGTTGGATTTAAGGAAGGAAAAAAGAAGAACAAAATGGGTTGAGTTAAAACTGAGGGAGAGAAGAAACATACCTTTTCTTAATTTTATTTAGGCTTAAATAGTCTTTTAGTCCCTGTAAGTTAGCAAGTTTTTGGTTTTCGTCCCTGAAAGTTTTTTTTTTCGGTTTAAGTCCCCACATTTTCAAAACGCGTTGGTTTTAGTCCCTACTGTGAGTTAGACTTTAAAAAAAAAGGATGTGGCAGACGGTGCTGATGTGGCAGGTCGTTTGGCATTTCTCAATAATCCAAGTGGCATTCTCATTTACACATGTGGCATTGTCATTTTTCTATTTATTCTAGAGGGACCAAATCCAAAATTTAGAATCACAGTGTTCAAGCTTTCTTCTTCAAGCTTTCTTCTTTCTTCCCTATCAGTAACCATTGCCAGTATTGAAACAAAAGTCACAAAACTCAGAAATAGAAACAAACTCAATTAACCTAAACCTAATTAAATTCTCACAAACAACCTTAAAAACAACACACCATGATTACACCAATTGAACCTAACCCTAATTTGTCTCTCCCTCCTTTACTCCCTGTGTCGTTCCATCTCCATTCACCCTAGAAAAACAGCTCCGCGATCTACCCAAACTCAAATCTTCTTTCCTCGGAGAATCCAAAGACCTAAAGAAAAGATGTTTCACAGCAAGAATCAAATCGAGAGCAGGCTCATTCGGAGGACTCGAAGATAAAGCTCTGAACTTCATATGCCGCTTCACCACTTCATCCGTCGTAATATCTCTCTGCGATTTCAATCTTTCTTCTTTCACCGCCTCTACGCATAAACCGCAAATCCAACGGCCATGGTAACACTCACGAACACGGTCAATGTACGGCCGTGTACACTCCTCCGTTAAGCAGCAACAGTAGCAGTTGACGGATTCGATCGAAGCCATCGGAGATGAGAAACCTGAGAAAGAAAAGGTTGATTTAGTATGATTATGATGAGGTTTTGAAAAACCTGATAGGGAAGAAAGAAGAAAGCTTGAAGAAGAAAGCTTGAACACTGTGATTCTAAATTTTGGATTTGGTCCCTCTAGAATAAATAGAAAAATGACAATGCCACATGTGTAAATGAGAATGCCACTTGGATTATTGAGAAATGTCAAACGACCTGCCACATCAGCACCGTCTGCCACATCCTTTTTTTTTAACGTCTAACTCACAGTAGGGACTAAAACCAACGCGTTTTGGAAATGTGGGGACTTAAACCGAAAAAAAAAACTTTCAGGAACGAAAACCAAAAACTTGCAAACTTACAGGGACTAAAAGACTATTTAAGCCTTTTATTTATTATCTTAACAATTATAATAAGGAGGGAGGAAGATATCAGTGTCTAGTGTTTTTTAACATATAATATTATTCATTTATTTTAGTATTGGGTAATTATTATTCATTAGAAAGTTGATAATACTCATATTTTTAACTAAAGATATTTATTTTATTGGTTTAGTCTGCAACTATCAAGATACACGATTCTAAAAAATACTAAAAGGTTGTTTCTCATGTTAACACTTTTTTTTTAGGATTTGTTTCTTTTATTTTAAGATTAGAAATTAGTTTTGTCAAAGAAAAAATAATTAAAAATTAGTATACACTAATTTTGTTAGAACTAATATCGAAGTCTAAAAGTACAGGGTCATAAAAATAATTAATTTTGAATTATTAGGGTTTTTATATTAAAACATTAACATCATGTTTTTCTAGATATATTAGTATAGTTTTTTTTGGGGAATTAATATTGTTTTGGTTTTTATTTAGAAATAAATTATTCTTTAAAAAAGGTAATTAGGATTTGATTATATGATTGGGATAATTATTATTAAAAATTGAATTAAGAAATTTTAATCTGGTATTAATGCATCATTAAGATATTTAGGTAATAATTAAGCTTATCAAGTTTATAATGATTAATATTCCATAAAAAAAATTGTGATTTAGATTTAATTTAGTTTAAATTCGGATTTAGGATAATAATAGGGTTATTAATTAGTAATTGGTACTAGGATTGTTAAAATTAGGGATAATTTTTAACTGGATTAATATAAATAATATGAGAGATAAAATTATGTAAATTTAATTAGGGATAATTTCAGATATTAAGTAAATTATAATTTTGGAATATAAAATTAAATTTGGTCCCTTTTCTATGTTTTGTAACGGTGGACTCACCATTTTTGGTTTATTATAATAAATTTATTTCCTATAATGGAATAGGATGTATTTTATGTGGGCTTTTAATTTTAACTTTATCATAATAATAAATTTGAATTTTATTAAAGATATGTTTAATAAAACAAATTTATGATTTTGAGTTTTATTTACGTTATATAATTATGGATTCACTTATGTAAAGATGTGTTATAATGATTTATAATAAATTTGGGATGGGGTTGATTATATTTTATTTTCTACAATAAATAAATTTGGTTTATAATTTTGGGGTTTTATTATAATAAGTTTGAGTTTAATTACATAAATTTGGATGTGACTTTGTTTTAGAATATATTTGGATTGAAATTTTATTTTTGGGATTAATATCTTATTTTGGGTTTAAATATGATTAGGATTAAAAAGTTTCTCTTTATTATTATTATTATTATTATTATTATTATTATTATTATTATTATTATTATTATTATTATTTTAATTTTTTTTTCGGGATTGAAATTATTTTGGGGTTTAATTTATCATAAAATCTTGGGGATTAAAATCATGGAATATTTTGGGATTTAATCATTATTTGGGAATTTAAGCACTTTTAGGGATTTAAAAAAAAAATTAACTTATACTTTTGGGGATTGATTATAAAACTTGGGGTTCCATTTTTTGGGTTTTACGGATTTTTTGGGTTTTAATGATATTTTGCGTTCTTAAAGAGTATGGGGTTTTATAAAGATGTTTTTGTGATTTTATTTAAGGGATATTTATATTGGAATTTTATAAAAGTAATTACTATTTTAAAATAAGGGTTTTAATAATTTAGTAGAGGGGTAGTTCGAAATATTAAGATTATGGTTAGGGGAATTGAACTATGACGCTTTGATCCCTCTTGTGAGGGTACGTAGGCATAGAGTTTTTGAACAAAGATCCTAGCGAGTACAATAGGGGTTTAAATTAGGGTTTTGGAATTGTTTAAGTCGAATTTATTTGGATTAAAAAACAAACAAAGCATACCCTAAAAACCTAGAAAGGATCATATTAAGTATAATAAAAGTGAGGGGTGCCTAACACCTTCCTCCCACTTAACTGACTTTCGGACCTTAGCATTTAGGTTTATCCTTATTTCCCTTAAAAATAGGATGACGACTCTTTAAATTTTAAGCCGGTCGCGACAGTTATCACAATTTTGCTCGGCGGGTTTCCGCAGTGAGGTTTGTGGGGTTTTCGGGTTCGACTTTTCGGATTTTTTTTCAAGTTTTGTCAATGATTTGATTTTTGATTTTTGTTTGGCTTCAGTTCACTCTCTTCATCTCATTGCTCATTTTTTGATTTTTTTTCTGGTTTATTTTTATGGATTTTGAGGTGATGAACGTTGTTTTGGAGGTAGAATGGTGATTTGAGTTATTTGAAGACATGAATGGAAGGTTGAAGGGGTCGATTTATTGTTTACGGTTATTCTGCAGATTGAAGGAGAAAGGTTGTTTGAGTTTATTATGGAAGGTTGAAGAACAAATGGTGAATGAGTGATATTGAATGGTGACTGGTTTTTGCATATTTTGTATGAAGCAAGGTTAATTTATTTGAGGAGAGTTTTTATTCTAATTTTGAAACTTGGTTTTGGAAGTAGTTTTGCAGAGGTTTTCTAAGATAATCCAAGCTTCTGACTGTGGGAAATTGGGGTTGATTTATAGAACGATATTATGAGGCTATTTGTGGAAGGCTTGCTGCCAAAGTTTGTGAGAAGATTTTGTTTATGAGTTGTAATTTGGATTGCAGGTTGTTACAATTTTGGATTGCAGGTTGTTACAATTTGTTGTGGAATATGGGTTAATATTAGGAGTGAGAAGGATTTTTGTATTGGTTGTTACGTGAGAAAAGTGGAAATGCTAATGTTAGATACTGATTGTTTGAATGCTAATGTTACCAAAATAACAATAATAATTACAATAATAATAATAATAAACATAATAATAGAAACTATAATAATAATAATAATAATAATAATAATAATAATAATAATGAGAATAAAAACTAAAATAATGATAGTAAAAAGAGAATAATTGTTAAATAAATTTTTTTGATAATTTTGGAACTTTTTAAATAAGCTTTAAAAATAATGGGTTTGAATTTGAAAAATAATAATAATAATAATAATAATAATAATAATAATAATAATAATAATAATAATAATAATAATAATAATAATAATAATAATAATAATAATAATAAAAGAAGTTATAAAATGTTAGTAATAATAAAGATATTTAAAAAATAATAAATAGAGTTAGTAATAATAACAAGATTTTTGTGTTTTATATTTGTTTTTTAAATAAAAATAAATAAAAGAGATATTTATTTTTTTTTGTGAAGATTTTTGTTATGATAAGAAAATATGATAGGAATAGCTAAAAAAGATGATAGTGATTAACAGACAAAAACGTCCACACAACACCGATTTTTAATATTTCGCACGCACGCGCCAAAAAACTTAAATAAACTCCGATTTCGCACAAATCCTGAAGAAATGACATATTTTTTTGGATTTTTTTAATAAAGGTAAAAACGAAAATAAAACAGTATGACAAAATTGGGGTATAATAACATGTGTTGTGTTGGCAGAAAAATAAAGAAAGTCATAGAAAAAATAACTGTATGGAATTAATAATAATAATAATAATAATAATAATAATAATAATAATAAATAAAATAAGAAATAAAAACGAAAAATTAATAATGTCGCTAATGATAATAATAAACAATTTTTACTTTATAATTTTGTGTAAATGATGAAGAATAATAAAAATAGAAAATAAATAATGGAAAATGGAAAACAGGATAATAACAATAATAACAATAATATGTGATGAATTTTAAAAATAATGGTTAAAATGGATAGTAAGTATTTAAAATAGTGAATAAATAAAAGAGATTAGAATTTTTTTATTTTAAAAAGAAATAAATGCATTTTTTTTGGGATTTTTGGTAATTGATTTTTTTTGAATAAAATATAAAAGGATATTGGATATGGATGAAATTAGATCATGGATAAACGGGTATAAAAATAAAATATAAACAAGTGACATATTTTAGATTTTTGAATATTTGTTAGAAAATAAAACGGTACATATTTTGGGATTTTTAAAATATCTGTTAGACAAAAATAAAATGATACATATTTTTGGATTTTTGAATAATGGTTAGACCGTAAAATAAAATGGTACAAGTATGACAAATTTGGGGTATGATAGCAAGGCTAACATACAAGCGCAAACTATCATAAGTTAGGCTCGACTCTCTTATGTACAAGGCATGTCCCCAGCAGAGTCGCCAGTTGTCGTACCTCGAAAAATACGATCCTCGCAATGGACTCGGAAAAACAAACAACAGAGTCGCCACCTAATTCTATTTATTCTAACTAAAGAAAAGGATGATATAGATAAAACCTACACGGAAAGAACTCGGTCGTTGGAACCAAATTCTAGGTTCGGGAGGCGGTTACGCAAGAGGAAGGTATTAGCACCTCTTACGTCCGTTGTACTTAACGGGAACCTCTTAGTCTAGTTTGGGACCGGGTGTTAGCTTATACTATTGTCTTCTTAAGGGTAAATGATTTGTTATGGAAAATGAATGGTTTTGTTCCTAGGGTGCTCGACAAGGATTGATCCTCGTGCCTACGTATTCCCTCGTGCAATGGGAAAGTCAGAGCCTCGTAGTTCGTGGTTCTACAGTTGGTTGGTTCATTTTATAGGCGTCAACTGCTCATGTGCATGACAGATGCCTCGCATGTGAACAATTAAAGAAAAGTATCGGAGATCCGACAGATTTCTTTTACGCCTTTGAGAAAATATGTGTTTAATAAGAGTTAAGTATTTTGAAATTTGAAAGGAGTCAACTGCTCGCATACGAGACAAATGCCTCATATTCAAACAGTTGAGGAGGAGCACAAAAGATTCCACACTTCTCTTTTACACCTTTAAGAAAAAAGTTTAGTACTCGATGTTGGATTGAGGTTTGGATTCGAATATGAAAAGTTTTAAGTTTGGAATCGAAGAACCTAATGGACTAAGTTAAGGTCGATGGCGAGGCACGATGCGTCCGGCTTTTAAAATTGGTTGTGAGGCACGATGCACTCGACTTTGGAAAAGTTGGTTGTTATTTGATACATGGATCAAGTGCTAATGGCTAGTTATGGAAAACAGGCGCGATGCGTTGATTCGTTTAAGTTGAAAAGGTTGAGAAAGTGTGAAGTGTAAAATAGTGCAGATGACGATCGTAAGGCGATCGACTTACGTGTGTGGTTGGAGTGAAGTGTGAGAATTTACTTGGTGTTAGACCAAGAAATTTTACTTGTCTTTGAAATGATTATTCTTAGTGTGCACTTTCATATTTTACTTGTCAATTTATGGTCATAACTAGAATAACATACAAGTCTATACAAGTCATATATCATCATCATACGACTAAATAATGAGCAAGGGCATAAGCATACACCATACAAATAAAAATCGATCAAAAGATAATTAATTAACTAAATTAAATAAAATTATTTAATAAGATTAATTAACAAATTAATTAACTTAAATTAAATTAAATTATTTAAAGTAATTAATTAATACAAAATATTTTTTTTTTTGGTGTTTTATGATTTTTGATAAAAGAATAATTGAAAAAAAGAAGTTAAAAATAAATTAAAAATGAATTAAATGAAATAAGAGAAAAAAAGTTATGGGCCGGGTTTGTAAGTATATCAGGGGTTTCATTTAGAAATAAATGGTCAAGCCCAGCTGCTTGGGGCCATACAAACTAGGGTTTACCAAGAGGCATCAGTCAATGTTTGACTATAGGAAGCAAATATGGACCGTTAGATTAACCTAAGTCAACATTAATTCGGATATGGAGGAATAAGATGCAGAACACGATAAGGACACGGGGAGCACACGCTGGATCATGATCAACATAGGTCTTGGGCAGTGACAAGTGTCCACAGTGGCGACATGTGTCACCGCTGCGACCAGCCAACAACAATCAGGATAACGGTCATATATGTGTTTCAAAACTCCATTTAAACAGATATTTTTATCTCTCTCTCCTTGTTTTTCTCTCTCATCTTAATGTCTCTCCTTCTCTCTGCAAACTTACCATCATTAGAAAATCAATACCTCGCCGGAGAAGGAGGTGGTTGGCGATGTCTCCGCCCCTCCACTTCGGCCAAACTCATAATCAATAACCCTACCCTATGTAAAAACTACTCTTGAATCCAAATCCAACTTCAAATCTACCTAAATCCTTACCAATTATATAAATCGGAACAAAACAAGGTAACCCTAACTATCAAAAGTTGGAGCAAACACACAATTTACAAAGGGTTTCGTATCAGAAAAACAAGGGGAGCAAAGATCAAGGACTGGAATGCGTTAAAGTGGAGAATATGTACCTCAATCGGATTGAGTCTGATTTAATCTTCTTCTCTTCGGTAAGACTCTAAGCTTTTCTTCACTCCTTCCTCTTCTTCTCCTCTTCTTCTATTTCTTCTGAACTTCATTGCTTCTACTCTACCTCGTCTGTCTTTGTTGTTGTTGTGTTTGCTGCTTTGTTGTTTTAATGTCAAAGAATGATTTGTGTTATTGGTTTGTGTTTGAGCAAGTTGCACGGTTGAGGTGTTGTGGCTATTGAAACTTGAGGTGGTGACATGAACAGTAGGCGGGGAAAGGATGGGTCGTGTGGTTGTTTAAGGGAGTAAGGGTGATTTTTGGTTTTGGTTCTGTGTTTGTGTTGGATTGTATAAAGTGATGAATATTTGGTTAAGTGTTTGGTTTGCAGGGAATGATGAATAGTGATTCGAGAAGGGAGATGAACAAAGGTTTTGGTGTTTGAAGGTTTGAATCTTTGAAGGGAGGATGAAGGGTGTTATAAAGATGACGAATATTTTTTAGGAGAGTTGATGGAGTTGTGTTGTTCAAAGGTTCATGAAGGCTGAACGTTGTTTTTTTAGAGGCTAGTTCTTTTTTTTTTCCTCATCTCCTCCCTTTTTAAGGCCAAGTATTCAACTTATTTAATAAGTTTTTCTTTGGATTTTTTGTCTGGTATATTGCAGGCTATTTCTTGTTGTTGGTGTTGTGCAGGGTACGAACATTGCAGGTTGTTGTGGTCCAAAATTTTGTCTTGTTTATAATGTGTTGTTGTTATCAGCGTGGTGCAGGCTAACAGGTTTTGGACGGTTGTTGTGTAGTCGTTGTTGAAGGTTGCAGGGTCATGTCATTTTCGTGACGTTTGAGCGATGTGGCGTGGTGTTGGCATAAGGTAATTTTGTTGTAATGCTTTTTGCTTCAATTTTGTTGGCATAAGGTTACAGGGTCATGCTTTTTGCTTCAATTTCGGCTCATTTTTGTTGTTATTTCTTTTTTTTTGTAATTTTGTTGTAATGATATGGGTTGAATTTGGTAATTGGGCCTTGCAATTATAAACTCTAATTTGGATCATTATTATTGGCACCTCACATTGAATTGGGTTTTGAATGCAATATTCATTTGTTGAATTTTGTATTGAAATTGACTTGCAATATGTAATTGGAATTGGACTTTAAATGTTGCAATGGGCTTTGAAATTACTACTTGCACCTTTGACTTTGGACCATGTAACCGAACTTTGCCATGAAACTTTTGAAATCTTGGTTCTTTATTAAAACATGCACCTTATATGACCCAAATAATATAAATTGCATTTTACTCTCTTTTTCTTTTTTTTTGAAATTCTCGATCGACATGAAATCATGAATAAATCTCGAGAAATTAATTTGACTATAAATCCATAGTTGAACTTAAAAGAATTAGAACTTCAACACTATGAGCCAAATGAGCGAGACAGCCTTGGAATTCGAGGACCATGAAATATGAAGTGCACTTCACCAAAACTTTGAGTGGAAATGAACTGGTCCTTAATGATCTCCAACCATGAAACAACTAGCTTTAAACAACCTAATAAATTGAGAATGAATCGCACACTCTGGATTTACCAAGATTTGGTCAAGACTCAACTGAACTTCAACCAATCACCACACACTCTCTTGACCTGATAACCTCAAAAAAACCTTGATTCAACCTTGTAATAACTTATCAATTAAGTTTCTCTAATGACTATTAAAGTGGCTTAGCAAATAAATGAAACCCTTAATTCATACTTCACTATTGATGATGGACCAAATGCACAGTGAATAGTCCTCAGACGCGAAATCCTTGAATACTACTTAATCAGGGAAATAAACCCAAATCCAGTGACAAGAGAAAAAGAAGATGATGCCATTGATGATTGCATAGCCAAAACCTTGAATTCTCCTGATAATCCACAAATAGGGTGTGAAACCCTAGTTCCTAAGATGATATTGATCCCATGTCTTAGGAGCTTATGCAAATGAATGAATTCAAAATATAATGACCTAATGAAGATGCGTATGAATGCAAAGAAAAAAGTCAATTAAAGTTAGAAAACCAGAGGGCAAATTTTAGGGTGCAACATTGTTTTATCAGGATGTCAAGACCGATGTCATGACATCTCTGACTAGGCCTGAAGACCTAGATGAATCCTTATTTGTGTGTGCATTTTGCTGTCATTAAAATTGTGATTTATTATGTTTAATCAGCACGACTTATTAGAAGGAGAACGATTCAGCTTGAGGATGTTTTAGCATAACATATTTCTATTGCTATTTTTGTTCCTTTATTTAAGGAAATATATTATTTGACTTGTGCAAGTTCAGCAGACCCATGCCCATTCAAGTTTCTAATAAAAGGCTGCATTACCCTAGTTTGAAGGTGTGAAAAATAAGGATTGTTCATTCAGTGTTTTCGTGTGCGTGTTTAGTTTTCTTGTGAGCCAAAAAATTGTCTTGTTGATGATTGTTTTGGACTAGGTTTTCCATTTTTATTTTGTCCACTCAAAGCTTTTAAGCAAGAGTGTTTGTACTTGACTGAAGCTTTGAACCAGGGTCAAGGATTGTTTTGAAGTTTGTCTTCGTCTTTTCTGAGTTGTTTGTTTAAGATCACTATTGTGATTGAGAGGGAGTGGGTGGGGTCTCATATCTAGGAGTTCCTAGGTAGAACTTGCATTGGATAGTGATTAAGTGAGAAGATTTCAAACTGTAGGTGTGTTTTATGGATCTTTGAATTGATACTACTGATAATGGAGTTCCTTCCTGGCTCAGTAGCCCATAGAGTAGGTGTGTTTGCATCTAACTAGGTTAACAATTCCATGTGTTCTTTATTTCTGTATTTGCGTTTTTACTTATTTTTAACTCTTCAGATATTGGTGTTGTGACATCGTATTCGACATCATATATCAGTTGCCAGAATTTCACTTATCTCTCTGAACTCTTTCCTTACCTGCTTCAATCTCAGTTTCCTTGCCAACTTCGACCATGTTGACTTCCACACCTCACCATCAACAATCTTTAGTTTCTTTAGTTTGATTTTAAGGCCTTTAGTAGCCTTAGTCATCTTGGTTGCCTGATTGAAACCATCAGTGATTTCGACCATATCAGCCTCCTGATTGAAACTTGCAGTGGTTTCAATCATAGTGAAACCCTAAGTGGTTTTGCTCATAGTAACATTCTCGTCATGACCCTCAGACATCTCAACCATGTTGATATTTGCAAGCTCTGTGTAGCTGGCTTCTGCACCTAAAAGGGGTTAGGGTCAATCTTCATTTGTGACTTAGTCTTATCTCCAAATTGGAGCCTTCTATCCTTGATTGTGTTATGCACAAGATCTCTGAAAAGAAAACATTGTGAGGTTTTATGGCCCAAAAAATTATGATATTACAAAAACCTCTCTTTTTTCTTTTATTCTAAAGAAGATAATTTAGTGCCAGGAGGCACTTTCATTTGGCCATCTTTGACTAGCGAGTAAAAAATTTAGTCACATTTAGTGGCGTCGAAGGTATATGTTTTCTTAGGGAACTTATCATTCTTTTCTAGTTCGATGGTATTTTTCTCATTCAAAGGTACAAAAACCCTTGCAAGAATAAGGTGACCCTTGTTTTAATTATGCCAAGTCAATTTCACTTTCGTCGAAATCTAAAGGGTCATTATACATTTCGTTATCATCTTCCCCTAATTCGACATATGTTGCCCTTTCTCTCTTATTATTCTTATTCGCCCTGGTTTTCTCAGCCTTCAAGTGTAACGTCCGTATTTAATTTATTCAATTAAATATTATTGCGTATTTTCCCAATTTATTGGTTGTTAAGTATTGTTTTGTTGTTCGTGTCGTTAAGTTGTTTAAGATGTTAAGTTGATTTGTATGTTGCTGGTTAAGTTGAGTTTAGGTGGTTTAATTAATTAAATTTAGTCGAATGAATAAAATAAGTGTTATTGAGATAATATTAAGTGGGTTTGGTTTTGTAGTGTAAGAATAGTAAGTTCGGGGTGTTGTTTTAGGCCCGTTAGTAATTAGGTTGATTAGTGTAAATTACCAGGATTAGACAAAAGAAACCTAATTAGATAGAATCATCAGAATTTTGTAACATAAGGAAGAACAAGTTTTAGAGGGAGATCAAGAAGAGGCTGGGTCGAATATTTTTGCGGGATTTTTTGCGGTGAATTCGAGTTGCCTTTAATCCAAGGTAAGGGTGGGGTTCGAATTCCATAACTGGGACTAGATGATCGTATGTAGGTTGGGATTTTTGTATAATTTTGTTGTTGTGATTTGTATGAATCTTGTGGTCGATTTCCTATTGAAATTTCATGATGAATTATGTTGTTCATGTTGTGATAATTACGGTTGTTTCTGTGTTATGAGATTGTTTGTGTTGTTGTTGAACTGGTTTATGTTGCAGAATCCGCGTAGAAGGAGTTAGGGTTCGTAAAATCGATCATAAAATTTAATAGATGAATAGATGCATGAGTTTTGAGAGTAAAACCAATGTAGAAACCCAATTAAGATTGAACAGAGTGAAAAAGTGTGAGAAATCGTATCAGAATTGAATTTTGAGGCATTTTGGTCATTTGCGTAACAGATATGGTGTTACGCGTAACAAACAAGGCCATACGCGTAACAATACCCATTATGCAGGCCATACGCGTATCACTCAGGGCCAATACGCATACCAAGGAGGCTATAAACGTATGGGCAAGGCTTGTGCAGAAAAATGCGTTTTTTGGTGATTCGACCTGTTTTCGCATCCGTTTCAAGTTGGATTGATCTTAGACTTAAAGTAAAGATAAAATAAGTTGTTTATAGTGATATGTGAGTTTAAAATAATTGAATTAGTAATCTAGTCGATTTAGCCGTAAACTTTGTCGTTTTCGCGTTGAAGTTGTTATAAGTTGTGTTGTCTCGATTTTTGGGAAGATTAATATATTGTAGGTCCTATGACCAATGTTGACTCATGTTGCTGAGTTGTTCAAGTTGTTATGTTGTTAAGTTGATGATTCTGTCGTTGTTGTTGTATGTCATTCATAGTTGCATACATGTGCATATTTCAAGTTGGAGTGTATGCTCGATTCAAGTTGGATTGGAAAATAAGTTGATGATGCCTCGATAACCTGACAATGTTTTAAGTTGGGAGTTTACTCCAAAATGGTACCACATGCATATAAGTTGAGTCACATCGAGTTGCATAATAATTATGTTGTTTGTTGGTTGTAAGTTGCAATGTTGATGTTGTTGTTGTGTGAAGTGGTGTGATTATATGATTATCTTGGTTACATATTGATGATCTTCTCCTGTTTATGTTATTCGATATCTCACCCCTTCTGTTTGAATGTTTCCCTCTGTTGGTAACGTGCATGTAACGAAGTGTCCAGTACTTAGTAGCTTCGAGTTGGTGTTTGTCGCTCTGATACGTAGTACTTCGGGGGGATGAAAGCGTGTCTTATCTTTGTGATTTTGTTTAAGTTTATGAACTAGTTTTAAGTTGTTTTATGTTGAAGAACCAAGTTGAGATGTTTTGATGTTGATTTTATTTGAAGTTGAATTGAAGTTGAAACATGTTGATTCGCTGCGTTATTTTTCAAAGTAATTATATTAATGAAGTTGTTACTTGATTTTAAAGTTGGAAAATGTGATATCCCATGTTTGTTGATGAAATATTTTAAATCTAATTTAATAATTAAAAGTCGAGTAGAAATGAGGTGTTACATTAGTGGTGTCAGAGCAGGTCGGTCTATCTGACCAGGTGTCGAGTCGTAGTTGTCTAACAATCGAGTATTGTTATGTGGTTCTAATTTTTGTTGTGTTGTAGTGTTAAGTTAAGATGGCTGGAAGAAATGATGTTGCGAAGGCTGCTGCAATGCAAGCAATGTCTCAGGCTGTGTAGAACTTGCCGAATGCTGGCGGGAATGATGAGTCTCATACCTTTGCGACTTTTCAGAGGGAGAAACCGCCTACCTTCAAGGGTAAGTATGACCTCGATGCTGCATTGGTTTGGTTTAAAGAAATTGAGAGGATTTTCCGTGTGATGGATTGCACTCCAGCACAGAAGGTTCGTTATAGAACCCATATGTTGGCAGTTGAAGCTGATGACTGGTGGTTGAAGACTAGAGAGAGGTTGGAAGCTGCAGATGAAGAGATCACTTGGGCTATTTTCCGTAGGGAGTTTATGAGGAAGTATTACCCTGAAGATGTGCTTGGTAAGAAAGAGATTGAATTTCTCACGCTGAAGCAGGGGAATATGTCGGTGAAGAATTATGCTACGAAGTTCATGGAGTTGTCAAAGTTTTATACTCACCATGATGCAACGACTGCTGAGTTTTCGAAGTGCATCAAGTTTGAGAACGGGTTACGCTCCGAGATTAAGAAGGATGTAGGGTATCAGAAGATTCGTGTTTTTGCTGATTTAATGGACAATTGTAGAATCTTCTAGGAAGATAACAATGCTCATTACAAGATTGTTACTGATCGGAGAGGTAAGAATCAACAGAAACGCGACAAGCCTTATGATGCTCCAATTGGTAAGGGTAAGCAGAAAGTTGCTCCCGGTTAGAGAGCTAGTGGGGCAGATGCTCCTGCTGGTATTGTTTGTTTTAAGTGTGGGCAACCGGGACACAAGAGTAATGTGTGCACTGCTGAGGTGAAACGTTTTTTTCGTTGTGGAAAAGTTGGGCATGCCATATCTGACTGCCTGTACAAAGAGATGATATGTTTTAATTGTGGTGAAGAAAGGCATATTGGTAGCCAATTCCAGAAGCCGAAGAGAGCAAAGTCTAGAGGGAAAGTGTTCGCTTTAGCTGGGACTCAGACAGCTAATGAGGACAAGCTTGTGAGAGGTACGTGTTTCATTAATAGTATTCCTTTAATTACTATTATTGACACGGGTGCTACCCATTGTTTTATTGTTTTTGATCGTGTTAAGAGGTTGGGTCTTAAGTTGTCTAAGATGAAAGGAGAAATGTTCGTAGAGACTCTGGCTAAAGGATCGGTGACTACTTCTCTAGTTTGTTTGAGTTGTCTGTTATCCATCTTTGATAGAGATCTTTATGTTGATTTGGTGTGTTTTCCATTGATTGGAATGGATGTAATCCTAGGTATGAACTGGTTAGAGTATAACTATGTTCATATTAATTGCTTTTGTAAGTCGGTGAGGTTTTCTACTCCATAAGAGGAAGGAGTTGGATTGTTGTCATTTAGAGAGTTGCAAAAGTCTATGAAAGAAAAAGCCCAAATGTTTACGTTGATGGCGTCATTGTCAGTAGAAAGTAAATCTAAGATTGAATAATTGCAAGTAGTGAAGGAGTTTCCTGAAGTTTTTGTTAGACGCTATGGCGAGTGATCTAGAGGGGGGGGTGAATGGATCACACCCTTGTTTTCACGGATTTAAAACGTTTTTCAGAGTTTTCAAAGTATTATGGAAGCAAAGGTCCCGAATAGAATAAACGTCTATTCTGAACCGGCCACTAGAAGACCAGACAAGCGATAACGTGCTGGATTTAACGATTGCTATGATAAAGAATAAAACACACGATATGAAAACAGTTGAATGCACCTATCACTAAATCAATTTCCAATGAATCGAAAAACAAATTTAAGACGAAAGTAAAGATAGAGAGGAGAAACAATACGCAGAGATTTGGTAAGGAAGTTCCCCACTGTCGTCCTCGCGTGTGGGTACGTCTCCCTCTCAATTTCAAATCGAAATTGAGAATTCTTATATCAAAGTTGTTGAATCCGTTGATTACAAGGTTCGAATACAAAATCCAGAATTCTAAACTCCTAGAATTTCCTATTGTATCAACCTCCACTCGATTTGAGCCCACTCGAGATTTCCCGCAAGTTATACAATCAATCCACCGGTTCCACGACTCTCGCTGCGGCTGAATCTGACTTGTACAACGTGACTCACAAAACCCTCAAGAACACGCCTGTTCTTGAAGGAAAACCCAGCTGGTTTTTCCCTTGAAACCTTCTATCAATCTTCAACTCAGCTAGATCTACGATCGTACCACTGAACGTTGTCTCTAAAGTCTTCAATTCACAGAACAACAATCACTCTTGTTGATGTTCTTGAATAAGATCTTTGAGAAGATGATGAAGATGTCTTGATTCTAGATTTCAAGCTTGCTCAACAAATTGAAGTTCCAACACCCCAAAAACCCTATCTTGATGTGTTCTTCAATGTTCAATCACTACAAAATTCGTCTCTTCAATTTGTGTAATCTGTGATCTGTATGTAAAATGAAAACCAAACACATATATATTGCAGAATCTGTTAGGCAAATAACAGAAGAATGAATCGATTCAAGCTTGGATGAATCGATTCATACTGATTGATTTTTAGAAAAACAGAATTAGTTAAACTGTATGAATCGATACATCAAAGGATGAATCGATTCATTTTGCGAAAACCAGAAACCACACTACAGCATGAATCGATTCAAGCCATAATGAATCGATTCATTATGCGTATTTTTCAACAAATGCATAAACAATGAAGACCAAGAAAACCACAACAGCATGAATCAATTCAAGCCATAATGAATCGATTCATTATGCGTATTTTTCAGCAAATTCCTAAACAAAGAAGACCAAGAGAACCAAAGTGATAAAAACATATGTCTTAACATAGAACAATCACAAAACACTTTAAAATTCATAATCGATCAAAAACTAAGGGTGCTCACAAACTCCCCCTTTTTGATGATGACAAATTTTGAAGTGAGAGAGAGAACTCCCCCTGAGTTTGTGCTCATCATTGTTGTCACACGTTTTCTCCCCCTTTGTCAACAGCAAGAAAGGGTTATAGATGATGGGTGAAAAACAGCAAAACTAAGATACAATGGCAAAAGTCACTCACAAAGAATGAAAAAGAAAGCGTAAACAATTGAAACAAAAGCAAATGACATAAACAAGCAGTGAAATTGTCTAGAAAAGATACGAATTACAAAGCCAAACCAAAACAAATTGTTCAAACATGAAATGCAAAATATGTCTTAAGCAACACACAAATATGAAATGCAAAATGAAATGCTTCAATGAGGGGTATGGCCACCACACGACTCCGCATCATCACGGTCAGGGTCACGGAAGCTTGGAGGAGGCGGTGGAGGAGGCATCTCATCTGGATTCTGCCCCATAAACGCATAACGCCGAAAACGCCTCTGGACTTCGGTACTTTGAAACCTTTCCATAATGCCCGGGTGCGAACGGCAGTCATCCATAAAGCCTGACATCTCATTATAAAACACTTGATGCCACTTAACTAACTCCGTATGCCAGGAATATTGATTGTGGTACATGCGAGTATGTTCGTCGTGCCACTCACGATGCTCCTTATGCCATTCAGATTGCTGGACATGCCAAGCACGAGCTTCCTCATGTCGGGCATTGTTTGCCACTTCCATTTGTGCAAACATATCGGTGAGATAAGCTGGAGCAGCAGTGGAGGAAGTCGGTGCAGCCGTCGAGGGAGCAGGATCATAATTAGTGGGAGACCACCTTTGTGGTATCCACTCACCCCAACCGGTGTTTGCCGGTGCATCGGGAGCAGGAATTTCAGCTTCTTCCATATCTTCATCTCTGATTTCTTCTACATATATGTGTTCAGCCGGGTTATCAAAGTTGTAAATGCGAGTACGTGTGCTACGTTCAAAGAAGTAGTAACACCGACGCTCGATGTCCCATCGATACCCCATATGAGAAAGTGTAGCATTGTTGAATTCCTACACACTTGAGACTGGTAGAAGAGGCACAGGAGGAAAAGTAACTTTCCAAAACTTTAGAATCCTCATGATTTGAGAAACATAGGCAAGAGTTATGTTCTTGGAGCTGTTTCGTGTCAGGAAGATGCGTTTGACAAAGTAATTTGCCCAATTTAATGGAATCTTTTTCTGCAAAATATATAGCAAATGAATGTCCGGCTTGTCCAGACGAGAATGACCACCGGACCTTAGACGCAATATGTGCGAAAGAATCCAATGCAGGATCCGTGGTACACTTTTGATCATCCCTGAAGTTAGTGGCTCATCATCAGCAAGGGGTCTATCCAACTTAGAAATGGATGCACATAATACCTTCAAATTAAACTCAGTTTCGAAATTCTGGTCATGCCACATCTGCAAATCGTCCAACTCAGATGGCATACCGAACACAGTGGCCCAGTCAGCAGCTTCAAAACTATATGTTCTTGTTCCAATTGAACATTTAAACATATATCCTCTTGCAGTTCTCACACCAGCATAAAAAACACGTATAAAATCCTCATGATACTCATCTTTAACATATAAAAAGAAACCAAGGTTTTGTGCATCAACCAAATCAGCAACTTCTTCTAATCCTAGAGTACGAGCATCACTAGGATCAAACATATGAGGTTTCATAACTAACCTTGATTTGAAGGAAGTTTCAAATTATTCAATGACAGCCGGATGAAGGATAGCAGCCCCGGATGGAGGGATTTCAGGAACAGGAGGAGCTTGAGAAGAAGACCCAATATGTTCCTTTCCTTTTCTCTTGCTTCTTTCTCTTGGGACCATGACTCTTGGAGGCATTGTGAAGTTTTTAGGGTTTGAGAGAAGAAGAGGGGTTTTTAGGTTTATGATGCAAATTATGTAACTGATGTCAATGAGATAATGAGAGAGATAATGGAGATAATGGGACTTTGAAACAGTTACAAATGTAATGGAGCATGCTGATGTGTCGATTCATTAAAGAAAAACTGAAATTTCGTCAGTATGAATCGATTCATTGATGTATGTATCGATTCATTTTTCGAAAATTTAAAAAAAAAAATAAATGCTATGAATCGATCCAAGAGAGGATGTATCAATACATATTGTAACTGTCTAAAAAAAATTGACAAAATTAATTCATGAATCGATTCAAGCTAGTTGGGATCGATTCATATTGCGAATTTTTATTGTGTAAATGAGAAAGAATCGATCCAAGTGAGTATGAATCGATTCATACTGTAACTGAATTTTAAAAAATTGACAAAATTAAATCATGAATCGATTCATGAATGTTGGGATCAATTCATATTGCGAAATTTTGAATATTTAAGTGATTTTTCAAGAATTGACACACTTATGCAGAAGCAAAACACTCATTATGCATTAAAATGAAATACAACAAGGTATGCAAGCTTAAGAATACCAAAAATCAAAGATCAAACACTCATATGAACAGAAGTTCATGTAAACAAATGATCATTATTCAAAACATACATTAATCATACAATATTATCAAGGAGAGGAGAGGAAACGATATTACCTCCATCGTAGTATTCTCATAAGGCACTATTGAAGACTACAATCAAAACTTAGCAAATATGATGAGATAAGTGGAAGTAATATCAATCAAGCTTAAGACAACAAAGCGGAGAGATCAAGAATTCCCAACTCGCGACGAATGTTGAAAAACGGTTCAGTTGCCAAAGGTTTAGTGAAAATGTCAGCAAGCTGATTTTTAATATCGACATGCTCAAAAATAACATCGCCTTTTTCAACATGATCACGAAGAAAGTGATGTCGAATCTCAATATGTTTGGTGCGCGAGTGTAAAACAGGATTCTTAGAAAGGTTAATGGCACTAGTGTTGTCACACTTAATGGGAATATGTTTCAGTTCAATATCAAAGTCTTGTAGTTGTTGTCTTAGCCACAGAATTTGAGCACAACAGCTACTGGCTGCGACATACTCAGCTTCTGCAGTAGACAAAGCTACGGATACTTGCTTTTTACTATGCCAACTTATCAAAGAATTTGAAAACAGATGACAAGTGCCACTAGTGCTTTTCCTATCTGATTTGCAGCCAGCAAAATCAGAATCAGAATAACCTACTAAACTACAATCACTTCCTTTGGAATACCAAAGCCCATATTTAGGTGTTCCATTGAGATACCTAAATATACGCTTGACTGATTTTAGATGAGATTCCTTAGGATTTGATTGATATCTTTCACACATACACACACTAAACATGATGTCTGGTCTAGACGCAGTAAGATACAAAAGAGATCCGATCATACCTCTATACCTCTTGACATCAACACACTTACCATGTTCATCTTTATCCAAGTTTCCATTGGTAGGCATAGGAGTGTCAATTGGTTTAGAATCATTCATTCCAAATCGTTTGAGCAACTCTCTATAGTATTTTGTTTGACATACTGTCGTACCTTCATCAAGTTGCTTTATTTGGAGGCCTAAGAAGTAATTCAACTCCCCCATGAGACTCATCTCAAACTCACCCTGCATAACATTAGAAAATTCCTCGACCAAGTGTATGTTAGTTGAACCAAATATGATATCGTCTACATAAACTTGAACTAAAAGAATGTGTTTTCCTTTGTGTTTGATGAAGAGTGTATTATCCACTTTACCTCTAGAATATCCATGATCAAGTAAAAATTTACTAAGTCTTTCATACCACACACGAGGTGCTTGCTTAAGACCATATAAAGCACGTTTTAACTTGTAGACATGATCTAGATATTCAGGATTTTCAAAACCAGGAGGTTGTGAAACATATACCTCTTCATTTATAACACCATTTAAGAACGCACTCTTTACGTCCATTTGGTAAAGCTTAAAATTCATGGAACACGCATAGGCAAGCAAAAGCCGTATAGCTTCAAGGCGAGCAACATGAGCATAAGTCTCCTCATAATCTATGCCCTCCTCTTGGTTATACCCTTGTGCTACCAAGCGTGCCTTATTTTGAAGGAAAATTGCGATCTAAACGCAGCGGAAAAACAAAAATTTCCTTTAGTGATCCTTACGAATGAGCATGGTCAGTGATAGAATCGTTACCTCTTTGTGGCGATTCAGATCTTTGATGCAGCGATCACAAGCGTTGATGAAGTGCAACGCCTCTACTCAGTCCACACGAACAGCTTCCGGTCACAGTGCTAGCTGCTTACGAACGGAATTATTTGAGTGAGAAAAGAGAATCAAAAACGAAATTGCATCAAGTGAAAGCTTCATCACAAGGGTTCCTTTTATAGACTCTCTTGTGGGTTGCGGGCTAAAAGCCCAATTCACATGATCCATAATAATATTATATATTATTATAATAACTATTATTATAATAAATATATTTATTTTATTATTATTTTATAACCATTATAAAATATCAATAATTATTATTATATTATCCGAATTTCTATTTTCACTTAAGTGCACCGTACCTTACGGTGTTCCTTTGATTTCTCTATCTCTCATCAAACTGTCCTTATGTGTGTGACCCTGTAGGATTTCGTAACGTTGGTAATTATATTAAATTATATATTTAACATAATAAACAGTGAGCGGTATCTAGCAACACATCACTGCTACCCAAGTCACGAAAATGTCATGTGATCTGACAAAACCTTTTTCGTGATAATATATGTTTGTACAATTACCCTTTTGCCCCTATGTCTATATTGAACACAAGGCATACATTGTGTCATCCTTGTCCAGTTCAATATTGGGCCCTTAGACATTTCTCCTGTTATGCAGGATTGGCAAATTCCATCTAGGACACTCATGTCCCTCAGCATGCTTCGTGGAGTGCCCATCAACTGTCTTTATGATCATCCAGTTACGGATAATGTTTGATCAGCAATAAAGCACCCGACTCTACATCTAGGGTCCATAGTGGTTTCAGGTCGAAGGGTGGTAATACACCATTATCACCATGAGAATAACTTATGACACTTTGCATAACATACTATGTAGTATTCTCATAGCGGGTCAATCCGGTATAAATATTACTCCTAATATTTATACCTATGTCAAGACTTGATAACTCTTTATCCATGATCCATGAGATGTGATCATCAGTCTATCTTCATAATAGTCTCAATGCTTTAATGTTATCCCACTTTGCAATAAAGCTTGACTACGGATATTTCATAATCTATGCCCTCCTCTTGGTTATACCCTTGTGCTACCAAGCGTGCCTTATTTCTAGTTATCACTCCGCTTTCATCTAGTTTATTCCTAAAAACCCATTTAGTGCCTATGATGTGATGATCTCGCGGACGAGGGACAAGTTCCCAAACGTCATTTCTTTTAAATTGATTTAGCTCTTCTTGCATGGCCATTAGCCAAAATTCATCAACCAAGGCCTCTTTGGCGTTTTTAGGTTCCACTTGTGATACAAAAGCGAAGTGAGAACAAAAATTACTTATCTTAGAACGAGTCAAGACTCCCTTTGAAATGTCTCCCAATATATTGTCTATGGGATGGTCTTTAGAGGATTTCCAAGCTAGTGGAAGATCCTTTACTTCGGATGTTCCTTCCTCTTTATCTTTTTCAATACATGTATCTTCCTCCTTCTCAATAGCAACCGCTTCGGATTGATCAATTTCCGAACCAGCTTCTTTGAGTATGTCTTGTGTAGATACACCTGCATCATTAAAAGAGATACCTTTTCCGACAATTTTTGGGTAAGACTCATCAAAAGAAACATGGACAGATTCTTCGACAGAAAGTAAACGCCTATTATAAACTCTATATGCTTTGCTTGATTGAGAGTAACCTAGAAAAATGCCTTCATCAGCTTTGGCATCAAACTTCCCAAGATTTTCCTTACCGTTATTCAAGACAAAACATTTACAACCGAACACATGAAGATGAGACAAGTTGGGCTTTCTACCTTTTAGGATTTTATAAGGAGTTTTATTCAAAATAGGACGAATTAGAATCCTATTGAGAACATAGCAAGCCGTACTTATTGCATCGGCCGAAAAGTATTTTGGTAAGCCACCCTCATTGAGCATTGTTCTTGCCAATTCCTCTAAAACTCGATTTTTGCGTTCCACAACACCGTTTTGTTGGGGAGTTTGAGGAGCTGAAAAGTTATGCTCAATGCCATACTTGTCACAAAATTTATCAAAGAGGTGGTTTTGAAATTCACCTCCATGATCGCTTCGAATTGTAACTATTTTAGAATTCATTTTATTTTGGGACAGCTTTGCAAAACTTTTGAAAGCAGAAAAAGTTTCATCTTTGCTATGAAGAAATATAGTCCAAGTGAATCTAGAGTAGTCATCTACTATTACGAAACCGTAATAGTTTCCACCTAAGCTCTTCGTCCTAGATGGTCCAAAGAGATCCATATGGAGAAGCTCAAGGGGTCTTGAAGTTGAAATTATATTTTTAGATTTAAAGGAGACCCTTGTTTGTTTTCCCATTTGGCAAGCATCACATAGGTGGTCTTTTGAAAACTTTATTTTTGGAAGACCTATCACTAGATCCTTGGATATAACCTTGTTAAGCAAATCGAAATTAACATGCGCTAAGCATCTATGCCATAGCCATGAATCATCATTTAAGGCAACTAGACATTTAGTGCTTGTTAAAGATACACTCAAAAGATCAAGCATATATATATTGTTTACTCTAACACCCTTAAACACAACATTTTGTTCGGTATGTTCAATTTTGCAACATGTTTTTGTGAAAGACACTTTGTAACCTTTGTCGCATAGTTGACTTATACTTAACAAATTGTGTTTAAGTCCCTCTACAAGATGTACATCAGAAATAGTAGTGGTAGAGGGATTACCTACACTACCTTTACCAAGTATTGCTCCTTTGTTATTGTCTCCATAAGTAACATACCCCTTTTTCTTTGCTTTGAAGTCAATAAAAAGTGATATGTCACCCGTCATGTGCCTTGAACATCCGTTGTCCAGAAACCATCTTCCTTCCATGGATGCAAGACACTCATCCTACAATATCAAAAGAGAGAAGTGGGTACCCAATTTTTATTGGGTCCAAGTGGGTAAGTAATAACATGGTTGCCTTTAGGCTTCCGTTGGTAAATGCCTTTAGGAACAATAAATCTTCTAAACTTGCATTTCTCAATGGTATGGCCAGCACGACAACAATAGTGACAAACACTACGATAATGATAATGTTTACTATTAGTCTTTAAATCCTTTGGAACAAAAGAATATTTTGCATACGGAGGATTTAATGACTTTTTGAACAATCTAGTATCAACGGCATAAGTAATCTTAGGTTGCAAGGCTTTCTCCAACTTGGCTTTAAGAGAGATGACCTCTTGTTGCCAAATGTGGCACCTTTCACAATGCCTAATTTTACTACAACCATCAATATCAATAGCTTTTGAATTTTCTGCAATACTAGCTTTCAAGCATTCTAAATCTTTTTCAGCATATTGTACTTTACCTTCCAAGTAAGAAAAAATTCTTTTATCGGAAGCTAACCTTTTAAATGCTTCTTTAGCTTCATTATGCAGTTTTTCAAAAGCTACTTTTAATTCAGAAAAAGACAAGGAAGAAAAGTTGTTATAATAAGCTTGTTTTACCTTTTTATCATCACTTTTCTTCTTGTAATGGGACTGATTTTTGGTGTGAGCCATAAGACACAAATTTGCGGTTTCATCGCTATCACTTGTGCATTGTGTACTTGATGAATCACTATCACTTTCCCAAGCAATGTAAGCTCTTCTTTGCTTATTATTATACCTTCTTGGAGGAGTTTTTCCTTTATCCTTTTTCTTTAAAGGGCAATCCGTTTTATAATGACCGGACTTGCCGCAATTAAAACAAGACCCTCTTTCTCTATTCTTCTTAACCTCTTCTTGTTTTGTATCCATAGATTGTCTTCTAAAGTTTATGAGATTTTTGTCGGAGTGCTTTATTCCATTCTTCCGAATGAATCTATTATATCTCCTAACAAAAAGTCCCATTTCTTCGTCACCGGAGTCTTCGTCACTACTTGACTCATTGTTGCTTAGCTCTTTTTGTGAGGACTTTGAGTTTGAAGCCATAAGAGCTATAGGCCTCTTCTCACCCTCTTTGTCTTTGTTCTTCTCTTTTCCCTTTTTACTTTTGTTTTCAAACTTTTCTAGACTTTCTAGTTCTTGTTGATGTTCCTCCAGCTTTCCAAACAAAGTAGTCATTGTGAGTGTCGTTAGATCATTGGCTTCCTTGATAGCTGTCACTTTAGGTTGCCATTCCCTGCTAAGACATCTCAAAATTTTATTAGTAGCAATATCATTGGAAACTGGTTTTCCAAGTGCATTCAAACGATTAATAAGATGAACAAATCTCTTTTGCATGTCGGGAATTGATTCTCCTTGTTTCATGCGAAAGAGTTCGAACTCTTGATTAAGTGTGTTAATGCGGGACTGTTTTACTTCAGTTGTACCCTCATGAGCAATTTCTAAAGCATCCCACATTTCTTTAGCTGTCGAGCAATGGGAAAATCGATAATACTCATCTGCACTAAGTGCTGAAATTAGCATATTTCGAGCTCTCCAATCACTTGACCACTTTTTCTCATCTTTTTCATCCCAATCGTCTTCTGGTTTAGGTACTATGGCTCCTGCCTCATTCATCATGGTAATTTGAAAATGACCATTTTGAATGGCAGCCCATACGCGCCTATCAACAGAATTTATATGTACTCGCATGCAGTCTTTCCAATAGCCATAATTTTCACCGTTGAAAACAGGAGCTCTATTGTACGCCCCCTTTGGTTCAGAATCCATAACGTTACAGGCAGCCACAAAGCACCAGCGAACCGGTGCTCTGATACCACTTGTTAGACGCTGTGGCGAGTGATCTAGAGGGGGGGGTGAATGGATCACACCCTTGTTTTCACGGATTTAAAACGTTTTTCAGAGTTTTCAAAGTATTATGGAAGCAAAGGTCCCGAATAGACTAAGCGTCTATTCTGAACCGGCCACTAGAAGACCAGACAAGCGATAACGTGCTGGATTTAACGATTGCTATGATAAAGAATAAAACACACGATATGAAAACACTTGAATGCACCTATCACTAAATCAATTTCCAATGAATCGAAAAACAAATTTAAGACGAAAGTAAAGATAGATAGGAGAAACAATACGCCGAGATTTGGTAAGGAAGTTCCCCACTGTCGTCCTCGCGTGTGGGTACGTCTCCCTCTCAATTTCAAATCGAAATTGAGAATTCTTATATCAAAGTTGCTGAATCCGTTGATTACAAGGTTCGAATACAAAATCCAGAATTCTAAACTCCTAGAATTTCCTATTGTATCAACCTCCACTCGATTTGAGCCCACTCGAGATTTCCCGCAAGTTATACAATCAATCCACCGGTTCCACGACTCTCGCTGCGGCTGAATCTGACTTGTACAACGTGACTCACAAAACCCTCAAGAACACGCCCGTTCTTGAAGGAAAACCCGGCTGGTTTTTCCCTTGAAACCTTCTATCAATCTTCAACTCAGCTAGATCTAAGATCGTACCACTGAACATTGTCTCTAAAGTCTTCAATTCACAGAACAGCAATCACTCTTGTTGATGTTCTTGAATAAGATCTTTGAGAAGATGATGAAGATGTCTTGATTCTAGATTTCAAGCTTGCTCAACAAATTGAAGTTCCAACACCCCAAAAACCCTATCTTGATGTGTTCTTCAATGTTCAATCACTACAAAATTCGTCTCTTCAATTTGTGTAATCTGTGATCTGTATGTAAAATGAAAACCAAACACATATATATTGCAGAATCTGTTAGGCAAATAACAGAAGAATGAATCGATTCAAGCTTGGATGAATCGATTCATACTGATTGATTTTTAGAAAAACAGAATTAGTTAAACTGTATGAATCGATACATCAAAGGATGAATCGATTCATTTTGCGAAAACCAGAAACCACACTACAGCATGAATCGATTCAAGCCATAATGAATCGATTCATTATGCGTATTTTTCAACAAATGCATAAACAATGAAGAACAAGAAAACCACAACAGCATAAATCGATTCAAGCCATAATGAATCGATTCATTATGCGTATTTTTCAGCAAATTCCTAAACAAAGAAGACCAAGAGAACCAAAGTGATAAAAACATATGTCTTAACATAGAACAATCACAAAACACTTTAAAATTCATAATCGATCAAAAACTAAGGGTGCTCACAGTTTTCCCTGATGAAATTCCTGATGTGCCGCCTGAAAGAGAAGTTGAGTTTGTGATTGATCTTGTACCTGGTACTAGACTTGTTTCTATGGCACCGTACAAGATGTTTGCATCAAAGTTGGCTGAATTAAAGAAGCAGTTGGAAGAGCAACTTGAGAAGAAGTTTGTAAGACCAAGTGTATCGGCGTGGGGAGCTCCAATGTTGCTAGTTAAGAAGAAAGATAGAAGTATGATGCTTTAAGTGGACTATAGATAGTTGAATAAAGTGACGATTAAGAATAAGTATCTGTTGCCAAGAATAGATGATTTGATGGATCAGTTGGTAGTTGCTTGTGTGTTTAGCAAGATCGATTTGAGACCGGGCTATCATCAGATTAAGGTGAAAGATGAGGATATTCAGAAGACGGCGTTTGGAACATGGTATGGACATTACGAGTATTCGGTTATGCCTTTCGGTGTGACTAATGCACCAGGTGTATTCATTGAATACATGGATCGTATTTTTCATGCTTATCTGGATCGTTTTGTGGTTGTGTTTATAAATGATATTTTGGTTTATTCTAAGTCGGAAGAAGAACATGTAGAACATTTGAGAACAATGTTGAAAGTTTTGAAGGATAAGAAGTTGTATGCGAAGTTGTCTAAGTGTGAATTGTGGCTGAAGGAAGTCAGTTTTCTTGGTCATGTGATTTCAGGTAGTGGTATTGTTGTAGATCCTTCTAAGATAGATGTTGTGTTGCAGTGGGAAACTCCAAAGTCGGCTACTGAGATTAGAAGTTTCTTGGTATTGGTCGGTTATTATTGAAGGTTTATTGAAGGATTTTCTAAGTTGGCTCTTCCATTGACTCAGTTGACTTGTAAGAGTAAAGCGTTTGTGTGGGATGTCCAGTGCGAAGAAAGTTTTGTAGAGTTGAAGAAGAGATTGACGTCGGCTCCGGTTTTGACTTTACCAAATTCAGAAGAACTGTTTGTTGTGTATTGCGATAATTCGTTGATGGGTTTAGGAGGTGTTCTTATGCAGAATGGTAAAGTAATAACTTATGCGTCGAGACAGTTGAGAGTTCATGAGAAGAACTATCCTATGCATGATTTGGAACTTGCTGCAGTTGTTTTTGTATTGAAGATCTGGAGGCATTATCTTTATGGTTCTAGATTTGAAGTGTTTAATGACCATAAGAGTTTAAAGTATTTGTTTAATCAGAAAGAGTTAAATATGAGGAAACGAAGATGGTTGGAACAATTGAAGGACTATGATTTTGGTTTGAATTAGCATCCAGGTAAAGCTAATGTGGTAGTTAATGCTTTAAGTCGAAAGACGTTACATATGTCAGCAATGATGGTTAAGGAGTTAGAGTTGATTAAGCAATTTCGAGATATGAGTTTAGTTTGCAAAGTGACGCCGAAGAGTGTTATGTTGGGTATGCTGAAGATTAATAATGATTTTCTGGATAATATCAGAGAAGCACAGAAGTTGGATGTGAAACTAGTGGATATTACAGTTGATTGTGGCAAATTGGAAAAGAATGGTTTTAAGTTGGATGCGCATGGTGTTTTGAGATTTCATGATCGGATCTGTATTCCTGATGATGAAGATATGAAGAAGATGATTCTTGAGGAAAGTCATAGAAGTAATTTGAGTATTCATCCAAGAGCGACTAAGATGTATCAGGATTTGAAGAAGTTGTTTTGGTGGCCTGGTATGAAGAACAGTGTGGCACGCTTTATGTATGCTTGTTTGGTTTGTCATAAGTCGAAAGTTGAACATCAGAAACCTGCTGGTTTGATGCAACCGTTGGAAATTCCAGAATGGAAATGTGATAGCATTTCTATGGACTTTGTCACGGGATTGCCTAATACACCAAGAGGATATGATTCGATTTGGGTGATTGTTGATAGGCGTACTAAGCCGACTCATTTTATTCCTATTAACATTAGTTTTCCAGTATCGAAGTTGGCTGAGATTTATGTTAGAGTGATTGTAAAGTTGTATGGTGTTCCTTTGTGTATTGTGTCGGATAGAGATCAGAGATTTACGTTGGAATTTTGGAAGGGTTTGTAAGAAGAATTGGGTTATAAGTTGAGATTAAGTTTAACGTATCATCCTTAGACAGATGGTCAAACGGAGAGGACGATTTAGTTGTTGGAGGATTTGTTGAGACCTTGTGTACTTGAGAAGGGAGGTTCGTGAGATACTTATCTTCCATTGATTCAGTTCACGTATAATAACAATTATCATTCTAGTATCATAATGGCACCTTTTGAGGCGTTGTATGGTCGGAGGTGTAGGACTCTGATGTGTTGGTATGAATCTGGAGAGAGTTAGTGCTTGGACCAGAGATAGTTCGAGAGACTACAGAGAATGTGAAGTTGATTCGAGAGAAGATGAAGGCTTATCAAAGTTGGCAGAAAAGTTATCATGATAAGCAAAGGAAAGATTTAGAATTTCAAGCTGGTGATCATGTATTTTTAAGAGTTACGCATGTGACAAGTGTTGGGAGAGTGTTGAAATCTAAGAAGCTTACTCTTCGTTTTATTGGCCCATATCATATTTCGGATAGAGTTGGAAATGTTGCTTATAAAGTGGCCTTACCGCCAAACTTGTCGAATTTGCATGATGTGTTCCATGTGTCGCAACTCCGAAAGTATATTTCAGATCCTTCTTAATGTGATTAGTATGGATAATGTGCAAGTACAAGATAATCTCATGGTGGAGACTATGCTGGTACGAATTGAGGGTCGTGAAATGAAAATTTTAAGAGGAAAAAAGAATGCTTTAGTGAAAGTTGTTTGGTTGGGAGCTGCCGGATAATGTATGACTTGGGAGTTGGAAAGCAACATCCATGAATCATATCCTGAGTTATTCGAGTGAGGTAAGATTTTCGAGGACAAAAATGTTCTAAGTGGGGGAGAGTTGTAACGCTCGTATTTAATTAATTCAATTAAATATTATTGCGTATTTTCCCGATTTATTGATTGTTGAGTGTTGTTTTGTCGTTCGTGTCGTTAAGTTGTTTAAGTTGTTAAGTTGATTTATATGTTGCTGGTTAAGTTGAGTTTAGGTGGTTTAATTAATTAAATTAAGTCGTCTGAATAAAATAAGTGTTATTGAGATAATATTAAGTGGGTTTGTTTTTGTAGTGTAAGAATAGTAAGTTGGGGTGTTGTTTTAGGCCCGTTAGTAATTAGGTTGATTAGTGTAAATTAGTAGGATTAGACAAAAGAAACCTAATTAGATAAAATAATCAGAATTTTGTAAGATAAGGAAGAACAAGTCTTAGAGGGATATCAAGAAGAGGCTAGGTTGAAGATTTTCGCGGGAATTTTTACAGTGAATTCGAGCTGCCTTCAATCCAAGGTACGAGTGGGGTTCGAATTCCATAACCAGGACTAGATGATCGTATGTAGGTTGGGATTTTTGTATAATTGCGTTTTTTTTATTTGTATGAATCTTGTGGTCGATTTCGTGTTGATACTTCATGATGAATTCTGTTGTTCATGTTGTGATAATTACTGTTGTTTCTGTGTTGTGAGACTGTCTGTGCTGTTGTGAACTGGTTTATGTTGCAGAATCCACGTAGAAGGAGTTAGGGTTCGTAAAATCGATCATAGAATTTGATAGATGAATAGATACATGATTTTTGAGAGTAAAACCAATGTAGAAACCCAATTAAGATTGAACAGAGTGAAGAAATTGTGAGAAATCGTATCAGAATTGGATTTTGAGGCATTCTAGTCATTTGCGTAACAAATCTGATGTTACGCGTAACGGATAAGGCCATACGCGAAAAAATTCCTATTACACAGGCCATACGCATATCACTCAGGTCCAATACGCGTACCAAGGTGGCTATACGCGTATGGGCAGGGCTTGTGTAGAAAAATGTGGTTTTTGGCGATTCGACTTGTTTTCGCATCCGTTTCAAGTTTGATTGATCTTAGACTTAAAGTAAAGATAAAATAAGTTGTTTATAGTAAATTTGAGAGTTTAAAATAATTGAATTAGTAATCTAGTCGATTTAGCCGTAAATTTTGTCGTTTTCGCATTGAAGTTGTTATAAGCTGTGTTGTCTCGAATTTTGGGAAGATTAATATGTTGTAGGTTCTATGACCAATGTTGATTCACGTTGCTGAGTTGTTCAAGTTGTTATGTTGTTAAGTTGTTGATTATGTCGTTACTGTTGTTATATGTCATTCATAGTTGCATACATGTGCATATTTCAAGTTGGAGCGTATGCTCGATTCAAGTTGGTCAGGATTGGTAAATAAGTTGATGATGCCTCGATAACCTGGAAATGTTTTAAGTTGGGAGTTTACTCCAAAATGGTACCACATGCATATAAGTTGAGTCGCATCGAGTTTCATAATAATTATGTTGTTTGTTGGTTGTAAGTTGCAATGTTGATGTTGTTGTTGTGTGAAGTGGCGTGATTATATGATTATCTTGGTTACATATTGATTATCGTCTCCTGTTTATGTTATTCGATATCTCACCCCTTCTGTTTGAATGTTGCTGCCTGTTGGTAACGTGCAAGTAACAAAGAGTCCAGTACTTAGTAGCTTTGAGTTGGTGTTTGTCACTATGATATGTAGCACTTCGGGGGGATGAACGTGTGTCTTATCTTTGTGATTTTGTTTAAGTTTATGAACTAGTTTTAAGTTGTTTTATGTTGAAGAACCAAGTTGAGATTTTTTGATGTTGATTTTATTTGAAGTTGAAACATGTTGATCCGCTGCGTTGTTTTTCAAAGTAATTATATTAATGAAGTTGTTACTTGATTTTAAAGTTGGAAAATGTGATATCCCATGTTTGTTGATGAAATATTTTAACTCTAATTTAATAATTAAAAGTTGGGTAGAAATGGGGTGTTACATCAAACGCTCTACTTGTCGAACTTTATCAGCCAACTGTGTCATATCCCTCAAGTATTGGGTATCCAATTTCTTTCTGATGGAATAATCCAGATCATCAGCGGCCATTTCAACCAACTCATGCTCAGGAACTTGAGTAAAACATCTTTCATTTAGCAAATGGAACCTATTCAAGTAATTGTCTATTGACTCAGTAAACTTGCTTTTAATGCTTGCCAACTCTTTCAAATTGATCTTCAATTATCCCATATAAAACTTCTCATGGAACAACCTTTCTAGACGAGTCCAATCATGAATTGAATTCACTGGGAGCGTTGTGAACCACATAAAAGCGTTCTTAGTGAGGCAACTAGGGAAGTTTTTTACTCTTAAATTTTTGTTATTTGCAATTTCCCCCGCCTCAATTAGATATCGTGCCACATGTTCGATGGTAGATTTACTAGTGTCCCCGGAAAATTTTGTGAACTTTGGGACCTTCCACCTAGGGAGTAATTCTGACTGCAGAATATAGTCAGATAATGGTGATGTATAGTTTGGCTTATGAAGGACAACATTTAACCTATTTTGTGACAAAAACCTTTCGACCATGGTGTCAGACCCTAATTTTTGACCCTAAGATTTTTCGCATCTCATCTGCATTTCGCATACAAACAAGATCACGCACTGTTCGTTTATCCTTTTTCAGGTGCAGGTCTATGCTTCGCAGGAGATCATCATGTTTAATTTCTGTTATTTGTTTATATTCATTAACTTCTAACCAAAATACAAAAAACGTATGTTGCAGTTGTTTCTTCTTCTTCTGTGTTGCAGGATTTCAAAGACAGGGTTGTGATTTCAATTCAGATGCGTTTGTTCAGTCACGATTTGATTCAGATGGACGTTTGACCTAATCTTGGTCAAACTACCAAGAGATTGTTTCGACTGCAAGATGTGTGTGCCAGTGGTCTGTTTCTCAGACTGTGCGTATTCAAAAGTTCAAGACTGTGTTATGTGCTATGATCATCAGTTATCAGGCAGTGTTTTGTGCAAAGTTGGGTCCGAATCTTCAATGATCGTCAGTTCATCAGTGGTTTGTTTGTGGATTTTATTTTCCTCAAATAATCTGGGCAATTTTTAGAGAATTCAAGTGGCTGTGGCTCAAGTGGCAAGGTTTCAATATATCCAGTGGTTATTTGGTTGGCTGTGTTCATTTCATCAATTGGCTTGAGTTGTGAGTTGTTCAGTGATTTCTTGTTGACTGTGTTCATTTAATCAAAAGGCTTGTGAAGAGGAATCGAAATTTGGCCGTGGGCTTAAAACAAAAGAAAATCATCACTTTATATCCCTCATCCATTTATTCCGATTAAACCATTTCCTTTTCAATAATCATTTCTAGTTATCACTTGAATCTGATTCCCTTTTATTTCATCCCTTTTTTTTATATTTCAATTGCCATTATTTTTTCCAATTCCTAAATCGCATAACCCATTATTTTTTCATTTTTATTCATTTCCCCAAATATTAGCAAATCGATTTTCATACCCAATTTTCAAATATCCTTTTTTCCCAAGTTTATATCTTTTTCTACTTATTTTTAATCATTTCCATTTTTTTTACAAGTCCATTTTTTTATTAATATCATACACACAAAAAATATATATATCATAAAAGGCCATTTGTTTTCCCTTAAGCCCATTTCTTTTCCTACACAAAATAAAGTCATTTTTTTCCTTTTCCTAGCTCATCACGTGACAAGCCACATGCTGACTTTTTTTTCAATGTCACATAGCTTCCACTTGCCAAAACAATACTTCACATAGCACACTCTCAGCCAGCACTTATCCCACGCGCGAAGCCAAAGTACAAGCATTTTACCTGCTATCCGTACGCCAACCGAAACAAGCACTAGCCAACAAATACCAAGCCAGCTTCGGCAAAACTCCTCACGCCTTCCACCATTTCCATCAACCAGCCATCACAGTCAAGTCCTCACATCACCAACAAGCCGTATTCCCACTTTTCACGCATATGCAAAGCCACAGCATCCAAGCCCAATACGCCGTACCGCATCAGTCAAGTGAACACAAACACTTGCTTCCAAGCCTTGCAACAGCCTAAACACCAAGCTGCCGTGCAAGCCCCACTTCCAAATCCGTACGCATACTTTTCCCAACGGCTGAAGCTTTCAGCACAACACAAACAACAGAAACACCTCCCGCGCATAAGCCTTGCCTTCTCCCAGCTTCATATCCTCGCGCGCAGTAGCACACCCAGCTTCATATCTTCACACAACAAAGCCCAAGGCTTCATAAGCCATTCGCGCCGCATATCACATTCACAAAGCATCAGTCTTCACTTCCCGCACGCCTACAGCACATGTCGGAAAAAAAACTCAATTGAAAAACGGAAAAATGCAGCTTCAAAGGCAAAAGGCTAGCACACGAAATGCATCTCCAAAACGCAAACAAGAACGCATCAAAACGCACGAGATCAACCCTCATTCTTCACACATCTCCCTCTATAAAACCAACTGACTTCTCCTTCATTTTTCAAGCTTTTCACAGCCAAACAACCCCTGCCAAAATCGTATTAAAGCTTCAACACCATTTTTTCAATCTCCTTCACCTTCAATTGGAACCATCTCCATTAACCCCTTTCTCAAAACCTAAAAAAAAAAAACAAATCCCTAAAGAAGAAGAAGTTGAAATTGAAATGGGAAACTCGGCAAAAAGAGAAGAATCAGGTCGCAATTGGAAGAAAGGAAACTTCGTGCGAGATTAACGGTGAGGAAGCCACGGTTGATTCACCTGTTTTGTTTGCGATTGATTTTCATTGTGAGCAGTACCGTTGCTTTAGGAAAGAAGAAGAAGGCTACTGTGTTTCTTTTTTATATTATTTCGGTTTATTTTAATTTCTATTGTTATGAACTTTGAGAAAAAATGTTGGTCTAGCTTTTGAGAAGTGGAGAAGGTGTTGTGTTTTCATCGTTTTTTTAATAAAATATAGGTTCAGTTTTTTTTATTTTTTCTAAAAGACCATTAGTACCTTGGATTTGGGCTTAAGGACTTGAATTGAATCTCACTATCCGTCACCACCTCCAAGCGCTGGTACCTCCTTTTCCATTTCCACTTTTTTTTTTTTGCTTTAAAGTTTTTTTAAATGATTTTGTCAACATAAAAAGTTTTTTTAGAAACATAATTGAGAAATTTTTTTAGAAAAGGAACTTTAGAAAACAATTTAGCAAATAAAGGTTTAGGAAAAAGTTTAGAAAATATTTCTATTTCTTTTTATGGATTTTTATTAGATCCATTTCTTTTTTCATCCTTTATTTTTCTTTTTGGTCGATGAGATCTCTGATTCGCGATTATTGGTTTTCGAAGATGCTTAATCTTCATTATTTCAAATCTATGGATGAATGATCATTTGGATCATTCTCCATACTTTGGAATCGTGATAGGTTGCCTTCGATAAACACAATGTGAAATCCCGATTAAGATTAGACCATTACCTTTTCTTTTAGTGTGACATGTTTTCGGAGAACGATCCATAATATCGTTTCTCTAGCATGTATTAACACGAATATTTTCCACTTTAATTAGTGGTGGCCGGCCTCATTTGTAGGGTAATTACTCCGTAAATTACTCGGCGATTGCTTAACATAGACCTAAAGTTGTCCCGATTCGGAATGCGATCCACTTGGATCCGGTTGCCTCGATTTTATTATTCTTTTCATGGTTGTGCTTGATTAAGTTCATCATACCACTTATATTGTAAATATTATTATAATGTGAATATACTAACATTTAATTTTAATCTCTCGCACCTTATCCTCTTTTATTTCAATCTCTTGTTCCCTATCTCTCTTATTATGCTTCTATATCATTCATCATATTGCTTATTGTTTATTTTGTTGCTTGTTATTTCTCCTTTGTCCATTTGGACACAAAAACACTAATAACGGATTAAACATCTAAAAAAAATTGGACTTTAATTTCGGACTATGGTTACTATCCTTAGCATGAGACTTGGAGTGGGACTTAGATTCTAGGATCATTCCTTTGCTTGAGTTGTTATGGATTGAAGATTTTGGTTCCGGTTAAGTTCACTTGATTATGAAGATGGAAATCCAGTTGTTTCAAAGATGCTTGCCATATGGTTTGTTCGTTCTTTCTTTAGCTTTTATTTTCAAGTCTTAGGATAGTCCCTTCATCTCTTCCCATCTTCTTCAATTTTCAAATCTCCTTCCTATTTTCAAAACTTTCTTTGTTTTCAAACTTCAAGCATTTTCTCAATCAAACCTTGACTTCGGTCATGTGTTTTTACCTTTTCATTTCATTTCCTTAAATAAATGCTAAACCACATAAGCATATCAAAACTTTCTTTCTCAAAAACTTTAAAACATTCACAACTCATTCAATTGTTTTTGTGCCCTCTTGCACGTTTTCCTTTAACCCTTTTTTATGTTTAGATATGATTCATTCTTTCTAGCGGAATTATTCGCTAAAGAATGACGACTTATCTTTACATTTTAAAATCAATTCAACTCATTTGCCTTTTCACAATTTGTACCACGAACTACGGGGTTTTGATCTCGCATTGCACTTTGTGGGTACGTAGGCATGAGACGTTCGTCTCTTCAAACACCAAAATCTTAAAAACATTCTTCTTCTCATCTCTTCAATCTTTTTTTTCAAGCAAACCTTTTCAAACCAAAAATGCAGTAAACATTTTAAAGGGTTCCCGTGGAGTACCATGGACAAGTCGGGTGCTTAAAACCTTCCCGATTTGTAACCAATCCCCGTACCTATTCTCTGTTTGATTCTTTTAGCTTTTTAGATTTTAAGATTCTTTAAGGTTTTGTTCGTTCTTTTGCCTTTTTCCATTTGGATATAAATAAAAGCGCGGTGGCGACTCTGTGTATATCGAGTTAAGTTAATCAATAGCTTACACTCATGATTTTACTGCTACAGAAAAGTGGCGACTCTGCTGGGGAGTCAATCTCTAAGTGGATTCGGCCTACTTTGATTTGTTTACTGTTTTAGTTTGATTTGTTTGTTACTTGGTTGTTCTGTTTCGGTTTGGTGATCCTCTGTGAGATAGATTCTAACCCAGATCTGAGTTGAAACTTATGATAGGACGGCGATATTCGAAGCGATATGCGATGGAGTAGTCCAAAGCAATATCAATTTGATAATCTCTACTCGGTTAGGCTCTCTTGGACTATCAATGTCATGACGAGTAATCGTACGTGGCATTATTTTCCAACCTTGAGCTGATCATACTGAGGACCGTAGAACCCTTAACCAATCTAAGCCAATTTAGGAACGTAGTGCGGAAACTATCTGAGTGTAAACTTAAGGTGGTTGTCACGCGATACTACACTCGGACGAGGTCTATTTTAAGAATGTTATCGGTTGGGGAGTAATCCAACGTACCGATGATATTCTAAAGATGGCTGTTAACTCCGGGAACCTCTGTTAGCACCCTTATGGTTTTTTGCAGGTACAATGAAGACAAACCTTAGTACATGCCTGTGTGGGTTGGTGTTCTTATCCCATGACTCCATGCTCGTGATCCGAACCTTTGAACCTGTATGCTTTGCGTGATCTTGTTTGTGATTGTTGCATCTACATATTCATCATGATCATCATCACAACCATTTTTCAAGGAAGACAATTTCGATTATTGCAAATGTTAGAAAAAAGTAAATGTTCCTTTCTGTCAAGATTTTTCATGACCATATTCTCGATGTTGACCATGTTTGCAATAATCGAGTTGTTTTTCTGAAAATGGAAGTGAACATTGCATATCATTGCATCCTCGCATATTCTTGTGTTCATCCGAGTTGTGTGGGAACTCATCCCGGTTGTTTCTTTCCTCAGTTGTCTGTTGATCCGTCAAGCTGTCTCCTCACCACATATACGGTACTAGAGCTGCTAACAGACGGAAAGCTATCAGATTGAGAATGGAGCACCAAGAACAGCATAACATGGAAGTTCGAATGGAAATTGATGAGTTGAAGGCCGGTATGACCAGGCTCACTGAAATGAAGCAGGTTCTGATTGCTCGAGGTGAACCACCTCAAAGGACTGTTATATCTGAAGTTTTTACTGCTGTTGTTGACCCTCCTGTTGTTCAGCAACCAGCTTCTACTTGGCCAGAATATGGGTTACCTCCGGATTATGTGCCATTTTCTGCTACTGCTCAAATAGGTGGTCCATCTGTTGTGCCAGTCTTTTCAGCTCCAACTTTTGTCGAACCTCAACCTGTTGTGCACGATACTGCTCAGACTACTTATCAGAATTCTCCTTTCTTGTACCAAGCTGCTGGTCCACAAGCTGAAAGTCAAGGTGAACCTGGATATATGGATGAAGTTAGAGAGCAATGTTTGACTCTTGAGAAGAGAGTAAGGGGTCTTGAAGGAAAAGATGTCTTTGGTTCTGCTGCAATTGACATGTGTTTGGTTTCCGACTTGGTTCTTCCTGATAAGTTCAAGGTTCCTGTATTTGAGAAATACAATGGTCATACTTGTCCAAAGATTCATCTGCTGATGTATTGTCGCAAAATGGCTGCGCATGCTAAGGATGACAAATTGCTTATTCACTGTTTTCAAGATAGTTTGAGTGGTGCTTCTATGAAATGGTATGTTAGACTCGAGAAGAGTCACATCCGAAGCTGGAAAGATTTATCTGATGCTTTTGTAAGGCAGTATAAGTACAACCTGGACATGGCGCCTGATCGTCGTCAACTTCAAAACATGTCACAGAAAGAGAAAGAATCATTCAAAGAGTACGCTCAACGTTGGAGAGAACTAGCTGCTCAAGTGGAACCACCTTTGCCTGAAAAGGAATTAACGGGTTTGTTCATGGACACTCTTCAACCGTTCTTTTGGGAGAAAATGGTAGGAAGTATTTCATCTGGTTTTTCTGATCTAGTCACTATTGGAGAAAGACTAGAGGAAGGTATCAAGAAAGGTAAGATTACCAATTCTGAAGCTCCTAATGCTGCAAGAAAATCTTTTGGGAACCCTCACAAGAGAAGAGATGGTGATGCTTATGCTGTTTCAACTGAGAGGAGGCCTTATCGCTCGCAACAACGATATGTTCAACCATACGTAGCTGCAGTTGCTCCTGTTGTTAAAGCTCCACCAGCTCAAACTCAAGTTCAAGGTCAAGCTCGACCAGCTCAAGCTCAAGTCCAGATTCGAGCTCAAGCTCAGGCTCTTCCTCCTGCTGCTGGACAAAATCAGTATCGCAATAGGCCAAACTTTGATCCTATTCCGATGTCTTACACTGAATTGTTTCCTTCCTTGATTGAGAAAGGTTTAATTACTACTAGGCCCCTGCCTCCTGTTCCAAATCCTCTTCCAGTTGGTTATAGATCGGATCTCCGCTGTGAGTTTCATCAAGGTGGAACTGGTCATGACTTAGAGCATTGCTTTGCACTAAAAGCTAAGGTGCAGGAACTTATCAGGAACAACATCCTTTACTTTAATGACCTTAATCCCAATGTTATCAACAATCCTTTGCCGAAGCTTGGGAAGTGAATCTTCTAGAAGACTTCAACTGTTAATTTTCTTCAAGGCCAGAATATCAGACGGGACAGCTCATCCTTGTTATTGATGGATCACTAGGCCATTGTTTCTTTATGTTTGCAATTTTTCTTCAATCATATTAAGTTGTTTGCTTTTAAGCTTGTTTGTACTTTCATGTTGATTTTAATGAAATGAGCATTGCTTTGTTTTGATTCAATCTCATTTACTATTTGCATCTTTATGCTTTACATTTCAAGTTCATTTATCTTTTCTCAAAGCTTTTACAATGATTGGAGGGAGGATGATGAAAACGAGATACCCATAACTGTTGTTGGTATGCTTTCAATTGAGACTTGGTTGATGATATACAGGCATTGTTTCAAATCCCAAACACTGGAGAAATAAGGAAGTTAATCCTTTGTCAACCCCTTTGAGCCTTGAAGTTGGAGTTTCTTTCTATTCGAAAAAACCCTCAATTTTAACCCGGGGATGGGTAGTTCTCAATTAATTTGAATGTGCATTCAAGTACAAAAGAATCATTCAAGACACCTTTCAATAAAGGTCGCAATCTCAAGTTTTCCTTCACACACATCAAAGAAGTGTTGAAGATGTTTCTCAAATCAAAAGACAATGACGGTTCACCGTAATCATTAAGCCATGCAGTCATTATCTTTAAAAAAAAATGATATTACAAAAATTATTGAAAAAAAATCAAAGCCCGCTAAGTCAAAACCTATGAAGGAGACTTAGGCAAAAATTGGGGCATCCCGCTGGCTGTAGGTTGAAATGACACAGTTCAGGCAAAAAAAGTTAGGGATAATAGAAAGAAAGATTTATCAAGAGGTTATCAAAATCCTCAACAAAAGCAAGTTGAGTTGACCAAAGTCCTTACTGGAAATAACAAAAAGGAAGAGGTGACTGCTATCTCAAAATCCTTTGGCTTACGAACCATCTTCATCTGTGCAATCCTAAATTTCTGGGAACTTGAATGCATAGGCTGAATTAATTAAATGTAGGACTGGAGTTCATCACGAAGTTGGGTTGGGTACAAATAAACTTTGAGCCTATATCCTTTGTTTCATAAACCGTGAACCAGGCCACGTTACAACCTTCAAAAGTCCTAATTGAATTCAGGTTTCTTTTGAAAAAGCATACTACAGCGAGGTTGCGTAAACTGACTCCCAAGTTCTTTACCAATCATTTGTTTTCTTACCTTTGCTTTATCTTTAATGTTGTCTTAACCGCCATGTTTTGACATTGTTTTCATCAATAAATTTCATTCCAAAAATGATTCTTGATTTCAAACTTTGCATGAACTTTGCATTAAAATTACCAAGTTTGTACAAACATTTCTTATTTGCAAATAAACTTTCCTTATCAAGGAATTTTCAAACAGTTGAGAAACTTGGTCAGTGATCTTATCAGGGGCAAGTTCTTTTCAGGTCCTATGGTTCAAGAGTTGTTGCTTTGTGCAAGTTGTTCTTAGATTTGATTAGTCAGAAAATTCTCTGCAAGTTACATGTTGGATTATTTTCTCAAGGGCTGAGGCCATGATCAGTTTATTTTCTCAACATTTTCTCAAGGGCTGAAGCCATGATTAGTTTATTTTCTCATCATTCATTTCAAGAATTGAAGCCATGATCAGTTTATTCTTCTCAACGGTTACCTCAAAGATCTGATTATTTTCTCCAGCAGTAGTTGAGAACTGAATCCATTATCAGTTTACCTTCATCAGTCATTGAACTTGGGGCAAACTTTTCTTCAAGAATCCCCGAGCAGCTTTTCATGACTTCTCTCAAAAGATTTTCAAATTGATACAGTTTACTGGTGTGACAGAGATTTGTTCAGCAGTAACATCCCTAATCTTCGAGCAGAATGGCAATGACTTCTGTGTTGAGGAATCAGTCTCCCTTTCTTTTTACTCCTCTAAGAGTCTAAACTGGTTGTCAGCATTCTCTCTCAAATTATCTCATTAGGTGTGTTATTCCCCAATCTCGTCTATGTTTGCATATTTGAGTGTTTTAGTCCTCATTATGCGTTTTCTCGGGTGTTTTATTCTCCATTCTTGTTAACCTTTGCATATTTGAGTGTTTTAGTCCTCATTATGCATTTTCTCGGGTGTGTTATTCCCCAATCTTGTTCATGTTTGCATAGTTGAGTGTTTTAGTCCTCATTATGCATTTTCTCGGGTGTGTTATTCCCCATTCTTATTTGCCTTTGCATATTTGAGTGTTTTAGTCCTCGTTATGCATGGTCTTGGGTGGTTTAGTCCCCATTTTCGTAAATGTCTGTATACTGAGTGTTTTAGTCCTCATATGCATTTCTCGAAGTCTCGTTGTTTTCAACTTCTTACTTTTTGGTTAAAGTCCAACTTACTTGGCATTTGTCTGTCTCTCCAGAACCTTTTCTTCACCTACTTGTTGTGTCTTCTCAAATATTATACCCTTTTATCCGATTGCCATTCTCGGATGTCCATAGTGAAGTCATCATTGATTTGATGTACTGTCCCGGACCTTTTTTCCATCTCATTCAGTTCTGTTCCTGAATGTTGTGATTCACATTTTATCTGATTGCCATTCTCAGATGTTGTGATCATTTCCTTCCGATTGCCATTCTCGGATGTCCATAGTGAAGTCATCATTGATTTGATGTACTGTCCCGAACCTTTTTTCTATTTCATTCAGTTCTGTTCCTGAATGTTGTGATTCACATTTTATCTGATTGCTATTCTCGGATGTCGTAATCATTTCCTTCCGATTGCCATTCTCGGATGTCCATAATGAAGTCATCATTGATTTGATGTGCTGTCCTGGACTTTCTCCCATTTCATTCAGTGTTATTCCTGAATGTTGTGACCCACATATTTTTATCTGATTGCCATTCTCAGATATTATTGATCATTTTCTTTCCGATTGCCATTCTCGGATTTCCATATTGGAGTTATCATTGAGTTGATGTACTTTCCTAAGTATTTCCCGTTTCATTCAGTGATATTCCTGAATGTTGTGATTCATTCCTTATCTGATTGCTATTCTCAGATGTTGTGATTACCCTTTTCCGATTGTCATTCTCGGACATCCCTATTAAAGTCAGTAATGTCATCCCTGGATGCTTTTGGTGTACTGTTTCGGGACTTTTCTCACTACATTCAGTGTCATTCCTGGATGCTGTGATGTTTTCTGTCCAATTGCCATTCTTGGACATTTTCACCTCGGCTGAGCCATGTGTTGGTCTCTAGCATGTTGCTTTTCCCATCAGAGTCTTAGGCTCCTTATCCCCAGCGTTTATTCTTTTCATGTGTCGTCTTGTCCCTCACGGACTTCTCTGCATTTCATTTGGTTCCAGATACATTTTATATCATCTCATAAATTTTCTTCATAATATTTCATATGCACTTCACATATTCTCTCTGCATTTCATATTTTTTCTCATAACATCTCATGTGCCTTCATATATTTTCATATGCTTTCATAAACAGTTTCATTGCTTCATATCATTTCCATATCATCTTCATATCATTTCATATCGTTCATTTCATTTTATTCCAGTTTTTGGCATCTTAGGATCAAAAATTGGGTTTTTTGATATTTAAGTATCTTCCATCTTGTCGAAATGAAGATTTCGATCTTCATTATCTCTGGATTGAAGAAACTTAAATAGGGGCATCTGTCAGACCCTAATTTTTGACCCTAAGATTTTTCGCATCTCATCTGCATTTCGCATACAAACAAGATCACACACTGTTCGTTTATCCTTTTTCAGGTGCAGGTCTATGCTTCGTAGGAGATCATCATGTTTAATTTCTGTTATTTGTTTATATTCATTAACTTCTAACCAAAATACAAAAAAAAATATGTTGCAGTTGTTTCTTCTTCTTTTGTGTTGCAGGATTTCAAAGACAGGGTTGTGATTTCAATTCAGATGCGTTTGTTCAGTCACGATTCGATTCAGATGGACGTTTGACCTAATCTTGGTCAAACTATCAAGATATTGTTTCGACTGCAAGATGTGTGTGCTAGTGGTCTGTTTCTCAGACTGTGCGTATTCAAAAGTTCAAGACTGTGTTATGTGCTGTGATCATCAGTTATCAGGCAGTGTTTTGTGCAAAGTTGGGTCTGAATCTTCAATGATCGCCAGTTCATCAGTGGTTTGTTTGTGGATTTTATTTTCCTCAAATAATCTGGGCAATTTTTAGAGAATTCAAGTGGCTGTGGCTCAAGTGGCAAGGTTTCAATATATCCAGTGGTTCTTTGGTTGGCTGTGTTCATTTCATCAGTTGGCTTGAGTTGTGAGTTGTTCAGTGATTTCTTGTTGATTGTGTTCATTTAATCAAAAGGCTTGTGAAGAGGAATCGAAATTTGGCCGTGGGCTTAAAACAAAAGAAAATCATCACTTTATATCCCTTATCCATTTATTCCGATTAAACCATTTCCTTTTCAATAATCATTTCTAGTTATCACTTGAATCCGATTCCCTTTTATTTCATCCCCTTTTTTTTATATTTCAATTGCCATTATTTTTTCCAATTCCTAAATCGCATAACCCATTATTTTTTCATTTTTATTCATTTCCCCAAATATTAGCAAATCGATTTTCATACCCAATTTTCAAATATCCTTTTTTCCCAAGTTTATATATTTTTCTACTTATTTTTAATCATTTCCATTTTTTTTACAAGTCCATTTTTTTATTAATATCATACACAAAAATATATATATATATATATATATATATATATATATATATATATCATAAAAGGCCATTTGTTTTCCCTTAAGCCCATTTCTTTTCCTACACAAAATAAAGTCATTTTTTTCCTTTTCCTAGCTCATCACGTGACAAGCCACATGCTGACTTTTTTTTCAATGTCACATAGCTTCCACTTGCCAAAACAATACTTCACATAGCACACTCTCAACCAGCACTTATCCCACACGCGAAGCCAAAGTACAAGCCTTTTACCTGTTATCCGTACGCCAACCGAAACAAGCACTAGCCAACAAATACCAAGCCAGCTTCGGCAAAACTCCTCACGCCTTCCACCATTTCCATCAACCAGCCATCACAGTCAAGTCCTCACATCACCAACAAGCCGTATTCCCACTTTTCACGCATATGCAAAGCCACAACATCCAAGCCCAATACGCCGTACCGCATCAGTCAAGTGAACACAAACACTTGCTTCCAAGCCTTGCAACAACCTAAACATCAAGTTGCCGTGCAAGCCCCACTCCCAAATCCGTACGCATACTTTTCCCAACGGCCGAAGCTTTCAGCTCAACACAAACAACAAAAACAGCTCCCGCGCACAAGCCTTTCCTTCTCCCAGCTTCGTATCCTCACGCGTAGTAGCACACCCAGCTTCATATCTTCACACAACAAAGCCCAAGGCTTCATAAGCCATTCGCGCCGCATATCACATTCACAAAGCATCAGCCTTCACTTCCCGCACGCCTACAGCACATGTCGAAAAAAAAACTCAATTGAAAAACGGAAAAACGCAGCTTCAAAGGCAAAAGGCTAGCATGCGGAATGCATCTCCAAAATGCAAACAAGAACGCATCAAAATGCACGAGATCAGCCCTCATTCTTCACACATCTCCCTCTATAAAACCAACTGACTTCTCCTTCATTTTTCAAGCTTTTCACAGCCAAACAACCACTGCCAAAATCGTATCAAAGCTTCAACACCATTTTTTCAATCTCCTTCACCTTCAATTGGAACCATCTCCATTAACCCCTTTCTCAAAACCTAAAAAAAAACCAAATCCCTAAAGAAGAAGAAGTTGAAATTGAAATGGGAAACTCAGCAAAAAGAGAAGAATCAGGTCGCAATTGGAAGAAAGGAAACTTCGTGCGAGATTAACGGTGAGGAAGCCACGGTTGATTCACCTGTTTTGTTTGCGATTGCTTTTCATTGTGAGCAGTACCGTTGCTTTAGGAAAGAAGAAGAAGGCTGCTGTGTTTCTTTTTTATATTATTTCGATTTATTTTAATTTCTATTGTTATGAACTTTGAGAAAAAATGTTGGTCTAGCTTTTGAGAAGTGGAGAAGGTGTTGTGTTTTCATCGTTTTTTTTAATAAAATATAGGTTCAGTTTTTTTTATTTTTTCTAAAAGACCATTAGTACCTTGGATTTGGGCTTAAGGACTTGAATTGAATCTCACTATCCGTCACCACCTCCAAGCGCTGGTACCTCCTTTTCCATTTCCACTTTTTTTTTTTTTTTTTGCTTTAAAGTTTTTTTAAATGATTTTGTCAACATAAAAAGTTTTTTTAGAAACATAATTGAGAAAATTTTTTAGAAAAGGAACTTTAGAAAACAATTTAGCAAATAAAGGTTTAGGAAAAAGTTTAGAAAATATTTCTATTTCTTTTTATGGATTTTTATTAGATCCATTTCTTTTTTCATCCTTTATTTTTCTTTTTGGTCGATGAGATCTCCGATTCGCGATTATTGGTTTTCGAAGATGCTTAATCTTCATTATTTCAAATCTATGGATGAATGATCATTTGGATCATTCTCCATACTTTGGAATCGTGATAGGTTGCCTTCGATAAACACAATGTGAAATCCCGATTAAGATTAGACCATTACCTTTTCTTTTAGTGTGACATGTTTTCGGAGAACGATCCATAATATCGTTTCTCTAGCATGTATTAACACGAATATTTTCCACTTTAATTAGTGGTGGCCGACCTCATTTGTAGGGTAATTACTCCGTAAATTACTCGGCGATTGCTTAACATAGACCTAAAGTTGTCCCAATTCGGAATGCGATCCACTTGGATCCGGTTGCCTCGATTTTATTATTCTTTTCATGGTTGTGCTTGATTAAGTTCATCATACCACTTATATTGTAAATATTATTATAATGTGAATATACTAACATTTAATTTTAATCTCTCGCACCTTATCCTCTTTTATTTCAATCTCTTGTTCCCTATCTCTCTTATTATGCTTCTATATCATTCATCATATTGCTTATTGTTTATTTTATTGCTTGTTATTTCTCCTTTGTCCCTTTGGACACAAAAACACTAATAACGGATTAAACATCTAAAAAAAATTGGACTTTAATTTCAGACTATGGTTACTATCCTTAGCATGAGACTTGGAGTGGGACTTAGATTCTAAGATCATTCCTTTGCTTGAGTTGTTATGGATTGAAGATTTTGGTTCCGGTTAAGTTCACTTGATTATGAAGATGGAAATCCAGTTGTTTCAAAGATGCTTGCCATATGGTTTGTTCGTTCTTTCTTTAGCTTTTATTTTCAAGTCTTAGGATAGTCCCTTCATCTCTTCCCATCTTCTTCAATTTTCAAATCTCCTTCCTATTTTCAAAACTTTCTTTGTTTTCAAACTTCAAGCATTTTCTCAATCAAACCTTGACTTCGGTCATGTGCTTTTACCTTTTCATTTCATTTCCTTAAATAAATGCTAAACCACATAAGCATATCGGAACTTTCTTTCTCAAAAACTTTAAAACATTCACAACTCATTCAATTGTTTTTGTGCCCTCTTGCACGTTTTCCTTTAACCCTTTTTTATGTTTAGATATGATTCATTCTTTCTAGCGGAATAATTCGCTAAAGAATGACGACTTATCTTTACATTTTAAAATCAATTCAACTCATTTGCCTTTTCACAATTTGTACCACGAACTACGGGGTTTTGATCTCGCATTGCACTTTGTGGGTACGTAGGCATGAGACGTTCGTCTCTTCAAACACCAAAATCTTAAAAAACATTCTTCTTCTCATCTCTTCAATCTTTTTTTTCAAGCAAACCTTTTCAAACCAAAAATGCAGTAAACATTTCAAAGGGTTCCCGTGGAGTACCATGGACAAGTCGGGTGCTTAAAACCTTCCCGATTTGTAACCAATCCCCGTACCTATTCTCTGTTTGATTCTTTTAGCTTTTTAGCTTTTAAGATTCTTTAAGGTTTTGTTCGTTCTTTTGCCTTTTTCCATTTGGAAATAAATAAAAGCGCGGTGGCGACTCAGTGTATATCGAGTTAAGTTAATAAATAGCTTACCCTCATGATTTTACCGCTACACATGGCTTCCAAATTGTCATCCCTTTCCATATCATTGTGTCGAACTTGATGTATGACTTTGTTCGCATCCTGAGTCCTATTAACCATCACTACCATTAGTTTTCTCTCTCTCTCTCTCTCTCTCTCTCTCTCTCTTGGCACTGGTTGTTCGACCCTAGGGGGTTCTACCATTACTCCTTGATTTGTTACGTCTATACGAGGTGCATTTCGCTGGGCTTGGTTAATGGTGGGATCTTCCTCAAGGATCACTCTTTGGTTTTCTACTACTCATTCCCTTCGAAGCTGTCGAGGGCTTGTGGAACCCCAAAGAAATCTGTAATTCGCGTCATCTACGTTGTCATTTATTGGTTCGTTTGGGTGGTATTTTGTATCAAAGGATTAAATATTGTGCCCATTTGTTGGGCACACACATGGAACATTCACTACTATGAAAAACTAGAGGTGTCAATTGGATCCATTAAACAATTATCCATCCAATCCATCCACAAAATAATCCATCCAATCCATCCATCAAATAAAATGTTAGGTAATGGATTGGATTCAATCCATCCATTTAAGGTCATGGATGGATCCAATCCATCCAACATATTTTAAAAATCCAATGGATATTTTTTAAATTTTAAAACCAAAAGATCATTTTTATATATATTAACTTTATTTACTTTTAATAATTTTGGATATAAATTATGGAATGCTTCTTTATTTATTAAATAATTTTCTTTGTTGTTTAATTTAGACATGGATTATCTATAAAATTTTAAAGTTTTACATTCATCACAAATTCGTTTTAAAATATTATACAGGTGTTATAAAATTGTTATCATAATTTATACGTACACGATGAAAATAATTGAATGATAGATTTTTATGCATATGTTAGAAATAATAATTAATTCTTTCTATTTTATTCCTTATGTCATATTTTAATGATTAAATTAAGAGTTTTGTCATTTAATTTTTATTAAATCAAAATTCTCAACACATGTACAGTTTTGTGGTTGTAGACTAGTAGTTGGTTTGTTATATGTCTCATAAATGTGCGTCGAAATTTTATTCCAAACCCAGGATATGTCATTTTTAATCAAATTAAATTTGGATAATGTTTCCTTAATATATTTTTCGTTATACACTGTGCAATGCAAATAATTGATGATGTAATAGATTGAGAGATAGAGACAAAGATTTCTCTTTTTTAATTTTTGAAAAATCATATTAAAAAAAAGGTAATCAGTATAAATTAATTGAGATCAAGTGTAATTTAAAAATTAATGTTAAAAAATTTAGTTAAGAGAGAAATTTAAAAAATGTCTTCTTTTTTGTAAATAAAATAAATTAAAAAAAAATGAATGAATTTAATTTTATGGATGGATATCCATCCATTAAAAAATTGTTAGTGGATGGATTAGATGAATTATATTCTTAATAGATGGATTGGATTGGATTTTTTGAAAAAAAATATAGTGGATTGTTAATGGATTAATGGATTGTTTTGATGCATCCATTAACAATCCAATCCATATCCATCAAATCCATCCATTTTGCCACCCCTATGAAAAACCCATTTAACAACAGTTAGGAATGACATATAATGACGCGGGAGATAGCCACTAGTGCAAAGTGATGAATATAATTTTAAAATTTACACCCATTAAACGGAAAACGAGTATAAATAAAAAACTCGGTGGCAAAACTGTAAATAAAATATGATTTTAAGTATTAACACATGATATTCGACATTCTATTTTAAAAAAAAAAGGTGTAAATTAAAAATATTATTATAATAAAGTAATATCATTATTATAGTCAAATCTCTATTACTTCTGTAAAAGGTCAAACGGGTATAAATTTTGATTGGCTGAAAAAAATTATTTATTTTAATAATTCTAAATATTAATCTTAAACACGTTAATAAACCACAATATATTTTATTAAGTGTTAATTGGATAAATACTTGAATTATTGGAGTGTAAATTTATTAAATTAATATTATGAAAATAAGATAAAGAAAAATATACGTAACGAATAAGCATCGATCAAAACCCTTTTCTAAAACACCTTTTCTCTAAACTCATTCTCTCAGAATCCCAAAACTCCATTTTCTTCCTCTCATCGCACATCAGAATCCCAAAACTCCATTTTCTTCCTCTCATCGCACATCAGAATCCAGACTCCCATGGATCAAAACACAACCTTTCTTATCGCACAACCGCTGCTTTCCATTTCCCCTTCTCTTTCTCTTTCTTACTTCCTTTTCCCCTTCTCTTTCTCTTTCCCTTCCACATCTCATCAATATCATCACACACTAACAAACGGGTCAGTCTATTTCTCCATTTTCATTTCATTTCTTCTATTTATTATTTATCAATTAATCAATTATTCGATTTTAATTCATTCATATCTACTCTGGCTCTAAATCAAAACCCTAAAATTGAAATCCTCACTGTTTCAGTTTTTGCGTTTTGTTACCGACGAAGCTCACTGTGAGATTACTTCTGAATTTTATCATAGTTTTGTTTTCTTACGATTGATTATGGAAATTCTACGGAATTTAATTATGAATTTCAGAATTTGCTTCATGTTTGTTTGTGTATCACATTTATATATCGATCTAGGTTTTGTTATACGTATCTTTTTTTGTGGTTGTTTTTATTTTCTTTTTCAGTATAGGTGGTTGTGATGTCGACTCCGTCTAGGAAGAGACTGATGAGAGATTTCAAGAGGCTGCAACAAGATCCACATGCAGGAATCAATGGTGCACCTCAGGATAACAACATCATGTTGTGAATGTTGTCATATTTGTGTGAGTTCGATTCATAATTATATAAAAATGCATAGGATTATGTATACTTGTATAATTAATCACTTTTGTTTTTCTCCTATTTTATTTCACTTTGTTTAAGTATGAATGTATAAGCAATTTCTGTTTTTTTGTCTGCTTTGGATTGCAGTCCTCCTGATGATACTCCATGGGATGGAGATGAGTCGGTTCTTTACTACAACTCCTATCTCTAAACAATTGTGATACAGGTGTCAATTTGGTTATTTACCCATCTTGTGTATTTTTTTATTTTTCTATTCTATTAATTGTTTATGTTCTGTTATATAAATTGAACTTGGTTTTTCGATGGCATTATAATTATGTTGCAAGCAAAGATAATTGTAGTATTTCCATCCTCTAAAAAATTTTGGGTTTCTTGATAGGCGTCTAGGCAATCTTAAATTGAGTTTCTTTCTTCTAAAACTGGCTTCTGCTTCATGAGTCTAACTCTCTCTCTATTTCTCTCTCTTTTGTTCTTTGTTTTTCAATATTAATTTTAACTCTTGTCTGTTATGTTGTCTCTACCTAATGTGCCTCTCTGAGGCCTGCACTCACACTCTCTTGAAATTAAGCTAAATTATTTTTTCCTATCAATGTTCAAACCATGTGAAAGGGTGCTTTAAATTGAAATATAAACTAGGCTTCCCTTCATGTACCATCAACATCTGAAACTCATTTGGTCTACAAGGAACAATTAATGCACCAATTCCATTAAAATCATATTTTTCAACTGCTTTTTCCAATAATCTCATTGGATTTGTTAAAAATCTCAATGGCACAACAAATCTCTTTATTTCCTCTTCATCCTCAACAATCAAAACAAAATGCCGTTTTTCACATCTTTGGATTTATCATCATTCTTTTGATCATTAAGTTACATTTTTGGAGCTTTTTGAAGACATTATTCTTGAGCTTCAAAGTTCCATAAACAACAACTTTTTTTATATTCTTGTCATGTTTTTGGTTTTAAGATATGACTAAAACATGGATTTGCTTCAATGTATATAGTTATAGTGTTCTTTGTTGCTTAGAGAAACATAAATAATTTGGACGGTACAGATTAAGTTTGCACTAACATAAGAATACCAAATATTTTGCTAAAGTACATGGTTGCAATTCATGTATGTGTCTGGTGAGCCTTGGCTACAACTTGGCAATAACAACAACAACAACAAATCAACATTGGCCCAAGGCCTTCAACTTAGTAATAACAACGAATCAACATTGGCCATAGGCCTACAACTCGAATATGTCCATAAATCGGGACCATTCAACCTATTCAGCAGTACCGGAAAATCCATGTATTCGACATGATTCTAACGAATAAACTCACCAACTATTCTACTAATTTATACGAACTGCTCCGGCAAATTTTAGCTAATTCCAGACAACTAATTTTCCTGCTTAATTCTACGTATTCGGCTAACTCAACATTGTTTTTCACTCTAGTATCACTACTAATTAATCCTACTGATTCTGCTAATTTGTAATTCACTGCTGCAATATTTTCTTCTATTTGTCATCTAGAATCCAACTCTGCTACAAACTGCCAATTACCATACCTCTGTCAAATTCATAACATTAACCAACATACTAAACTTGTTACTAAAATCCTGCTACTGTTGTTCCGACTTCTGTTATATTTATTGCTTTGCCTTCCCACATATTAATCAATTCCTTATTATCATACCTCTATTAAATTTGTGTCAACAACCGACTTACCAAAACCTGCCAGTTGCTAGTTCTGTTTCTAATACTAACACTGTTATTTCACTTCTGCTTACAACTTTATGCCATTATTATTATTTTACTAAACATATGTATATCTCTAAATCTACAACTCCCAACTAATTATTATTAATTTTGGAACTTATATATTTATGCTACTACTAAAATACTTCTACTACATAGTTCAATTATGTCTACTGTTATTGTTATAATTGATCACATACCATTTTATGAACTAACAGATGTACTAACGCAACACAACAACGCAACCAAACAAGACAACCCAGGCATCACGACGGTCGTCTCCCACGTGATGGGCGTCACGCACTCCATGACGGTCGCCTCATCCATCTCTGTGTGTGACAATTATCATGACTATGGGACGGTCGTCCCACTCTTTTAAAACCTGATATCTCTCTTTGTTTTGCTCATGCTTCTTCGTCTCTGTAACTCCTTTAAATTACGTCTCAGACCAATTATTCGATTAACCCGTACTCCAATTCAACATCAGTATAATATACACATACACAACAAATACTAACTAATTAATTTACGATTAATTCGACAACTTAGATTAATCCCTTTTATTCATCAAAACAACGCAACATCGACAACAATAATTTATATAATCAATCCCACATGTTTTCATCATACCAACCCGATTAGAGAGTTAGAACTCCACCATTACCTTTGGATTGAAGGTGCTCTAATCTCTATGCTTCGCCTTCCTCCGTTTCTACGTGTTCTCTGCCAAACCTTTGTGCCTTTTCTTTGCAGCATTTCCACTTTCACGTCTTTCTCTCCAAACCCTTATTCTTATTTTTCTGATAAACCAAATTCTCTTACTACTTATACTTACCCTATAATTCTCCTTCTTTTTCTCTCCCACTTGACCCACTATTATAATTATTAAAATAATAATAATAATACACAGTCTTCCTTGTTTTCCTCTCTTCCACCCAATTATTAATTATTAAATAATAATAATAATTTCCCATAGTTATTATAATTTCTTTATTAATTCTATTGGGCTCAATTCTACGCCCACCAATTACTTCTACCAACCACTTAAATAAAACAATCTCATAATTTCATAATATTAATTCTAATGTTATTTTTCCTGACTAAATCGATTAATTACCGACTATCAAATAAATCGTTCAAACAACCCAATCAACATATCCAACCATAAACGGAAAAATATTCAATTATTTTCCACAACTTAAATCAATTCAATTCGAACCAACTTATAAACATCAACGTAATATTTCGACATTTCGGAAATCGACTCAAATCATCATAAACGACACAAAACAATGTAGATCAACACAACATAATATAATTATATTTAATTAAATAATTAATTAAATAAACGGGCGTTACAACTCTCTCTCACTTAGGATATTTTCCTCCTAAAAAGTTTATCTGATTCACTACTCCAACTACTTATTCCATCTGACTAATCAACTCTCATCCCCGAAAGGCAACCCCACGTATAATACAAACAATAAATCATAACATCAACAGAGACAACAACACGAATACTACTCAAATAATACACTTGACAACTAAAATCGCAACACAAATAGTAACCAACTCAAGAATTCGCCGGTTAAAGAACTTAGAACACAACAACACAAGAACACATAACTTAAACACGATATTGATACAACCAAACTACCAGCATCGTTGTTACTCACATACGAACAAATGCACTACACCACGCCTTCGTTGTGCACTCTGATTACTTGCAAAATATCAAGCCTACCGAGTCTAACTCCAACTTCCAATCACCAAAAATCGACATATCAACAAGGTTTCAACTTAACTCTTCAGAAATTTCTTTCCAATGGGCATTCCACACTCTCGTAGTTACCAAATACTTCAACTTAGATCTGTACGATAACACCTCTCAACATTCAACATAATTACAATGGCGACTACTTCTATGAATTATCCTAAAACTTAACTACAACTTTACCATCTTTTTAATAACACATTTTTCAAAATTCATCTTAAGCGTATAACATCCTTATAACAACATATGGTACATGGGTCCAACTAATTTCAACAAGATAACTCATATTCTTCACTTCCAACTAATTAAACATACCGAATCCTCGATGCCTACTTGTCGCTCCCTGGATTTCCATCCTGGTACAAACGCGAAAGTGGCGCGGAAAGAGGTAGAGTCGCCAGCCAGACATTTTTATCCTAAAGGAACGAGAATGGTAATACTGCACAAACTATAGGAAGAAAGGAAAGGACAAGGTCCTGAGAACCAAAGAACTGGGTTCGGGAGTCAGTTACGACCTGGGAAGGTATTAGCACCCCAGATCGTCCGTCGTACTCGACAGGATCCACGCTTGCAAAGAAACTGTTTCAAAGGGTGTAAGAGTGAAAGCTGCTGCAAAGAAAGAACTGGAACTGGATAAGAAAAGAAAAGAAATGGGGAAATGTAAGGAAAATAAAAGAGTGCTCGAACGGGCCCTACCCTGCTGCCTACGTACCTCATTTGAACATGAGGATCAGATTCGCCGTAGTTCCCCTAACTAGGGGTGGAAAGATTGCTTGTGTCTTAAGGCTTGAATTGCCTATGTAAATGCTCAAGTGTTGCAGGCTCGTCTGGCACGAGTGTGTTACCGTCTTGCAAAGTAACAAGTAGGAGCAAGTTCGTACGATGAGAGTGAGTGAGATGAGAAAAGAAGTCCCGAAGGGGAGACACTTATTCTTTGTCCAGTGTTTTTTATGAGTGTGGCACAAGGAAGTGAAGGCAAATCCTTTTCTAAGGAATGTGTCCTTATTACCACATCCCTAAACAAAATGAGTAACAAGTCCACCAAGAATGAAGAAGATCCTCAAACTCGTTTCCTAAGATTGGGGTTTAAATTCACTAACTTGTTGAAATTATTAAGTGTTTTATGTATTAAAATGAAGAATTTTTTTTATGCTTTTCTTTGTGAAGGTAGTCTCATGATTGAACTTGTGCATCACAGATAAACTTATGCCACCACGAAGATGGGGTGAAGAAGAGTATCCATGGAATAAGGCCATAACACAAGAGACCACTTCAACCTTTTATTAAAGTGTTTTTTTATGTTTTGTATGAAGATGAGAAGATAAGAGAACCAAAGGAGAAAAAGGTAAACAACTAAGGGAATCTAACCATCCTAGAAGTTATCATGCAAAGGGTTGGTCCTAGGTTAGTGAGGTTTGGAGTTTATCCAAACGAAGAAGAAGGAAAGAAAAAGAAAGAAGAAAGGAGAATGAGGTTCAACTTACTTCTCTTGAAGAAGTTAAGTTGAACTCAAAAGGGGAAGAAAATAAATGAAGTGATGACCTAAAGCACATCTCAAAGACACATGAAAGAAATTAAAGACAAATTAATGAAGAAGTTGTGTGTGAGATTCCCTCCCACACACATTGCTTACCAAAAAAACCTGCAAGTGTTAGAAGTATTCACAAGTGGAGAAAGAAGTCAAAGTATGCACAAGATAATTAAGGAAAAACTTTAAAGCAAACCAAAGCATCTAAGTCAGAACCTAATGGTCAAAGGTGACCTCTAACATTAGTCATGCAAAGCTAAACAAAGAAGGAATGAGAAAGCGTTCAAAGGCGTAAGTGAAACACCTAAGAAGAAAGAAAGATGAGAACATGACAAAAGAAGCATCATACAAGCAAAATAAGGATCAAACTCCTCAAAGTCAGAACCAAAACAAGTGGAATAGAAGCATGAGATCAAAATATCATCATCACTAGAAACATATAAGTTCAAACAATAACATATAGAAGAAGCATGGATAAGTTTAAAGTGTCGTGGGCATTCATACAAGTGTGAAACTTAATGGATAAGCAACTCAAAACAAAACAAAGTGAAATCATCACACAAGGACCAAAGACATTCTAACATGGTAAAAATTCCTAAAACAAACCCTAGGAGTTGGCACAAGTGCCCTCCTATCCTAATGAGCAAGCAAAAGTCAAGAAAACATCACAATTAGGTCATGGCAATCACAAAATTCACAAAATATGGAAACCAGCCTCTGAAATTCCACAAGTAAGCACAAAGAATTATTAGACATGTAGGATCAACATACCAAAGCCACAAAACATAAATCAGAAGCAAACTATGTTAAATAATTGCTCAAAGTCAAATTAGGGTTTATAATCCTCATCACAAAGCAACATGGCAAAAGGAAAGAAAATAACTTCTAAAAATTATGAATAAAATCTCAAATGATCTTCAAAAAGTCAAGAATCAAAGGGAAAAAGAATCAAGTTCATACCTATTTTTATGCTCAATTTATAAAATCAACAAGGCAGATAATGCAACAAAGGGATTAAAATAAAGAAATAAAAGTCAACAATTAATTCAACAAGAAAAAATAATTAAAAATAAAAATAAAAATCATATAAAATTAAAGGAAATTAAAAAGAACATCTATGTTTTTTCTCAAGATTTTTGGATATGTCTTGCTAATTTTAAAAATTAGAAACCAAATAGAAAATGAAATAGAAAAATAAAAACAAAATAAAATGGACATGGTGTAAATAGCAAAAGAAACAGTTCAAAAGCTATTGAGCTCATGAAAGGGGAGTACACTTATCAGTTCAAGCCCAGGTCTAAATGCGATGGGTTCATAAAGATTACCATGGACTTCCTTAAAACTCAGAAACAATCAAAGCCACAAGATGCATCTAATGCATATGATAGAGTCAACCAGATCCCACAAGTCAACAATCTAAAGTCTCAAATACGCGCGTGCATAATAGTAAGGATGGACTGGAAAACATTCTGATTTATTATGAAATAAGAAGCCACGTGAGAGAGAGAGCATGTTTTTTAATGCGTTGGCACAAATCTGGCCACTGAATTCAAAAAATGAACGGCGCATATTCCTTCTTCTTCCTCCAACTCACAATCAAACTGAAACATATGAAATTCAGAATTCGGTGACCGGAGCTAGGGCTCCGTCACCGACAAACTCATCCTATGAACAAAACAACACCAATATTCACCAAACTCTCCAGATCAAGTAAATCAACCATGCTGAGTTCCAATCCAGGCTCAAAAAACACAAATAATCATCACACAAAGAAGATTGAAGCAAAGAACATTTCAACATCAAACTTTAAATCAACAATACTTCTTCATTTCTCACTCAAAATCAAAACTAAATACATCCAGATCATCAGTGAAACAAGCAGATTACAAAATGCACAAGAAAAACCAATTCTAGATCCATGGATTTGAAGGTTACCTGAAGCTTGCAGAACACGAATTAGCTCAAGAAAACCTTCCACAAGTTGCAGATCTACTGGATTTAATCCCCTATTGCAAAATAAATGCAAGATGGAGCTTGAAATGACTTAAATCTGGAGATTCGAATGAAGTTGCTCTGAACTGAATTTGATGGACACTTCACTCTTAGCTCAAACCAGTGGTGGATTTGTGCTCCTTATGGCTTGAGGATGAAGGCTTAGTTAAACAATGAGGCAATGTGAGGGTGTAGAGAGAGATTCGAAGGATTTTGCTCTTGTGCAATAAGAAATGAATTTGAAAAATGAGAGTGTGTGTGTGTGTGTGGTTTAAGGGCACAATTAGCTTTTATATGGTTAGTGTATACACCTGATTAGGGTTTATGGAGCAAAGAAAGCATGAGGTGTGTGATGAGGATCAAATTGCAAAAAATGCATGAAGTGTGGGAGTGAATGCTTTGCTCATGCATCTTTCCAACCATGTGCACCTTTTGATTCAAAATGAAACCATCATGACCATTGGATTGATCTTACAACATGGGATCAAGTGCATCATGCCTTTTTCATGCTTTTGCAAAGTTACATTTTGTGAAATTCTCCTCCATCAAGCCACGGGTTCTTGGGAACTTTTGCATAAATCACTTGTCTTGGCTTGTATTTCTATTTTGTGATCACATTTGGTTCATGTCATGCCTTAAAAATAGGATATGAGGCTTTTTGCAAATGGTAGAAACTTGAAAAATAAGGTAAAACCCTAAATTTCACCAACTTCAATTGGCCATATCTTTGAAACTAAAAATGCTATGATAATGTTCTTGGAATTTTTGGAAATGGGAGAGCAAGTCCTACAACTTTAATGTTTGAGGAAAATTCATTTGGAGTCATCTTAGCCATGTAAGAATCACTTGAAGATTAGGGCAAAAAATGCCAAAAATAGTAAGTTTCCATTACAAGCCACTTACTAAATTTGGAAAATTCCTCATAAGCTCTCAATTATTGATTATTGAGATCACCAAAACTCTTCCTTATCCTTGGGAAGGTCCCTTGACTTAAAAATCAAGGTTGGAGGCCTTGAAATCCAATAGTTGACTTTTCAGATGCATAGTTGACCAATTTCTTCATTTACAAGTAACTGAAGAATTAACTTACTTCCTCAATGATTCTTTGCATCAAACTTCATACATATGCCTTATATATCATGTGAAGGCCTTTGACCACAAGAATTGGTCATATGAGGATTTCTTGATCTGAGGCAAAACCCTAATTAGGGTTTCCTGTGTAGGAGCTTGTTGCACTGTTGAACTCCTAATGATGCTTCACCCTTATAGAGTTTCATGGATGACTTTGGACTTGTACAAGACATGAGGAGACCTTGTGAGCTTCTTGCAATGTCACTTGGATCTTGGATTGACTTGGAGAACCATGAATTTCCAGATGATTGATCATGTACCTTATGCTAGCACCTATGGATGTCATGCTTCATTTTTCTATGTCAAATGCTAGGATATGAGAGTATCATGATATTCTATATGATATGAAAATGATGAGGAAAAGAGTGATTAAATTTTGGGGTGTTACAACTGCCCCTATTCAAGCATATGTTAATCTGACAAGGACGAAAGCTCCTGCTGTCGACCGTTCTAGATGAATTGTGGTTGAATACCAAAATAACCCTAAAATTTGCACTCTAATGAGGAAAGAAACTGGGAAATAAACCCAACCAAAGGATAGCTCCTGCGAACCCTGGCAAGGTGACAAGTAACCAAAGAACCAAAGAAATGTCTTTTAAACGACGCCAGGAGACTGCTTGCCACGACGACGGTGGACTTTGAAACTGTCTTTTGAACGACGCCAGGCGACTATTGACTTGCCACAACGAAGGTGGACTTTGAAATGGGTGATTCCTTACAAATCTCACGTCTTCATATGCTTCCCATTGGTGCATTCGAGTCTGTGGGGGTAGACATGCATCGATCAGGATCCGCATCTTACCATGCGCTTACGATACTGATTAGAATCCGCATCTTAATATGCGCTTACGATTCTCTTTATATATCCTCGGGTTGGATATACGGTGAACACGTGCATCTGGGAGAATCTTCATCTTAACATGCGCTTACGATCCTCTGCACTATTTTGACAATATAAACCCACTGTCAGGATCTCGCCTTAATTGCGATGGAACGACCCTAATTAGAATCCGCATCTTAACATGCGTTTACGATTCTAAAGCAAAATTTTGACGATTTCTACTGTCAAGACTTCAAACCTAGGTTCGTTAACATGGGACAAAGCGATGAATGAGAGGAGTCCGTTGACACTAGACAACGCGAAATGAGCAAAAGGAGTCCATTGACACTGGACAATGCGATCAACACAAGATTTGTTGAGGAGAGTAACAACTCTGCAAGGGAGAATACTGTTTGTAACCCTGTTGAGGATGAGAACATTTTGACTTACATTCTGTTGAAGAAAAGACATCAAGATATTATTACAATACTTGATCTTAACTGAGGAATGAGAACATCGTCTGTATCACTGTGTCACACTAGCCAAAAACAAATTGGCGACCTCTTCGGGGAATACTTCCATGATGGTTGACTTCTGATCATGAAACTCTATGTGGAATAACAATCTTCCGATTCGGCTGGGGAAACCAACTTTCAAGACCTGATTGGGGATAGAATTCTGACAATTCTAACTCCATGGGGAATTGAGCATTCAGTTGCTTGCTGGGAATAACCCATTTTGACATAGTGACTCCGCTTGGAGGTGAGAACTGTTCAACTTACTTGATGTTCTGCTGGGGATACCACCCTACTCTGACTCAACTGGGGAATGCTCTTCTAGACACTCTACTGAGGATGTTGTGGATCATCTTCCTGCTGGAAGTAGAAAATATAAAGTGTCCCTTGCTGGGGAGAAGTACCCTGCTTGGAAAATGATGTCTGATAGCATCTCTTGTTAGCTGCCCACATGCAACAACAAAGTACACACATATGCCCCAGGAAAGTGCATGGTACGAGTTAATCATCCCACGTCACTTGAAATTCAAAGTGATTTTGAATGTTTTCCTTTTTGCATATCATTTGTAAAGCCACCAATTTAAATGCAATGTTCTTTTATAAAAAATTCAGGACATTTTCGCAAACAAAGCAAGTAGAACGAAACAAAGATAAAGCTTTTTTAACTGGATATTATTTTTATTGATGAGCCTCTAAATAGGCGAAAATTTACATCAGGAAGCAATCACCTGGAAAGAGGTAATCACTGTAAATTGAGAAAAGAAACCATCTTAATGAAAATGTACACAACATTTCAATGAGTTTAATTTCTTCTATGACCAGTATGTCTTCAAGATTTTTCGTTCCCGCTTTTGCTTTCTGAAGAAGAAGATTGGACCGATCCATAACCTTCTGAAATTTCCAGGTTAACTGAGACGATGACGTGGTACAGATTACCCAGACCGCAGTCATTCACTTATTCCCTTATTATTGTGTGGATCGCCCTTTCGGATTTTCAATCCACCGGGATATCCTTTTTTGCCTGAGCTGTCCGATGTGACTTTTCAACTCAGCGGGTGTACATTTTTCCTTTATTTCCCTAACTTTTGCTCGAGATTTTTATTCTATTTTTAGCTTGTCGGGATGCCCTTTTTTTGCATGGACTTTTATTCTATTTTTTTGTCCAGCGGGTCTTTTTATGCAAAGTATTTTTTAACTGCGTCTGAGTTAACAGGGGACTGGAAGTCTTCGCCATCCATAGTAGTGAACATCAGTGCTCCACCAGAGAACACTTTCTTTACTATGAATGGGCCTTCATAATTCGTAGTCAACTTGCCCCTGTGATCCGAACCTGGAGGAATGATTCTCTTGAGCACAAGCTCACCAACTTGGTACTCTCGAGTGCGTACTCGCTGATCGAATGCCCGCTTAATTCTCCTCTGATAAAGATGATCATGAAATACAACTGCCAATCTCTTTTCCTCAATTAAGCATAACTGGTTGTATCAGGCATGCACCCATTTAGCCTCTTCAAGCTTGACATCCATCATTACTCGAAAAGAAGGAATTTTGACCTCCACATGTAAGACTGCCTTCATACCATATACCAGGGAAAACGGAGTTGCCCCAGTAGACGTCCTGAATGACGTTCGATACCTATGCAAAGCGAATGGTAACATCTCATGCCAATCTTTATAGGTTACAACCATTTTCTGCACAATCTTCTTAATATTCTTGTTTGCTGCCTCAACCGCGCCATTCATCTTTGGCCGATAAGGAGAAAAATTGTGATGTTGGATCTTGAAGTCCCGACACAGTTTGACCATCATTTTGTTTTTCAGGTTGGAACCATTATCAATAATGATTCGCTCGGGAACTCCATATCTGCAGATGATATCTTTCTTCAGAAATCTAGCCACCACATGTCTGGTGACGTTGGCATAAGACGCTGTTTTGACCCATTTGGTGAAGTAATCGATTGCGACCAATATGAAACGATAGTCGTTTGAAGCAGTAGGCTCTATTTTTCTGATCATGTCAATACCTCACTTGAAAAAGGGCCAAGGAGATGACATGATGTTGAGCGGGTTTGGAGGTACATGCACTTTGTCTGCATATATCTGGCACTTATGGCATTTGCGGGCATATGAACAACAATCTGCATCCATTGTTAACCAGTAATACCCCGATCTCAATAACTTCTTTGCCATTGCATGCCCGCATGGGTACTAAAAGATCCCTCGTGGTCTTCCTGCATTAACAGGTCTGCTTCATGCTTATCCACACATCTGAGCAGGACCATGTCAAAGTTTCTCTTGTATAGAACACTGTCAGTGTTTAAGAAGAAACTAGCAGCAAGTCGCCTTAAGGTCTTCTTGTCAATGGAAGATGCCCCTACTGGATACTCTTTACTTTCCAGGAAGTGCTTAATGTCATAATACCAAGGCTTATCATCAAATACTACATCAACAGAGAACACATAAGCAGGTACATCAAGCCTGTAAATGTCAATTCTGGGGACATAATTCCAACACATCACTTTATTAGACGAAGATAGTGTGGCCAATGCATCGACAAATTGATTTTCATCGCATGGTATATACTGAAGCCTCACTATTGTGAAGAACGTCAATAATCTTCTAGCATAATCCCTGTAAGGAATTAGATGATCTTGGTGTGTGTACCACTTGTCGGTAATTTCATTAATTATGAGGGCTGAGTCTCCAAATATATTGAGGGTCTTAATCCTAATATTAATAGCCTCCTCTATTCCCATTATGCACGCCTCGTACGCCACTTCATTGTTAGTGCAACCAAAAGTAATTCTGGCAGCGAAGGGAAAATGAACACCTTTAGGAGTAATTAGAACATCACCAACTCCGCATTTGTTGATATTGACTGCCCCATCAAATATCAACTTCCATTTGGATTCAGGGTCTGGCCCCTCCTCTGGAAGTGATTCCTCACAATTTTTTTCTTTGAGGTACATGATGTCCTCATCGGGGAAGTCAAACCTCATTGCCTGATAATCATCTTCAAGGGTTTGTTGCGCAAGATAGTCTGAAAGTACGCTTCCTTTGATGGATTTCTGAGAAGTGTATTGAATTTCGTTCTCTGTCAGCACCATTTTCCATCTTGCAACCCTTCCATTTAACACTGGTTTCTCAAAACTGTACTTGACAGGATCCATTTTTGAAATTAATAGGGTAGTGTGAGTCAACATGTATTGTCTCAGTAAGCGAGCAGCCCATGCCAAAGCGCAACAAGTTTTCTCGAGTAGTGAATAACAGGATTCATAATCGGTAAATTTTTTGCTAAGGTAGTATATTGCATGCTCTTTTCGACCAGACTCGTCATGTTGGCCTAGAACACATCCCATTGACCCTTCTAGCATAGTCAAGTACATGATGAGTGACCTCCTCGGAACTGGAGGCATTAGAATTAGAGGTTCCTGCAAGTATTCTTTAATCTTTTCAAAAGATCTTTGACAATCTTCATTCCACCTGACCGCCTGCTCTTTTCTTTGCAGTTTGAATATTGGTTCACATGTGGCTATGAGGTGAAATATGAACCAAGCAATGTAGTTCAATCTACCCAGGAAGCCACACACTTCTTTTTCTGTTCGCGGTGTAGACATATCTTGTATTGCTTTGACTTTTGCAGGATCTACCTCAATCCCTCTTTGACTCACAATGAAACTCAGCAGTTTTCCAGAACGCACCCCAAAGGTGCACTTGTTAGGATTTAACCTCAGATGATACTTTCTCAGTCGTTCAAACAGCTTCTTGAGGTTAACCAAATGCTCTTCTTCGTCTCGGGACTTGGCGATCATGTTGTCCACATAACATTCAATCTCTTTATGGATCATATCATGAAACAGAGTCACCATGGCCCGCTGATAAGTTGCCCCGGCGTTCTTCAAATCGAAAGGCATGACCTTATAGCAAAATGTACCCCAAGGGGTAATGAACGTTGTCTTTTCCATGTCCTCCGATGCCATTTTAATCTGGTTATAACCGGAGAAGCCATCCATGAAAGAGAATACTGAGAATTGAGCCATATTATCAACCAATACATCAATGTGGGGTAATGAGAAATCATCTTTTAGACTCGATCTATTCAAATCCCGATAGTCAACGCACATCCGGTCCTTGCCGCCCTTCTTCGGTACTGGCACAATATTAGCTACCCAGGTTGGGTAACTAGTTACGGCAAGGAACCCGAGGTCCCACTGTTTTTGAACCTCTTCTTTAATCTTTAGCGCCATGTCAAGACAGGTTCGTCTAAGCTTTTGGTTAACAAGAGGGCAGTCTTCCCTTAGTGGCAGCTTATGCATAACAATGTCGGTATCCAGACTTGGCATATCTTGATATGACAAAGCAAAGATATCCACATATTCTCTAAGCATGCCAATTAACTCTTCTTTTACTCCGACCTACATAATGGCCCCAATCTTAATTTCCTTCTTTGCGTCTTCTGTTCCGATGTTGATGACCTCAATCTCTTCTTGGTGAGGTTGAATCACTCTTTCCTCCTGTCTCAATAACCTGGCCAATTCTTCAGGGAGTTCACAGTCTTCTTCAACCCCTTCATCAGCTTGGTAGATCGGATTATCGAAATCATACTCGGTCATAGCAGAAGATTTATCAAAGAAATTTGAATGATTGGTTCTGCACAAGTGATGTGCTTATTTCAGAATCTATTTTTTTCATGGAAACAACTAAACAAAACAAAGAAAGAAAAACATTGCCATTTTTATTGTTTTTTGTGAAAAATTTGAAAAGAAAGACAGGGAACACAATTTGAATGAAAAATGTCATTTATTCATGATAAAATTAATCGCATCAGATGCAAGGTGGCCCTACAATGGATCCATACACCTTGGGCATAATGTAGGACTTAGCATGCAAATGATAAATGGGAAAACAAGAAAAATTACTCTGGCTGACAAGTAACTTGGATAAAATCCTCTGCAAACCAGTTCTGAAGCTCTTCTCCGGGAACACATAGGCGCACCCAGCTGTCCAGATCTCAATCATTGTCGACATCTTCATCCACAACACACACCTGGTTAGGATCAATCATTCCAGCACTAGTGAAGCTCAAAGTTTGGCTACCTTGAGACCATTCAACTTTCCTCGATTGATAGCCAATGCCAAATTTGTCATCTTTCTTCTCAACCTCTAACAGTTTGCATCAACCCTGGGTCTGTCCTGACTGCACTACCTTTTTAGCCTGATTGTAAGAAGATATGGAAGTCCCCACCCTCTCACTGCTCTTGATTGTGGAAGTATGAGCTTCTCTACTGACATTCACAGCTTCGAAGGTCTGGCATAACATCTCGTGAATCTCACCATCCATCTCAACATATTTAAACATGGACAAGTGGCTAACAAAAATGTACTCCTCCCCGCATACAGTGACTGTAAACACCCCAAATTTGCCCTCACTCTTTATCACACCATGGCTTGTGATATTTCATTTTTGCATAAGCAAAAGCATTACATCTCATATTGCATGTTTGCTTCACTGCATAGTTCAAGTTCATCTACATCTAGGGTTTGTGATCTGAGTAAACCAAGAATCCATTTGAGAAATCCCAAAGGCCTCAAAGCTTTCCAAGAGGGTCTATGTGTGTTCTATCATCATATTATGCTCCTCAAAGTTCATGAAAGTCAAGAGATCACAAGAACTGGCAAAGGCATGGAAGCAGAGCTAGGGTTTTCACTACATAGATGACCAAAATTAGGGTTTTGGTTTCAGAGGCCTTAACTCCAAATTTTTTGGTCATTCTTGTTTCTATTGGTCTTAATATGTTATAAGGATCATGTGTACCAAGTTTGATGAAGAAATTCATTGTGGAAGTCATCTGTTCACTGGGTAACTTCCTGAGCAAGTTAAGTCAAAATCAGGGCATCTGAGGCCCCCAACAATGGAACCAAGGGGTATTTTCATCAAATTGAAGTTCAATGATCTTTATTTGATCTTAGAAGAGGTTGGAAGTTCAAAAGATTGAAGAATTTTGAGCCAATTGCAAACTTGCCATTTTTGGAAATGACTTGAAATGCAAACTTTCCATTTTGGGAAAGATTTTCAACCTCCTCTTTCATGACCAAAAATGCTTCAAATGAAAAATTATTGGGCATGAAAGTTGTGGATTATGTCTTTCCCTTTTCAAAAAGTACAAGAACATGTCTTGATTCATCATAGAACTCAAGATATGGCCTTTCAAAGTTGGCAAAAATCACATAATTTTCAAGTTCATGTCAAAGAGGGTTTTTTGCATATTGGCATTTCAAGCTTCTACAAGACCTCTAATGTGCCCAAATTTGACATAACATGCTAGTAAAACTTGCCTAGACCATAATTATGCCTTGTACCAAATCATTTCATGGCTTGATTTCACAAAATTCACAAAATAACAATTATGCATAAACATTGCAAACTCTTGATCAAAGCATTATAGCTGCATTCTATTGATCTAAGGGTCATCCATGATCCAAGCTGAGGCAACCCATGCTCAGAAATCACCTCTGTCCCAGCCCATACCTATGGTACACATATGTTGACATTTTTGCATTTCATGCCATACCAATCCCACAGTGCCACAACAACTCTTCTGGCCAATAAAAATTGTTTATTCAAGCCTTAAGCACTATAAATGGACACCCTTCATGGCCTGAAACAAGACACAACTTTAGAATCAAGAATTTTCTCTCAAACTTTAGCTCTTCGAATCTCTCAATCTAGCCACTCAAAACCAAAAATTCTTTCACCAATCAACTCCATATAACCTCAGGATCATTTCCCACCCATCACCATAGCCTGAAACACCCTCAAACTCAAACACGATTTCTGCAACTTCAGAAACCAAACACTCAAAATAGCCACTTTAAGCTTAATTCAAGCTTGCCAATAGCATCAGGAGGTCAAAGGGGATTGGATTGCACAAGGGAGAGGCCCAGAAAGCTCCATTTCAAAGAACTGCAACTCAGGTAACCTTCATGAACTTTTTTCCCAGAAGCATGATTTTAAGTTCTTAAATGATTCCCCATGTTTCCCTGATCACACTGATATGATTAGAATTGAAAATGAGGTAGAAATGAGGATTTCATGATGTTCTGAAATTTTTGACTTAGAACTTGATTGCTTCGATTCAGCTTTATGATGCATGATAAATGATTTTTGTTTGTTGATTAGTGGTGTATGATGTTAGGAGAGTGTGTCTGGGCAAGAAATTTGAAGTTTAGATGCTTAATTAGGAAGTTGGTATTTTGTCTCGCCGGAGAAGATGACCGGAGTTTAGCTCCGGTCACCTGAAATTAATTAGGGCTAAACCTTGATTAGCTGCCCAGATTGAATCTCCACCCTTAGATCATGATTAGGGTTAGGCAACATACGGTTCAGATAATTCAATTAACATTAATTTTGATTAATTAATTTAATTATAATTAATTAAGTCAGTTTAAATGCCAGCCACTGGATCACGCACGAAACTCAACTTCAAACCTGAGCCTTAGATCTTTCATACCCTTGGTCAATGTGACTTCTCATCCTGGCCCTCCATCCACCTCCCACGTAATCTGAGCCACTCTTTTGCATTACTTTCATTTTTATTTTATTTTGTTTTCTTTTCTTTTCTTTTAATTATTAAAAATGGCAAAAAATCATTTAAAAATTCTGAAATTTTTTATCATCACTTCAATTATTTTTCAGAATCCAAAAATATTTTTATTTTTATTTTTTCCATTAAAAATGCATTTTAAAATAATTTTATTGTATATTTTAATTAAATAAGTCCATTTAATTAATTAAAATACTTTAAAGTATCTTTAAATCACAAAAAAAAATCAGAGAAGTTTCTTAAACATTTAGAAACATTTTCAAACTCATCCCACAAATTTCTTTTTGGTTTTGATCAAACTTTGCCAATTTCCTTTGAATTAAGGTTTCTAAAATTCATATTTTTTCAACCCTAACTTCAAAAATTCATTTCTCTCAAACCAAGATGAGTTTGCATTTGATTCTTTTGGCAATCTTTCATACTTGACCTCTAGTTTCTAAATATATTTTTGACCCATTTTTATCTTGCATTTTCAAATTAATTTGCAATTTTCCCTTTAGAATCACCCAAAAACCCTAGAAAACTTAGGAAAATCATAACTCTGGATAGGTTAGGTTTCTGACTTTCTCCTTTGGGGTGTGACCTAATATGGAATTAGGGGTTGTTTGAGCTTGATTTCAAATTTTTATCATGTTGATTGCTTCTGTTTTAGTCATTTGCATTTCACATGTTAATAAAACCCTAATATCTCATGTTCATTTGCATTCACCTTGCATATTCATTATCACATGAACTTGCCATGACATTTCATGCATTCATATGTCATGTTAGACATCTTAGGACATGTTAGAAACTTGCTTGATAATTTCTTCATTCATTTTCCATGTTTAGCATTCATTTCATTTCATAAACATCCATGTGTTTTCAAACTTCTAAGCATACTTCCATGACTTCCCATCTTTGTATGATCATTCATATGCACATTATATGACATTGCATAATCTCATATGCCATTTGCATTGCATAAACACTTCTGACTTTGATCATTGCATCTCCTTTCAATTCATTTCTTCATGCTTTATACTTTATGCATTCATACTAACACTTTCAGGTTTGGTAAGTTATTTTGGGAGGTGGATTTTCGTTCACCTCTCACTTCTTCTTATATCTTTCATATGCATTTTTACTTGTCTTTGAAGTGAATTGGATTCACTCGTGTTCCATATCTTTCACTTTCTCCCTTTAAGTTACTTATCTTCTTAGGAAGTAAGTAACTTATTCTTCTGCTTCCTCCTCTTTTCATCTGCTCCTTCCTTGGTGGCTTCCTTGAAGATCTTTCTATAAGCCTCATAAGCCATAGGATATCCAAGCATGATAATAATTAGGGTTGTGATTAGTCCCCCTTAGCTTTTCACCTTTGAGTCTCCTTGAGTCTCTCTTCTCATCTCAATAATCAGAGACTAAACTCTTAAAGTTTTAGGACTTTGGAATTAGGGTTATGCCTGCATCCTTATCTTAGGATGGAGTGTATAACTTTAATCCTAAGTGTTAAACCTTTAATTTGTTTAAACCTCTTAATCAAATCACTTAATAATCACCAAGACTTTATCTTGTAACTTGGGCCTTACATTAGGGTTCTAACTCTTCCTTATGGTTAAGAGGGACTAACCCTAGTGTTTAATAGACAAGTCCTCCTCAAGTTGTCTTACAAACTTAAAATCCACTTCTTAATCTCATCCTTTAATTAAAATCCATTTAATCAAGGCTTGTTATATAATGAATTTAATCCCTTCCTCAGCTTAAGTGTTCTCATCTATTATCCTTCTATTAGGATGGTGTAATGAGTTCACTAATCTGTAATTAGAGATTAAACTCATTACTTAACACTAAACACAAAACCCAAAAACATCTAAATAATCACAAGTAGGTTAATGATCTTAATCCTACATCATCATGGTAATTAAGTTGAGATGCTTATCTCACACTTAAGTAGGCTCATTATCCCTAATCAAGGAGGATATAATGAGTTTGCAAGCCCTTGATTTAGGCTTAAGCTCATTAACTTATGCAAAACACCAAAAGCAATAAAAAAACTGAAAACACAAAAAAACAAACCATAATCGTCTCCTCCAGGATTCTTTTCTCATCACACTCATTCACAAACGAGAACTTTCTTCTTCCATCTAATGCAAGACATTTAGCACTCGAGCCAGACGAGTCATACACTTGAGCATATGCAAGTAAGCAGTTCATAGTCAATTTATTTTCAGTCTCTTTGAGTCGAACTACGGTGTTCTGACTTCCTCATTGCACGCGAGGATACGTAGGCATAACTTAACAGTTATCGAACAAAAGTTTCCTTGTCTTCCCCCTCTTTCAGCATTCTTTCTAAAGCCTCAGTTCCTAAGCAATTCACCTTTTGCACTGACACTTGTATATTCTTTTCTTAGCTTTTGCACACAGATAGCACATACACTTACCCCTTTAAACACAATCTTTTAAGCGTGGATCCTGTCGAGTACGATGGACAATCTGGGTGCTAATACCTTCCCAGGTTGTAACCAACCCCCTTTTTCAGTTTCTATGGTTCGCAACCGTCTTATCCATCTCTTTCTAGGTTTATTCAACATTACCTTTCCTTCGGGATAAAAATGCCTAGCTGACGACTCTAATAAATAAATAATAAAAATCAGAATTTTGTTGCTTTGGGTCGTGCTTGAGGTCTTTGTATGGATTGGATCACAACATTGCAAGCCCATTTGGAGAAATTTGGTTTTAAGGCCCTATTTGCTTCATAAACCTCCCAAAAATTTCCCAACTTTGCAAAGGCATATCTCCCTCAATTTTAAGTCTATGAGGGTGTTCTTGGAATTTTTGGAAAGCTTAGAGAGTCCTCTAACCAACCTCATTGGTCTCATGTCCATATCTTTTACTATTTTCAAATTATGCCCTTTGGAAGATGTTGACTTTTTGTTGACTTTTAAAATGACCTATAATGTCTTAGCTCATACCTTCCAAACGAAGCATTTTTAGGCTTGGCTTGTGAGATACAAAGTTGTAGAGAATTCAATTTCCTTCAAAATGATCTTTGGATGGGAAAATTTTGATGAAGTATATGAAAGTTATGGCTGGTCAAAGTTCAGTTGACTTTTCCTGTGAAAACCCTAATTTAGAAACTTCTGATTCTTGATGATCTGAAATCTCTTTGATGAATCATGATCAACCCTTGATCAAATGATGAATTTTACTTCATATAATTGATGTTGGCAAAAAATCATGAAGTTTGACTTTGGTTTGACCACAATTGACCTCAGTTTGACTTTTTAACTACTTTAACTGATTTTTGCATATATGATCATCTGACTGAGCAACCTTTTGGGAAAGTCTTGAAACTTGACATAGGGATTCTTGAAGACATATAGGATGCTATGAAGCTCACTTGAAGCCTTGGAAATCCATTTAGCCTGATGAAACTCAAAACCCTAGTTTAGAATGCATTGCTTAGGAGGATGCTTTGTCTGAGGGAATTATCAAGCTTTTTGACTAATTGTGAACCTCTTGAGATGCCTTGTGAAACTTGTGAACCTCTTAGGATACCTTGGTACACAATGTCTGGTCTAGATGAGGGCAATTTTTGGGGTGCAACAGCTGCCCCTGTTCAATTTTCTGAAACCTGAGGAGTTAGATTGACTTGTATGCCATTCGTGACTTGGAAGGTTAAAGGGGATTGAACATAAAAGCCCAAAAATTTGCACTCGCCGATGCGTAAAGTAATATTACTGATTGGTTGTATATGCTGGAGTGGGCTTAAAGATGCCACTCAGAGGAATTGGAGATGGGCTTATAGATGCCATCCATAATATCAGAAGGTGGTAGTGTCTTTATGTTGTCACTGGATATCAGTACTAGGTCTTCGTATAGGCCGTCTCTGAATCATTTCTGCAACATGGTTTGAGATGAATGTCATCATTAGATCTTCGTATAGATCGTCTCTGCATTATCTCCGGGGAAAAATAATATCCTTCATTAGGTGTCAGTACTTAGATCTTCGTATAGATCGACTCTAAACCATCTTTAGGAACATACTTTAATTTAAGCATCAGAATCAAATCTTCGTGGTGATCTTTTCTGAATTGCTTTTGGTAATATCTTGGGATAAGTACAAGATCTTCGTATTGATCATTTATGTACCATCCCATAGATAAACTGTTGAATTGACCATTAGAAATAAATCTTCGTAGCGATTATCTCCTCTGGAAGTATCCCATATTAGGTAATAGATCTTCGTATAGACCCATACCATCCCAAGTATAGAAATAATATCAAGATTAAATCTTTGTAGTGATTATCCCTGAACTTCTTCTGAAAGAATCTCTTGGACTAAGTGCTAGATCTTCGTATAGATCATTTACACACTATCCCAAAGATAATTGACCATCGGAAATAAATCTTCGTAACGATTATCTCTTCTGGAAATATCCCGAATTAAGCACTAGATCTTTGTATAGATCATTTACGTACCCTTCCAAGGACAACTTGAGTATTGATCATCAGGAATAAATCTTCGTAGCGATTATCTCTGAATTAAATATCAGTACTAGATCTTTGTATAGATCGTCTCTGAACTGTTTTGCATCGTTGATAGTGCTTATCTACCTGCTGTTATCCTGAAAAGAAAAGGTTAGTTGATACAAGATGTATGCATGTATGACATGATGTACTTAAGTAAATGTTTTATGCATTATGGATGTGTATGTTGTGGTATGATGTAAATGATGTATGTATGAATCTTGTAGCTTGAAGCGTCAGGATATCTTTGTATAACAACTGTTGGCTAGGGAAAATAAATCCCGGTTCGTTGCTGAGGAATATGAGGACTTCTTTCCCGTCTTGTTTGATAGTACGATACTTATAACCTCCCGTCTTTGTTCGTCGTACTTCTTATTGAAGGATTAGGTTCCTGAGTATCCTGACTGAGTATAAAAGAGATGGACATAAATCCGAGGGGAGATGTTACTTGAAGTATCTGAAATGATTACTCTGTGGGGATGGACCGGTGAAGCTTCGTTGAATCCCTACCTTCGTTCGTCCTTAGTAAATACTATTACTGCATTTTATGCATTTCTGGTAAACATCAATCATATTCAAAAGCATACATACATTCAAACACAACCAATGGACGTTTTCGTTTAGGTAAACACGGTAAAAGTAAATCTGGATTCAAAGACGAGATTTTATTTATTTTAGAGAGTAGCCTATACATAGGCAAGTTTGTACAAGGAGACATAAATCCTAGTAAGAGGAATTCGTCGTAAAAGTTTTACAAAAATAAAGAAAAATAGCTATGTGAGAAATAATCCTATTGAGTTTCAATTCCACTATTACCATTATCTTCAAGTATCTCATCCTTTGCTGTTGAGACGGAAATGATTGGATTGATCTTTATCTGTTTGAACTTGATTTAGGTAGCATAACTGGTTGGAGTTACATGAGTGATCCAACGAGACATAGTCATATGCTTTAATCCCTAACTTTTTCCTGGATTGCCTTTTCAGGTTTTCAATCCACCGGGATACCCTTTTTTGCCCAAGCCGCCTTTTCAGGTTTTCGACTTGCCGAGTGTACAATCTTTTATATATATATCCCTAATTTTTACCCGAACCTTTTTGGTTCGCCGGGATGCCCTTATTTTTTCCTAGGCCAGTCAACCTAGCGGGTCTTTTTATGCGTAGTATTTTTTAACTATGTCTGCGTTCACGGGCTGTGGGAAATCTTCACCATCCATAGTAGTAAGCATCATGGCACCTCCTGAGAATACCCTCTTGACTATAAATGGTCCTTCATATGTAGGAGTCCATTTGCCCCTGAGATCACCCTGTGGTAATATGATACGCTTGATTACCAAGTCACCAGCCTGATATACCTTTTGCTTAACCTTCTTATTAAAAGCTTTGATCATTCATTTCTGGTACATCTAACCGTGACAAACAGCTGCCAACCTTTTCTCATCAATCAAATTTATCTGGTCAAGTCGAGTCTGAATCCACTCATCTTCACCCAAGCCTGCATCCTTCATGATTCTTAAGGAGGGGATCTGAACTTCGATAGGTAGAACTGCTTCCATACCATAGACTAAAGAGAACGGGGTTTCCCCTGTTGAAGTACGTATTGTAGTGCGATAACCATGAAGAGAAAATGGTAACATCTCATGCCAATCCTTGTAAGTAAAAGTCATCTTCTGTAGAATCTTCTTGATGTTCTTATTAGCAGCTTCTACTGCCCCATTCATCTTTGGACGATACGGAGAAGAGTTGTGATGCTTAATCTTGAACTGCGTGCAGAGATCAGTAATCATGGTGTTATTTAGATTAGAGTCATTGTTTGTGATAATCCTTTCAGGGATGCCATACCTACATATGAGACTATTCTTAATGAATCGAGCCACAACATTCTTAGTAATAGATGCAAATGAGGCTGCCTCTACCCACTTTGTAAAATAATCAATGGCAACCAGGATGAAACGATGCCCATTAGAAGCAGTAGGCTTGATCTCACCAATCATATCAATGCCCCACATATAAAAAGGCCAAGGAGCAGTCAACACATTCAATGGAACTAGAGGTATATGCACTTTATCAGCATAAATTTGAAACTTGTGACATGTTTTGGAATGTTGATAGCAGTCAGCTTCCATGGTAGACCAATAGTAACCTGCTATCAATATCTTCTTTGCCATGGTATGACCACTAGAATGAGTGCCAAAAATCCCTTCATGCATGTCTTCCATAATCTCTATTGCCTCTTTCTTATCCATACAACGAAGCAAAGTCGAATCATGATTGCGCTTGTACAAAATTCCATTACTCAAGAAGAACTTAGCAGAAAACCTCCTCAGAAACTTCTTATCTTTGACAGATGCCCCTTCAGGGAACTCCTGAGCTTCAAGATATCTTTTCACTTCATATAACCAAGGCTTTCCCTCTCCTCCTTCAGTGTCAATCTCATTGCAGTATGCAGGCTTCTCAAATCTATCAATAGTGATCTTAGGAGCTTCATCGTCCCAGCTAATCTCAAACATAGATGCCATGGTGGCTAGTGCATCTGCCAACTGATTCTCTCCTCGTGGAATATGTCCAAAGGTAATCTCTTCAAAATATGGGATTAAGGACAACACATGCTCTCTGTAAGGAATGAGATTTTCATGCTTGGTATCCCAATCTCCTTTAATCTAACTAACTACCAGGGCTGAATCTCCGTATACGTCCAAAAACTGAATCTTTATCTCAATGGCAGTTTTGATACCCATGATACATGCCTCATACTCAACCATGTTATTGGTGCAATAAAAACACAGTCTTGCCGTAATTGGGGTATGACAACCTTCAGGGGAAATGATCACAACACCAACACCATTACCTAGTGCATTAGAAGCTCCATCAAAAACCATAGTCCATCGGGATCCTTGTTCAGGTCCGTCATATTGTCCGGGTTCTTTGGTAATAATCATAATGTCTTCATCAGGGAACTCAAAACTCATTGACTGATAATCATCCACTGCCTGATGAGCCAAATGATCAGCTATAACACTTCCTTTAATGGCCTTCTGAGTAGTGTACTGTATATCATATTCTGTTAAAATCACTTGCCATCTCGCTATTCGTCCGGAGAGAGCAGGTTTCTCGAATATGTACTTGATTGGATCCATCTTTGAAATCAAAAAGGTAGTATGGGTCAACATATACTATCTTAGTCGGCGAGCAGCCCATGCCAAAGCGCAACAAGTTTTCTCGAGCAGTGAGTATCTTGTTTCACAGTCGGTAAACTTTTTGCTAAGGTAGTATATTGCCTGCTCTTTTTGACCAGACTCTTCATGTTGCCCCAACACACACCCCATTGAGTTATCTAATACTGTTAATTACATAATCAAGGGTCTTCCATCAGCTGGTGGCATCAAGATTGGAGGTTCTAGAAGATATCTCTTGATTTCATCAAAGGCTGTCTGGCACTCGTCATTCCATTCCATTACCTGATCTTTCTTCAACAGCTTGAAGATTGGCTCACAGGTAGCAGTTAGCTGAGAAATAAATCTTGCAATGTAATTCAATCGTCCCAAGAAACCTCTAACTTCCTTTTCAGTATGGGGAGCCGACATCTCTTGTATAGCTTTTTCCTTTGCAGGATCCACTTCAATACCTTTTCCACTGACAATGAAACCCAGGAGTTTACCAGACCTAACTCTAAAAGTACACTTGTTTGGATTCAATCTCAGTTTATACTTCTTCAACCTCTCAAACAGCTTGTGCAGGTGATCAAGGTGTTGTTCCTCATTCTGGGACCTGGCTATCATATCATCCACACATACCTCTATCTCATGGTGAATCATATCATGAAACAAAGCCACCATAGCACGCTGATATGTTGCCCCAGCGTTCTTCAAACCAAATGGCATCACCTTATAACAAAAAGTGCCCCACTGTGTGACAAATGTAGTCTTCTCCATATCTTCAGGTGCCATCTTGATCTGATTGTAACCAGAGAAACCATCCATTAAAGAGAATACCTTATGCTGAGCAGTGTTGTCTACCAAGACATCACTATGTGGAAGTGAAAAGTCATCTTTAGGGCTGGCTTTGTTCAAATACCTGTAATCTACACACATACGTACCTTACCATCCTTCTTAGGTACTGGTACCACATTTGTAACCCACTGAGGATAAGAAGTCACAGCTAAGAATCCTGCATCAAATTGTTTCGAACCTTCTGCTTCTTTGGACGACAATCTTCTTTTACCGGTAAATGGTGAACCACAATGTCTGTATCCAACCCCGACATATCTTCATAAGACCAAGCAAAGATCTCCACATAGTCACGTAACATTTGAATTAGTCTGCTCTTAACACCATCCTCTAATTCAGCCCCTATCTTGACCTCTTTCTTGTTTTCCTCAGTCCCCAGATTCACAACTTCGATTGGCTCTTCATGAGGCTATATAGCTTTATCTTCTTGTTGTAACAACCTAGCAAGCTCTACAGGTACTTCACAATCTTCCTCCTTTCCATCTTCAGTTTGATAGATCGGATTCTCGAAATTATAATTGGCAATAGTAGAACTGTTATCAACAGGATCCATAGTGGATGAGGATCTGCATTTTAGTGATGTGGGTGTGTGTAAGAACACATAGCTGATAAAACAGAAATAAAAAAGGAAAGAAAGACAAGGAGCACAATATTTACGAAAAGAAAACGTCAATTGATTTATTGAATCAAGTATGCAAATGAAATGACATCCCGAAACAAGCATACCATTGTGCCCCGGGCAAGACACAAGGCTTAAAAGTTTAATTGTTCGAAATTACAAACTTAAAATAAAAACATAGTAATAGTATTTACTCCTGCCTAAAGGAGATAGGAATAATGTCTTCATTCTTCCAATTGTTGAGCCCATCACCCATGGTAGGAAAGATCCATCCAGGTTGTAGTCTTCATTATGGTCACCCACAACATTGATTTGATCTCTTATGACCCCTTGATTGGTGATACGAACAGCACGAGCACGACGAACAGCCCTCTGAGATTCTGCAGTGAAACCCAAACCAAACTTGTTAGACTTGTAAGGGATGTTGGGAAGCTGACCCCAAATAGCAGAACCACCTTTTGCAACCACTGCCTTAGCATCTTTGAGGGAGGCCATTGCAGGAGGTATTCTAGTAACCATAGGAACTCTTTCAGAAGCAGGGACAGACTGAGGAACAGAAGCAGAGCAAGGAACAACTTAAAATGTTTGACATGGAGTTTCAACCATTTCACCCTCAATTTCTACATATTTGAAAGTATTCACATGGCTCACCATGTACTCTTCTTCACCATAGACAGTGACAATTTTGTTCTTCACCGAATATTTCAACTTCTGATGCAAGGTGGAAGTCACAACACCTGCCCCATGGATCCAGGGGCGTCCAAGCAAACAAGAATAAGCAGGACGAATATCCATCACATAGAAAGTATAGTTGAAAACTTGAGAGCCTACTTTGATTGGAAGGTCTACTTCTCCATGTACCACTCTTCTTGAACCATCAAAGGCCCTTACCACCACATCACTTGGTCTTAACACAACCTCTTCAGGACTGAGCTTGTCCAGAACCTCCTTAGGGAGCACATTTAATGAAGAACCATTGTCCACCAGTACATGAGACAAGGTAGTGCCCCTACATTCAATGGAAATATGTAGAGCTCTGTTATGATTTCTCTTGGCAGGAGTCAGATCAACATCAGAAAAGCCCAAACCATTATCACTAGTCAGATGTGCAACACAATTCTCAAATTGATCCACAAAAATCTCATTTGGCACATGAGCAGTCTTTAAGAATTTGATTAAGGCTTTAGCATGGGCCTCAGAACACAACAGCAAAGATAACATGGAGATTTTGGAGGGAGTATGCCCCAGCTGGTCAACAATATCATAATCACTCTTGCGAATGATCTTCAATACTTCTTCCATCTGTTTAGAAATATTTTCAGCAGTTGGTGCCTCAGTTTGCACATGTTCAATCACAGGACCCTTGCCCCGGGCATCAGTACTTGGCCCAGAATTGGAGGTAGTAGTTGAAGTAACTGCACTTTTGGAGGTAGCTTGAGGGGAGAAAACTCTTCCACTTCTAGTAATCTTACTAGATCCAACAATGTTGTCAATATCAAGACCAACATCAGCAACAGGTGTATCAGCCAGAGGTTCTTGCTTGACACCATGGATGTAAACATCAGAACCATAATTCCAGGGTATAGCTTTATCAGAAGTATAAGGAACAGGTCCAGGAGTGGTAATGATCATGGGAGCCATTCTAACTTCAGCAACAGTCTTCATAAGGCCTTCAGCAGTAATCCTGACAGGACCTTTAGAAGTGATCCTGACAGGGCCTTTGGAGGTAATCTTCACTGGCACTTTATCAACCATGGCTATATCTTCAAGCTTCGTACTTCGAGTCAAATGTTCACACATACTTTAAATAGAAGGTGTCCTCTCAAACAATATAGTGTAATTGTCCATGAGGCGTTGAATACCATCTTTCAACTTCCAGCAGCTATCAGGTTTGTAGGCACAATAGAAACAGTCTTCATTGCAACCTGGAAAGAATCCAGCATGCACCAGCTTCTTCTTGATAATGGATAGAGGAGTAGTCACATCTGCTACTGAGGAAACATAGGAAACTTCATCAACAACATTAACAGTCTTCTCATGATTGGGCATATGAGCAGTGATCATATTTGGGGTCCTAGGAGGGTCAAATTCAATTTCTCTAGCTTCAATCATGTCTTGAATCTTTTTTTTCAACACCCAGTAGTTGTTAGTGTCATGTCCCGGACTATTAGAATGATACGCACATCTTGCATTAGGATTGTATCGAGGAGAGGATGTATTAGGATTCTGAGGAGGATCCCTCAAAGTAATTAGTTCCCCTTTCAACATGTGTTGCAAGGCTTGGGCCAGTGACATGTGATCTTGGTGAACTGTCTTCTAGGATTCTGTTGATTGTTTTGTTGTTGCTCTGGTGCTGCAGGGGCAGGGTTAGAGATGTGAACTGCTCCCACAGATTGGTGACTCCTGTTACGACTATGTTAACCATACACATCATTAGACTCCTTCTTTCCACTAGGGGGCTTCTTAGCAGTGCTTGGTGAAGGCGTACCCACTTGTATCTTACCACTTCTTATACAGCTATCCACACATTCTCCAGTCATTATCAGCTCAGTGAAACCAGATGATGAGCTTCCAATGAGGTGACTATAGAAAGGACCATTCAACGTACTCATAAACATATCCACCAATTCCCTGTCAGTTAGAGGAGGTTGAACTCTGCCAGCCAGGTCTCTCCATTTCTGGGCATACTCTTTGAAACTCTCCTTAGCACCCATAGACATGCTTTGGAGCTGCATGCGAGTTGGTGCTAAATCAGCATTATATTGGTATTGCCTATAGAAGGCCTCAGCAAGATCATTCCAATCACGAATATTAACACTTTTCAGTTGATAGTACCATTCTAATTGAGCTCCAGATAAAATCTCTTGGAAGAAATGAATCCACAATTTCTTATCAGCAGTATGTGGTTGAATCCTCCGGACATAGGACCTCAAGTGCAGTTTAGGACATGAAACACCATCATACACCACAAAAATAGAAACCTTGAAGCCAATAGGTATAACCACTCCAGAAACTAAACTCAGATCTTCAAAATCAAGTCCAGAAGATTTTTGTAGTTCCATAGAATTCATTCTATCTTCCAACATCTTGTATTTCTTCTCACTAGCAGGATCATGATAATAATTTGCCTTAGAATCAGAATCTCCCACAGTATCATGGAGACTACCTCCATATTTCTCAGAATTCTCAGACTCAGAATCCTCAACCTCTTCCTTTGTCTTGATAGGACCTCTGAATCTTCTTCCCAGGTTGATAAGGCCTCCTGATTTTCTAGTCTTCTTCTTCTTCTTAGCCAGCAGTGTCTTCAACTCATCTTGTCCCTTAGACAAGTTCAGGATCAACTCTTGGAATTGTGCATTCTGAACCTGGAGATCCTTGACAGTTTGTTCAAGAGCCATTTCTGTTGAAATAAACAGCGAGAAGATAAGATACCTGTTCATAAGAAACTTGTGATGCAATGATATGGTATGTAAATGCATATGCAATGTTTTTCAAGGACCACACAATTTAAATTTGTTTAAACAACCAGAAAGTAAACTTTTATTAGTAATCAATAAACTTGTTTGCCTCTTGGGCTTACAACAAAAATGAAATGAATACAAAGATGGGGTTTTAAGTCTCCCATGGACGTTTCCTCTTTCTGTTGAGGTATGAGTTGAGATTCCGCTCCTCGTGAAGTTGTTTTGTCAGCTCCAGGATTCTTTCTTGACTAGCTTTGAAATGAGTCTCGAAAGTATCCCTTTGCTCCTTCAACTGGATCCAGGATCTCTGCAACTCTTCCATGTCAGTAGGCATGTCTGGATGAAGAATAATATAAGGAGTATCTCCTTCAGTAACAAGCTCCATGGTAACTGGCAGGATAGCAGGATATGGCATCATAAGAGTCTGAGCACGTGCTCGTACCCATCTGAGGTAAGGTTCCATATAAATGGAGTACTTTGGTTCCAGAGTCTTGCTGTCAACCTTTTTCACTTTACCCTAAGCTCGTATGAACCTTTGACGTAACCTTGCAGATCGTTGTCGTAGTCGAACACAATACCCTGAATAAGCATGTCATGAGGACCATCATTCCGAGCATAACCAAACTGACATAGAACTAAAGAAGGGTTGTAAGTAATGTCCCCTCTTATGCCAAGGAGTGGCACATTAGGGAATTCCCCACAACGGTCAATAATAGTAACATTCTCCATAGATCTAGAACACCAATGAATGTCTGAATGAGAAAGTGACATGATCCTCTTAGACCACCTGAACCCTTGTTCATTCTTCATCACTGATCGAGGAAGGTGAGAAATAAACCACCTAGACAATAGAGGTATACAACACATCAGAGTTCCTTGTGCCTTCGTAGTACGAGTATGAAGAGAATATAAGATGTCTCCAAGTAATGTAGGCACTGGATTATGAGTCAGAAATATGTTGATGGCGTGTATGTCTATGAGCTAGTCTGGATTAGGGAACAATACTATGCCATAGATTAATAAGGCCAAGATCTCCTCAAAAGCATCATAACTCATAACCTTTAGGAACAATTGAGCTTTCTCCATCAATACTTTGGCAAGGATACCTTTAACTCCACTTCTTGTTTCTAGGACAATGTCTGATTTCTTCAAATGTAAGGTTGCAACAATAACCTCAGGTTTAGGCTCTTTCTCTAAGCCTGTGAAGGGTCTCTGATCAAGGATAGGTATACTCAGTAGTTTGGAGAATTCTTCCATTGTAGGAACCAACTGATAGTCGGGGAATGTGAAGCAATGATGTTTAGGATCAAAGAACTGAAATAGGACACTCATCATATCCTCATTGAACCCTGAAGTGACTAGATCCAGTAGGTGACCATGCTTCTTGATGAATTGGGAGTTTTCAAAAACTTGAGAGACCAATTCCTTAAGCTTAGGAGGTATTCCTACAAAGTTGATCCAGATAGTATTCCTACGAGTAGAAGCCATGACCTGAAACAAAGAACAAAGATAAATCATTTGGTCCTTGAAATGGTTAGTGAAAATGCTATGCTTATGATGCTTATGATGTTATGCTCAATCACAAACATGTGGCACACACAAACAAGTCATACAATAGCCCTAGGTTTGAAGGCTTGCATGAGGTTTAAAGGTAAGTACCCTCCCCTGAAGTTTAGATGATTCATCCTGTCCTATAAATTAATCAGGTTCTAAGGGATCTCAATATCATTGATCCTACACAAGGGTGGTTGTTCAGTAGGCAACTTACTTGCCAACCAAAACCCTCCAAGTTTAGGATCTCAATGAGTGTAGTATCGAGTATCAACCAACTTCAGTCTTCACCAAAGCCAGTTATCTCACTACTTTTCTAAAGGCCAAGATGGGATGACTAGGGTTCTAAAAGTCAGTTAGTGTATTGACAACATATGGCAGCCTCATATTATCCTCAGCTTTCTTAAGGAACATAAGCACCAACCAAGAAGTCACACTAACTATGGCCACCAGATCAACCATATCGGTATACGCCGTACAGTTTCCTTGGTCTATTGCCATTAACCTAAGGTACACTAGATCCGGGTTAGGATCTTTCACACATAAAGCCCAACAAGTAATATAAAGCAAACAAAGCAAACAATTTAAAGTGATCTAATTCCTAAGGGTACCCCTCTTTTACTAAGTAACTCCCCAGTAGAGTCGCCAGTTCTGTAACACGGTGGGAGAACTGACTTTCTATAAATGTTGCGGATAGCAAGAGTCGACACTGACTTTTATTTTATCCAAAAGGAAATGACATAAAAGAACAGGAAAGACCTATTTTAAAAGACCTGAGTTCGGGGGGTAGGTTATACAAAGGGAAGGTGTTAGCACCCTTTATATCCATGGTTATCCATGGGCTCTTAGTTACTTAGCTCACTTTGTTTGTTTGCAAGAGTGTAGTGTGTGATTAGAAAAAATTCTAAGTACTTTGTAATGATCCTCGTATGGATGTATACAAAGCCTTGTTTTTGAAAATTGTTTGAAAAGTGGGGGTGTAAAGAGTATTTTGAAATGTGAGCAAGCAACTTAAGAGAAACCTACCCTAGATTAAGCCTTTCCAGTTCTTATGTTCTTTCAAATGGTAAGACTATCCCTATTATTAAGGAATAGGCAGTCATTACTTTGGATGTAATTTAGGGACATGTGTAGGGTCATCTGGATATAGGCAACTGTAGGGTGTCTTTAGCAATTCGTAGGGACTTATCATCTTTTATTCGAAGGGACAAGATCATTTATCGTAGGCAACCTCGAAGGGACTGGATCTTTTAGAATCTGAAAAGGGATTAGATGATTTGTTTTATGGAGGGACTTGCTTAAGACACCCTACTTGACCTTTTGTATAAGGCAACTGAGAGGCAACCCTAGGAAGTGCAAGATGGCGATCAAAGATCGACTTACGTGTGTGCGTGTTTATTTTCAAGTATTTATCTTTTTTTTTAAAAGTAATTTTCTAAGTTGATTTTAATTACAAAACATATTATAAACACCCTAAATTACTAACCACCCATTAAATATATTTACAATAAGTAAAGCAAAAATATAAACCTATAAATATTACAAGGCTTTGGGACAATTACAATATAATCGAGAAATAATAATAATGATAAATATAATAATAATAAATAGGCAGTAATTAAATATTAGTAATGATAAAATAAAAATAGAGGTTAGAATAATAAAATAAAAGAAATAAGAATTTTAGCAAGAAAAATTAGTATTAGAAAGGTTTTTAAGAATTAATTAGAAGAATAAGATTAATAATAATAAACAAATAATAAACTATTTACATATTAAAATAATGATTAATGATTTAATTATGATTTAGAAAAAAAATTAGGTTAAATATTAGGGTTAATAAAATTAGGGTTTTGAAAAAAACTAGGGTTAAGAAAATTAATCTAAACCTAATTAGTTAATTTATTTACAAAAATATATACATGATAATAATAAATATAAACATATTATAAAATAAATAGAAACAATCTAAATTTAAGAAAATAAATTATGATTTTTGAAAATATAAAGTTTTATAGGAAAATATTATAATATTTATTTAGAAATTATTTGAATTATATTAAATTGGATTAAAATTAAGAAAATAGTTAAAAAATAAAGAAAATGCAACAAAGTACTAAAAAGATAGGATCTGGGATTTGAACCCAGGTCCCTTACCTCAAACACAACTCTCAAAACCAGGTGAGCCAGCATGCGCTGGTGAACATATAATGAGTATCAATGGTTTTGTATTGAATTTGCAAAAACAAATCAATTATGAAAAAATGTGGGAACTTGGATTCGAACCCTTGCACATCAGCCAACAACCAAACACTCTAGCCATTAAGCCACATGGGGCGCGTCTGTTAAAACAACAACAACAATTCATAATATATTAAGTTACATGAATAAAGGGAAAAATCAACAAAAAGAATGCTGCCACCAAGAATCGAACCAACATTACCACCAACAATACGCGCTAACCATTAGCACTGGGCCAAACAATATCAACTGATATCATATTCAAACAAATTCATAAAATATTAAATCAATAATTCAAATTCCAGCTGCGCGCCAAGCAGCTTCATCTTCTTCATTGTACCTGCAATATTTCCTGCGAATTCAGAAACTTCCTGCGAATAAAACCTGCAAATCTCATATCATCACACATACGCAATGTTTCATCAAATTGCTCACATGATTATGATCCACAGACATCACATAGTTTATTTACAGTCTTAGAATCAATTTCTAATGGCTAAATCGAAGAACCCTAAATTTTGTCCAAGAACCCTAACAATGGCAACTTTCGGTTTAGGTCATGATTCTTCAATCTTTTTGCCCAGAAATCATCTAAACATCACAACTAACACAAATATATGGTTAGAATTCATTATCATTACACAAATAATCAAAATCGAAAAAAATAAGAACAAGAACAATATTGATTCGGTTTATGCAATATGTCATGATTTAGATGTTATAAATGATTCAAATAGGTTCAGTGATCATCTATGAATATTTTGCAACCTTCAAAACCTCTTGATATAGCCTCTAGGTCAAAAACCGAATCTCACTTTTTGGATGAAAAATTGAAGTTTGAAGAGTGTTCTTGGAGGCAGGATTTCGTGTCCTTGTGATTGTCTTAAGTTTGTGTATTTGTATGGAAGAGAATTAGGTCAAAATAAGCTGGATTTTTGGGCTTTGTAGTGATTGCTTGATCATGAAGTTTCACACTTTCAAATATTGAAAAATATCTCATCAAACCTTTCTAATTTTGGTCAATCTGATTTTAACTCATTCCCAATCATTCTAAATATGATTTAGATAATTTCCAATCACATATCTTGTCCAATATTTGATTTTTCATATTTATTTTATATTTAAATTGTATTTTAATGAATAAAATCAAAATAAATAATAAATAAATAATAAAAATCAGAATTTTTTTGCTTTGGGTCGTGCTTGAGGTCTTTGTATGGATTGGATTACAACATTGCAAGCCCATTTGGAGAAATTTGGTTTTAAGACCCTATTTGCTTCATAAAACTCCCAAAAATTTCCCAACTTTGCAAAGGCATATCTCCCTCAATTTTAAGGCTATGAGGGTGTTCTTGGACATTTTGGAAATCTTAGAGAGTCCTCTAACCAACCTCACTGGTCTCATGTCCATATCTTTTACCATTTTCAAATTATGCCCTTTGGAAGATTTTGACTTTTTGTTGACTTTTAAAATGACCTATAATGTCTTAGCTCATACCTTCCAAATGAAGCATTTTTAGGCTTGGCTTGTGAGACACAAAGTTGTAGAGAATTCAATTTCCTTAAAAATTAGCTTTGGATGGGAAATATTTGATGAAGTATGTGAAAGTTATGGCTGGTCAAAGTTCAGTTGACTTTTCCTATGAAAACCCTAATTTAGAAACTCCTGATTCTTGATGATATGAAATCTCCTTGATGAATCATGATCAACCCTTGATCAAATGATGAATTTTACTTCATATATTTGATGTTGGCAAAAAATCATGAAGTTTGACTTTGGTTTGACCACAGTTGACCTCAATTTGACTTTTTAACTGCTTTGACTGATTTTGACTTATCTGATCATCTGACTGAGCAAACCTTTTGGGAAAGTATTGAAACTTGACATAGGGATTCTTGAATACATATAGGATGCTATGAAGCTCACTTGAAGCCTTGGAAATCCATTTATCCTGATGAAACTCAAAACCCTAGTTTAGGATGCATTGCTTAGGAGGATGCTTTGTCTGAGGGAATTGTCAAACTTTTTGACTAATTGTGAACTTCTTGAGATGCCTTTTGAACCTTGTGAACCTTGTGAACCTCTTAGGATACTTTGGTACACAATGTCTGGTCTAGGTGAGGGCAAATTTTGGGGTGCAACAGGGGGTTGAGTTGTTTACAGGTTTGCAGGAACCCTTGACCTCATCACACCTTTGTTACTGATATTGTTAAGGTCACATCATTTTGGACTGTGCTTGTGAAACCCTGGACTTGTGACTCTTTATTTGAGTCCCCCACCTAGTTACTGGTTTTCTAAGCCTTCATCCGAACTTATGAACACACATGGACTTTATCAAGGCAGATAACAAATCCAGCACTTGATCACAAACCCTTGCATATCATTCTGCATACATCATTTAACATTTGTCTATTTGTTTTACAGGGTATCCACATCTTATCTTTGGTTTGGTTTTGACCTATTCTACTGCTCAGATTCCTTCAGCTATCTACATCAGCCATCTTCATCAACTATCTTCATCAGAGATTCCTCTTCAGTATCTTCTCCAATTATCTTCAGCAGTTTTCTCTTGTACTTCTCCTCAGTCTTCTTCACCAGCATCCATTGTCAGCATGGACCCATCCAGGAAAAGCAACATTACATACCATTTCTTTGAGCCCACTCTGACAGGCATCAGACAGATTCAGACACTCATCACTCCTGATCATGTCCCTTTATTCAGGGAACATTATGGTGGAATTATGGACATGATCATGGACTTGGATGCATCATAGAGGAGTATGATCCACACTTGTCTTCAGTTCTATGACCCTCCTCTCAGATGTTTAACCTTCCCAGATTTCCAGTTGGGCCCTTTGATGGAAGAGTTCTCCATGTTGTTGGGTGTCCCTATCAGGAGAGGGGTTCCCTTCAACCCTGAAATGACTTACTACTCCCAGGAATGAAGATGTAGCCAAGGCTCTGTACTTAGAGTCCACCCTCATTGACCAGAATATGACCACCAAGGCTGGAATCCCAGGCCTTCATTTGGACTTCTTGGTTACTCAGGCTACCATTCATGCTGTAGCAGGGAAGTGGGACACTGTTTGTGCTCTACTGGCCCTTAGCATATATGGTATCATCTTGTTTGCAAACGAGCCTAAGTTTGTAAGCAAGAGTTCTATCCATCTTTTCTTGTTGAAGAATCCAGTCCCTACCTTGCTTGGGGGACATTTGCTACTCAGTGCATCAAAGGAATGAGAAACAGAGGGGAAAATTAGTCAGATGTTGTGCACCTCTCTTCTATTGTTGGTTATTGAGGCACATGCCAATGTTAGAAGCTTTCTTGAATCCTCATCAGTTAAGAAACTGGGCTAAGAGAATGATTGCCCTTACTTCAGAAGACATCAGAAGGTGCACTCAGAGCACCAAAGGCATAGATATCATCATCAGCTGTGGGCAGTATCCCAATGTACCCCTAATTGGAGTGAAGGGTTGCATCAACTACAATCCTTTGTTGTTCAAAATGAAATTAGGGTATGCCTTGGTACATCCACCAAGAGAGCAAGACTTATCAAAAACCCTTTACTGTGATATTCATCACAACCTTACCATTGCCAGGCAAGCAACTTGGGCTTGGGATAATATTCAAACAAAAGGGACTGATATTCTTGGCAAGTGAAATAACATAGCTTCAGCTCAGTATCTTGATTGGTCGCATATCAGAGGACAGATCACCCGCATGCCATTCACCCTAGAGAATGTGCCTGGACCATCAACAGTGGAGCCTGCAGCTACAGTCAGTTTGGAGGAGTTTGAGAAATTGAAGGAAAGGAATGCCCAGTTGTCTGAATCTATAAAGAAGACCCTCTGGGAGAGGAATGATAGTCGTCTGGACAATGAAAGGTTAGAGAAGCTCCGGATCGAGCATATGACCAATATTGAGAAAACAGATGATTACATCAGAAGGGCTAAAGCAGGGGAGTTGGTATTGAAGAATGCTTGCAAGGAAACAAAGATTCAGAAGGCCAGAGCTGAGCACTACTTAGAGGAGAGTCAGGCTAGATGGATCAGAATTACTGAAGCCCGCTCACAGGAAGATCAGAGGACCCAGGCTAGGATAGAGCAGCTGGAAGCTAATGAGAAGAAGAATCAGGAAGCCTTGTTAGCAGCACAGAAGGAAATCTCTGAATTGAAACTCCGGGCGGGGTTGAATAGTAGACGTCATAACACCTGCAGAATGAATCCAAGGACAACCTAACAAACAACTGTATGCTGGTTGAATGTCCATGACATAAAAAGTACTCTTGAACACCTGTGACCCTATTTTCACTAGTAACTCCACTTCTCCAAAAATCGATCTCTTGGAACCATCAAAATCCCTCACAACCAAATCACTTGGCCTGAGAATTATACCTTCTACATCCAACTTCATTAGAGATTTCTTTGGGAGCACATTCAAAGAGTAACTCGTATCCACCAGGACGTGGGATAACATAAAACCTTTGCATTCCATAGTGATGTGCAAAGCTTTATTGTGATTTCTCCCTTCGGGCGTAAGATCTTTATCTGTAAACCTTAGCCCATCACTAGGATTTACATTGGCCACCACTGCCTCCAGCTGATTGACAGTGATCTCCTGAGGTACGTAAGCCAACTATAGTACCTTCAGAAGAGCCTCTCTATGTGCCTTTGAACACATCAACAATGATATGATAGAAATCTTGGATGGTGTCTGATTCAGTTGCTCCACCACTTTATAATCACTTTTCTTTATAATCCTCATGAACTCCTCCACCTCTTTCTCAAACACACTCTGCTAAGTGGCTAGAGTCAAAACTTCCTTGGTGGCTACTTGCTTACCCTTGGCTTTGGCAGCTGCTTCAGCTTCAATGTTTGTTCTAAGAGTTTGTGGAGCGAATAAGCGTCCACTGCGAGTAAAACCACCCAAAACCCCAACATTCACAACATCAGGGTTGATCGTCACATGTTTGTCTTCCATCTTATGACCTCGCACATAAACATCAGAGCCGTAATACCAAGGAATGACTTTATCATCATTGTACGGTATAGGCCCAAGAACAGTAATGGTGACAGGGCTTACATCTTGTGGCACATATATGGTGACAGGTTTCGGTCGGGGAGGCACCGAAATATCAGCAAGAGTAAAATATATTGTCACAGTGGATACGCAATCACTTGGATTGTTCACTCTATCGAACTGCAATGAACCCTCATCCATAAAACCCTAAAGTCCAGCTCTTAACTTGTCGTAACCATTGGGAGGAATTACACATTCTTCACTGTCAAATCCACAACCAGGAAACACTTGTCCTTTTAATAACCTTTCTTTTATAACCAAGAGGGGAGTCTGCACCTCCTCAACATTTGAAACTAAATTCAACCGTTCACCGCTCTCGACAGTGTTAACCCTAGCCCCACCATGATTAGGTATAGGATTGTTGGTGACATTCGGTGGTGGTGAGAAATTGATTACCTTTGAATCAATCAGGTCTTGCACCTTCATCTGCAATGCCCTACACTGCTCAGTAGAATGTCTGGAAGTTCCGGAATGGAAAGCACACCTGGCGTTAGCCTAATAACCTAGAGGAGGAGTAACTATAAGTGGAGCCAAAGTTCTCAGCTGGACCATATTCAAATCTAGAAATCGTTGTAACAAGGTTGTGTACGTCATTGGGATGGCTTCAATAACATGATCAGCATGTTTGGGCTGACGTTGTTGGAAAGATCTTTGCTGATTGTTGCATTGTTATTGCTGTTGAGGAGCAGGGTTTTAAGGTATAGTGACAACTTCCACATAATCATATGGATTTCTGCACCCACGGCCTCTTCCTCGACCAAAAACAACATTGGTTTCGCCACCCCTCCTTCTCTGAGGACCTGCAAAAGGCTTCCTTGCCCCAGACGAACTACTACCACCAGTATCTTGAATTTTGCCTGTATTTAATAAGCTCTCAACTCTCTCCCCTGCTATAACAAGGTCAGTAAACTTGGTTGCTGAACACGAAGCCAAGTGATCAATGAATACCCCCTGCAAAGTACCCATATACATATCAACCATCTCGTTCTCTAGTAATGGGGGTTGCACCCTTGCATCTAGCTGACGCCACCTCTGGGCATACTCTTTGAATCTTTCTTTTGAGTTCTGTGACATGTTCTGTAGCTGGATGCGATTAGGAGCCATGTCCAGGTTGTATTGATAGTGTTTAACAAAAGCCTCAGCCAATTCCTTCCAGTTTCTGATAGAGACCCTACTCAATTTCATATACCACTCTTGGGATGCCCAGACGAGACTATCTTGAAAGTAATACATCCACAACTTCTCGTTGTCGGTGTGAGCATCAATTCTATCGAAAAAGCTTGAAGGTGAGTCTTTGGGTAGGAAGTACCATTGTACTTGTCAAAAACGAGAGTTTTGAACTTATGAGGGATCCTCACCCCAGGAACAAGACCCAGATCAATAATGTCAAACCCCAAAGAGTTCTGAGATTGAATAGAACGAATATGCTCAGCCATTTCCTCGAAACGGTGATTGACCTCAGCACCCTAACCTTCCATGTCTTCCGGGATAGTAAACTGGTCATCTTGATTATCAATCTGATGTTGAGGATCCCCTCCAGCATTAACAACAACTTCAGGTTGGGGTTGAGGTTGAGGACCACCCCCTCCAAGAGCACCAATACCTCTGTTTCCGTCCTGATTCCTATCAATCATCTCTCGCAGCCATTCTTGGTTCTGGTTTATGCTAGTCACTAACGTCATGAACTGGTCCATTCAGTTACGCAGCTCTGCCAACTCAATTTTCATTTGATCCATGATTCTGCTCCTGTTTTCTTTTGTAGGATACCTATGCATTCTTCGTGCATCAATAGTGCTTGAAACATAAGACACGTTAGAGATCCGAGAACTATACCTGCAAAACAAACAAAGAGTGATATGTATGCAATGCAAAACTTTTGTGTTTTCATTATCAGGATATTTTTGCTCTGGTTCTAGTATCTGATAAAGAATCCAGATGGCCTTTGAGGAAATTCTTTTTGAGATTAATCTCTTCACAACTTCCACACCTTTCCACAACCAATATTAAAGAACACAAAGCTCAAATGATCTGGAGTGACAAATGCATAAACATAAGGACCTAAGGCAAAATTAACATCCCGTAGGGTTACAAGTCTTACAAAACATCAAGCACAGAAAAATATATAAGATTCCCACAACAGACCTGTGGGTAATCTGAAATACAAGAAAGAAAACAACCTAAAACTCTAAACTAAAGGAAGATTCTGGCCCTTCCTTTGTGAAACCCAGCTCCACCCTAGCCCTCTTCACATCTTCTCTCCTCCTGAGGTCTGCCATCTCCAGGAGTGCTTCATTCAGTTGTTGAGAAGTTTCATGCTGAACCCTATAGGCACTCTCCAGTTCTTCCTTCTGAGAAGCAATCTGCAACTTGTATGCCTCTTCTCTCTTTTTATACTCCTATTGGTCTTGATTTCTCTGTTCTTGCATCCAGGTGATGGATTTTTTGGCCTCCCTGAGGGTCTTCTTAGTCTTTCTGAACTCTTCTTCCCTTTTAATATCCATTAGTTCTCTCCTCTGAAAGTAGGCATCTCTTTCTGCGAATTATTTCTCCTTAGCTTCCTCAGCCACCTGTATCTTATGCAGCTTTTCCTCTACACCTGTTTTGGAATGAGCCGTCTGATTATATAAGCTAGTCATTTCTGTGTTCTCCACTTTTAACTCTCGCAATTGAGCTTCTAGTCTTTGGTAATCTTCCAAGGGATCGGTAGCCTGCACAGTAGCAATCTGGGGTGTCACAACCTGGGGATAGAGTGAAGGCTCCACTAAGAAAGGAAATAATGTAATCCCTACACGCTCCTTCAGCCAAGCTGCAAAAAGTTCATACATGTTTGGGTCTACCCTCCCAAATTCTATCTTCCCTTTTTGAGTCTTGATAGCCCAAACTTGAAATACCTTGACAACCATTTCCCTATTTCCTTCAATAGAAAGATACAAAGATTCAACCACTTCTTCCTCAGATGAAGACTCTCTCAATGGATACCCAAGTTGTCTCCTTGCCAATACAGGGTTATAATTAATCAATCCCTTTCCTCCTATCAAGGGGACATTAGGGAAACCAGTGCACTTGACAATCATTTTCATTCCTAACACATCTCTGTCATAACCCCAAGCTATTTTATCTGCAGTTAGCCCCATCAACCTCCGGGAACACTTCCATTCTCCTCATAGTTCTTTAAATGGTCCAGACTTAGGCAACTGCTTGGCAAACCAGTCAGCAAACAAAGGTGCACAACAGCTCACATACTCTCATTTTCTCTCGTTCCTATAGTGGACCCCATAATAGAAGTAACCCACCAGAGTAAGTGTAGGGTTTCCTCTGAAGAAAATAGAGATAGCTTCAATACTGACATTCCCTTGATCACATGGAAACAAGCTAGTTCCATATATCAACAAAGCCAATTGTACACTGAACTCTTCCCACCGGCCTTCCTGTGCATGAACTAAAGCTTCTTGAATAACTATATCACAAGACATCCCTTTTCCCTTGCTCTTGCTCAAACCAAACTCTACTCTATTTAATGGCAGATGAAATCTCATGGCAATATATTCTGCTTGGAGTACCCTCCCAGAATTGTAGTAAGGTTGCCTTCCCCTAAAAGGTATATGCAACATGCTAGAGATATCCTCCACAGTGGGTACCAATACATAATCAGGAAATACAAAATAGTGTAGTGGAGCATCATAAAACTGTAGAAGGGTATGAAGATTGCTCATTTGGTCTTCTGTAGGCTTGTCCATATATCTGATAATTTACCCGAACCTGGTCTTGAAGTCACCCAGAACCTTGTCATTCATCAGTTCTTTCAGCTTGTGTAGGTTCTTTGCCTCTGGCTACGGAAAAGTTTAGTGCACATTGTTCTTCTGGGGGACTGTAGTAATTCCTGCCATCTGGATGTAAGTAGCTAGAAGATACCAAAACTGGGTGTAAACAGAAATGCAACCTGAGAAATGAAAACTCACAAATGTTAATATGTTATGGCATGATGCAAATGAAATGAAAGGAACATATGATCAATCCAGAACTGTCTGGAATCGGATATCAGAGACAAGTGAACAGAAACCCCAAATCCTCTGGATATCAGCCCAAATAAGAACTCAGATTGCCACAGATAAGTCAGACAAGGATCAGATCCAGATAAACTCAAGAACTTCGGGATCAAAGTAAACATATCAAAACACATAGGATTGCACTGTTAACGCGGATATGTTGAGGTTAAGGGTTCCTGCAAACTTGTAAACCCCTCCCAATCTCACGGGTGTGCTCCAGGTCAAACATCACAGACTCTCAAAGCCGAATAGGAATAATACGTTCACCATTTCCGTGAAATGGCTCATGACCAAATCAGGGAATCGGTTAAGCATTATGTACTACTCAAGGAGGTCTTAGTGTGAATCCGGGAAAAACAAGCATCCTTTATAAGTCCTCAGCTTCAAGCACTGAAATCGAGAAACAATAGTACATTCATCCCGAAGGGTACAATACTATTGTCATACGACCAGATGCTTTAACTGAGTTCCTATAAGAGAACCAGGCCATCCTATGCGAGTTCCAAGTGGGCCCTCGGGTGCGAATGGGTTTGCCACAAAATGTGGTCTGCCACTGTCACCACTGGAGAGGGATGTTTCCACAAGGTTCTCAATGATCGGTCCCCAGCTGCACATAACTATCAAGGTCATGTAATGAAGTAGAGAAAACCTCTATATCAAGACATTTCCAAGAAGTCGTGAATCTGGGTGTGAACGCACTAATACCCCCATGACTAGATGCCACAGGGCCAAAGGGATTGCCCATGCTAAGACCTATGTTGCACTCAATCCGGGTATTTGGCTAACCTCATCTCACCACTCACAGTAACCCCTAAGTCCCTCCAAACAGAAAACCAGTCCAGATAGTCCAGTATAGTATGATGCATGAAAATAAATACTGAAAACTGTAAATAAACAACAGTAAAATAAACACGCAACATCAAACAAACAACACCCAATGAAACAAGAACACGCAAGCGCTAGGAGAGACTCTCAAGGGAACCAGAGATTCTGGGTTCGATCCCCAGCAGAGTCGCCAGCTGTTGCTCCCTGGATTTCCATCCTGGTACAAACGCGAAAGTGGTGCGGAAAGAGGTAGAGTCGCCAACCAGACATTTTTATCCCGAAGGAACGAGAATGGTAATGATGCACAAACTATAGGAAAAAAGGAAAGGACAAGTTCTTGCGAACCAAAGAACTGGGTTCGAGAGTCGGTTACGACCTTGGAAGGTATTAGCACCCCAAATCGTCCGCCGTACCCGATGGGATCGATGCTAGCAAAGAAACTGTTTCAAAGGGTGTAAGAATGAAAGCTACTGCAAAGAAAGAATTGGAACTAGATAAGAAAAGAAAAGAAATGGGAAAATGTAGGGAAAATAAAAGAGTGCTCGAACGGGCCCTACTCCGCTGCCTACGTACCTCATCTGGACATGAGGATCAGAGTCGCCGTAGTTACCCTAACTAGGGGTGGAAATATTGCTTGTGTCTTAAGGCTTGAACTGCCTATATCAATGCTCAGGTGTTGCAGGCTCGTCTGACACGAGTGTGTTACCGTCTTGCAAAGTGACAAGTAGGAGCAAGTTCATACAATGAGAGTGAGTCAGATGAGAAAAGAAGTCCCAAAGGGGAGACACTTATTCTTTGTCCAATGTTTTTTTTGAGTTTTTTATGAGTGTGGCACAAGGAAGTGAAGGCAAATCCTTTTCTAAGGAATGTGTCCTTATTACCATATCCCTAAATAGAATGAGTAACAAGTCCACCAAGAATGAAGAAGATCCTCAAACTTGTTTCCTAAGATTGGGGGTTTAAATTCACTAACTTGTTGAAATTATTAAGTGTTTTATGGATTAAAATGAATAAATGTTTTTTATGCTTTTCTTTGTGAAGGTAGTCTCATGATTGAACTTGTGCATCATAAATAAACTTATGCCACCACCAAGATGGGGGTGAAGAAGAGTATCCATGGAATAAGGCCATAACACAAGAGACCACTTCAACCTTTTATTAAAGTGGTTTTTATGTTTTGTATGAAGATGAGAAGAGAAGAGAACCAAAGGAGCAAAAGGTAAATAACTAAAGGAATCTAACCATCCTAGAAGTTATCATGTAAAGGATTGGTCCTAGGTTAGTGAGGTTTGAAGTCTATCCTAACGAAGAAGAAGGAAAGAAAAAGAAAGAAGAAAGGAGAATGAGGTTCAACTTACTTCTCTTGAAGAAGTTAAGTTGAACTCAAAAGGGGAAGAAAAGAAGTGAAGTGATGGCCTAAAGCACATCTCAAAGACACATAAAAGAAATTAAAGACAAGTTAAGGGTGACCTCTAAAAAACCTGCAAGTGTTAGAAGTATTCACAAATGGAGAAAGAAGTCAAAGTATGCACAAGACAATTAAGGAACAACTTTAAAGCAAACCAAAGCATCTAAGTAATAACCTAATGGTCAAGGGTGACCTCTAACATTAGTCATGCAAAGCTAAACAAAGAAGGAATGAGAAAGCTCTCAAAGGCATAAGTGAAACACCTAAGAAGAAAGAAAGATAAGAACGAGACAAAAGAAGCATCATACAAGCAAAATAAGGATCAAACTTCTCAAAGTCAGAACCAAAACAAGTGGAATAGAAGCATGAGATCAAATCATCATCATCACTAGAAACATACAAGTTCAAACAAGAACACATAGAAGAAGCATGAATAAGTTTGAAGTGTCGTGGGCATTCATAAAAGTGTGAGACTTAATGGATAAGCAACTCAAAACAAAACAAATTGAAATCATCACAAAAGGACCAGGGACATTCTAACATGGTAAAAAGTCCTAAAAAAAACCCTAGGAGTTAGGACAAGTGCCCTCCTATCCTAATGAGCAAGCAAAAGTCAAGAAAACATCACAATTAGGTCATGGCAATCACAAAATTCACAAAAAATGGAAACCAGACTCTGAAATTCCACAAGTAAGCACAAAGAATCCTTAGACATGTAGGATCAACATACCAAAGCCAAAAAACACAAATTAGAAGAAAACTATGTCAAATAATTGCTCAAAGTCAAATTAGGGTTTAGAATCCTCATCACAAACAACATGGCAAAAGGCAAGCAAATAACTTCTAAAAATTATGAATAAAATCTCAAATGATCTTAAACTAGTTAAGAATCTTTGGAAAAAAGAAGAAAGTTCATACCTATTTTAATGCTCAATTTATAAAATCAACAAGGAAGATCATGCAACAAAGGGATTAAAATAAAGAAATAAAAGTCAACAATTAATTCAGCAAAGAAAAATAATGAAAAATAAAAATAAAAATCATATAAAATTAAAGGAAATTAAAAAGAACATCTATGATTTTTCTCAAGATTTTTGGATATGCCTTGCTAATTTTACAAATTAGAAACCAAATAGAAAATAAAATAGAAAAATAAAAACAAAATAAAATGGACATGGTGTAAATAGCAAAAGAAACAATTCAAAAGCTATTGGGCTCATGAAAGGGGGTGCGCTTATCAGTTCAAGCCCAGGTCCAAATGCGCTGGGCTCATAAAGATTACCATGGACTTCCTTCAAACTCAGAAACAATCAAAGCCACAAGATGCATCTAACGCGATGATGGGGTCAACCATATCCCACAAGTCAACAATCTAAAGTCTCAAAGACACGCGCGCATGATAGTAAGGATGGACTGGAAAACATTCTGATTTATTATGAAATAAGAAGCCACATGAGAGAGAGAGCATGTTTTTTAATGCGTTGGCACAAATCTGGCCACTGAATTCAAAAAATGAACGACACAAATTCCTTCTTCTTCCTCCAACTCACAATCAAACTGAAACATATGAAATGCAGAATCCGGTGACCGGAGCTATGGCTCCGGCACCAGAAAACTCATCCTATGAACAAAACAACACCAATATGCACCAAACTCTCCAAATCAAGTAAATCAACCATGTTGAATTCAAATCCAAGCTAAAATAACAAATAATCATAACCCAAAGTAGATCGAAGCAAATAACATTTCAACATCAAACTTTAAAACAACAATACTTATTCATTTCTCACTCAAAATCAAAACTAAATACATCCAGATCATCAGTGAAATAAGCAGATTACAAAATGCACAAGAAAAACCAATTCTAGATCCATGGATTTGAAGGTTACCTGAAGCTTGCAGAACACGAATTAGCTCAAGAAAACCTTCCACAAGTTGCAGATCTATTGGATTTAATCTCCTCTTGCAAAATAAATGCAAGATGGTGCTTGAAATGGTTTAAATCTAGAGATTCGAATGAATTTGCTCTGAACTGAATCTGATAGATACTTCACTCTTAGCTCAAACCAGGGGTGGATTTGTGCTCCTTATGGCTTGAGGATGAAGATTTGGTGAAGCAATGAGGCAATGTGAGGGTGTAGAGAGAGATTCGAAGGATTTTGCTCTTGTGCAAGAAGAAATTAATATGAAAAATGAGAGAGTGTGTGTGTGTGGTTTAAGGGCACAATTAGCTTTTATATGGTTAGTGTATACACCTGATTAGGGTTTATGGAGCAAAGAGAGCATGAGGTGTGTGATGAGGATCAAATTACAAAAATGCATGAAGTGTGGGAGTGAATGCTTTGCTCGTGCATCTTGCCAACTATGTGCACCTTTTGATTCAAAATGAAACCATCATGACCATTGGATTAATCTTACAACATGGGATCAAGCGCATCATGCCTTTGTCATGCTTTTGCAAAGTTACATTTTGTGAAATTCTCCTTCATCAAGCCACGAGTTCTTGGGAACTTTTGCATAAAATCAATTGTCTTGGCTTGCCTTTGTATGTTGTGATCACATTTGGTTCATGTCATGCCTTAAAAATAAGATACGAGGCTTTTTTCAAATGGTGGAAACTTGAAAAATAAGGTAAAACCCTAAATTTCACCAACTTCAATTGGCCATATCTTTCAAACTAAAAATGCTATGATCATGTTCTTGGAAATTTTGGAAATGGGAGAGCAATCCCTACAACTTTCATGTTTGAGGAAAATTCATTTAGAGTCATCTTAGCCATGTAAGAATCACTTGAAGATTAGGGCAAAAAATGCCAAAAATAGTAAGTTTCCATTACAAGTCACTTACTAAATTTGGAAAATTCCTCATAAGCTCTTAATTCTTGATTTTTGAGATCACCAAAGCTCTTACTTATCCTTGGGAAGGTCCATTTTATTGAAAATCAAGGTTGGAGGACTTGAAATCCAACAATTGACTTTTCATATGCATAGTTGACCAATTTCTTCATTTACAAGTAACTGAAGAATTAGCTGACTTCCTCAATGATTATTTGCATCAAACTTCATACATATGCCTTATATATCATTTGAAGGCCTTTGACCACAATAATTGGTCAAAGATGTGAGGATTTCTTGATCTGAGGCAAAACCCTAATTAGGGTTTCCTGTGTAGGAGCTTGTTGCACTGTTGAACTCCTGATGATGCTTCACCCTTCTAGAGTTACATTGATGACTTTGGACTTGTAAAAGACATGAGGAGAACTTTTGAGCTTCTTTTAATGTCACTTGTCTCTTGGATTGACTTGGAGAACCATGAATTTCCAGATGATTGATCATGTGCCTTATGCTAGCACCTTGGATGTCATGCTTCATTTTTCTATGCCAAATGTTAGGATATGAGAGTATCATGATATGCTATATGATATGAAAATGATGAAGAAAAGAATGATCAAATTTTGGGGTGTTACACTACTCATATCGACACAATTCTTCCTAAATTCTTATCTGAATCAACACAACTAAATGACTCATCTTTTCCAACCAAAAATCACACTTGAATAATACAACTTATAATTTCACTTCTTCTAATACTTGCAACTCAACTTTATCCGATATTATTGTCAAATCATAGTCTTACATTTCCATATACATTCCTTTCGAATCATCTCAAGAAATCTTCAAGTCTCATGCCATTTAATTCATCACAAAACAACACTCCAATTATCCAGAGTTCAACTATGAGTTTCCATATTACTATCAATTCAAGCGCAACTTCATGCTATCATACTTAAATCCAACTAATATTCTTATATACCAATCTGCATCGACAAATCAAACAATCCACAAGCACTTGGATTGACTTCAACCAATTCAGCGTACATACTATACTAGTTAGCAAGACACATTTATCCATCAATTATGATTCCGTCAACTATCAACAAGAAGATTAAGGGTGACCAGTTCCTCAATTTGTCAATAGACAGCCGACAACCATAATAGTGGCATAAATCATCATTACCCAACACAATAGCGTACCTCAACTTGTACCCAAAGTCCGTAAGCATAATGCTCTGCTAACTCTCTCAGGCTTACCAACGTCTTCTTAGTCTCCTTAATTCCGACTTAGTCAATTATACCAAAACATCTAAAATCCAATACAGAATCTCTTATACACGCTCTTAGCACAACACAACTCTAAATATCCTTCTAACACCGGAAACACTACAACATCGAGTACACTCCAATTCGGTTCGCTCCAATTACAACTTTCACAAACCTATTCAACATTCGTCTTTCTTGAATCCGTCCTTCTTTTAATATTACTGTCACACAACATCATTTCTATAATCATTCTCATTCAACATAAATTGCATATCTATGCATCCTCTGACACCATCACATTCTTTGTAATACCAACATTTAATTCCTTATCGATATTTCGCACTCGTTTTCATCTTTCTCAATTTTCAGCAATAATCGCTCAACTTCGAACACATTTATCTCTTCCAGTACAGACCTCCCAAACATAAAATAACATTCCAAAATGAAGAGAATTTTGTGCATATTCCATAACTCCAATAATCGCTTGAATATGAGTTATGAGTAAAAAGTTATCACCATATCAATGAGACTGGTCCAAAATTCTCGTAAGCAGAATTTTCCAAAAATCAACATCAGACCCAAATATTAATACACACATATCTCCATCTTCACAAACCTCCTGAAGGAAAAACTTATATGAAAAATGTAGGGAATTTCGTAAGCTTTCCAAAAAGTCCAGAATCGATTCAATCAGAATCACGAGTAAGAAGTTATGCCTCTTTTTATTGACAACTGCTCCAAAATTGAAAAAAATTAGAATTTGAGATTGATGAACATAGGTTCCATCTCTCTCTCTCTCTCTCTCTCTCTCTCTCTCTCTCTCTCCTTCTTTCTTCCAAGATCTACCAACAATCCTTTCTTTTCATCCAATTCTAAATATTGCTCGACTTTAATCCAACTATACTCAAGGCATATTAATCTACTGACTTGATCTATGAACTTATCATTATCCTTGGGATAATTCTTTATTCTCAATCAATTCCTCATCCATATTCTACGCACTTCTCAAACTCGACTGATACGAATTCATGAGTCTAAACTCTCGCTGGTACACAACAACATTGCTTCAATAACGTTTGCACTCTTGCAATCAACATCAGTTTGAACCAACTTCTACATCCCAACAACACGTTCGGGAGACAAGTCTCTCCCCCACTTAATCCAAACCAACACATGAAGACAATGACTAGAAACTAACAAAGAAGTACCGACAGTGTTTCACACACATGTCGTGCACTAAGGAATAAACGACATTAGACAACATTAGTCGGACGAACCGACCTGCTCTGATACCACTAATGTAACACCCCATTTCTACCCGACAATAATTGATAAAATCAAAGTAATAAAATTCAACTTAATAAAACAATTAGGATGTCACATTTCAACTTTAAAACACTTTTTCATTTAATCAAGTAATACATCGATACATAACACTTTTTGATTCAGATGAAACTATAACAACAACTTTTATTCATTTTTGAAACCAAACAACTTTTACAACTACGCAACGGATTCTCAAATATTCAACTAACTGTTCACCCGCCGAGTGTTATGTATCAGAGAAACAACATATTTTCAGGGAAACAACTTAAAACAACAACAAAGCAACTAAGTGTTCACCCGCCGAGTGTTACGTATCAGAGCATCGACACCGACTCGAACTAACATAGGTAAGCAGCTCTATTCTGGAATACCTGCACGTTACCAACATAGGGGCAACATTCAAACAGAAGGGGTGAGATATCTAGCAATATAATCAGAATATATGATTAATAACATATTAGATCAGATTACATAAATTATCACTTCACAACCTACAACAACGTCAACCACATTAAATACAACCCGACAACATAATTATACAACTTTAGAATGCAAATTTGACCAATGCACATGCATGTGGTACCATTGGAGTAAAACTCCCAACTTAAAATATACAAGGTTATCGAGGTATCTGCAAGGCATAAGCCTTCAACTTAATAATTTTGTCAATCCAGGCCAAAAGGGAGAGCCTTGGCTCCAACTTAGAAAATGAAATGTATGTCATGATTACAACAACACAACACATAACAACAACCAACTCAGAACAACATTCAACAAAAAACATAACAACTTTAATTCAACACAATTCAACTTTGGCCATAGGCCTACAACTTGACAACAATAAAAACAACAAATCAACATTGGCCCAAGGCCTCCAACTTAGTAATAACAACGAATCAACATTGGCCATATGCCTACAACTCGAATATGCCCATAAATCAGGACCATTCAACCTATTCAGCAGTACCAGAAAATCCACATATTTGACATAATTCTAACGAAATAAATTCAACAACTATTCTACTAATTTATACGAACTGCTCCGACAAATTTCAGCTAATTCTGAACAACTAATTTTTCCACTTAATTCTACGTATTCAACTAACTCAGCATTGTTTTTCACTCTAGTATCACTACTAATTAATCCTATTGATTATGCTAATTTGTAATTCACTGCTGCAATATTTTCTGCTATCTGTCATCCAGAATCCAACTCTGCTACAAACTACCAATTACCATACCTCTGTCAAATTCATAACAGCAACCAACATACTAAACTTGTTACTATAATCCTGCTACTGTTACTGGGACTTCTGTTATATTTATTGCTTTTCCTTCCCACATATTAATCAATTCCTTTTTCATACCTCTATTAAATTCGTGTCAACAACCGACTTACCAAAACCTGCCAGTTACTAGTTCTGTTTCTAATACTAACACTTTTATTTCACTTATGCTTACAACTTTCTGCCATTATTATTTTTCTGTTAAACATATGTATATCTTAAAATTTACAACTCCCAACTAATTATTATTAATATCGGAACTTATACATTTATACTGCTACTAAAATAATTCTACTACATAGTTCAATTATGTCGACTGCTATTTTTAAATTATAATTTATCACAGAAAATTTTATGAACTAACGGATGCACTAACACAACACAACAATGCAACCAAACAAGACAACCCAGGCATTATGACGGTCGTCTCCCACGAGTGACGGTCATCTAGGGGTGGAAAATGGGCTCGGCCCGTTGGGCATGCCCGTTTTGCCTGCACTTTAGTGCGGGGTGGGCCAAGGGTTTAGGCCTTCACCCTCTAAAGTGTCCGCCCCGCCCGCCCCGTTTTTGTCGTGGGCATTTGCGCGCATCCACATTTACTTAAAGTTTTGTATTTTTAGGCTTAAAAAGTGCAATGCCTGCGGGCTTTCTGTTGCTCCCGAAGATTTGCATTCCGGTACAAGCGCGAACGGTCGGCGAACGGAGAAAAGGAAATGAACTGAATAGAGTCACCAGCTGGGCATTTTTATCCGGAAGGAAAGGTAATGCTGCATAAACCTGGAAAGAGATGGATAAGACGGTTGCGAACCAGAGAAACTGAGAAAGGGGGTTGGTTACGACCTGGGAAGGTATTAGCACCCATATTGTCCGTCGTACTCGACGGGATCCACGCTTAAAAGATTGTGTTTAAAGGGGTAGGTGTATGTGCTATCTGTGTGCAAAAGCTGGAAAAAGAAGTACAAGTGTCAGTGCAAAAGGGTGAATGCTCAGGAAATGAGGCTTTAATGAGAATGCTGAAAGAGGGGGAAAGACAAAGAGACTTTTGTTCGATAACTGTTAAGTTATGCCTATCTATCCTCTCGTGCAATGAGGAAGTCAGAACACCGTAGTTCGACTCAAAGAGACTGAAAGATAAATTGACTGTGACCTGCTTGCTTGTCTATGCTCAAGTGTATGACTCGTCTGGCTCGAGTGCTAACTGTCTTGCATAAGACGAAAGAAGCAAGTTCTCGTTTATGAATGAGTGTGATGAGAAAAGAATTCTGAAGGAGACGATTATTGTTTGTTTTTGTGTTTTCAATTTTGTTATTGTTTTTGGTGTTTTGCATAAGTTAATGAGCTTAAGCCTAAATCAAGAGCTTGTAAACTCATTATATCCTCCCTGATTAGGGATAATGAGCCCACTTAAGTATGAGGTAAGCACCTCAACTTAATTACCATGATGATGTAAGATTAAGATCATTAACCTACTTGTTATTAATTAGATGCTTTTGGGTTAAGTAATGAGTTTAATCTCTAATCACAGATTAGTGGGCTCATTACACCATCCTAATAGAAAGATAATAGATGAGAACACTTAAGCTGAGGAAGATACCTCAACTTAATCCATGGTTAGGGATTAAATTAATTAGATAACAAGCCTTTATTAAGTGGATTTTAATTAAAAGATGAGATTAAGAAATGGATTTTAAGTTTGTAAGACAACTTGAGGGGGACTTGTCCATTAAACACTAGGGTTAGTCCTTCTTAACCATAAGGAAGAATTAGAACCCTAATGTAAGGCCCAAGTTACAAGATAAAGTCTTAGTGATTATTAAGATGATTTGATTGAGAGGTTTAAACAAATTAAAGGTTTAGCACTTAGGATTAAAGTTATACACTCCATCCTAAGAGAAGGATACATGCATAACCCTAATTCCAAAGTCCTAAAACTTTAAGGGTTTAGTCTCTGATTATTGAAATGAGAAGAGAGACTCAAGGAGACTCAAAGGTAAAAACTAAGGGGGACTAATTACAACCCTAATTATTATCATCCTTGGATGTTCCTATGGTTTGTGAGGCTTAAGAAAGACCTTCAAAGAAGCCACCAATGGAAGAAGTAGATGAAAGGAGGGAGAAGCAGAAGAAATAAGTTACTTACTTCATTGAAGAAGATAAGTAACTTAAAGAAAGAAAGTGAGAAAGAATGAACACAAGTGAACAAGTTCACTTCAAAGAAACCAGCAAGATGCATATGAAAGAGATAAAGAGAAATGAGAAGTGAAGGCAAATCCACTTCTTAAAGTAACTTACCACCTGAAAGTGTTAGCATGAATGCATAAAGTTCAAGGCATAAAGAAATGAAATGAAATGAGATAAGATGAGATGAAATGACCAAAGTCAGAAGTGTTTATGCAAGCTTAATGTCATGTGAGATGATCTAAAGGCATACATAGTGCATATGTATGATCATACAAAGATGAGATGCAAATGGAAGCATGCTTTGAAGTTTGAAAGTTCATGAAAGTTAATGAAAATGAAATGAATGAAAATCATGGCAAATGGATGAAGAAATGATAAATCATGATTCTAACATGTCCTAAGATGTCTAAGATGACATATGAATGCAAGAAATGTCATGGCAAGTTCATGTATGAATGCATATGCAAGATGAATGCAAATGAGCATATAAAATTAGGGTTTTAGGGACATATGAGATGCAAATGACAAAGACAGAAGCATATGACATGATAAAAATTTGAAACCAAGCTCAAACAAACCCTAATCCCATACTAAGTCACACCCCAACGGAGAAGGTCAGAAGCCTTACCACTCAAAAGTTATGAATTTCCTAAGTTTCTAGGGTTTTTTGGGTGATCCTCAAAGGAAAATGCAAATCAAATAAAAAATACAAGATAAACTCATCAGAAAAATAAACTACATGTTATGCATAAAACAATGCAAAAAGAATCATCTTCAAACTCTTCTTGGTTAGGCAGAAAAGATTTTTTCAAGTTAGGGTTCAAAAATATGATTTAAATGACCCTTAATTCAAAGAAAATTCTCAAGTTATGATCAAACCTAATAAGAAATTTGTGTGAAGAGTTCAAAAATGTTTCTAAATGCAAAGGGATGATTCATGATTTTTTTGGTGATTTTTAGAAACCTAAATGTATTTTTAATTAATTAAAATACTTTAATTAATTAAAAGTAACATTTAAATATTTTAAAAACTTTTTATATGCAAAAAATAAAATAAAAATCATTTTCTGATTAAGAAAAATATTCGAAACAAAAATGCAAAAGGAAATATTTTTTGGATGATTTTTGCTATTTTAAAATAATTATGCAAAAGAAATAGAAAGAAAATAAAATAAAATGAATTAAATGAGAAAGTAAACGCATCCAGTGGTCCAGATTGAAACCTATGAGGGGGATGTTGACTGCGCGCGTGAATCAATGCCTGGGATCACTCCTGGCTAATTAATTGAGTTTTAATTTAATTAATCTAAAATTAACCTAATGAACTAATCCTGAGCACTCATGTGTTAACCCTAATCCTCATCTAACGACCAAGATTCAAACTGGGAATTAAAACGTGGATTAGCCCTAATGACTCTCAGGTGGCCTGAGAAGACCTCCGATCATCTTCTCCGGCCAGCTCTTCACCTGACTTTGCTCAAATCATCAGCCCAAGCCTCCAAAATCTCCAGAAATGATCAACTAACTATCCTAAACAATAATCCAGCTTCAAAAATCATTTATCATTCATCATCATCAAGATTCGAATCAAAACATCAAAACGGCAAAAATTTCAGAACATCATGAAATGCTTAAAACTCAACCATTTTAAAAAATAAGGGTGTCAACATGATCAGTGAAACATGAGGAATCATTCTATAACATGAAAACGCATTTCTGGAAAAAACGTTCTTGAGGTTACCTGAGGTTGAGCTTTCAGCTCTTGAGCTTTCTAGACCTTTCTTTAGTGCAAACCAACCCCAATGAGCTTCCTGAGAATGCTTTGATGCTTGGAGTGAGTTTATTTGGCCTCCTTTTGAAGTTCAGTTCTGAAGGATGAAAAATCGTATTTGTTGTGTGATGTGTTTCAGGTCATTTTAATGGTTGGGATTTGTTCCTTAGGTGATGCTGAGTTGAATGGTGAAGAAAGTTTGAAGTTTTTGTGGTTGTATGATGAAATTCGAAGAGGGGAAGTGTTATGGAGGATTTTGTGATTCTGAGTCTATGGATGCTTGCAGGCTTGTGTGTTGTGTCAAATGGAGTCCATAATGTTTGTATATGATGTTCTGATTGGCCAGAGAGTTGTTGGTGGCATAGTGTGATTGGTATGGTTGTTTTTGCAAAAAGTCAACATTGGTTGTACTATGGGCATGGGTCATGGCAGGAGTGGTTCCAAGGCATGTCTGGCCTCAACTGGCTTTGTGGAAGGCCTTTGGATCAAGAGATTGCTGCTGGATGGCTTGGATGAAGAGATATCATAGGTTTTGCAAAATTCCCTCTCTGAAGTTTCTTGTGAATCAAGTCATGGAAATGCCAAATTCTTGGGCCAATTCTGATGTTTAGAAGTCACATAGGCATGTTATGAAGTGTAGAAGTTGATTAGAGGTCATTAGAATGCTTGAACATGCCATTTTGCAAAATCCCTCTTTGACATGAAACTTGAAATTTTAGGATTTTTGCCAACTTTGAAAGGCCATATCTTGAGTTCTAGGATGAATCAAGACATGTTCTTGTACTTTTTTGAAAAGGGAAAGACCTAATCGACAACTTTCATGACCAATAATTTTTCATTTGAAGCATTTTTGGTTGAGAAAGAGAAGGTTGAAAAACTTTCCCAAAATGGAAAGTTTCCATTACAAGTCATTTCCATTTTTGGAAAGTTTGCAAATGGCTCAAAATTCTTTAATCTTGTGAACTTCCAACCTCTTCTAAGATCAAATAAAGATCATAGAACTTCATTTTGATGAAAATACCCCTTTGGTTCCATTGTTGGGGGCCTCAGATGCCCTGATTTTGACTTAACTTGCTCAAGAAGTTACCCAGTGAACAAATGACTTCCACAATGAATTTCTTCATCAAACTTGGTACATATGATCCCTATAACATCATAAGAACATTAGAAACAAGAATGACCCAAAATTTTGGAGTTAAGGCCTCTGAAACCAAAACCCTAATTTTGGTCATCTGTGCAGTGAAAACCCTAGCTCTGCTTCCATGCCTTGCTAGTTCTTGCGATCTCTTAACTTCCATGAACTTTGAGGGACATAATATGATTATATAACACACATGGACCCTCTTGGAAAACTTTGAGGCCTTTGGGATGGCTCAGATGGATTCTTGGATTGCTCAGATCACAAACCTTAGATGCAGATGAACTTGAACTATGCAGATGAAACAAATATGCAATATGATGTGGTATGATTATGCTTATGCAAATATGAAAGATCACAAGCCATGGTGTGATATGAGTGAGGGAAAATTTGGGGTGTTTACACTTTCCACGCCCCGCCCTACCTTTTTTGCAGGGAGGGCTTACATTTTAGGCCCGCATAATCAATTTTGACCGCCCACCCCGACCCATTTTTTTGCGGGCCTAAACGGGGTGTGCATGCCCGTTTGCCACCCCTACGGTCATCACTCTCATTCAACCCACGTGACAGGCGTCACACCCTCCTTGATGGTCGTCTCACCAATCTCTCTGCGTGACGGTTGTAATACCCTGTAATTTATTTAATGCTCTGAATAATATTATTTGATATTAGTGAGGTTCTGGATTTCTCTAAGAGATTTTAACAGAAATAATTAGAGCAATCAATAGGATTTTATTTTATTAAATAATATTAGCTGACTCAGAGATTTTATAAAACTGTGGATTAAGAGACATTTTTGGATACTCTCTAATTGGACCCGTTGGTTGGAAAATATGCTTTTCCTTTAAGACCTAAGTTTTCTTTTTCTTTATGTTTTCTAAAAATAGAAACATAGAAAGAAGAAGAGAGAAAGGAAGAGAAAGAAGAAGAAGAGGAAGTCTTGAAGAAGAAGAAGAGAGCTTTTGATCTTGAAGCTTCCACCATCCATTCATCACATGTTCTTCTCCAATCATCTTGCTAAAGGTGGGTTCATAGTTAGAACTTTTATTTTAAGATTTTGGTTAAGTTTTAGAGTTTATGAGTTTTAGGATTTTTATGGAAAAATCTTAGAATCGATGGTTTAAACGGTTAGAAATCGATAAAAATGCTTGAACATTTGACATTAGGTATAAGAACTTTGTTATGGTTTGTTTTGGTGTTTGCAGTTTATTTGAATTGATTTGAGAAGGTTTTGTTATCAGAAAAATGTGTTTTTACTGTTTCTGGTTTCTGGTTAACCGATTAACCTAGGATGTTAATCAGTTAACGCTGCTATTTATGTGCTTCTGTGTTTCTGTTCTGGTTCGGTTAATCGCTTAACCTAGGGCGTTAAACGGTTAACGCTGTAGCTTATGGGAAAAATTATTTTGTTCCAAAATTTGAAAATTCATAACTTTTTCATCGGTTATCTGATTTAAGTGTTCCTTATACCGAATTGAAGCTAAAATTATATACTATCACATGATGCCGAAAAATATTATTTTTACCCTACTTTTACCCAACTTTTCTGATTAACTGTGATAATGTAAGTTAGGGAATTTGTGAATTAAAGGAAATAAAAGGTATAACTTGTGAGGTAGTTAGGTTACCCTAGGTTGATATGGAACCATTTTAGAGACATACAAATACTTAGGCATCGATACTCGGATAATGTCCTCGGCCGGGGAAACATAATTAATTCGCGGATTCGAATCCCTTAATGGAGTAACCCTGGCCCGTGCTTGCTTGCCACTTGGGAGTGTGGCTGCGCGGGGAAAGTTATCCATTAAGAAAAGTAACCGTGAACTGTGCTTGCTTGCCACTTGGGAGTGTGGCTGGGCGGGGAAAGTTACTTTGTAGGAAGGTACCGTGACCCATGCTTGCTTGCCACCTGGGAGTGTGGCTAGGAGGGGAATTACCTTTGATAGATAATGAGTGACTCGTGCTTGCTTGCCACCTATGAGTGTGGTTGGGTGGGGAAAGTTTTATATACGTTAAGGATTGAGTGACCCATACTTGCTTGAGATAAGAGATGGCTGGGTGGGGAAAGATGCCTTAAAGCACCGTGTGTGTGCTCCATTTTATTTTACTTTGATGTCTTTAGTTATATGTGAACTTAAAGTCTAGGTTTTCCCCTGACTTGAGTAATGTCTAGTTTCAAACCTTTTAGATCCGAGAGAACTCTAAGATAGAGAACTCACTGAGATGTTTTATCTCACCCTATGTTGATGTTGTTATTTCAGGTACTTCAGGTTCCGTAAAGGGTTAAGATAAGGCAACTTGATTATCTTTGCTCGTTTGATGACTTTCTTCCGCCGTGGACTTTTGTGATCTTCGGATCTAGTTCTTAGACTTTTTATTTTGTGAACATCTTATATTATTTATAGCCTTTTGTATTAGTACCTTATGTTGTAGTGGCTATATTTATGCAATGTGTTACTAAGAACTTGTTGTATTTCAGTACAAACTTAAATTTATATATGAAAAATATGCTTTGATGTATGTCTTTTATATATGGGTATTACAGTTGATATCAGAGCCGGTCGTATCCTCGACCTAGCCTTGGAATATAATAAGTGTTCTTTCTGTTCATATATATAATCTCGTTGTAGAACTAAATGTTATGTTTATGGTATTGAGCCTGATCAACTTAATCCAGTTTTGATGACATTTAGGGATATGGCTAGTAGGCATAGAACTCGTGGTCGGTCTAGTGCCACTCCTCCTGTTAATGATCATTCGGGTGGTAAAGGGAATGCTCCTCTGTTTTAGTTCATGCAGCAGATGTAGCAACAACATAATCACTTTATACAGGAGATGATGCACCAGATGAATGAGGGTCTTCATCCTCAGGTGGTCGTTCCTGAAATTGAAGGTGGAACTTTCCGTGATTTTTTCCGCATGAATCCTCAAGAATTTAATCATGGTTTTGATATGGTTAAAGCTCATGAATGGATAACTGGAATGGAGAGAATATTTCAGATCGTGTTGTGCAGTGAAGAGAATAAGGTGATTTTTGCATCACATTTGTTGAAAGGTCATGTAGCTAGGTGGTGAGAGAGTGCTTCTAATCTCATGACAGTGCAAGGAATTCTGAAAGTGTGGGAAAAATTTAAGACAACTTTCATGGAGAAGTATTTTCCAAGTTCTTTGAGGACCTAGAAGGAATTTGAGTTTCAGCAGCTTAGGTAAGGAAGCATGACTGTGGCCAGTTATGCAGAAAAGTTTGAAGACATGGCAGCTTATTCTAGGCAAGCTATGTATGCTCCAGATGAAAGGTGGAAGATTGATCAGTTTTTGTTCGTGCTAAGGGCCTAGATTTCACATAGTGCCTCTCGGAGGGAGTTCACTACTTATTCTGAAATGTTGAGACAATGTTATGTTGTTGAGCATAGTTTGATGAAGGTGCAAGCTGAAGCAAGTGCTGGAAGAGTTGTTCCAAGTGACTATGGGAGGGCTAATAATCTGTTTAGGCCAAGGCCTTAACCCTTCAAAGTGAAAAAAGTTCAAAGTGTTGGACCTAACACTCCACCCGTGTGTAAGATTTGTAGCAAGCGTCATTTTGGAAGGTGTTAAAGAGATGAAGGAGTAAGGTGTTACAATTGTAATGAAATTGGCCCTTTGTTAAGAGATTGTACGAATCAGGGGTGTTATTCCCCCAAATTTTCCCTCCTATATTTAAGACAATTTATCTCAAGAGATCTTCTAATAGTCACAAGATCCTCAATTGGTCAAAGAGATTGAAGGTTTCACCAGGCAAAGCCTCCTCAAAAACAATGGATCTTAAAACTAGGGTTTTAAATTTCCCCAAGCAAATTGGACTTCTAAAGCCTCAAGTGGACTTCATAACATCCCACATACTTCAAAGAATCCTCATGTCAAGTTTCAAGACTTTCCCAAAAATTTTGGCCAGTCAGATGCTCAGATACCTAAAAATCAGTTAACTTGGTCAACAAGTCAACTGTGGTCAACTTAAAGTCAAACTTCAAGATTTTTGGTCAACATCAATATTATGAGGTGAAATTCATCATTTGATCAAGAGTTGATCATTATTCATCAAGGAACCCTCAGAATCATAAAGAATAAATAGTTATTAAATTAGGATTTTGTGTAGAAAAAGTCAATTAAACTTTGACCAATCATAACTTTCACATACCTCATCAAAAATTTCCCATCCAAAGCTCATTTAGAAGGAAATTCAATTCTCTACAACTTTTTTTCTCACAAGCCAAGTCCAAAAATGCTTCATTTGAGAGATATGAGCCAAGACATTACAGGTCCTTTTGAAAGTCAACAAAAAGTCAACTTTTTCAAAAAGCCCATAATTTTAAAGTGGAAATTGATATGGACATGGGACCAAACAGGTTGATTAAAGGACACCCTAAGCTTTCTAAAAAGTCCTGGAACACCTTCATGGGAAAAAAATTGAGGAAGTTATGCATTGTTGAAGTTGGGCAATTTTCAAGAGGTGTATGAAGTAAAAAGGGCCATAACTCCAATACTTTCCAAATAGGCCTACAATATTTCAATCCAAACTCAAAGATAAGTTCATTCACGACCCAATGACCATATTTTATGTTTTATATTATTTTTTATTTAAATCATTTAAATCATTTTTAATTAAAATAAATTATATAAAATCAAAGATTTGACTTGAAATTTATTTTGGGATCAAATATATGGTATTCAAAGTGATCAAAATCCTCCAAATTCAAGACCAATTTAGCATGTTTTAATTTGATTTTTTGGACAATTATGATAATTGGTTTCTTCATCCTTAAGCAATTCAAAAATCCATCACAAAAGCCCATTCTCTTGACCTAATTCACTCCATTATATATTCATAACAACAAAACATTACAAGGGGACGAAAAATTGGACCAAGAGAGATCTTTCACACTTCAAAAAAGTCAAAGAAAATTGAAATTTTGTTTCAACGATTTAAGTCATTCCCAAGCAATTCAAAGGTGGTAAATAATTCTTGGAGGTTCCTAAAAGCTATCCCAATCATCATCACCATCAAATTCATGACAAAATGCCATAATCGAATCCATATTGCTCTTGAATTTTTGATTTTTTGATTATGATTATTCATGCATTACTAACAAATTTTGATCTTGTTTAATTGTTTGTGATGTTGCATAGATGATTTCTGGGTGGTTAATTCAAAGATTCATGGCCAAATCCGTAGAATGCCATAATTAGGGTTCTTGAAGTCAAGAATTTGGGACATAATATAGAGTTGATTTTTCATGAAATTAATGACATAATTGAAATTATAAGACTATAATTGACTGAATTATATGATTGGACTGAATTTATATTGTGTAATCCTCATGTTTGTGTTTACAGGACTTGTAGTGACGAACAAAATCTGTCACTACAAGCTTTAGTGACAGAAAAGTGTCACTAAAAACCTAATTGGACGGCTGAAGGTGGAAAATGAAGTCTGGCGCGAAATTGATATTTGAATTTTTTGTTTTTTTATATATTATTTGTTTCAGGTATTAGTGTTGCACCCCAAAATTTGCCCTCACCTGGTCAAGGCAATGTGTCCCAAGTATCCTCTCAAGGTTCACAAGGTTCACAAGATTCACAATTAGTCAGAAAGTTTGACAATCCCCTCAGACAATGCATCCTCCTAAGCAATGCATCCTAAACTAGGGTTTTGGATTTCATCAGGCTAAATGGACTTCTAAGGCCTCAAGTGAACTTCATAACATCCCACATGTCTTCAAGAACCCCTATGTCAAGTTTCAAGGCTTTCCCAAAAGGTTTGCTCAGTCAGATGATCAGATATGCAAAAATCAGTCAAAGTAGTTAAAAAGTCAAACTAAGGTCAATTGTGGTCAAACCAAAGTCAAACTTCATGATTTTTTGCCAACATCAAGTATATGAAGTAAAATTCATCATTTGATCAAGGGTTGATCATGATTCATCAAGGAAGTTTCAGATCATCAAGAATCAGGAGTTTCTAAATTAGGGTTTTCATAGGAAAAGTCAACTGAACTTTGACCAGCCATAACTTTCACATACTTCATCAAAAATTTCCCATCCAAATCTCATTTTGAAGGAAATTGAATTCTCTACAACATTTTGTCTCACAAGTCAAGCCTAAAAATGCTTCATTTGGAAGGTATGAGCTAAGACATTATAGGTCATTTTAAAAGTCAACAAAAAGTCAACATCTTCCAAAGGGCATAACTTGAAAATGGTAAAAGATATGGACATGAGACAAAAGAGGTTTGTTAGAGGACTCTTTAAGATTTCCAAAATGTCCAAGAACACCTTCAAAGCCTTAAAATTGAGGGATTTATGCCTTGTCAAAGTTGGGAAATGTTTGAGGGGTTTATTGAGCAAATGGGATCTTAAAACCAGTTCTTTCCACATGGGCTTGCATTTTTATGACCCAATCACTACCATGACATCATGCACGAACCAAAAATCATTTATTCAGATTTGTATTAATTTTATTTTGTTTATTTTGATTTTATTCATTTAAAATCATTTTAAATCAAAATAAAATATAAAAAGTCAATCTAAAAATCTGATTTTTATTCTAGAATGATTGAAACATCATTTAAAGATGATTGAGAGGATCAAATTTCGTGTAAAGTCTCTAAGGCATGAAAATATTTGATTTTTCTCACTTTTGGAATCATATCTTTCTTCAATCTCAAGTTATCCAAAAGCCCAAAGGAGAGACAAGTTTTATGACCTAAAATCATTCACTATAAGACCATGAACATAATACAATACTAGGGGACGAAAATTGCAGCTTCCAAGAACACTCTTGACATTCAAAAAATTCATTGAAATTTCAATTTTCGGATTCATAGTTGGATGGAAATTAAAGGTATTTTAAAGACATAGAGATGATCCTTGGACTCTCAGGATGCTATCCATATGATCATAAGCATCCATAACCTCATGAATGATGAAAACCGAATCCGTTTTATGTCAAATATTTTTTTTTCGATTCATAAGTTTTGTGCATGATTAATTAAATTTGAGCTTGTAATATTGTTTGTTGAATGATGTAGATGGATTCTGGGTAGTTTGTTATGAGTTTCGATGTAGGTTTGGAGTTTCACCATTGTTAGGGTTTGAAGCTCGTTTTTAGGGTTTTGCGTATGAGGCAATATAAATCCATTCAAAGACCATGGCTAGACCGTATACCTCCCAAGGATCACATTAACTTGATCAATTTGATGAAACAATAGGCTTAGCCATAAGATGTGATTTTCGCAGGTTATAGATATTGAAAAATTTACAGGAAAATTCATAGGTAATTTTGCAGGTGAATTCGCAGGAAATTCCAAGGAAGAAGATGAAGTCAGTGGCGCCAAAAATCCAATTCAAATAATTGTTTTAAAATATAATGTTTATTTGCTGATCCTATGTTGTACGCGCCCCATGTGGCTCAGCTGGTTTGTGTGTTTGCCTGTGTATTGAATGGTCCTGGGTTTGATTCCCCCAGGCCATTTTGTTTTGCTTTATTTTTTTTATATTTTGCAGGTTAGTAATAAAAGGATTGCTGCTCCTATACTAACACCAGCGCGCGCTTGGCCTGGTGGTGATGTTGTTGGTACAAGATGATTGAAGTCTAGGGCCTGGGTTCGAATCCCAGCCCCAGGTATGTGTTTTTTCTCATTTTTTTATTTTATTATTTGTTTTGTTTATATTATAATTAACTTAATTAATTTCTTTAATCATCAATTTTAAAATAAATGTTTATATTATTTCTTATACCAAAAAATTCATATTTTTAAAATCCAAACTTTATTTTCAAAAAACCTAATTATTATATTTATTATATTATATGTTCATATTATTAAATATATATATATATATATATATATATATATATATATATATATATATATATATATATATATATATATATTGTAAATAAATAGATTTATTTTATAAATTAATAAGTAAAACCATAATTCTCATAATTATAACCCTAACCCTAATTTTTTCTAACCCTAACCCTAATATTTTCTTAACTTTAGAATTTAACTTAATATTTTTGTAAATCATAATTAATCATTAACCATTTATTAAATATGTATATAATTTAATTATTATTATTAAAATACTATTTTCCTTATTAAAATATTTAAAATACTTCCTAATATTAATTTATTTTGCTAATTTCTTACTTTCTCCTATTTTCTAACCATTTATCCTCACTTTTATTATTATTGTTTATTATTGCTTATTATTATTTATCACTATTATATTTCTCGATTATATTGTAATTGTCCTGAAGCTTTGTAATAGTTTAGATTTATACTTTTGCTTTATATTTATTATGAAAATATTTACTATGTGGTTAGTAATTCTAGGGTGTGTATAACATGTTTGTAATTAAAATCAACTTAAAATAATTAATTTAAAAAGATAAATATTTGAATACGAACACTCACACACGTAAGTCGATCTTTGATCGCCATCTTGCACTTTCTAAGGTTACCTCTCATGTTGCCTATTTCAAAAGGTCAAGTAAGGTGTCTTAAGCAAGGTCCCTTCACCAATATCATCAAGTCCCTTCAGTTTATAAGATCAAGTCCCTTCGAGGTTGCCTACGATAAATGATCTTGTCCCTTCGTATAAAAGATGATAAGTCCCTACGAATTGCTAAAGACACCTTGCAGTTGCCTAAATTCAGATGTTCCTACACATGTCTCTTCACATCCAAGGTAATGACTACCTATTCCTTAATAATAGGGATAGTCTTACCATTGAAAGAACATAAGAACAATAAAGACTTAATATAGGGTAGGTTCCTCTTAATTACTTGCTCACACATTTCTAAATACTTTTTACACTTCACATTTCAAACAAATTTTCAAAAACGAGTCTTTGTATACATCCATACGAGGATCATTACAAAGTACTTAGAAAGTTTCTAATCACACACTATACCTTTCCAAAACAATTCAAAGTGAGCTAAGTAACTAAGAGCCCATGGATAACCATGGATATAAAGGGTGCTAACACCTTCCCTTTGTATAACCTACCCCCCGAACTCAAAATCATTTTAAGGTCTTTCCTGTTCTTTTATGTCATTTCCTTTTGGATAAAATAAAAGTCGGTGGCGACTCTTGCTATCCGCAATATTTATAGAAAGTCAGTTCTCCCACCGTGTTACAGAACTAACGACTCTGATGGGGATAATATTAAAGAGGGGTACCCTTAGGAATTAGATCACTTTAAATTGTTTGTTTTGTTTGCTTTATATTTATCTGTTGGGCTTTATGTGTGAAAGATCCTAACCCGGATCTAGTGTACCTTAGGTAAATGGCAATAGACCAAGGAAATTGTACGGCGTATACCGATATGGTTGATCTGGTGGCCATAGTTAGTGTGACTTCTTGGTTGGTCCTTATGTTCCTTAAGTAAGTTGAGGATAATATGAGGCTGCCATATGTTGTCAATACACTAACTGACTTTTAGAACCCTAGTCATACCATCTTGGCCTTTAGAAAGTAGTGAGATAACCGACTTTGGTGAAGACTGAAGTTGGTTGATACTCGATACTACGCTCATTGAGATCCTAAACTTGGAGGGTTTTGGTTGGCAAGTAAGTTGCCTACTGAACAACCACCCTTGTGAAGGATCAATGATATTGAGATCCCTTAGAACCTGGTTACTTTTGTAGGACAGGATGAACTAACTAAACTTCAGGGGAGGGTACTTACCTTTAAACCTCATGCAAGCCTTCAAACCTAGGGCTATTGTATGACTTGTTTGTGTGTGCCACATGTTTGTGATTGAGCATAAAATCATAACATCATCATGCATCATAAGCATAGCATTTTCACTAACCATTTCAAGGACCAAAGGATTTATCTTTGTTCTTTGTTCTAGGTCATGGCTTCTGCTCATAGGAATACTATCCGGATCAACTTTGTAGGAATACCTCCTAAGCTTAAGGAATTGGTCTCTCAAGTTTCTGAAAACTCCCAATTCATCAAGAGGCATGGTCACCTATTGGATCTAGTCACTTCAGGGTTCAATGAAAACATGATGAGTGTCATGTTTCAGTTCTTTGACCCTAAACATCATTGCTTCACATTCCCCGACTATCAGCTGGTTCCCACAATGGAAGAGTTCTCCAAACTACTGGGTATACCTATCCTGGATCAGAGACCCTTCACAGGCTTAGAAAAAGAGCCTAAACCTAAAGTCATTGCTACAGCCCTACATTTGAAGAAATCAAACATTGTCCTAGAAATGAGAAGTGGAGTTAAGGGTATCCTTGCTAAGGTATTAATGGAGAAAGCTCAAGTGTTCCTGAAGGCTATGAGTTATGATGCTTTTGAGGAGATCTTAGCCCTATTGATCTATGGCTTAGTATTGTTCTCCAATCCAGACCAGCTCATAGACATACATGCCATCAACATATTTCTGACTCGTAATCCAGTGCCTACATTACTTGGAGATATCTTACATTCTCTTCACACTCGTACTACGAAGGACGAGGAACTCTGATGTGTTGCATACCTCTATTGTCTAGGTGGTTTATTTCTCACCTTCCTCGATCAGTGATGAAGAATGAACAAGGGTTAAGGTGGTCTAAAAGGATCATGTCACTTTCTCATTCAGACATTCATTGGTGTTCTAGATCTATGGAGAATGTTACTATCATTGACCGTTGTGGAGAGTTCCCTAATGTGCCACTCCTTGGAATAAGAGGGGGCATTACCTACAATCCTTCTTCAGCTCTACGTCAGTTTGGTTATGCTCGGAGTGATGGTCCTCATGACATGCTTATTCAGGGTATTATGTTCGACTACGACAACGATCTGCAAGGTTACCGTCAGAGGTTCATACGAGCTTGGGGTAAAGTGAACAAGGTTGACAACAAGACTCTGGAACCAAAGTACTCCATTCCTATGGAACCTTATCTCAGATGGGTACGAGCACGTGCTCAGAATCTTATGATGCCATATCATGTTATCCTTCCAGTTACCATGGAGCCTATTGCTGAAGGAGATACTCCTTATATCATTCTTCATCCAGACATGCCCACTGACATGGAAGAGCTGCAGAGGTCCTGGATCCAGTTGAAGGAACAGAGGGATACTTTTGAGACTCATTTCAAAGCTAGTCAAGAAAGAATCCTGGAGCTAACAAAACAACTTCACGAGGAGCGGAATATCAACTCATACCTCAACACAAAGAGGAAACGTCCATGGGAGACTTAAAACCCCATCTTTGTACTCATTTCATTTTTTTGTTGTAAGCCCAAGAGGCAAACAAGTTTATTGGTTACTAATAAAAGTTTAATTTCTGATTGTTTAAAAAAATTTAAATCCTGCGGTCCTTGAAAACAATGCATACGCATTTACATACCATATCATTGCATCACAGGTTTCTTATGAACAAGTATCTTATCTTCTCGCTGTTTATTTCAGCAGAAATGGCTCTTGAACAGACTGTCAAAGATCTCCAGGCTCAAAATGCACAATTCCAAGAATTGATTCTGAACTTGTCCAAGGGAAAAGATGAGTTGAAGACACTGCTGGCTAAGAAGAAGAAGAACACCAGAAGATCAGGAGGCCTTATCAATATGGGAAGAAGATTCAGAGGTCCTATCAAGACAAAGGAACAGATTGAGGATTCTGAGTCTGAAAATTCTGAGAAAGAGGGAGGTAGTCTCCATGATACGGTGGGAGATTCTGATTCTGAGGCAAACTATTATCATGATCCTGCTAGTGAGGAGAAGTACAAGATGCTGGTAGACAAAATGAATGCCATGGAATTACAAAAATCTTTTGGGTTTGATTTTGAAGATCTGAGTTTAGTATCTGGAGTAGTTATACCTATTGGTTTCAAGGTTCCTATTTTTTTAGTGTATGATGGTGTCTCATGTCCCAAGCTGCATTTAAGATCCTATGTCCGGAGGATCCAACCACATACTGCTGATAAAAATTTATGGATTCACTTCTTCCAAGAGAGTTTGTCTGGAGCTCAATTGGAATGGTACTACCAACTGGAAAGTGTCAATATTTGTGATTGGAATGATCTTGCTGAAGCCTTCTACAGGCAATACCAATATAATGCTGATTTAGCACCTACTCGCATGCAGCTCCAAAGCATGTCAATGGGTGCTAAGGAGAGTTTCAAGGAGTATGCCCAGAAATGGAGAGACTTGGCTGGCAGAGTTCAACCTCCTCTGACTGACAGAGAGCTGGTGGATATGTTTATGAGTACGCTGAATGGTCCTTTCTATAGTCACCTCATTGGAAGCTCATCGTCTGGTTTCACCGAACTGATAATGACTGGAGAATGTGTGGAGAGTGGTATAAGAAGTGGTAAGATACAGGTGGGTGTCTCTTCATCAAGCACTGCTAAGAAGCCCCCTAGTGGAAAGAAGGAGTCTAATGATGTGTATGGTCAACATAGTCGTAACAGGAGTCACCAATCTGTGGGAGCAGTTCACATCTCCAATCCTACTCCGGCAGCACCAGAGCCACAACAAAACAATCAACAGAAGCCTAGAAGACATTTCACCAAGATCAACATGTCACTGACCCAAGCCTTGCAACACATGTTGAAAGGGGAACTCATTACTTTAAAGGACCCTCCTCAGAATCCTAATACCTCCTCTCCTCGGTACAATCCTAATGCAAGATGTGCCTATCATTCTAATAGTCCGGGACATGACACCAACAACTGCTGGGTGTTGAAAATAAGATTCAAGACATGATTGAAGCTGGAGAAATTGAATTTGACCCTCTTGGGACCCCAAATGTGATTACTGCTCCTATGCCCAACCATGAGAAGACTGTTAATGTTGTTGATGAAGTTTCATATGTTTCCTCAGTAGTAGATGTGACTACTCCCTTATCCATTATAAAGAAGAAGCTGGTGCAGGCTGGGTTCTTTCCAGGTTGCAATGAAGACTGTTTTTACTGTGCCTACAAACCTGATAGTTGTTGGAAGTTGAAAGATGGTATTCAACGCCTCATGGACAATTACACTATATTGTTTGAGAAGACTCCTTCTGTTGAAATTATGTGTGAACATTTAACTCGAAGTACGAAGCTTGAAGATATGGCTATGGTTGATAAAGTGCCAGTGAAGATTACCTCCAAAGGCCCTATCAGGATCACCTCTAAAGGTCCTGTCAGGATTACTGCTGAAGGCCTTGTGAAGATTGTTGCTGAGGTTAAGGTGGCTCTGATGATCATTACCACTCCCAGTCCTATTCCTTATACTTCTGATAAAGCTATACCTTGGAATTATGGTTCTGATGTTTACTTTCATGGTGTTAAACAAGAACCTTTGACTGATGCACCTGTTACTGAAGTTAATCTGGATGTTGATAATATTGTTGGATCTAGTAAGATCACTAGAAGTGGAAGAATTTTCTCTCCTCAGGCTACATCCAAAAGTGCAGTTACTCCAACTACTACCTCCACTTCTGAGCCAAGTATTGATGCTCGGGACAAAGGTCATGTGGTTGAACCGGTGCAAGCTGAGACACCGACTGCTGAAAATATTTCTAAATAGATGGAAGAAGTGTTGAAGATCATTCGCAAGAGTGATTATAATATTGTTGACCAGTTGGGGCATACTCCTTCCAAAATCTCCATGTTATCTTTGTTATTATGTTCTGAGGCTCATGCTAAAGCTTTAATCAAGTTCTTGAAGACTGCTCACGTTCCAAATGAGATTTCTGTGGATCAATTTGAGAATTGTGTTGCACATATGACTTATGATAATGGACTAGGCTTTCTGATGCTGATCTGACTCCTGCCAAGAGAAATCATAACAGAGCTCTGCACATTTCTATTGAATGCAAAGGCACTACCTTGTCTCATGTGCTGGTAGACAATGGTTCTTCATTAAATGTGCTCCCCAAAGAGGTTCTGGACAAGCTCAGTCCTGAAGATGTTATGTTAAGACCAAGTAATGTGGTGGTAAAGGCCTTTGATGGCTCAAGAAGAGTGGTACATGGAGAAGTCGACCTCCCGATCAAAGTAGGATCTCAAGTTTTCAATTATACTTTCTATGTAATGGATATTTGTCCTGCGTACTCCTGTTTGCTTGGGCGCCCCTGGATCCATGGGGCAGGTGCTGTGACTTCCACTTTACATCAAAAGTTGAAATATCCGGTGAAAGGAAAGATCGTCACTGTTTATGGTGAAGAAGAATACATGGTCAGTCATGTGAATACTTTTAAATATGTTGAGATGGAGGGTGAATTTGTTGAGACTCCTTGCCAGACATTTGAAGTAGTTCCTTGGGTCGTTCCTACTACTGAAGCTCCCCCTGTTGTTAAAAGAGTTCCTGTGATTACCAGAGTACCTCCTACAATGGCCTCCCTCAAAGATGCTAGAGCTGTGGTTGAAGAAGGTGGTTGTACTATTTGGGGTCAACTTCCTGACATCCCTTACAAATCTGACAAGTTTGGTTTGGGTTTTACTGCAGAATCTCAGAAGGTTGTTCGTTGTGCTCGTGCTGTTCGTATCACTAATCAAGGGGTCATAAGAGATCAAATCAATGTTGTGGGTGACTGTCATGAAGACTACAACCTGGTGTTGCACCCCAAAATTTGCCCTCACAATACAAGACTTTGTGTGCTAAGAGGTTCACAAGGTTCACAAGATTCACAAGACATCTTATGAGGTTCACAAGGTTTACAAGACATCTTATGAGGTTCACAAGGTTCACAAAGTTCACAATTAGTCATATATTAAAATATATAATACTTACATATACATAAATACATAATACATTACTTAAGTGCATCATACTATACATGCATACATAATGCATAAACTAATATTATCATACAAAATGTTATAATCTTGTTTTTCAGATTAATTCTCCAGCAGACAAAACTTCATCAACAACATGTGACCTTGGGCCGTTGTTTATCTTCCCAAAGGTTACTTTATACCACAGGACGTTGTTTATCCTCCTGAAAGCTATCATTACTTCGGGACGTTGTTTATCCTCCTGAAAGCTATCATTACTTCGGGACGTTGTTTATCCTCCTGAAAGCTATCATGACCTTGGGCCGTTGTTTATCTTCCCAAAGGTTACTTCATTATCATGGGACGTCGTTTATCTTCCCGAAGGCTATCTTGAGACGTCATTTATCTTCTCAAAAAGCCATATCATTACTTCGGGACGTTGTTTATCCTCCCAAAAAGCTATATCTTCATATTTTGGACTGCTTTATCCTCCAAAAGATATATTTGAAGAACTTTTCTCCAAGTGGCATCTTTAAGCCCACTCAGGTATATACAACTAGTCATCAGTATCACTCTACGCACCAGTGAGTGCAAATTTTTGGGCTTTTGTGTTCAATCCCCTTCAACCTTCCAGGTCACGACTGGCATGTATGCCAATCTAACCCCTCAGGTTTCAGAAAATTGAACAGGGGCAGCTGTTGCACCCCAAAATTTGCCCTCACAATACAAGACTTTGTGTGCTAAGAGGTTCACAAGGTTCACAAGATTCACAAGACATCTTATGAGGTTCACAAGGTTCACAAGACATCTTATGAGGTTCACAAGATTCACAAGACATCTTATGAGGTTCACAAGGTTCACAAGACATATTATGAGGTTCACAAGGTTTACAAGACATCTTATGAGGTTCACAAGGTTCACAAAGTTCACAATTAGTCAGAAGATTTGACAATTCCCTCAGACAATGCATCCTCCTAAGCAGTGCATCCAAAACTAGGGTTTGGACTTTAATCAAGTTAAATGAACTTCCAAGACTTCAAGTGAGCTTCATAGCATCTTATATGTGTTTAAGAATCCCCATGACACATTTCAGAACTTTTCTCAAAGGTTTGCTCAGTCAGATGATCAGATAAGTCAAACTGAGGTCAACTGTGGTCAAACCAAAGTCAAACTTCATGATTTTTTGTCAACATCAAGTATATGAAGTGAAATTCATCATTTGATCAAGGGTTGATCATGATTCATTAAGGAGATTCCAGATCATCAAGAATCAGGAGTTTCTAAATTAGGGTTTCCTTAGGAAAAGTCAACTGAACTTTGACCAGCCATAACTTTGACATGCTTCATCAATAATTTTCCATCCAAATCTCATTTTGAAGGAAATTGAATTCTCTACAACTTTGTGTCTCACAAGCCAAGCCCAAAAATGCTTCATTTGGAAGGTATGAGCTAAGACATTATAGGTCCTTTTGAAAGTCAACAAAAAGTCAACAACTTCAAAAGAGAATAACTTGATAATGGTAAATGATATGGACATGAAACCAATGGGGTTAGTTAGAGGACTCTTCAATCTTTCCAAAATGTCCAAGAATTCCCTCATAGCATTAAAATTGAAGGATAGGTGCCCTTGCAAAGTTGGGGAATATTTGGGTGGTTTATGAAGAAAATAGGGTCTTAAAACCAAATTCTTCTAAATGGGCTGAACTTTTTGTGACCCAAGGTGTTCCATGACATCATGCACGAAATTTATTTGATATTTTCATAATTTTATTTTATTTATTTTATTTATTATGATTTTTTATATTAAAAATCATTTTAAATTTAAATAAAATATCAAATATGAAAATTTAAAATATATTTTGGTTCTAGAAGGTCATTAACATGAATTGGATTAAATTGATATACAATTGATGATGATTGTCTTGAAATAGAAAGGTCTCATTCAAAAATATATGAAATTTAAGTCATAATCTTTTTCAATCTCCAAAAATCAAAAAGTCCAAACAATGATCCAATTTTTTGACCTAGCTTCACTCAACTATAAGTATACAAACCTAATACAATGCCAAGGGACGAATTTTCTGCCTCAAGAGTAAGTTTCCAATTTTCCAAAACTCACCAAAAACACAATTCGGATTTTACGATTCAAGCTCTTTCAAGGCAGTTTGAAGGTTGATACATGTTCTATGGACATCATTGAACCTATTCCAATCATTAAAAGCATCAAAAACATGACATAGTGCATAACCCGAATCAAACTTTTCATGCCTTGATGATTTTTTCGTTTTCTTATATTTGTGTATTATAAATAAGATTTGATCATTGTTTCATGTTTGTATTGAGTTGCTGATTGTTTCTGGATGGTTTAATTGAAGTTTTACTACAGGTTTAAGAAATTGCCATGGCTAGGGTTTCGGCAAAGCTTTTAGGGTTTCACACTAAACCTAATATAAATGAATTTGGAAAATATAGGATGATCGTGTAAGCTCTGGGGATCACAATGCCCTAATTAATTGAAGAAAATTGTACTGTTTGCTTGCTGGTTGAAATTCGCAGGTTCTGGATATCAAGAACTCGCAGGAAAATGCGTAGATGAATTCGCAGCAAAATTCGAAGGTAACCAGGAGGAAGACGAAGACCATCTGCGCGCGAAAGAAATATTTGAATTGTGTAAAACGCTTAAAAGAAATTCGTTTCGTTCATATGTCACAATGAGCATGTAGCTCAGCTGGTTTTGGTGCGCGTATGGTATACTGACTGGCCTGGGTTCGAAACCAGCCAAGGTAATTTTTTTGCTTGATTTATTCTTATTTTCCAGGATAACAACAAAACCACATGGAGTGCATTGCTACCACTGGCGCACGCAGCCCAGTGGCTGGCTGACTGGTCCTGGAGGATGCATTGCTCAGGGGCTGGGTTCGAATCCCAGCCCAGGTAAGTTCTTTTTCACTTTTTTTTGTTTTTCTATTTTATTTGTTTATATTATAATTAAATAAATTTAAAATAACAAAAAATGTTTATGCTATTTTCTTTTTTTTCTATAACTTAAAATTCATTTTTTTTCAATTAAATCTTATTAGTAAAAATTATTTAAAGTTTATTTTGTTGTATATTATTAATAAGTTTGTATAATTAATTTATATTAGATAATTTATTTTTCTAAGCATATGAACCCTAATATTTTCTAAAAACCCTAAAATATTTTTTAAAACCTAATTATTTCTATGAACCTTAATTGTAAATATTAATTAATTTATTTATTTATTTAAATTTCATAAATTTTGTTTATATTTTAATTAAGAAATAAACCCTAATTTATTTTTCTAAATAATTAAACCCTAATTTTCTTTTTACATAAAATTTAATTATATTATAACTTTTAATTTATTTATTTATAAACCTTAATTATGTACATATTTTATAATTTGTTTGTAATTATTATTTAATATAATTCTTGTATGTAAATAATTTTAGATTATGCTTAAAATAATTAAAACTCTTAATTTAATTTAGTAAATATAATTTATTTTCATAATATGTTTATTTAATTATATTAACCATATTTTCATAACATAAATTTAAAATTTTTTATAATAATTAAGTATAAAGCATAAATTGTTTATTTTTCTTCTTAAAAATCTTAAAAAAATAATTGTTTATTAAAATTGAACTTCTAATTTATCATGCTAATCTCTTTATTCTTGTTTATTTTATTACTAATTCTATTTATTTTCATATGATATTTATTTTATTTTATTATTACTAACCCCATTTATATATATATATATATATTGTGATTTATTATTATTATTGTTACTAACCCAATTATTTATTATTACTTATTTTGCTATTCATTTAATTTATTTTAATTATTATTATTATGTAATTGTATCCTTTATGTAATATTTTAGTAGAAATGTTTAATATTTAAATGCTATGGTTAGTAAAATAGGGAGTGAAACATGTTTGTATTTAAAAAATTAATTTAGCTCATTAAATTTAAAGATAAATATCTAAATTGGTACACTCACACACGTAAGTCGATCTTTGATCGCCATCTCACTTCTTAAGGGTTACCTCTCAAGTTGCCTAAACAGAAGGTCAAGTAGGGTGTATAAAGCAAAGTCCCTCATCTCATATCATCTAGTCCCTTAACAGATAAAAAGATCAAGTCCCTTCGAATGTTGCCTTCGTAATGATCTTGCCCCTTTCAAACAAAGATGATAAGTCCCTCCGAATTGCTTATACACCCCACAGTTGCCTAAATAACAAATGTCCCTTCACTTGTCCCATACATCCAAGGTAATGACTACCTATTCCTTAATAATAGGGATAGTCTTACCATTTAAAGGATTCAAGAACAAAAAAGACTTAATTTAGGGTAGGTTCCTCTTAGATACTTGCTCACTCTTCAAAACATTTCAAACACTTCATACATTTCAAACAATTTTCAAAACAAAGGTTTTATATATATCCGTACATGGATCATTATAAAATACTTAATAAAATTTCTATTCACACACTTCACATTTCAAAAAACATTTTAAAGTGAGCTAAGTAACTAAGAGCCCATGGATAACCATGGATGTAAAGGGTGCTAACACCTTCCCTTTACATAACCTACCCCCCGGACCCAAAAATCTTTTAAGGTCTTTCCTGTTCTTTTATGCCCTTTCCTTTGGATAAAATAAAAGTCGGTGGCGACTCTTGCTATCCGCAACATTTAACTAAAGTCAGTTCTCCCACCGTGTTACAGAACTGGCGACTCTGTTGGGGATTTAATATTAAAGAGGGGTACCCTTAGGAATTAGATCACTTTAAAATTGTTTACCTTGTTTGCTTTATACTTACTTGTTGGGTGCTCTCATGTGTGAAAGATCCTAACCCGAATCTAGTGTACCTTAGGTAAATGGCAATAGACCAAGGAAACTGTACGGCGTATACCGATATGGTTGATCTGGTGGCCATAGTTAGTGTGACTTCTTGGTTGGTGCTTATGTTCCTTAAGTCAAGTTGAGGATAATATGAGGCTGCCATATGTTGTCAATGCACTAACTAACTTTTAGAACCCTAGTCATCCCATCTTGGCCTTTAGAAAGTAGTGAGATAGTCGGCTTTGGTGAAGACTGAAGTTGGTTGATACTCGATGCTACACTCATTGAAATTCTAAACTTGGAGGGTTTTGGTTGGCAAGTAAGTTGCCTACTGAACAACCACCCTTGTGAAGGATCAATGATATTGAGATCCCTTAGAACCTGGTTACTTTTGTAGGACAGGATGAACCAACTAAACTTCAGGGGAGGGTACTTACCTTTGAACTTCATGCAAGCCTTTAAACCTAGGGCTATGGTGTGACTTGTTTGTGTGTGCCACATGTTTGTGATTGAACATAACATCATGACATCATCATGCATCATAAGCATAGCATTTTCACTAACCATTTCAAGGACCAAAGGATTTATCTTTGTTCTTTGTTGCAGGTCATGGCTTCTGCTCATAGAAACACTATCCGGATCAACTTTGTAGGGATACCTGTTAAGCTTAAAGAGTTGGTTTCTCAAGTGTCTGAACACTCCCAGTTCATCAAGAGACATGGTCACCTATTGGATCTAGTCACCTCAGGATTCAATGAAGACATGATGAGTGTTCTGTTTCAGTTCTTTGATCCTAAGCACCATTGCTTCACATTCCCCGACTATCAGCTGGTTCCTACAATGGAAGAGTTCTCTAAACTTCTGGGTATACCTGTTCTTGATCAAAGACCCTTCACAGGCTTGGAGAAAGAGCTTAAACCAGAGGTTATTGCTGCAGCTCTACATTTGAAGAAGTCAGACATTGTTCTAGAAACGAGAAGCAGAGTTAAGGGTATTCTTGCTAAGGTGTTGATAGAGAAGGCTCAAGTGTTCTTGAAAGCTATGAGCTATGATGCTTTTGAGGAGATCTTAGCCTTGTTGATATATGGCTTAGTGTTGTTCCCCAATCCAGATCAGTTCATAGACGTTCATGCCATCAATATATTTCTGAGTCACAATCCAGTGCCTACATTGCTTGGAGACATTCTGCACTCTCTTCATACTCGTACTACGAAGGCACGAGGAACTCTGATGTGTTGCATACCTTTGCTATCCAGGTGGTTTATTTCTCACCTTCCTCGCTCAGTAATGAAGAATGAACAAGGGTTCAGATGGTCTAAAAGGATCATGCCACTCTCTCATTCAGATATCCATTGGTGCTCCAAATCTATGGAGAACGTTACTATCATTGACCGTTGTGGGGAGTTTCCTAATGTGCCACTTCTAGGCATAAGAGGAGGCATTACTTACAACCCTTCTTTAGCTTTACGACAGTTTGGTTACGCTCGGAGCGATGGTCCACATAACATGTTGATTCAGGGTATTGTGTTTGACTACGACAACGATCTTCAAGGTTACCGTCAGAGATTCATACGAGCATGGGGAAAAGTGAACAAGGTTGACAGCAAGACTCTGGAGCCTAAGTACACTATTCCTATGGAAGCTTATCTCAGATGGGTGCGATCTCGTGCTCAGACTCTCATGATGCCATATCCTGCTATCCTGCCAGTTACCATGGAACCTGTTGCTGAAGGAGATATTTCTTATACCATCCTTCACCCAGACATGCCTACTGACATGGAAGATTTATAGAGGTCCTGGATCCAGTTGAAGGAGCAAAGGGATACTTTCGAGGCTCATTACAAAGCAAGCCAAGAAAGAATCCTGGAACTAACAAAGCAACTTCATGAGGAGCGGAATCTCAACTCATACCTCAACACAAAGAGGAAGCGTCCATGGAAGACTTAAAACCCCATCTCTTGTATTTGTTTCCTTTCATTTTCTGTAAGCCCAAGAGGCAAAACAAATTTATTACTAATAAAAGTTTACCTTCTTGTTTGTTTAAGCAAATTTAAATCCCGCGGTCCTTGAAAACATTGCATACGCATTCACATATCATATCATTGCATCACAGGTTTATTGTGCACAGGTTTCTTATCTTCTCGCTGTTTATTTCAGCAATGGCTCTTGAACAAACAGTTAAGGATCTCCAGGCACAAAACGCACAGTTCCAAGAGCTGATCCTGAACTTATCCAAGGGGCAGGATGAATTGAAGACACTGCTGGTCAAGAAGACTAAGAAGACTGGAGGTCAGGTGGCCTAATCAACATGGGAAGAAGGTTTAGAGGTCCTGTCAAGACCAAAGAACAGGTTGAAGATTATGAGTCTGAAGAGTTTGAGAAAGAGGGAGGCAGTCTCCATAATACAATGGGGGACTCTGATTCTGAAGCTAACTACTATCATGAGCCTAATGAGGATAAGTTCAAGATGCTGGTGGATAAAATGGATGCTATGGAATTGCAAAAGTCTTCTGGGCTGGATTTTGAAGACCTGAGTTTGATATCTAGGGTAGTCATACCCATTGGTTTCAAGGTTCCTACTTTTGTTGTTTATGATGGTGTCTCTTGTCCCAAGCTGCATCTGAGGTCTTATGTCCGGAGAATCCAACCCTATACTGCTGATAAGAAGTTGTGGATCCATTTCTTCCAAGAGAGCTAATCTGGAGCTCAATTGGAATGGTACTATCAATTGGAGAGTGTCAACATCCTTGATTGGAATGATCTTGCTGAAGCCTTTTATAAGCAATATCAATACAATGCTGACTTAGCCCCTACTCGCATGCAACTTCAGAGCATGTCTATGGGTGCTAAAGAGAGTTTCAAGGAGTATGCTCAGAAGTGGAGAGACTTGGCTGGAAGAGTGCAACCACCTCTAACTGACAGGGAGTTAGTGGATATGTTCATGTGTACGTTGAATGGTCCCTTTTACAGTCATCTCATTGGAAGCTCATCGTCTGGCTTCACTGAGTTGATAATGACAGGAGAGTGCGTGGAAAGTGGTATAAGGAGTGGCAAGATTCAAGTGGGTGCTTCTTCATCCAGTACTACAAAGAAGCCCCCTAGTGGGAAGAAAGAGTCAAATGATGTTTACGGTCAACCTGGTCGTAATAGAAGACATCAGTCTGTGAGTGCAGTTCATATCTCCAATCCAACTGCTGCAACAACAGAGCAGCCACAGGGAAATCAACAGATGGCTAGAAGGCAGTTCACTAAGATCAACATGTCAATGGCCCAAGCCTTGCAACACTTGTTGAAGGCTGAACATATCACTCTTAAAGATCCTCCTCAGAATCCTAATGTTACCTCTCCCAGGTACAATCCTAATGCACGATGTGCATATCATTCGAATTGTCAAGGACATGATACCAATAGTTGCTGGGTATTGAAGAACAAAATTCAAGATATGATTGATGCTGGAGAGATTGAGTTCGACCCTCTGGGTACTCCAAATGTGATTACTGCTCCCATGCCAAATCATGAGAAGACTGTCAATGCCATTGATGAAGATTCACATATTTCCTCATTTGCAGATTTGACTACACCATTGTCTGTTATCAAGAAGAAGTTAGTACAAGCTGGGTTCTTTCCAGGTTGTCGTGAAGATTGTGTCTATTGTGCTTATAAGCCGGATAGTTGCTGGAGGTTGAAGGACGGAATTCAACGCCTCATGAATAATTATACCATAGTGTTTGAAAGGACACCACCTTCTGTGGAGAGTATGGTTGATCATATAACTAAAGGTGCGAAGGTTGAAGAGGTGGATATGGTTGATAAAGTGCCGGTAAGGATTACTTCCAAGGGACCTGTCAAAATCACTCATAAGGGTCCAATTAAGATTACTGCTGAAGGCCCTGTGAAGATTGTTGCTGAAGCTAGAGTGGCTCCTATGATCATTACCACTCCTGGTCCTATTCCGTATACTTCTGATAAAGTTGTGCCTTGGCATTATGGGTCCGATGTTTATATCCATGGTGTTAAGCAGGAACCCTTAGCTGATACGCCTGTTGTTGATACGAACCTTGATGTTGATAATATTGCTGGATCTAGTAAGATCACACGAAGTGGAAGAGTTTTCTCTCCTCCAGTTACCTCCAAGAATGCAGTTACTCCAGCTACTACCTCCACTACTGATGCTCGAGGCAAAGGTCCTGTTATTGAACCTATACCAACTGATGTGCCTGCTGCTGATGATCTTTCTAAGCAGATGGAAGAAGTATTGAAAATAATTCGCAAGAGTGATTATGACATTGTTGATCAATTGGGGCATACTCCCTCCAAGATTTCTATGTTGTCTTTATTGTTGTGCTCTGAGGCTCATTCCAAGGCCTTGATTAAATTTCTGAAGACTGCTCATGTACCAAATGAAATTTCTGTTGACCAGTTTGAAAATTGTGTCGCACACTTGACCTATGATAATGGGTTAGGTTTCTCCGATGCTGATTTGACTCCAGCCAAGAGAGATCATAACAGGGCTCTACATATCTCCATTGAATGCAGGGGCACTACCATGTCACATGTATTAATAGACAATGGTTCCTCTCTGAATGTGTTGCCCAAAGAAGTCCTGAATAAGCTTAGTCCTGAAGATGCTGTGTTGAAACCCAGTAATATAGTGGTGAAGGCTTTTGATGGCTCGAGAAGAGTGGTGCATGGAGAAATTGATCTCCCAATCAAAGTTGGTTCTCAGGTTTTCAATGCTACCTTTTATGTAATGGATATTCGTCCGTCGTATTCTTGTTTTCTTGGGCGTCCCTGGATCCATGGTGCAGGTGCTGTAACCTGTACCTTACATCAAAAGCTGAGGTATCCAGTAGAGGGGAAAGTTGTTACTGTTTACGGAGAGGAAGGATACATAATTAGCCATGTGAACACCTTTAAATATCTTGAAGTGGAAGGTGAATATGTTGAAACTCCGTGTCAGACATTTGAAGTGGTTCCTTGGATTGTTAATAATTATGAAGCTCCTCCTGTTGTCAAGAAAGTTCCTGTGGTCACCAGAGTACCTCCTACAATGGCCTTCCTTAAAGATGCTAGAGCTGTGGTAGATGAAGGTGGTTGTACTATTTGGGGTCAGCTTCCAGATATTCCGTACAAGTCTGACAAATTTTGTTTGGGTTTCACTGCAGAGTCCCAGAAGGTTGTTCGTCGTGCTCGTGCTGTTCGTATCACCAATCAGGGGATTATGAAGAATCAGATCAATGCTGTGGGTGACTATGAGGAAGATTATAATCTGGATGCTTGGATTTTCCTACTGTGGGTGCTGGACTCAATAATTGGAAAGCTGAAGATGTTATTCCTATCTCCTTTAGTTAGGAGTAAATACTATTACTGTGTTGTTACTTTTAAGTTTGTAATTTCTTGAACAATTAAACTCTTAAGCCTTGTGCCTTACCCGGGGCACAATGGTGTGCTTGTTACGGGATGTCATTTCATTTGCATACTTCATTCAATAAAAATCAGTGGACGTTTCGTTTTCATAAATATTGTGTTCCTTGTCTTTCTTTTATTTTATTTTACTTTTATCAGCTATGTGTTCTTACACACACCCACATCACTAAAATGCAGATCCTCATCCACTATGGATCCTGTTGATAACAGTTCTACTATTGCCAATTATAATTTCGAGAATCCGATCTATCAAGCTGAAGATGGAAATGAGGACGATTGTGAAGTACCTGTAGAGCTTGCTAGGTTGTTACAACAAGAAGAGAAAGCTATACAGCCACATGAAGAGCCAGTCGAAGTTGTGAATCTGGGAACTGAAGAAAACAGGAAAGAGGTCAAGATAGGGGCTGAATTAGAGGATAGTGTCAAGAGCAGATTGATTCAGATGTTACATGACTATGTGGAGATTTTTGCTTGGTCCTATGAAGATATGCCAGGGTTGGATACAGACATTGTAGTTCACCGTTTACCAGTGAAAGAAGATTGTCGTCCAAAGAAGCAGAAGGTTCGTCGCATGCGTCCTGAAATGTCAGAAAAGATTAAAGCAGAGGTAATGAAACAGTTCGATGCAGGGTTCTTAGCTGTGACTTCTTATCTTCAATGGGTTGCAAATGTGGTACCGGTACCTAAGAAAGATGGTAAGGTACGTATGTGTGTAGACTACAGGGATTTGAACAAGGCCAGCCCCAAAGATGACTTTCCACTTCCTCATATTGATGTTCTGGTAGACAACACTGCTCAGCATAAGGTATTCTCTTTTATGGATGGTTTCTCTGGTTATAATCAGATCAAGATGGCACCTGAAGATATGGAGAAGACAACATTTGTTACACAGTGAGGCACTTTTTGCTATAAAGTGATTCCATTTGGTTTGAATAATGCAGGGGCAACATATCAGCGTGCTATGGTGGCTTTGTTTCATGATATGATTCATTATGAGATAGAGGTGTATGTGGATGATATGATAGCCAGATCCCAGAATGAAGAGCAACATCTTGATCATCTGCATAAGTTATTTGAGAGGTTGAAGAAATACAAGTTGAGATTGAACCCAAACAAGTGTACTTTTGGAGTTAGATCTGGTAAGCTCCTGGGTTTCATTGTCAGTGGAAAAGGTATTGAAGTGGATCCTGCAAAAGTGAAAGCTATACGAGAGATGCCAGCTCCCCGTAATGAGAAGGAAGTTAGAGGTTTCTTGGGACGATTGAATTATATTGCAAGATTTATTTTCCAATTAACTGCCATCTGTGAGCCAATCTTCAAATTGTTGAGGAAAGATCAGGTGATGGAATGGAAGGATGAGTGCCAGACTGCCTTTGATGAAATCAAGAAATATCTGCTAGAACCTCCAATTCTGATGCCACCAGTTGATGGAAGACCCTTGATTATGTACTTAACAGTATTAGACAACTCAATGGGGTGTGTGTTGGGGCAACATGACGAGTCTGGTCGAAAAGAGCAGGCAATATACTACCTTAGCAAAAAGTTTACCGACTGTGAAACAAGATACTCACTGCTCGAGAAAACTTGCTGCGCTTTGGCATGGGCTGCTCGCCGACTAAGACAGTATATGTTGACTCATACTACCTTATTGATTTCGAAGATGGATCCAATCAAGTACATATTCGAGAAACCTGCTCTCTCCGGAAGAATAGCAAGATGGCAGATGATCTTGACAGAATATGATATACAGTATACTACTCAGAAGGCTATTAAGGGAATTGTTGTAGCTGATCATTTGGCTCATCAAGCCGTGGATGATTATCAGTCAATGAGTTTTGAGTTCCCTGATGAAGATATTATGATTATTACCAAAGAACCTGGACAATATGATGGACCTGAACAAGGATCCCGATGGACTATGGTTTTTGATGGAGCTTCTAATGCACTTGGTAATGGTGTTGGTGTTGTGATCAGTTCCCCTGAAGGTTGTCATACCCCGATTACTGCCAGACTTTGTTTCTATTGTACCAATAACATGGCTGAGTATGAGGCATGTATCCTGGGTATCAAAGCTGCCATTGATATGAAGATTCAGTTCCTTGATGTGTATGTAGATTCAGCCCTGGTAGTAAGTCAGATCAAAGGAGATTGGGATACCAAGCATGATAATCTCATTCCTTACAGAGAGCATGTGTTGTCTTTGATCCCACATTTTAAAGAGATTACTTTTGGACATATTCCACGAAGAGAGAATCAGTTGGCAGATGCATTAGCCACTATGGCATCCATGTTTGAGATCAGCTGGGATGATGAGGCTCCCAAGATTACTATTGATAGATTTGAAAAACCTGCATACTGCAATGAGATTGACACTGAAGAAGCATAGGAGAAACCTTGGTTCTATGAAGTGAAAAGATATCTTGAAACTCAGGAGTTCCCTGAAGGGACATCTGTCAAAGATAGGAAGTTTCTGAGGAGGTTTTCTGCTAAGTTCTTTTTGAGTAATGGGATTTTGTATAAGCGCAATCATGATTCAACTATGCTTCGTTGTGTGGATAAGAAGGAAGCAGCTGAAATTATGGAAGACATGAATGATGGGATCTTTGGCACTCATTCTAGTGGTCATACTATGGCAAAGAAGATATTGAGAGCAGGTTACTATTGGTCTATCATGGAAGCTGATTGCTATCAACATTCCAGAATGTGTCATAAGTGTCAAATCTATGCTGATAAAGTACATATACCTCCATCACCATTGAATGTGCTGACTTCTCCTTGGCCTTTTGCCATGTGGGGCATTGATATGATTGGTGAGATCAAGCCTACTGCTTCTAATGGGCATCTTTTCATCCTGGTCGCTATTGATTACTTCACAAAGTGGGTGGAGGCAGCTTCATTTGCATCTGTTACTAAGAATGTGGTGGCCCGATTCATTAAGAATAATCTTATATGTAGGTATGGCATCCCTGAAAGGATTATTACTGACAATGGCTCTAATCTGAACAATACTATGATCACTGACCTCTACACGCAGTTCAAGATTAAGCACCACAACTCTTCTCCGTATCATCCAAAGATGAATGGGGCAGTAGAAGCTGCTAATAAGAATATTAAGAAGATTGTACAGAAGATGACTATTACTTACAAGGATTGGCATGAGATGTTACCATTCGCTCTTCATGGTTATCGTACTACAATACGTACTTCAATAGGGGCAACCCCATTCTCCTTAGTATATGGTATGGAAGCAGTTCTGCCCATTGAAGTTCAGATTCCCTCATTAAGAATTATGAAGGATGCAGGCTTGGATGAAGATGAATGGATTCAGAATCGACTTGACCAGATAAATTTGATTGATGAGAAGAGATTAGCAGCAGTTTGTCATGGACAGATGTACCAGAAACGAATGATCAAGGCTTTCAACAAGAAGGTTAAGCCAAAGGTATATCAGGCTGGTGATTTGGTAATCAAGCGTATCATATTACCACAGGGTGATCCTAGGGGCAAGTGGACTCCTACATATGAAGGACCATTTGTAGTCAAGACAATATTCTCAGGAGGTGCCATGATACTTACTACTATGGATGGTGAAGACTTCCCACAGCCTGTAAATGCAGACATAGTTAAAAAATACTACGCATAAAAAGAGACCCGCTAGGTTAACTGGCCTAGGCAAAAATAAGGGCATCCCGGCGAACCAAAAGGGTTCGGGCAAAAATTAGGGATATATATATATATATATATAAAAAATGTACACCCGGCAAGTCGAAAACCTGAAAAGGCGGCTTGGGCAAAAAGGGTATCCCGGTGGATTGAAAACCTAAAAAGGCAATCCAGGCAAAAGTTAGGGATTAAAGCGTATGACTATGTCTCGTTTGGATCACCCATGAAACTATCACCAGTTGTGCTACTTACTCAAGTCTGAACAGATAAAGCTCAATCCAATCGTTTCCGTCTCAACAGCAGAAGATGAAATACTTGAAGATAATGGCAATAGTAGAATTGAAACTCAATAGGATTATTTCCCACATAGCTGATTTTCTTTGTTTTGTAAAATTTTTATGAAAAATTCCTCTTACTAGGATTTCTGTCTCTTTGTACAAACTTACCCATGTACGGGTCACTTGTTGATATAAATAAAATTCTATCTTTGAATCCAGATTTACTTTTACCCTATTTACATAAGCGAAACGTCCATTGGTTGTGTTTGAATGTATGTATGCTTTTGAATATGATTGATGTTTACAAGAAATGCATAAAATGCTTAATATGATTGATGTTTACCATAAATGCATGAAAATGCAGTAATAGTATTTACTAAGGACGAACGAGGGAAGGATTTCAATGAAGCTTCGCTGGTTCATTCCCATCAGACAAATCCCCGGTAGGGCAAATCCATCTTCATAAGTACTTCAAGTCACATCTCCCCTGGAATTTATATCCATCTCTTTTATCCTCATACGGATAGTCGGGAATTTATTTTTCCAATAGGAGTACGACGAACGAAGACGGGAGATTATGTATACCCTACTATCGAACGAAGATGGGAGGTTATGGATACCTTACTATCGAATGAAAACGGGAGGTTAGGAATACTATATTATCAAACGAGACGGGAACAAGTTCCTCATATTCTTCAGCAACAAACCGGGATTTATTTTCCCTGGCCAGCAGTTGTCATACGAAGATATCCAGGCGCTTCAAGCTGCATGATGCATACATACATCATTTACATCATACCATAACATACATATACATAAATACATAATACATTACTTAAGTGCATCACACTATACATGCATACATAATGCATAAACTAATATTATCATACAGAATGTTATAATCTTGTTTTTCAGATTAATTCTCCAGCAGACAAAACTTCATCAACAACATGTGACCTTGGGCCGTTGTTTATCTTCCCAAAGGTTACTTTATACCTCAGGACGTTGTTTATCCTCCTGAAAGCTATCATTACTTCGGGATGTTGTTTATCCTCCTGAAAGCTATCATTACTTCGGGACGTTGTTTATCCTCCTGAAAGCTATCATGACCTTGGGTCGTTGTTTATCTTCCCAAAGGTTACTTCATTATCATGGGACGTCGTTTATCTTCCCGAAGGCTAACTTGAGACGTCATTTATCTTCTCAAAAAGCCATATCATGACTATTGGGCCGTCGTTTATCCTCCCAAAAGTTATGTTTATACCTCAGGACGTTGTTTATCCTCCTGAAAGCTTCTTATACCTCAGGACGTTGTTTATCCTCCTGAAAGCTATCATGACCTTGGGCCGTTGTTTATCTTCCCAACAGTTATCCTTATACCTCAGGACGTTGTTTATCCTCCTGAAAGCTATCATTACTTTGGGCCGTTGTTTATCCTCCCAAAAAGCTATATCTTCATATTTTGGACTGCTTTATCCTCCAAAAGATATATTTGAAGAACTTTTCTCCAAGTGGCATCTTTAAGCCCACTCAGGTATATACAACTAGTCATCAGTATCACTCTACGCACCGGTGAGTGCAATTTTTTGGGCTTTTGTGTTCAATCCCCTTCAACCTTCCAGGTCACGACTGGCACGTATGCCAATCTAACCCCTCAGGTTTCAGAAAATTGAACAGGGGCAGCTGTTGCACCCCAAAATTTGCCCTCACAATACAAGACTTTGTGTGCTAAGAGGTTCACAAGGTTCACAAGATTCACAAGACATCTTATGAGGTTCACAAGGTTTACAAGACATCTTATGAGGTTCACAAGGTTCACAAAGTTCACAATTAGTCATATATTAAAATATATAATACTTACATATACATAAATACATAATACATTACTTAAGTGCATCATACTATACATGCATACATAATGCATAAACTAATATTATCATATAAAATGTTATAATCTTGTTTTTCAGATTAATTCTCCAGCAGACAAAACTTCATCAACAACATGTGACCTTGGGCCGTTGTTTATCTTCCCAAAGGTTACTTTATACCTCAGGACGTTGTTTATCCTCCTGAAAGCTATCATTACTTCGGGACGTTGTTTATCCTCCTGAAAGCTATCATTACTTCGGGACGTTGTTTATCCTCCTGAAAGATATCATGACCTTGGGCCGTTGTTTATCTTCCCAAAGGTTACTTCATTATCATGGGACGTCGTTTATCTTCCCGAAGGCTATCTTGAGACGTCATTTATCTTCTCAAAAAGCCATATCATTACTTCGGGACGTTGTTTATCCTCCCAAAAAGCTATATCTTCATATTTTGGACTGCTTTATCCTCCAAAAGATATATTTGAAGAACTTTTCTCCAAGTGGCATCTTTAAGCCCACTCAGGTATATACAACTAGTCATCAGTATCACTCTACGCACCGGTGAGTGCAAATTTTTGGGCTTTTGTGTTCAATCCCCTTCAACCTTCCAGGTCACGACTGGCACGTATGCCAATCTAACCCCTCAGGTTTCAGAATTGAACAGGGGCAGCTGTTGCACCCCAAAATTTTCCCTCACAATACAAGACTTTGTGTGCTAAGAGGTTCACAAGGTTCACAAGATTCACAAGACATCTTATGAGGTTCACAAGGTTCACAAGACATCTTATGAGGTTCACAAGATTCACAAGACATCTTATGAGGTTCACAAGGTTCACAAGACATATTATGAGGTTCACAAGGTTTACAAGACATCTTATGAGGTTCACAAGGTTCACAAAGTTCACAATTAGTCAGAAGATTTGACAATTCCCTCAGACAATGCATCCTCCTAAGCAGTGCATCCAAAACTAGGGTTTGGACTTTAATCAGGTTAAATTAACTTCCAAGACTTCAAGTGAGCTTCATAGCATCTTATATGTGTTTAAGAATCCCCATGACAAATTTCAGAACTTTTCTCAAAGGTTTGCTCAGTCAGATGATCAGATAAGTCAAAATCAGTCAAAGCAGTTAAAAAGTCAAACTGAGGTCAACTGTGGTCAAACCAAAGTCAAAATTCATGATTTTTTGTCAACATCAAGTATATGAAGTGAAATTCATCATTTGGTCAAGGGTTGATCATTATTCATTAAGGAGATTCCAGATCATCAAGAATCAGGAGTTTCTAAATTAGGGTTTCCTTAGGAAAAGTCAACTGAACTTTGACCAGCCATAACTTTCACATGCTTCATCAAGAATTTTCCATCCAAATCTCATTTTGAAGGAAATTGAATTCTCTACAACTTTGTGTATCACAAGCCAAGCCCAAAAATGCTTCATTTGGAAGGTATGAGCTAAGACATTATAGGTCCTTTTGAAAGTCAATAAAAAGTCAACAACTTCAAAAGGGAATAACTTGAGAATGGTAAATGATATGGACATGAAACCAATGGGGTTAGTTAGAGGACTCTTCAAGCTTTCCAAAATGTCCAAGAACGCCCTCATAGCATTAAAATTGAAGGATAGGTGCCCTTGCAAAGTTGGGAAATTTTTGGGTAGTTTATGAAGAAAATAGGGTCTTAAAACCAAATTCTTCTAAATGGGCTGAACTTTTTGTGACCCAAGGTGTTCCATGACATCATGCACGAAATTTATTTGATATTTTCATAATTTTATTTTATTTATTTTATTTATTATGATTTTTTATATTAAAAATCATTTTAAATTTAAATAAAATATCAAATATGAAAATTTAAAATATATTTTGGTTCTAGAAGGTCATTAACATGAATTGGATTAAATTGATATACAATTGATGATGATTGTCTTGAAATAGAAAGGTCTCATTCAAAAATATATGAAATTTAAGTCATAATCTTTTTCAATCTCCAAAAATCAAAAAGTCCAAACAATGATCCAATTTTTTGACCTAGCTTCACTCAACTATAAGTATACAAACCTAATACAATGCCAAGGGACGAATTTTCTGCCTCAAGAGTAAGTTTCCAATTTTCCAAAACTCACCAAAAACACAATTCGGATTTTACGATTCAAGCTCTTTCAAGGCAGTTTGAAGGTTGATACATGTTCTATGGACATCATTGAACCTATTCCAATCATTAAAAGCATCAAAAACATGACATAGTGCATAACCCGAATCAAACTTTTCATGCCTTGATGATTTTTTCGTTTTCTTATATTTGTGTATTATAAATAAGATTTGATCATTGTTTCATGTTTGTATTGAGTTGCTGATTGTTTCTGGATGGTTTAATTGAAGTTTTACTACAGGTTTAAGAAATTGCCATGGCTAGGGTTTCGGCAAAGCTTTTAGGGTTTCACACTAAACCTAATATAAATGAATTTGGAAAACATAGGATGATTGTGTAAGCTCTGGGGATCACAATGCCCTAATTAATTGAAGAAAATTGTACTGTTTGCTTGCTAGTTGAAATTCGCAGGTTCTGGATATCAAGAACTCGCAGGAAAATGCGTAGATGAATTCGCAGCAAAATTCAAAGGTAACCAGGAGGAAGACGAAGACCATCTGCGCGCGAAAGAAATATTTGAATTGTGTAAAACGCTTAAAAGAAATTCATTTCGTTCATATGTCACAATGAGCATGTAGCTCAGCTGGTTTTGGTGCGCGTATGGTATACTGACTGGCCTGGGTTCGAAACCAGCCAAGGTAATTTTTTTGCTTGATTTATTCTTGTTTTCCAGGATAACAACAAAACCACATGGAGTGCATTGCTATCACTGGCGCGCGCGCAGCCCAGTGGTTGGCTGGCTGGCCCTGGAGGATGCATTGCTCAGGGGCTGGGTTCGAATCCCAGCCCAGGTAAGTTCTTTTTCACTTTTTTTTTGTTTTTCTATTTTATTTGTTTATATTATAATTAAATAAATTTAAAATAACAAAAAATGTTTATGCTATTTTCTTTTTTTTCTATAACTTAAAATTCATTTTTTTTCAATTAAATCTTATTAGTAAAAATTATTTAAAGTTTATTTTGTTGTATATTATTAATAAGTTTGTATAATTAATTTATATTAGATAATTTATTTTTCTAAGCATATGAACCCTAATATTTTCTAAAAACCCTAAAATATTTTTTAAAACCTAATTATTTCTATGAACCTTAATTGTAAATATTAATATATTTATTTATTTATTTAAATTTCATAAATTGTGTTTATATTTTAATTAAGAAATAAACCCTAATTTATTTTTCTAAATAATTAAACCCTAATTTTCTTTTTACATAAAATTTAATTATATTATAACTTTTAATTTATTTATTTATAAACCTTAATTATGTACATATTTTATAATTTGTTTGTAATTATTATTTAATATAATTCTTGTATGTAAATAATTTTAGATTATGCTTAAAATAATTAAAACTCTTAATTTAATTTTGTAAATATAATTTATTTTCATAATATGTTTATTTAATTATAATTAACCATGTTTTCATAACATAAATTTAAAAAAATTTATAATAATTAAGTATAAAGCATAAATTGTTTATTTTTCTTCTTAAAAATCTTAAAAAAATAATTGTTTATTAAAATTGAACTTTTAATTTATCATGATAATCTCTTTATTCTTGTTTATTTTATTACTAATTCTATTTATTTTCATATGATATTTATTTTATTTTATTATTACTAACCCCATTTATATATATATTGTGATTTATTATTATTATTGTTACTAACCCAATTATTTATTATTACTTATTTTGCTATTCATTTAATTTATTTTAATTATTATTATTATGTAATTGTATCCTTTATGTAATATTTTAGTAGAAATGTTTAATATTTAAATGCTATGGTTAGTAAAATAGGGAGTGAAACATGTTTGTATTTAAAAAATTAATTTAGCTCATTAAATTTAAAGATAAATATCTAAATTGGTACACTCACACACGTAAGTCGATCTTTGATCGCCATCTCACTTCTTAAGGGTCACCTCTCAAGTTGCCTAAACAGAAGGTCAAGTAGGGTGTATAAAGCAAAGTCCCTCATCTCATATCATCTAGTCCCTTAACAGATAAAAAGATCAAGTCCCTTCGAATGTTGCCTTCGTAATGATCTTGTCCCTTTCAAACAAAGATGATAAGTCCCTCCGAATTGCTTATACACCCCACAGTTGCCTAAATAACAAATGTCCCTTCACTTGTCCCATACATCCAAGGTAATGACTACCTATTCCTTAATAATAGGGATAGTCTTACCATTTAAAGGATTCAAGAACAGAAAAGACTTAATTTAGGGTAGGTTCCTCTTAGATACTTGCTCACTCTTCAAAACATTTCAAACACTTCATACATTTCAAACAATTTTCAAAACAAAGGTTTTATATATATCCGTACATGGATCATTATAAAATACTTAAGAAAATTTCTATTCACACACTTCACATTTCAAAAAACATTTTAAAGTGAGCTAAGTAACTAAGAGCCCATGGATAACCATGGATGTAAAGGGTGCTAACACCTTCCCTTTACATAACCTACCCCCCGGACCCAAAAATCTTTTAAGGTCTTTCCTGTTCTCTTATGCCCTTTCCTTTGGATAAAATAAAAGTCGGTGGCGACTCTTGCTATCCGCAACATTTAACTAAAGTCAGTTCTCCCACCGTGTTACACCTGGATGATTGGATCTTTCCAACCATGGGTGATGGGCTCAACAATTGGAGGACTGAAGACGTTATTCCTATCTCCTTTAGTCAGGAGTAAATACTATTACTGTGTTTTTATTTTTAAGTTTGTATTTTCGAACAATTAAACTTTTAAGCCTTGTGCCTTGCCCGGGGCACAATGGTATGCTTGTTTCGGGAAGTCATTTCATTTGCATACTTCATTCAATAAAAATCAATGGACGTTTCGTTTTCGTAAATATTGTGCTCCTTGTCTTTCTTTTCTTTTATCATCTATGTGTTCTTACACACACCCACATCACTAAAATGCAGATCCTCATACAATCTGGATCCTATTGATAACAGTTCTACTATTGCCAATTATAATTTTTAGAATTCGATCTATCAAGCTGAAGATGGAAAGGAGGAAGATTGTGAAGTACTTGTAGAGCTTGCTAGGTTATTGCAACAAGAAGAGAAAGCTATACAGCCACATGAAGAGCCAATCGAAGTTGTGAATCTGGGGACTGAAGAAAACTGGAAAGAGGTCAAGATAAGGGCTGAATTAGAGGATGATGTTAAGAACAGATTGATCCAGATGTTACGTGATTATGTGGAGATCTTTGCTTGGTCTTATGAAGATATGCCAGGGTTGGATACAGACATTGTGGTGCACCGTTTACCGGTAAAAGAAGATTGTCGTCCAAAGAAGCAGAAGGTTCGTCGCATGCGTCCCGAAATGTCAAAAAAGATTAAAGCAGAGGTGATGAAACAGTTTGATGCAGGGTTCTTAGTTGTGACTTCTTATCCTCAATGGGTTGCAAATGGGTACCAGTATCTAAGAAGGATGGTAAGGTACACATGTGTGTGGATTACAGAGATTTGAACAAGGCCAGCCCTAAAGATGACTTTCCACTTTCTCATATTGGTGTTCTGGTAGATAACACTGCTCAGCATAAAGTATTCTCTTTCATGGATGGTTTCTCTGGTTATAATCAAATCAAGATGGCACCTGAAGACATGGAGAAGACTACGTTTGTTACACAGTGGGGTACCTTTTGTTATAAAGTGATACCATTTAGTTTGAAGAATGTCGGGGAAACTTATCAGCGTGCTATGGTGGCTTTGTTTCATGATATGATTCATCATGAGATAGAGGTATATGTGGATGATATGATAGCCAGATCCCAGAATGAAGAACAACACCTTGATCATTTGCATAAGCTGTTTGAAAGGTTGAAGAAATACAAGCTCAGATTGAATCCAAACAAGTGTACTTTTGGAGTTAGGTCTGGTAAACTCCTGGGTTTCATTGTCAGTGGAAAAGTGTCACACCCTAAATTTTGACCGAAACTTTTTTCTAATTTTTTTCGTTTTCTGACGCATTTTGTCGATATATGGAAAAATCGAGCGTTTTTGCATTTTAGGTTAAACATATCCATTAATCATAAATCATGTTTTTTTTTGTTTTTATTTATTTATTATTAATTATGTTATTATTCAATCTTCCCGTTTTAAGGACATATCTGTTATTTTTGTTTTTAGAATTAATATTTGTTTTAGAATTTGTTTAGAATGTTGTCTCATTTTTTTAATTTATTCTGTTTAAGTTTTAATTCTAGTTAGATAATTATATCATTTAGTTTAGCTTTATTTTTTTAGTTTAATTTTATTTTTCAGTCCAATTTTAATTTAGGTTTTAAAATTAATTTTATTAACCTTTGTTTAGTTTTCACTTTAACTAATTATTTAATTTGTTTTAGATAGTTTAATTTAGTTTTTTTATTACTATTTATTATTATTTTAGTTTTATTATTTAAAGTTTATAGTTTAGTTAAATTTTAATTAGATTATTTTCAGATTTAGTTTGATAATTTTTATTTATTTATTTTTTTAACCTATTTTAATCATTTTTATTTTTGTTTAATTTTTTTTTAACTAGTTCAATCCCAATTGATCTTGTTACTTTATTTCTAAACAAGCTAATTTCACAGTCTGTTTCATCCTGTGCCTAGTGTGCCAATTTTACTTAAAAAAACACATTGCTCCAGGTTTGCATCAGAATAGGAAGAGTCAAGCCTGCAAATGAAAAGCCATCATAAATAAGTCAAAAACTCTGCACTCTACACAAACCTACTGCAAACTTTCACCATTTAATGACAAGTCAAACCTGCATATTGTAAAAAGGGGATCATTAGATAATACAAGGGGAGGAAGCTTGTTGAATAAAATTGTTTTTATTTTATGAAAAGGATATAACAGGGGAGGATGGCCATTTTGGGGGGGACACTCTGCAAAAACTAGAACCAAAGAAACTCAGCAGAGGGAACGACGGAAAACAACAACAAAAATCGCCTTTCTTCAAACCATCCTCCAACCCTCATCACGCAACATATCTCATCTTCATACAACCTCCAAACCAACCACCCTTAAAACCACCACACCGACCCCTCTCAACCCTTCCGCACCACTTGAACCACCACACCGACCCCATCAACCAAGCCACCGCGGAACAACTTCATGCCACACCACTCAGCAGGCAACCATCCATACACCCACCAAAACAAAAAAAATGTTTTTCACAATCCCTTCAAAAAAACCAGAATAAAACATCAATAATCCCCTCTCCAAATCAACTCTGGGATTCCCCTTCACTTTCAATTGAAAAAAACTCAGACTCTTTCCCCTATCCGTCTCACAAACAAACTGGGTCGAAACAAAAACCAAACCGCAAGCCCTTTTGTTTTCTTCATCAACAAGAAGCCGCACAAGCCAATAAACCTCCGCCGTGAATCCATTCCATAAACAACAAGCTGCAACCTTGCACAAGCACCCTGTAACAAACAAATCTCAGTCTTATCATCAACACCTTACTCAAACCACCTGCAAATCAGGGCCGGCGAAAAAAGACAGAAAACACAGATTGCCGAAACAGCCACCGCCTCCATTTCCATCAAGCCATCCCCCTGCAACACCATCTTTAACCTCAACCTTCTTATTAAACTCCTGCTTCAACCTCTGTTATGTCAAAACAACCCAACGTTACTTCACTCTTCACATGAACAACGCAGACAACAACCATCACCAACCCGTTTCGTAAGCTTCAATCAAACCATTACCGCGGCGAAACCATCCTACCCTCAGCCACCATCACGAAACCTCCTTAAAAAACACTACCTCCGAAACTCACCGACTGTTAAACCACTCCATCACCGCGAAAACAGCAAACCCCCCGTGAAAGAGCCCACGAAGAAAAACGGGTCGAATCCGTAAAGAAAATTTCGAAGGAGAATGAGACGGAAGAACTGCCGGTGGTGTTTCACTTTCGACGGAAGGTTGTTTTCCCCACATTTGTGAACGTTGCGTTTAGGTTATGAGATGAATTGTTGATTCTTTCTCTTTCTGAACTTATCTTCCTTTTCTTTTTTATCGTTTTTTTTTAATTTTTATTCTGTTGTTTTAAAATTGTTAAGATTTATTTTGGGCTTGTAATTAAGCCCACCGAAAACTTTTTTTTCTTCTCTTTTCCATTTTAAATTTTTATCTTTACTTTATTTTTCTCTTAAATTTATTAATCATTGTTTAGTTTAAGCTAAATTGTTGCTTTATTAAGTTTATTAATTTAGGCTTAGGATTTTAATATTGATTGATTTCCTTAGTTGAGTATTATTTATTCTATTTGATTAAGTGATACTAGTCTTGGTAAATTAGAAGTTATTTTTTACTTTTATTCGTGAATATTGATGTTAATTGACTTTTATTCTTCCCCTTTTTTAGGGAGTTTTGATTAGAATTTTAATTAAGCTTTTACCGACTTTGAGATTCTATTGTAGCACTCTTGCTTTGAGTTTTGTTTAAGCTAACCCTGATGTTGCTTGATGTTGAGCATTTGAGGACTAATTATTTAGTCGTGTAAGCTTCTGACGTTTTGCTTAAGTTTCTTTTGCACGTATTGAAGAGGCAACGGACCTCCTCCGTTAGGTACAACTAAGAACTCGATTTTATCTCTTTCGCGCCTTATTACAATCTTGATATCACGTTTGCGTTCGTCTGATTACTTGTAACAATGCTAAATCCTAAATCTCTTAAACGATTTTGATTTTCACCAAAATTTTCAAAACTAATTTATTTTAACAAGGAATAGAACTCCGGAGTCTAGCACTCCGCACATTCTAAAACGAACTGCAACTGGGCTAGCCCCACGCGTAATGTTTGTTTACTCCTTCGTTTCAAAACATATCAATTCTAAAACGTCTAAAAAACAATTATCCAATTTATTTAATTAATTTAATACGGAAACGGAACTCCGGAGTCTAGAATTCCTCACGTTCTGGATTGGACCGCAACTGGGCTAGCCCCACGCGATGTGTTCAATCACCATTCGTATATCAAAATATCAAATCGCATAAATTAATATACGGAAACGGAACTCCGGAGTCTAGCATTCCGCACGTTCTGGATTGGACCGCAATTGGGCTAGCCCCACGCGATGTGTTCAATCACTATTCGTATATCAATTATTCAATTTATTTAAATTAAATTACGGAAACAGAATTCCGGAGTCTAGCATTCCGCACGTTCTGGATTGGACCGCAACTGGGCTAGCCCCACGCGATGTGTTCAATCACTATTCGTATATCAAATATTCAAATCATTTTATTAAATTAAATTACGATAAAAAAAATGAACTCCGGAGTCCAGCACTCCGCACGTTCTGAAATGGATTGCAGCTGGGCTAGCCCCACGCAACGTGGTCCATTCGCTCTTTTATATCATAGAAACAACTTAAAACTCACCAACCAATTTAAATTATTTTCATAATTAATTATCGAAAGACAAAACTCCGGAGTCTAGCACTCCGCATGTTTTGGAATGCAATCGCTCCTGGGCTAGCCCCACGCGACGTGGTTCATTCGCCCATTCGTTTTAAAATATCTTAACAAAAGTCAAATACTTTTCTCAAAAAACGAACATTGTTTAAATCATTCTATCTCTCAAACAAGCTAGCGCTTCAGCCTCCACCGCGAGTATAAGCCAACACTTAGCAGTAGAATGCGTTTTAAACCACTGTTCAATAAAAATCACAAACCGTAGTCGCACGAACTACAAAGCTCTGACTTTCCCATTGCACAAGGAAATACGTAGGCACAGGGATTTTAATCCTTCGCGAGCATAATAATAAAAAATTTAATTATTTCTCTATCTAAATCAATAATAAAAAATCTTAATCTTTTCTCCGTCATCTCCATAATAATAATAATTTAAAACTTTAATTTCCCTTTTAACAAACATATTAACAATCATTTAGAAGACAAAAACTTAAGATCAAACATTTAATCGCATAATTAGCTAAGAGGTTCCCGTTGAGTACAACGGACGTGAGGGGTGCTAATACCATCCCCTTGCGTAACTGACTCCCGAACTTAGAATTTGGTTTCGTTGACCATTTCTTATCCATCCTTTAGGTTGTATCTATATCTCCCTTTTCTCTTGTAGAATAAATAGAATTAGGTGGCGACTCTGTTGTTTTGTTTTAGGATCGTATTTTTTTCGAGGTACGACAGTTGGCGACTCTGCTGGGGATTGATCCATGCTAGAGAGAGTCGAGCCTAACTTAGCTTTGTGTGTTTATTTGTTTGATCTTATCTCTTCTTGTCTTCTCTATGATTATTATTTATGTTTGTTTATTTGTTCTTTTACCGCTTTCCATTTATCGCTCATTATATTATTTGTGGGATCTCGGGGTCACTTTGCAAGTATATTTGAGTGGTGGAAAAAGCAGAGGGAACACCTAAGTTTAGAATTGGATGTTATTAGTGTTAGTCTCCAAGGACTCGCTCCTTGCACGCCTAGCATGAAAGCTCCCCCAGATAGTTAGACTTTTCGTAGATCTTGTCGCAACGCAGCTAGCCTGTCGCGTGACCTGATTCACGAAAGGGCTGTGATTCTGGGACCCCCTAGGACCTGTTTCAATTTTGGTAGTTGTGTAATGTTAGGCTCCGAGGACTCGATCCTTGCACGCCTAGCATGAGAACTCCACTCAAGGTGGACCTTATCGTTATTATCGTCACAATGCAGCTAGCCTGCGGCGGGGCGTTAATACGATAAACGTCCGTGACCTTGAGTTTCCTTAAACCATCACCATAGAAACCATCCTATGAGTGGGATTTATGGGTACAAACTATAGAACCAATCTCTTGCAGCTTACCATTTAGGAAGTTTCGAGCTTTACCAGCTCCCGTGTCTGTTTATGTTTGTGATCTCTAAGCATCCTTGCATTGCATCCGTTTGCATACCATTGCATTTGCATTGCATATCATTTTCCTTCCTCAGAGTAAGCTCATCCTCGTCCTGTGTCCATCACCCGCAGTTGATTTCCCGACACCTGCATTGGACTTGAAGTAGTTCCTGATTGATCATGGACCCTGAAGGACAAAAGCAGACTGCAACGAGGGGAAACTTTGATTTGACAAAGGACCAGATGAACCAACTTATGGATGATGTGACAACTTTGATTAGGAGAGGGGATAATGCTCAACAGGCTGCCGTAACTGGAGATGTCTTTTCACCTCAAAGGAACAGTTTTGTTCAACCTCAGTCTGTCAGGACCCCAGTTGGGGCATCCGTTATTCAAGAGCATACCATTATTCGAGATGGAAACTCCTTACCTCACGATGCCTTCGAGTACCAAAGCTTTGGGTTCTCTGAGCCAATTTCCCAAAGGGCAATCCCAGTGAGAAGGACCAAGGGACCAGATGTTGCTGAGATGAATGAGAAATGTCAAATGCTGAACGAAAGACTCAAAGCTCTAGAGGGAAAAAATGATTTTGACCTGGATGCTTTAAACATGTGCTTAGTACCAGGTTTGGTTATACCTCCGAAGTTTGAAGCACCTAACTTTCAGAAGTACAAAGGGGATAGCTGTCCAAGACACCATTTGGTGATGTTCTGTCGAAAAATGACTGCATATGCTTTTGATGATAAGCTGATGATTCACTGCTTTCAAGATAGTTTGAGTGGGGCACCGTTGAATTGGTACATGGGTTTGGAAAGAAGTCATATTCAGTCAAGGTTGGACCTAGCCAATGCTTTTGTGAAACAATACCATTACAATTTGGAAGAAGCTCCCAGTCGCTTTCACTTGAAGGACATATCTCAAGGGAGTAGTGAGCCATTCAAAAAGTATGTCCAGAGGTGGAGAGAGTTTGTTGATCGTGTTCAACCACCGCTATCGGAGAAGGAGTTGGTTAACCTGTTTATGGACACTCTGCAGAGCCCGTACTTTGAGAAGATGGTAGGCACCACATCAATAAGCTTCTCTGACCTGGTAAAAACGGGAGAACGTATTGAGATTAGTCTCAAAAGCGGAAAGATCCAAGGCGCCTCAAGCAACCAGGCCAGTAAGAATGAATCTCTCAGCAGTTCCCAAGAGGAGGAAGAAGATGTAATCAACGCAGTCATGGCAGACGTCAAGTATTCTTGTGGTGCATCAGCAAGACCCCGTGACCCTCCATCTTTTCAGCAATCACCACTTCATGTGCCTCATCATCCTTGTAGGCAACCAATAATGTTTAGGGTACCTTACCAGCAACCCTGGATCTCTCCTCGTCAAAGCCAGCAAGCCAAAAGCCGAGGATATCTGAATCAGCAGCATGGTCAGCATAAGCCTCGCAACAATTTGGAAAGAAGGAATGCTCCTCTTTATCCAGTACCTTTATCGTACACTCAGCTTCTGCAACCTTTGATTCAAAGCTCTTTAGTGGTTCCCAAGTCTCTCAAGCCATTGTCAGAGCCATACCCTCCTGAGTATAATCCATATGAGCAATGTGGATATCATGCTGGATCAATGGGGAATTCAACTGAAGACTGCAGAGCTTTTCAGGCCAAGGTACAACATTTGATCGACAAGAAGTACATATCTTTTTCAGAAGGAAGCCTCTTGGTGCATCTCAACCTCTCTCCTGAGTGAATTTTTGGTGCATCTCTTGAAGACAGTGAATCAAGACTTTTTTTTCAATTCCCTAAAGCTGGAAATCCCCTGTTTGTTTCAGCATTGAGTTGTTTTCTTTGCATGTTGATTTTGTATTTGCTTGTTAGCATTGTTTGTTTTGAATTGGCAAGATTAATGAAATGTTTATGCATATTTTGAATCAATCCATTCGTATTCACTCGTTTTCTTTCATTGTTACAAAAAGCAAAAATATATTTCTATCTTTTGTTTATCAAACTTTTGTTTTACCAAAGATTGGAGGGAGGATGATGAAAACTAGATGCCTGAATTCTCCGTTTGTATGCTCTCAATTAAAACCCTGCCAATGATGTACAGGCATTGTTTCAAATTCCCAAACACTGGTGAAATAAGGATGATAATCCCTTGCTAACCCCTTCGAGCCTAGAAGTAGGAGTTTTCTTTTTCAAAAATGCAAAAACCCTTAATTTCAAACCTGGGGCAGGGTAGTCGGTTCAGTTAATTTGTTTGCATCCAATCTTCAAAATATTCAATCCATTATTCAAGAAGGATCAGCAACGTACTTTCATTCACTGCCGAAGAAGTCGTGAAGAGCCAAAAGTTTGTAGTACGTATTCTCTATCATCCAATAAGATGGCAGTCATAACCATTCAACAGAAGAATGACGTAAGGGAAAAGAAATACAAAGAAAAGTCCGCTAAGTCAAAAAACAGAAAAAGACGACTTAGGCGAAAATTAATGAAGTCATCAAATCCAGCAAAGCAAGGATAAAGCAAGGTGGCTGCCATCACTTTCAAATCCTGATCCTTATCACGCATTGTCAAAAGAATTTTGAGATATGAATACGTATGTCAAATTAACTGAACATAGGATTGGAGTTCATCACGAATATGGGATGGGTACAAATAAATTTTGAGCCTTTTATCTTTTGTTTCATAAACCGTGAACCAAGCCACGTTACAACCCTTAAAAGACCTATTTGAGGCAGGGTTTATTTCGAGAGCATACTACAACAAGGTTGTGTTAACCTGACTCCTAACGATCTTTGCTAATCATTTGTGTTGATCATTTGATTCGCCATTCCATAAAATGGCTAGATCCACTTTTTATTTTATTTTAATCAACTCCACTGTATCATTATTATACCAATAAATTGTGATTTCAAAATTTGCATAATCGTTGCATTAAAATAGCCAATTTTTATATGTATAATGCTTATTTGCAAGTCCATCCAACATCAAGGGAATCCCAACGAATTTAGCCAGATAGGGAATTTAACTTGGTAAGGGAGGCCCAGCTAGGGGCAACCACTTTGAGGATAAGTCAATCCGAATCAATCTCCTTAAGAGCTAGCTACTCAGAGTTTAAACCTTTTTCAGACTAGAGCGAGCTATCGCAAGAAATTCAAGAGCTCAATGACCAGTCAAGTCAGGAGTTTCTTATCCCAAGGATCAGATAACCAGGGGGAAATCTCTGATATTCAAGCTTTGGTGCAACCATTTCAAAGTCCATGCCATGGCAGGTTGTTTCCAAACCTTTTGAAAAGGATATGTTCAAGAAACCATCGATCAGGGGCAAGATGAATCAGACAGGGGAAAATCCTCTTCGTACCTACAAGTTGTTCAAGCAGGCCCTATGCAACGACTAATTTTGAGTTCAAGACAGGTGTCGGGAGGCATGTCGTCATCCTTACCTCCTTTTAGAGAGTCGTCTGCAAAGAACTTTTTCATCCTTAACCATGCAGGGGCATATTTTGGAAATCACTGAGTCAGTGCTTAATCACACTCATGCTTTAGTCATGTCGCTCAGCTCTTAGCATTAAAACCTTGCATTTCGTCTCACTCATCTAGCATATGTCCAGGTCAAAACCCAGGTAAACCAATTACCGTATGGTATTTCATTTGAAATTTATTTCACAGTCGGTTCTTGTCTGACAGTCATTTATTTTCAACCCAGTCCTGTCTGGTAGTCATTTATTTTCAACCCAGTCCTGTCTGGTAGTCATTTATTTTCAATAGTCATTTATTTTCAACCCAGTTTTTGTCTGGTAGTCATTTATTTTCAACCCAGTCCTGTCTGGTAGTCATTTTTATTTTCAACCCAGTCCTGTCTGGTAGTCATTTTTATTTTCAACCCAGTCCTGTCTGGTAGTCATTTATTTTCAATAGTCATTTATTTTCAATAGTCATTTATTTTCAATAGTCATTTATTTTCAACCCAGTTCCTGTCTGGTAGTCATTTATTTTCAACCCAGTCCTGTCTGGTAGTCATTTTTATTTTCAACCCAGTCCTGTCTGGTAGTCATTTATTTTCAACCCAGTCCTGTCTGGTAGTCATTTATTTTCAATAATAATTTATTTTCAACCCAGTTCTTGTCTGGTAGTCATTTATTTTCAACACAGGCCTGTCTGGTAGTCATTTTTATTTTCAACCCAGTCCTGTCTGGCAGTCATTTATTTTCAACCCAGTCCTGTCTGGTAGTCATTTATTTTCAACCCAGTCTTGTCTGGTAGTCATTTATTTTCAACTAGTCATGTCTGGTAGTCATTTTCTTTCCAAGCCAGTTCCTGTCTGGTAGTCAATTTTTTACAAACTCGTTCCGTCTGGCATGTCAAAGAAAATCATTCGTCACTAGCAGCTTTATCTGAAAATCCATCTGCTGTTGACGCCCTTTAGTTTTGTTTATCAAGTGTTTTCCCAGTAACACTAATACCCCCTGCAGAGGTCCTCCTTGTAATTAATATCCTCCCACCAATATTTCTCTTAAGTCCAATCGTCATTGGCACAAATCCTTCAAGTTCTTCATTTAGGGAATTTCCTGAGGTTGGTCGTTTATCTCGCTGAAAACCCCAACATTTATTCTTATTTTCCGGCTTGGTCGCTTAGAGCCGTTGATTTATATCTAAACGCTTTACAATATCAGTTTGGTTGCACAAAGCCACTGCCTAAATAACTGTCTTCATTTCCCAATCCTTAGTCTCAACAATTACACTTGAACCTTTTGTTTCACCACTTTGGATTATATGTCTGTCACTTTATTCTCCCGACCACCATGTCGATTCCTGTCCTTTATTTCCTGACCACCGTGTCGTCTCCTGTTTTTATTTCCTGACCATCGCGTCAATGCTTGTCATTTTTATTTTCCTGACCACCGTGTCGATGTCTGTTACTTTATTTCCGATCACCGTATCAATATTTGTTTATTCCTGACTGCCGTGTGAATGTCTGTTATTTTGTTCTCCTGGCTGCCGAGTCGAGGTCTTTTCCATTTTTTTCTCAACCACCGAATCGTTGCTTTGGAATCCCCAGCAACCACTTTGAACTTGCTAACTCTTCACTTCAGATAGTCTGTCTTTATTCTTGCGTTTTGTTTTCCGTCTTCTGTCATTCTTAATGCCAGCAGTTACACTTGAATCTGCTGATTTATCACTTTGAATACATCCCGTCTTCGTCTTGTCATCCCCAGCATATTGTTATCCCCAGTGAGTCTTCATCCTCCATTTGCATTTTCTGTGGGTCATCATTGCATTTATCTGCATCACACCTTATTCAGCATATTCATCAAAAATCAGCGTGTTAGGTTTCAATGCATCTTGCATATCATATCTCCAGCAAGGGTCCCTCGCCAATTCATTGCATTTCATCTGCATTCGGTCAAAATTTTAGGTATTTTAATATTTAATCCTCTTCTACCTCGAATGTCCAAAAAAGTTGTGTTATTAACACATTCTGGTTCAAGATGATTAAATAGGGGCAACTGTCACACCCTAAATTTTGACCGAACCTTTTTTCTAATTTTTTTCGTTTTCTGACGCATTTTGTCGATATATGGAAAAATCGAGCGTTTTTGCATTTTAGGCTAAACATATCCATTAATCATAAATCATGTTTTTTATTATTATTAATTATGTTATTATTCAATCTTCCCGTTTTAAGGACATATCTGTTATTTTTGTTCTTAGAATTAATATTTGTTTTAGAATTTGTTTAGAATGTTGTCTCATTTTTTAATTTATTCTGTTTAAGTTTTAATTCTAGTTAGATAATTATATCATTTAGTTTAGCTTTATTTTTTTAGTTTAATTTTATTTTTCAGTCCAATTTTAATTTAGGTTTTAAAATTAATTTTATTAACCTTTGTTTAGTTTTCACTTTAACTAATTATTTAATTTGTTTTAGATAGTTTAATTTAGTTTTTTTATTACTATTTATTATTATTTTAGTTTTATTATTTAAAGTTTATAGTTTAGTTAAATTTTAATTAGATTATTTTCAGATTTAGTTTGATAATTTTTATTTATTTATTTTTTAACCTATTTTAATCATTTTTATTTTTGTTTAATTTTTTTTATTATTTATTTTTGATTTTTAACTAGTTAAATCCCAATTGATCTTGTTACTTTATTTCTAAACAAACTAATTTCACGGTCTGTTTCATCTTGTGCCTAGTGTGCCAATTTTACTTAAAAAAACACATTGCTCTAGGTTTGCATCAGAATAGGAAGAGTCAAGCCTGCAAATGAAAAGCCATCACAAATAAGTCAAAAACTCTGCACTCTACACAAACCTACTGCAAACTTTCACCATTTAATGACAAGTCAAACCTGCATATTGTAAAAAGGGGATCATTAGATAATACAAGGGGAGGAAGCTTGTTGAATAAAATTGTTTTTATTTTATGAAAAGGATATAACAGGGGAGGATGGCCATTTTGGGGGGGACACTCTGCAAAAACTAGAACCAAAGAAACTCAGCAGAGGGAGCAACGGAAAACAACAACAAAAATCGCCTTTCTTCAAACCATCCTCCAACCCTCATCACACAACATACCTCATCTTCATACAACCTCCAAACCAACCACCCTTAAAACCACCACACCGACCCCTCTCAACCCTTCCGCACCACTTGAACCACCACACCGACCCCATCAACCAAGCCACCGCAGAACAACTTCAAGCCACACCACTCAGCAGGCAACCATCCATACACCCACCAAAACAAAAAAAATGTTTTTCACAATCCCTTCAAAAAAAACAGAATAAAACATCAATAATCCCCTCTCCAAATCAACTCTGGGATTCCCCTTCACTTTAAATTGAAAAAAACTCAGAATCTTTTCCCCTATCCTTCTCACAAACAAACTGGGTCGAAACAAAAACCAAACCGCAAGCCCTTTTGTTTTCTTCATCAACAAGAAGCCGCACAAGCCAATAAACCTCTGCCATGAATCCCTTCCATAAACAACAAGCTGCAACCTTGCACAAGCACCCTGTAACAAACAAATCTCAGTCTTATCATCAACACCTTCCTCCAACCACCTGCAAATTAGGGCCGGCGAAAAAAGACAGAAAACACAGATTGCCGAAACAGCCACCGCCTCCATTTCCATCAAGCCATCCCCCCGCAACACCATCTTTAACCTCAACCTTCTTATTAAACTCCTGCTTCAACCTCTGTTATGTCAAAACAACCCAACGTTACTTCACTCTTCACATGAACAACGTAGACAACAACCATCACCAACCCGTTTCGTAAGCTTCAATCAAACCATTACCGCGACGAAACCATCCTACCCTCAGCCACCATCGCGAAACCTCCTTAAAAAACACTACCTCCGAAACTCACCGACTGTTAAACCACTCCACCACCGCAAAAAACAGCAAACCCCCCGTGAAAGAGCCCACGAAGAAAAACGGGTCGAATCCGTAAAGAAAATTTCGAAGGAGAATGAGACGGAAGAACTGCCGGTGGTGCTTCACTTTCGACGGAAGGTTGTTTTCCCCACATTTGTGAACGTTGCGTTTAGGTTATGCGATGAATTGTTGATTCTTTCTCTTTCTGAACTTATCTTCCTTTTCTTTTTTATCGTTTTTTTTTTAATTTTTATTCTGTTGTTTTAAAATTGTTAAGATTTATTTTGGGCTTGTAATTAAGCCCACCGAAAACTTTTTTTTCTTCTCTTTTCCATTTTAAATTTTTATCTTTACTTTATTTTTCTCTTAAATTTATTAATCATTGTTTAGTTTAAGCTAAATTTTTGCTTTATTAAGTTTATTAATTTAGGCTTAGGATTTTAATATTGATTGATTTCCTTAGTTGAGTATTATTTATTCTATTTGATTAAGTGATACTAGTCTTGGTAAATTAGAAGTTATTTTTTACTTTTATTCGTGAATATTGATGTTAATTGTCTTTTATTCTTCCCCTTTTTTAGGGAGTTTTGATTAGAATTTTAATTAAGCTTTTACCGACTTTGAGATTCTATTGTAGCACTCTTGCTTTGAGTTTTGTTTAAGTTAACCCTGATGTTGCTTGATGTTGAGCATTTAAGGACTAATTATTTAGTCGTGTAAGCTTCTGACGTTTTGCTTAAGTTTCTTTTGCATGTATTGAAGAGGCAACGGACCTCCTCCGTTAGGTACAACTAAGAACTCGATTTTATCTCTTTCGCGCCTTATTACAATCTTGATATCACGTTTGCGTTCGTCTGATTACTTGTACCAATGCTAAATCCTAAATCTCTTAAACGATTTTGATTTTCACCAAAATTTTCAAAACTAATTTATTTTAACAAGGAATAGAACTCCGGAGTCTAGCACTCCGCACGTTCTAAAACGAACTGCAACTGGGCTAGCCCCACGCGTAATGTTCGTTTACTCCTTCGTTTCAAAACATATCAATTCTAAAACGTCTAAAAAACAATTATCCAATTTATTTAATTAATTTAATACGGAAACGGAACTCCGGAGTCTAGCATTCCGCACGTTTTGGATTGGACCGCAACTGGGCTAGCCCCACGCGATGTGTTCAATCACCATTCGTATATCAAAATATCAAATCGCATAAATTAACATACGGAAACGGAACTCCGGAGTCTAGCATTCCGCACGTTCTGGATTGGACCGCAACTGGGCTAGCCCCACGCGATGTGTTCAATCACTATTCGTATATCAATTATTCAATTTATTTAAATTAAATTACGGAAACAGAACTCCGGAGTCTAGCATTTCGCACGTTCTGGATTGGATCGCAACTGGGCTAGCCCCACGTGATGTGTTCAATCACTATTCGTATATCAAATATTCAAATCATTTTATTAAATTAAATTACGATAAAAATATGAACTCCGGAGTCCAGCACTCCGCACGTTCTGAAATGGATTGCAGCTGTGCTAGCCCCACGCAACGTGGTCCATTCGCTCTTTTATATCATAGAAACAACTTAAAACTCACCAACCAATTTAAATTATTTTCATAATTAATTATCGAAAGACAAAACTCCGGAGTCTAGCACTCCGCACGTTTTGGAATGCAATCGCTCATGGGCTAGCCCCACGCGACGTGGTTCATTCGCCCTTTCGTTTTAAAATATCTTAACAAAAGTCAAATACTTTTCTCAAAAAACGAACATTTTTTAAATCATTCTATCTCTCGAACAAGCTAGCGCTTCAGCCTCCACCGCGAGTATAAGCCAACGCTTAGCAGTAGAATGCGTTTTAAACCAATGTTCAATAAAAATCACAAACCGTAGTCGCACGAACTACGAAGCTCTGACTTTCCCATTTCACAAGGGAATACGTAGGCACAGGGATTTTAATCCTTCGCGAGCATAATAATAAAAAATTTAATTATTTCTCTATCTAAATCAATAATAAAAAATCTTAATCTTTTCTCCGTCATCTCCATAATAATAATAATTTAAAACTTTAATTTCCCTTTTAACAAACATATTAACAATCATTTAGAAGACAAAAACTTAAGATCAAACATTTAATCGCATAATTAGCTAAGAGGTTCCCGTTGAGTACAACGGACGTGAGGGGTGCTAATACCTTCCCCTTGCGTAACCGACTCCCGAACTTAGAATTTGGTTTCGTTGACCATTTCTTATCCATCCTTTAGGTTGTATCTATATCTCCCTTTTCTCTTGTAGAATAAATAGAATTAGGTGGCGGCTCTGTTGTTTTGTTTTAGGATCGTATTTTTTTCGAGGTACGATAAAAAGGTATTGAAGTGGATCCTACGAAAGTAAAAGCTATACAAGAGATGCTAGCTCCCCGTACTGAAAAGGAAGTAAGAGGTTTCTTGGGACGACTGAATTACATTGCAAGATTTATTTCCCAGTTAACTGCTACCTGTGAGCCAATCTTCAAGTTATTGAAGAAAGATCAGGTAATGGAGTGGAATGACGAGTGCCAGACAGCCTTTGATGAAATCAAGAGATATCTTCTAGAACCTCCAATCTTGATGCCACCAGTTGATGGAAGACCCTTGATTATGTATTTAACAGTGTTAGACAACTCAATGGGGTTTGTGTTAGGGCAACATTACGAGTCTGGTCGAAAAGAGCTGGAAATCTACTACCTTAGCAAAACGTTTACCGACTGTGAAACAAGATACTCACTGCTCGAGAAAACTTGATGCGCTTTGGCATGGGCTGCTCGCCTATTAAGACACTATATGTTGACTCATACTACGTTGTTGATTTCAAAGATGGATCCAATCAAGTACATATTCGAGAAACCTGCTCTCTCCGGACGAATAGCGAGATGGCAAATGATCTTAACAGAATATGATATACAGTACACTACTCAGAAGGCCATTAAGGGTAATGTAGTAGCTGATCATTTGGCTCATCAGGCAGTGGATGATTATCAGTCAATGAGTTTTGAGTTCCCTGATGAAGACATTATGATTATTACCAAAGAACCTGGACAATATGACAGACCTGAACAAGGATCCCGATGGACTATGGTTTTTGATGGAGCTTCTAATGCGCTTGGTAATGGTGTTGGTGTTGTGATCATTTCCCCTGAAGGTTATCATACCCCAATTACTGCAAGACTTTGTTTCTATTGTACCAATAACATGGCTGAGTATGAGGCATGTATCATGGGTGTCAAAGCTGCCATTGAGATGAAGATTCAGCTCCTGGACGTATATGGAGATTCAGCCCTGGTAGTCAGTCAGATTAAAGGAGATTGGGATACCAAGCATGAAAATCTCATTCCTTGCAGAGAGCATGTGTTTTCTTTGATCCCACATTTTGAAGAGATTACATTTGGACATATTCCACGAGGAGAGAATCAGTTGGAAAATGCACTAGCCACCATGGTATCTATGTTTGAGATTAGCTGGAATGATGAAGCTCCCAAGATCACTATTGACATATTTGAGAAGCCTGCATACTGCAATGAGATTGACACTGAAGGAGGTGAAGGAAAACCTTGGTTCTATGAAGTAAAAAGATATCTTGAAGCTCAGGAATTCCCTGAAGGGGCATCTGTCAAAGATAAGAAATTTTTGAGGAGGTTTTCTGCTAAGTTCTTTTTGAGTAATGGAATTTTGTACATGCGCAATCATGATTCAACTTTGCTTCGTTGTGTGGATAAGAAGGAAGCAACAACGATTATGGAAGACATGCATGATGGTATTTTTGGCACTCATTCTAGTGGTCATACCATGGCAAGGAAGATATTGAGAGAAGGTTACTATTGGTCTACCATGGAAGCTGACTGCTATCAACATTCCAAAACTTGTCACAAGTGTCAGATTTATGTTGATAAAGTGCATATACCTCCAGCTCCATTGAATGTGTTGACTGCTCCTTGGCCTTTTGCCATGTGGGGCATAAATATGATTGGTGAGATCAAGCCTACTGCTTCTAATGGGCATCGTTTCATCTTGGTTGCTATTGATTACTTTACGAAGTGGGTAGAGGCAGCCTCGTTTGCATCTGTTACTAAGAATGTTGTGGCTCGATTCATTAAGAACAATCTCATATGTAGGTATGGTATCCCTGAAAAGATTATCACAGATAATGGCTCTAATCTGAACAACACCATGATTACTGATCTCTGCACGCAGTTCAAGATTAAGCATCACAACTCTTCTCCGTATCGTCCAAATATGAATGGGGCAGTAGAAGCTGCTAATAAGAATATCAAGAAGATTCTACAGAAGATGACGGTTACTTACAAGGATTGGCATGGGATGTTACCATTTGCTCTTCATGGTTATCGTACTACAATACGTACTTCAACAGGGGCAACCCCATTCTCCTTAGTTTATGGTATGGAAGCAGTTCTGCCCATTGAAGTTTAGATCCCCTCCTTAAGAATCATGAAGGATGCAGGCTTGGATGAAGATGAGTGGATTCAGACTCGACTTGACCAGATAAATTTGATTGATGAGAAAAGACTGGCAGTTGTTTGTCACGGTCAGATGTACCAGAAACGGATGATCAAAGCTTTTAATAAGACAGTTAAGCAAAAGGTATATCAGGCTGGTGGCTTGGTAATTAAGCGTATCATACTACCACAGGGTGATCCTAGGGGAAAGTGGACTCCTACATATGAAAGACCATTTGTAGTCAAAAGGGTATTTTCAGGAGGTGCCATGATGCTTACTACTATGGACGGTGAAGATTTTCCACAGCCTGTAAACGCAGACATAGTTAAAAAATACTACGCATAAAAAGAGACCCGCTAAGTTGACTGGCCTAGGCAAAAATAAGGGCATCCCGGCGAACCAAAAGGGTTTGAGCAAAAATTAGGGATATATATATATATATATATATATATATATATATATATATATATATATATATATTTATATATAAAATGTACTTCCGGTAAGTCGAAAACCTGAAAGGGCGGCTTGGGCAAAAAAGGGTATCCCAGTGGATCGAAAACCTGAAGGGGCAATCCAGGCAAAAGTTAGGGATTAAAGCGTATGACTATGTCTCGTTTGGATCACTCATGTAGCCCCAACCAGTTGTGTTACCTGAATCAAGTTCAAACAGATAAAGGATCAATCTAATCGCTTTCGTCTCAACAGCAGAAGATGAGATACTTGAAGATAATGGCAATAGTGGAACTGAAACTCAATAGGATTATTTCTCACATAGTTGTTTTCTTTGTTCTGTAAAATGTTTACGACGAATTCCTCTTACTAGGATTTTTGTCTCCTTGTACAAACTTGCTTGTGTATAAGCCACTTTATAATATAAATAAAATCTCGTCTTTGAATCCAGATTTACTTTTACCCTGTTTACCTAAACGAAAACATCCATTGGTTATGTTTGAATGTATGTATGTTTTTGAATATGATTGATGTTTACTAGAAATGCATAAAATGCAGTAATAGTATTTACTAAGGACGAACGAGGGTATTAATTCAACGAATCTTCGCCGGTTCATCCCCACAGAATAATCACAAATCCCCACAGAATAATCACAAATCCCCAGCAGAGTAAATTTATCTTTATAGATACTTCGAGTAACATCTCCCCCGTGGATTTATGTCCATCTCTTTTATCCTCAGTCGGGATACTCAGGAACTTATTCCTTCAATAAGAAGCTCGACGAACGAAGACGGGAGGTTATAAGTACTATTCTATCAAACAAGAAGGGAACGAGGTCCTCATATTCCTCAGCAACGAATCGGGATTTATTTTCCCTAGCCAGCAATTGTTATACGAAGACATCTAGACGCTTCAGGCTACATGATTCATACATACATTAATTACATCATACCATAGCATATCCGTAATACATAAAACATTTACTTAGGTACATCGTGCCATACATGCATACATATTGCATAAACTAACCTTTTCTTTGCAGGATAGTTATAGACAGATAAACACTATCAACAACTCAAAACAGTTCAGAGACGATCTATACAAAGGTATAGTGCTGATACTTAATTCAGAGATAATCGCTACGAAGATTCATTTCTGATGATCAATACTTAAGTTGTCCTTGGAAGGGTACGTAAATGATCTATACGAAGATCTAGTGCTTAATCCAGAGTATTTCCAGAGGAGATAATCGTTACGAAGATTTATTTCTGATGGTCAACTATCTTTGGGATAGTGTGTAAATGATCTATACGAAGATCTAGCCCTTAATCCAAGAGATTCTTTCAGAAGAAGTTCAGGGATAATTGCCACGAAGATTTAATCCTGATATTCTTTTTTATCCTTGGGATGGTAGGTAAACGGTCTATACGAAGGTCTATTACCTATTCCAGGATATTTCCAGAAGATATAATCGCTACGAAGATTTATTTCTACTGGTCTACAACAATTTATCTGTGGGATGATACATAAGTGATCGCTACGAAGACCTTGTATTTAGCCTAAGATATTACTAAAAGCAATTCATAAAGGATCGCCACGAAGATTTGGTTCTGATGCTTAAATTAAAGTAAGTTCCTAAAGATGGTTCAGAGCCGATCTATACGAAGATCTAGAAACTGACACCAAATGAAGGATATTCTTTTCCCCCAGAGATAGTGCGGAGATGATCTATACGAAGATCTAATGCTGACATTCAACTCAAATCATGTTACAGGAATGATTCAGAGACGGCCTATACGAAGACCTAGTACTGATATCCAGTAACAACATGAAAATACTATCACCTTCTGATATTATGGATGGCATCTATAAGCCCATCTCCAGTTCTTCCAAGTGGCATCTTCAAGCCCACTCAAGCATATACAACCAATCATAAGTGTTACCTTATGCACCGACGAGTGCTAATTTTTGGGCTTTTGTGTTCAATCCCCTACAACCTTCCAAGTCACGAATGGCACACAGGCCAATCTAACCCCTTAGGTTTCAGAAAATTGAACAGGGGCAGCTGTTTCACCCCAAAATTTTCCCTCACCTGGTCAAGGCAATGTGTCTCAAGTATCCTCTCAAGGTTCATAAGGTTCACAAGATTCACAATTAGTCAGAAAGTTTGACAATCCCCTCAGACAATGCATCCTCCTAAGCAATGCATCCTAAACTAGGGTTTTGGATTTCATCAGGATAAATGGACTTCTAAGGCCTCAAGTGAACTTCATAACATCCCACATGTCTTCAAGAACCCCTATGTCAAGTATCAAGGCTTTCCCAAAAGGTTTGCTCAGTCAGATGATCAGATATGCAAAAATCAGTCAAAGCAGTTAAAAAGTCAAACTAAGGTCAACTGTGGTCAAACCAAAGTCAAACTTCATGATTTTTTGCCAACATCAAGTATATGAAGTAAAATTCATCATTTGATCAAGGGTTGATCATGATTCATCAAGGAAGTTTCAGATCATCAAGAATCAGGAGTTTCTAAATTAGGGTTTTCATAGGAAAAGTCAACTGAACTTTGACCAGCCATAACTTTCACATAATTCATAAAAAATTTCCCATCCAAATCTCATTTTGAAGGAAATTGAATTCTCTACAACATTTTGTCTCACAAGTCAAGCCTAAAAATGCTTCATTTGGAAGGTATGAGCTAAGACATTATAGGTCATTTTAAAAGTCAACAAAAAGTCAACATCTTCCAAAGGGCATAACTTGAAAATGGTAAAAGATATGGACATGAGACAAAAGAGGTTTGTTATAGAACTCTTTAAGCTTTCCAAAATGTCCAAGAACACCTTCATAGCCTTAAAATTGAGGGATTTATGCCTTGTCAAAGTTGGGAAATGTTTGAGGGGTTTATTGAGCAAATGGGGTCTTAAAACCAATTCTTTCCACATGGGCTTGCATTTTTATGACCCAATCACTACCATGACATCATGCACGAACCAAAAATCATTTATTCGGATTTGTATTAATTTTATTTTGTTTATTTTGATTTTATTCATTTAAAATCATTTTAAATCAAAATAAAATATAAAAAGTCAATCTAAAAATCTGATTTTGTTCTAGAATGATTGAAACATCATTTAAAGATGATTGAGAGGATCAAATTTCGTGTAAAGTCTCTAAGGCATGAAAATATTTGATTTTTCTCACTTTTGGAATCATATCTTTCTTCAATCTCAAGTTATCCAAAAGCCCAAAGGAGAGACAAGTTTTATGACCTAAAATCATTCACTATAAGACCATGAACATAATACAATACTAGGGGACGAAAATTGCAGCCTCCAAGAACACTCTTGACATTCAAAAAATTCATTGAAATTTCAATTTTCAGATTCATAGTTGGAGGGCAATTAAAGGTATTTTAAAGACATAGAGATGATCCTTGGACTCTCAGGATGCTATCCATATGATCATAAGCATCCATAACCTCATGAATGATGAAAACCGAATCCGTTTTATGTCAAATATTTTTTTTTTCGATTCATAAGTTTTGTGCATGATTAATTAAATTTGAGCTTGTAATATTGTTTGTTGAATGATGTAGATGGATTCTAGGTAGTTTGTTATGAGTTTTGATGCAGGTTTGGAGTTTCACCATTGTTAGGGTTTGAAGCTCGTTTTAGAGTTTTGCGTATGAGGCAATATAAATCCATTCAAAGACCATGGCTAGACCGTATACCTCCCAAGGATCACATTAACTTGATCAATTTGATGAAACAATAGGCTTAGCCATAAGATGTGATTTTCGCAGGTTATAGATATTGAAAAATTTGCAGGAAAATTCATAGGTAATTTTGCAGGTGAATTCGCAGGAAATTCCAAGGAAGAAGATGAAGTCAGTGGCGCCAAAAATCCAATTCAAATAATTGTTTTACAATATAATGTTTATTTGTTGATCCTATGTTGTACGCGCCCCATGTGGCTCAGCTGGTTTGTGTGTTTGCCTGTGTATTGAATGGTCCTGGGTTCGATTCCCCCATGCCATTTTGTTTTGCTTTATTTTTTTTGATATTTTGCACGTTAGTAATAAAAAGGATTGTTGCTCCTATACTAACACCAGCGCGCGCTTGGCCTGGTGGTGATGTTGTTGGTCCAAGATGATTGAAGCCTAGGGCCTGGGTTCGAATCCCAGCCCCAGGTATGTGTTTTTCCTCATTTTTTTTTATTTTATTATTTGTTTTGTTTATATTATAATTAACTTAATTAATTTCTTTAATCATCAATTTTAAAATAAATGTTTATATTATTTCTTATACCAAAAAATTCATATTTTTAAAATCCAAACTTTATTTTCAAAAAACCTAATTATTATATTTATTATATTATATGTTCATATATATATATATATATATATATATATATATATATATATATATATATATATATATATATATATATATATATATATATATATATATATATATATATATATATATATATATATATATATATTGTAAATAAATAGATTTATTTTATAAATTAATAAGTAAAACCCTAATTCTCATAATTATAACCCTAACCCTAACCCTAATATTTTCTTAACTTTAGAATTTAACTTAATATTTTTGTAAATCATAATTAATCATTAACCATTTATTAAATATGTATATAATTTAATTATTATTATTAAAATACTATTTTCCTTATTAAAATATTTAAAATACTTCCTAATATTAATTTATTTTGCTAATTTCTTACTTTCTCCTATTTTCTAACCATTTATCCTCACTTTTATTATTATTGTTTATTATTGCTTATTATTATTTATCGCTATTATATTTCTCGCTTATATTGTAATTGTCCAGAAGCTTTGTAATAGTTTAGATTTATACTTTTGCTTTATTTTTATTATGAAAATATTTACTATGTGGTTAGTAATTCTAGGGTGTGTATAACATGTTTGTAATTAAAATCAACTTAGAATAATTAATTTAAAAAGATAAATATTTGAATACGAACACTCACACACGTAAGTCGATCTTTGATCGCTATCTTGCACTTTCTAAGGTTACCTCTCATGTTGCCTATTTCAAAAGGTCAAGTAAGGTGTCTTAAGCAAGGTCCCTTCACCAATATCATCAAGTCCCTTCAGTTTATAAGATCAAGTCCCTTCAAGGTTGCCTACGATAAATGATCTTGTCCTTTCGTATAAAAGATGATAAGTCCCTACGAATTGCTAAAGACACCTTGCAGTTGCCTAAATTCAGATGTTCCTACACATGTCTCTTCACATCCAAGGTAATGACTACCTATTCCTTAATAATAGAGATAGTCTTACCATTGAAAGAACATAAGAACAGTAAAGACTTAATATAGGGTAGGTTCCTCTTAATTACATGCTCACACATTTCCAAATACTTTTTACACTTCACATTTCAAACAAATTTTCAAAAACGAGTCTTGTATACATCCATACGAGGATCATTACAAAGTACTTAGAAAGTTTCTAATCACACACTATACCTTTCCAAAACAATTCAAAGTGAGTTAAGTAACTAAGAGCCCATGGATATAAAGGGTGCTAACACCTTCCCTTTGTATAACCTACCCCCCGAACTCAAAATCATTTTAAGGTCTTTCCTGTTCTTTTATTTCCTTTTGGATAAAATAAAAGTCGGTGGCGACTCTTGCTATCCGCAACATTTATAGAAAGTCAGTTCTCCCACCGTGTTACAATGAGACACAAGCGTGCGCTTGGTCTAGTGGCTGGAGATTAGGCTTGTAACTTTGAGGGCGTGGGTTCGAACCCAGCCTCAAACATTGTTTTTTTGTGCCTCGTTATTCTTATTAGTTTTATTATACAATATTATTTTCCCAGGTATAATCACAAACGCGCGCACAAATTGGTGGCAAGGCATGAGGGCTGGAAACCAAAGGGCATTAGTTCAACTCCTCCTTATGGAAATATTTGTCAACATTGGTTTTTTCCCTCTTTCTTAACCTTTTTTCTTTAATTATTTATTTTTCCTAATTAAATCCTTAATATTTTCTTTAAACATTAATTAAATTCTTAAAGCTTTTTAAAAAAATATTTAATTATATTGTTTTCTTTAATAAAAATTATTTTATTAATTTTAATTTTAATAATTTCTTTTTAGGCTTAGATTAATATTTTTATTAAAATTAATTATTTTGTTTTATTTAGGCTTATAATTAACTTCCCTGATTTTTTTTGCCTCGAACCCTTAAACTTTCTCTAAAACCCTGATTTTTTTCATAAACCTTGAGTTCTTACCTCAAACCTTAAATTTCAAACCTAAAAATTTAGCCCTAATCTTTACCCTAAAATTTTTCCTAATTCTAATTTTTTTTACTAAGCCTTAAATCTTTTCTCAAACCCTAACCCTAAGTTTTTCCTTTAACCTAATTTACAAACCTATTTTCTATTTTTCATTTATTTTTATGTTATTCATTTATTGATTCGCCTTATTATGTAATTCTTTCGCATTTGTAATAATTAGGTTTAAATTTCCGCAATTATTATTATATAACTGCCCCGAAGCCATGTAATAGTTTAGGAATATTTATTTTCTGCCCTTATTTTTATATTAACTGCGTGGATAGTAACTTAGGGTGTGAAAAGAATTAACTGAACAATATGGACTTAGAAAACTAATTCTCAAGAGAATTATTTTAAAATAGCACTCACACACGTAAGTCGGTCGTTCTACGATCGCCATCTGTACTTCCTAGGGTTCCCCTCTTGGTTGCCTTAAACAAATGGTCAAGTCCCTTGAAAATGGGGGTGTCTTAAAAGCAAAGTCCCTCCAAACTAAAAATCATCAAGTCCCTTCAAAGTTATAAAGATCATAGCCCCTTTGAGGTTGCCTACGGAATAAATGATCTCGTCCCTCGATGACCCTATGGAAAAAAGGATGATGGCCCCTAAGAATTGCTAAAGACACGCCTACAAGTTGCTTTCTCTGAACATACGATGACCCTAAGCTCGTCCCTTAACTAATCCAAGGTAAATGACTACTTACTCCTTAATAGTAAGGACAATCTTACCCTTGAAAGGAAATAAAGAAACATGAAAGACCAACTTAGGGTAGGTAGAACTTAATTACTTGCTCACACTTTCAAAAAAAACTCTTTTCACACCCCACTTTTAAAACATTTTCAAACTCAATACTTTATATACATCCATATGAGGATCATTATAAAGACTTATGAAATTTTCTAATCACACACTACACATTTTTCACACAAGTTAAAGTGAGCTAAGTAATTAAGAGCCCGTGGATAACCATGGATATAAAGGGTGCTAACACCTTCCCTTTATATAACCTACCCCCCGAACTCAAAATCTTTTTTAAGGTCTTTCCTGTTCTTTTATACCCTTTCCTATTGAATAAAATAAAAGTCATTGGCGACTCTTGCTATCCGCACATGTTTTTGTCAAACAAAAGCACCAAGTCAGTTTTCCCACCGTGTTACAGAACTGGCGACTCTGCTGGGGACTACTAAGTAAAAGAGGGGTTACCTTAGGAATTAAGATCATTTACTTGTTTGATTTGTTTGCTTTATCTTTAAGGGTTTGTTGAGGGGTTATTGTGTGAAAGATCCTAACTTGGATCTAGTGTACCTCAGGTAAGTGGCAATAGACCAAGGAAACTGTACGGCATATACCGATATGGTTGATCTGGTGGCTACAGTTAGTGTGACTTCTTGGTTGGTGCTTATGTTCCTTAAGTAAGTTGAGGATAATATGAGTCTGCTATATGTTGTCATTAACACTAACTACTATTTAGAATCCTAATTAACCCATATTATCCATTAGAAAGTAGTGAGATAACCGACTTTGGTGAAGTCTAAAGTTGGTTGATACTCGATGCTATGCTCATTGAGATTCTAATCTTGGGGGGTTTTAGTTGGAAAGTCAATTTCCAACTGAACAACAACCCTTGAGAAGGATCAGTGATATTGAGATCCCTTAAAACCCGATTACTTTTGCTAGGACAGGATGAACCAACTAAACTTCATGGGGGGGTACTTACCTATGAACTTCATGAAAGCCTTTTAAACTTAGGGCTATTGTGTGACTTACTTCTGTTTGCCACTTGTTTGTGATTGATCATAACATCATAACATCATGACATCATGACATCATAAGCATAGAATTCTCACTAACCATTTCAAGGACCAAAGGATTTATCTTTGTTCTTTGTTGCAGGTTATGGCTTCCACTCGTAGGAACACTATCCGAATCAACTTTGTAGGGATACCTTTCGAGATTAAGGATTTGGTCTCAAAACTTCCTGAAAGCTGCCAATTCATCAAGAAGCATGATTATCTACTTGACTTGGTTACCTCAGGATTTGATGAAGATATGATGAGTGTCTTATTCCAGTTCTTTGATCCTAAACATCATTGCTTCACATTTCCCGATTATTAGTTGGTGCCCATAATGGAGAATTCTCCAAGATACTTGGTGTACCTATCCTTGATCAGAAACCTTTCACAGGCTTAGAAAAGGAGCCTAAATCTGAAGTCATTGCTACAGCCCTACATTTGAAGAAATCACACATTGTCCTAGAAACAAGAAGCGGAGTTAAGGGTATTCTTGCGAAAGTATTGATAGAGAAAGCCCAGGTGTTCTTGGATGCTCTAAGTTACTATGCTTTTGAGGAAGTCTTAGCCTTGCTGATTTATGGTTTGGTATTGTTCCTTAATCCAAACCAATTCATAGATATACACGTCATCAATATATTTTTACTCACAATCTGGCGCCTACCTTGCTTGGGGATATCTTGCACTCTCTCCATACTCGTACTACGAAAGCGCGAGGAACTCTGAGATGTTGCATACCTCTACTATCAAGGTGGTTTATTTCACACTTTCCTCGATCTGTGATGAAGAATGAACAAGGTTTGAGGTGGTCTAAAAGGATAATGTCACTCTCTTATTCAGATATTCACTAGTGTTCCCGATCTATGGAAAATGTCACTATCATTGACCGTTGTGGAGAGTTCCCTAATGTGCCACTCCTTGGCATAAGAGGGGGCATTACTTATAATATTTCTTTAGCACTACGTCAGTTTGGTTATGCTCTGAGTAATGGTCCTCATGACATACTTATTCAAGGTATTATGTTTGATTATGACAATGATCTTCAAGGTTACCGTCAAAGGTTTATACGAGCTTGGAGTAAGGTGAACAAGGTTGATAGTAAGAATCTGGAACCAAAGTACTCCATTGTTATGGAACCTTACCTCAGATGGGTGCAGTCCCGTGCTCAGACTCTTATGATGCCATATCTTGTTGTTCTACCGGTGATTGTTGAGCCTATTGTTGAAGGAGATGTTCCTTATACCATTCTTCATCCTGATATGCCTACTGATTTGGAAAAGTTGCAGAAGTCCTGGATCTAACTGAAGGAGCAAAGAGATACCTTTGAAGCTCAATTCAGGGTTAGCCAAGAAAGAGTGTTGGAGCTGACAAAGGAACTTCACGAGGAAAGAAATCTCAACACATATATCAACACCAAGAGGAAGCGTCCATGGGAGACTTAAATTTCAAGATGTTTTATTATCTTTATAAGTTTTGTTTTCTTTAATTTGTAAGCCCAATGGGCAATATTATTTCAAGCCTACTAATAAGAGTTTTTATTTTTGTTTGTTTAACAAATTTAAATCCGGTGGTCCTTAAAAACATTGGATATGCATCTACATACCATATCATTACATGACAGGTTTTCACAACAGGTTTCTTATCTTCTCGCTGTTTATTTCAGCAGAAATGGCTCTCGAATAATCTGTCAAGGATCTTGAAGCTCAGAATGCCCAATTTCAAGAAATGATCCTGAACTTGTCTAAGGGACAAGAAGAGCTGAAGGCATTCCTGGCCAAGAAAAAGAAGAAGACCAAAAAACCAATTGGCTTCATCAACCTAGGTAGAAGATTCAGAGTTCCGATCAAGACAGATGATGAGGTTAAAAACCCTGGAGATGAAGATTCCATGAAAGAAGAAGAAAATCTACGTGGTACTATTGTGAATTCTGATTATGAGGAGAATTATTACCATGATTCAACTGGTGATGAGAAATATAAGTTACTGGAGGACCGTGTGAATGCTATGGAATTGCAGAAGACTTCTAGGTTAGATTTTGAAGATTTGAGTTTGATTTCTGGAGTTGTCATCCCTATTGGTTTCAAGGTATATGATGGTGTGTCATGTCCCAAGCTGGATTTGAGATCTTATGTCCGAAGGATCCAGCCACATACTGCTGACAGGAAGTTGTGGATTCATTTCTTTCAAGATATTTTATCTAGAGCTCAATTGGAATGGTACTATCAACTTGAGAGTACCAATATTTGTACTTGGAATGATCTCGCTGAGGCATTCTATAGGAAATATCAATATAACTCTGATTTAGCACTAACTCGCATGCAACTCCAAAGCATGTCTATGGGTTCTAAAGAAAGTTTCAAGGAGTATGCCCAAAAGTGGAGAGATCTTGCAAGCAGGGTTCAACCTCCTTTAACTGTCAGGGAATTGGTTGACATGTTTATGAGTACACTAACTGGTCCTTTCTATAGTCATCTTATTGGAAGTTCATCATCTGGTTTCACTGAGCTGATAATGACTGGAGAACGTGTGGAGAGTGGAATACGAAGTGGTAAGATACAAATGGTTGTCTCTTCAAGTACCACCAAGAAGCCCTCTAATGGAAAGAAAGATACAAGTGGTAAGATACCAAGGGTCGTAATAGGAATAACCAATCTGTGGGAGCAGTCCTAATCTCTAATCCTGCACCTGCACAATAAGATCAACAACAGAATAGTCAGCCTAAGAAAGGTACACCTAGGAGACAATTTACAAAGATCAACATGTTGTTGGCTCAGGATCTACAACACATGTTAAAAGGGGAGTTGATTACTTTGAGGGACCCTCCTCAGAACCCCAATACTACCTCTCCTCGTTATAATCCCAATGCAAGGTGTGCATATCACTCCAACAGCCCAGGCCATGATACTAACAACTGTTGGGCGTTGAAGAATAAGATTCAGGATATGATTGATGTTGGGGAAATTGAGTTTGATCCTCCTGAGACTCCTAATGTGATTAATGCTCCTATGCCCAAACATGAGAAGACTGATAATGTTGTTGATGATGTTTCTTATGTTTCTACTGTGATTGATTTAATTACTCCTATGTCCATTATTAAGAAGAAGCTACAGCAATCCGGTTTATTTCTGGGTTGCAATGAAGACTGTTTTTACTGTACCTCTCAACCCAATGATTGTTGGAAGTTGAAAGAAGGTATTCAGCGTTTAATGAACAACTGTACTATATTGTTTGAGAAGACCACTTATGTGGAGAGTTTATGTGAAGGCTTATCTTAAGATCTGAAGCTTGAAGATGTGTTTGTGGTTACTAATACTCATGTGAATATTACTTCTAAGGGCCCTGTGAGGATTACTTCTAAGGGTCCTGTGAAGATTATTGTTGAGCCAAAGGTGGCTCCCCTGATTATTACTACTCCTGGTCCAATTCCATATTCTACTGGCAAGGTTATCCCTTGGAAGTATGGTTTTGATGTTTATATCCATGTTATCAAGCAAGAGCCTCTAACTGATATGCCTGCTACGGATATTAATCTTGATATCGACAATATTGTTGGGACTATTAAGGTTACTAGGAGTGGAAGAATTTTCTCTCCAGAAGACACTTCAAAGACTGTTGCTGCTCCAGTTCATATCTCCAACCCTGGGCCAAGTACTGAAGCTTGGGGAAAATGACCATTGGTTGAGCTTGTTCAGGCTGAAACACCAGCTACTGAAGACCTCTTTAAGCATATGGATGAAGTACTAAAGATCATCCACAAGAGTGATTATAATATTGTTGAACAATTGGGGCATACTCCCTCCAAGATCTCTTGTCTCTGTTGTTGTGCTCTAAAGCACATGCTAAGGCTTTGGTGAAATTCCTAAAGTCTGCCCATGTACCACATGAGATCTCTGTGGACCAGTTCGAAAATTGTGTTACTAACTTGATAACTAATAATGGCTTAGGATTTTCTGATACTGATTTAACTCCTGCTAAAAAAAACACAACAAAGCTCTGCATATCTACATTGAGTGTAGGCGCACTACCCTGTCTCATGTTTTGGTGGATAATGGTTCTTCATTAAATGTGTTACCGAAGGATGTTCTAGACAAACTCAACTTTGAAGATATTATGCTAAGACCCAGTTATGTGGTGGTGAAAGCCTTTAATTGTTCAAGAAGAATGGTGCATGGAGAAGTTGACCTCCTAATCAAAGTGGGTTCTCAAGTCTTTGATTCTACCTTCTATGTGATGGACATTCGTCATTCTTATTGCTGATTACTTGGGCGTCCTTGGATACATGGGGCAGGTGTTGTGACTTCCATTTTACACCAGAAGCTAAAATATCCAGTGAAAAGCAAGATTGTCACTGTTTATTGTGAAGAATAGTATATGGTCAATCATGTAAACACTTTCAATTATGTTGAGATGGAGGGTGAATTTGTTGAGACTCCTTGCCAAACATTTGAAGTGGTTCCTCAGATTGTTCCTGTTGTTGAGTCTATCCATGTTGCTAAACCAGTTCCTGATAATACTAGAATACCTCCTACAATGGCCTCTCTGAAGGATGCTAAAGTTGTAGTTGAATAAGGTGGTTGTACTATTTAGGGTCAGCTTCCTGACATTCCTTATAAGTCTGACAAGTTTGGTTTGGGTTTTACTGCAGAATCTCAGAAGGTTGTTCGTCATGCTCGTGTTATTCGTATCACCAACAAGGGAGATCAGAAGGATCAAGTCAATGATGTGGAAGATTCTGATGAAGACTACCTGTAAACACCCCAAATTTTCCCTCACCCATTCACACCATGGCTTGTGATCTTTTCATATGCATAAGTTCAATCATGGCATCTCATATTGCATTTTTGATTCACTACATTGTTTCAAAGTCATCTGCATTTAGGGTTTGTGATCTGAGCAATCCAAGAGCCACTTGAACCACTCCAAAGGTCATCAATCACTTCAAAGGGGTCCATGTATGTTCAAGCATCATATTGTATCCTCACAAAGTCAAGAAAGTCAAAGAATCACAAGAACTGAGAAAGGCATGGAAGCAGAGCCAGGTTTAACTACACAGATGGCCTAGAATTAGGGTTTTGGTTTCAGAGGCCATAACTCCAAATTTTTTGGTCATTCTTGTTTCTATTGGTCTCTATATGTTATAGGGATCATGCATATCAATTTTCATGAAGAAATTCAATGGGGAAGGCATCTGATCAAGAGTTGACTTCTTGAGCAAGTCAGTGCAAAATCAGGGCACCTGAGGCCCCCAATGACCCAACCAAAGGGTGTTCTTCATCATTTTGATTGTGTGTGATCTTTATTTGATCATAGAAGATGTTGGAAGTTCACAAAATTGAAGAATTTCAAGCCATTTGCAAAGTTGACTTTTTGGGAAAATGACTTGTAATGGAAACTTGCCATTTTGGGAAACTTTTTCAACCCTTGCTTTTTGATTAAAAAATGCTTCAAATGGGAAAACTTTGGTCATGAAAGTTGTAGAATGGATCATTCCCTTTTCAAAAAGTACAAGAACTCATTCTAATTCATTTTGGATCAAAAGTTATGGCTTGTCAAAGTTGGGAAAAATCACATAATTTCAAGTTTTCTACCAAAGAGGCAAAATTGCAAAATCACTTGCCAAGGCAATTTGAGACCTCAAAGTGACTTCTAACCTTTGTACAAACATAAAGCATTGCCTAAAAGTCAGATTGCATCAAAGGTTTGGCCATTTTCATGACTTGTAGATCAAGAAATTCCAAAAGGGCCAAAAGTTCACAAATTTGCAAAACACTACATAAACTTCACTCAACTTGCTGATTTATCTCAAAACCAATTCCATGGACATCCTTAATCTCAGCTGAGCTAGGACAGGCCAATGAGCTAGCTACACCATTGCCCATACCTCAAGTACAACACTTTTGACTTTTTGGCAAAAACACCCATACCAATCACAACAGTCCACAACAACTCTCTGCCCAATCCAGACCTTACAAACACACTCCAAGGATTCATTTTCACCACACAACTCATGCTGAAACTCTCTCCAAGCCATAGTTCCAAGTTTATGCCTCTTATGCATTTTTCTTCGAATCACACAACATAGGCATCAAACATAAAAACAAACTTCACAGAACATCTCAGCATCTCTCACTGATCATCCCTAACCCTTCACCTTGCCCTGAAACTCCCTGAAATCAAAATACGATTTCCTCCCTTCTCTGATCAGAACCCCATCAATCTCTCAGACTAGCCCAAGTAAACTCCAAACAAGCCTTGCAAACATCTGAGGGGAGTCATTAGAGCTAATTGGAAGCAAAGAAGCAAGTTGAAAGCTCCAAACTGAAAGCTTCACTTCAGGTAGCTTCGAAAATTATTTTTTCCAGAAACCTTGTTTTAAGTTACTAGAATGATCTACATGTTCCTCTGATTGTTTTGCACTTTGTAGTTTTGAAAATGATTGAGTATTGAGTATGTATTGCATCTCTGAAAGTTTGGCCATTTTTACGTTTTTGATTCGAATCATGGTTTTGAGCAAAAAGAAATGAGTTTTGAGGTTAGATTCAGGGTCAGGGGGGTGAAGAGAGTTGATCTGGAGCTTTAGAGCTCCAGAAATAACCTAGAAGTGAGGTTTTGGTTTTGCTCAGGGGAGGTGTGGCCGGAGAAGACGACCGAAGGTCTTTTCCGGCCACCTGAAAGTGATTAGAGTCTTAAATGCGTTTAGGGTTCAGTTTGAATATGGACCATAGATTAGGTTGACTTTGACTCCCGCGTGTTTGGAGGGTCCAGATCCATTCACTTAAGCCCTAATCCACGTCATTAACCTAATTAATTGAGTTTTATTTTAATCTGGCCAGTTTGAAAGAGAGTCGTAGGATAGCGCGTCAGTCTTTCCCTCCATTCCCAGTTTGAATGATAGCCTCAGGATGCGCTGACTTTCTCTTTATTTGTATTTTTATTTCATTTTATTTCATTTGTTTTGCACATTTATTTTAAAATAGCAAAAAATGTTCAAAAAATATGAAAATTTTTGTCAAGGTTTTCATTATTTTTCAGAACACAAAAATATTTTTATTTTTATTTTTTGCATTAAAAATTATTTTTAAATCATTTAAGAGTTTATTTTTTATTAGTTAATGGAAATTAATTAATTAAAAATACTTTTAGGTATTTAAAAATCACAAAAAAATTCACATAGTATTTAGAAACATTGTCCAACTCTCAAACCAAATTTCTTTTTTGAACTTGATGCCTTTTGATAATTTTCTTTGGATTTAATTTCATTTCAAGGCAATATTTTGTGTCAAACTTCAAAAATTCATTTCTGTCTAACCTTTGAGAACTGGATCATGATTCTTTTTGCATTGCATCTTGTATGGCATGTAGTTTATAGGATAAAATTGGCTTGAATTGATCTTTCATTTTCAATTTGTTTTGCATTTTTCTTGGCAAGGTACCTTAAAACCCTAGCAATCTTAGGAAATTCATAACTCTCATTAGGTTAAGAGTTGGATCCCCTCCTTTGGGCAGTGAGTTTGTATAGGTTTAGGGTTCCTTTGATTGTATTTTCAAATTTTTATCATGTCATTTGCTTCTGGTTTTGAATTTTTGCTTTGCATGGTGCATGAAACCCTAATTTGTGCCTTCCTTTGCATCCATCTTCCATTTGCTTGCATACCATGACTTGCCATGACATTTTGTGCATTCATTTGATTCATAATACATCTTAAGACATATTAGAATCATGTTTGATCATTGCATCTTTCATTTTCCATGTTATATGTCTTTTGCATTCCATAACTTTTCATGAACATTCATGGTTCAAAGCATGCTTCTCTTGCATCCACATGTTTGTATGATCATTCCCATGCCTTGCCTCATGTTTGCATCATCTCTTAGCATCAATAACATCATGTTTATGCTTCTGGTTTTGGTTTGCATCATGACATTGCATCTCTTTTGCATTGCATTTCATTTCTTTACTAACTTTTCAGGTGGTAAGTTGCATTGAGAAGTGAATTTGCCTTCACTTCTCACAATCTCTTTCCATCTCTATTATGCATCATTGCTGCATTTTTACATGTGTATGGGATTGAGCTTGCTCATTCTTGTTCATCTCACTTTCTTTCTTCAAGCAACTTGTCTTCTTAAATGAAGCAAGTTGTTTTGCTTCTCTTTGCTTCCTTCTCCTTTCATCTGCTTCTCTCCTTGGTGGTTCTTTGAAGATCTTTCTCTCTTAAGCCATACAAACCCTAGGATATCCAAGTATGATAACATTTAGGGTTTTGATTAGTCCCCCATTTAGTTTCACCTTTGTGTCATCTTTGAGTCTTCTCTTCTCACCTCATAATCAAGGACTAAACCCTGAAGGTTTTAAGGCTTTGTGATTAAGCTTATGCATGCATCCTTCTATTAGGATGGAGTGTATAACTTTAATCCTAAGTGTTAAACCCTTAATGTGTTTAAATCCTTTAATCAATCCACTTAATAATCATCAAGACATCAAGCTTGTAACTTGGGCCTTGCATTAGGGTTCTAATTCTTCCTTAATTGGTTAAGAAGGACTAACCCTAGTGTTAATGGACAAGTCCCCCTCAAGTTGTCTTACAAACCATAAAACTCACTTCTTCACATTACCATTAACTAAATCCACTTAATAAAGGTTTTGTTTTGTCATGAGGTTAATCCCTAATCATGGATTAAGTTGAGGAGTCTTTCTCAGCTTAAATATTCTCATCTATTATCCTTTTATTAGGATGGTGTAATGAGTCTGTTTAATCCCTGATTATGGCTTAATCTCATTACTCAACACTAAACAAAAACAAAAAAACCATCTAAATAATCACAAGTAGGTTAATGATCTTAATCCTACATCATGGTGACTAAGTGTGAGATGCTGACTTCACATTTAAGGTATTCTCATTACCCCTAATCAGAGGGAAGATGTGATGAGTTTACTAACCCATTGGTTTAGGCTTAAGCTCATCAACTTATGAAAAACTTTCAAAAGCAATAAAAGACTGAAAATACCAAAAAACAAACAATAATTGTCTCCTCCGGGATTCTTTTCTCACCTCATTCACTCATAAATGAGAACTCGCTTCTTCCGTCTAATGCAAGACAGTTTGCACCTGAGCCAGACAGGTCATACACTTGAGCATAGGCAAGTGAGCAGTTCACAAGTCAATTCACCTTTCATTATCTTTGGGTCGAACTACGGTGTTCTGACTTCCTCATTGCACGAGAGGATACGTAGGCATAACTTAACAGTTATCGAACAAAAGTCTCTGTATATCCCCCCTCCGTCCAGCATCATTCTTTAAGCCTCATTGTTTTGAGCATTTCATTCTTGTTCCTACACTGACACTTCTCTTATACACTTCACATTTATTTTACACTGACACTTGCATTCTTTCCAGCTTTGATACACAGATTGCACTGACACTACCCCTTTAAAACACAAATCTTTTAAGCGTGGATCCTGTCGAGTACGGCGGACAATCTGGGTGCTAATACCTTCCCAGGTTGTAACCAACCCCCTTTCTCAGTCTCTCTGGTTCGCAACCGTCTTATCCATATCTTTTCTTAGGTTTATGCAGCATTACCTTTCCTTCGGGATAAAAATGCCTAGCTGGCGACTCTTTTCTTTCCTTCTCTTTTCGCCGACCGTTCGCGTCTGTACCCCTTCTTACCTGAGGTGTCATTTGGTGGGAGCGACACTACCACCTGGACAGTTGGATCTTTCCTACCATTGGCAGTGGGCTTTATAATTGGAAGGCTGAAGACGTTATTCCTATCTCCTTTAGTCAAGAGTAAATGTTATTTTTGTTTTTCTTGTTTTTGATTTTGTAATTTTGAACAATTAAAAACTTTTTATCCTTGTGCCTTGCCCAGGGCACAATGGTATGCTTGTTAGGGATGTCATTTCATTTTCATATTTTCATTCAATAAAATCAATTGACGTTTTTGCTTTCGTAAATATTGCGCTCTTTGTCTTTCTTTTATTTTTCCTTTATCAAAAGCTATGTGTTCTTACACACACCCACGTCACTAAAATGAATATCCCCACCCACTATGGATCCTATTGATAACAATTCTGCTATTTCCAATTATAACTTCGAGAATTTGATCTATCAAGTCGAGGATGGAAATGAGGAAGATTGTGAAGTTCCTGTAGAGCTAGATAGGTTGCTACAACAAGAAGAGAAAATTATACAACCGCATGAAGAACCAATTGAAGCTGTGAATCTGGGAACTGAGAAAGATATGAAAAAGGTCAAGATAGAAGATGAATTAGAAGACATTGTTAAGAGCAAGTTGATTCAAATGCTACATGATTATGTGGAAATATTTGCTTGGTCTTATGAAGATATGCCAGGACTTGATACTGATATTGTGGTTCACCGACTACCAATGAAAGAAGATTATCGTCCAATAAAGCAGAAGGTTCGTCGTATGCGTCCTGAAACGTCAGCAAAGATTAAAGTAGAAGTGATGAAACAATTTGATGCAGGGTTCCGAGATGTCACTTCATATCCTTAATGGGTTGCAAATGTGGTACCAGTGCCTAAGGAAGCAATTAAAGGAAGTGTGGTAGCTGATCATTTGGCTCATCAAGCAGTGGATGGCTATCAGTCTATGAACTTTGAGTTTCTAGATGAAGATATTATGATTGTTACTAAAGAACCTAGACAATATGAAGGACCTAAACAGGGATCCCGATGGACTATGATTTTTGATGGAGCTTCTAATGCGATTGGTAATGGTGTTGGTGTTTTGATTATCTCTCCTGAGGGTTGTTATACACCATTTACTGCTAGACTTTGTTTTGATTGTACCATCAATATGGATGAATACGAAGCATGTATCATGGGTATCAAGGCTGCCATTGAGATAAAAATCCAGTTCTTGAATGTATATGGAGATTCAACCCTGGTAGTTAGTCAGGTTAAAGGTGAATGGGACACAAAACATCCAAATCTCATTCCTTACAGAGAGCATGTGTTGTCTTTAATTCCATACTTTGAAGAGATCAGTTTTGGACATATTTCGCGAGAAGAGAATCAGTTGGCTGACGCATTAGCCACCATGTCATCTATGTTTGAAATCAGTTGGGATGATGAAGCTCCCAGAATTACTATTGATCGATTAGATGAGCCGATATACTGTTATGAGGTTGACACTGGGGGAGTAAAAGAAAATCCTTGGTTCAACGAAGTAAAAAGATATCTCGAAGCACATGAGTATCCTGAAGGGGCATCTATCACTGACAAGAAGTTTCTGAGGAGATTTTCTGCCAAGTTTTACCTGAGTAATGGAATTCTGTACAAGTGCAATCACGATTCGACTTTGCTTCTTTGTGTGGATAAGAAGGAAGCAAGAGAAATTATGGAAGACATGCACGATGGGATCTTTGGGATTCATTCTAGTGGGCATACAATAGTTGAGAAAATCTTGAGAGCAGGTTATTATTGGTCTATCATGGAAGCTAATTACTATCAGCACTCTAAAACTTGTCATAAGTTCCAGATCTATGTTGATAAAGTACACGTACCTCCAGTTCCATTGAATGTTCTGACTGCTCATTGGCCCTTTGCCATGTGGGGCATTTATATTATTGGTGAGATCAAACCTACCGCTTCCAATAGACATCGTTTCATTCTTGTTGCTATTGATTACTTTACGAAGTGGGTAGAGGCAGTCTCGTTTGCTTCTGTTACCAAGAATGTTGTGGCTCGGTTCATCAAAAATAATCTTATATGTAGGTATGGAATCCCTGAAAGGATTATCATAGACAATGGTACTAATCTGAACAATACTATGATTATTGACCTCTGCATGCAGTTCAATATTAAGCATCACAATTCTTCTCCATATCGACCGAAGATGAATGACGCAGTGGAGGCCGCCAACAAGAATATTAAGAAGCTCTTGCAGAAGATGACAGTGACATACAAATATTTGCATGAGATGTTACCATTTGCTCTTCATCGTTATCGTACCACAATACGTACTTCAACCGGGGCAACCCCATTCTTTCTTGTCTATGGTATGGAAGCAGTTTTACCTATTGAAGTTCAGATCCCTTCCTTGAGAATTATGAAAGATGCAGACTTAGATAAAGATGAATGGATTTAGTCTCAACTCGACCAGATAAACTTGATTGATGAAAAGAGGCTTACGGTTGTTTGTCAGGGTCAGATGTATCAGAAGCATATGATCAAAGCCTTTAATAAGAAGGTCAAGCAACAAGTATATCAGGATGGGGACTTAGTAATCAAGTGTATCATATAACCACAAGGTGATCCTAGGGGCAAATGGACTCCCACCTATGAAGGGTCATTTTTAGTCAAAAGGGTATTTTCTGGAGGCGCTATGATGCTTACTACTATGGATGGTGAAGATTTCCCGCAACCTGTAAATGCAGACATAATCAAAAGATATTACGCATAAAAAGAGACCTGTTAGGTTGATTGCCCTAGGAAAAAATAAGGGTATCCCGGCGAACCAAAAGGGTTCGGGAAAAAATTAAGGATATATATATAATTGTACACCCGACAAGTCGAAAACCTAAGAAGGCGGCTTGGGCAAAAAAGGGTATCCCAGTGCTGGAAACCTGAAAGGGCAGTCCAAGAAAAAGTTAGGGATTAAAGCGTACGACTAGGTCTCGTTGGATCACCCATGTAACCTCAACTGGTTGTACTACCTATGTCAAGTTCAAACAGGTGCAGATTAGTCCAATCGTTTCTCTTCCGACAACAAGGGATGAGATACTTGAAGATAATGGCAATAGCAGAGTTGAAACTCAATATGATCACTTCCATATAGCTATTTTTCCTTGTTTTTGTATTCTTTTAAAAATTTCTACGACGAATTCCTCTTACTAGGATTTCTGTCTCTTTGTTCAAATTTGCCTGTTTATAGGACACTTTCTAAATTAATACAATTCTATTTTTGAATTCAAGTTTACTTTTCCCTTTTTATTTAAGCGAAAACGTCTGTTGATTATGTTTGAATGTATATATTATTTTGAATATGATTGATGTTTACCATAAATGCATAAAATACAATAATAGCATTTACTAAGGACGGTCGGAGTTTGGAATCCACCGAATCTTCTTTGGTTCATCCCTACAAAGTAATCTTTATGGATATATTCTAACAAAACACTCCAAGTAGCCTCTTGTACTTCTGACTCTATGAGATCCTCAGGGGAATTTTCGTCTCTTTTATCCCCAGTTAGGGTATTTAGGAATTTAATCCTTCAATAAGAAGTGCGACGAACGGAAAACGAAAGATCCTAGGTATAAGATCCTAAAACAAGACGGGAACGATATCTTCATATTCCTCATAAACAAATTAGGATTTATTTTCCCCAGCTAGTAGTTTTTACACGAAGCTACTAATTTGCTTCACTACATAATTCATACATGCATCATTTACATCATATCATGGCATACGTATCCATAGTTCATATGACATTCTCACTTACATTTAAGAACATCGTGCCATACATGCATACATCAAATAATCTTGCATTGAACTAACTTTTCCTTTTCATGATAGTTCCCAATCAGATAAACATTACCAACTCCCTGAGACAGGTCAGAGACGATCTATACGAAGATCTAGTACTGATACTTAGTACAGGATACATTTTTCTCCCTGAGACTGTCCAGAGACGATATATACGAAGATCTAGTACTGATACTTAGTGCAAGATATTTTCAGAAATAATCAACATAAAGAATTACTCTGATACTTTAAATCAAGATATTTTCCCGAGACAGGTCAGAGACGATCTATACGAAGATCTAATACTGATACTTAGTGCGTGATATATTCCCACCCCCCAGAGACAATTCAGAGACGATCTACACGAAGATCTAGTACTGATATTTAACTCAGTCATGTTATAGAAACAGTTCAAAGACGATCTATACGAGGATCTAGTACTGATACTTAATGCAGTAACAACATGCAGATACTCCTATATTATGGTACTTTGGATGTCATCTGTAAGCTCATTTCCTAATACTTTGAATGGCATCTTTAAGTCCATTCAAGCAATACAATCATTCAACAGTATTACTTTGCGCACCAGCGAGTGCAAATTTTTGGGCTTTAATGTTCAATCCTCTTCAACCTTTAAGTCACGAATGTCGTACATGCCAATCTAACTCCCCAGGTTTCATAAAATTGAACAGGGGCAGCTGTTGTACCCCAAATTTCTCCCTCCCATATTTAAGACAATGTGTCTCTAGAGGTCTTCTAATAGTCACAGGATTCTCAATTTGACCAATCATAACTTTTACATACCTCATCAAAAATTTCCCATCCAAAGCTATTTTTGAAGGAAATTCAATTCTCTACAACTTTGTGTCTCACAAGCCAAGTCCAAAAATGCTTCATTTGAGAGATATGAGCCAAGACATTATAGGTCCTTTTGAAAGTCAACAAAAAGTCAACTTTTTCAAAAGCTCATAATTTTAAAATGGAAAATGATATGGACACGGGACCAAAAGGGTTGATTAAAGGACACTCTAAGATTTTTTTAAAAGTACTAGAACACCTTCATGGGATAAAAATTGAGGAAGTTATGCATTGTTGAAGTTGGGCAATTTTCAAGAGGTGTATGAAGTAAAAAGGGCCATAACTCCAATTCTTTCCAAATGGGCCTACAATATTTCAATCCAAACTCAAAGATAAGTCCATTCACGACCCAATGACCATATTTTCTGATTTTTATTATTTATTATTTATTATTTATTATTTTAATCATTTAAAATCATTTTTAATTAAAATAAATTATAAAAAATCAAAGATTTGATTTGAAATTTATTTTGGGATCAAATATATGGTATTCAAAGTGATTGAAATCCTCCAAATTCGTACAAGACCAATTTAGCATGATTTATTTTAAGTTTTTGGACAATTATGATAATTGGTTTCTTCATCCTTAAGCAATTCAAAGATCCATCACAAAATCCCATTCTCTTGACCTAATTCACTCCACTATATAACTATATATTCATAACAACAAGACATTACAAGGGGACGAAAAATTGGACCAAGAGAGAGCTTTCACACTTCAAAAAAGTCAAAGAAAAGTGAAATTGGTTTCAACGATTTAAGCCATTCCCAAGCAATTCAAAGGTGGTAAACCATTCTTGGAGGTTCCTAAAAGTTATCACAATCATCATCACCATCAAATTCATGACAAAATGCAATAACCGAACCTACATTGTTCTTGAATTTTTTATTTTTCGATTACAATTATTCATGCATTACTAACAAATTTTGATCTTATTTTAATGTTTGTGATGTTGCATAGATTATTTATGGTTGGTTAATTCAAAGATTCATGGCCAAATCCGTAGAAGGCCATAATTAGGGTTCTTGAAGTCAAGAATTGGGGACATGATATAAAGTTGATTTTTCATGAAATTAATGACATAATTGAACTTATAAGACTGTAATTGACTGAATTATATGATTGGACTAAATTTATATTGTGTGACCCTCATGTTTGTGTTTACAGGACTTGTAGTGACGAACAAAATCTGTCACTACAAGCTTTAGTGACGGAAAAGTGTCACTAAAAACCTAACTGGACGGCTAAAGGTGGAAGATGAAGTCTGGCGCGAAATTGATATTTGAATTTTTTGTTTTTTTATATATTATTTGTTTCAGGTATTAGACACAAGCGCACACTTGGTCTAGTGGTTGGAGATTAGGCTTGTAGCTTTTAGGGCGTGGGTTCGAACCCATCCTCAAACATTGTTTTTATTATGCCTCGTTATTCTTATTAGTTTTATTATATAATGTTATTTTCCCAGGTATATTCACAAATGCGCGCACAACTTGGTGGCAAGGCATGAGGGCTGGAAACCAAAGGGCATGAGTTCAACTCCTCCTCATGGCAATTTTTGTCAACCTTGGTTTTTCCCTCTTTCTTAACCGTTTTTCTTTAATTATTTATTTTTTCCTAATTAAATCCTTAATATTTTCTTTAAACATTAATTAAATTCTTAAACTCTTTTTTAAAAAACCTTTAATCAACCTTTAATTATATTGATTTCTTTAATAAAACTTACTTTATTAATTTTAATTTTGATAATTTCTTTTTAGGCTTAGATTAATATTTTTATGAAAATTAATTAGTTTGTTTTATTTAGTCTTATAATTAACTTCCCTGATTTTTTTTGCCTCGAACCCTTAAACTTTCTCTAAAACCCTAACTTTTGTTCATAAACCTTGAGTTCTTTCCTCAAACCTTAAATTTTGAACCTAAAATTTAAGCCCTAATCTTTACCCTAAAATTTTTCCTAAACATAAATTTTTTTACTAAGCCTTAAAATTTTTCTCAAACCCTAACCCTATGTTTTTTCTTTAACCTAATTTGCAAACCTATTTTCTATTTTTCATTTATTTTTATGTTATTCATTTATTGCTTCTCCTTATTATGTAATTATTTTGCATTTGTAATAATTAGGTTTAAAGTTATAAAGATCATAGCCCCTTCGAAGTTGCCTACGGAATAAATGATCTCATCCCTCGATGATCCTATGGAAAAAATGATGATCGTCCCTAAGAAATGCTAAAGACACCCCTACAAGTTACTTTCTCTGACCATACGATGATCATACGCTCGTCCCTTAACTAATCCAAAGTAAATGACTACTTAATCCTTAATAGTAAGGACAATCTTACCTTTGAAAGGAAATAAAGAAACATGAAAGACCAACTTAAGGTAGGTAGCACTTAATTACTTGCTCACACTTTCAAAAAACTTTTTTCACATCCCACTTTTAAAATATTTTCAAACTCAATACTTTGTATACATCCATATGAGGATCATTACAAAGACTTATGAAATTTTCTAATCACACACTACACATTTTTCAAACAAGTTAAAGTGAGCTAAATAATTAAGAGCCCATGGATAACCATGGATATAAAGGGTGCTAACACCTTCCATTTATATAACCTACCCCCCGAACTCAAAGTCTTTTTTAAGGTCTTTCCTATTCTTTTATACCCTTTCCTATTGGATAAAATAAAAGTCGGTGGCGACTCTTGCTATCCGCATATGTTTTTGTCAAACAAAAATACCAAGTCAGTTCTCCCACCGTGTTACACAAGGAATCAAGTTCAAGCAAGGGTTTATACTATGGATACTAGAAAGACCAAAGTCGACAACTATCTTATTGCGGGTACATGTCTTGTTAATGAACATCCTTGTCCTGTTTTATTTGATTGTGGAGCGACACACTCCTTTGTGTCTACTATGGATGAAACCGTTGAGACATCTCTTATGTGTGAAAATTGTACTTTTTCCGTGGATGGTAGAGTTTTCCAGATTGATCTTATATGTCTACCCCTTCAGAAAGTTGAAGTTATCCTGAGAATGGATTGGTTATCTGCTAATTCTGTGTTTATTGGGTGTGAAGAGAATTTGATCCTCATTCCATCCGTGAAAGCGCCTCCGAAAAATGTGTTGACAACAATATTAGAAGGTATGGTTGGAATGGTAAACTTTTTGTTTGAGAAAGAGCAATCTGTCTTGCTTGGATGGTACAGTTGGAATGGTTAGCAAGTCCTGAATATTCCAATAGTCTGTGAATTTCCTGATGTTTTTCCCGAGGATGTCACTTCCTTACCTCCAGTGAGGGAAGTTGAATTCTCAGTTGACCTGATACCGGGAACGGCTCCTATATCTGTTTCCCCTTATCGGATGTCACTGCTTGAGTTAAGAGAATTGAAGGATTAGTTAGACGATTTGATGGCAAAGCATTTTGTTAGACCAAGTGTTTCGCCGTGGGGAGCTCATGTTTTATTGGTAAAGAAGAAAGACGGTGGTATGCGTTTGTACATTGACTACCGTAAGTTGAACAAGATTAGTATCAAGAACAAGTATCCCTTACCGAGGATAGACGATCTTTTAGATCAATTGAAAGGAGCCTGCGTGTAAAGAGTTTTGATGTTCCGAAGACTGCGTTCCGAACCCGTTATGGTCATTATGAATTCTTAGTGATGCCTTTCGGTGTGACGAATGCTCCAGCTATTTTTATAGATTACATGAATCAGATATTTCAAGCTTATTTAGATCAGTTTTTGCAATCTTTATCGATGACATTCTTATTTATTCTCTTACTCCACAAGAGCACGAAGAACATCTGAGGATTATTCTATCGGTATTGCAAGAGAAGCAACTTTTTGTCAAGTTTAGCAAGTGTGAGTTTTGGATGTTAGAAGTCAAGTTTCTTGGACATTTTATATCTCTGGGAGGTGTAGCAGTGGACCCGTCAAGGATTGAATCCGTGATTAATTGGGAGAGACCGGAGAGTGTTTCAGAAGTGAGAAGTTTCTTAGGTTTGGCAGGTTACTACAGAAGGTTCATTAAAGTTTTTTCCAGTTGGCGTTACCATTGACTAAGCTTACTAGAAATGACTTCGCTTAAGAATGGGATTCTAGTTGTGAGCAAAATTTCGTGTGTTTGAAAGAAAGATTGAAAACTGCTCCAGTTTTGATCATTCCCGATCCTAATAAATCTTAGGAAGTGTTTTACGATGCTTCAAAGATGGGATTAGGAGGTGTTCTTATGCAAGAAGGTCAAGTTGTAGTTTATGCTTCTAGATAGTTGAGAATTCATGAGAAAATTTACCCAACTCATTATTTGGAATTGGCGGCCGTGGTGTTTACTTTAAAAGTTTGGCAGCATTATCTGTATGGTGTGCGTTTTGAGATGTTCAGTGATCATAAGAGTTTGAAGTATCTCTTTGATCATAAGGAATTGAATATGAGACAAAGAAGGTGTATGGAATATTTGAAGGATTATGACCTAGAGTTGAAGTATCATCTGGTAAAATCGAATAAAGTAGTGGATGCTTTAAGCCGGAAAATGATTCATGGTGCCGAGTTGATGGTGTTGGAATATGCGTTATTGGAGAAGTTTTAAGATCTTAATCTTCAATTTGTTTGGACTCCGAATGGTGTGATTATGGGAAATTTGAATATCAATTCTACCTTAAGGAATGAAATTCAACAAGTAGAATTTCTAGATGAGAAGTTGCAAGAAATGTTACTCCAACCTGGGTTTGTAAGAGAGTTGGATGGGATTGTCCTATTTAATCAAAGAATTTGGATTCCGAATGATGATGTGTTAAAGAGAAAGATTTTGGAGGAAGCCCATAAAGGTTCTTTTATGATACATCTGTGTTCTTCGAAGATGTATCAGGACTTAAAGAAACATTATTGGTGGACCGATATGAAGAAGGATATTACGATATTTGTATCTGAATATGTGGTGTTTCTACAAGTGAAGATTGAGGACCAAAGACCAGGTGGTTTGTTGCAACCTTTTGACATCCCAATTTGGAAGTGGGATAGTATTTCTATGGATTTTGCAGTGGGGTTGCCGAGTACTCAAGGTGGTTATGATTCTGTTTGGGTGATTGTGGATCGACTAACGAAATATGCGCATTTCTTAGCCATTAAGACTACATACAAGGCAAGTCATCTTGCAAGGTTGTTTATCACATGATGCCAAAAAATATTATTTTAACCCTACTTTTACCCGACTTTTCCGATTAACCATGATTATGTAAGTTAGGGAATTTGTGAATTAAAGGAAATAAAAGGTATAACTTGTGAAGTAGTTAAGTTACCCTAGGTTGATATGGAACCATTTTAGAGACATAAAAATACTTAGGCATCGATACTTGGATAATGTCCTCAGGCTAGGTAGTTGTGATAGGATGGATGTTTTGTTCCCATCGCGTTATAATCCTAATTTAATTATGCTTTACTCTTGTCGAGATCTCACGGGGTGGGATGGTCGGGGAAACATAATTAATTTGTGGATTCGAATCCCTTAATGGAGTAACTGTGACCCGTGCTTGCTTGCCACCTGGGAGTGTGGTTGGGCAGGGAAAGTTATCCATTAAGAAAAGTAATTGTGACCTGTGCTTGCTTGCCACCTGGGAGTGTGGCTGGGCGGGGAAAGTTACTTTGTGGTAAGGTACCGTGACCCGTGCTTGCTTGCCACCTGGGAGTGTGGCTGGGCGAGGAAAGTACCTTTGATAGATAATGAGTGACCCATGCTTGCTTACCACCTGGAAGTGTATTGGGCGGGGAAAGTTATTTATACGTTAAGGATCGAGTGACCCATAATTGCTTGCCATAAGAGATGGATGGGCGGGGAAAGATGCCTTAAAGCACCTTATGTATGCTCCGTTTTATTTTACTTTGATGTCTCTAGTTTTATGTGAACTCAAAGTCTAAGTTTTCCCCTTACTTGAGTAGTGTCTAGTTTCGAACCTTTTAGAGCCGATAGAACTCTAAGATAGGGAACTCACTGAGATGTTTTATCTCACCCCATGTTGATGTTGTTATTTCAGGTACTTCAGGTTCCACAAAGGGTAAAGATAAGGCAACTTGATTATCCGTTGTGGACTTTTGTGATCTTCGGATCTAGTTCTTAGACATTTTATTTTGTGAACATCTTGTATTATTAGTCTTTTGTATTAGTACCTTATGTTGTAGTGGCTATATTTATGCAATGTGTTACTAAGAACTTGTTGTATTTCAGTACCAAACTTAAATTTATATATGAAAAATATGCTTTGATGTATGTCTTTTATATATGGGTATTACAACGGTTGTCATGACTATGGGACAGTCCCACTCTTCTAAAACCTGATATCTCTCTTTGTTTCGCTCATGCTTCTTTGTCTCTGCAACTCCTTTAAATTACGTCTCAGACCAATTATTCGATTAACCCAGTACTCCAATTCAACATCAGTATAACATACACATACACAACAAATACTAACTAATGCATTTACGATTAATTTAACAACTTAGATTAATCCCTTTTATTCATCCAAACAACATAATACTAACAACAATAATTTATATAACCAATCCCACATATTTTCATCATACCAACCTGATTAGAGAGTTAGAACCCCGCCCTTACCTTTGGATTGAAGGTGCTCTAATCTCTCAGCTTCGCCTTCCGCCGTTTCAACGTGTTCTCTGCCAAACCTGTGTGCCTTTTCTTTGCAGCCTTTCCACTTTCACGTCTTTCTCTCCAAACCATTATTCTTATTTTTTCGATAAACCCAATTCTCTTACTACTTCCACTTACCCTATAATTCTCCTTTTTCTCTCCCACTTGACCCACTATTATAATTATTAAAATAATAATAATACCTAGTCTTCCTTGTTTTCCTCTCTTCCACCCAATTATTAATTAATAATAATAATAATAATTTCCCATAGTTATTATAATTTCTTTATTAATTCTATTGGGCTCAATTCTACGCCCCACCAATTACTTCTATCAACCACTTAAATAAAACATTCTCATAATTCCATAATATTAATTAAAATGTTATTTTTCCGGACTAAATCGACTAATTACCGACTATTAAATAAATCTTTCAAAAAACCCAATCAACATATCCAACCATAAACGGAAAAATATTCAATATTATTTTCCACAACTTAAATCAATTCAACTCGAACCAACTTATAAACATCAACGTAATATTCCGACATTTCGGAAATCGACTCAAATCATCATAAACGACACAAAACAACGTAGATCAACATAACATAATATAATTATATTTAATTAAATAATTAATTAAATAAACGGGCGTTACAACGAGGATGAGGTAAAGTAGAAATGTAGATATAGATGAATTGAAGCAAACAAACCATTGAACCATATATTATGAGTTAAAGAGGAACATAAATTGTGCCGAAATGAGATAGAAGCTATTCAGAAAACATTGATTGATTTAGGTTGGTTTTCAAATACATCTTAATTTTCAAATTATAGTGTTCTATGTCAATTTAAATTATTACATTTTCAATAAAAGGATAGTGAAACAAATAATATACATAGTATATAATAAACTAAATTTCAAATACAATATCAAAAGGACAGTGAAATAAATAATATACATATATATATATATATATATATATATATATATATATATATATATATATATATATATATATATATATATATATATATATATATATATATATGTACCTTATAAACTCATAATATACACTTGTTACCACCATCATCATCACCTTGTATCATCTTTACTATACAACTTCAGTTATTTCAAATAAAGGAAAATTAGTTAGTATTCAAAACAAAACCAGCAAAAGTTGAAACAAAACCCTCGGTGAGATTGTAACAAAACAAGATACATTGTTAGCATATGTAACAAACAATATGTCCCATAGCCAAAGTGTGGTCCATTGAAGACGAATCTAAAAAAGTGAGAACAATCAACACAACCAACATGAAGCAAACAATATAATGGGAACTATCTAACAAGAAGATTGAAGTAGAAGAATACCTTATTTTCCGTAACATCACCACCATGTTCATCTAGTTTGTGAAATAATGGAGAAGAAATACAAGGAGGAAGAAGCTTAAATAAAATATGGAAGAAGGAGAATACCTTAATGTTCATCTAGTTTTAGACTCTACAAGAAGAAATACAAGGAGGAAGAAGCTTAAATCAAAAGGTTCTTCAGACTTCTTATATTTCTTTTCGCATATTCTAAAACCATATGAAGTATGTTGCCAAAAATGTAGATAAAAAATGGGTGCTAGGGTTTTGTTGTGAAGGAAACGGCGCTACATGTAAATAAGGGAAACTTATTTCGCTTATATGGTAAATATTTCACAACGGCTAACGAATATAACCGTCATGATAGGTATATATTTATTATAAATATATCACAACGGTTATCCATATTAAATGTAGTGTCACCCCTTTAATTGTTACAAGATTCAAATCCTTACTACAACATTTTTTCCATTTTATATAATTATTTAATTACGGTTATAAAACGCAACCATTGTAATACTACAACCTTTGCTCTTCCCGGGAGAGGGAAAACACTCATCCCAAGTAGTGATTTAAAATTTTCTCCTTTTTTTCAAAATTATCATTCGGAAATATCAAACATTACATGTTATCATCATTGTAAGCATTAAAGTATCAGATTTTTCATCTTCATCCTCATCTATAAATACACAGTTTTACACTTATTCATAATATTCGGTAACAATGAGTTCCATAAATGATCAGAATGCCAACATAAATATCACATGGATCACTATTGAGCAACGTCAGCAACCAAATGAGGAGGTCCAACAAGCTGCCAACATCAGGCCGTATGCGTTAAGGGTGAGGAAGAAGAAGACGAAGAAGCCAAAGAAAAAGAAAAAGAAGGAGATGAGGATATATTATTATGACTCTGATGAAGGGAGTGAGGACAGACCCCTAAACTATGAAAATGCCTTTATAGTTATGGGCTATGATCCTTGAAAAATATATCTACTCCCCTTTTTTTAAATATTAATGAACTTATCTGTTATATATATATATACTCTTGTCTTTCATTTTTTTTAATTTGATCAAATTCTTCTCATTAACATGAAAATACTAAAAAATGATATAAAATGCATGTTTAAAATGGAAAGTAAATTTAAAAAATATAATTGTTGGGAATCGAATCTAATTACACTTCAGTTTGATACTACGGATTCTAAAATATATGTTTAAAATGGAAAAAAGATATAGTTGCTGGGATTCGAAGTTTGATACATATCACAATGATGGATATAAAAATTGTAGTCATAAGTTTCAAGTTATAAATGTAATACGACTGTCTATACCACAACTGACATGATATATTACTTTATAATTAAATTTCATAATGAAGCGCCAGAGTTTAATTTAGAATTAAAAATTAAAAAAAAAACAAAATATGTCACAATAGTTGAAATAAACAACCATTGTTATATACAAATAGTATTAATCAAAAAATAAAAATAATAGAATATAGCCTTAGTTTAGAGATTTCACAACGGTGTAGACATGATCTATGGTGACCATGGCGTCGTTGTTAACGCATTTTGTAGTAGTGGATTTGTGGTTACTATCGTCCATTTGTTGCCTTAGAACTTCTGCAGAGTTTATAGTGATATTAGGCATTTGTTTGGTTGGAAATCCCATCCATATGGGTTGGCTAATTCGACCCAAATTATTAACAGTTGATCCATACCATTGTATAGGCGAAGACGCCTTCACCAATAGGTCAATGAATATTGTCATGGTATTATGTAGGCTTGCCATAATCGAAGTTGGCATGCCAAATGGTTGTTCACGACCACTCAAGGGAATTGTAAATCCAGGCATATATGGCATGAAAGTACTAGTTCCCACCGAAGAAGGGGTCATTGGTTGCCCTCGAGTCCTCACCGGGGACAAAATTGGTCGACTATGAGTAGTTAATGGTATGGATGTCATACTCGTTGTGGATGGAATAGGTTCGGACATAGATGTTGGGCCGTATTTTCCCTTATCGAACGAGGGGGTTGATCTCCATTGTTATTTGGTGGATTTAACATCCTTCTCATGTATCTCCTTCTTGGCATTGCTTCATTATTAGTGGCTACTTTTCCACTTCTTAATATCATACAACTACATAGTTAGAGAAACTAACAAATGAAGAACTTTCAAAAAGAAATTTTCAGAAATTTAACAAAAACAAAGCACAGTCCCACTGAACGTGCCAATTTGATTACCAATTAAAATGGTAAATAAGTGCTAGTCTTCCAAAATTGAAATACTTTGGTTACTTAAAGGATCAACTAGATTGATCCTAGGACATGCACTTTGTTAGGTTATATGTTTTCTCTCATATGAACATTTTGAAAAATTTCTTGTTACTAAAGAAAATGTTTAAAGTTTGAATGTAAATGCATAAACATAAAAAAATTACATAAAAGGATTAAAAGTAAAATTTCAATGAAGATAAAATTTAAATAACTTTATTAAAATATAAAGAATGGTGATCACACGTACATTCTCTCAGCAACTCGTTTCTCAATACACAAATACTTAGAGTAAATTTGTGAGTTTTGTATACAATGGAACACCCTGAATCCTAAACACTAAGACTCCTATTTATATTAAATCGAAAATAACCGTAACTAACGGTCTCTTCTCCAGAAGATGACACGTTTTCGTCTGCATATGCTTCGCTATCCACAACTTTACATACGCCTTTCTCAAGAAATAGATAAGGAAAAAAATTATCATCCTTATTTGAATTTACTTGCTCGTTCAAACTCTATTCCACAACGAAATGTCTTCGTCGAAAAACCAACCTTAGAGCTAAAATAATTCTAAGTCCCAAACTAACATCCCCCCTCTATGACAAAAGAGCATCTTCAACTATACTTATGACAACTTCATATCGAAATCATTATATTCTTTTCAGAATATTTTCTTTAAACTTTTCCTTGTTTATTTTAACCCTAGGCGTCAAAATTCAAGAAAACAAAAAGACAACTAGGTCTTCAAATCTACAAGTTTTCTTGCCATTCATCAACACTTCCTTAGAATTCTTGAAAAACAATAGCATAATTAGGGGGATATAATTATATTTTAGTGGAGTTCCATATCTTATGGGTTGAGTCGGCTCTGAAGGGTTACTACCCTCTTCGCGTTCTACTAGTACTACACTCACATGCTATATGTAAAACTAAGGATCATAGCATAACAACTTCATAAACAAATGAAAGATGACTTTCTACTTAACCTTGCCAGGTAGAGAAACAAAATGAAGGTGAGAAAAACACAATAAGGGGGTTAAGTTATGTTGACTTTTTTTCTTTTTAAAGCTTTTGTCAGATTCTAAACACAAAGTATAAAATCGGATTAGAGATAAGAGTTAGGCAACAGATAAATAAGGCAAGAAAGAAGAGAAACACACAGAGTTATTCTGATTCCTCTCGTGCAAATACTCGTTACCCGTTAAAGAAGCACGAATTAATTTGCCACACAAGTTTCATAAATAACCTGGTTGAAAAGGTTGGCTTGGGTGTACTTGTTCCTCGTAACCTCGAATATCCGTGCGATGGGCATAATTAACCTACCGTTCGAGTACTTGTCATCCTCTCAAAAGCACATTCATCCCATGAAACTTATTTTGTCTCGCCCCAATGTGATGAAAACCTTATTCAATAATGAGCATTATTTAGTCATTTCTACCGCGATACAAACAAGCATTTAAGCCTCCCCCGCGAGCGTACAGGCCAATGCTTAACAGCTGGAATGAAACCTAAACATATATTCTATAAAATCATCCAACCAACACTCGTTTTCTATCAAGAACTATGTATCTTTGATTCCCCATCGCACTTGAGGATACATAGGAGCGATATTCAATGTCTCGTCAAACACTATAACAAAAAACCCAAAAAAAAAAATGTTTTGTCTTGCCTGAACTACGAAGATTTGAATTCTTCATCACACTTAAGGATACCTAAGAACAAGACCCACAATTTTTTCAAGCACACTAATAATAATTTTTTGAGACCCTTTTTCTTTTCCTATTAAACTTTGTTAGTGTATGTTGCACCCCAAATTTTGCCCTCCACAAGACAAGTCATTTTATACTAAGAGGCTCACAAGGTTCCCAAGGTTCACAAGACATCTCATGAGGTTCACAAGGTTCATAAAGTTCACAATTAGTCAGAAAGTTTGACAATTCCCTCAGACAATGCATCCTCTTATTTGTTTGAATTAAAAAATGTGTATATTTGTTTAATAATTAAATTAGTATTATGTATTAAATTAAAATATTTTTGTACTTAAAACCCTAATTATATTTAAACCCTAATTTATTTTCTAACAATTCAAAACCCTAATTTTCTTTTATTTTTAATTTCTTATTTTTATTATGTTTGTTTAATTATAATTAGTAAATATTTCTAATATATATATAATTAAATTATTAAACTATTTATCATGTTTATTAGTATATAATTATTATTATTTATTTCTCTTCTTAAAATTCTTTAAAAAAGGATTATTTATTTAAATTTAAATTTTTAATTTGATTTTTATATTGTATATTATTGTGCTAACCTCTTTTTCTCTTATGTTTATTATTACTAATCCTTTATTTATTTATTATATGCTTATTATTTAAATTGTTTTGTTATAATGTAACTGTACAAGCTATGTAATAATTATAGTATTGTTATTGTTTATTTATTTAAATTGTTATGGTTAGTAAATTAGGGAGTGCAAACATGTTTGTATCTTAAAAATCAATTTAGATCACCAACTATAAGATAAATATTTGAATTTGTACACGCACACACGTAAGTCGATCCTGGATCGCCATCTCACTTCTTAAGGGTTACCTCTCATGTTGCCTAAATAAAAGGTCAAGTAAGGTGTATAAATCAAAGTCCTTTATCTTATTAATATCATCTAGTCCCTTTAAAGATTATAAGATCAAGTCCCTTCGATGTTGCCTTTGTAAAATGATCTTGTCCCTTTCGAATAAAAGATGATAAGTCCCTTCGAATTGCTAATACACCTTACAGTTGCCTAATCACAGATGACCCTTCACTTGTCCTTCAAAACATCCAAGGTAATGACTACCTATTCCTTAATAATAGGGATAGTCTTACCATTGAAAGAACATTTAAGAACAGAAAAGATTTAACTTAGGGTAGGTTCCTCTTATGTACTTGCTCACCTTTTCAAAACATTTCAAAAAAAAAACACTTCACATTTTAAACAATTTTCAAAACAAAGCCTTTATATATATCCGTACAAGGATCATTATAAAGTACTTAAGAAATTTTTTAATCACACACTACATTTTTTCAAAACAGTTTAAAGTGAGCTAAGTAACTAAGAGCCCATGGATAACCATGGATGCAAAGGGTGCTAACACCTTCCCTTTACATAACCTACCCCCCGAACCCAAAAATATTTTAAGGTCTTTCCTGTTCTTTTATGCCCTTTCCTTTGGATAAAATAAAAGTCGGTGGCAACTCTTGCTATCCGCAACATTTAACTAAAGTCAGTTCTCCCACCGTGTTACAGTGTAACACCCCAAAGTCGATTTTAATTATGTTGATGTGTTTTCTTGTGAATTTTTATGTTTATGAGGTTATTTGATGTTTTGTGAAGTTTGAGGGTAGCTTATTATTTTAATAATAATTAGAATAATTAAGTATATGGGGTTTAGTTTATTATTTGATATTAATAAAATAAAATAAAAAGGAATTAGAGGATGAGGGAATTGTGGTCTTTTAGTTGAGGATAAGTGAGGGTTTAATGGGGAAAGACTAAAAGGGGTCCTAGGGGCAAGAGTGACAAAAGAGATAAAAGTTGGAAATAACGATCATTTGGAACGATCGCGCTTTTAGGGAAAAGAGCTCTGGAGAAGAAGTGAAGCTAGGGCTTGAAGGTTAGAGAGAAATTGCAAAAAGTTATCGAAAGCTTACAGAAATTAAGGTATGGGGAGTATTTTATTTTCGATAATATAATATGGGAATGGAATTGGGGGTTCTGTGGTGTAGTTTAGAGAATAGGGTTTTTGGATTGATTGATTTTGTGTTGTTGATGATGATTTCATGATGAATTAGATGGATACAATTATGTATATGATGTTGTTATGATGAATGCTGATGTAAATGAGGTTTTCTAGTGTAATGCTGTGGAATTGTGAGTTTTTGAGGGGTTTTGTTGCAGAAGGAGAAGGTTGAAATCGCAGAAAAAATTCTGCAGAATCGCGAAGCTCGCTTAGTGAGTTACAACTCGCTTAGCGAGAAGAGTCAGAGAGTTGGGAGCTTACCGAGCGTGATGCCTCGCTTAACGAGCCCTGAAAAACTTGGAAAATGTCTTTATTTTGAGAACTATTTTGAGGTGATATGTTCTAGGATGCCATGATGTTGTAGAGTTATCTCATGATATGTTTTAAGGACTAAATGAGTAGGATTAGTATTTTATGATGTGTAGAGATTTACCTTGATTTTTATGAGTTGTGAAGTATGAATGAGATTAGTATTTATTTGAGGTGTGAAGAATTAAATTAATTTCCTTGAGTAAGAGGTATGATTATATGATGTAGAGTTATGATGTAGGATGAGTGTGTGGTATGATGTTCCATGAGTATGTACATGATGTTATGAATGAGTATGAGGAATGATTGTTAAGAATGAGTGCAAATGCAATTTTATGATGTTTTGAGGATGATGTATATATATTGCGTCTTGCATTCATGGCATTGATTTTATGAGTGGACTTTGGTCCATTGGTAGCTTCAATCTCATTGTGTGGATTGAAGTGATATGATGTGCTCCCTTTGGGGAAGGTTGATGGCCCAGTGTCCATCACATGAGGATGTTTCGGTACCACATGCATTAGTGAGAGGTTGCATTTCATTCTAAATGACATAGCATGGGTGCATTGGTGTTTTATGTAATTATGAGATGTATTTGATAATGTGTGTTAAATGGGCATGATGAATATTTCTATGATGTGATGATGATGATGATATGTATAAATGAGCTGTAAATGTATTGTTTTTGTTGTTTTGTTTTAAATTCGTATTTCTATATTATATTGTGGAATGTGAATTTACTTAGAAATGGTGTTACATAAGTGGTATCAGAGCAGGTCAGTATGTTGGTCGTGTCGTGTCATTGTTAGTTGTGTCAATTTTTGAGTTTGAGTGTTTTGAGGATTGAGTTGTTTTCTGATGTTGTTGGTGATTTGTAGAATGACTTCGAAACATGTTCTTGCGGATGCGGTAGCTGCATTTGCTCATGCTATAGTGAAACATGTTCTTGGTGATTTTCAGAGGAATAATCCATCTAAGTTCGAGGGTTCTCATGAACCGGAGAACGCACATAAGTGGATGAAGGCGATTGAGAAGATTTTCAGAACTATGGTGTGCTCCGATGATCAGAAGGTGTCGTTTGGCACCGATATGCTGGATGAGGAAGCTGAGGATTGGTGGGATAATATCCATGAGAGATTGGAAGGGGTTGGGGCTGCGATAACTTGGAATGTGTTCAGGAGAGAATTTCTAAGTATTTTCCTCAAGACGCTTGTGGCAAGAAAGAGGTAGAGTTCTTGGAACTGAAGCAGGGGAACATGACGGTAGCAGAGTATGCTGCCAAGTTCGAGAGGTTGGTGAAATTATGTCCTCACTACAACCGTGATGATGCTGAGTTGTCCAAGTGTTTGAAGTTTTAGAATGGTCTGAGACCGGAAATCAAGCAAGTGATTGGTTACCAGCAGATCCGCAGGTATGCTGAACTTGTGGATAAGAGCAAAATATATGATGAGGATAGTCGAGCTCGATCTTCTCACTATAAGCAGGTGAGTGAGAAAAGAAATAAGGGCTAGTTCCAAGGGAAACCTTATGCAACTCCAAATTACAAGGGGAAGCAGAAGGGTAATGATGGGAAGAAGCCAAGTGGGGGAGCGACTTCTACTCCTCTCAAGTGTTATAAGTGTGGCGAAGCAGGTAACAAAACTGATGTGTGTACTGCTACTATGGTAAGATGTTATCAGTGTGTAAATAAGGTCCATATGAAGAATGAGTGTACGAGTGTTGAACCAACTTATTTTAATTATGGCGAAGAGGGACATATCAGTACTCAGTGCCAGAAACCGAAGGTTGCTACTGCAGCTCAGACTACTGGTAGAATGTTTGTTTGAGTGTCTCAGATGCTCACAAGAAAGACAACTTGATTAGAGGTACTTGTTTTATTAATGATGTTTAATTGGTTGCTATAATTGATACTGGAGCTACTCACTCGTTAATTTCGATTGAGTGTGCGACCAGGTTGAATTTGCCTTTGACTGTTATGAATGGTAATATGTTGATTGAGATGTTTGCTGACGGTTCAGTTACGACTAACCGTGTGTGTTTAAAGTGTCCCTTGACCTTTTATGGTAAGGATTTCTTGATGGATGTAGTGTGTTTGTCTTTGCGCCATATGGATGTTGTGTTGGGAATGAATTGGTTAGAATTTAACTTTGTGCATATCAACTGCTATGCAAAGACGGTGGAGTTTCCATAGTTTAGTAATTGTGGGGGAAATGAAGTTTCTATTGACGAAGCAAGTGGATGAACTTCTAGCCGATGAAGCCCAGATGTTTGCTTTGTTTGCGGCGTTACAAATTGACCATGAACATGTAGGTGTTGAATTACCTGTTGTCTGAGAATTTCTTGATGTGTTTCCGGATGACATTAGTGATTTACCACCGGAGCATGAAGTATAGTTTTATGTGGATTTAGTACTTGGTACTATTCCAATGTCAATGGCTCCTTATAGGATGTCGGCTTCTGAATTAAGTGAGTTGAAGAAACAACTTGAAGAGTTTCTTGAGAAGAAATTTGTTTGCCCGAGTGTTTCTCCGTGAGGTGCTCCTATGTTGTTGGTTAAGAAGAAGGATGGTAGTATGAGGTTGTGCGTCGATTACCGCCAGTTGAATAAGGTGACTATCAAGAATAAGTATCCACTTCCAAGGATTGATGATTTGATGGATCAATTAGTGGGAGCTTGTGTTTTTAGCAAGATTGATTTGAGGGTGGGTTATCATCAAATTCGAGTTAAAGAAGATGATATTCTGAAGACAGCTTTCCGTACGATATATGGTCACTATGAATATACTGTGATGCCTTTTGGTGTATCCAATGCACCTGGTGTATTCATGGAATATATGAATTGGAATTTTCATGAGTATTTGGATAAGTTTGTGGTGGTTTTTATTGATGACATTCTGATTTATTCAATGTAAGAATAAGAGCATGAGGGACATCTGAGAATTGTATAACAAGTGTTGAGAGAGAAGAAACTTTATGCTAAATTGTCTAAGTGTGAGTTCTGGTTGAAGGAAGTAAGTTTACTTGGCCATGTGATTTCTAGTGGTGGGATTTCAATGGATCCTTCGAAGATTGATGCTGTGTTGAATTGGGACACTCCGAAGTCTGCTACCGAGGTCGGGAGTTTTCTTGGGTTGGTCGATTATTATCGCAAGTTTATAGAGGGTTTTTCTAAGTTGGCATTGCCTTTAACACAGTTTGTAACACCCTTCTACCCTATCACATATTAAGCAATTTAAATCATTTATCAGAGTAAAAATCCATTAAAAAGGGCATCACATTTACTTCTAAAACTCAAAATTCAAAATATCACATAGAGTCCTGTCCCGTAACACGGGTTCACAAAAATCATGAAAAACATTCATAAGCCTTTTCTTCATAATTATGCAGCGGAAAAACAAATAAGTCATAAAAATCATCTTTAGTTAAACAAAACTCATAACTCGTTCTAAGATAACATTTTATCGAAATGTCTAAACAAAACTCAACATTTTAATTCAAATGAACATAATCATTCAAGTGAAACACATCCCGATGTTACTGGACATAGAGCAGGACTACACTTCTAAGTAACTTGACGACTCACTATCTTCGAGTTAAGCACGCACCAAGCTAACCTTGATTATCTGTAGGATGACATAATAGACCATCACCAGAAGGTAGGCAGAGTGAGTAAATTCACATTCCACAATATAATATATAAATAAGAATTTAAATCAAAACCAGAACAACAACAATTCTTTCACAGCTCATTTATACATATCATCATCGTCATCATCATCATCATATCATAGAAATATTCATCATACTCATTTAATACACCTCATTAAATACATCTCATCATTACACAAAACATCAATGCACTCATACTATGTCATTTAGAATGAAATTCAACCTCTTAGTAATGCATGTGGTACCGAAACATCCTCATGTGATGGACACTGGGCCATCAACCCTCCCTAAAGGGAGCACATCACAAACATCATATCACTTCAATCCACACAATGAGATTGAAGCTACCAATGGACCGAAGTCCCCTCATAAATCAATCCCATGAATGCAAAACGTAATATACATACATCATCCTCAAAACATCCTAAAATTGCATCCGCATTCATCATTAAACAATCATTCCTCATACTCATTTATAACATCATATACATACTCATGGGACATCATACAACACATTCATCCTACATCACATCTCTATGTAATACCCATATACAAAAGACATACATAAAGCATATTTTTCATATATAAATATTTGAAATTTGGTACTGAAATACAAATAAGTTCTTAACAACACATTGTATAAGTATAGCCACTACAACATAAGGTACTAAAACAAGGCTATAAAATAATACAAAAAGTTCAAACTACAAAAGTCTAAGAATTATATCCGAAGATCTCAAAAATCCACAACGGAAGACAGGGCCATCAACTAGTAAAGATAATCAAGTCACCTTATCTTTACCCTTAACGAAACCTGAAGTACCTAAAATAACAACATCAACATGGGGTGAGATAAAACTATCTCAGTGAGTTCCCTATCTTAGAGTTCTCTCGGCTCTAAGGGTCAAACCTAATAATTTCACGAATACGAAAGACTCCTCTCAATGGTAGCCAAGCCGAAATGGAACATTCAAACAACGCTTTGTACAACATTTCCCGTGGGACTCATTGAAACACCCACCTTAAGTATGAACACTAGACTTCTCATGGGACTCAATGAAATACCCATCTCAAGCCACTTGATTACTTCCCGTGGGGCTCAATGTAATACCCACCTCAAGCTAACACTCGCTTCCCGTGGGACTCAATGTAATACCCACCTCAAGCTAACACTCGCTTCCCGTGGGACTCAATGTAATACCCACCTCAAGCTAACACTCGCTTCCCGTGGGACTCAATGTAATACCCACCTCAAGCCTTTACGGGGGATTTGATCAAAAATACGATTCTCAATTATTACTAGTCTACGGGAATCCTTGGTGCCTCACAAGTCTTACCATTTCATTTCTTTAAGTTCATACCTTCCATAATTTCACATTTTTACGGTTAAATCAGAAAGTCGGGAAAAAGTCAGGTAAAAAATAATATTCTTCGACATAATAAGAAAATACATAGTTTTAGCTTCAAAACGGTATATGGAACGTTAAAAACGGATACCCGGATCAAAAGTTATGAATTAAATACCAAAATTGAAACCTACAGGTCTCGCCGAGCGAGCCCTCAGCTCGCTGAGCGAGAAAACTTCTGGAACTCTCGCTAAACGAGAAACTGCTCGCTGAGCAAGCTCTGCAATTTCAGAAAATTCCAGGCTTACGGGAAACAACTTTTCCAAGCCAAACTCAACCCCAAACATCAACTAATACAGAAAAACATAGTGTAAACACCCCAAATTTGCCCTCACCCATTCACACCATGGCTTGTGATCATCTCATATGCATAAACACAATCATATCACCTCATATCCCATTTTTGATTCACTGCATAGTTTCTAAGTCATCTGCATCTAGGGTTTGTGATCTGAGCAATCCCAGAGCCTCTTGAGCCACTCCAAATGTCAACAATCACTTCAAAGGGATCCATGTGTGTTTTTATATCATATTACATCCTTTCAAAGTCAAGAATGCAAAAGGATCACAAGAACTGGGATTGGTGTGGATGCAGGGCCAGGTTTAACTGCACAGATGACCTAAAATTAGGGTTTTGGTTTCAGAGGCCATAACTCCAATTTTTTTGGTCATTCTTGTTTTCATTGGTCTCTATATGGTATAGGGAGTATGCATATCAATTTTCATGAATAAATTCCATGGGGAAGTCATCTGATCAAGAGTTGACTTTCTGGACAAGTCAGTGCAAAATCAGGGCATCTGAGGCCCCCAATGACCCAACCAAGGGGTGATCTTCATCATTTTGAGTGTATATGATCTTTATTTGATCATGGAAGAAGGTTGAAGTTCACAAAAATCAAGAATTTGAAGTTTTTGCAAAGTTGACTTTTTAGGGCATGGTTGACTTTTCAAGAATATGTCATTTTATGCCATTTTTCAAGCCTTGCTTTTTGATCCAAAAATGCTTCAAATGGAAAAACTTTGGTCATGAAAGTTGTAGAATACATTTTTCCCTTTTCAAAAAGTACAAGAACATGACCTAATTCTTCTTGGATCAAAAGTTATGGTGTGACAAAGTTGGCAAAAATCACTAATTTTCAAGTTATGCACCAATTGGAAAATTTGCAAAGTCATGAACCAAGGCAAATTGTGACTTCTAATTGACATCAAACCATTACACAAACATCACATGTGACCTAAAAATCAGATTTGAACCAAAAGATCACATGTTCATGGTTGGCAAGGCAAGAGATTTTCATGAAGTTTCAAAAGGAACCAACTTGCAAAACCACTCATCACACTTCACCAACTAGTTGCCTTGGCTGCTGAACCTTCCTAGCATCACTCACACACCATGCTGTGCCAGCCCCCATGCTTGTACTAGCCTAGAACCAAGCCCATGCCTCTCTTACAACAAAGTTGACATTTTGCAAAAGTGAACTTACCTATCACAGCAGGCTAGGTCACATCATCTGACCAATGGGAGTTTTTTATACAAACAAAATGCTGGCCATAACACACAACAAGCAAGGCTGAAACACACAAGATCATCACATTCACAAAATCACCCCCTCAAGCAAAAGCCTTCGAATCTTTCTACACAAACACAAAAACCATTTTCATAGATCAACTCACCTTGCTTCACTGAGCAAAAACCAACAAGACTTAGGCCTGAATCAAGCAAGAACACCATTCTTCCATTTTTCACTCTCAAAGCCAAAGCTTTCGAAACTCATTCCACAGGCCACAAACACAAAGACAAACTTCACAAATCATCTCTGCTCACTTCACTGACCAGAAACCACCCTTCATCCTGGCCTGAAACACCTTGGAACCAAAATACGATTTTCACACTCCCTTGGCCTGAGCTTCTACAAACTCACTCAAGAGGCTGTTTAAACTCCAACCAAGTGTCCAAAGCTTCAAAGGGGGATCATTGGGACCTGTTTGAGCCAAAGAACCATCCAGAAAGCTCCTGAATCAAAAGCTCAATCTCAGGTGACTCCATGAACTTTTTTTCCAGAACTTGCTTTTTAAGTTTCTAAATGGTAAAGCATGCTTCACTGATCACACTGAACTTGTTACTTTTGAAAAAGAGTGAGAAATGAGCCTGTATGATGTTTCTGAAAATTTTGAAGTTTTGAATGTTTGATTCGAATCTTGTTTGTGTGTTGAAATAAATGATGTTTGTTGCTGGAATCTTGTTTAGAATGAGCTAAGGTTTGATTCTGGAGAGTTTGGCATGATTTCATGGCGTATTGAGAGAGATAGGAAAATGGTATAGCCGGAGAAGACGACCGGAACAGTGTTCCGGTCGCCTGAGAGTCATTAGGGTTTGATTAATTAGGGCTAAGTGTAATTAAGTCAGTTTGAATGAGAGCCGTCCAAACCCGCGTGCAGTCAACTCCCGCCCTGGCCAGTTTGAATCTCATGCGTTGGATCTGTTGACTTTTCCTTTTTCAGTTTAAAATTCATTTAATTTTCATTTTAATTCATTTGTTTTACATAATTTATTTAAAATAGCAAAATTGTTTTAAAAATTATGAAACTTTTCCTCAAGAGTTTCACTAATTTTTAAAACACAAAAATATTTTTATTTTCATTTTTAGCATTTAAAATGTATTTTTAAATATTTAAAAGTTTATTTTTAATTGATTAATGGAAATTAATTTATTAAAAATACTTTTAGGTATTTAAAAATCACCAAACAATTCATGAAGTGTTCTAAGACATTTAGAAGCATTGTCCAACCTTCAAACCAAATTTATTTTTTGATCTTGATGCATTTTAAGAATTTTTCATTGAATTAAAATCATTTTTATGCATTAATTTGATCCAAAGTTCCAAAAATCATTTCTGCCTATCCATGAAGAGTTGGACATTGATTCTTCTTGCATTGCATTGTGTTTAGCATGTAGTTTTTGAGTTTAAATGGCCATGATTTGATCTTTCATTTTCCATTTGTTTGACAATTTTCTTGTTTAGGAACCCTAAAACCCTAGAAAACTTGTGAAATTCATAACTTGAGATTGGTTAAGGGTTGAGACCTCTCCTTTGGGCATTGGTTTAGTATAGTATTATGGGTCCTTTGTGTGGCATTTTCAATTTTTTATCTTAGGGTTTTATTCTGATTTTGGTTTTTGTTTGATGTATTGATCATAAACCCTAATTTGGGCTTCCATATGCATCCATCTTGCATTCTCTTGCATAACATGACTTGCCATGACATTCCATGCTTCCATGTGATTCATTTGACATCATAAGACATATTGAAAGCATGTTTGATCATTGCATCATGTATTTGCCATGTTGTATGCCATGTGCACCTCATAACTTTTCATGTATGTTCATGATTCCTAGTTTGCTTCATTTGCATTCATGAACTTGTATGATCATTTCCATGTGCTGCCTCATGTTTGTAGCATCTCATAACATCATTAGCATCATGTATATGCTTCTGGTTTTGTTTCTCATCATGTCATCTCATCTCATTTTGCATTGCATTGCATTTCTTTTCTAACCTTTCAGGTGGTAAGTGACTTTGAGAAGTGAATTTGCCTTCACTTCTCATAACTTTTCTTTTCATCTCTCTTGCATCCATTGCTGCATTTTTGTTTGTGTTTGAGTTTGAGCTTGCTCATTCTTCCTCTTCCCACTTTCTTTCTTCAAGTGACTTGACTTCTTGAATGAAGCAAGTCACTTTGCTTCTCTTGATCCTTTCATCTGCTTCCTGGTGGTTCCATTGAAGACTTCTCTTGTAAAACCTCACAAACCTTAGGAACAACCAAGCATGACAATGATTAGGGTTTTGATTAGTCTCCCCTCTTAGTTTTACCTTTGGGTCTCTTTTGAGTCTTCTCTTCCCACCTCATAATCAGGGACTAAACCCTAAAGGCTTTAAGGCTTTGTGATTAAGCTTATGCCTGCATCCTTCTCTTAGGATGGAGTGTATAACTTTAATCCTAAGTGTTAAACTCTTAATGTGTTTAAACCCCTTAATCAATTCACATAATAATCATCAAGACTTCACACTTGTAACTTGGGCCTTGCATTAGGGTTCTAATTCTTCCTTAATTGGTTAAGAAGGACTAACCCTAGTGTTAATGGACAAGTCCCCCTCAAGTTGTCTTACAAACCATAAAACTCACTTCTTCATCATATCATTAAATAAAATCCATCTAATAAAGGCTTGTTTTGTCATGAGTTTAATCCCTAATCATAGATTAAGTTGAGGAGCTTTCCTCAGCTTAAACATTCTCATCTATTATCCTTCTATTAGGATGGTGTAATGAGTCTGTTTAATCCCTGATTATGGCTTAACCTCATTACTTAACACTAAACAAAAACAACAAAAACATCTAAATAATCACAAATAGGTTAATGATCTTAATCCTGTATCAAAGGTGATTAAGTGTGAGAATCTGACTTCACACTTAAGGTATTCTCATTACCCCTAATCAGAGGGAAGATGTGATGAGTTTACTAAATCCATTGGTTTAGACTTAAGCTCATTAACTTATGACAAAATCCGAAAGCAATAAAAGACTGAAAACACAAAAACAAACAATAATCGTCTCCTTCGGGATTCTTTTCTCATCATCTTCACTCATAAACGAGAACTTGCTTCTTCCGTCTAATGCAAGACAGTTTGCATCTGTGCCAGACAGATCATACACTTGAGCATAGGCAAGTAAGAAGTTCACAAGTCAATTCATCTTTCAGTCTCTTTGGGTCGAACTACGGTGTTCTGACTTCCTCATTGCACGAGAGGATACGTAGGCATAACCTAACGGTTATCGAACAAAAGTCTCTGTATATTCCCCCTCCTTCCAGCATTATTCTTTAAGCCTCATGATCTTGAGCATCTTATTCTTGTTCTTACACTGACGCTGTACATACTGCACTTCACACTTCTTTTACACAGACACCTGTACATCTTTTTCCAGCTATTTTATACACAAATTGCACTGACACTACCCCTTTAAAACACAAATCTTTTAAGCGTGGATCCCGTCGAGTACGACGGACAATCTGGGTGCTAATACCTTCCCAGGTTGTAACCAACCCCCTTTCTCAGTCTCTCTGGTTCGCAACCGTCTTATCCATGTCTTTCTAGGTCTATGCAGCATTGCCTTTCCTCCGGGATAAAAATGCCTAGCTGGCGACTCTATTCATCTCCAGTGAGTTCACGGCTGTGTGCTCTCACTGTCCCTTTCGCCGACCGTTCGCGCTTGTACCGGGATGCAAATCTTCGGGAGCGACAGCTTGGCGACTCTACTGGGGAACCTTATATTGCAACCAGGGCTTCTGGTTCTTTTTGTGGGTTCCTCCTAGCGCTTGTTTGATTTGTGTTTACTGGGGTGTTATGTGCTTATTTGTGTTTGTATATTTGCTTTATTTACTGCTTTCTGTACAGCTTTATTTATTGCTTTCTTTACAGTTTTTCATATATCATACTGTCTGGCTGTCTGGCTGGATCTGGTTTTGCTTTGGTGGGTGGGTGTTCCATTGAGAGTTAAGGTCCTATACCTGGGACCTAAGTGACACCTAGGCTAGAGTGAATCATATTCTTTCCCATTCCATCTCGGTCTGGTGCGGGAATATGAAACACGGTTCAGATATGGGTTTCTTCTTGAGAACTCTGTGTTGCAGATTTCTTGCAATGCTAGGGCTATCTGGGAAGCCTGCTAAGTCTGGATGACCTTTAGTATTGACCTTCAGAAACTGAGGTGAATTAGAGGAGGAATTGTTATGGTTATTGTAAACACTGTACCTCCGGGTTAGAAGTGTTTACACTTCTCATAACTGATCCAAGTCTGAGGATCCTTGTTTTAGAACACCACCTGTGAGGGGGTTGGGCTGTTTACAGGTTTGCAGGTACCTTGACCTCAGAATACCCTGTTACTTTGACTTGATTAAGAATACTCCATGTTGGAACAGTTCTTGTGATTCTAAACCCTGGACATGTGGCTCTTTATTTGAGTCCCCCACCTTGGTTACTGGATTTATAGACCTCCATCTAGATTTCTTGAACATACTTGGACCTATATCAGGGCATTGATCAGATCCAGCTCAGTCACAAACCCTTGCATATCATTTGCATGCATAAACATTGCATCATATTGACATTTTCTTATTTGTGTTTCAGGGTATCCATCTTCATTTGGTTCTGGTTTTGACCCCATCTTCAGTATTTGACCCATCTTCATCAGCATCTGCTTTAGTTATCAACTATCTATTCCAGTCACTTGCACCAGCCAATCAGTGGCCCATTCTTCAGTGTTATCATCAGCACCTGTCTCTACTCATCTTCAGCATCATGGCTCCTAAAAAGAGCAACATCACCTATCACTTCTTTCAGCCAGAGCTATCTGACATCAGGAGGATTCAGACCCTGATCACTCCAGATCACATACCATTGTTCAGGGAACACTATGGGGACATACTTGATATGGTTATGGATCTGGACCCTTCACAGAGAAGCCTGATCCACACTTGCCTTCAGTTTTATGATCCCCCACTGAGATGCTTCACTTTTCAGGACTTTCAGCTAGGCCCTCTATTAGAAGAATACTCATCATTGGTTGGTACGCCTATCAGGGGTGGAATCCCTTTCAACCCTGAGATGGCCTTTCCTGGTAATGGAGAAGTAGCAAAGGCTCTGCATCAGGAACCTATCCTGATTGAGCAGCATATGACTTCTAAAGCTGGAATCCCTGGCTTTCATCTGGATTTCTTGATCTCTCAAGCTACCCTGAAAGCTTCTCTAGGAGAGTGGAAAGCTGTCTGTGCTTTATTGGCCTTGAGTATATATGGAATTGTATTGTTTGCAGATGAGCCTCGATTCATTAGCAAGAATGCAATCCATCTTTTCATCTTGCAGAACCCAGTGCCCACTTTATTGGGGGATCTCTATTATTCAGTGCATCAGAGGAATGAAAAGCAGAGGGGAAGATTAGTGAGGTGTTGTGCTCCATTGTTCCACACTTGGCTTCTCAGGCATCTACCCAGGACAGATGCATTTCTGAATCCTCATCAGCAGAAAAACTGGGCTAAGAGACTCACTGCACTAACTTCAGCTGATATCAGATGGTGCACTCAAAGTGCCAAAGGCAGGGGTATCATCACCAGCTGTGGGCATTTTCCCAATGTGCCCCTAATAGGAGTTAAGGGTAGTATTAATTACAACTCTCTGCTGTTTAGAAGACAACTGGGCTATGCACTGGTCCACACTCCTAAGGCACAGGACTTGGTTGAGACTCTTTATTGTGAGAACAAGCCTAATCTGGCTATTGTTAGGCAGGTTGCTTGGGCCTGGGATAATGTTCAAACCAAGGGAATAACCATTTTGGGGAAGTGCAACAATGTGGCATCAGCACAATATTATGAGTGGTCCTATGCCAGGGCTCAATTCTCTGGAATGCCATTTACCATAGAAGATATGCCTGAATCATCTTCAGCACCACCCCCTGCCACTATTAGTTTGGAGGAGTTTGAGAGCTTGAAGGAAAGAAATGAGAAGTTGACTCAGGCTTTGCAGAAGACCCTCCGGGAGAGGAATGATGGTAGGTTGGATATTGAGAGGTTGGAGAAGTTGAGAGTAGAGCATTTGGCTAAGATTGAGAAGTCTGGGGATTATATCAAGAAGTCTAAGGCTGGAGAACAAATCCTGAAGAATGCTTGTAAGGAAGCCCAGTTCCAGAGAGCAAGGACAGACTTGTATCTGAAGGAGAGTCGGGCCCGGTGGGTCAGGATCACCGAGGCTCGTACCCTGGAGGACAAGAGAGTTCAAGACAAGATGGAGCAACTGGAAGCTAGTGCAAAAGTGCAGCAAGAAGCCCTGGCAGCAGCCCAGAGGGAGATATCAGAGCTGAAGATCAAAGCTGGAGTGAAGAGGTCGAAGGACCAAAGTCAGCACAAGAAACTAACAGCAGCTGTTACAACCCGGAACCTCCTCATCAGGAATCTCACGGAGCGTCCGGCTGATCCTGTGACCGAAGCACTTCTCAAGGAAGTTCGTGAGGATGAGTTTGGTCTTGGTGTTTGACCATTTGCTTGTTGTTGCTTTCATTTCATGTACTTTTATTTTTCTTTAATGTATTTTGGCCCCTCAGAGGGTTTGTATCTGAAATCAAACTATGTACCATTTTGCTTTTTGTAATATATGTACTAGTTTGTTCCATCCGAGTTTCACTTCAAAAGCAACATCAACAACATCTTCAAGGGTCTGGAAGGGTCAAAACTGAATGCCAAGCCGGATACCTTGAAAACAAATAAGCATACTGCATTGCATGCTAACCCTTTTGTTTGTTTTGTAGGTTTTTGATTTATTGCCACTAACTCTGTTGTGATGTTCAGGAACTATTGCTCAACGCCGAGTATTTCCACTCAACCGTCCGCACCGTTATCCGACCCGTAACAACCTTCCGGGCATACAAATGGATCAGATGCAGCAGGACCTTACTGAGGTCAGAAACCAAATGGCCAATGAAAGGCTAGAAATGAGGAATCAAATGACTCAGTTTATGGAAGTGATGAACAACATGGCTCAGAGCCAAGAAAGATTGAGGGCCATGGTGGAAAGGCAAAATCAAGAAGATCCACATATAGGGACTGCCGGCACCAGCAACAATGAAAGGGTCCAACCTCATGTTAACCCCCCTGTATTTGGCCCCCATCTTCATCCAGAGGTCAATATTCCTGCAAATGTTCAAGGGACTGCCACTGCAGCCAGGGTACTTCAAGAAGACCCCCAAGAGGATCAGTTTACAGTAATGGGTGCTGGGGAAGAAGCTTATGATAGAAGGCTGGATGAGATAGCTGAGAAATTGAGGTCCTTAGAGTCTCAAAACTCTTTGGGTTTCGATGTCATGGACATGGGCTTGGTAGACGGGGTCAGGATCCCCCATAAGTTCAAGCCTCCTTGTTTTGAGAAATACAACGGGACTTCATGTCCCCGGACTCATTTACAGTCATTTCTGGGGAGGCTGAAGGCCTATACTATGGATGAGAAGCTCTGGATGTTCTATTTCGAAGACAGCTTGACAGGAGCTTCGAGGGAATGGTATTCCCATCTAACAAGAGCAACTATTAGATGCTGGAAGGACCTGGCAGAGGCCTTCATCAGACAGTATCAGTACAACTTAGATATGGCACCCAACAGGACCCTCCTAATGGGAATGTCACAGTCATCAAGGGAAAGTTTTCGAGAATATGCCCAGAGATGGAGGCAATTGGCCGCTGCTGTTCAGCCACCTATGTCTGAAAGGGAAATGGCATACATGTTTATGAACACCCTTCAGGGGACATATATTGACAGGCTGGCTGCTTTCTCTTCCACTAGCTTTGCAGATGTTGTCATAGCTGGGGAGAGAATTGAGAGCCTGTTGAAAATGGGTAAGATTTCTGACAATGGTGCAAGCTCGTCCAGTAGTACAAGGAAGCCTTTTGCAGGCCCAAGAAGAACTGGCGAGACCAATGCCATCCACACCAACAGGGGCAGACCTCCATATGTTCACAGATCAGTGGCAGCAGTCACCATTCCCGCTCCGGCCCATCCTCAACCAGTTTATCAACCTCCGCAGCAAAACTATCAACCACAACCTCAGTACCATCAACAAGCTCAGTATCCTCCGAGAAATTACAACAACATCAACACCAACAACAATAATCAGCAAAGGCCATTCCAACAGAGGCCTTCTCAAGCCAACAGGGTAATCGATCCGATCCCTATGCCATATGCTACATTGCTGCCACAACTCCTGAAACTCAACCTGGTTGAGCTAAGGACATTGGCACCTCCAGATCCCAACAGTCTACCCAGGAATTATGACTCCAACGCCAGATGTGCTTTTCATTCAAATGCACCTGGCCACAGTACAGAAAAGTGCAGAGCTTTGCACATGAAGGTACAAGACCTGGTAGACTCAAAAGCTCAGAATTTCGCACCACCACCTAATGTCAATAAGAACCCCATGCCAAATCACGGTGGTCCCAGAATTAACGCTATTGAAGAAGACAAACCGTCTTATTTAATAACCAGTGTGGGTCAGATCCGGACACCGTTGTTGGAAATTAAGGCTCAGCTCCTCGAATGTCAAATGTTCCCGGGGTGTGAGTTAGGGTGTGCTTACTGCAATATTTCAGTAAATGGGTGCGATAACCTGAGGAATGGCATAGATGGCCTCATTCAGAGTGGCCAACTTCAAATCACCACATCATTTCCTACAAATCCAGCAATCTCATCAGCAACAACTCCAGAACCTCCTACAACTGCAACAACCATTGTTCCTGACAATTCTTCAGCTTCATCAACAAGTACTTCATCTGTCATCTCAACTGACCAGATATCGACAAATGTTCCTTCTACAACTCCAGCACCACTCCATTTTGAAATTCCTACAACAACAACATCCATCCTTCCACCAATGTCTCCTACAACACCAGCAATAAATCATGAAGATGTCTCAACTGTCACAATATTTTACGATCCTGAAAACAACTCTGCCTACAACTCAGAAAGTGTTGCTCCCATCAGAGCACCGGTCACAATTTATTACGATCCACAGACTATCACAGTTCCTTCCACAGCTGCAATCAGCCCAGTCACTATCACGGTGCTTGGACCAGTACCTTATGAAAGCAGCAATGCCATCCCGTGGCATTACGGCTCTGACCTGTACTGTGAAGGACAAAGAATCACTTTTGAATCATCAACCCCTGCACCACAAATTGACAATGTGGGAGGAGGCGGAGGCTTCACCCGAAGCGGACGTCTTTTCGCTCCACAAATTCAGAGACCCACTGCCGAAGCAGAAGCTGCTGCTAAGGCAAAAGGAAAAAGCTTGGTGCAGGAAGAACAGACTGTTAAAGAAGCTTTGAAAACACCATTCGATCAAGAGGTTGATGAGTTCATGCGAATCATCAAAAAGAGTGATTATAAAGTAGTGGATCAGCTTCATCAGACGCCTTCCAAGATCTCAATCCTATCATTGCTTATGTGCTCCGAGGCCCATCGGAATGCACTACTCAAAGTCTTGCACGCAGCTTACGTGCCTGAAGAGATCACTGTCAATCAGCTGGAAGCTGTAGTTGGAAATGTTAATGCTAGTCACGGACTAGGGTTCACCAATACTGATTTGACGACGGAAGGCCGCAACCATAACAAAGCCTTGCACATAACCATGGAATGTAAAGGTGCTGTCCTTTCCCATGTGCTGGTAGACACGGGGTCATCCCTCAATGTCTTACCTAAAAAGGCCCTGGTGAAGCTAGAATATGACGGATTGGCGTTGAGACCCAGCAACCTGGTGGTGAGAGCCTTTGATGGTTCAAAGAGATCGGTTCTGGGAGAGATCGAATTGCCCATAACGATTGGCCCGCAGACTTTCAAAACGACCTTATACGTGATGGATATACAGCCTGCCTACAGCTGTCTATTGTGTAGGCCATGGATTCACGCCGCTGGCGCCGTGACCTCTACCCTTCACCAGAAGTTAAAATATGAGTGGGAGGGTCAAATCGTTACTATCTGTGGAGAAGAGGATATTTTTGTCAGCCACCTGGCTACCTATAAGTATATTGAGATGGATGGGGAGATCCATGAAACAATGAGTCAGGGGTTTGAAGCCTTGAATGTGAATGAAACATCTGCTGTGCCTGGTACTTCAATATCATCATACCAACAAGCCCGGAAGGTTGTTGAGGGAGGAAACGCCCAAGGCTGGGGCAAACTGCTATCGGTGGAGAAGAAAGAGGATAGATTTGGGTTGGGTTACAAACCAACTCAACAAGATCAAGCAGAGGCTGCGAAAGAGCCCAACTTTGTGAGTGGGGGGATGCTCACCCCTGATGCTGTCAACTGTTTGGAAGACGAGCTGGAAGAAGAACGCAACCTGGAAAGCTGGATTCGTCCAAAGATCCCGGGGAGCAGTGTCTCAAACTGGTCTTCCCAGGAAATTATAAGAGTTACTCATGCAGAGTAATTATTATTTCCTGTGTTTTTATAGCATGCATCAAAGTCTTGCATCTTGCCCAAGATGACAAGACTCATTTTGTAATCGGGCCATCTGTACTTTTTGTGCAACAAGATTAATCAATGAAATATCAGACATCTTTTTGCAAACGAGTCTTTTTCTTTTCCGCTCACTGTTTTTCCATTTTTCTTTTTGTACAAAAAATAAATGGCAGTGTTTTCAAAATGACAATCTTATTTCACTTTTCTAAAACAAGATTAAAATCAAATCACTAAAATGAACAAACTGAACCCTTGCAGAGTGTGCCTTCCAGACAGCACTGACAACAGCACGGCTATGACTTCGTATGACTTTGACAATCCAATCAATCAAGCTGATGAAGGGGTTGAAGAAGAATATGAGCTTCCTGAAGAGCTAGCCAGGTTGTTAAGACAAGAGGAAAAGGTTATTACTCCTCACCAGGAGGAGGTTGAAGTGATTAATCTTGGTACAGATGAAGACGCGAAAGAGGTTAAAATTGGGGCCTGCCTGCAAGACTCAGTGAAGGAACAACTGATTGGCCTGCTTCAAGAGTATGTGGACGTGTTTGCTTGGTCTTATTAAGACATGCCAGGGTTGGACACCGACATTGTTGTGCACAAGTTGCCTTTGAGAGAAGAATGCCCACCGGTCAAACAGAAACTGCGCCGTACTCGCCCAGACATGGCTATGAAAATCAAAGAAGAGGTACAAAAGCAGTGGGACGTCGGGTTCCTTGCTGTAACTAGCTATCCACCGTGGGTTGCTAATATAGTACATGTGCCTAAGAAAGACGGCAAAGTAAGAATGTGTGTTGACTACCGGGATCTGAACAGAGCCAGCCCAAAAGATGACTTCCCATTACCTCACATTGACGTATTGGTGGATAACACGGCTCAGTTCTCGGTATTCTCCTTCATGGACGGATTTTCAGGATACAATCAGATTAAAATGTCACCTGAAGACATGGAGAAGACAACCTTCATCACACCCTGGGGCACGTTCTGTTACAAAGTGATGCCATTCGGACTGAAGAATGCTGGTGCCACATATCAACGGGCTATGGTGACATTATTCCACGATATGATCCACAAAGAAATAGAATGTTATGTGGATGACATGATTGCCAAGTCCCTTACAGAGGAAGATCACCTGGTGAATCTACTGAAGTTATTCAAGCGTCTGAGGAAGTACCAACTGAAGTTAAACCCCAACAAATGCACATTCGGGGTGAGATCCGGTAAGCTGCTGGGATTTATTGTAAGTGAGAAAGGGATTGAAGTTGACCCTGATAAAGTCAAAGCCATCCAAGAGATGCCTGCACCGAAGACAGAGAAAGAAGTTCGAGGGTTCTTAGGTCGATTGAACTACATCTCAAGGTTCATATCTCACCTTACGGCTACCTGTGAACCCTTGTTCAAGTTGTTAAGAAAAGAACAGACGGTCAGGTGGAATGAAGATTGCCAGAAGGCTTTTGACAAGATCAAAGAATATCTGCAAGAACCTCCAATCCTTATGCCTCCAGTTGAAGGAAGACCTCTAATAATGTACTTGACAGTATTAGAAGAATCGATGGGGTGTGTGCTGGGCCAGCATGACGAGTCTGGTCGAAAAGAGTATGCAATATACTACATAAGCAAAAAGTTTACCGACTGTGAACGATGTTATTCACAGCTCGAGAAAACTTGCTGTGCTTTAGCGTGGGCTGCTCGCCGACTGAGACAGTATATGTTGACTCACACTACCTTATTGATCTCAAAAATGGACCCAGTCAAGTACATTTTTGAGAAGCCAGCTCTTACCGGACGGGTTGCAAGATGGCAGATAATTCTCACAGAATACGACATCCAGTACACCTCTCAGAAAGCCATCAAGGGCAGTGTACTATCTGAATATCTTGCTGAGCAACCCATTGATGACTACCAGCCTATGAGATTTGACTTTCCTGATGAAGACATCATGTTCATAAAAGCAAAAGATCATGAAGAACCTATTCACACTGAAGGGCCTGACTCGGAAGAAGAATGGACTATGATGTTTGATGGGGCTGTTAACATGAATGGTCGTGGTGTTGGTGCAGTACTCATTACACCTAAAGGAGTTCACATGCCTTTCTCGGCAAAACTCACTTTCAACTGCACTAACAACGAAGCTGAATACGAAGCTTGCATTATGGGTCTTGAGGAAGCCATTGACCTCAGGATCAAGACATTGACTGTATTCGGAGATTCAGCTTTGGTAGTTAATCAGACCAACGGAAAATGGTACACCCACCAGGATCATCTGATACCTTACAGGGATTATACAAGGAGGTTACTGACTTTCTTTACAACAGTCAAGCTTGAGTATATCCCTCGGGACGAGAATCAGTTCGCAGATGCCCTGGCTACCATTTCATCCATGATCAAAGTTCAAGCTGCTAACTTTGTACCTCAGATTTCAGTATCCAGACTCGACAGACCGGCATATGTGTTCGCAGCAGATGTTGTTAAAGATGATAAGCCTTGGTTCCATGACATTAAATGCTTCTTGGAGGATCAAACATACCCACCTGGGGCATCTTCCAATGATAAGAAGACTTTGAGAAGGCTTGCTGGTAGTTTCTTTCTGAACGCTGATGGGTCTTTATACAAAAGGAACTTTGATATGGTACTCCTCAGATGTGTTGATAAGACAGAAGCGGAGTTGTTAATGCATGAAGTGCACGAGGGATCCTTTGGTACCCATGCAGGAGGGCATGCCATGGCCAAGAAATTGTTGAGATCAGGCTATTACTGGATCACGATGGATGCAGACTGTTGTGCCTACGCCAGAAAATGCCATAAATGCCAGATTTATGCAGATAAGGTGCATGTGCCTCCCAACCCTTTGAACATCATGTCTTCACCCTGGCCCTTTGCTATGTGGGGCATTGACATGATTGGTAAGATCGAGCCAACTGCTTCAAATGGCCACAGATTCATCCTGGTCGCCATCGACTATTTCACCAAGTGGGTCGAAGCAGCTTCCTATGCCAATGTTACAAGGCAGGTGGTAGCCAGATTTCTGAAAAGAGATATCATCTGTCGGTATGGAGTGCCCGAGCGAATCATTACTGATAATGGTTCCAACTTGAATAACAAAATGATGGCAGAGCTGTGCCGGGACTTCAGGATCCAACATCATAATTCTTCTCCTTACAGGCCAAAGATGAATGGCGCTGTTGAGGCAGCAAACAAGAATATCAAGAAGATTGTGCAGAAGATGGTAGTCACTTACAAAGACTGGCATGAAATGCTACCGTTTGCCTTGCATGGGTACCGCACGTCAATCAGGACATCCACTGGGGCAACACCGTATCAGCTTGTGTATGGTATGGAAGCGGTCCTACCTGTCGAAGTTGAATTACCCTCTCTCCGGGTACTGATGGATGTTAAGTTGAACGAAGCAGAATGGGTCCGATCCCGATTCGAACAACTGAGTCTGATTGAAGAGAAAAGATTGGCTGCAATCTGTCATGGACAGTTGTATTAGAAAAGAATGAAGAGAGCCTTCGATCAGAAAGTCAGGCACCGAGAGTACCAAGTAGGGGATCTTGTGCTGAAAAGAATCCTCCCTCCTCATACAGACCACAGGGGCAAATGGACTCCAAACTATGAAGGACCATTCGTGGTAAAGAAAGTTTTCTCGGGTGGAGCACTGATGCTCAGCACCATGGATGGTGAAGATTTCCCGTCCCCTGTGAATTCAGATGCAGTTAAAAAATACTTCGCATAAAATGACCCGCTGGACATAAAAACAGAATGTAAGTCCAGGCAAAAATAGGGCATCCCGGCGAGTCAAAAACAGAATAAAAGACTCGGGCAAAAATAAGGGAAAATAAACAAAAATGTACACCCGCTGAGTTGAAAAGCCGCATTGGACAGCTCAGGCAAAAATGGGTATCCCGATGGATTGAAAACCCGGAAGGGCGATCCATGCAAAATAAGGGAATAAGCGAACAACTGCATTCTGAATTCGTCTGTATCATCTACAACTTGGTAAGCTTCGAAAGGATCAAGCTTCAGTCAGAATCAACATTCTTCAGAAAGCAAGATGAGAAGAACGTCAAAAGTCATACGGGTCATAGTGAAGAGGAAGCTCCTCAAAGCGTCGCCAACACTGCCAACTTTTTGCTTCTCAATTTATAACAATCTCCTCATTTCAAGGGATATGTTTCTTTGACTGTATCGCGCCAATTCAGGGCATATGAATTAATAAAGTCAGATTTTCAGTCATGTCTCGTTTTGTACATTTTATTTGCAAAAATGTCTGATGTCTTAAAAGAAAAAACTGATTGCATAAGAATACAGATGCTTATCTTCAAATAAAAACATGCTTGCAGGAAATATACTTACTCTCAGAAGTATCTAAACTCCTATGACGGAATCCAGTAAAGGATACCTCGGGATTATCTTGTGCGTTTCTCTATCTTTTTCAGGATTGCAGGTATCCAGAACGCAACTTGGGGCATGAAAACTTTATCCCAGCAAGCTGGCAAATCCACACTCAATTTTAGCACCCGAAGTGCTCTCTCCCCAGCTGAGTTGCCTTTCATGACTCCTCCCAGCTGAGTCGGCCACTTATTACTTATCCCCATCAGAATGGGTAGGTATCACAGAAGATGCCCATATCCCCGGCTGAGTCAAGGATTCTCTTCAACAGAATCCCTAGGGAGGTCTTTCAATGATCTCTCTTCCTTCCCAGCCGAGTTGCCATCTCGCCCTCAGCCGAGCACAAAAGTCAGGGAGCTATCTCCCCACAGAGTTCCAGCCTCTATCCAGAAGAGCAGCGCATAGAAGATCACAACAGAGTGAAGAAAGCTTCTACAAACCCCAGCTGGGTCTCTCATTTATTAGGATGGGTCTATCAGTGACTCGTATCCCCAAGCAAATATCATCTTATTAGATCTACCAATGATCTCATCCCCAGCTGGGACGTCTACTTCAAACAGATCGATCAAAGATCTTCGCAGCAACGGGACCCGGAGCCCGGTTCGGTATCTTTGCATAACCATAGCATTCACATCATATTCACCCACAAAGCGTAGCATTCCGTCTAATACGGAGCATTACGGCAAAAATCAAATACATAGCATAATCATAAGTCATGTTGTGAATCAAACACTTGTAAATAATAACCATTCATCAGAATGCAGAATACTTTCCCCAAAACCCCCACCAGGGTCCCCCAGCAAAAACAGTTGCCTCATAATCACAAACACCAGTATATACTCATTTTGGACACCCGTCCGTGTCATCATTCCCCAGTAAAGTCACATGAACACTCTTTACGAACAAGATCACCCGTATTACAGATACTTCCTGACACCCGTCAAATCACCAGCAGAAAGCCAAAGACATCATCTTTGCACTCACCTACTTGTATATACATTTCCTTGACACCCGTCCGTGTCATTTCCCCAACGCAGTCGCCTACACTTTTACAACCCATATACTTGTTGATATTATTATACTCTTATCCTTTTGACGCTCGTCCGTGTAGCTCTCCCCAGCAGATAAGCACTCATCTATGTATACTCATACCACTCATACCTATACAGATACTCGTCCGTATCTTGTATATACTTATATATCCCCACAGATTCAACATTGGTCCTTGTTCTTTGTTAACCAGTTGGTACTCGTCCGTACCATCATCTCAGAATATGCGTCAAGTGTTTGTTTCTACATGATACTCGTCCGTATCATAACCCTAAGGATGCTCGTCCGCATCTTTAATACATACACTGTGTCAAACATTCATGTCTTCTCGAATATAGATACTCGTCTGTGTCTATTATTCCCCAGAAAAGTCCCTTCAGATTCAACACTCGTCCGTGTTCTCTGTTAACCAGCTGATACTCGTCTGTATCATCATCTTTGAACACGCGTCAGTATTTGTTTCTATCCGATACTCGTCCGTATCATAGTCTTAAGGGTGCTCGTCCGCATCTTTAGTCTATACACAAATACCAAACACTTATACCTTTTGTTTTCTTGGATGTAAGCACTCGTCCGTGTTTACCCTTCCCCAGTAGATCACCAACAAACAAATTTTCTTTTTATCTGACACTCGTCCTGTGTCATGATAAACCCTGAGAGCAGTCGTACCCTGCTAGGTGGTCGTCCTCCACCTCTTGATGGTCGTCCTCCATCATGCTCATCCGATGGCCGTCCCCATCGTTGATTTGTAGCAGCCGTCCCCTGCTAGGTGGTCGTCCTCCACCTCTTGATGATCGTCCTTCATCATTTTATCCAATGGCCGTCCCCATTGTTGATTTTGGTTATCTGACATTCGTCCTATGTCATGATAAACCTTGAGAGCAGCCGTCCCCTGCTAGGTGGTCGTCCTCCACCTCTTGATGGTCGTCCTCCATCATGCTCATCCGATGGCCGTCCCCATCGTTGATATTTTCGGCAGCCGTACCCTGCCAGGTGGTCGTCCTCCACCCTTGATGGCCGTCCCCATCATAATTCCTTTATTTCCCAACAGAGCAGCCGTCCCCTGCTAGGTGATCGTCCTTCACCTTTGATGGCCGTACCCCATCATCTGTTTATTTCATTTATTCTTTAACCCGATGGCCGTCCCCGTTGTGGTCCCTTTTCTTTTTAGCCCGATGGCCATCCCCATCGTTGGTTACGTTGCTTTATGAACTTGATGGCCGTCCCCGTCATGTTTCATTAATCCCCAGAAAATTTTACAGCTTTATCGTGATGGCCGTCCCCATCATAATTTTTTACTTTTCCCAGCTAGTCGGCCGTCCCCGTCTTGGCTTTACCTTTTATCCCCAGCGTGTCGGCCGTCCCCGTCATTGCTTTATTTTCAGCATTTTCCCAGCATGTCGGCCGTCCCCGTCATTGCTCTTTACCCAGCAGTCGTCCTCTGCTCGACGGTCGTCCTCCGTCGCCCATACTTTACAATATACTTTATTTACCTTTTACAATCTATATCCCTTTTCTTCTTCATTCTGTGAGTGCAAATTTTGGACTGTCTTTGGTATTCAACCACAAGTTATCTTGTTGGCCTGCTAAGCCGTCGCTTACAACCTGCACAGCTAACTCATGTTTGAATAGGGGCAGCTGTAAACACCCCAAATTTGCCCTCACCCATTCACACCATGGCTTGTGATCATCTCATATGCATAAACACAATCATATCACCTCATATCCCATTTTTGATTCACTGCATAGTTTCTAAGTCATTTGCATCTAAGGTTTGTGATCTGAGCAATCCCAGAGCCTCTTGAGCCACTCCAAATGTCAACAATCACTTCAAAGGGATCCATGTGTGTTTTTATATCATATTACATCCTTTCAAAGTCAAGAATGCAAAAGGATCACAAGAACTGGGATTGGTGTGGATGTAGGGCCAGGTTTAACTGCACAGATGACCTAAAATTAGGGTTTTGGTTTCAGAGGCCATAACTCCAATTTTTTTGGTCATTCTTGTTTTCATTGGTCTCTATATGGTATAGGGAGTATGCATATCAATTTTCATGAATAAATTCCATGGGGAAGTCATCTGATCAAGAGTTGACTTTCTGGACAAGTCAGTGCAAAATCAGGGCATCTGAGGCCCCCAATGACCCAACCAAGGGGTGATCTTCATCATTTTGAGTGTATATGATCTTTATTTGATCATGGAAGAAGGTTGAAGTTCACAAAAATCAAGAATTTGAAGTTTTTGCAAAGTTGACTTTTTAGGGCATGGTTGACTTTTCAAGAATATGTCATTTTATGCCATTTTTCAAGCCTTGCTTTTTGATCCAAAAATGCTTCAAATGGAAAAACTTTGGTCATGAAAGTTGTAGAATACATTTTTCCCTTTTCAAAAAGTACAAGAACATGACCTAATTCTTCTTGGATCAAAAGTTATGGTGTGACAAAGTTGGCAAAAATCACTAATTTTCAAGTTATGCACCAATTGGAAAATTTGCAAAGTCCCAAGGCAAATTGTGACTTCTAATTGACATCAAACCATTACACAAACATCACATGTGACCTAAAAATCAGATTTGAACCAAAAGATCACATGTTCATGGTTGGCAAGGCAAGAGATTTTCATGAAGTTTCAAAAGGAACCAACTTGCAAAACCACTCATCACACTTCACCAACTAGTTGCCTTGGCTGCTGAACCTTCCTAGCATCACTCACACACCATGCTGCGCCAGCCCCCATGCTTGTACTAGCCTAGAACCAAGCCCATGCCTCTCTTACAACAAAGTTGACATTTTGCAAAAGTGAACTTACTTATCACAGCAGGCCAGGTCACATCATCTGACCAATGGGAGTTTTTTATACAAACAAAATGCTGGCCATAACACACAACAAGCAAGGCTGAAACACACAAGATCATCACATTCACAAAATCACCCCCTCAAGCAAAAGCCTTCGAATCTTTCTACACAAACACAAAAACCATTTTCATAGATCAACTCACCTTGCTTCACTGAGCAAAAACCAACAAGACTTAGGCCTGAATCAAGCAAGAACACCATTCTTCCATTTTTCACTCTCAAAGCCAAAGCTTTCGAAACTCATTCCACAGGCCACAAACACAAAGACAAACTTCACAAATCATCTCTGCTCACTTCACTGACCAGAAACCACCCTTCATCCTGGCCTGAAACACCTTGGAACCAAAATACGATTTTCACACTCCCTTGGCCTGAGCTTCTACAAACTCACTCAAGAGGCTGTTTAAACTCCAACCAAGTGTCCAAAGCTTCAAAGGGGGATCATTGGGACCTGTTTGAGCCAAAGAACCATCCAGAAAGCTCCTGAATCAAAAGCTCAATCTCAGGTGACTCCATGAACTTTTTTTCCAGAACTTGCTTTTTAAGTTTCTAAATGGTAAAGCATGCTTCACTGATCACACTGAACTTGTTACTTTTGAAAAAGAGTGAGAAATGAGCCTGTATGATGTTTCTGAAAATTTTGCAGTTTTGAATGTTTGATTCGAATCTTGTTTGTGTGTTGAAATAAATGATGTTTGTTGCTGGAATCTTGTTTAGAATGAGCTAAGGTTTGATTCTGGAGAGTTTGGCATGATTTCATGGCGTATTGAGAGAGATAGGAAAATGGTATAGCCGGAGAAGACGACCGGAACAGTGTTCCGGTCGCCTGAGAGTCATTAGGGTTTGATTAATTAGGGCTAAGTGTAATTAAGTCAGTTTGAATGAGACCCGTCCAAACCCGCGTGCAGTCAACTCCCGCCCTGGCCAGTTTGAATCTCATGCGTTGGATCTGTTGACTTTTCCTTTTTCAGTTTAAAATTCATTTAATTTTCATTTTAATTCATTTGTTTTACATAATTTATTTAAAATAGCAAAATTGTTTTAAAAATTATGAAACTTTTCCTCAAGAGTTTCACTAATTTTTAAAACACAAAAATATTTTTATTTTCATTTTTAGCATTTAAAATGTATTTTTAAATATTTAAAAGTTTATTTTTAATTGATTAATGGAAATTAATTTATTAAAAATACTTTTAGGTATTTAAAAATCACCAAACAATTCATGAAGTGTTCTAAGACATTTAGAAGCATTGTCCAACCTTCAAACCAAATTTATTTTTTGATCTTGATGCATTTTAAGAATTTTTCATTGAATTAAAATCATTTTTATGCATTAATTTGATCCAAAGTTCCAAAAATCATTTCTGCCTATCCATGAAGAGTTGGACATTGATTCTTCTTGCATTGCATTGTGTTTAGCATGTAGTTTTTGAGTTTAAATGGCCATGATTTGATCTTTCATTTTCCATTTGTTTGACAATTTTCTTGTTTAGGAACCCTAAAACCCTAGAAAACTTGTGAAATTCATAACTTGAGATTGGTTAAGGGTTGAGACCTCTCCTTTGGGCATTGGTTTAGTATAGTATTATGGGTCCTTTGTGTGGCATTTTCAATTTTTTATCTTAGGGTTTTCTTCTGATTTTGGTTTTTGTTTGATGTATTGATCATAAACCCTAATTTGGGCTTCCATATGCATCCATCTTGCATTCTCTTGCATAACATGACTTGCCATGACATTCCATGCTTCCATGTGATTCATTTGACATCATAAGACATATTGAAAGCATGTTTGATCATTGCATCATGTATTTGCCATGTTGTATGCCATGTGCACCTCATAACTTTTCATGTATGTTCATGATTCCTAGTTTGCTTCATTTGCATTCATGAACTTGTATGATCATTTCCATGTGCTGCCTCATGTTTGTAGCATCTCATAACATCATTAGCATCATGTATATGCTTCTGGTTTTGTTTCTCATCATGTCATCTCATCTCATTTTGCATTGCATTGCATTTCTTTTCTAACCTTTCAGGTGGTAAGTGACTTTGAGAAGTGAATTTGCCTTCACTTCTCATAACTTTTCTTTTCATCTCTCTTGCATCCATTGCTGCATTTTTGTTTGTGTTTGAGTTTGAGCTTGCTCATTCTTCCTCTTCCCACTTTCTTTCTTCAAGTGACTTGACTTCTTGAATGAAGCAAGTCACTTTGCTTCTCTTGATCCTTTCATCTGCTTCCTGGTGGTTCCATTGAAGACTTCTCTTGTAAAACCTCACAAACCTTAGGAACAACCAAGCATGACAATGATTAGGGTTTTGATTAGTCTCCCCTCTTAGTTTTACCTTTGGGTCTCTTTTGAGTCTTCTCTTCCCACCTCATAATCAGGGACTAAACCCTAAAGGCTTTAAGGCTTTGTGATTAAGCTTATGCCTGCATCCTTCTCTTAGGATGGAGTGTATAACTTTAATCCTAAGTGTTAAACTCTTAATGTGTTTAAACCCCTTAATCAATTCACATAATAATCATCAAGACTTCACACTTGTAACTTGGGCCTTGCATTAGGGTTCTAATTCTTCCTTAATTGGTTAAGAAGGACTAACCCTAGTGTTAATGGACAAGTCCCCCTCAAGTTGTCTTACAAACCATAAAACTCACTTCTTCATCATATCATTAAATAAAATCCATCTAATAAAGGCTTGTTTTGTCATGAGTTTAATCCCTAATCATAGATTAAGTTGAGGAGCTTTCCTCAGCTTAAACATTCTCATCTATTATCCTTCTATTAGGATGGTGTAATGAGTCTGTTTAATCCCTGATTATGGCTTAACCTCATTACTTAACACTAAACAAAAACAACAAAAACATCTAAATAATCACAAATAGGTTAATGATCTTAATCCTGTATCAAAGGTGATTAAGTGTGAGAATCTGACTTCACACTTAAGGTATTCTCATTACCCCTAATCAGAGGGAAGATGTGATGAGTTTACTAAATCCATTGGTTTAGACTTAAGCTCATTAACTTATGACAAAATCCGAAAGCAATAAAAGACTGAAAACACAAAAACAAACAATAATCGTCTCCTTCGGGATTCTTTTCTCATCATCTTCACTCATAAACGAGAACTTGCTTCTTCCGTCTAATGCAAGACAGTTTGCATCTGTGCCAGACAGATCATACACTTGAGCATAGGCAAGTAAGAAGTTCACAAGTCAATTCATCTTTCAGTCTCTTTGGGTCGAACTACGGTGTTCTGACTTCCTCATTGCACGAGAGGATACGTAGGCATAACCTAACGGTTATCGAACAAAAGTCTCTGTATATTCCCCCTCCTTCCAGCATTATTCTTTAAGCCTCATGATCTTGAGCATCTTATTCTTGTTCTTACACTGACGCTGTACATACTGCACTTCACACTTCTTTTACACAGACACCTGTACATCTTTTTCCAGCTATTTTATACACAAATTGCACTGACACTACCCCTTTAAAACACAAATCTTTTAAGCGTGGATCCCGTCGAGTACGACGGACAATCTGGGTGCTAATACCTTCCCAGGTTGTAACCAACCCCCTTTCTCAGTCTCTCTGGTTCGCAACCGTCTTATCCATGTCTTTCTAGGTCTATGCAGCATTGCCTTTCCTCCGGGATAAAAATGCCTAGCTGGCGACTCTATTCATCTCCAGTGAGTTCACGGCTGTGTGCTCTCACTGTCCCTTTCGCCGACCGTTCGCGCTTGTACCGGGATGCAAATCTTCGGGAGCGACACATAGCCAAACATATTTATAGACATAATATGAGTATCATATCTAAGTTTTAATCGAGTTTTAACCGTTAAACTTTTAATTTCTAAGATTTTCCTAAAAAACCCTAAACCACAAAATCTCTAAAACTAAACCAAAATCAAAGATAAAAGCTTCTAATTAAGAATCCACCTCGAGAGATGAAGATTGGCAGAAAGATTGAGTCGATTCGACGGATAAATGGTGAAGTAAGATGAATTTGAAGCCTTGGGGTTTTTCCTCCTTTTCTTCTCTTCTCTCTCTCTTTTCTTCCTTCTTCTTTCTATTCTTTTTCCGTACCAACTTCTTCTTTTTCTTGTTTCCTCTCTATTAACAATTATAAAAACAATATTTTAACATTGTGTCCAAAATTAGAGAGTATCCAAAAATGTCTCTTAATCCGATATTTTATAAAACCTCTGAGTCAGCTAATATCAATCAATAAAATGATATCCTGCTGATTACTCTATTTAGTTCCGTTAAATTTCTTAGAGTAATCCGAAATAATATTATTACCAATTAATATTATTCATAGCATTAAATAAAGTACGGGGTATTACTTTTTTCCCCCCCCTTAAATAAAATTCGTCCACGAATTTATAGGATTACCTGAACAGGTGAGGATATGATTCCCACATCTCTGATTCCAACTCCCACGTAGCATCACCCGGATACGTCTCATCCCATTGCACTTTAACAAGTGGTATCTCTTTATTCCTTAACACCTCGGTTTCTCTCCAAACAATACGGCTCGGTTGGGGTTCAAAAGTCAAATCCGCTTCTATCTCTATAGAATCCGGTAGAATAAGAGGATCGGGAACGAACCTACGAAGTTGAGATACATGAAAAACATCATGCATTTTAGATAGAGAGGGCGGTAAGGCTAAACGGTAAGCAACTTCACCAATCCTTTCTATGATCTGATACGGTCCCACGTATCTCGGACTTAACTTACGCGACTTAAACGGTCCTTTCAACCTCAGTCTATGTCGCTCCCGACAGATGAGACTGGGCTCAAATGTGGTACAGACGCGAACGGTCGGCGAAAGGAGGGTGTGAAAACACACAGGAGTGAACTCACAGGAAAAGAAAGAGTCGCCAGCTAGGCATTTTTATCCCGGAGGAAAGGTAATGCTGCATAGACCTAGAAAAGATATGGACAAGACGGTTGCGAACCAGAGAGACTGAGAAAGGGGGTTGGTTACAACCTGGGAAGGTATTAGCACCCAGATTGTCCGCCGTACTCGACGGGATCCACGCTTAAAAGATTTGTGTTTTAAAGGGGTAGTGTCAGTGCAATTTGTGTATCAAAGCTGGAAAGAATGCAAGTGTCAGTGTAAAAGAAATGTGAAGTGTATAAGTGTACAGTGTCAGTGTAAGAACAAAAGTGAAATGCTCATGATAATGAGGCTAAGAGAATGATGCTGGAAAGAGGGGGAATATACAGAGACTTTTGTTCGATAACTGTTAAGTTATGCCTACGTATCCTCTCGTGCAATGAGGAAGTCAGAACACCGTAGTTCGACCCAAAGAGACTGAAAGATAAATTGACTGATGAACTGCTTTCTTGTCAATGCTCAAGTGTATGATCTGTCTGGCACAGATGCAAACTGTCTTGCATTAGACGGAAGAAGCAAGTTCTCGGTTTGTGAGTGAATGAGATGAGAAAAGAATCCCGGAGGAGACGATTATTGTTTGTTTTTTGTGTTTTCAGTCTTTTATTGCTTTTGAAAGTTTGTCATAAGGAAATGAGCTTAAGCCTAAACCAACGGGTTAGTAAACTCATCACATCTTCCCTCTGATTAGGGGTAATGAGAATACCTTAAGTGTGAAGTCAGCTTCTCACACTTAATTACCATGGTGTAGGATTAGGATCATTAACCTACTTGTGGTTATTTAGATGTTTTTGTTGTTTTTGTTTAGTGTTGAGTAATGAGGTTAAGCCATAATCAGGGATTAAACAGACTCATTACACCATCCTAATAGAAGGATAATAGATGAGAATGTTTAAGCTGAGGAAAGCTCCTCAACTTAATCCATGATTAGGGATTAAACCCATGACAAAACAAAGCCTTTATTAGATGGATTTTAATTAATGGTAAGATGATGAAGTGGATTTTATGGTTTGTAAGACAACTTGAGGGGGACTTGTCCATTAACACTAGGGTTAGTCCTTCTTAACCAATTAAGGAAGAATTAGAACCCTGATGCAAGGCCCAAGTTACAAGCTTATTGTCTTGATGGTTATTAGGTGAATTGTTTAAAGGATTTAAACACATTAAGGGTTTAACACTTATGACTAAAGTTATACACTCCATCCTAATAGAAGGATGTAGGCATAAGCTTAATCACAAAGCCTTAAAACCTTTAGGGTTTAGTCCCTGATTATGAGGTGAGAAGAGAAGACTCAATGAGACACAAAGGTAAAATCTAAATGGGGGGAACTAATCAAAACCCTAATTATTATCATGCTTGGTTGTTCCTAAGGTTTGTGAGGTTTACAAGAAAGATCTTCAGAGGAACCACCAGGAAGCAGATGAAAGGAACAAAGAGAAGCAAAGTAACTTGCTTCATTTAAGAAGACAAGTCACTTGAGGGAAGAAAGTAATAAGAAGAAGAATGAGCAAGCTCAAACACAAGACAAAATGCAGAAATGATGCATAAGAGAGATGAGAAGAAATTGTGAGAAGTGAAGGCAAATTCACTTCTCAAAGTGACTTACCACCTGGAAAGTTAGTGAAAGGAATGCAATGCAATGCAAAATGAGATGAAATGGCATGATGCAAACCAAAACCAGAAGCATGTGTGTGATGATAATGATGCTATGAGGTGACACAAACATGAAACAAGGCATGGGGATGATCATACAAACACATGGATGCAAGAGAAGCATGCTTAGAACCATGAACATACATGAAAAGTTATGGAATGCAAATGACATACAACATGGAAAATGAAAGATGCAATGATCAAACATGATTCTAATATGTCCTAAGATGTGTTATGAATCAAATGGATGCATAGAATGTCATGGCAAGTCATGGTATGCAAATAAATGGAGGATGGATGTAAATGAAAGCCCAAATTAGGGTTTATGATCAATGCACAAAACAAAAATCAAAACCAGAAGCAAACATCAAGATAAAAAATTGAAAATGCATTCAAGGGAACCCTAAACCTATACAAACTCACTGCCCAAAGGAGGGGTTCTAACTCTTAACCTAATGAGGGTTATGAATTTCCTAAGATTGCTAGGGTTTCAAGGTACCTTGTCAAGAAAAATGTCAAACAAATTGAAAATGCAAGATCAAATCATGCCAATTTAATCCTATAAACTATATGCTAAACAAGATGCAATGCAAAAAGAATCAAAGTCCAACTCTTAAAGACTAGGCAGAAATGAAATTTTGAACATTGGATCAAAATAATGCTTTGAAATAAAATTAATTCCATGGAAAATTGTCAAAAGACATCAAGATCAAAAAAGAAATTTGTTTTGAAGGTTGGACAATGTTTCTAAATGATTGTAAATGTTATGAATTTTTTTGTGATTTTTAAATACCTAAAAGTATTTTTAATTAATTAATTATCATTAATTAATTAAAAATAATATTTTAAATGATTTAAAAATATTTTTTAATGCAAAAAATAAAAATAAAAATATTTTTGGTTTCTGAAAATTAGTAAAAGGTTGTATAAAAATTTTCAGAATTTTTGAACAATTTTTGCTATTTTTAATAAAATGAAGAAAACAAATGAAATTTAATGAAAATAAAATTGAAATTAAACTGAAAAAGAGGAAAGTCAGACAATCCAAGGGCTGTGATTCAAATTCTAGGGGGCGGGAGTTGACTTGGCGCGTGAATGGACGGCCCGCATTCAAATTTCGCTAATTATGATTTAGCCCTAATCCAGTGCCCTAATTACTTTCAGATGACCGGAACAGTGTTCTGGTCATATTCTCCGGCAAGGTGAAATCTCAATCTCTCTCAATATACCATGAAACTTCACAAATATCTCCAGAATCATTCATTAAACATCACTAAACCTAAACCCCACCCCAAAATCCATTTATTTCCCCTGAATCATGAGAAACGAATCAAAACGGAAAACACACAAAAATTTCAGAGATCAAATACATCCCACACACGCAACCATTTTCACTGGTTCAAAGCTCAAAATGATCAGCACACCACATAGAATCAGTTTATAACTTAAAATGCAAGTTCTGGAAAAATGTTCTTGGATGATACCTGAGATGAAGCTTTGCCAATGGAGCTGCCTGGGCCTTCTTCTCAAGGCAAAACACCTTCCTTTGACTCCCTCTTTCTTCTGGGATGCTTGGATGAAGCTTTTGTGGACTCTTTTGGAAGTTTACTGAAGCTCAGTTCATGGAGGGGTCAGAATCGTATTTTTCATATGGGGTGTTTTAGGGCAAGGTGATGATTGGGAAATGATCAGAGGGTGATGGTGAGTTGTTCTATGGAGTTTGTTTGAAGGTTTGTGGCTTATGTGATGAGTTTCGAATGAAAATGCAAAGAGGGAGGTTTTTGTGAATCCTGTCTTGTGGGAGGTTTCAGCCTTGTGTGTCTTATGAAAATGAAGCCTTGGGATGTGTTTGTAAGGTCTGGATTGGGCAGAGAGTGGTTGTGTCACTGTGGGATTGGTATGGCTTCAAGTTGCAAAAAGTCAAGCAAGTTGTACTTGGAGGTATGGGCAAGTGGCAGGCTAAGATAGGAGCATGGTTGAGTTCAGCAAAGATCAAGGAATGCTTTTGGATCAGATTTTATGAACTGAGGCAAGTGGATGAGAAGTTTTAATCCCTTTTGCAAATTGTCACAACTTTGGCCCCTTTTGTAATTCTTGAAGTTTAGGGCTTGGAACTTAAGAAATTCTTGGGCCAATCTGAAGTTTGAGTCATGTATGATGTTTGTGTAAAGGTTAGACATCAATTAGAAGTCACAAATTGCCTTGGTACAAGAATTTGCAAGTTTCCCTCTTTGGTGCATAACTTGAAATTATGTGATTTTTCCCAACTTTGACAAGCCATAACTTTTGATCCAAAATGAATTAGGTCATGTTCTTGTACTTTTTGAAAAGGGAATGATCCATTCTACAACTTTCATGACCAAAGTTTTTCCATTTGAATCATTTTTGAATCAAAAAGCAAGGGTTGAAAAAGTTTCCCAAAATGGCAATTTCATTAAAAGTCAAACTTTCCCAAAAAGTCAACTTTGCAAATGACTTGAAATTCTTCAATTTTGTGAACTTATAACACCTTCCATGATCAAATAAAGATCATACATAATCAAAATGATGATGAACACCCTTTGGTTGGGTCATTGGGGGCCTCAGATGCCCTGATTTTGCACTGACTTGTTTAGAAAGTCAACCCTTGATCAGATGACTTCCCCATTGAATTTCTTCATGAAAATTGATATGCATGATACCTATACCATATAGAGACCAATAGAAACAAGAATGACCAAAAAATTTGGAGTTATGGCCTTTGAAACCAAAACCCTAATTCTAGGTCATCTGTGCAGTTAAACCTGGCTCTGCTTCCATGCCATTCTCAGTTCTTGTGATTCTTTGACATTCTTGACTTTGAGAGGATATAATATGATGCTTGAACACACATGGACCCCTTTGAAGTGATTGATGACCCTTGGAGTGGCTCAAGAAGCTCTTGGATTGCTTAGATCACAAACCCTAGATGCAGATGACTTTGAACCAATGCAATGAATCAAAAATGTGATATGAGATGCTGTGATTGAACTTATGCATATGAAAAGATCACAGGCCATGGTGTGAATGGGTGAGGGCAAATTTGGGGTGTTTACAGCTGCCCCTATTCAAACATGAGTTAGCTGTGCAGGATGTAAGCAACGGCTTAACAGGTAAACAAGATAACTTGTGGTTGAATACCAAAGACAGTCCAAAATTTGCACTCACAGAATGAAGAAGAAAAGGGATATAGATTGTAAAAGGAAATAAAGTATATTGTAAAGTATAGGCGACGGAGGACGACCGTCGAGCAGAGGACGACTGCTGGGGAAAGAGCAATGACGGGGACGACCGACATGCTGGAAAAAATGCGGGAAATAAAGTAATGACGGGGACGGCCGACATGCTGGGGATAAGAGGGATTATGGTGGGGACGGCCATCAAATAAAGCTATAAGATTCTCTGGGGATTAATGAAAAATGATGGGGACGGCCATCAGGTTCATAAAGTAATGTAAACAATGATGTGGACGGCCATCGGGCTAAACTGATGAAGGACGATCATCAGGAAAAAGAAAAGGGACCACGACGAGGACGGCCATCGGGTTAAACAATAAATGAAATAATGATGAGGGACGGTCATCAAAGGTGAAGGACGATCACCTAGCAGGGGACGGCTGCTCTGTTGGGGATAAGATGAGGGACGGTCATCTAAGGTGAAGGACGATCACCTGGCAGGGTACGGCTGCCGAAAATATCGCGACATAGGACGAATGTCGGATAAAAGGTCAACGATGGGGACGGCCATCGGATGAGCATGATGAAGGACGATCATCAAGAGGTGAAGGACGATCACCTAGCAGGGGACGGCTGCTCTCGAGGTTTATCATGACATAGGACGAATGTCAGATAACAATATCAACGATGGGGACGGCCATCGAATAAAATGATGAAGGACGATAATCAAAAGGTGAAGGACGATCACCTAGCAGGGGACGGCTGCTAAAAATATCACGACATAGGATGAATGTCGGATAGAAAAGATCAACGATGGGGACGGCCATCGGATGAGCATGATGAAGGACGATCATCAAGAGGTGAAGGACGATCACCTAGCAGGGTACGGCTGCTCTCAGGGTTTATCATGGCATAGGACGAATGTCAGATAGAAAAGAAATTTTGTCTTGCAGGCTATCTACTGGGGAATAGTAAACACGGACGAGTGTTTATATCCAAAAAATAAAGGTATAAGTATTTTGACGTTGTGTATAGATTAAAGATGCGGACGAGCATCCCTAAGACTACGATACGGACGAGTATCGCGTAGAAACAAATACTGACACGTGTTTCGAGATGACGATACGGACGAGTATCAACTGGTTAACAAGGAACACGGACGAGTGTTGAATATGAGGGGACTCTTCCGGGGAATAATAGACACAGACGAGTGTCCAAATTCAAGAAGACATGAGTTGTTGACACGTGTATGGGTTAAGGATGCGGACGAGCATCCTTATGACTATGATACGGACGAGTATCAGGTAGAAACAAACGCTTGACGCATGTTCTGAGATGATGGTACGGACGAGTACCAACTGGTTAACAAAGAACATGGACTAGTGTTGAATCTGGGATGATATGAATAGTGTATACATGATACAGACGAGCATCTGTATAAGAGTAATAAGTATGAGTGGTGTATAGATGAGTGTATAAACGGGTATTTAACCTGCTGGGGAGAGTGACACGGACGAGTGTCGAAAGGAGAAAAGTATAGTATAAAAAAATATCTGATATACAAGGTGTTTAGGTTACTGTGCTGGGGAAGGTGACACGGACGAGTGTCAAGGAATTGTATATATGAGTATCTGTGAGTGCAAAGGGGACGTTTTGGCTTTCTACTGGGGATATGACACGGACGGGTGCCGCAAGGAGTATCTGTAATACGGGTGGTCTGTTTGTAAAGATTGCTCGGGCGACTTTACTGGGGAATGATGATACGGACGTGTGTCAAAAGGAGTGTGTATTCGTATTTATGAGTGTAGGGCCAATGCTTTAGCTTTAGCTCTCTGCTGGGGAATCTGGGGGAGTTTTTTGTATATTGTTGATGGATCGTCATTATTCACAAGTGCTTGATTCAGAATCATGGCTTATGATTATGCAATATGTTTGATTTTTGCCGTAATGCTCCGTTTTAGACGGAATGCTACGCTTTGTGGGAGAGAATATGATACGAATGCTATGATTATGCAAAGATACCGATCCGGGATTCGGATCCCATTGCTGTGAAGACCTCTGGCCGATCTGCTTGAAATGGACATCCCAGCTGGGGATGAGATCATTGGTAGATCTGACGCATATGATTCTGCTTGGGGAAATGGGTCAATGATAGACCTATTCCAATAAATGAAGGACCCAGCTGGGGTTTGTAGAAGCTTTCGTCACTCTGTTGCGATTCCTTCAAGCGTTGCTCTTCTGGATAGAGGCTGAAACTCTGTGGGGAAGTGGTTCCCTGGCTTTTGTACTTAGCTGAGGAGAAAGAATGATTGGCGCCTCGGCTGGGGAGAAATAACAAGTGGCAACTCGGCTGGGGAGAAAACACTTTGGGTGCTAGGACTGAGTGAGTGCTGATTTGCCAGCTTGCTGGGGTGAAGCTTACATGCCCCATGTTGCGCTTTGAATACCTGCAATCCTGCAAAGACAGAGGGACGCACAAGTAATCCCGAGGTTTCCTTTACTGGATCCCACCATGAGAGTTCAGACACTCCCGGGAATAAGTATATTTCCTGCAAGCACGTAGTTTCAGAAGGACGCATCTGTATTTATGCAATCGATACGTTAATGACATCAGACATTTTTGAAAATAAAAGAGTATGAGACAACGTGTGACTAATAATCTGATTTTATTGATTCATGTGCCCTGAATTGGCAAGATACAGTCAAGGAAACATATCTCCTAAAATGAGGGGATTGTTACAAATTGAGAAACAAAATGTTGGCAATGTTGACGATGCTTCAAGGAGCTTCCCTTTTGCTATGACTCGTATGACATTTGACGTCCTTCTCGTCTTGCTTTCTGAAAAAGGCTGACTCTGAAAGAAGCTTGATCCCTTCGAGGTTTACCAAGTTGTAGGTGATACAGACGAATTTAGAATGAAGTTGTTCGCTTATTCCCTTATTTTGCATGGATCGCCCTTTCGGGTTTTCAATCCATCGGGATACCCATTTTTGCCTGATTTGTCCAATGCGGCTTTTCAACTCAGCGGGTGTACATTTTTTTCTTATTTTTCCCTTATTTTTGCCCGAGTCTTTTATTCTATTTTTTGACTCGCCGGGATGCCCTATTTTTGCCTGGACTTACATTCTGTTTTTGTGTCCAGCGGGTCATTTTATGCGAAGTATTTTTTAACTGCATCTAAATTCACAGGGGACGGGAAGTCTTCGCCATCCATGGTGCTGAGCATCAGAGCTCCACCCGAGAAAACTTTCTTTACCACGAATGGTCCTTCATAGTTCGGAGTCCATTTGCCCCTGTGGTCTGTATGAGGAGGGAGGATTCTCTTCAGCACGAGATCTCCTACTTGGTACTCTCGGTGCCTGACTTTCTGATCGAAGGCTCTCTTCATTCTTTTCTGATACAACTGCCCATGACAGATTGCAGCCAATCTTTTTTCTTCGATCAGACTTAGTTGTTCGTATCGGGATCGGACCCATTCTGCTTCGTTCAACCTAACATCCATTAATACCCGTAGGGAGGGTAATTCAACTTCAACAGGCAGGACTGCCTCCATACCATACACAAGCTGATACGGCGTTGCCCCAGTGGATGTTCTGATTGACGTGCGGTACCCATGCAAGGCAAACGGTAGCATCTCATGCTAGTCTTTGTAAGTGACTACCATCTTCTGCACAATCTTCTTGATATTCTTATTAGCTGCCTCAACAGCGCCATTCATCTTTGGCCTGTAAGGAGAAGAATTGTGGTGTTGGATCTTGAAGTCCCGGCATAGTTCTGCCATCATTTTGTTGTTTAAGTTGGAACCATTGTCAGCAATGATTCGTTCGGGCACTCCATACCGACAGATGATGTCTCTCTTCAGAAATCGGGCTACCACTTGCCTTGTAACATTTGCATAGGAAGCTGCTTCAACCCACTTGGTAAAATAGTCGATAGCAACCAAGATGAATCTGTGGCCATTCGAAGCGGTCGGCTCAATCTTGCCAATCATGTCAATGCCCCACATGGCAAAGGGCCACGGTGAAGACATCACATTCAAAGGATTGGGAGGCACATGTACTTTATCCGCATAAATCTGGCATTTATGGCATTTTCTGGCATAAGCACAACAGTCTGCATCCATTGTGATCCAGTAGTAGCCTGATCTTAGCAACTTTTTAGCCATTGCATGCCCTCCTGCATGGGTACCAAAGGATCCTTCGTGTACTTCATGCATCAACAAGTCTGCTTCTGTTCTATCAACACATCTGAGGAGCACCATATCAAAGTTTCTCTTGTACAGGGAACCATCGGTGTTCAGAAAGAAACTACCAGCAAGCCTTCTCAAAGTCTTCTTATCATTGGAAGATGCCCCAGGTGGGTATGTTTGATCCTCCAAGAAGCACTTAATGTCATGGAACCAAGGCTTATCATCTTTGACAACATCTGCTGAGAACACATATGCTGGTCTGTCAAGTCTGGACACTGAAATCCGAGGTACAAAGTTGGCAGCTTGAACTTTGATCATGGATGAAATGGTGGCAAGAGCATCAGCAAATTGATTCTCGTCCCGAGGGATATACTCAAGCTTGACTGTTGTGAAGAAAGTCAATAACCTCCTTGTATAATCCCTGTAAGGTATCAGATGATCCTGGTGTGTGTACCATTTGTCGTTGGTTTGATTAACTACCAGAGCTGAATCTCCGAATACAGTCAGTGTCTTGATCCTGAGGTCAATGGCTTCCTCAAGACCCATAATGCAAGCTTCGTATTCAGCTTCGTTGTTAGTGCAGTTAAAGGTGAGTTTTGCCGAGAAAGGCATGTGAACTCCTTTAGGCGTAATGAGTACTGCACCAACACCACGACCATTCATATTGACAGCCCCGTCAAACATCATAGTCCATTCTTCTTCCGGGTCAGGCCCTTCAGTGTGAACAGGCTCTTCCTGATCTTTTGCTTTTATGAACATGATGTCTTCATCAGGGAAGTCAAATCTCATAGGCTGGTAATCATCAATGGGTTGCTCAGCAAGATAATCAGACAATACACTACCCTTGATGGCTTTCTGAGATGTGTACTGGATGTCATATTCTGTGAGGATCATTTGCCATCTTGCAACCCGTCCGGTAAGCACTGGCTTCTCAAAAATGTACTTGACTGGGTCCATCTTTGAGATCAATAAAGTAGTGTGGGTCAACATATAATGTCTCAGTCGGCGAGCAGCCCACGCTAAAGCACAGCAAGTTTTCTCGAGCAGTGAATAACGCTGTTCACAGTCGGTAAACTTTTTGCTTAGGTAGTATACTGCATACTCTTTTCGACCAGACTCGTCATGCTGGCCCAGCACACACCCTATTGACTCTTCTAATACTGTCAAGTACATGATTAGAGGTCTTCCTTCAACTGGAGGCATAAGGATTGGAGGCTCTTGTAAGTATTCCTTGATCTTGTCAAAAGCCTTCTGGCAGTCTTCGTTCCACCTGACCGTTTGTTCTTTTCTTAGCAGTTTGAACAAGGGTTCGCAGGTTGCTGTAAGGTGAGATATGAACCGTGAAATGTAGTTCAATCGTCCTAAGAACCCTCGAACTTCTTTTTATGACTTTGGTGCAGGCATCTCTTTAATAGATTTGACTTTATCAGGGTCAACTTCAATCCCTTTCTCGCTTACAATAAATCCCAGCAGCTTACCAGATCGCACCCCGAATGTGCATTTGTTGGGGTTTAACTTCAGTTGGTACTTCCTCAGGCGCTTGAATAGCTTTAGCAGATTTACCAGGTGGTCTTCTTCGGTGAGGGACTTGGCAATCATGTCATCCACATAACATTCGATTTCTTTATGGATCATATCGTGGAATAATGTTACCATAGCCCGTTGATACGTTGCACCAGCATTCTTTAGTCCGAATGGCATCACCTTGTAACAGAACGTGCCCCAGGGTGTGATGAAGGTTGTCTTCTCCATGTCTTCAGGTGACATCTTAATCTGATTGTATCCTGAAAATCCGTCCATGAAGGAGAATACCGAGAATTGTGTCGTGTTATCCACCAATACATCAATGTGAGGTAATGGAAAATCGTCTTTCGGGCTGGCTCTGTTCAGATCCCGGTAGTCAACACACATTCTTACTTTTCCGTCCTTCTTAGGCACATGTACTATATTAGCAACCCACGACGGATAGCTAGTCACAGCGAGGAACCCGACGTCCCACTGTTTTTGTACCTCTTCTTTGATTTTCATTGCCATGTCCGGGCGAGTACGGCGCAGTTTCTGTTTAACCGGCGGGCAATCTTCTCTTAAAGGCAGCTTGTGCATAACAATGTCGGTGTTCAACCCTGGCATATCCTGATAAGACCAAGCAAACACATCCGCATATTCCTGAAGCAGGTCAATCAGTTGTCTCTTCACTGAGTCTTGTAAGCAGGCCCCGATTTTAACTTCTTTCACATCTTCATCTGTACCAAGATTAATCGTTTCGACCTCCTCCTGATGAGGAGTGATAACCTTTTCCTCCCTTCTCAACAACCTGGCTAGCTCTTCAGGAAGCTCATACTCTTCTTCAACCCCTTCATCAGCTTGATTGATTGGATTGTCAAAGTCATACGAAGTCATAGTCGTGCGGTTGTCGGTGCGGTCTGAAAGGCACTCTCTGCAAGGGTTCAGTTTGTTCATTTTAGTGATTGATTTTAATCTTGTTTAGAAAGAGTGAAATGAAGTTATCATTTTGAAAACATTGCCATTTATTTTTTGTACAAAAAGAAAAATGGAAAAAACAGTGAACGGAAAAAAGACTCATTTGCAAAAGATGTCTGATTATCATTGATTGATCTATTTGCACAAAATTACAGATGGCCCGATTACAAAATGAGTCTTGTCATCTTGGGCAAGATGCAATACTTGATGCATGCTTAAAAATACAGGAAATAATAATTACTCTGCAGGAGTAACCCTTATAATTTCCTGGGAAGACCAGTTTGAGATACTGCTCCCCGGGATCCTTGGACGTATCTAGCTCTCCAGGTTGCGGTCGCCTTCATCCTCGTCTTCCAAGTTGTTCACGGCATCTGGGGTGAGCATCCCCCCACTGACAAAATTGGGCTTCTTAGCAGCCTCTTCTTGATCTTGTTGAGTTGGTTTGTAACCCAACCCGAATCTATCCTCCTTCTTTTCCACAGGCAGCAACTTGCCCCAGCCTTGGGCAGTCCCTTCTTCAACAACCTTCCGGGCTTGTTGATAAGATGTCATTGAGGTTCCAGGCACAGCGGATGCTTCATTTATGTTCAAGGCCTCAAACCCTTGACTCATAGTTTCGTGGATCTCCCCATCCATCTCAATGTATTTGTATGTAGCCAGATGGCTAACAAATATATCTTCCTCTCCACAAATGGTAACGACTTGGCCCTCCCACTCGAATTTTAACTTCTGGTGAAGGGTCGATGTCACGGCGCCAGCGGCGTGTATCCATGGTCTACCCAATAGACAGTTGTAGGCAGGCTATATATCCATCACGAAGAAGGTCGTTTTGAAAGTCTGCGGGCCGATCGTTATAGGCAACTCAATTTCTCCCAGAACTGATCTCTTAGAACCGTCAAAGGCTCTCACTACCAAGTTACTTGGGCGTAATGCCAATCCTTCATACTCCAGCTTCACAAGGGCTTTCTTAGGTAGGACATTGAGGGATGATCCTGTGTCCACCAATACATGAGAAAGAACTGCACCCTTACACTCCAAGGTGATGTGCAAAGCCTTGTTGTGATTGCGACCTTCCGTCGTCAAATCAGTGTTGGTAAATCCTAGTCCATGACTAGCGTTGACATTTCCAACCACTGCCTCTAACTGATTGACGGTAATCTCCTCTGGCACATAAGCTGCGTGCAAGACTTTTAGTAGTGCGTTCCGATGAGCCTCGGAGCACATTAGCAATGATAAAATGGAGATTTTGGAAGGTGTCTAGTGAAGCTGGTCCACTATCTTGTAATCACTTTTCTTGATGATTCTCATGAATTCATCAACCTCTTGATCAAAAGGGGTCTTTAAAGCTTCTTTAGCAACTTGTTCTTCTTGCACCATGCTCTTCCCTTTTGCTTTGGCAGCAGCTTCTGCTTCGGCATTGGGTCTTGGAATTTGCGGGGCAAAGAGACGTCCGCTTCGAGTGAAGCCTCCGCCTCCCCCCACATTGTCTATCTGTGGTGAAGAAGTTGATGATTCCAAAGTGATTTTCTGTCCTTCGCAGTATAGATCGGAGCCGTAATGCCAAGGGATGGCATTATTGCTTTCATAAGGAACTGGCCCAGGCACTGTGATAGTGACTGGACTGATAGCAGCTGCAGAAGGGACCATGATAATATGTGGATCATAGTATATTGTAACTGGTGCTCTGATAGGAGTGGCATTTTGTGAGTTATTGGCGGGAACATTGGCAGGATCATAGTATATTGTAACCGTTGAAACACTTTCATTATTTGCTGTTGATGTTGTAGGAGATACTGTTGACTGGATGGGTGTTGAGGTTGTAGAAGAGATGGTCGTTGATACTTGGTCCGTTGAAGTGACAGATGAAGCATTTGTTGATGAGATTGAAGAGTTGTTTGGAACAATTGTTGTTGCAATTGTAGAAGACTCGGGAATTGTTGTTAAGGAGATTGCTGGATTTGGAGGTGTTGATGTTGTGATTTGAAGTAGGCCACTCTGGATGAGACCATCTATGCCATTTCTCAAGTTATCACACCCATTTACCGAAATGTTGCAATAACCGCACCCGAGCTCACACCCGGGAAATATCTGGCATTCAAGGAGTTGAGCTTTAACCTCTACCAGGGGTGTCCGAATCTGCCCCACATTGGTTATCAAGAAAGACGGCTTGTCTTCCTCAATAGCGTTAATTCTGGGTCCTCCGTGGTTGGGCATAGGGTTCTTGCTGACATTTGGCGGGGGTGCGAAGTTTAGAGCTTTGGAATCCACTAGATCCTGTACTTTCATGTGCAAAGCCCTGCACTTCTCTGTACTGTGGCCAGGTGCGTTGGAGTGAAAAGCACATCTGGCGCTGGCGTCATAATTTTTGGGCAGACTGGCAGGATCTGGAGGTGCCAATGTCCTTAGCTCAACTAGGTTGATTTTCAGGAGTTATGGCAATAATGCGGCATAAGGCATAGGGATCGGATCAATCCCCCTATTGGCCTGAGATGGTCTCTGTTGAAAAGGCCTTTGCTGATTGTTGTTGCTGGTGTTGGTGTTGTTATAATTCCTCTGAGGTGGATATTGAGCTTGTTGCTGGTAGTGGGGTTGTTGTTGTGGCTGATATGCTGGTTGTGGATGAATTGGAGCGGGAATAGTGACAGCTGCCACTGACCTATGAACATACTGGGGTCTGCCCCTACTGGTATGGATAGCATTAGTCTCACCAGTTCTTCTTGGGCCCACAAAAGGCTTTCTGGGGTTGCTGGACGAGCTCGCTCCATTGTCGGATATCTTACCCATCTTTAGAAGGCTCTCAATTCTTTCTCCAGCTATGACTACATCCGCGAAGCTGGTGGAAGAAAAGGCAGCTAGCCTATCAATGTATGTCCCTTGGAGGGTGTTCATAAACATGTCGGCCATTTCCCTTTCCGACATGGGTGGTTGGACAGCAGCAGCAAGCTGTCTCCACCTCTGGGCGTAGTCCCGGAAGCTTTCTCTGGATGATTGGGACATTCCCATCAGGAGGGTCCTGTTAGGAGCCATATCCAAGTTGTACTGGTATTGTCTAATGAAGGCCTCAGCCAGGTCCTTCCAACATCTGATGGTTGCTCTGGTCAAATGAGAGTACCATTCCCTTGAAGCTCCTGTTAAACTGTCTTCGAAATAAAACATCCACAGTTTTTCATCCATGGTGTACGCCTTCAACCTCCCCAGAAAGGATTGCAAATGGGTTCGTGGATAGGAAGTTCCGTTGTACTTCTCAAAGCACGGAGGTTTAAACTTGTGAGGTATTCTTACTCCGTCCACTAAGCCCATGTCCATGACATCAAAGCCCAGAGAATTTTGAGACTCTAGGGACCTTAATTTCTCAGCAATTTCATCTAGCCTTCTGTCATAGGCTTCATCCCCAGCTCCCATCACAGTGAACTGATCTTCTTGGGGGTCTTCTTGTAGTACTCTGCCTGTAATAGCATTCCCTTGTACATTAGCAGGGATGTTGATCTCTGGATGAAGGTGGGGCCCATACACAGGTGGGTTGACATGAGGCTGAACCCTCTCATTATTGCTTGTTCCACCAGTCCCTAGATGGGGGTCTTCCTGAGTCTGCCTTTCTACTAATGCCCTTAATCTTTCTTGGCTCTGTGCCAATCCATTCATCACCTCCATGAACTGAGTCATCTGGTTTCTCATTTCCAATCTCTCGTTGGCCATTTGAGTCCTGACTTCTGTAAGATCCTGTTGTACCTGGTCCATCTGTATACCCGGAAGGTTGTTACGGGTAGGATATCTGTACGGACGGTTGAGTGGGAATACCTGACGGCGAGCAATAGTTCCTGAAACACAACAGAGTTAGTAACAAACAACACAAAAACCTACAAAATAAAACAAAAGGTTAGTATGCAATGCAGTATGCTTATTTGTTTCCAAGGTATCCGGCTTGGCACTTGGTTTTGACCTTTCCAGACCCCTGAGGAAGATACTTTTGATGTTGCTTTGAGAGAGAGATTCAAATGAAATAAACTAATGGATATATTACAAACAGGAAATAATACATAGTTTGTTTCTTACAATACATGCCCCTGAGGGGTCAAAATATAACATAAAAAAGAAAAGTACATGAAATAAAAGCAACAACATGCAAAAGTCAGACACCAAGGCCAAACTCATCCTCCTGAACTTCCTTTAGAAGTGCTTCAGTTACCAGATCAGCTGGATGCTCTGTGAGGTTCCTGATGAGAAGATTTCTGGTGGCAATAGCAGCAGTCAGCTTCTTGTGTCTGCCCTGGTCCTTTGACCTCTTCACACCAGCCCTAACCTTCAACTCTGAGATCTCTTTTTGGGCTGTTAGCAGGGCTTCCTGTTGCTCCTTTGCATTAGCCTCCAACTGCTCAATCTTGTCCTGAGTCCTCTTATCTTCCTGAGTACGAGCTTCAGTGATCCGGACCCACCTAGCTTGACTCTCTTTCAGATATAAGTCAGTCCTGGCCTTCTGAAACTGAGCATCCTTACAGGCATTCTTCAAAATCTGCTCTCCAGCCCTTGACTTCTTGATGTAGTCCTCTGACTTCTCAATCCTGGCTAGATGCTCCACTCTAAGCTTTTCCAACCTTTCAATGTCCAGACGACCATCACTCCTCTCCCAGAGGGTCTTTTGCAGAGCTTGAGTCAGGTTCTCATTCCTCTCTTTCAGTTTCTCAAACTCTTCCAGGCTGACAGTGGCTGGAGGGGGTGCCGTGGATGGTCCAGGTGCATCCTCAATGGTGAAGGGCGTCCCAGAAATTTGAGCCCTGGCATGAGACCACTCATAGTACTGAGCTGAGGCTACATTGTTTCATCTCCCAAGAATGGCCATCCCCTTGGTCTGGACATTGTCCCAAGCCCAGGATGCTTGCCTGACAATAGCCAGATTAGGCTTAATCTCACAATAAAGGGTTTCAGCCAAGTCTTGTGCTCTAGGAGGGTGGACCAATGCATAGCCCAATTGTCTTTTGAATAACAGAGGGTTGTAGTTGATGCAACCCTTCACTCCTATCAGAGGTATATTGGGGAACTGCCCACAACTAGTAATGATGTCCCTGCCCTTGGTGCTTTGGGTGCACCACCTGATATCATCTGAGGTCAAAGTAATGAGTCTTCTAGCCCAATTTTTCTGTTGGTGAGGATTCAAGAATGCATCAGTCTTGGGCAAGTGTTTGAGCAACCAGGTATGGAACAGGGGAGCACAGCATCTCACCAACCTTCCTCTTTGCTTTTCATTCCTTTGGTGAACAGAGTAGTAGAAATCTCCCAGTAAGGTGGGTACTGGGTTCTTCAGAATGAAGAGGTGAATGGCATTCTTGCTAATAAACTTAGGCTCATCTGCAAAAAGTACAACCCCATATATGCTGAGGGCTAACAAAGCACAGACTGCCTTCCATTCTCCCAAGGAGGCCTTCAGGATAGCCTGAGAAGTCAAGAAGTCCAAGTGTAGACCAGAGATTCCAGCCTTTGTAGTCATGTTCTGCTCAATCAGTATAGGCTCCAGATACAGTGCCTTTGCCACTTCTTCATTGCTGGGAAAAACCATTTCTGGGTTGAAGGGGATACCACTCCTGATAGGTACACCAATCAGTGATGAATACTCTTCCAACAAGGGTCCCAACTGAAAATTCTGGAAGGTGAAACACCTCAGAGGAGGATCATAGAACTGTAGACAAGTGTGAATCAGGATCCTATGAGAAGGGTCCAAATCCATAACCACATCAAGGATGCCTCCATAATGTTCTATGAATAGTGGTATATGGTCTGGAGTAATAAGGGCCTGGATCCTCTTGATGCCAGTCAGCTCAGGCTCAAAGAAATGATATGAGATGTTGCTTTTCTTGGGTGCCATGTTTGCTGATGAAGAGCTGAAACAGATGCTGATGATGATGACTGATACTAGAAGATGGGCCACTGACAGGCTAATACTGATGATGCAGGTGACTGAAGCAGGTAGCTGATGAACAGGGGTCTATGCTGATGAAGGGGTCAAAACCAAGCCAACATATGATGTGGATACCCTGAAAGACAAATAAGCAAATGTTAAATGATGCAATGATGATGTATGCAAATGATATGCAAGGGTTTGTGATCAAGCTGGATCTGATTACTGCTTTGATATAAGTCCATGTATGTTCAAGAAATCCAGATGGAGGTTCATAAGTCCAGTAACCAAGGTGGGGGACTCAAATAAAGAGTCACATGTCCTGGGTTAAAATCACAAGAACTGTCCCAAAATGGAGTACTCTTAATCAAACAAAGTAACAGGGTATGCCGAGGTCAAGGGTACCTGCAAACCTGTAAACAGCCCAACCCCCTCATAGGTGGTGTTCTAAAACAAGGATCCTCAGACTTGGATCACTTATGAGAAGTGTAAACACTTCTAACCCGGAGGTACAGTGTTTACAATAACCATAAAAGATCCTCCTCTAATTCACCCCAGTTTCTGAAGGTCAATACTAAAGGTCATCCAGACTTAGCAGGCTTCCCAGATAGCCCTAGCACTACAGGAAATCTGTAGCACAGAGTTCTCAAGAAGAAACCCATATCTGAACCGTGTTTAATATTCCCGCACCAGACCGAAATGGAATGGGAAAGAACATGAACCACTCTAGCCTAGGTGTCACTCAGGTCCCTGGTATAGGACCTTAACTCTCAATAGAACCCCACCCACCAAAGCAACAAAACCAGATCCAGCCAGAACAGTATGGCAGTATGATGTATATAAAGCTATAAAGAAAGCAATAAAACAACTGTACATAAAGCAAAAATAAATACAAATATACAAACACAATTAGCACATAACACCCCAGTAAACACAAATCAAACAAGTGCTAGGAGGAACCCACAAAAAGGAACCAGAAGCCCTGGTTACAGTATAAGGGTCCCCAGCAGAGTCGCCAAGCTGTCGCTCCCGACAGATGGGACTGGGCTCAAATGTGGTACAGACGCGAACGGTCGGCGAAAGGAGGGTGTGAGAACACACAGGAGTGAACTCACAGGAAAAGAAAGAGTCGCCAGCTAGGCATTTTTATCCCGGAGGAAAGGTAATGCTGCATAGACCTAGAAAAGATATGGACAAGACGGTTGCGAACTAGAGAGACTGAGAAAGGGGGTTGGTTACAACCTGGGAAGGTATTAGCACCCAGATTGTCCTCCGTACTCGACGGGATCCACGCTTAAAAGATTTGTGTTTTAAAGGGGTAGTGTCAGTGCAATTTGTGTATCAAAGCTGGAAAGAATGCAAGTGTCAGTGTAAAAGAAATGTGAAGTGTATAAGTGTACAGTGTCAGTGTAAGAACAAAAGTGAAATGCTCATGATAATGAGGCTAAGAGAATGATGCTGGAAAGAGGGGTAATATACAGAGACTTTTGTTCGATAACTGTTAAGTTATGCCTACGTATCCTCTCGTGCAATGAGGAAGTCAGAACACCGTAGTTCGACCCAAAGAGACTGAAAGATAAATTGACTGATGAACTGCTTGCTTGTCAATGCTCAAGTGTATGATCTGTCTGGCACAGATGCAAACTGTCTTGCATTAGACGGAAGAAGCAAGTTCTCGGTTTGTGAGTGAATGAGATGAGAAAAGAATCCCGGAGGAGACGATTATTGTTTGTTTTTTGTGTTTTCAGTCTTTTATTGCTTTTGAAAGTTTGTCATAAGGAAATGAGCTTAAGCCTAAACCAACGGGTTAGTAAACTCATCACATCTTCCCTCTGATTAGGGGTAATGAGAATACCTTAAGTGTGAAGTCAGCTTCTCACACTTAATTACCATGGTGTAGGATTAGGATCATTAACCTACTTGTGGTTATTTAGATGTTTTTGTTGTTTTTGTTTAGTGTTGAGTAATGAGGTTAAGCCATAATTAGGGATTAAACAGACTCATTACACCATCCTAATAGAAGGATAATAGATGAGAATGTTTAAGCTGAGGAAAGCTCCTCAACTTAATCCATGATTAGGGATTAAACCCATGACAAAACAAAGCCTTTATTAGATGGATTTTAATTAATGGTAAGATGATGAAGTGGATTTTATGGTTTGTAAGACAACTTGAGGGGGACTTGTCCATTAACACTAGGGTTAGTCCTTCTTAACCAATTAAGGAAGAATTAGAACCCTAATGCAAGGCCCAAGTTACAAGCTTAATGTCTTGATGGTTATTAGGTGAATTGTTTAAAGGATTTAAACACATTAAGGGTTTAACACTTATGACTAAAGTAATACACTCCATCCTAATAGAAGGATGCAGGCATAAGCTTAATCACAAAGCCTTAAAACCTTTAGGGTTTAGTCCCTGATTATGAGGTGAGAAGAGAAGACTCAATGAGACACAAAGGTAAAATCTAAATGGGGGGAACTAATCAAAACCCTAATTATTATCATGCTTGGTTGTTCCTAAGGTTTGTGAGGTTTACAAGAAAGATCTTCAGAGGAACCACCAGGAAGCAGATGAAAGGAACAAAGAGAAGCAAAGTAACTTGCTTCATTTAAGAAGACAAGTCACTTGAGGGAAGAAAGTAAGAAGAAGAAGAATGAGCAAGCTCAAACACAAGACAAAATGCAGAAATGATGCATAAGAGAGATGAGAAGAAATTGTGAGAAGTGAAGGCAAATTCACTTCTCAAAGTGACTTACCACATGGAAAGTTAGTGAAAGGAATGCAATGCAATGCAAAATGAGATGAAATGGCATGATGCAAACCAAAACCAGAAGCATGTGTGTGATGATAATGATGCTATGAGGTGACACAAACATGAAACAAGGCATGGGGATGATCATACAAACACATGGATGCAAGAGAAGCATGCTTAGAACCATGAACATACATGAAAAGTTATGGAATGCAAATGACATACAACATGGCAAATGAAAGATGCAATGATCAAACATGATTCTAATATGTCCTAAGATGTGTTATGAATCAAATGGATGCATAGAATGTCATGGCAAGTCATGGTATGCAAATAAATGGAGGATGGATGTAAATGAAAGCCCAAATTAGGGTTTATGATCAATGCACAAAACAAAAATCAAAACCAGAAGCAAACATCAAGATAAAAAATTGAAAATGCATTCAAGGGAACCCTAAACCTATACAAACTCACTGCCCAAAGGAGGGGTTCTAACTCTTAACCTAATGAGGGTTATGAATTTCCTAAGATTGCTAGGGTTTCAAGGTACCTTGTCAAGAAAAATGTCAAACAAATTGAAAATGCAAGATCAAATCATTCCAATTTAATCCTATAAACTATATGCTAAACAAGATGCAATGCAAAAAGAATCAAAGTCCAACTCTTAAAGACTAGGCAGAAATGAAATTTTGAACATTGGATCAAAATAATGCTTTGAAATAAAATTAATTCCATGGAAAATTGTCAAAAGACATCAAGATCAAAAAAGAAATTTGGTTTGAAGGTTGGACAATGTTTCTAAATGATTGTAAATGTTTCATGAATTTTTGTGATTTTTAAATACCTAAAAGTATTTTTAATTAATTAATTCTCATTAATTAATTAAAAATAATCTTTTAAATGATTTAAAAATATTTTTTAATGCAAAAAATAAAAATAAAAATGTTTTTGGTTTCTGAAAATTAGTAAAAGGTTGTATAAAAATTTTCAGAATTTTTGAACAATTTTTGCTATTTTTAATAAAATGAAGAAAACAAATGAAATTTAATGAAAATAAAATTGAAATTAAACTGAAAAAGAGGAAAGTCAGACAATCCAAGGGCTGTGATTCAAATTCCAGGGGGCGGGAGTTGACTTGGCGCGTGAATGGACGGCCCGCATTCAAATTTCGCTAATTATGATTTAGCCCTAATCCAGTGCCCTAATTACTTTCAGATGACCGGAACAGTGTTCCGGTCATCTTCTCCGGCAAGGTGAAATCTCAATCTCTCTCAATATGCCATGAAACTTCACAAATCTCTCCAGAATCATTCATTAAACATCACTAAACCTAAACCCCACCCCAAAATCCATTTATTTCCCCTGAATCATGAGAAACGAATCAAAACGGAAAACACAAAAAAATTTCAGAGATCAAATACATCCCACACACGCAACCATTTTCACTGGTTCAAAGCTCAAAATGATCAGCACACCACATAAAATCAGTTTATAACTTAAAACGCAAGTTCTGGAAAAATGTTCTTGGATGATACCTGAGATGAAGCTTTGCCAATGGAGCTGCCTGGGCCTTCTTCTCAAGGCAAAACACCTTCCTTTGACTCCCTCTTTCTTCTGGGATGCTTGGATGAAGCTTTTGTGGACTCTTTTGGAAGTTTACTGAAGCTTAGTTCATGGAGGGGTCAGAATCGTATTTTTCATATGGGGTGTTTTAGGGCAAAGTGATGATTGGGAAATGATCAGAGGGTGATGGTGAGTTGTTCTATGGAGTTTGTTTGAAGGTTTGTGGCTTATGTGATGAGTTTCAAATGAAAATGCAAAGAGGGAGGTTTTTGTGAATCCTGTCTTGTGGGAGGTTTCAGCCTTGTGTGTCTTATGAAAATGAAGCCTTGGGATGTGTTTGTAAGATCTGGATTGGGCAGAGAGTGGTTGTGTCACTGTGGGATTGGTATGGCTTCAAGTTGCAAAAAGTCAAGCAAGTTGTACTTGGAGGTATGGGCAAGTGGCAGGCTAGGATAGGAGCATGGTTGAGTTCAGCAAAGATCAAGGAATGCTTTTGGATCAGATTTTATGAACTGAGGCAAGTGGATGAGAAGTTTTGATCCCTTTTGCAAATTGTCACAACTTTGGCCCCTTTTGTAATTCTTGAAGTTTAGGGCATGGAACTTAAGAAATTCTTGGGCCAATATGAAGTTTTAGTCATGTATGATGTTTGTGTAAAGGTTAGACATCAATTAGAAGTCACAAATTGCCTTGGTACAAGAATTTGCAAGTTTCCCTCTTTGGTGCATAACTTGAAATTATGTGATTTTTCCCAACTTTGACAAGCCATAACTTTTGATCCAAAATGAATTAGGTCATGTTCTTGTACTTTTTGAAAAGGGAATGATCCATTCTACAACTTTCATGACCAAAGTTTTTCCATTTGAAGCATTTTTGAATCAAAAAGCAAGGGTTGAAAAAGTTTCCCAAAATGGCAATTTCATTAAAAGTCAAACTTTCCCAAAAAGTCAACTTTGCAAATGACTTGAAATTCTTCAATTTTGTGAACTTATAACACCTTCCATGATCAAATAAAGATCATACATAATCAAAATGATGATGAACACCCTTTGGTTGGGTCATTGGGGGCCTCAGATGCCCTGATTTTGCACTGACTTGTTTAGAAAGTCAACCCTTGATCAGATGACTTCCCCATTGAATTTCTTCATGAAAATTGATATGCATGATCCCTATACCATATAGAGACCAATAGAAACAAGAATGACCAAAAAATTTGGAGTTATGGCCTTTGAAACCAAAACCCTAATTCTAGGTCATCTGTGCAGTTAAACCTGGCTCTGCTTCCATGCCATTCTCAGTTCTTGTGATTCTTTGACATTCTTGACTTTGAGAGGATATAATATGATGCTTGAACACACATGGACCCCTTTGAAGTGATTGATGACCCTTGGAGTGGCTCAAGAAGCTCTTGGATTGCTCAGATCACAAACCCTAGATGCAGATGACTTTGAACCAATGCAATGAATCAAAAATGTGATATGAGATGCTGTGATTGAAGTTATGCATATGAAAAGATCACAAGCCATGGTGTGAATGGGTGAGGGCAAATTTGGGGTGTTTACAGTCTCGGAGTGACTTTCAAGTATACATGACCTCCTTCATCAAATTCCAAAGGTCTCCTTCGATTGTCAGCATAGCTCTTCTGACGATCTTGGGCTTTTTTAATATTTTCTCGAATCATACGAATCTTTTTCGTAGTCTCTTGAATAACTTCCGGTCCCAAAATCCTATCTTCTACACTTTCTTCCGTACAAAGCCTCATACGGAGCCATCCGATGCTCGCATGGTAACTATTATTGTACAAAAATTCGATCAACGGCAAAAGTTTTTTCCAATTTCCTTTACTTTCCAAAACACATTCTCTCAACATATCTTCCATCGTTTGAATCGTACGTTTCGTCTGACCATCTGTTTGAGGATGATTAGAAGTACTCAAACGCAAATTTGTACCCATGGCTTGTTGGAAAACCTTCCAAAACCTCGAAGTGAACTTCGGATCTTTATCTGATACAATACTAGACGGGACACCATGCAATCTCACAATTTCAACAATAAATAACCTTGCAAGATGACTTGCCTTATACGTAGTCTTCATGGCTAGAAAATGCACAGATTTCGTTAGTCGGTCCACAATCACCCAAACAGAGTCATAGCCACCTTGAGTACTCGGTAAACCTACTGCAAAGTCTATAGAGATACTATCCCATTTCCAAATTGGGATGTCCAAAGGTTGTAACATTCCGCCTGGTCATTGGTGTTCAATCTTTACTTGCTGACACACCGCAAATTCGGACACAAATACAGCAATGTCCTTTTTCATTCCGGACCACCAATACTCTCTCTTCAAGTCTTGATACATCTTTGAAGAACCCAGATGTATCGTAAAAGAACCTTTATGTGCTTCTTCCAGAATCTTTCTCTTTAACACATCATCATTCAGAATGCAAATTCTTTGGTTGAATAGGATGATCCCATCTAACGCTCTTACGAAACCCGGTTGGAGTAACAATTCTTGCAATTTCTCATCTAAAACTTGCGCTTGTTGAATATAATTCCTCAAAGTAGAATTAATATTCAAGTTTCCCATGATTACACCATTTTTAGTCCAAACAAATTGAAGATTAAGATCTCGAAATGTTTCCAACAATGCATACTCCAACACCATCAATTCGGAACTATGAATCACTTTTCTACTTAAAGCATCTGCCACTTTATTCACTTTTCCTGGATGATACTTCAACTCAAGGTCATAATATTTCAAATACTCCATCCATATCCTCTGTCTCATATTCAGTTCCTTTTTATCAAATAGGTACTTCAAACTATGATCACTAAACATCTCGAAACACACACTATACAAATAGTGTCGCCACACTTTCAAGGTAAACACCACGACCTCTAATTCCAAGTCATGAGTAGGATAATTCTTCTCATGAACTCTCAACTGTCTAGAAGCATAGGCTAGCACCTGACCTTCTTGAATGAGAATACCTCCTAATCCCATCTTCGAAGCATCACAAAACACTTCATAATATTTATTAGGATCAGGAATAATCAAAACTGGAGCAGTTGTCAGTTTCTCCTTCAACCACACAAAACTTTGCTCACAAATAGAATCCCATTCGTAAGCGAAGTCCTTCCTAGTGAGTTTAGTTAACGGTAACGCCATCTGAGAAAAACCTTTAATGAATCTTCTATAGTAACCTGCCAAACCTAAGAAGCTTCTCACTTCTAGAACATTATTTGGTATCTCCCAATTAATTACAGCTTCTATCTTTGACGAATCCACTACTACACCTCCCTGTGATATAACATGTCAGGGGAACTTGACTTCTAACATCCATAACTCAAACTTACTAAACTTAGCAAAAAGTTGCTTCTCTTGCAGTATCGATAGGACAATCCTTAGATGCTCTCCGTGCTCTTGCGGAGTACAAGAATAAATAAGAATGTCATCGATAAAGATCACCAAAAATTGATCCAAATAACTCTGAAATATCCGATTCATGTAGTCCATAAAAACAACTGGAGCATTCGTCACACCGAAAGGCATCACTAAGAATTCGTAATGACCGTAACGAGTTTTGAACGCAGTCTTCGGAACATCAGAACTCTTCACACAAATATGGTGAAAGCCCAATCTCTGATCAATCTTCGAGAACACGCAGGCTCCTTTCAATTGATCTAGAAGACCGTCTATCCTCGGTAAGGGGTATTTATTCTTGATTGTAACCTTATTCAACTTATGATAATCGATGCACAGCTGCATACCACCATCTTTCTTTTTTACCAACAAAACAAGAGCTCCCCACGGCGAAACACTAGGCCTTACAAAATGCTTTGCCATCAAATCCTCCAATTGATCCTTCAACTCTTTCAACACGAGTGGAGCCATCTGATACGGGGAAACGGATATAGGAGCCGTTCTCGGTATTAGGTCGACTGAGAACTCAACTTCTCTCACCGGAGGTAAGGAAGTGACATCTTCAGGAAAAACATCAGGAAATTCACAAACTATCAGAATGTTCAAAACTTGCTGATCATTACTCTCCTCTTTAGTAAGGACAAGCAAAACAGACTTCTCTTGTTCAAACAGAAAATTTACCATTACAACTGTACCTTCTAAGATCGTTGTCAAAACATCCTTCGGAGGCGCTTCAATGGATGGAATAAGGATCAACTTTTCTACACATCCAATAAACACGAAATTGTCAGACAACCAGTTCATTCCCAAGATAACATCAATTTTCTTAAGAGGCAAACAAATGAGGTCAATCTGAAAGATCCTACCATCCACGGACAACGTACAATTCTCACACTGAAGGGGCATCTTGATAGTTTCATCCATGGCGGTAGTAACCACCATTAGAGGAGACAAAGGAAATACCCGCAACCCAAGTCGTTTCACACAACTAGTAGATATAAAAGAATGTGTGGCTCCACAATCAAATAAAACAAGACAAGGATGATTGTTAACAAGATAATTACACACAATCAAGGAATTGTCGCCCTTTGTCTTCCTAGCGTCCATAGTATAAAATCTCGCTTTCACTTAGTCTTTCTTCTGGGGAAAATCTCTAGCAAAATGTCCTTCTTTCTGGCAAAGGAAACATATCATAGCACCCGGATTGCATCTTCCAAAATGATTCTTATGGCATCGGGAGCAAGGAGGAGGAGCATTGGATCTAGGACTCGACACCTGTTTCCCCTTGAAGGGTTGAGGCCTCGGCCTAAAAGATTGACTCGTTCTCCTCTGATCTCCTTGAACCGTCCTTCCAACACTTGCTTTTGTTTGCACTTTCATCAAACTATGTTCTGCCACATAGCATTGTCTCAACATCTCGGAGTAGGTAGTGAACTCCCTTTGAGAGACACTATGCGAGATTTCGGTCCTTAATCCAAACAAGAACTGGTCAATTTTCCACCTTTCATCAGGGGCATACATAGCTTGCCTAGAGTAGGCTTCCATGTTCTCAAACTTCTCAGCATAACTAGCCACAATCATATTTCCTTTCCTCAATTGTTGAAATTCGAACTCCTTTTGTGTCCTCAAGGAACTCGGGAAATACTTATCCATAAAAATTGTTTTAAATTATTGCCACACTCTCGGAACCCGTTGTACCATCATCAAATTGGAAGCGCTCTCCCACCACCTAGCAGCAGGACCCTTTAGTAAATGTGACGCGAAGGTCACCTTGTCTTCTTCACTACAAATCATAATCTGGAATATCCTCTCCATTCCAGTCACCCATTCATGCGCCTTAACCGGGTCCAACCCGTCATGAAAATCCTGAGGTTTCATGCAGAAGAAGTCTCTAAATGTCCAACCCACAACTTCAGGAGCAACCACGTGAGGGTGAAGTCCCCCTCTCATCTGATGCATCATTACTTGCATGAACTGGTGCTGCTGTTGCTGCATCTGCTGCATAAATTAGAACATAAGAGCATTCACATCACTGCCCGCTTGATCGCTACCGGGAGGAGTGACACTGGGTCGAGCACGAGTTCCACGTCTACCAGCCATATTCCTAAATGTCATCAAAACAATATTAAGTTGATCAGGCTCAATACAATAAACATAACATATAGTCCTACCACAAGTCAACGTGTATGAACAGAAGGAAACACTTATAATATTTCAAGGCTAGGTCGAGGATACGACCTGCTCTGATACCAACTGTAATACCCATATACAAAAGACATACATAAAACATATTTTTCATATATAAATATTTGAAATTTGGTACTGAAATACAAATACGTTCTTAACAACACATTGTATAAGTACAAACACTACAACATAAGGTACTAAAACAAGGCTATAAAATAATACAAAATGTTCAAACTACAAAAGTCTAAGAATTAGATACGAAGATCTCAAAAATCCACAGCATAAAACAGGCCATCAACTAGTAAAGATAATCAAGTCGCCTTATCTTTACCCTTAACGGAACCTGGAGTACCTGAAATAACAACATCAACATGGGGTGAGATAAAACTATCTTAGTGAGTTCCCTATCTTATATTTCTCTCGGCTCTAAGGGTCAAACTTAATAATTTCACGAATACAAAAGACTCCTCTCAAAGGTAGCCAAGCCGAAACGGAACATTCAAACAACGCTTCGTACAACACTTCCCGTGGGACTCATTGAAACACCCACCTCAAGTATGACCCACTAGAATTCTCATGGGACTCAATGAAATACCCATCTCAAGCCACTCGAATACTTCCCGTGGAACTCAATGTAATACCCACCTCAAGCTAACACTCGCTTCCCATGGGACTCAATGTAATACCCACCTCAAGCATACACTTGCTTCTCTTGGGACTCAATGTAATACCCACCTCAAGCTAACACTCGCTTCCCGTGGGACTCAATGTAATACCCATCTCAAGCTAACACTCTCTTCCCGTGGGACTCAATGTAATACCCACCTCAAGCCTTTACGGGGGATTCGATCAAAAATACAGTTCTCAATTCTTACTAGTCTACGGAAATCCTTAGTGCCTCACAAGTCTTACCATTTCATTTCTTTAAGTTCATACCTTCCATAATTTCACATTTTTACGGTTAAATCGGAATGTCGGGATAAAGTCGGGTAAAAATAATATTCTTCGACATCATAAGAAAATACATAATTTTAGCTTCAAAACGGTATGTGGAACGTTAAAAACGGATACCCGGATAAAAAGTTATGAATTAAATACCAAAATTGAAACCTACAGGTCTCGCTGAGCGAGCCCTCAGCTCGCTGAGCGAGAAAACTTCTGGAACTCTCGCTGAGCGAGCTCTACGATTTCAGAAAATTCCAGGCTTACGGGAAACAACTTTTCCAAGCCAAACTCAACCCCAAACATCAACCAATACAGAAAAACATAGCCAAACATATTCATAGACATAATGTAAGTATCATAACTAAGTTTTAATCGAGTTTTAACCGTTAAACTTTCAATTTCTAAGATTTTCCAATAAAACCCTAAACCACAAAATCTCTAAAACTCAACCAAAACCAAAGATAAAAACTTCTAACTAAGAACCCACCTCGGGAGATGAAGATTGGCGGAAAGATAGAGTCGATTCGACGGACGGATGGTGAAGTAAGATGAATTTGAAGCCTTGGGGTTTTTCCTCCTTTTCTTTTCTTCTCTCTCTTTTCTTCCTTCTTCTTTCTATTCTTTTTCCTTACTAACTTCTTCTTTTTCTTATTTCCTCTCTATTAACAATTATAAAAATATATATTTTACCATTATGTCCAAAATTAGAGAGTATCCAAAAATGTCTCTTAATCCAATATTTTATAAAACCTCTTAGTCAGTTAATATCAATCAATAAAATAATATCCCGCTGATTACTCTATTTAGTTTCGTTAAATTTCTTAGAGTAATCCAAAATAATATTATTACCAATTAATATTATTCAGAGCATTAAATAAAGTATGGGGTATTACACTCTACATCATGAAATCATACATCATAACTCAAAGAACATCAAATAATTCCTCATACATCACTTAATTACTAACTCTACTCACATAGCCTCTAAGACACCTCATTTGACCATTTCACAACGTCACAACAACCTAGAACATACTACCCAAAAAATAGTTTTCAAAAATAAAACATTTTTCCAAGTCTTTTAGGGCTCGCTAAGAGAGACATCACGCTCGTTAAGCGCCCAAATCTCTGACTCTTCTCGCTAAGCGAGCTTTGTGATTCTGCAGAATTTTTCTACGATTTCAGTCTTCTCCTTCTGCGACAAAACCCCTCCAAAGTCCACAATTCAACAGTATTACATCAGAAAACCTCATTAACATCAACATTTATCATAATAACATCATCTACATTATATACATCATTGTATTCATCTAATTCATCATGAAATCATCATCAATAACACAAAATCATCAATCTAAAAACCCTATTCCCTAAACTACACCACAAACCCCCAATTCCATTACCATATTATATTATCGAATAAAAATACTCCCCATACCTTAATTTCCATAAGCTTTCGATAACTCTTCGCAATTTCTCTCTAACCTTCAAGCCTTAGCTTCTCTTCTTCTCCAGAGCTCTTTTCCCCAAAATCGCGATTGTTTCAAATGATCGTATTCTCCAACTTTTCCCTCTTTTGTCACTCTTGCCCCTAGGATCCCTTTTAGTCTTTCCCCATAAAACCCTCACTTATCATTAACAAAAAGACCACAATGCCCTCATCCTCTAATTCCTTTTATTTTATTTTATTTAATTTTCTAATAATAAACTAAACCATATATACTTAATTATTCTAATTATTATTAAAATAATAAGCTACCCTCAAACTTCACAAAACATCAAATAACCTCATAAACATCAAAATTCATAAGAAAACACATCAATATAATTAAAATCGACTTTGGGGTGTTACACAGTTGACTCGAAAGGGTCAAGCTTATGTATGAGATGTTGCTTGCGAGAAGAGTTTTGTTTAGTTGAAAAAGAGGTTGACTATTGCTCCAATTTTGATTTTGCCAAATCCGAATGAATCTTTTGTGGTGTATTGTGACGCTTTGAAGATGGGACTTGGTGGTGTTTTGAGGTAGAGTGGACAAGTAGTTGCTTATGCTTCTAGACAATTACGTTTTCATGAGAGGAACTACCCTACCAATGATTTAGAGTTAGAGGATATGGTTTTTGTGTTAAATATTTGGAGGCACTATCTGTTTGGATCGAGGATTGAGGTGTTCAACGATCATAAGAGTTTGAAATGCTTGTTTGATCAGAAGGAACTAAATATGAGGCAGAGAAGATGGTTAGAGATGTTGAAGGATTTTGATTTTGATTTAAATTACCACTCTGGTAAGGCTAATATGGTTGAAGATGCTTTGAGTATGAAGACTTTGCACATGTCGATTATGATGGTAAGAGAACTTGAAATGATTGAGCAATTCAGGGATATGAGTTTGTTATGTGAATCTACATCTGAAAGTGTGAAATTGGGTATGCTGAAATCGACTAATGATATTGTGGAGGAGATTCGTTTAGCACAACAATTAGATTTGAAGTTGGTTGATCAGATGACTTTGATTAACCAAGGTAACGGAGGAGAGTTTTGTATTTATGAGAATGATATGATGAGGTTTCGAGATCGTGTGTGTGTTCCTGATATCCCAGAATTGAAGAAGAGTATTCTAGAGGAAGGGCACCGAAGTAGGTTGAGTATTCATCCTGGTGCTGCTAAGATGTATCATGATTTGCAGAAGCAATTTTGGTGGCCGGGTATGAAGAGAGATGTTGCAGAGTTTGTGTATGCGTGTTTGATTTGCCAGAAATCGAAGGTTGAACATCAAAAGTCTTTAGGTATGATGCAATCGTTGAGTATTCCGGAGTGGAAATGGGATAGCATTTCTATGGATTTTGTGATAGGGTTGTCGAAGACGATGAAGGTAAATGATTCCATTTGGGTAATTGTAGATCGATTAACTAAGTGGCGCATTTCTTGTCGATGGAGATTAATCATTACATGTCGAAGCTAGCAGAGATGTATATTGACGAGATTGTGAAGTTGCATGGAATACCGTCGAGTATTGTGTTGGATAGATATCTGGGGTTTACATCGAGATTTTGGAAGAGTTTACAAGATGCTTTGGGAACTAAGTTGAGGATGAGTTTTGCTTATCATCCACAAACAGACAGTTAGACAGAACAAACTATCCAATCTTTAGAGGATTCGATGAGGGCTTGTGTGTTGGATCATGGAGGTGCATGGGATATTCATTTGTTGTTGATTGAGTTTACTTATAACAATAATTTTCATGCGAGCATAGGTATGGCTCCATATGAAGCATTATATGGGAGGTGGTGTAGGACTTCATTGTGTTGGTATAAGTATGGCGATAGTGTTGTGCTCGGACCTGAGATTGTGCAAGAGACGTCCGAAAATATTAAGATGATTCGGGAGAGGATGAACACTTCTCAAAGTCGGAAAAAGAGTTATCATGATAAGAGGAGGAAAGCACTTGAATTTCAAGAAGGAGATCACGTGTTCTTGAGGGTTACTCCGGTGACTGGTGTCAGGCGAGCTCTGAAGTCCAGAAAGCTCACTCAGCGTTTCATTGGACCGTATTAGATTTCGCAGAGGGTCGAAAAGGTGGCATATCGGATTGCATTACCACCGTCACTTGCGAATTTGCATGATGTGTTTCATGTGTCACAGTTGAGGAAGTATATTTCAGATCCATCACATGTGATTCAGATAGATGATGTTCGAGTAAGAGATAATTTGATTGCAGAGGTTTCACCAATGCGAATAGATGACAGAGAAATGAAGCGATTAAGAGGTAAAGAGATTTCCTTAGTAAAGGTATTGTGGGGTGGACCAGCTAGTGATAATTGGACTTGGGAGTGAGAGGATCAGATGAAAGAGTCGTATCTGATGCTGTTTGCTACAGGTACATTTTCGAGGATGAAAATTCTTAAGCGGGGGAGAGTTGTAACACCCCAAAGTCAATTTTAATTATGTTGTTGTGTTTTCTTGTGAGTTTTTATGTTTATGAGGTTTTTTGATGATTTGTGAAGTTTGAGGGTAACTTATTATTTTAATAATAATTAGAATAATTAAGTATATGAGGTTTAGTTTATTATTTGAGATTAATTAAATAAAATAAAAATGAATTAGAGGATAAGGGCATTATGGCCTTTTGGTTGAGGATAAGTGAGGGTTATATGGGGAAATACTAAAAGGGCCATAGGGGTAAGAGTGACAAAAGAGGGAAAAGTTAGAAAGAACGATCATTTGGAACGATCGTGCTTTTGGGGAAAAGAGCTATGGAGAAGAAGAGAAGCTAGGGCTTGAAGGTTAGAGAGAAATTGCGAAGAGTTATCGAAAGCTTATGGAAATTAAGGTACATGGAATATTTTCTTTTCGATAATATAATATGGGAATAGAATTGGGGGTTTTGTGGTGTAGTTTAGGGAATAAGGTTTTTGGATTGATTGATCTTGTGTTGTTGATGATGATTTCATGATGAATTAGATGAATAAAATGATGTATATGATGTAAATGATGTTGTTATGATGAATGTTGATGTTAATGAGGTTTTATGGTGTAATGCTGTGGAATTATGGGTTTTGGAGGGGGTTTGTTGCAGAAGGAGAAGGATGAAATCGTAGAAAAAATTTTGCAGAATCGCGAAGCTCGCTTAGCGAGAAGAGTCAGAGAGTTGGGCTCTTAGCGAGCATGATGCCTTGCTTAGCGAGCCCTGAAAAACTTGGAAAAATGTCTTTATTTTGAGAATTGTTTTGAGGTGATATGTTTTAGGATGCCATGATGTTATAGAGTTATCTCATGATATGTTTTAAGGACTAAATGAGTAGGATTAGTATTTTATGATGTGTAGAGATTTACCTTGATATTTATGAGTTGTGAAGTATGAATGAGATTAGTATTTAATTGTGGTGTGAAGAATTAAATCAATTTCCTTGAGTAAGAGGTATGATTATATGATGTAGAGTTATGATGTAGGATGAGTGTGTGATATGATGTTCCATGAGTATGCACATGATGTTATGAATGAGTATGATGAATGATTGTTAATAATGAATGCATATGCAATTTTATGAAGTTTTGAGGATGATGTATGTATATTGCGTCTTGCATTCATGACATTGATTTTATGAGGGGACTTCGGTCCATTGGTAGCTTCAATCCTATTGTGTGGATTGAAGTGATATGATGTTTATGATATGCTCCCTTTGGGGAGGGTTGATGGCCCAGTGTCCATCACATTAGGATGTTTTAGTACCACGTGCATTAGTAAGAGGTTGTATTACATTCTAAATGACATAGCATGAGTGCATTGATGTTTTGGGTAATGATGAGATGTATTTGATAATGTGTGTTAAACGATCATGATGAATATTTCTATAATGTGATGATGATGATGATGATGATATGTATAAATGAGTTGTAAATGAATTGTTGTTGTTGTTTTGTTTTAAATTCTTATTTCTATATTATATTGTGGAATGTGAATTTACTCACCATGCCTGTCTTCTGGTGATGGTCTATTATGCCATCATGCAGATAATCAAGGTTAGCTCGAGCGTGCTTAACTCGGAGATAGTGAGTCGTCGAGTTAGTTAGAAGTGGACTCCTGCTTTGTGTCCAGTAAAATCGGGATGGGCTTCACTTGAATATTATGTTTTATTTGGATTAAAATGCTGAATTTTGTTTAAATGTTTTGATAAAATGTGATTTAGAATGAGTTATGAGTTTTGTTTTATAAAAGATGATTTCATGACTTATTTATTTTTCTGCTGCACAATTATGAAGAAAATAATTATGATGTTTTTCATGATTTTGTGAACCCGTTTTACTGGACAGGACTCTATGTGATGTTTGACGTTTGGGTTTTTGAAGTAAATGTGATGCCCTTTTATATGAGTTTTACTATGATAAATGATTTAAATTTCTTAATATGTGATGGGGTAGAAAGGGTGTTACAGTTAGCACTCGAAGAAAGCAAATAACATAAGCTAACATTCTAATCGTGAAGCTAACTAAATGGTTCCCGTTAAGTACAACGGATGTGAGGGGTGCTAATACGTTCCCCTCTCATAATCGAATCCTTAATCTGAATTCGGTTGTGAAGACCGTTTTCTCTTTCTTTTAAAGGTTTTATCGATATTTTCCCTTTCCTTCTTTGGAATAAATAAATTTCGGTGGCGAGTATGTTGAATCACCCGTGAGCGTGCGATGCACTTGTATGTTTTATTTTTCACGAAGTGACACTATTGTGAAGAGGTGACACATGTTTCATACAAATCCGTGACATGTGGTCCAACCTTAGAACCTCAATCTTAATTTCAGGCAGAACAACCTTCTTTAAGGGAATCTTTTTGTATTGTTCTTTCATGTTTGTCCCAACATTTATCATCTTCATGTTTATACACATTTCTCCACGCTCTACCATTCAATCAAGCATATTACTTTCAGATTGAATCAAATCTCCTAGCTTAGAGTTTAGAGAGGAAATCTCATTTTCTACACCTATGATGGTTGATGAAAGCTTCCCTGTTTCCTTCTTAAGCTCACATATGTTTTTCTTTTGATTATCTATTGTTAAACACATTTCTTCCTACTTGGTCTGTAGGAGCCTGAATGATGTATCAAAATCTCCTTTAGACAGATCTTCGGTAATAGACTTACCTTCAGACTCGTATCTTCCAGAATATACCATCACATGGTTGACAGTTTCTTCCTCATTATCATTATCAGAATCAGACATTGTGAAGGAAAGTCCATTTTCCACTTCTTTAGAAAGGTAGGACATTATGCTTTAATATGTTTAAAGTAGTCACACTTAAAAAACTAAGTGTCATTGCCATCATTGAGTTGGTCTTCACTCCTAGCTTTGATATAGGGATTAATGCCAGACCTTTTGTCTTGGACATTTGTCCTCAACTTTCTATTCAAATATTTCAAGGAATTGTTGAAATTTTTACTAAGAAAAGCTATATCATCTAAGAAGTTCTCTTCCTTATCACATTGACTCTCTTCAGTATTAGAAACAAAGGTTATACGTTTGTTATTCTTTTTTGACCTTTCATTACTAGAAATCTCAAAGGTTTGCATGGAACCAATGAGTTCATCAACCTTAATTCTACTCAAGTTTTGAGCTTTTTCAATAGTAGTCACTTTCATATCAAACATCTTAGACAATTATCTAAGAATTTTTCTGGCCAACTTTTCTTCAAACATCTTTTCTCCTAAGGAAAAGGAAGTGTTGGAAATATCAAACAATCTAATATTGAATTCATAGATTGATCCATCTTCATTCATCCTCAAGTTCTTAAACTAGGTTGTAAGGAGCTGCAACCTTGACATATGAACTTTTGAGGTGCCTTCATATGAAGTTTTGAGAATCTCCCATGCTTTTTTAGCTTCTGAACACGTGTTAATCAACCTAATTATGTTCTTGTCCATACCCTTAAAGATAACATATTAACATTCAAAACCAAGGAGTTTCCAAGAGCCTCATCTTCATAAGTGATTTTCGCTCCCGGTATTTTCATCCTAGTACAAACACAAAAGTGGCGCGGAAAAAGTAGAGTCGCCAGCCAGGCATTTTTATCCCGAATGAATGGGAAAGGTAATGCTGCACAAACCAAAGAGAAAAGGAAAGGACGAGGTCCTGCGAACCAAAGAACTGGGTTCGGGAGTCAGTTACGACCTGAGAAGATATTAGCACCCCAGATCGTGCGCCGTACCCGATGGGTTCCACGCTTGTTTGTCTGTTTCAAAGGGTGAGAAGTCGACGTAGTTCGCCTAACTAAGGCGAGAAGTCTGTTTGTTTGTGTTTTTTTTTAATAAATTGAACTGCTTATGCCCAAGCTCAGGTGTTATAGGCTCGCCTTGAACGAGTGCGTTACCATATTGAAAAGAGACAAGTCGTAGCAAGTTCACACTGTGAGTGAATGAGGTGAGAAAATAATTCCCGCAGGAAAAGATGTTTGTTGTTTGTTAACTGTCTTTTAAAAGAAGTGTTTTGAGTTTGTTGTTAGTGAAACATTCTCATATTAAAACCTGTTCATCGTGGTAATTGCCTTACACCTCGCCTCGAAATGGGACGTGTGCAAGTAACCCACGACAAAGTCTCCCGGTGCACGAGAAAGCTCAACCTTTATTAGGTGTTTTTTACTATTTTCTTTATGAGATGAGAAAGAGAGACTCAAATCGAGAAAAGGAAAAACTAAGGGGACTAAGACGTAACCCTAAGCTATTTATTGCATGCAAAAGGAGATCCTAATGGTTTGTATGGTCTTTTAATCCTAATGAGAAAAGAAGAAGAAACTAGAAAGCAACTTACTTCCTAAGGAAGTTAAGTTATTTCTAAAAGGGGGAAGCTTATACAAACAAAGCACCAAGTGCTAAGGCAAACACACTTAGAAAGCATAAAGAACATAAAAAGGAAGAAGTTGTGTGAACAAACTTACCTCAACCTCCCTACAAAACAAAGGTTAGTAGGATATGGCTAAAATGATAAAAGGAAAGAAGGTAAACAAGTACCACATATATCCTAATACATCTATGGCCTAAACTAGACTCAACCCTAAGTCTAAGGACCCTAAAAATTAAGCAACGCTTAAATCTAGCATCTACTACAACTTCCTATTGCACAAACGACTACTAAATACAATGCACAACACAACCAACCTATTATAGCTACCAAACAACATGAAAATAGGTGTAAAAAGTCCAAAACAGAATAAATACATGTTTTTACAGGTCCTGTTTCAAAATGCAGCGACAGAAGCAAGGCAGATTTTCATTATTTTTCAAAATGCAAAAACATGAGTTTTAATGGAAACCATGGAATGCAATGATCATGCAAGTTATACAACAACATGAAATGGATTACTAACAATGGAATACAACATATCATCATACAATCAATGGATGCAAACTAAATGATTTATGTGGTTTTAACAATATGCACTTTTTCCATTATGCACATGATTTGACCAAAACATGAACGAACTTCGAATGCGATGCAAAACAGAAGTGTAAACACTTATTAACATGCTATGAATGATGCTAAATCATGCAAACAATGATAACAATATGCTATGAACATATATGCAACACTTATGCCAAAAATCGAAATCTAACGAAACTCACGTCGAAAGTTATCGAAACTCCGCACACTTGCACCAAATCGGCTCCTAAAAATTCCCTAAAATCATAATCTAAAGATCCACGATGATAAAAGAAGGAGTGGTGCATAATTATGCGAGAAAACAACACAAAAACCAAATCAGCACAACGTTAACCGGTTAACGCCCAGGGTTAACCGGTTAACGGGTTCAAAAGTCAGTTAAATAGGGGAAAACAATGTGTTAACCGGTTAACCCTGGGTGTTAACCGATAAACACTAAACCATAATTAAAAAATAGTGAGGAAAAAAACACTTCTAGATATCAACTTATTTCCAAAAGCTCCTAATACAGCCATTACCATACTAGCATGAAATTACCAACTAAATATAACCTTCTAACACCTATGAACACTATGATCACTCCACAATTCTAGCAACAAATGACCAAACCGAGTAAAGAATCACAAAAATAAGAAAATCGAATAATGCCTTACGGCGAGATGAAGAGAAATAAATTAAAGCAATAAGTGGTTTCGGATTCACCAACCTACAAAACAGAGACTTGCTTTGGTGATTGTTGCGATGTTGATCAATGCACGAATGAAGAGAATACCTGAGGTTCCAAGCTTCGATCCGCGAGTGTGTAAAATAAATGCAATCGATGAGAATCCAAAACGCTTCCGAATGGTGAAATAAACACTGCAACCGTGACAATTTCTTCGATTATCTGCTAAATCGATGAAGATGATGAAGGCTAAGCTTCTGATCTTTTGAGTTTCAATGCGAAACTTGAAGGATCTTGATGATGAAGCTTTGGTGAGTTTGGGAAATGGAAGAAAATGAGAGAATTGAGATTGCGAGAAGGATGAATTTTTGTGAAGAAATGGCTAATCCCTTTTTTGCTTGATGAACAAAGTTTATATAGGTAATAGGTTTGGAGTTAGGTTTAGGTTAGGGCACAAGGCTTAGATCCTAAGCTAAGGGTAGGTTGAGAATATTCCTAGAATATTCCTTGGCATATTCTTGGAATATTCCTTGGGAAGAATGTGGAATGTTCTAGTGTTTTATGGAAACACAAAGCAAAATGGAAAATGGAAAGGAGAGGGAACACCAATTGAATTTTGAAAATTTTGCCCAAAACTCACAGGCGTTAACCGGTTAACCCCTGGTGTTTACAGGTTAATGGAAGAAAAAATGAATTTCCCTCCTTTTTGTGGGAAACCCTCCAAATGCACCTCCACCATCTGTTCTGAGCATGCTTCGACCTTGAGTTCTGATAGTTGATTTTGCCACTGAGTAAACCTTAATCACATGCCTGGTGCGCCAACTAATGATGCATGACTTATTTTATTTTTTATATTATGAAATGCATGGACGAATATGCAAGATGACACGAAAACAAAGCATAAGCTACTCGAAGGCGGTGATAAACAAGAGGGCAAATTTTAGGGTGTTACAGTGACCACTTAATGTTTCCACCCTTTTATCACAACTTTCCATGCTTTGTTGCCCATGGATTTAAGAAAGACCACCATCATAGCCTTCTAATAATCATAATTGGTGCCATCCAAAATAGGTGGTTTGTTGACTGATCCTTCATCTTTAATTATGTTCATTTGAGTAGGATATATCTTCCATGGAGCTCACCCAACAAGCTAGGGTGTCTACTCTAATGCCAATTGGAATTTTGTTCCTTAGGGGACAAATGTTGGACACGATGTCCTAGATAAAAGCAATAAAATTTGATTGAATCTTTATCAGAAAATCCGTTCCAAATGCAGCAATCTGGCATGTTGCACAAGCCCCAATGTCGTACCCACATGCTGTAACGTCGCGTCCATCATGTGTCCCTTTTGTACCAGAAAATCATCTTGAAACAACTTGCCAACTTTGAACACTTCTCTAAGTTGTTATTTTGTAAAATGTAGCCAATCCAAAATGAACAACATGAGTGAGTTTTTGATACTATTCCTCTAATGTAAAATCTAAATTTGTAGCATCTATTTCTCGCGCGTTTGAATGAGGAATGACGACTGTGGCCATTTGATCTCTTCTTATTTTGAGATTGCTCTAATAACATAACAGGGAGATCTCTTAGCCTCCTTGAACCCTACCAACTTTCTTGCTCGGTAGCAATTACTTCATGCTCAAATATATAATGGATAGGACAACCATAGTAGGTTGAGGGACAATCTCACTATGATAACATTTTATGGTGAAGATACGTCTACTACGAGGTACATGAAATTGATTGTCTTTGCACTAGCGTCCAATCCAAGCATTTTCTCCAGCGTTATATGGCTATTTACCAGTATCTGCTCGACTGAAAGGCCACCAAGGAACTTGAAACACCCATATGTAATATGGATCAAGTCGAAGCCTCTCAAAGGCATCCCAAAACAAGACCCCCTGAGCTTCAGGGGTCGATTAACACCCGTTTTATATCCCAATTGTCATACTGCATTGTGATGACCATGAGATTGTGCTATGAGGAGGATGCCAATGCCATCCTTGCTAAAGAAGGTAATTTATTAATCTAGTTCTTTCTTCAAGTTTGACTCAAGGCTGAAAGATATGGTATTTTCCGTCAAGACCTTCATGGCATACATCTGGTGGAAAGAACTGAATTCTCTACCACCGACAAATCATAATATTGTTAACAAATGCATCTACGCTTTATTTTCCCATCCTTTTGGAGAAGATGATTATGAGGATGACTTTGACCAAAGTTATTTTTATTGAGCCCCATGGTGTACACCAATTGTACTTGTTATATGTCGTGTCTTAAGATTCTTGATGGTATTTGAGAAAGTTCACACAGAGTGGTGATAGACTCTATATCAATTGATCTTAGGTGAAAAGAATAATCTTCGTCCTCAACCTTAACACTGTTGACGTATTTATATAGATATTTGTTTGGGCCTATATCTTTGGATCCAGATAGTGATTATCATACTTCTCTCCCTGGAGCATGGGATGTGGAAACCATTTTTCCCTTATTATTCATGATTCCCTTTTTAACTGAGCTTTTCATACTGATAGTACTTTAGAACATGTCACTCCCTATATTTTATATGTGAGTGAGATATGGTATAATCCTAGGACGAGTGTTGCAATTAATGAGCGAATGTTACAACCTTAGGACAACATATGATACTAACTATATACTCGTTCGAAACTGACTTGTCTTGCTTCCCTTTATTTATCTTGTAATTAATTTATTTTTTTCTTAAGAAAGAAAACTTAATTTTATATCGTAACATTAAATATAATTTATGAAATATTTTTAAATATTTCATTAAGAAAAATATGAAAATAAATAAAATCTATTGAATTAAACTAAAATAAAAAATAATGAAAATATGATAAATAAATTAAAATAAATATAATATCTTTTGATGGAGACTAGAAAAATTAATATTTAGGTTAAATTATAGTTTTGGTCCTTCTGTTTTATCAAACTCACTATTTTAGTCCTCATTTTTTTAAAACAGTTTTGGTCCCTTATCCTAATTTTGATAAAAAAAACGCTGATTGTTCATATACTGTTCATGAACATTACATGATCCGTACATGAATAGTACATGAACAGTGAAACAAAATTGAGACGTGAGACCAAAACTGTTTAAAAAAAAATAAAGGGACTAAAATCATAAATTTGATATACATGGAGACAAAAACTATAATTTAGTCTAATATTTATAATAATTGTGTCTAATAGATATCCTACTTAAATGTAGTAATTTAAAGATAGATTAAAATAGAGAAATAAAAAAAGATTAGTACAATTTATATAAAATATAATATAAGAAGAAATAAGATTAAATATTTTAAATAAAATTATAAGAGATTAATTGATATGCACTGACAGTATAAAATATTTTACATTGTCAATTCATTACTATCACCCGTTTACTATACTTTATAAATTTTTAAAATAAAAGTCAAACTTATTATAACATCTGACGACTATAATTCAATGACAATGTAAAATTTATTTATATTGTCAGTGCATATCAATTAAATCCAAATTATAATACATTAATATATAAAATAAATATTTGATTTTTGTGTGTACACTTATACATTATTTTGAATTCAATGAATACGTAGAATGTACAAATATTTAATTAATTATTATTTTTAAATAATAATTTACCATTTATTTATTCTAAAAACAAATAATAAATACATCCAACTCACCATATAGTGCATAGATGAGAATGAATGAATGAATACAGATTAATATTTGGGATACATCACATCCCTTCCTTCTTTTGTCTTTAAAGTCTTAGGTACAACTATTACGTAACAGAAGCGATGACTCTCTTCCCTCTTAGCTTTTACTTCTTTAAAAGTTATAAACAAATCGTACGGATCAATGCCTACTTGTTCTAGTGGGAACCAACTCTCTTGGATTCTTCCTCAGTCGGCGCGTTATTTCTCATACTCAATTACCCATCAAACTCCTTTTTATTTACACTTCTTGCCATCCTCCCCTCACCACACCAACAAGGTGTGCGTGCCTGTGTTTGAGTTGAGCACAGCAACAAAATTAGTCCGGTTAAACTCAGGATTGATGGTTATAAGGTGTGCGTGCCTGTGTTTGAGTTGAGCACAGCAACAAAATTAGTCCGGTTAAACTCAGGATTGATGGTTATGCTTATGCATATCTTTTGATTTGAGCATAACAATAAAATTAGTTCAGTTAAATTAATGAATTTAATTGGAATGAGCATAACATTAAAATTAGTTCAGTTAAATTAATGAATTTAATTGAAATATAAAACAAGTTTAGTGAGTCATAGTTTTATACTGTCAATGAGTCATAATCGTTTAATGTTAAAATAATTTTGATTTTTATTTTAAAAATAAATAAAATAATATAAAGGGATGATGACAATGAATTGATAGTGTAATACACTGAGAGTGCATAGTAATTAATAGAAATTAGTTTTTAAAAAAGATTATAGTATTTTTTTTTATAATAAAATGTCAAAATTAAACTCGATAACATTAAAAAAAAATGAAAACTAAAAAACACTCTAAACTCAAATCTCTTTCTTACTTTAGATCTGAGTTATTATTATGAAGCCTTTATCATAGGTTTCCCTAGCCTAGTTCCTCTCTCCCCAAACCTCAAACCCAAAAGAAAAAAATATTCTAGAAAAATTAATAAATTAAGGTACTTAATACCTACTCTTATTCGTAGTCTTACACCCTTGGCTTTTACATGTTAGATTATTAATTTAATTTAGAAAAAATATGGAAAAGGTAGCTCCTCCTCTTCTTCCTCTTCCTCATCCATTTTACGATTCATCAAATAACAAAAAACGCGATCTATCATACGAC